>JAAALK010000079.1:44626506-45926447 GCA_019279435.1 Zizania palustris
ATAGGCTGAGTACGTAGCTGCTGCTAGCTGCTGCTCACAGTTAGTTTGGATGATTTCCACTTTGCGAGATTTTGGGTTGTTCTTTCCTACCAGGGTTCCATTGTTTTGCGACAGCACCAGTGCTATTAGTGTAGGGAAAAACTCGTGTCTCCATTCCAAAACCAAACACATCGATGTGCGCTTTCACTTCTTGCGGGATCAATATGAGAAAGGTGTCATTGACCTTGTTCATGTTGATACCCATCATCAGTTGGCTGATATTTTCACCAAACCCCTAGATCAGTCTACATTCGAGCGTTTACGAGGGGATTTGGGTGTTGTGTATCCTTTTTAGGATATTTTGCGTCAGTTTTCTTTCTTCTTTACTCTTTTCTTGAGTCCTTTTTTGTGTGTGTTCATATCTTGCATATTCACATATCACAATTTTGAGCTTGCTTCTGTTATATGATTGAACCGCTTTACTTATTCTAGCTGGTACATGCGTTTGAATACTTGTCATTGATCATGCTTTGGTTCAGTTCACTTGATATGTCTGATATCTGTCATATGCATGGCTTTTATGCTTTAAACTTGAAAACATTATCACCATTGCTTCTGGTAACTAGCATGCGTAGGCTGAATGTTCTTGCTATCTCTTAACATGCCAGGTAGCTAGTTCCTGACTTAGATGCAAACATGCAACTTGGACATCTTTCTGCTTTAAAACATGGAAATGTGCGTTAAAAATGATAAAAATCAAGAAAAATGTAAATTCCATGCCTTTTTTCATAACCTGAAAAGATCCAGGTGGGTTTGCTTTGTCGCATTACATTGTTCTGGACTGCGTACCATAGCACTTTGGTATGAACTAGGACAGTGTAGTGTCTGCCAAGACCAAATGTCTTTAGCTTCTGATGGTCCAGTTCTGGCCTAGGCTTGACTTGGTCGGTCAGCATAAGGTTTGACATGCAAATAACCCCTGGCAAAAATGAAAAAGGAAAGAGAAAAAGGCTGAAAAATGAAATGATAACAAGTTTGCTGAAGCACTTTGTTTTTGGACAATGTTTCTCTTGGTAGATATCAGTTAGCTTTTGCATCTCATGCTTTACCTTGCTTGTTTATTGGAACATGTGGTGATGTTTTTGTTTGCCAAAACTGAAAAAAATGCGTGCAAATGACTTTCTTTAGATATCATCTGTTGCACTGATCATGCCATGTATCATTACAGTATGTCTTTTGCTGTATCTGTTAGACGTTGTAATTGCAGTCAATCATATCTGAGAAGCATGCTTTCTACACTCCTTATGCACTCCAGTTGAAATCACTGCATATTTTGAGGGGGAGTTGCATTTCAGGGGGAGTCTGTGTCTCTTTTGAGTGCTTGATGAGTTCACTTGTCAACAAGGGGGAGAAAATTTGGGATCAGAGTTTAAGGGGGAGTTTCTGTCTCGCTTGTTCTTACTCTGTTGATATCCTTGTTGTTCTGAAAATCGCACTCATTTTGAGCTTTTACCTTCGGTTAACCATAATGACCGCTTCTTGCGTTTGTTCGGCTTTTGGTCATTAAGGTTAAACTTTTACTTTATTTTCTTCTTCTTTGTTTTCTTGTGTTTTGTTTTCGTGTTTCCACATTTGCTCGCAGGTGCTGAAGAAGAGGAGTGTTGACAATGCACTCATCAAGGGGGAGATTGAGGAGCCATGCTGAATAGCGTGGGCCTCATGGCTCCAGAAGTGATGAGTCATTGTCAACGATAGTCAAAGAGGACAAAAGAAGAAGAGATCTGCTGTTTCATGGGCCGCGTGTGACTCAGGTACACGGGCAGCGAGCGACTGTCGGGCAGAGGAGGCTGCGAAGTCGGGCTGGCCCAATCCGGGTACATGGGCCAGAAGCAGTAGAAGACCCACTTGGCTGTTGACCAGGACTGACTCAGGTACACGGGCGGTGAGCGATTGCCGGGCTGAGAGAGCTGCGGAGTCGGGCCGACCCAATCCGGGTACCTGGTGCAAAGCTGGTGGAGGCTTTGTCAGTTTCGGCGCAAAACTGACAACCATTGATCTTGTATCCGACTGTCCAGAAGAGAAGTCGTAGTCGCTACGAAAGCTGAGCTTCCGGATAAGTCATCTGTATCTCTAGGCCCACAGTCAGTCAGTCGTGTCTGTAAAAATCCCTAAGGGCAGTAGAGTCTTTTCCTTTATCCTTGCGTCTGTAAAAACCCTAAGGGGCAGGTGGAATGTTCCTAGTGTTGGGTGCCTATAAATAGGACCCCAATCCCTAGGGTTTGGTCTACCCTTTTGGCTGAATTCAATACTACTCCTTTGGGTCACTTTTGTCTCTTCCTTTGCCTCTCTCCTCTCCTGTTCTTTCTTGCGCCGCCAGGCATTTTTGCCCCTGTTTTGTTGCCCTGCATTTATTGTTCAGTGAAGTTTCTAGTCTCAAATCGTGTGTAGCAACATCAGAGTTTTATTGGCTTCATTTCACTCACATAGCAAGTTTTTCCATTGATTTAGAGGCTTCGGAAGCTTTTCTGTTGCGTGTGTTCTTCGTGAGAAGTAGTACTAGTTCTTGTTGTTGCAAGTAGTACTGCTACTGTTGCTACAGTACGTTGTGGCAGCTTTTTACTTTCTACTGCGCAGCTTTTTGATCGAAGTTGACAGGCTCTAGAAACTTTTCTGGCTGCTTTCTGGCGAAGCCATCCTCTCTGTTCGAAGCCCCTCAGCTCCGTGAGGCAGGCTTCGATCCGACCTACTCGAAGGTTTCGTTTCGAACTTCGAACTTCGTTTTTGTGTTCTATGTTGCTAGCTTCGAAGCACTCTTTGAACGGACAGCATCGCATACTTCGAACGACAGTGCAAAGGTACTCCGACTCAAGCTCTTCGAAGTCCACATTTCGATAGATCTTAAAGTTGGCTTCGAAGCTTGTCGTTCTGTTAGGCTTCGTTTTGATTTCTTTGTGGCGTGTCAGCCTTCGCTTCTCTTTTCGAAGCTTGCTCTTTTCGAAGGTAGAATATAGGCTTCGAATTTGGTGCCTCGGTCGTGTGACAGGCTTCGCTTCTTTGTTCGAAGGTAGTCCGTCTGTGTGTTGCATTCGAAGTTGTCTGTTCGAAGGTTTAGGTTCGAAGCACTCGGTTCGGAGCTGTGTCCGAAGCCTTTCCTTCGAAGTACACACTTCGAAGCAGGCTCCGGCGTTGTCATACTTCACTTCGAAGCATACTTCGCTCCCTGCCCCTTCGAACTAGGCTAGACCAAAACACCTTCGGCATCTTCGACAAGCTTCGCAACTGACCTCCGAAGCAGGCTTCGACAACCATCTCCGAAGCAGACCTCGACAGGCGAAGCAGGCTTCGCCGAGTTCCGAACAGGAGACAAATCTGAACAGTAACTTCTCATTTCACTTTACATATACTTAGATCATTTCATTGGGAAGTTTAGGCCTGACATATTTTGTTTATCTACCTAGTTGCACTTCTTTGATAGTTCTCTGTTTGGCATCAGTTGCTTCTAGGCTAGATACCTTTAGACTTAGGCTTTCTGTTTATTTTCTGCTGCTTAGTCTTTTGAGGTGCGTTGGGTATTGGGAACAGGCCATTGATTCGAAAGAATTTCTAGGCGCCCATTCACCACCCCCTCTGGTCGCTACTTTCGGTCCTACAAGTGGTATCAGAGTGAGGTTAGGGTTTTTCCATACCTTAACAGGTTCTAAACCCCAGTAGTGACCATGACGTCTCCTGGCAAGGTCCCGTCCTTGGAAGCCTATGGCTATAATTATTGGAAGACTCGCATGCGAGCCTATCTCATGAGCCAGGGCTCGGACATATGGGACATTTGCGTTCACACCACGTTTGTCATTTTGCCAGTCGCTGAGCATGGTACTGCTGGTATCATTGCTCAGCATCTAAGCAACAGTAAGGCTGTGAACATACTATTTTCTGGTTTAGGTCCCACTGAATTTGAGCGTGTCAGCCATCTCTCCACTGCGAGAGAGATCTGGGCTACCCTCAAGGCACACCATGAGGGAACAGCTCAGGTCAAGGCTCGGCTCTATCAGACCTACCGGCGTGAATATGAAAATTTCACACAGAAGCCGGGTGAATCTGTTGAGGCTTTGTTTGGTCGTTTTCAGTCGATCATAAACAAGCTTCGAGACAACAAGGCTGAGGGTGCTCAGTTAGTCTCAGATCACGAGCAGGCGCTCAAGGTTCTCCATACCTTGGACCCAAAGATCTGGGAGATCAAGGTATCCTCTATCGTTGAGAGCACTTCTTACGATACCTTGACCATTTCTGAGTTGTTTAGCAAGCTGAAGGCCACTGAGGTAGATATCTAGCTGAGATCAAATCTCACTGGTTCTGGATCAAAATCCCTGGCCCTTGCTACACCTTCTGTTGATCCCTCTTCTGTGAGTTGTGCTGGGTACTCTTTGATGTCTATCACTGAGGACCAGCTAGAGTTATTGGGAGATGATGATTTGTGTCTTTTTAACAACCGGGTGTGTCGTGTCTATGATAAGAGAATGTTCAAAAGACACGGCACAAAATACGGATGCTTTGAGTGTGGTGATCCAGGACACTTCATCGCCGACTGCCCCAAGCGCAATGGATACAAGAAGGGCACCGGTGGCAGCTTCCATGACTCCGGCAAGCACGAGAGCTCATCCTTCAACAAGGGCAAGCCGAAGACTCGATTCTTCAAGAAGGCCCTGAAGGACTACCGGCGAGAGAACAAGAAGCGCGACAAGGCCTTCTTCGCCGAGATGGAGAAGAGCTACTCCAAGCGGTCCACGTCTTCTACCTCTTCATCGAGCTCAAGCGATGAGGAGATCGTCATCAGGAAGGGGAAGGACAAGGACAAGGATGATCCGGCGGGCCTCTGCTTCATGGCCTTCGGAGACAAGCCGAAGAGCCGCTCACACCAGCGCCGAAGATCCCGCAAGAGCTTCTGCTCAATGGCTCTTGGGGATAAGGAAGAAAAGAGCTCCTCCGACGACTCCGACGACGACGACAACAAGGTATCATCCTACGAGCGCGAAATAGTTGATTTACTTGAGAGCAATCGTCAGGAGTTGAGATATCGGGAAAAACTGCTTAGGGGGGCTAAGAAGAGGATAGATGAGTTAGAGAGTGAGCTTGCCGTGGCCAACGGCAGAATCGAGAGTCTATCTTCTTCTCCTTGCTTGGGTGATAGCAGTCAGTGCCCGAAGTGTGAGACCTGCTTGTCTCAGGTGGAGGTTCTAGCTTCTTTGAGAGAGGAGCTAGCAGATTCTCAGAATGAGAATTTTTACCTCCGTTCTATCCTGAGTTGGATCAGTGCCAGAGAGCCACAGCTTGGCATGATGATCCAGCAGTTCAAGAGGCAGGATGGGTTTGGGGTAGGTTACACCTACACCAAGGCTGACTTCGAGAGTGCCATTAGCCGGGCAGTGGAGTGGAGTAAAATGACTCCAGAGCAGAGGTATCCCAAGACTCACTCCACTGAGACTTCCCAGGCTTGTCAGCCCAAGGATGGAGTAATTCATGAACCACCCAAAACTCCACCCAAGAAGCCTATCTGGGTTCCTAAGCCCAAACACCTCCACTCTTCTCTAGACTCTCTTCCTGGACCTTCTCAACCCAAGAAGATTACACCTAACACCACCAAGCCCAAACATCCCAAGCCTCAACCACATCCCAAGAAGCCTCAGAGAGGCGGGCATCTTGCGGAGTTTTGCTTCAGGAGGAAGCGGGTTGAGAGAGCAGAGAGAGCTTGTGGTGATCAGGAGCAGTTCTACCAGCAGGATGGTAGACTGCGTGTTCCTCGACGCGGGGAGAGGCTGGAGGCCAGGCCGCGTCGTGTAGGTGGTGGTAGAAGAGACGGCTTACTTGCCCGTGCTCCAGTTGGTGGTGTCCGTTCCGGCAGAGCTCCAGACCGTGTTGGCTACGGTCTTGGACATCGTGGCCGCAGGTTTAGGCAGAACCGAGGACCGCGCTTTGAGCCGTGTTTTGGTCCAAACTCTTTTGATGGTTTTCGCTTTCCATCTTTTGAGCAGATGGCTCGACACTGGTTTAGCTCTTTTGCTAAACCTGGTGTCGGACCATTTGCTCCCACTTACAGCCACTGATTGTGCAGGACCGGGGACTGGAGGATGTTTGGATCATGGACTCAGGATGCTCTCACCACATGACGGGACATCGCAGATGGTTCTCCAGTCTCACTCCCCCGAGCTCCAAAGAATACATCACGTTCGGGAACAGCGGTCAAGGGAAAGTAAGTGGCATAGGCTCAATTCGTATTTCAGATCATTTCTCTTTGAAGAATGTTGCTTTGGTTAAGAATTTGAACTTCAACTTGATTTCTGTTTCGCAACTTCTTGAGGATGGTTTGGAAGTACGTTTTAAGAAGGGCAATTCTTTTGTGGTTGATTCTAGAGGGTCTTTGATTTGCCATATTTTACCATTCGGTAAAGTTTTTCGAATTGACTTCTCTAGTTCTTTTGGCCCTTCTCGCTGTTTGATTGCTGGATCTTCTTCTGAGCTCTGGAAGTGGCATAGGAGGTTAGGTCACTTGAGTTTTGATCTGCTAGTCAGGTTAAGCTCTATGGACCTCATCCGAGGATTGCCCAAGCTTAAGTTGGAGAAGTATCTAGTTTGTCATCCCTGTCGTCATGGGAAAATGGTTGCCGCTTCTCATTCACCTGTGACTCAGGTGATGACTTCGTATCCGGGCGAGCTTTTACATTTGGACACTGTAGGTCCTGCTCGGGTACGCTCAGTCGGTGGGAAGTGGTATGCACTTGTGATTGTTGACGACTTTTCTCGATTCTCGTGGGTTTTCTTTTTGGAGTCTAAGGATGAAACTTTTCAATTTGTTCATGACCTGATTTTGAAGCTGAAGAATGAGAACAATGGTCGGATGCGAGCAATTCGCTCCGACAATGGCTCTGAGTTCAAGAACTCTCAGTTCGTCAGCTTCTATAGTGATCAGGGTCTGGACCATCAGTTTTCTTCTCCTTACACTCCCCCACAGAACGACGTTGTGGAACGAAAGAACCGAACGCTAGTCGAGATGGCCAGGACGATGCTCGATGAGCACAGGACTCCTAGGCGTTTTTGGGCTGAAGCCATGAACACGGCTTGCTATCTGGCCAACCGCATCTTTCTTAGAGCTTACCTTGGTAAGACATCGTATGAACTGCGGTTTGGCAGACAGCCCAAGGTAAGCCACTTGCGAGCATTTGGCTGCAAGTGCTTTGTGCTCAAGAAGGGAGGGCACTTGGACAAGTTTGAGTCTCGTTGCTGGGATGGTGTTTTTCTTGGCTACGCTTTGCATTCTCGAGGTTTTCGTGTTTGGAACCTCGAATCCCAGCTGCTTGTCGAGACTTGTGAGGTTTCATTTGATGAGTCCTTGCCTTCTTTGACTCCTTCTTTTGAGCTTTCTGGTGATGATGAGCTCGGAGAGTCCATCTTTGAGGAAGATGAGGATACTCCAGCTGCTGATGAGGGTGGGCCTTCTGCATCCCCCGCAGAGCCCACACCTTCTGAGACTTCGACTGATGATGAGGGCGGACCTCTGATCACTTCTTCCACTACGATCGAGCCCCCTCAGTCGAGTCCAGAGGTGCCAGCTGCTGACTCCGGTGAGGTGACTTCGGATCACCAGGGAACCCGAGCAGTTCAGCGTGATCACCCCTCAGAGCTCATCATTGGTGATTTGACTGAGAGAACTTTGCGTTCTTCTACCTCTCTTGTTGTGTTTGCTGAATCTGCGTTTGTTGCATCTTTTGAGCCCAGAGATGTTTCTCATGCTCTTTCTGATTCTACAACGTCTTCAAGCCAAAGAGATGAGAGAGAAGAAGGACGAGGACAAGTGGGATGTGATCTTCGAGGAGATTTTCCCCCGACCAATACCCAAGCAGGTATGGATGCCCAAGCCGGTTGTGGTGGACAACCTGGTTCCCACTCCAAGTGATGACGATGATGATATGATGGACGACAACTACACGCCCGTCTCGAAGGACCACTCCTTAAACCGATGGATGTGAACGTGGTGATGCTTCCCGCTGAGTTTGATCTGGTAGGAGATGAGTCCGAGGTCGCTCAACTAAACCTCGACCCACATGAAGTTGTTTTCGAGAAGCCCGAGGAGTCGGCTCATCACTTGAAGCCCCTTTACGTTTGAGGACACATCGATGACAAGTCAATCTCTAGGATGCTCGTAGACGGAGGTGCCACTATCAACCTGATGTCGTACTCTCTTTTGAAGAAGCTCGGCAAGGATGAGAAGGATTTTATAAAGACCAACCTGACGTTGAAGCGCTTTAACGGCGAGAGCTCCGAGGCCAAGGGTGTACTTTCTCTGGAGCTGACGGTGGGCAATAATACATTTCCTACGGCATTCTTCGTAGTAGATGTGCAAGGTAACTATAGTGTGCTACTTGGGTGTGATTGGATTCACGCGAATTGTTGTATTCCTTCTACTTTGCACCATTGTTTGATCCAGTGGGATGGCGATGATGTGGATGTTGTACCAGCTGACACTTCGGCCTAGGTTGCTTTGGCCGATGTGTCCATAGACGCCATCCATGATAAGGTAGAGTGTTTGTCAAGTAGAGACCTCTCAGATTACTATTTTGTCAGCGTGTCTGAGGGGAGCTTTGTTCTAGTCTCTATTTAGTCGGCTAGTGTAGCTCGATTGTCTCTAAACTAGTTGTCATGTCAAGTAGAAGCAATCTTGATTGGCTAAAGTCTCGTGTAGAGCAATATCGGTTTTATAAAGACAATATCGTTGAAGCCATTGAAGATTTTAGTGAGGTAGAGAAGTTAGGTCAAGGTTTTGCGTCAGCCGACCCTTTAGAAGAGGTAGACATGGGGGATGGTAGTATTTTGAGGCTAAATTTTGTAAATCAGAATTTATCGGCTTGTGATAAGGCCGAGGTAATAGAGTTACTTAGCCGTGATCTTGTAGAGCATCGACTGTCTATCAAACCCGGTTTTAGGCCTTATAAACAGCCCCCTCATCGCTTTAATTCGGCTATGTATGACCGAGTTAAAGAAGAGATAGATCGATTACTTAAGGTTGAGTTTATTAGGTCATGCAGGTATGCTGAATGAGTTGCTAACATTGTGCCTGTCGAAAAGAAAGGGAGTGGCAAGATTAGTGTGTGTATTGATTTTAGTGACTTGAATAAGGTCACTCTGAAGGATGAGTATCCCATGTCGATAGCCGACATATTGATCAATGATGCTTTAGGATACAAGGTACTAAGTTTTCTTGATGCTAATGCTGGTTACAATCAAATTTTTATGGCCGAAGAGGATGTTTACAAAACGGCCTTTAGATGTCTGGTTTTGTCGTCTTGTTTGAGTGGGTTGTGATGACTTTTGGTTTAATGAACGCTAGCGGTACATATCAACGTGCTATGAACTTGATATTTCATTACTTGCTAGGGGTTATGCTAGAGGTATATATAGGTGATGTTGTAGTCAAATCGGATGCTATGGGTAACCATTTAGTCGATTTGAGAGTTGCTTTTGAAAGGATGCGTTAGTATCACTTGAAAATGAACCCACTCAAGTGTGCTTTTGGCGTGTCGGCGGGCAAGTTCTTAAGATTTATGATTCATGGGAGAGGTATTGAGATTGATCCTAAGATACTTGAGAAGATTAGGAACTTTGAAGCACCGACATGTAAGAGAGATGTGCAAAAGTTGCTAGGTAAGGTAAACTATTTGTGTTGCTTTATATCTAACTTCTCTAGTGGCATTGATGCTTTTGTCCCTATACTTCGACTGAAGAACAAAACCGAACTCACTTGGGGGGCAAGTCAGCAACGTGCTTTTGATTGAATCAAGGAGTGTTTGTCGTCACCACCTATGGTAAGAGCACCAAAGGTCGGGATTCCATTTCGGATGTACGTCGCTGCAGAAGATAGCATGATAAGAGTTGTGTTGACTCAGGAGGTGGAGGGAAAGGAGTACATAATCACGTTCTTGAGTCACCGCTTGTTAGATGCTGAGACGAGATACGTGTTTTTAGAGCATTTATGCTTATCACTTTATTATGCATGTTGTTGGACCGGAAACGGCGACCAGAGGGGGGGTGAATGAGAGCTTTTAAAATTTCAGACTAAAATAGCCTTCTGTTTTACTTCTGTCTTCTGCGGAACAGGCTTCGAACACACCCTTCGAAGTTCTGGTTCGGAGGTATTCCACAACTCCGAAATCAGGCTTCGCAAGAAACAAAAGTTCGAAGCCAAGAAGACTTCGCTCCACCCACAACCCCGAAAATTCAGCTCTGCTAAGTCAGTGCAGGCTCCGCACACAGGGTGCCCTCGAGCAGGCTTCGCACTTCGCCCTTCGCAAGAGAGGACTTCCCTCTGAGGACTTCGATCAGCTCTGCTAAGTCAGTGCAGGCTCAGCACACTGGGTGCCTTCAAGCAGGCTTCGCACTTCACCATTCGCAAGAGCGGACTTCCCTCTGAGGACTTCGATTAGCTCTGCTAAGTCAGTGCAGGCTCAGCACACTGGGTGCCTTCGAGCAGGCTTCACACTTCACCCTTCGCAAGAGCAGACTTCCCTCTGAGGACTTCGACCAAATACTCAGCGCTAGCAACTGGTACTAGGCTTCGCACTTCAGAGGTCTAAACGCACACTGAACACACTTTGCCGAGGACTTCGACAAGGGAAGAAAACAAGCTTCGATTCAGCACAGAGACAGTGCTTCGCTAGTAATCAGAGAGGTCTAGCCTCCAGTTTACACAGAGCGAACAGACACTAAAAAACACACTTCACCTAGACAGACTTCTCACACACCTCTCTAGAAAAACTCACAAGAAGATGGTGCACAGAGAAATCAAAGCATGCAGTGCAACACAGAATACAAGTTCAAGCACAAATGAGAACAGAATCAAAGTTTCATTACTTGAACAAGGAACACAAAATGAACTCACAGGATGAACACAAGAGTATGTGGCGGCTAGCACATGAGCTCAAAAATGACTGCTCAAAGTGTTAATGTGACCTAGCTAGCCTCCATTGTTTATAGGCACTATTCAGCCCTGTGAATAGACTACTTTACCCCTAGGGTTTACATCGGTTTTGTCTCATAAGAACAGGGGGGTACAGCTGGTAGTCTACTTTATTTGGAGGCTTCTTTTGTCAGCTTCGTAGAGGGGACAACACCATCTTTTGCAGAGCAGACGCGGTCAACCTTTGCAGTTTTGGACCCTTCTGAAGCCCCCCTTCGCACGCGAGGGGTGCGATAGCTTCGGTGAGAAGCCTTGAGCCTGACGGCCTTCGCTTCATCGAAGTCAGCCTTCGATATAGAGACGGTTTTGAGCCGAAGCCGTCAAAGCCCTTGGGCCTTCGCACCAACACCTTCGGAGTAGACCACCACGGCTTCGCAGCTTCTCCTAGCTCGAACTCCGTCAGTCCGTGTACTGAAGCCATGCATGGTCTAAGTACCTCAAGTCAGCCTCACTTAGGAGCCAGCCTCACTCCGAAGACAGCTTCACTCCGGAGCCATCCTCACTCCGAAGTTAGCGTCACTCCGGAGCCAGCCTCACTCCGAAGTTAGCGTCACTCCGGAGCCAGCCTCACTCTAGAGTCAGCTTCACTTCGAAGCCAGCCTCACTCCAAAGCCAGCCTCACTCCGAAGCCCCACCTTCGGAGTACCACCCTTCGAAGTCCCTCCTTCGTCCAAGGCCTCTGCATGAAGCATTCCATGAGCACTTCGTCGCAGTGTCTCTCCCCGAGCACACTCCTCGACGATCCTCACCCGGACCATGCCTTCGATGCACCTCGACTTCTGAGACCTTCGTCGAGTATACCTTCGAGTGCCTCCCTCCGAAGCACACTTCGAATGACCTACCTCATTGCTGAGGACTTGGTCCACCATACTCCGAAGTCACTCCATTCGGAGTACCCTTCGAAGTGCCTCGCCTCCGAGGACTTTGTCTCGGAGTACCTTCAGCCAGAGCCACACTCCACACTTACTGTCTTCTCCTGGCGCACCTCGACCCAAGGTCCGACCTCGACCCCTTCACAGCCTTTGTGACGGAGCTCCCTGCTCCCCTGGCATCAAGCCTCCCACTTGACCCAGGTTCACTTGCTACGAACCGTCCGTCGCCTACGAAGTCACCTACGCACCACAGACAAACAACCAAGTGTATCCAGTACCCCGGAGACCTCTCCGGGTAAACAACCTCCAGCACACACTCCGGTGTGCCGCCCAAAGTACTGAGACCTTCGGTACGACCCAATCATCATGTACTGTCGGACCCCTCCGACAGGCACACTTCGCTGCAACAGCTGCAGCCAACAGACCCACCGAACCCTTCGGTGAAACAACCTCCAAACCCCTTCGGAGGGACCCCTTCGAATCAGAGGATAAAATCTGTCAATCACTCATCACAGACTCCGAAACCAATCCTTGGTTTCTCACATGTACCAAATTTCGCCACTATATTCTATCTAGCACATGTATTGTCACTTGTCAAACTGATGTTATAAAGTACATGTTGCAAAAGCTAATTCTAAGTGGGAGAATCATAAAGTGGGCTTATGCTTTAATTGAATATGACTTGGCTTATGAACCCTTGAAAGCTATGAAAGACCAGGTCGTCGCAAAATTCATAGTTGATCACCATGTAGATGTCAATTGGAGTAGTAATACTGCTCTGATTGAAGTAGTACCATGGAAACTTTATTTCGATGGTTCGGCTTGCAAGAATGGCCAAGGTGTCAGAGTAGTACTCATATCACCTAGTGGTATGAGTTTCGAGACCTCGGCACTTTTAGAATTTCCTTGTACTAATAACCAAGTCGAATATGAAGCTCTATTGCTAGGACTTGAACTTTTAGATTCAATGAGTGTTAAACATGTTCATGCATATGGTGATTCTTTATTAGTTGTTCAAATAGCTACAAATGCTCAATGCTTTAATGGTTTGTTAAATAGCTATTTGGACAAATGTCTAGACATAATTGATACTTTTTATAATTGAAATCTCCCATGTGCCTAGAGAAGCCAACTCAGTAGCAAATGATTTGGCTCAGCAAGCATCTGTTTATCAAGTCAAAAGAGGTAAATTTTTGCACAAGAAAACTGATGCTTGAAGCAACTGTGTCGCCTGAGTTAGATAGCTTCGGTCTGACCGGTCCTGTTAGGTTGGTCCGTGTAACACCCCAAATTTTCAAAGTAATAAAAATATTATTTAATTCAATTTCCTGGGATTTATTATTCTGGAAATACCTTTAATACCCTCCTCTCCCATTTTGAACTACAACATAGAGTTAATGACCAAACCAGGAGCTGAAAATTTTTGTATAAACTCCCAAGGCCAAGATATATTTTTGAGGATTTTTACAAATTTTTATCAACCTTTGAAGTAGCCTTATTATTTTGAACCAATTTCTGCAATTATTTTTAAACAGAAAACATTTTAAACAGTAACGGGCTCCCTCCCCTTCTTCTCTCTCTCCCGGCCGGCCCAGCCCACTCATCCCCGCGCGCGCCACCTGACACCCGGGCCCCACCCATCAGAGACCTGTCTCTCCGCGCCCGCGCGCCCAACTACCTTGGCCCACCTGTCGGCGCCAACACCCCCCTCTCGTGCCCGAGCCCGACCCCACCCGTCAGCCGCCACCCTCGCGCACTCGCGCCCACTGGCCAGTGGCCCCCGCCTGTCAGTACCGTCATCTACCTCGCGCAAACTCCCCCTCCTTAACTCCGCCGGCCGAGGACCTCGCCTCGGATCCGCTCGCCGGCTCCCCCTCCCATCAAACCGACACCGGCATTAAATTCCCCGAGGCCCGCCGGCCATTTAAACGCGTTAAGGCACGCGTTTAAGCCTCCGGATCGCATTTACCTGCATGGCGAAACCTCGCCGGTGAGTAAATCCCCCCTCCTCGGCTTTCCTTGTTTACGACGCCCGTTAACCCTCGTCGGTACGCCTATTTAAGCCCCCTGGCCATCCGCACTTGATCCCCCACGCCCTCTCACTGCTAGAACGCACAGAACGCCCTCCCTTCAGTTTTTAGCTCACCACCGCCACCTTCACTCCAGCCACCGCTCGCCGTTGCCTCGGACCACCTCCGTCCGCACTGTCGCCCCCGTCGTGACCATCACCAACCGCCCGACCTCGGCCACGCCTCTATTGGCCAAGGAGACCACCGGATCGCCGTCGCCGTCAAGCACCCGAGGAGTCCTCCGCGTCTACCCTCACCACCGGTCGTCGTTCGCCGTCCTTCATCACCGTCGAAGGTTCCGTCGTGACCGCCGTAGCCTCCCCTTTCCATTTCCGCATAGAACTAGGGCCTAGCCCCCTCGTCGGCGCCATCGCCACCGCTCTCGAACCCCGCCGTCACCGGAGACGAAGGGGGGTACAAGCCCCTTAGCGCGTGTCGTGCCGGATTTAATCCTGGCCGCACGATCGCGATCGGAGTACTCTGATTAAAGCCCTACGGGATTTAATCTCCGCCCTTGATCCAGTCAAAGGGGTACCAGGCCATCTGAGCCGTTGATCGCTTTTAAAAACTGTGACTCAATCTCGTGCGTCCACGTAGTACCCTTTCACGCGTTTTAATCGTGGCCGTCCGTTATCACTTAACACTCCCGCCTCGCGCCTGGCCACCGGATCCAGATCCAACGGCTCTAGATCAACCGGTCCACGCGCACAGTGGGCGGGTTCACCATGGGCTTGGCTCACCGTGGACCCGAGAGGTTTTAAATTTGAAAATAAATTCCAGAAACTGTTTTAAACTTGTAAAATTCATATCTGGCGCATTTGAACTCTAAAAATTGTCATTTCAATTCCAGAAATTTTGTAATTTTATTCTCCACACATTAGTTCAATAAAAACAGTATGTTACTTTAGACTTTTTCATTTTTATTTAAATAGGTATTCAAATGCCCTTAGGATAAAATGTAAATTCAATTATTTAAATTTCAGTAAAAGTTTATATTTAATCCTTTCTCTTCATGTACTGAAGACCACTAAATTGTCCATCAACCTTTCATTTTAAAATTTATTAGGGGACTTAAAATGAGACTACCCACATTTAAAACCTCTTTTTATAAAGGACAACCTTTCATTATAATTTCTTCTAAAATTATTTGTAAAATAAATTTCAGAAACTTAACAACTTGGTTTTCATTCAATTAAACCAATTTAAACCTATGTGCTTATTGTGGGATGTTATATTGTTTGATTGAGTGTCGTATTCTACTTTGTTTATAATGGGAAGACTACGACGCCGCCGAGGAGCCGGAATATTACCCGGAAGTCCCTCCCTCACCTTTCGCTGAACAAGGCAAGTCACCAAACCAATCTTTTGAGCATATTGAACCCATGTTTTATTAAACTATCGCTAAAACACATAGGATATACATGCATTAATCAAATGATACCCTTACAATATATTTATTTAGGATCCCCCGACCTTGATGTGCAACCCAAGTCATGCTATCTCGCCTACCCTCCTTGTCACCATATGATTAGTATTATTAGCTAGTGTCCAATGTATTGACACGATTGCTATAGGATAAAGATGAGTCGTAGCAACATGGTTCTACTATATGATCCCCGTTATTCTTATCTTTGG
Source organism: Zizania palustris (assembly GCA_019279435.1). NCBI lineage: Eukaryota > Viridiplantae > Streptophyta > Magnoliopsida > Poales > Poaceae > Zizania > Zizania palustris. The sequence continues at coordinate 44,642,061 of JAAALK010000079.1, forward strand.
AATTCCGTCGGTGATGAGTTGTGGTTGTGAGTAAATGCATGGTGGGTTCCGGGTGCAAGCTAGGGCATTGGTCGGTAGCACCCGGGGCATTATAAGGACCGATCTGTGGGATCCGTTGCAATACACTTTCGTACTAACCACAAGTCTAATGGGTAAGTCCTAACTAAGGTATGGAGTGTTCCAAACCGAGGCCACCATTTGGAGATGGGTCAAGCAGCACCTGTGGGTGGCTTGTATCGAAGTGGCGCAAAAGGGGGTGCGATGTTAGCCGGGATGCGGCCCGGCGCGCCGGCGAAACCTAGAGCGGGTGGTTATCGCTTGGAGCATTTCATGCCGAGGTTTTGGCACGAGTTCCCGTGGTATGGGTCATCTCGTTTGGGATGAGTGCGTGCCTTGTGGGTACATTAGTACATCTCTGATCAGAGTCTTAAATCTTTTCGAAAAGCTGAGCCCACGGTCAAGGGCGGGTTGCGTGACATCCCACAGTTAGATTACTTTGAATATGTATGTGCATGATGGTTTGACATGTAAGGACTGTTGTGCGAGGAGGTAAAACGTACTCCTCGAGTTAGAAGATGTTATTGTTGTTCATGTTTACATTTCTGCATGATTAAATCTGACTACACTAATTGCAACAACTGAAAATGTACCTTTTCGCACTGCTAGCCATTACTCATTCCTTTGTTATTACCTTGCATTATTACTTGCATTTGCGGTGGCTTGTTGAGTACTTTTTGTACTCATACCCGTTGAACACCACAGAGGATGCCTACTATGAAGACGGTCTGGAGTAGCGACCCAGTCAAGCAAAGATCCTGAAGAAGGCGTTCGTCATGCATTTTAATTATCTTTATTATTGTTTTTATTAAAACTCTGATGTAATAATTATGGTCTGTGTACCATTAATACTATCGTATGTACGATTGTCGCATGATGAACCTCTTGTATTATTGTCTTTCTTATGAAATTCAATAATGTTCCGATTTCGGTAAATCGGGGCGCCACAGTCCGACTGCACGTGTCTGGCCACTCTGACCATCCATGTTAGGCAGGTTTGACTGCCTTGTGCGAGCGTCAGGCAATGGCTGATTTGACCGGTCCATCATAGCCGATTGGACTGTCCTATGTCAGGAAGTTTCAGGATATGGGGGGCAAGTTGAAAATTTTGATTTAAAGGCCAATTCAAGTGAGGATTTGGCAAATTCTTCTGAGAGTTATGTGGATGATTAGAGAACTCCAATTGTTCAATATTTGAGAGATTCTACCAAGCAGGTTGATCGGAAAGTTTGGCGGCAAGCGTTTAAATTGGTGTTGCTTGATGATGAGTTGTATCGCCGAATCGTTGATGGAGTACTTTTGAAAACTTTAAATGTCGATCAGTCTAAACTTGCTATGGGTGAAGTCCATGAAGGACTTTGTGGTACTCATCATTCGGCCTAGAAAATGAGTTGGATGCTCAAAAGAATGAGTTTTTATTGGCCGACTATGACTGAGGAATTTTTTAGGTATTATAGGGGATGTGAGGCATGTCAAAGGTTTGATAATATTCAGCTTGCTCCTGCATCTTTTCTTAATCCTATTATCAAATCATGGTCGTTCTGAGGTTGGGGCTTGTACTTCATCGGCCAAATTTATCTTTCCTCTTCAAAAGGTCATCGGTTCGTGTTGATGGCTACATATTACTTCACCAAGTGGACCAAGGTCGTGCCTCTTAAGAATATGATGCATAACAAGGTAATCAATTTTATCTTGAAGCATATTATACATAGATTTAGTATTCCTCAAACTCTTACTACAAATCAGGGTGCTTTGTTTGTTTCTAAAGAAGTGTGTGATTTTACCGAATCTTATGGTATAAAGTCGATACACTCTTCACCATACTATGCTCAGGCCAATGGTCAGGCCGATTCTAGTAATAAAACTGTGATTAAGCTTATTAAGAAGAAGATTGAAGAGTTTTCTAAAAGGTGACATGAAGTGCTTTTTGAGGCATTGTGGGCATGCAGAATAGCGAAGCATGGTGCTACCAAGGTAAGTCCATATTAGTTGGTGTATGGACAAGAAGTTGTTTTACCCGTAGAGGTGAATCTTGGATCTTTAAGATTGCTTAAATAAGATGGATTATCGGTCGGTGATTATGAAGTTCTCTTGAAGGATAATTTGGAAGAAGTGACTGATAAGAGATTAAGGGCTCTAGAGGCTATAGAAAGAGACAAGAGAAGGGTAGCTAGAGCTTATAACAAGAAAGTGAAAGCAAAATCATTTCAGGTTTGTGACTTAGTTTGGAAGACGATTTTGCCTTTAGGCACTAAAAGCCCAAAGTTTAGTAAATGGTCGCCTAGTTCGGAATGTCCTTTTAAAGTTGTTGAAAATTGCTCCACGTGATGCATATTTGCTAGAATCTTTGCAAGGAAAGCGATTTTGTAGAGCTTTGAATGGCAGATATTTGAAAAAGTACTTGCCAAGTGTGTGCCAAGATGTTTGAGGTGTCGTAAGGCCGATACGGGGTATGCCTCCTTTAGTTCGTTGTGCTTTTGACTCACTGAGTTTGCCAAAAGGCAGGGGGCATGTGTTGATAGCAAAAATGGCATTAATGGTCAAAAATGTCAAAATGTCAAAATTGATACTTTTGGTCGAAAATATGCAATTCCTAGCACACGCCGGTCTAACCGGCCATGTGGGACCGGTCAGACCGGCCAAGTCTGAGTTCGAACCGATTTGATTTGTTTCAGGTTGTTTTGATCTCTAATTAAATCCTAACGACTTGGATGCGTAATTTAACCAATCTAAATTAGAATTAAAGCCCAGGAACGTCAAGACCACCCCATATATATATAGGGGCAAGGCCGATTCAAAGGGACTATCCAAAATCCTAATAAATCCAATCTACTATTGTTTGAATCGTTCTTTTCAATCTACTACTTTTCCTTGCCATAGGGTTAGCCATAACGTCCATCTTTGTTGGTTTGCGCTGTAAACCATCCGCCCATCACGTCATAATCACGGTAATCCTTATTGATTTGCTTGTGAATCATCTGTTCAATCCACGTAATAGTTTTTTATCGGTTTCTACGATTACTTTTGGGTAATTCGATCCCTAGGCCGAATTGCTATTGATTTCATCTGTTTTGCAGGAGCCAAAATCTTCATCTTCATCGCCGAGGAGCCTTGTATCCATTCACTATAGATGAGACGATCGTCGGAGGTCGAGAGATCAATCTCCTTCTTTGTTGGTCTCACCGACGGCTCCCCTCCCGGTCCGACCGACCCGTGTTGCCCCATCATCTAGCATGCCGACACATCCCTATCTGACTGGTGGCCCGAGGTCGGTTCGACCGACCGTGTGCGGAGGCCTCGGATCACCTTCGCACCGTGCACCGGAGACCCCTTCGGTCACCCCTCGCACCGTGCACTGAAAGGCCCTCCGGTCATCCTTCGTACCATGCTCTAGAGACTCCCTCGACCACCCCTTCGTGCCCCTCCGGTCCAACCGGTAGCCCGAGGCCGGTCCGACCGCCTGTGCGAAGGGGGCTTCGATCGCCTCTACCCCTTCGCCTGCCGGTATGACTGTTGGTACCCCTTCGGTCCGACCGGCCTCGCTTGGCCGGTCTGATCGCCAACCCCAGCTCGATTCAACCGGCCCTGATTTGGCCGGTTTAACCCTTACTCCACACTTTGGTTAGTTGAACCATTTTCTTGTGATTCGGTTTAATTGCCTGGCAACTCCACCCGTATCCCCTTGTCACGATCAAGGGTCATCGAAACATGGTGTCAACGTCGTCTGACGTTTAGCAGGCCACCCCTAGGAATCTGCGCTCTTTTGGATTGCCGAACTGACGTCAGTATCCGTTGGTGCTTTATCGACCAATTTTAGCATCAACAACTGGTTCGATAATTCATATTTGCATATCATTGCAGGGACTAAGTAGATCAAGGAAGTGTGTGAGAGGTGAGCTAGATGTTTGCATCAACAAGGGTGCAAAGGTTGCAGCATTGGTCGTCAGTGTTTATTCAACGTCGCTTCCCTCGTGTTTAGTTTTGGAGTTAAATAATTGTTATTTAATTCTCACCTTGGGCAAAAATATTATCTCTTCGTCATGTTTAGAGGAAGATGATTTTGAATTCATAATAAAGAACAGGTGTTGTTTGATATTCTCGAATGGAATGCACTATAGTGTTTTTCCATTGTCAAATGACTTGTATATTCTAAGTTTTGAGGATACACACTTTATAACATTAATACAAAGAAACCCCAACTCAATGATTTGAATCATACCATGTCTGGCATTATTGTTTGGGTCATATAAATGAGAAGCACATGTAGAAGCTCCATAGAGATGTGCTTTTGGAGTCATTTGATTTTGAATCATATGACACATGCGAGTCTTGTTTACTTGGCAAGACGACAAAGATGCCTTTCACTAGTCACAATAAGAGGCAAAATGAGTTGTTGGCAATTGTACATATTGTTGGATGTGGTCTGATGAGTTCTACTGTCAGAGGTGGTTTTTAGTACTTTATCACTTTTACTGACGACTTTAGTAGATATGGTTACATCTACTTAATGACGCATTAGTGTGAATCCTTTGTAAAGTTCAAGGAGTTTCAAAATAAGGTACAAAATCATACAAGCAAGACAATTAAATTTATGCGATCTAATTGTGGTGGTGAATATTTGAGCCATGAGTTTAATGATCATTTGAAGAAGTATGGAATTTTTCCATAGCTGACTCTACCTAACACCTCTCAGTGGAATGAGATGTGCGAGCGGAGGAACCGAACCTTGTTCGACATGGTTCAGTCGATGATGAGACAAGCTGATCTTCCATTGTCTTTTTGGGGACTCGTTTTAGAAACTATCGCTTTCACACTAAACAAAGTTCTATCTAAGTCAGTAGAGAAGACATCATATGAGATATGGACTGGGAGACGTCCTAGTTTGTCGTTTTTAAAGATTTCGGGTTGTGAGTCATATGTTAAATGTTTGATGTCTGGCAAGCTCACACTCAAGTCTGACAAATGCTTCTTTGTGGGATATCCTAGAGAAACTAAATGATATTACTTCTATAATCGAGAAGAGGGCAAAGTGTTTGTCACTCGGAATGGTGTCTTTCTCGAGAAAGAGTTTCTCTCAAAAAGGGTTAGTGGGAGCGTAGTGCGTCTTGAAGAGGTTCGAGAGCCATTAGAAAGCGTTTTAGATTACACTGAACCACAACAGGATATGCAAGATATTACAAAGCCTATCGTTGGGATACCAGCCCCACGACGGTCAAAAGGGTTAGTCATGCGCCCGAGCTGTATACATTTTTAACCACTAGGCAGTGTGACATGTCGTTGTTAGACAACGACGAACCCAAGACCTACACGAAAGCAGTGATGGGACCAGACTTTGAGAAATGTCTTGGAGCCATAAGATACGAGTTAGAGTCCATGCGAGAAAAACAAGTTTGGAACATGGTTGATCCATCCGATGGTGTAAAAACTGTTGAGTATAAATGAATTTTTAAGAAAAAGATAGATGTTAAACGAAATGTTCACATATATAAAGCACGATTGGTGGTAAAAGGATTCAGGTGTTGATTATGATGAAACATTTTCACCTATCGCTATGCTTAAGTCTATCTAGATCATCCTAGCAATTACCGTATTTTATGATTATGAAATATGACAAATGAATGTCAAGATGACTTTCATAAATGGAAACCTAAATGAGGATGTGTAAATGACATAGTCTGAAGGTCTTAAGATCCCAAAAATGTTGGGAAAGTTTGCAAGCTGTAAAGGTCCATTTATGAGTTAAAGCATGCTTCTCGGAGTTGGAATATTCATTTTGATGAAATAGTTAAAGGATTTGTCTTCATCAAGAATAAAAAGAGTCTTGTGTTTACAAAAAGGCTAGTAGGAATGTACTTGCATTTCTGGTCTTATATGTGGATGACATACTATTGATCGGGAGTGACATTTCTTTGTTAGATGTTGTCAAGACTTCATTAAGAAATAGTTTCTCTATGAAAGATCATGGAGATGCAACATACATTTTGGGCGTAAAGATCTATAGAGATAGATCAAGACGACTAATTGGATTAAGCCAGAGTACGAATATTAACAAAGTTTTGAAATGGCTCAAAATGCATAATTCCAAGAAAGGTTTTTTGCCAATGTCACATGGTATTTATCTCAGCAAGACTCAATGTCCTACGACACCTGGTGAACTAGAGAAGATGAGTGTGATCTCGTATGCCTTTGCAATCGAGTCCATCATGTATGTTATATTGTGTATGCACCCATATATTTCATATGCTATAAGTGTTACGAGCAGATACCAATCGAACCTAGGTGAAAGTCACTGGGATGTAGTAAAGAGTATTCTCAAGTATTTGAGAAGAACTGGGGATATGTTCTTGGTCTATAGTGGTGAGAGGCTCATTGTAAATAGTTACACCGATGCTAGATTCTAATCCGACAATGATGATTCGTAATCGTAGTCTGGATTTGTGTTCTACCTCAATAGAGGCGCAGTGAGTTGAAAAAGTTTCAAGCAAGAAATAGTGTAGATTCTACGATAGTGGCCAAGTATATTGCAGCTTCGGAAGTTGTGAAGGAGGTCATTTAGATTAGAAAGTTTGTTTCTAAGCTGAAGGTTGTCCCTAGTGCTTCTAGTCCAGTGGACCTATATTGTGATAATAGTGGTGTCATTATGCAAGCCAAGGAGTCTAGATCACAATAGAAGTCCAAACATATACTTCAACGATATTACATGATCCGAAAGATTATTGATCGAGGTGATGTAAAGATGTGTAAGGTGCACACAGATTTGAATATTGCATATCCATTGACTAAACCTCTCTCAGCCTAAGCATGAGGCACACTTGAGCTCCATGGGTATTAGATACTTACGTAAGTGAGTTATGTGTATGTTAGAGTTGGTGTCATGTCTATGCTTTGTAATTTGGATAATTATTACCTTATTCATTGAGTGAATGCCGTTTATATTGATCAATGAGTTGATGACTTATTTGTGAAACTCTTTACTATATAATGATGTTGTTCAAAAGGATCTCTAATCTCATTGTCATATGGGACAATGATGATTCATATATTAGCACATCTGACTGATTGATGATCATGTTTCACAGATCATAGACATGAAGATGTCAAATCAGTGATATGGACACATGTTAGTGAGCATGGTGTTGGATAGACCCACTTTGATATAATGCTAGGATTGTCATTTTAATGTGTCATCAGTTGTCATCTCAAATGATGTACCTGCAGAATCTTTAGACCTGAAATCAATCTACTTACACTCAAAAAATATTGGAGAGGTTTGGTTTTGAAAAGTCAAGATGGGGAGAAATTTTGGGATTATAATTTCCATACTTGAGTGTTGTAGGTATGCTAATGTACCTAGCCTACTACATTAGGCTGAACATTACATTTATTATAAATCTAGTAGCATGATCTAACTATATTTTCTATGTGGTAGAACTGTAGTTTCCTAGAAATCGCTAAAGCAAAGTCCTACATCGACTTCAATGAATCATTATGAAATAATAGTTTTTGTATTAAACGTTACTAGAATATGTATGGTTTATAAGAAAGGTTCATCACATCTAGCGGTCGTGTGACTTGAATCATATTAGCACCCCCACTATTATCCATGAAGATAATATAATTTATGTTACACAAATGCGATTATGATATGTGAAGAGCAATTTGATAAAGTTCATAAACTCCAAGTTTTTCTATGCTCATGAATTGTATAAGACGAATGAACTAAATGTGATGCACACCAAGTTATGTGAAAATCTTGTAGATTATTCACTAACTCCATCTCAACATTCGATTTTTAAAGATGTGTTCATAGAATTGGGATTGTAATATTTAAAGACTTGTGCATTTTATGGGGAGAAACTTCACATAACATTGAAAAGAAGATGACGGACTACGCGCGACGTTGGTTCGAGAACCCTAGTTGCTGGCTAGGCGCCACCGCCTAGGACGTCTAGGGGTTGCGGTTGACCCGCCTAGGTGCCTTGTCTTCCTAGTCGGCCGACTAGGGCCTCCACACGGCACTGGGGCGACACCCAACGCCTTTCGCCACCTAGGCGGGGCGCCTAGGGCTGTGTTTTGGAACATTGAGCCAAATTGATCTTGAAGATATTATGAAATATTTGAGTGAATTGTATTCCTTTTCTCTTGGATGAGTTTTCCTGAAGTTTCTTATATTAAGGTTTTTATTGATGTAATTTGTGCAACCAAGACGTGCCCTATGTACTCTTTCTTTCAAATATTTCCACTCTGATTTTAGAGAGTTTTTGATAAGATATATGCATGCCGTGAGAAATGCCCAAGGAAGAATGTTAGGACACTAAAATTAAAGATTACGATAACCGAATTCGATTGTGGGTAAATCTTTTGTATATATAGTTGAATCTTAACAATAACAAAGTTTGGCTTTTCCCTATATTATTGTGTCTCACCCGTTGTTGCACGCAAGTACCAAAACAATTTCTCAACATATACGAGTTCATTGGTTGAGATTGGATTGGACACGTGTTTAATTAAAAACTCACAAATTTACCAGATTAATATTAATAGTTTTACCTAAAATTTGGCCAAACGCATCCGTACGGACTGCTGTATCCTAACCTAACACCTGCGCCGCCGCCGCGAGTTCCCTACCCCGATGGCTCGATCCGCTCGTCGCATGCGACCTGCCGCTTGACGGCCTGAGCTCTCGATCCGCCGGTCGGCCGCTGCGCCAGCCATCGCCCGTCGTCCGCTGTCGCCATTCGCTAGAGGTCCCTCGTTGCTCGCCGCCCCGATTTGTCCGTTGCCACTCGCCAGAGGCCGCCCGCCGCCGCGGTCACTCGCCACCGCGCCGGTTCTGGAGGCGCCGCCACCGCCGCCATGAAGCCCTCGTCGCACTTCCCGGAGATAGGGAAGAAACCCAAAGGTGCGCCTCCCCCTTCCTCGTCGCACTCCACGTCGTTTTTTCCACTCTATTGGATTCCTCTCCGGGTCGCGGCTGAAAAAAGTGCCCCCTCGTCCTGCCGCGCAGATTTGATCGCCAAGGAGCACGGGTTCAGCATCGCGGCCTACATCTCGTCGGGAGCGGTCAGTGCCTCGCCCTTTCTTCTCATGCTAAGATCCCCGAGATTCCATTTTTGGGCTAGGGTTTTGGGCAACGCAGGGTTTAGATGCGGTGCTGATTTGGTTCGATTTGAGTTTAGCCCCCCACCCCCCAACCCAGCGTGTGGATTCGCCCGAGCATTTTTGTTGCTCGCTAGGGCACGGTGCTAGTGCTGTTTGGGTGGATGGGGTCTTATTTTCTTATCGGAAACCAGATGGATTTATTGCGATCGTTTTTTGTGCGAATGTGTTGCTTGTATTGCTCCTAAGTAGTAGGTGTTATGGCCGTGTACGGGATTTAGGTGCTTGATCTTATTCTTTTGCCTGTGGTATGAAATGACTTGTTTGATGTCTGGAGTATTGTGGTCCTCTAGCTTCATGATATATGTTTACTTGAGGTGGTGTCGGGATTTGGAGGTCTACAAGTTTGTTGTGTTGTTAGGTTGCACATGTAGCACGAAGACTATGAACAAGTGCTGGTATTATGTGAAAATGAAGTGAATTGAATAGGCTGAAAATATGCTCTATCTCTTGGTGATAATGCAGCATAGAGTGCAATCTGTAATTTCGTCTTTTGTGTTTGTTCCAAGGTTTAAGCTTTCTGGGATGTTAACTTCCAGACTCCCTTGTGACTGTTCATTTATTGACTCAACGCATACCTCCATGCTGAACACGGAACAATCTTGTTTCTTGGTTGACATATCTTCTAGTCATCTATAATCGATTAATTTTTCTTGTCATCACTAGGATGTTATTGATGCTGCCCTACGAAAGCATGTCGAGGAGGAAGCTCGAGATCTGAGTGGTGAAGCTTTTCTGAGGTTTATGGAGCAGCTCTATGATCAGATATCTAGTTTATTGCAAAGCAGTGATGTTGCTGAAAATTTACTTGCACTTTGTGCTATCGACGCTTTGATTGATATGCCTTTTGGAGAAGGTGCTTCGAAGGTTTCCAAGTTTGCCAATTTCTTGAGAAACATCTTTGAAGTGAAGCGTGATCCTGAAGTTCTAGTTCCAGCAAGCACAGTGCTTGGTCATTTAGCAAAAGCAGGTGGTGCAATGACTGCAGATGAGGTGGAGCGGCAGGTAAACTATAACTGTTTTCATTTTGCTTCAGCATACTTTTCAATCTGCTTATAAACACTTCTTTTAGATTAAAACGGCTTTAGGGTGGCTTGGTGGGGATCGAGTGGAGTATCGCCGCTTTGCTGCTGTCCTTATTCTCAAAGTAAGTTTAATTGGCCAACTTTTGTATTCGAGACACACCTTAGTAAAGCCTCTTGCCATGAAAGTGAACACATACCTCCTTGCAATATTTCTTTTCTGTGCAATTCCATTTTGTTCGCCTATTATTTCACATGTTGATTTTTGGATACCTTGGATTCTAGAAATAATGTTTATAAATACCTTGATATTAAAAGCTGTTGTTTATTGCCAACTAAACATTTTGCGCATTAAGTATGACTTCTTTGTCCATCATATTCTGGAGAAAATGGTCATCAAGTTCATCAACTTTGCTCCATGGTCCATTGTGTCTAATTCATTGTATTCTATAATGTGATAACATCAGGAAATTCAGTGGAAATAAAGTCAACAATTGTGTTACCTTAAGGCTTATATCATTCTCAACTAAGCAGGAAAGCAATCTAGATTTAGTTGGGATTTGTGCCTGTTAAAGCTGGTAAATCAGCCACTGAAACAATCCATCTAGTTTTAGGTTTAGGGCATAGTACAAAAAACCTGGAACTGATTGTCCGTCTGGCTGGAAAAAACTGAGACTGGAGCCTGGTCTGCTTCGAGGAAAATACTGTTGGGGACAAAATACCAGCTAAAATAGCCTTCAATCAATTTTTGTTAGAGTTTGGACTTTGGAGCTCAGGGGGTCGAACCAGGCGCTCCTGTGGTTTGCCTTCCTCTCACGTGCAAGTTAGGCTTCTAACCAAGTGGGCTAAGCTTAACATATGATTTGTAGGGATCTTACACATATTTGAACATTTATTTACTATATTGAGGCTCAAGTCCAATTCAAATCTATTAAACAATAATATTTTTTAACTAGCTGGACCAGTTAGTTAGGCCATGGTAAACCGTGGACTAGTAGAGCAACCAGTTCACGTGCTGGTGACTTTTGTAGTATGTTCGAACATTTAGTATATTGTGTATCTTTTGGATCAATATCTGGCATGAATTAGTCAGTTTATTATGACAACATTAGTTAAATGTTATGCAAATAATGCTATGATATTCAATGTATTGTCATTTGCATAAGTATATAATGTACCTTATTGTAGGAGATGGCTGAAAATGCATCAACAGTTTTCAACGTTCATGTTCCTGAATTTGTTGATGCTATATGGGTAGCACTGCGAGATCCCAAACAGGCTGTTCGTGAGCGAGCAGTGGAAGCATTGCGTGCTTGTCTCCATGTTATTGAAAAACGTGAGACACGCTGGCGTGTACAATGGTAAGCACAGTTTTATCTTCGCTATTATTTTATGGAACTAACATTATAATTTTGAAGCAATCTACTATAAATTGTCTGATGGTTAAGATGATGGTTTGAAAGATTTCTGTTAAGGCCCATATATCATCTAGGCCCATATCAGGCTATATATATATATATATCCACCTTAATGGTGTGTTTATGCTCTCTAATCTAATCCACTTGAAATCCAATTTATTTCTTTTCTTCGTGTCCCCGTTCTCCTGTTGTCCACTGCCTGTTGCGGCCTATCCTGCCTCTCGTAGTGGCCCTTCTCCTCTGTTCGCTGCGCGTTGTGGCCCGTCCCTGTCGTCAGCTGCGGCCTGCGTGTCACGTGGCCTATCCCAGTCGTTTGTCTCCCATCGCAGGTCGCCCTGTCTCCGCTGTCGTGGAGGCCGTTGCAGTCGCAGGCTCATGGGCGACAACGATGATGCAGTCACGCTCGCCTGGTCATCGACTTGTCGCCTAGCTAGCAGGATGCCCACCCAGTGCCTTGCCGATAGTTGGTGGTGCGCACGTAGCATGCTTGTGACCTCTAGCCCCACATTCCCACTTCTGCAACTCATGTAATCCTACTTTGATCGATCCACACTTGTAGTGTCGCTCTTGCACATCACAAGCATCGCTGAGGGCTAGGCGGCGTGTGGTGATGTAGTGCTGAGGGCTAGGAGGCGTGTGGCGTGCGGCGGTTTGAACGGAGTGCAGGCGCCAGGCGGCAGGGTGACGGGTGGCACATTGTCTTGCAATGAAGGCGCGGTGGCGTGCTACGTGCAGAGATTTCAGGCTCCACTACTCCAGAGAAGGCTAGGGTTAGCAAATAAAACTAGTGTGTTGGGCCTTGCTGCCTTGGGCTGCTAGCGGTGCAACTTGGGCCACTTGGGTGCGCAGTGCCTTTGGGCCTGTAACCTGTTAGCTATAGCGCCTGGGCTCTCGGGGCTGTATCCCCATGGGGAATCGGGGCCGGGGATCTAGGCAATGTCCCCAACCTTGGTTACCCGATGGGGACTAATTTTTAACCGATTTTATCCCCGCAGGTACCAATTTTCTCCCATTTTCAGTCCCTAATAGAGTTTTTCCCCATTGGTTTTTGGGTCCCCATTGCCATCCCTAGTGGTTGCAAATCAACCCATTGACCTGGGAATTTATGAGACTTAGGTTATTAACATAACAATTCTTGGCTATCAGAAACACACTTGTCTACTGATTCTAGGTAGTTAAGAATCATGTATAAAACACCTTTGTGGTTGCAAATAAAATTTCTGGCTTACCATTTTGCATTTTTCCATTTTATGAATTTGTTAGGTATTACCGCATGTGTGAAGCAGCACAGGTTGGTCTTGGAAAAAATGCTTCTGTTCATAGCATTCATGGCTCTTTATTGGCTGTTGGTGAATTGTTGAGGTAATACTGTTTGATTGGTAAGATTTATTAATTTAAAATTTATCACAACAAATATAGTTCTTGTTGTAGGTTTTTTCTTGGCTTTGACTGGTGTACTAAATTTACTTTCTACATGTCTATGTTTTTATTTAAGGACATTCATAGCTCAAAAAATCAAGTTCACTGACTTCACTCATGTCAACAATACAGCTTCTCATTATCTTATTTTGTTGTTGCATGAGAACTATTACAGGAATACTGGTGAGTTTATGATGTCTAGATATAGAGAAGTGGCTGATATAGTCCTCAATTACCTACGGCATCGGGATCAGCTTGTTCGTCGTAGTATAACTTCGCTTCTTCCTCGAATTGCTCACTTCCTGCGTGACAGATTTGTGACCAACTACCTAAAGGTTTGCTGAAATGTTTTATCTCCAATGCCTTTTCACATTCCTGTTCTTGTATGTAACTTTCTCTTTACCCCTAATTTTGAAGTCATTATCAGAAGACATGCATGTGGAAATAGTGCCATAGATTGAAAAATGCTAATTCTAACTTGCAGATTTGCATGGATCATATTTTGTTTGTTCTACGTACACCGGATGAGCGTGCTAGTGGTTTTGTTGCTCTTGGAGAGATGGCTGGTGCTCTGGGTGCTGAACTTGTGCCCTATTTGCCTTTAATTACCACACACTTGAATGATGCAGTATGCTTCAGAACCCCTATTATACTCTGTATTTACTTGAATTTTGCCCTTCTTATTAGTGAAAGACTGCTTGTGTTTGTAGATTGCTCCTCGCAGAGGCCGCCCATCTGTTGAGGCAATTTCTTGTGTAGGAAGCTTCACAAAAGCTATGGGTCCTGCAATGGAACCTCATATTCGTGGTGGACTACTAGATGCTATGTTTTCTGCCGGTCTCTCTGATAAACTTGTAGAGGCACTTGAGTCTATAAGTACTAGGTATGGTTTCCTGGATTAAGTTACATACTTTATCCTGTATTTATGGTCATAATTTCACTTTTCATTTCCCACAGCATCCCATCTCTACTGCCAACAATACAAGAACGTTTGTTGGATTGCATATCCCAAGCACTGCCAAAGTCATCTGTGAGGCCAGGTGCTGCTGTTGGCCGAGCAAGCAGATCAAACAGTTTGCAGCAGTTTGTGGATTCTAGTGGTCCTGTCCTTGTGCAGCTTGCATTGCGGACTCTAGCAAACTTCAACTTTAAGGTTTGAAATACTCTGTAAAGCTGTGCATTGGTGCTATATTTGACTATTTGAGATGTAACAGTATGCATTGGTTTCAGGGTCATGAGCTCTTGGAATTTGCCAGAGAGAGTGTAATCCTTTATCTGGAAGATGAGGATTGCAGTACCCGTAAAGCTGCTGCAATATGCTGTTGCAAATTAGTTGCACATTCCCTTTCAGCTTCTTCTAGTTCGCAGTTTGGCTCAAACAGACCAAATCGTATGGGAGGAGCTAAACGTCGCCACCTTGTAGAGGAGGTCTGTCCCAAATTTCATAGTGTGTTAATTGATTCTTTGAGTAATATTCAACTATATTGTTACTATACACACTTGTTATTACTTCCCAAACATGTTTGAAGCATAACTTTGTTGATTGAACCTTTATTTATCTAATGTTGGTTTGCTGAAGATTCATACTGTTTTTAGCATTGTTACATTAAATGTTAGATCTGAACTTCGGTACTGCCTGCATTGTATGTTAGTTGAAGTGAAATATGAACTCCTTTTCAACATGGACGATTCTCTGGATCGACACCAGAAATTTAACTTTTAGGTTTTAGCTAAGAAAATGTAGTTGGTTATTTTTTATTACAATTAAGGATAAATTCATAGTTGTTATGGTGTCACCATATCGTTGTGGTGGAAATCCGCAATTCGCCATGGACCGCCATATCGCTCGAGTGTTTGTGGCGGGCGCCACAGGCGCGTGGCGCTGCTGTGGCATCACGTGGTGCCCGTGACGGTTGTGGCGTGATTGTGGCGTCACGTGGTGCCCGTGACGGTTGTGGTGCAATGATGGCGCGTTGAGGGCGTGGTGTGGAAGATGGGGGGAGGAGAGGAGGGGAAGAGGGGTGCGGGGTGCGGTGGCTGGAGAGGGAGGTGAGAGAGAGGGGGGAGTGGGATTGTGGCGGCTGGAGGGAAAGAGAGGTGAGAGAGAGAGGGAGTGGGAGAGATTGAGAGAAGTTAGGGTTAGAAAATGGGGTTTAATGGGCTGGGCTTCAAATGAGCTATTTGATCAAATTTATATAAACAGATTATTAACTAAACTTTTAAATATAATATTAGACATAATTTTAAATGTGTTATTGCAATGTTATATATATATATTGTCTTATAAGGTATCTCAAGTAGCATTATTGCAACTTGATATTGTATTGCTATTTTTATAATACTATATTGCTATTCTTATATGCAATTTAGTAATTATATATTGATATATTTTTCTAAATCCTTAAATCCTATAAGCTATTTATCTATATTGTTCGTCACGCCGCATGCCATAAGCGCTGTAAAGTTGTGAAGGTGGTAGGTCGCCACGCTTCGCTGTGTCACCGTAACAACTATGGATAAATTGATTACATTTTATTTTTAACATACTCCAGTTTGAAGGAAAACATAGGTTTTAGCTGATGGTATCTTGAGAAACTGGGAAACAATTCACATCTCAAAAACTTGCCCTCATCATTGTACCTTTACTATATATTTCTTTTCTTTTGTAGAGGAGCAACTTGTTTAATCTTTTTTCCACACATGACCAGTTCACTATTTCAGTTAAATGGAAGTCATGACTAGTTAACTATCCTTAATCAAATGTCACTAGGTAATTAATTATCAATAGTGTGAAAAACTTGCCTATTGCATGCATGGTTACATGAAATCTAAACATTTCAATAGAGCATGCATGCCAAAATTTTTTTCGTTTACATGCTACCTTGAGTGAAATTTCACTTGGAACAATAAAATTTGAACTTGTGGAATGTTCCAGAAACAAATTATATATGAGAAGGAAAATCCATCTGGGGTGCAACATTTGCTATATACAAAAGGACTAGTCATTTACTATGCAACAGGAGGTCCCTTTCATTGTCACTCATCTTCAATCCATCGATCTTTAATAGTTGTTGCAGATTACTTACAGAATGGGATTAGGTTACTTGTAATTATGCACTTTTATGTTCTTATGTTGTACACACTGTGATAATGGTCCCATTGATACAACCTAATCATATTTGTCTATAAGCATTCCTGAAATTCCTCTGCAGATAGTGGAGAAACTTCTTATTGCTGCAGTTGCTGATGCTGATGTTGGTGTTAGAAGTTCTGTCTTCAAGGCTTTGTTTTGGAATCCAGCTTTCGATGACTTTTTGGCCCAAGCTGACATCTTGACTTCAATTTTTGTTGCCCTAAATGATGAGGTATACCATATTACATGATTATCATATGGCGTGGGCCACTTAGATCTTTTATCAGCTGCTTCCACACCACATTTGGTTAACTTTTTATCTTTTCTTTATGGGTTTTGGAAACATTGTCTTGGATGAAAGAACTATTTTTTATACTTGAGATTGTGAGGGTCCCCTACCTGTATTTGCACCATTTTGTAATGCTTTAACTTTGAACTAGCCAATCATGCAAATGTAATTCTGTGTTTGGAGGTGTGGCATGAATTCCGTTTAGTTATACTAGTGACTTGAATTCTTGAAATATGTTAAGTTTCAGCATCAGGAAATAGTAAACTATGACAGGGGCAACTAACTAAATTCCAGAGTGGAGGAAAAATGGATGTCTTACCTTGTTCAATAAGGTCACATTACTTCTAGAGTTCTGGTTGTGCATAATTTTTTATCCAGTCTATACAACAGTGAAGAATGTTTCTCGCTGAAAAAAGAGTCAAAAAATGAAGAAACATAATCATTGGTGAATAACAGTGTGCATCCATAATCCATTATGTGTGTCTTTATTAGTATATCTAAGAATGGAAGCATCTATGTTTTATCATCTTTTTATCCGGCAACCTTGATATTTTTTACATATTAATATATCTCTAAGTGTAATTATCCATTTAATTGCTGATAGCTTTCTTTCTACAATTTGACTTAGGAGTATGATGTCAGAGAATTGGCAATATCAGTTGCTGGTAGACTGTCTGAAAAAAATCCTGCATATGTACTGCCTGCGCTTCGCCGTTATCTTATACAGTTGCTCACATATCTTGACCAAAGGTTTGCAGCAATAATTTTTTTGCCACATAATTATATTTCTCCAGCATCATTCTAAAGTAAATCTTGATTATTTGTGCAGTATGGATAGCAAGTGTAGAGAGGAAAGTGCTAGATTATTGGGTTGTTTAATTAGGAGTTGTGCACGGCTTATACTTCCTTATATTGCTCCAATCCACAAGGTTAGTAATAAATAAGAGCAGTGCCATTTATTGTTTCTGGAGCTATCCTTATCTTCTAGTCTATTTTCTTCCAGGCACTAGTGGCTAGATTACGTGAAGGAACAGGACCAAATGCTAATAATGCGCTTGCTGCAGGGGTGCTTGCTACTGTTGGAGAGTTGGCCAAAGTGGTATGTTCTGTTCTCGTCCAGCTTGCGGCTTTTGTTTTAGCTTTTGTACAGCTTTTTTGCTGGGAAGTTGAAACCATTACAGCTTAGATTCTTGATCATTTCTGCTCTACATGATAGGGTGGTTTTGCAATGAGGCAATATCTTCCTGAGTTAATGCCTCTAGTCGTGGATGCTCTTTTGGATGGAGGTGCTGTTAGTAAAAGGGAAGTGGCAGTAGCAACCCTTGGACAAGTTATCCAAAGCACTGGGTATACTCCTGTTCTTTGTTTGCATGCTAATTTGCATGTGTTAGCCTAAATCCTGGCATGGTTTCGATTCTTTATTGCAAGTTTGCAACAGTTCTGCCTTTAAATTTTGTCTGCTCAACTCTTGAAGTTTCTTACCACTTTTAGTTTCCCATAAGAAGCAGTATATTTAGTTTTTGTAAAATACTTAATCTTGCTATGGTAATTAAAAAATCACGGCCACAGTAAGCCTTGTATGATTGTGAATAATAAATGTTCATCCAAAATTTCATTTCCCTCTCTGGAAATTTTGATATTTACCACTCCAAACATTGAGGAAATGTCACTGAACATAATGTCATAATTAGCACAGTGAATCTGCACTGCAAATGGTATTACAAACACCACAAGTTTTGAGTTTTTTAAAGAAAAAATAATATCATCTAATCTAACACATTGCATTGTGCATACATAATTACATATAGTAATATCATATCAATCAACAATTACATATACACATTTGCAAACAATGCATTACTTTAACGAAAAGTCCTGTAATAATAAACACATCATACCATAGATCTAGATTGACCATGACCACTACTGACTCCTCTATTTGAGGATTAGATATGTTAAAGTCACTCCAAAGACAAGGTAAACACATATTTGCTACTTTCACCATTTTTTAATAGATGTGCTTCTAGTCCATTGAAATGACACTTATGCCCCTCTGTTCTTTCCTTCATCTTCCTCCCTAGGAGTCCATGGTGCTCTCATTCCCCCCTTCTCTTCTAATATAATGGGAGAGTTTTGTCTGTCCCCCTCCCCTCCACCGCGTGCAGTACACGACTTCCCACAGCTCACATATGCCCACATGGAATGTAGAAAATAGAATCTCTAAAACCTAAATGGACCACTGGAAAGAAATAAAATGTAATGGGCCACTGGAAAGAAATAGAAATAAAACCTAAACAGGTCACCAAAAAGAAGAAATTAAGAAGCCCACCTGGCCCATTTATACTAATATAAGGTGTTGTAGTGCACAGGTACCCATACCTTACCATTTCTGAGAGTGCATGCATGTGCAGGGTTTTTACTCTTCGGCAGTAGTGCATTATTGTAAAATTTATGCTCTCATTCCTGAATTTATGCTCTCATTCCTGTCCTATGGGCACATATGGCTCTTGATTTTTAATAACCTGGAAGATAGCTGCATTATGAAACCTATGTACTTCTGTGCATTTATGTTTAAGTAATTATTTTCATTCAATATTAACTTTATTACTGCAAGTTTTGGCATTGCTCTTGTTTTCTGATGTTACATGGATGTTCCACCAGCTATGTTATCTCTCCCTACAATGAGTATCCTCCATTGCTTGGTTTACTATTGAAATTACTGAATGGTGAATTGGAATGGTCTACAAGATTGGAAGTGCTAAAGGTATTTATTCATTTGATAAATTCCACTAATACTGCAGTGCCATTGCTGCAACTGTCACAGAATCACTGTTTACCAAATACCAATATTTTTTTGAGAACATCACCTTTTGTTAGGTTACAAAATGTCAAAATGTGAAATCCACATTATCACACTTTCTTTCAACAGAACATTTCATGACCTTTTGCCTTTTGGATGCAAAGAACCTGATAGGCTAGGCCCACTCGTTGACGACACTAATTTTTTCTTACAGAACATTTCATAAAACTACATCCTGGTAGGAGACAGCTCATTGCGTCCCATGAGAGTGCATTCATGTGAAAATGTTTCACAATAAGAAACATGAATTTCTGAAATTGTTCACAAAAAATTAAAATTGTGATTTTATAGTTTTTTTTTGAGGTAAATTAGTAGGAGAGGCTCCTACTAAGATTTAAATATATTTAAAAGCATGAAAAACAGCAGAGTGTGAATACAGATGGCATTGTGCCAGCAGTCAGACCAGAATGCCACCATGGCACCACTTTGAACAGATGGCTGGACGATTCCTCTGAACAATGTGGAGAGCTGGATAATGTCCCTCCCAATGTTTACAAATCGCCTAGTCGAACCTAGTCGCCATGGTACCGACCAGAAAACTAATCGCGATTAATCGCGATTAGTCGATTTTGGTCGTTCTATTTAATTATTCCTTATATTTTAGGAAATTTACATAATATATATATATACACTATATAGTATATGACAATAAATATCCAGGTATGGGCCAAATTTCCAGCCATTACTTATTAGCCCAAAAATAAAATTGAAAAGCCCAGGCCCATTAACTAAACCCTAGCTTCACTCCTCACATCTCCCCTCTCCCTCAGCCACCACAACCCTAGCTCCTCACATCTCCCCTCTCCCAAACAGCCGCCACAGATCTCCTCCCTCACAGAGCATGCGCGCCGCAGCTCCCGCCGGCGCCGCCTTCTCCTCTTCTCCCGCTGGCGCCGGCTTCTCCTCTTGCTCCCGCTCCCGCCCCCGCTGGCAGCGCCTTCTCTTCCTCCCGCCGGCGCCGTCGGTGGCCCCTCCCACTCGAAGGCACACTGCCGCCGGCCCACTCCTCCCGCCATGGCCCATGCGTCGTCATCAGCACCCTCCTCCGGCTGGCCTCTTCCTTCCCCGTCGGTTGCCCTTCTCTCCTGGTCGCCAAAATGTCACTAATCGGCCGATTAGTCGCGACTAGTCGACGACTAGTCGGACGACCAGATTTCTGGTCGCTCTAGTCGGGTCGGAGCACCTAGTCGTAGTCAGGAAAACGACCAGGCCGATTAATCGCGATTAATCGCGATTAATCGTGATTAATCAGACGATTTGTAAACACTGGTCCCTCCACCAACGGGATCCTTTGGCAGGTGCAAGATGCGGCGGCGCAGAG
This sequence comes from Zizania palustris, assembly GCA_019279435.1. Taxonomy (NCBI): domain Eukaryota; kingdom Viridiplantae; phylum Streptophyta; class Magnoliopsida; order Poales; family Poaceae; genus Zizania; species Zizania palustris. The sequence goes on from JAAALK010000079.1 coordinate 44,662,739, forward strand.
GAGGAATTATAGTGCGAAGATCAATGATACCCAGACCCCCTTTGTGCTTGGGCTTGCAAATCTGGTGCCATGCAACCCGCGGAGATGAGCCCGTGTTCAAGCTGTTCCATCTCCAGATACAGTGTACGCGACAAAATAGAATGAAGTCGGGCAAAGACACGTTTGACAGGAATTGTGCCCAACCAACCCTGCAACGGGACGGAAGGCCGAGGGAGGGTTATGGGGGTGGGAGCCGGGGGGAGACCCGAGGATCGAGGGTTTTGAACTGTTGAGTTTGAAAACGGCACGAAAGTCAGGGACGACAAGCCTGGGGTGACCGCAGTTGGAGACGCAGGGCGCAAGGTGGCCAGAAGGATCAGAGGAGGAAGGGATGGGACAACGGATGGAGCCAACTTGGATAGAAACCAGGAGGCGGGTGGGAGGTGGAGAATTGCCCTGTAAGACGGAGATGACGTTGCTGAACGAAACTTTCTTAGGAGGAAAATGAGCCCGTGAGCGGCGGAGAGGCGCATGCTGTTTACGAGACTCAAGAACTAAGGACTCAGACCCAATTTGGACCGCCGTCGTGCCAAAGGTGAAAGTAAACATCAAACTGATCAGAAATGATCTGGCGAAGGCGGTAGATGGCGAGGCCAACATGCTTAGAAGAAACAGAGAACCAAAATGCCTGTCTTGGACGAAAGAAACGTGGAAACCAGCAGGGGCGCTGCCCAGGCAAGCATGCAACGTGAGGCTGACGGAGGACTCCGTCAGGCGGAAGGTGAAACGACGAAAAACGGCCAAAAGAAGAAACGAACCAGCCGGGGAGGAGGAAGGGTGGTGAACAGGGGAAGAAAAGCGGTTGAAGATGAACCACTAGAAATCGAACCCTTTCGAGAAGTCCCAGGAGGCGACCAGATCGTTAAGGTCAGCGTCACGTTCAAGTTCAACCAGGGCTAAATAAGGACCCATTGCAAATGAACAGAGGGGACAAGGAGAGAATGACAAGGAGAAAAGGAGCGGGAGTAGGGAGAACTGACCTGGAGGACGGAGTCATGGGGACCGAAGCGGGGAAGCTCAGGGAGGAGTGATGACCATGGCAGCACCAACCGTGAGGGCGAGACCAGCGAGGAGGAGCGGGACGAGGGCGACGGGCGCCATCTTCCTTTTGATTTTATAGTTTTGATAGTGTTTGTATGATCAATGTTTACAACAATTCGTCTACTCAAACCTAGTCGCCATGGGACCGACCAGGAAACCAATCGCGATTAGTCGTCTACCAGACTGATTAGTTGATCCTAGTTAATCAAGGAAGCTCAATTCATGGAGTCAATTCTGAACTTTCCCTCAATTCTGCTCCCAGATCATTTAGCTCACAATTCAATCAAAGTTCCAAATGCAAATGCTAGTAATTTCTATCTGAACAAATCAACAGAATCAAATTCTAGGGTTCTAGCTGAAAAGAATTACTCACCCGAGGAGGAGCTCATCTTGAGTCTTGACGGCTGGGCGCATATGGAGGGCTGGAGCAGGCGCTGGAACATGAGCACTGTGGATGGCTAGGGGCTAGGCCTAGAGCACGCGCTGGCCTTGGAGCATGCGAGCACACACTGGCCGTTGGAGCATGCGCGCGCTGGCTGCTGGAGCAGAAGCTGGCAGCAGGAGCTTTGGCTGGAGTGTTGCCAGCACAAGGGAAGAGACAAGATTCATGAGACCAGAGGCGCAAGGGAAGAGAGGAGTCTCTTATGTGCTGGTTGGGTGTGTTGAGATAAGATAACCCTAACAGGTCACATTGGCAGCCTGTTAGGTTACCAAGCCCAGCTGAGCAGGCCCACTAAAAAACAGAAATCAATCTGGTCGCTCTGGTCACCCAACACACATAATCGGAGGACTAATCGCGACTATTTGTCGACTAATTGGACGACCAGAAAGCTGGTCGGTCTGATCACATCGAAGGTCCTGGTCGGATCCAGAGTAGCGACCAGGCCGATTAATCATGATTAATTGGACGATTTGTAAACACTGAGTATGATTTTGTGAAATTTATTCTATTTGATTGCTGCTTACTGGCTTGTTCAAAATTGTATAATGAACTTGATATGAACAATGAGACAATATGTTTTCCTAGGTTTTAGGTATTATGGGTGCATTGGATCCACACACACACAAGCGCAATCAACACAATCTACCTGGTCAACATAGGGAGGTTCTGCGGCCAACAATGGAAACTGCACAACATATTGTTTCCATGGAGGAAGCACCGACTGATTTATGGCCATCTTTTTCATCATCTGAGGACTATTATTCAACAGTATGTTGTGTGTTATTTTGTTGGGCATGATGAAGGTTCATGTATTAGTCTATGTAACCTTAATCCTCTATTGCTAGGTTGCAATTAGTTCTCTCATGCGAATTCTTCGTGATCCTTCCCTTTCAAGTTATCATCAAATGGTGGTTGGTTCTCTTATCTTTATTTTTAAGGTAGTATCCCTATTTTTATTAGCTGTTTCTTTCAACATATTTTGTTCTTTCTACTGTACTAATTATTTTCTTTTCTCTATGCATACCTGCTTCAAGTCGATGGGTCTTGGCTGTGTTCCATATTTACCGAAGGTGAGAGCCACTCTACTTGCTTTCTTGTATTGCAAGTCCTACACATTTTAGAGCAGCCCCATTCTGTTTCACTTGATGCTTAGATATGTAATTATACTCTTGTCTGACTGTGGTCTGCATGATCTCCAGCTGATGCCATTGCATGCTCATGACCTTCAATTATGTAATAATACTTTAACAAATATACACGACTCATGCATAGCTTTGACCTGTATTGAGATTTCTAACTGAAATGCTAGCTTGTTACTTCTGAAAACATAACTGATCTTTGGGCAAATTACCAGTTCTTTGCAGTATTGATGGTTGAGTTGTGTCCCATCATTCATGATTTTCTGGGAGTTGAGAGTATAAGCAAAAATTGGAGATTTTAAGTTTAATCACTGGGAATCATTGACTGAAAATTTCTTCAAAACATTAGGTTGTAAACACATCTTTTCTATTTTAGATGTTACCAGTATCTATGTTTCTTACACAAAATTAAGCAGTTTCAGAAAGAACTTTTAAGAGCAGCTCAAGTTGATAGCAGGAAATATCCATTAAAAATCTACATTGTTGGCATGGTTATAGAATAGTTTTGCTGCTTTGTTATTAGCATTATGTTGTATGCTGTTCATTTAGAGAGTTTCTGCCCTATCTTGGCAATTACCATTGCGATGGTTTTTTTTTGTGAGGAATGTTCAATGACCATCTAGAACATGTCAAGTCATACTGTTTTGGACAAATACAGGGTCTTCATGATTCAGAATCCATGAGTTCAAATGTATATATTTCAAAACATTCAATCTGATGTGTATGTGGGCCTCATCAGCATCACAATAATCAACAGCGATAGTAGCTAGGGCCTGTTAACAAGCAATCAGAGAAGGCATATAACCTATAGGGCTCCCAAGTCTCTCTCCATCTGCTTTACATATTCTTTTTCTGATTTGGCCAAACCTATCCACTTCTCTATCTGCTTTTCTGTGTCTTCCCCTTTTGCCCAGTGCTATTTCTAATGCCAATTCTTCTTAAAGCCATGCTGGGTACCATCCTTTGTTGGTAGTTAGGCACATTTTCTCTGTATCGTAAAACACAGAAATAGTATCACACAGTTGTTTCTGAAATGCTTTTCCTTTTGCTTCTAAAGGTACTTCCTGAGCTACTCCGTGCTGTTAGCATGTGTGAGGATGGTGGTTTGAAAGAGTTCATTACCTGGAAGCTTGGGACATTGGTATCTATTGTTCGACAGGTAACACAATTGTCCTTTTAGTGCTCAACTTTTTCTTATTGTAGTTCTTGGAAGATTCTTTTTATTGCAATTGGTATATTATATACTTCATGACATATTAAGTTTATTTATTTACAGCACATTCGGAAATATTTACAAGACATACTGTCTCTCATCTCTGAATTGTGGACTTCCTCATTCAGTTTGCCTGCACCAAATCGGACTATCCAAGGTCCACAGGCTTCTCCGGTAATAATCATTGAGACTTGACTTTTCCCGTGCTCTTGTTAATATGCTCTGCTGTCTGTATAATACAGCCACAGCCAGTTAGCTCCTAACTTTCATAAATGAGGCATATGGTAGGTCAATCTACTTTTTCATGTTGTCAGTTTGGAAGTTAGCAAAAGTGCAAAACAGAGAACCATGTTTACCATACTAATGGCAATATGGCATTAGTACCATAAAAAATATTTAAACTCCAGTCCTTATGAGGTTGCTTGTGCATTGGAATTAGAATAGACACTCCATCTATATGAGCCTTGATATCCCCTTTGACTTGCTGAAGGTCTATGCTTTGTGATTTTGGTGTTTACACTGGTTTCTTAATTACCAGCTTATGCCTGCAGGTTCTTCACCTTGTTGAGCAACTATGCTTGGCACTGAACGATGAGTTCAGAATGTATTTACTTCACATTTTACCAAATTGTATTCAAGTCCTCGGTGATGCTGAACGCTGCAATGACTATTATTATGTTCCAGACATATTGCACACTCTAGAAGTTTTTGGCGGTCTGTCTCCTGCACCTGTTTCTTTTGATGTTCATGGTGGATGTTTGGTTAATTTTAACTTGTTAATTTGAATTACTCCTTTTAGGAAATTTGGATGAACACATGCACTTGGTTGCTCCAGTACTTGTTCGGTTATTTAAAGTGGAGCTTGTTGATATTAGGCGCTGTGCTATTGTCACTTTGACTAAGCTTATACCTAAGGTGCAGGTTGGTTGCTGTTCAATCTAGTTTGATTTTTGTAGTTTTTACCACAAAAAATTTATATTGTAGATGCTTATGTGCTTTGTTTTGTGTATCATGTTTCTTCTACATATTTTGTCCCAGGTTGGTACTCATGTTTCAGTTTTGGTGCATCATCTGAAGCTAGTCTTGGATGGGTAAGATACTAAGATTTATGGTTACAAGTGACATTTTATTTCTTCAGTAGTATTTCTGTGTAAGGAAAACAATGATAGACATTGTTATGGACCTCTTATTCTTGTTACCAGAGCATGTTATGAGTATAATGCTGAACATCTGTTTGTCTATGGCTAGAAACAACGATGATCTGCGGAAAGATGCTGCAGAGGCACTCTGTTGTCTTGCACATGCTCTTGGAGAAGAATTTACAATATTTGTGCCGTCAATACACAAACTTCTTGTGAAGCACAATTTGCGGGTATCTTATTAATATTTTGCTCCTACCATTTTGAATGGATTGGTCTAATTTCTTCCTTTATCATGGTCTCTTACAGTATAGGAAATGGGATGAGATTGAAAATCGATTACTAAGGCGAGAGCCACTCATCTCTGAAAACATATCCGTACAAAAGTACACGCAGTGCCCACCTGATGTCATTAGTGATCCTCTTGATGATTTTGATGGCGTTCCTTGTGAGGAAGCTGATGAACCACAGCGACAGCCAAGAAGCCATCAAGTAAGATGCATTGTTATTTGCAAATCATCGAGACATTATGTATTCTCTCTGATATTCTCATAGTTATTAGGCTAGGTGCCTGACTACCTTTTTACCTTTTAAGTGGTAAGGCACAAGGCGAGGTCATGCCTTACAACATGAAAGAAAATGAGAAAACGAGAATATATGGACAAAATTGCACATTTGCACTAGCACATTTAAAGCCAAGTTCAATAGCCCAACTAAGTCCAGTCCAACAGCCAATTTAAAGCCCACCAGATTCTTTTTCCTCTTTTAAACCCTAAACCCTATCAGATTCCTTCTCTCCCACAACAGCCACCACCACTTGTTTCTCCTCTTCTGTTATTGTTGCTGTGCTGCCCGTGCCACCCATGCCCAGTGTTCTAAAAGGCGCTAGGCGCTAGTCGGGCGTTGCCTGGCCGCCTAGGCGGCGCCTAGGGGCGCCTGGGGCACCTGGGTTAGAATACTCTCAATATAAAGACAACACTACATTTTCTACTAAACTGCAAAGTGCATGTGCAAATCGGGATGAGAGGAGTGGTAATGGACTGTTGGAGAGTGGAGACCAGAGCGGAGGGTGAGCGGCCATGGCGCACGAGGCCGAACCGCGTCGGAGAATGGAGACCAGAGCGCGGCCGGAGTGGGGCGCGCGTGAGGCCAGACTGTGTCGCACGAGGCTAGAACATTGGACCGTGGCGAACGGCAACGAACAGAGCCCAAGAGTAGCTAAAAAACCCTAAACACAGCCGGAGTTTTTTGCTTTTTATCCCCCCAAAACCGGTTTATTACAATAGTCACCATTGCCATCCAGGGCGCCTAGGCGCCGCCCAGGGCACCTAGGCGCCGCCAAGGGCGCCTAGGCCGCGGTTGACCCGCCTAGGCGCCTTGACCGCCTAGCCGGCCGCCCAGGTGCTCCGCGCGGCGCTGGGGTGGCGCCTAGCGCCTAATCCCGCCTAGGCGGGCGCCTAGAGCCGCCTTTTAGAACACTGCCCATGCCACCCGTGCTGTTCATGCCGCGCAATGCCATGCACCGACCAGCACAGCTAAGGTGAGGGGATGCCTTAGCCCCTGAGAGTGCCTTGTCGTTGTGGCGACATCTTAATAACTATTCATATTCTGCAGCTTAATACTTGTTAATTTTCAGTGTTAAGCTTAGTTTTAGTGCTTCAAGCTCATCCTTGTTCATAAAACCTTTTTAAATTTGTTAAAGTCTTGAAATTATGTCATGCCAGTGAGTTTTTTCTGAAACAGCGCATAAGTACTGAACCTGCAGTAAGTGTATGTGGTTAACTTAGCCTCTCACTGGAATCATTAATTATGTCTTAAGAAACTGAAAATTCCAAATCTGTAAGGCAGTGATTTTGAGATTTACTGTGTAGCTGTAATTAGTCCTTTTACTTAGGTTGCACCTGATCATATTCCCAGCCTCCCAGGACCTAAACATCCTGACCTGAACTATCATATTCTGACAACAAAGTTATATCCTGTTTCTTTAAGTTCCTGTGTCCCCTATGTTCAGACATACAACGGCCAGAACATGTAATGGGAGAGAGTATCTTCTGGTAAATTTTCAATTTTGTTATAATCTCTAGCAGTCTAGCAGATTGTTGAAATTGAAGTGTTCTTCTGATAATTTCCTTTATGTACCTTTTGCTGCCTTTTCTTCTACTTATAATCTTAAACAATTGTTTTTTTTTCAAAATTAATACTCTTGGCTTCTGCAGGTCAATGATGTTAAACTTAGAAGTGCAGGTGAGGCTTCTCAAAGGAGTACTAGAGAAGACTGGGCTGAATGGATGAGGCACTTCAGTATCGCACTTCTCAAAGAATCACCATCTCCAGCTTTACGCACTTGTGCAAGGCTAGCACAACTTCAGGTGAGGTGGTTATCGAGAGTTTGTTTTCTTAGGGCAGATCACAAGAGCTTTATTAGCTTAAAACAGGACTACAATTATTAGGTACTGCATCTCTTAAAAAGTCCAGAGTACATGTTACGCAAACATATGATAAAAGAGTCTTATGAAGCCTTCTTCACACAACAATGAGCTGCTGAATTAGCTCTCTGCTGAGTGAAGATAAAACGAAACTGAAATAAAAATCCTGCAAGGCTATTTGATTGCTCGAGGAAGGTGTGCTTGATCCTTCCCATGCCGAAGTTATTACCACCATAGTTGTCATGGCGTCGCTTAGGTGTTGGGGCGGACTCCGGCGGACGCCACGGTGGACGACTCGCCACAGTCGAATGTGGTGGCTGCCACATCGCATATGGCGTCCGCCTAAGCGCATATGGTGCCGGATGGACGCCATATTCCTTCACGGCGACGGCAGGTGCGGCGGCGACCTGATGTGCTTTTGTGATGAGCCACACCTCTAGAAAAAGCTAAAGAAAACCCTAGCTCCGCACCTCTTTCTCCCATGTTGTGCGCTGCTCCCTCCACCTGTGTCTGCCGCTCCCTCTGCTGGATCCGTTCCCCGCTGCCTGGATCCGTTTCGCGGCCGCTTGATCTGCGCCTCCGCTGCCGGATCCGCGCCCTGCCAGTGAATCTGCGTCGTCACCGCGTCGAGACCACACACTGCGTCAGGACCGTGCGCCATGCGTGGGGGTCGGCCTTCTCTCCCCACTCTGCTATGTTTGTCCCTCCTCGCATTGCACTCCCTCTTGATTAGGGTTTTGCTGTGCTGGAAAATAATACCTTCTGTCTCTGCTCTGTTTTGCTATTCAGTTTTGCTGTGTTGGAAATAAATCTGCTTTGTTTTGTTGAAAATAAATCTGCTCTGTTTTTTTGGAAATAAATATGCTCATGCCATGAATAAGTTTCTCATGTATTGATAATTTCTATTTTCTATATATAAGGCTTTCTATATATTGATGATTTCCATATATAACTAATCAGCTTTCCATGTATTAATTATTTAATTATTTCTATATATAATTGATCAAATTTCCATATATTGATATTTTCCATATATAATTTATCAACTTTCCTTATATTTGATGATTTCCATATATAGCTCTTACCATTTATAAGATTTCCATACATAGCTAGTTGATTGCCTCCTTTGGCTTATGTCTGTTTGTTATACTAAATTGATTGTTTATACTAAATTGAATATGGATTTGTTTGACTATTTATATTTCATATGGTTCTAAATTTAATTTCCCATTATTCCAAAATTATTGTGACATGTACATTTACGTTAAGTGAGTATGGCGTCGCCTCGCCACACGCCATATTTGCCTAAAAGGTGTGAAGGTAGATTGGCGCCTTGCCTCACTGCGCCGCTGTAACAACTATGATTACCAGTTTACCACTCTCCAGTATAGCTTCTCACCAACTATGCTATCTTTCCAAAGGCAAACCATCTCGCACTGAAAGCACCTTGAACGCCAGGGCATCCTGTAGCATTTCATACAATTTTGATGCCACAGCACATAGGCTTCCCATTATGTCCCTGATCAAACACATTGATGCCTCCAATCAGTAATTCAGCACTTAGAGATGCATCCATTTCTCTTTGAGAAAAGTAGAAAACCATCTGCTGGTGAAGTTGAACTCACAGTTTGCTTTTCTGACGCAAAATTTCCAGCCTTCTGTTGGTCGTGAGTTGTTTGCTGCGGGATTTGCAAGTTGCTGGGCCCAAATGAATGAAACATCCCAGGAGCAACTCGTGAGAAGTCTCAAGACAGCATTCTCATCTCAAAACATACCTCCAGAAATACTTGCCACACTACTGAACTTGGTAAATTACTAAATTTGCTGTTGGGATATTCTTTTCCCCTGTTTGTACACTCTGTTTGGCATGTTACTTATATTTAATTGTTTCTTTGTGTAAGTAGGCAGAGTTTATGGAACATGATGAGAAGCCGCTTCCAATTGATACAAGGTTGCTTGGTGCACTGGCGGAGAAGGTAAATTTACTTACTGTTTGTGTGTCTTTTGGCAAATTTTCATGTTCCATGTAATGTCTGTTTTTATTGGAAACATTGAACCTTTGTTAGTGTCGAGCATTTGCAAAAGCCCTCCATTATAAAGAAATGGAGTTTGAAGCTGGATGTTCGAAGAAGATGGGTCCAAATCCTGTTACTGTTGTTGAATCCCTTATTCATATTAATAACCAGCTGCACCAGCATGAGGTTGGTTTCTGTCATATTCAAGGCTAAACGAATCATGCGTTGTGGCATGCTAATCCCTTTTGTTATTTATGCAGGCAGCTATTGGGATATTAACATACTCTCAACAGCACTTAGAAGTTCAATTGAAGGAGTCTTGGTATAGTTACCACAGATCTATGATCTCTTGCTCTTGTATTTAGTTGGATTAAAGATATTCTTTTTATATTTTTATGATATCAATCATATCAGAAACTTGGGATGAATAGACTATGATGGTATATATATTGGAATTTTTCTGAAATATAGTTTGTAACTAGTCATTCTTCATTTAATACCTCATTTCAATATTTGCTTTAATTCTATGTAATCAGGTACGAAAAATTGCACCGTTGGGATGAGGCCCTGAAGGCATACAAAGCAAAGTCATCGCAAGCATCTGGGCCATTACAAAACTTGGATGCTACATTGGGTATGGAATTTATTTTATTTTTTTATTTCTTGTGTTGTGTTCCCTATGTTCTAAAATGGTTGACACTTTCCCAATTCCTCTTATCAACCTTCCACACTTTACACTGTCAATTTTTGTGCCTGTGGTTTTATGAGGGCATTTTTGCCATATTCCATATAAGTATGATTGCCTATTTGCCTTGGTATATTTGGCTTACATTTTGTCATTCTGGTCCTTACATTTTTTATTGTTTTTCCTTTATTGGTTTCTTTTGCATATGCAATGAAAGTAGCTAAGCAAAATTCATGCTTATGTCAGGCCGAATGAGGTGTCTAGCAGCCTTGGCCCGTTGGGAAGATCTAAGTGCATTATGCAGAGAACAATGGACTGGCTCAGAACCATCTGGTCGATTGGAAATGGCTCCAATGGTTGTGGATAGACCTTGTTATCAATCTACGGTGTATCTTTAACATGTAATCACGCTGATTTAATTTCTGTTTCTATTTTGTTTCTTTCAGGCTGCAAATGCTGCTTGGCATATGGGTGAGTGGGATCAAATGGCTGAATATGTTTCTCGTCTGGATGATGGGGATGAAAACAAGCTCCGGATGTTGGGTAACACAACAGCTAGTGGTGACGGAAGCAGCAATGGTGCTTTCTTTAGAGCTGTTCTTTCCGTTCGTTGCAAAAAGGTATCTTTGCATACTTGTGGATTTTTAGTTGCATTTATTTTTCATAATTTGGTCATACTTTTGGTTTCTTGGTGTTTTGGTTTGCAGTATGAAGAAGCTCGTGTATATGTTGAGAGAGCTCGGCGGTGTTTGGCTACAGAGCTTGCTGCACTGGTATAACATATATCCATTATATTCATTTTGCACTTTTTATTTTAGTTGAATTTCCTTAGTGGAAACATTTGTTTCTGTTCATGTTAGTGGCTTTTTGTGTGAGTTTTGGGTGTAGTGGTAAGGCTGTAAATAATTATTACAGCATGTTGCTTGTGTCAATTTCCTAAGCTAGAAGGAATGCTATGTCATTTTTTGAGATCAGGAATCAATTTTCAAAACACACTGTGTGAATAGCACTGTGTGAATAGCAGCTTGTATTCAATAGAGGCCATAGGCCAAAATATATACACAATACAATATGCACAAAACCCCTTGTACTCTAGGGATATTACACAAGATATATGCATCTCTAACACCCCCCTCAAACTCATGCCCACTCAAACTCATAGAGGATCAACCACACTGAGATTGGAGAGATAGAACCTGTGTTGAGCAGTAGTCTATGCATTTGTGAAGAAATCAGCCAACTGAAGCTCGAAAGGAACATAGTGAAGAGCAATCACCGCATCCTGTACCTGGGTCTGTGTGTAAGAAGCATCAACCCCAATATGCTTAGTGAGCTCACGCTTCACCGGATCCAGAGCTATACTGATAGCACCTGTACTGTCTGAGTAAAGAGTAGGCACATAAGAAACACCAAAATCCTCAAGTAACCATCGTAACCAATTGAGCTCCGCAGTCAATAGCGCCATGGCCCGTAACTCAGCCCTGTACTAGAACGTGAAACTCCGACTTGCTTTTTAATCTTCCATGCAATGAGAGAACCACTAAGAAAGATGCATTAGGCATACAGAGACCGACGATCAGAAGGATCGCTAGCCCAAGTAGCATTAGAATATGCACGAAGTTGTAAAGAGCTGGAGCGTGGAAAGAAGAGATGACGAGAGACCGTCCCACGAAGGTAGCGCAAAACACGTAGTGTCGACTAGTGTCGACTAGACGATCTGAAATCATTGGTCAGGTGTTGGTGGAAATCGGTCTAGAACGCTAATTTATGTTTTATTCAGCAGAATGGGCATTGAAGGGGTTACATAGGGAGTGATTAGCTGATACAATGAAAGGGCTAAAAGGAGAACCTTCTGATTTATTCAAACTGTCAAGATTGTTTGGATGGTCACATGTATCCTATAACCATTTATCGAGGGGATAAAGGGTGACAGAATGAATTTTACTGTGAAGCGATGGAGGTGGGAAATTTTGTACTCCACATTTATAGGATAAGAGAATGGTTGCAGGCTTGCCACATCTATCTTATACTTCTATAGTGAATAATAATAAATTTTTTTATAAACTTCTCATTGGTCCTTTTTCTTACTAGAAAGCAAAGGTGAATTTTTTAGTTGTGATGATCAATCTGCTCTCTTAGACATTTACCAACTGTAACTGAACCTCTATTTTTTCCTCGTACGATACCATTCCTATTTGTGTCCAGGTGCTTGAGAGTTATGAGCGTGCTTATAATAACATGGTGCGGGTTCAACAACTTTCAGAACTGGAAGAGGTATTCTCATTTTGGTCACTTTGTAAAGAATCCTATTGTCTTTCTAACCAAAATTTGTGATCTGACTTCAGGTGATTGACTACTGCACCCTTCCAATAGAAAGTCCAATTGCTGATGGCCGTAGGGAACTTATCCGTAATATGTGGAATGAGCGCATTAAAGGAACAAAACGGAATGTCGAGGTTATATTATGCCTCTGTTAACTGCCTTATGTTTTTCACTGTTAAAATTTTTATACTGACTAAAAAAATCACAGGTGTGGCAAGCCTTACTTGCTGTTAGAGAGTTGGTTCTTCCTCCTAACGAAGACAGAGACACCTGGATAAAATTTGCTAAACTTTGCTGGAAGAGTGGCCGCATTAGTCAGGCTAAATCTACTTTAATCAAACTCTTACAGGTAGGTATTGGTCATTGTTCATTGGCATGTGCCTGTGTAATCCCCTCCCTTAAAATAGTTTACTGTTGTATCAAAATGTAGTTTGATCCAGAATGCTCTCCCGATTTGACGCTTTATCATGGGCATCCTCAAGTAGTCCTGGCTTACCTAAAGTACCAGTATGCTGTTGGAGATGAGCCTAAACGAAGGGAGGCATTTTCTAGGTTACAGGTGAGCTTTTTCTTGTCCTTTGACTTTAACCCTAAGTTGCAGTATTATTCTGTATTTAAGTATGTGTGTGCTACTTTCTTTTTTATTGGTGGTGTAGGATTTATCTGCGCAGCTTGCTACTGGGACGAATAGTTATTCTGGAACATTAGCATACCAGGTTGCTGCATCAAATGCTGGAGTACCACTTATTGCTCGTGTGTATTTGACACTTGCTAGCTGGAAGAGAGCACTATCACCTGGCTTAGATGATGAATCCATTCAAGGTATGAATAACTTCAGTTTATTTCACTCAATATCTGTCTTCCTTTTTCCTTGATGTGATTATATACCTTTTCTTTATCCAGAGATACTGGTTTCTTATAAAAATGCCACGCTTACTGCTAAGGAATGGGGCAAGGCATGGCACTCATGGGCTTTATTCAACACTGAAGTCATGTCCCGCTATACTTTGCGTGGTCGCCCAGATATTGCAGGAAAATATGTTGTTGCAGCAGTAACTGGATATTTCTACTCAATCGCTTGTGCATCTACAACAAAAGGTGTTGATGATAGCTTGCAGGTAAATTGTCAGTGCCTTTTTTCTCTTTAAAGTTGATTCTGAGAAAGAACTTTTCAATAAAAATCTTTTCCTTGCGCATGTTTACAATTTTTTTATCCTTCAGACCTTCACAGACATTGTTAAAACTGATAGAAACTCAAATTATCATGCTTGTCTGGTTGTCATCATAGTCCTATATTTTCTGAAGGTGTTGGATGGAGATCCATGTTGCTCATATCCATGGTTTTCTACAAAAGGCCTGAATCAAGTTAGACTTATCCTAAACTATTACTGCTGAGTGCTGACCAACTCTAATTAACTGGGTTAGTTCTGCAGCGTTTTCTTGATAGCATGACTGCATGAGAGAATTCCCAGGATCTGACATCAACATCAACATCAACAAAGCCTTTTAGTCCCAAGCAAGTTGGGGTAGGCTAGAGTTGAAACCCAACAAGAAGTCACCAAAGAGAGAGAGAGAGAAAGGGGAGGGGAAAAGCTTTTAAGAGCACTAAAAGGGAAAAGGCCTAATCACGGTTCGGGCACGTGGATTGCTTCTTTCCAAGCACTTCTATCCAAACACAACTCCTTTGGGATATTCCATTCCTTCAAGTCCCTTTTGATTGCCTCCTCCCATGTCAAGTTTGGTCGCCCTCTACCTCTCTTCACATTATTGACCCGTCTTATGATACCTCTGTGCACCGGTGCCTCTGGGGGTCTCCGGTGGACATGCCCAAACCATCTCAACCGGTGTTGCATAAGCTTTTCTTCAATTGGCGCTACTCCTAGCCGATCGCGTATGTCATCATTTCTCACTCGGTCCAATCTTGTGTGCCCACATATTCAACGCAACATACGCATCTCTGTGACACATAGTTGTTGGATATGCCGCCTCTTAGTAGGCCAACACTCAGCCCCATATAACATAGGAGGCCAATTCTCTCATAGTCTCATGCCTTGTTTTAGTAATTTTGTTAGATGAAATTTGCCCTGTTGTAAAAGGCAGCAACTTAAGTAGGTACTCATCATTTAGCCTGCTTGGATAGCTGTCTAGGTTGACTAGTCAAGATGAATTGGCGGGTGGTAGGGTGGTGCATATATGACATATCTAGTATCCTTCAAAATACTGGAATTTCAACTTATGAAGATGATTTCTGTTTAATTACGTTTGTAGGATATCCTCCGTCTCCTGACTCTTTGGTTTAATCATGGGGCTACTTCAGAAGTTCAAATGGCATTGCAGAAAGGCTTTTCACTTGTCAATATTGAAATGTGGTTGGTGGTCCTACCCCAGATAATTGCAAGGATCCATTCAAACAATAGAATAGTTAGAGAACTCATACAATCATTGCTGGTTCGAATTGGAAAGGAGCATCCACAGGTTTGCAATTTTATGCTTAACTTAGTTTTGGCTTTGATTGGGATGTTCTACTAGATATCTGTTCTGCCTGTTTGAGCGGTTTACTATGTATTAATTATTATGCTATCCAACAGCAACTATTCCATAGGTGCACTTCTTGGTTTAACAATAAGAGGAATTGTCACTCATAATTCATAACCAGTAATCTAGATAAACAATTAAAAATCTAATGAACTGGCTTTCTAGTGTAGGTATGTAGGAGGCTGGAGTAGTCGAGTATGATTCTATAGGAGATGAAATATTCAAAAACTGAGGATAATTTTTTAATAATACTTGTTTATTTTATTACTTTATATGCTAGTTTTTTTTTACCATTTTGGATTTGCTCCCTTTCATGTTTTACTTCTGTCCAGTCTCCAGTGTTCCATATCATTTTTCTTTAAAGAAAAGATTCTGCTTTGTCTCGATGCTTACAACTGGGTGGGTGGGCAATTAGATATTGCTTGACAGTGACTGGTTTCCTTCTTTTTTATTTTGAATTTCTTAGCCTTCTAGTGGTTATATTCAGTTCAAACATCTGTATATCCTAGTACTTCTGGATAGTGGATACCAGCAATACCAGTTAGAACTAGTATAACCATTGACTACCCAATAGGCCAATACCCATAAGAAAGTTTACCCTAATTTTGTCGACATTTTTTGGGTGATCTAATTTTTGTTTTGGTCTTGGCATCTTGTTTAGGCATTGATGTATCCTCTGTTGGTTGCTTGCAAATCAATAAGTATATTAAGACAACGAGCAGCACAGGAGGTTGTTGATAAGATCCGCCAACATAGTGGAGGTCTTGTTGATCAGGTTAGCATCATGACCTTTGAGCTTATATGGAAGGTGTGTGGCCTGCTGATTCTGTGAATGTTGTTTCAGGCACAACTTGTTTCAAAGGAATTGATACGAGTTGCCATTTTGTGGCATGAGATGTGGCATGAAGCTCTTGAGGAAGCTAGCAGGATGTATTTTGGTGAGCACAATATCGAGGGAATGCTTGCTGTACTTGAGCCATTGCATGCAATGCTCGAGAGGGGCCCTGAGACAATAAAAGAGAATACTTTCATTCAGGTGATGCCATCACCAAAACTTCCTGCCCAGTAACAGTTTCCCTTGGCATCAATCCAATTCTTTTGCCTGAAATTTGAGTTGTTGTTTACATTACTTTCAATTTGTTTTGAAAACTAGTCGTTTTGTACCTCACTTTTAAATTTTTAGATAAATTTATCCTGTGTAGTGTTAGATAACCTATGTGATAATAATCTTTCCAGGCTTATGGTCATGAATTACAAGAAGCCCATGAATGCTGCTTAAAATATCAGGCTACAGGAGAGGATGCTGAGCTAACTAAGGTACATGAGAATTTTAATGCAAGATAAGTTATGTAGGTTCCTTCATGAATCATGAGTACTGGTTTAAGAACTTCTGTATTATTTTTAGGCATGGGATTTGTATTACCATGTTTTCAGAAGAATCGACAAACAGCTTCCAAGTCTTACAACTCTGGATTTACATGTAAGCTTCCTATATTATTATTGTTTGCCTAGCTGTTTGTTTTCATTTTCTTTTTCCTGATTGAGTTTCCAATGTTTCTTTCAGTCTGTTTCACCTGAACTGCTTAAGTGTCGAAAGTTGGAGCTTGCGGTACCAGGAACTTATTCTGCAGGTTATTCAACTAGGAGTTCTTGCTATATATATATGTATATACACACACAATTCTTACAGAACTCATGCTGTGTTCTTTTTCCTGTATTACTTAGTCTCCAGCATCCTTTTTGGTTTTCTCAAAATTATGGGGATATATAATATCATAAATATGTTATCTGCATTGACATTTTGACTATATTTTTTGTCGTTTGATATTTTGTATTCAACATTATGTCCTTGCTATAACCATGCAAAATAAATCAGTGAAACTGGGACCCATGAAGACAAGGCACTTTAATCTGATTATCTCAAGTCTCAATTCCTAAGTGATGGCTGGGCCTCTGGTAGCAATAAGATAGTTTTTCTGATTTTCTCAATGGTATTAGACTGTTCAGTTTTATTCTTTCTTAGGACTTGTTTTGACATTAGAAATGGATCTTTTTTCCAGATACACCACTTGTGACAATTGAGTATTTTGTTCCTCAATTGATCGTTATAACATCTAAACAAAGACCAAGAAAACTCACAATTCATGGAAGTGATGGAAATGATTATGCATTCTTGCTGAAAGGCCATGAAGATTTACGACAAGATGAGCGTGTAATGCAGGTACATATTGATGAGAGTTGTTTTGATCACCAATTCACCATAAAACCATGAGCATAAAATTCATCATACTTCATTCACCTAGGTGGAGATCAGCTCTTTTGTTTTTGAGCACTCTAGTGCTTTACCATCTAAATAGTAATATTACACCTCATCCTATTTATTTTATCTTTGTTCCTTATCCTGGATCTGGTATACACCTCCATATGAAGACTAAAATCAAGAAGAAAGGATGTTTGAATGCCTAGACACAAGTACACAACTAACCTTAGCCTAATACTAGTGATATGCAGGTTCGATCAGAAAAATTGTACAATAGTGGCTGAAACATTACAGAATGTAGCATCGAATATAAAAGAACACTTGGCATTAAACTGTAGAAACATCTTAGCATTATAATTGTAAGTCCCAACAGTACTGATCTACTCAAGATTAGATGGAACCCCTCTATGCACTTTTGTGTATTTTTTAAATATATGTAAATATTTTACCTCTTCATTTAGCTGTTCGGTCTGGTGAATACTCTGCTGGAGAACTCAAGGAAAACATCAGAGAAAGATCTATCAATCCAAAGATATGCTGTCATACCCTTGTCTCCTAACAGTGGTTTAATCGGATGGGTTCCAAATTGTGACACACTTCATGCTCTGATTCGTGAATATAGAGATGCCAGGAAGGTTTGTCAGATGCAATCACTTGTTTTTCCTTGCAAGAAGAGGGATATAATTGTCTGTCATTGAGTATTTAATGTTTCTTTTTTCAGATTTTCTTAAATCAGGAGCACAGACTTATGTTAGCTTTTGCACCTGATTATGACCACTTACCCCTCATTGCGAAAGTAGAAGTATTTCAGCATGCCCTGCAAAACACTGAAGGAAATGACCTCGCAAAGGTACTATGCTGTCTTTTGTTTCTATATGTGGTATGAACGTTCTCAAGATACCATGCTAGTTTGGTGTTTGTTTAGAATTAGACAATATTGTAAAAAAATTTTGAGGGCAAATATTGTAACATTGATCTCTCTGAACAAACTTGTGGTAGGTTCTCTGGCTTAAAAGTCGAACCTCTGAAGTATGGCTTGAGCGGCGCACAAATTATACCAGAAGTCTGGCTGTTATGAGCATGGTATGATTTAATGTCATGTTCTGATTTCTGAATTGAATGTTCCCTTTTCCCTTTAAGATTCTTAAAAGGTGATTTTCCAGGTTGGCTATTTGCTTGGTTTAGGAGATCGGCATCCAAGTAATCTCATGCTAGATCGCTATAGGTACATCTACATAACTTTTCATCAAACAACCATGTGCAATTTTGTTAAATTGTTTTCGTTGTCTTTAAATCATTTTTTTATTCAGTGGAAAAATATTACATATTGACTTCGGAGATTGCTTTGAGGCTTCAATGAATCGCGAAAAGTTTCCTGAAAAAGTAAGTAGGCATCACTCACTCTGGGCACTATTCCTAGCTAATTATAACTTTATTCTATAGCTTGATGCTATATCTTCATATGGTCTTTCTTTGCCATTAAACTCTTTCATGTGAGGTTGTCACTACTCATTGATGATTCATAACTGTATGACAATTTCATTCTTATTTTACATTGTCACACATGTTTTTAATGTGTGGTACAGGTTCCATTTCGCTTGACTAGAATGCTTGTGAAAGCCATGGAAGTTAGTGGTATTGAGGGTACTTTCAGAACTACTTGTGAAAATGTGATGCAAGTCCTTCGAACAAACAAGGATAGCGTTATGGCTATGATGGAGGTAAGGAAATTATGTTTATTGCATATTGCATCTTAATACTTGGTTGAAATTTTGCATATGATATGTTCCCATCGTCCCATGCATTTATGCATACTTGGTTGAAAATCTGTACTCTGGTGATTTGAATATAAGATGTAGCACTTAAATGCGATTTGCTTATGAACATAGTTTCTTGTCAGTGTCTGGACTGGACAAGACACCAAGTGTTTCTGAAAAACTAGGGAAGATATGTTTTTAGCCAGTTTCTGAAAAAAAAAACTCTTTGATTTGTTCTAGTAAACAGTAATATTCAAATTGTGATGTTCATAAATTATTTTGCCAAAAAACGTGGATCAGGGCCTAAGAGGGTGGGTAATTCCTTATGCTAATTGGACCATTTTGGAATTTGGATACCTGGCTGCATGTTGGTTTGTTTGCACAAAACTTCCTCTGTTGTTTGGTATTTCTATTGAGGTTCATTCCTCAATCAAATGAATCTGGGAGATGGTCATGGCAGTTGGTGAGGCGAGTCGACAGGAGATGGTGGCTGGGAGGACAATGCTAATTGCCATTGTGACTAGGACGTTGTGGCTGATGGCGCCCCTGACCTCGGCCAGGCCTGATTTATAGCCCCTGAGGCCTGAGGTAGCTTGGCAAGGGGAGGGGGCTAGAGGGAGAGGGGAGGTGGCAGCTTCAAGCGTGCTGTTGAATGTTGATACAGTTGAGGTCGGTGACTGGAAGGGGAGTGGGATTCCTTATCTTTTATACGCAATTTGTAGCAGCAGGTGGTTATGTTAGAGTTGCAGCCAATGGTTTACTATCGTGGGCCCATTTACAGGTGTTGGATTGATTTACAATTGCGGTGGGTTAGCACCCTAAGCACCAGATGGTACAAGAAGTGCAGGTTTTTTACTTCTATTCTTTTTTTCAGGCATTTGTGCATGACCCACTAATCAACTGGCGTCTGTTCAATTTCAATGAAGTCCCTCAAGTTACAAACTATGGAAATGCTCACAGTCACACAGTTGTCAATGGTGAAGAAGCTGCTAATCGAGAGCTCATGCAGCCTCTCCGGGGAGCTCGTGAGAGAGAACTGCTACAGGTTGCCTTCTCTTTCAGAACCTTGCCTGTTTGGTTAGGTATAATATTAACGACGTACCAAACTAGTTACCATTTGTGATGCACCTGCAGGCGGTCAATCAACTCGGTGATGCTAATGAGGTTTTAAATGAGCGTGCTGTAGCTGTGATGGCACGAATGAGTCATAAGCTAACAGGGCGTGATTTCTCTTCCGGGTCATCACTGTCAGGAGCTGGAAGCTCCACCCAACATGGCAATAATGAGCATTTGGCTTCAGGAGATGCTCGGGAGGTGGAGCCTGGTTTAACCGTGAAGGTTCAGGTTCAGAAGCTTATACTTCAAGCGAATTCGCATGAAAACTTATGCCAAAACTACGTCGGGTATGCATCTTCAACTTTACACGGCTTGTTTGTCGTACTATCACGAAAAGAACAATCGATCTCTGATTTTTCTATTACTTTTGCTTGTTTCCACTATTTTCCACAGGTGGTGCCCGTTTTGGTGAGTTTATGCAAGCAGTTGCATGTACATATTGTAAATAACGTGTACATATAGATATCTTGTAAAGAGTGCTGTATCCCAACGTGGGCAATGATGCATGCACCGGAATCTCATTTGTTAATAAAAGCCGTCGTTGGTATCTTTCGTGTTAAAAGATAGCGTTGTTATAAGATTGATTTTTCTTCTTGGATTCAAGGAGTTATTATTCATAGTTAACAAACAATTGTGAGACTCCAATGATTATACTAATCGAACTAGTGTACTCCAAGAGATTGAAACAATGCATTATTGCATTACTGATCTAGTCGACACAATCACTAGGGTGGTGGGACTTACTTTTTTGCTGAAGATCGAAACGATGTAGTCTAGTTTGGAGGAGTGTTAAGTCCTGCAAACCTTGAATAACAAGGTGTATGTCGAGAGTAGTTTTGTGGTTGTGTTGTTTTTTCTACCTAATATGTATATATTTGTAGTTCGATGTATATATTTGTAGTTGGGAGACTTATGTCTAATCCTATCCACATCGTAATTGATTTTAGCTTTTATGTCTATCTCTTCATCTCTACAAACGGATTTCTTTGACTAACCTTTGACTAGATTTATTTGACTTTTGTTTACCACACTAGATGGGTTTGAGCCTTGACCAACTTTTACCGTCAACACATCTCTAGTTTTAGAGCGTAAGTGTAACTAATGCTTTATCATTTAAGGCTCATTTAAGGCTCTCTGCACCATGTCATCTCAAAAGTCCCATCGAACTTTCTACTAGTAGGACTTCAACATTTTAAACCTGTTATATATATCTTTAAGGCACCGTTTTCACATTGCAAACATCTTCATCAACCATTTCATCTTTTTCCTCACCTTTTCTTTTCAGCTTGGTTCAATACATCTACTTCTCTTTTGTGGCGGCGTCACTTCATTACACATAGTCTAGCAATGGTGTCGTTGAACAAGATCGCCAAAAATTTAGATCCTCTAGGTCCGCGATCAATCCAACACATCCCTTTTGCCGAATGTTGTAACTAGGCCCAGATCCACTGGAATCGACTTGACCTGACTGCCGAGGTGTCACTTCCACCTTATTAGTATACGCCGACTCCTATCTTCTTCTCTACGCCTTCCGAGCACACACAACAATCCTCTCTCTTCATATTCGAGCTCATCGCCAGCATCCTCTGCACTGCTCTTGGTGTCCTTACGATCGTAGTACCAATGTCTTCATCTTCTTTTCCACCATCTTTGGCCCCGATGTCTTCATATCTTTTTAAGGCCTTAGCCTTTCTCTTTTTCTTCGGGGGATCATTGATAATAACCCCTCATGCTTCTTTTTAGGCTCAATGGGCGATCCAGATCCCACTGATTTCATCAATGCCAAAGCGCAACGTATTCGAATTCCAAAATTCTTCATTCTGATTGGACCCAAAGTTTTAGGGATTTCCCTCTCCGCTCGGATGGAAGATTGGTATCTTCGGGTCGCCGCATCGGAGCGTAGTTCGTGGGAGCAAACCAGCATAGCACATTGCATCGACCTTTCCCTCGCCATGCTGTATAAGAACGAGCTGATGTTGTCCTCTTTCATGCTACTTTTTGTGGGATGCTTTGAATGCCTTCCTCTTTGATCATGGGCCGATGAGCCCTACTCTTCTTGATGTTATCGTCTTGACTTCCCTTGATATCACCGTTGAAGCCAATCCCTTCTTCTTCCGCTCTAAACCCTCTCACCGCTTTGACATCAAATCCAGCGACGTCTAGGCAAAATACATCACAAATCATAACAAACAAATTGTTCCTATCGGCGTATGGGAGCATATTGCCTTCCTCAACCTCTGGCTTGAGAGGTTTCTTTTCTGTGAGTCCACCCTTGGGCCTACTTGCCACCTTCAATTCATGGCGGAGCAACTAGCCGCCAACATTAAAATTTCTTTGGGCCAATATCTTCTCGGTTCCCTCTACCACCTTCTCCACCGGGCCCCGGTCTAATTATCGCCGGTGAGGCAGTGGGATATCTCGGCAGTCCGTGCTAGTTCCTTCAACTTTGGCTTAACATATACACAACCAAAATTTCTTCCAGCCCTTCTTTTGATCTTCTTCATTTCCCCTCTGTCCGCTCCACCGACCACTCGTCGGTGCTTGTCCTTGGGCGAGGTGGCCACCTACCAAACAAGGGAAAAATATCTGCTGACCTCTTGACCTGCTAGTTCAAGACATTTTACTGTGGTCTTACTCATGACCGTGTAATCCAGCTTGCGTACGGGTCTTTGGCAAACTATGAATATCTACATCGTCTATCATTGGCCAATGTATTCACCTATCAAGAGAGCAGGGACATCTTTATTGCTTGTATCTCTCCTTGCTTCCTTCGTGTCAACTTCATAGTTGGCCATGCACGCAAGCCAACGTATGAGTTCTACCATCTGACAGTCTGCGCTCGACAGCTTGGTTTCGACCAGCTGCCTATTAGCCTCTTCTTCATCGTTCGAATCTAAGTCCGTGGTGAAGTCAAAAGCTCCCTAGAATACAATCAAAATTTTTCAATGACCGATAAAATCCCTCTAGGTGAGTTTGGCTCCTAGAGAGCACGTTGGGTGGCCTCATCTCTTTACAAGAGATGGTGGACCGAGATGAGCCAACATGCCTTCAACCACTACTCCAAGCACTACTGCCTATCGCTGGACCTGCCTTCACGAATATCGATCTTGAGGTTTCTCCGATCTATCTCCTCTTAACTTGTTTCACCATTTTTCATCGTCATCTATGTACTTGCAGGAGGAAGACTTTGATGCACCCTCAATGGGCCAAAGTGGTTGGCCAATACTTTATGGACTAGTATCGACCACCACCAACCTAGGTACCGGGGCTCCCACTCCGACGGACTAGACCAACAAGAAAAAAGTCAATACCCTAGGGCACAAGCACAAGGCATCGGGCGTAGCTGAGTGCCAGGTTACCAGAGCTCGGGTCGACCAAGGAACCTTGCTAGTTTTGACTTCGCCGTGTCCGGTAAACTCTCATCTTTTCTTTATGAACATTCTTCAATCTATTTGGTCTTAACACTTATCCTTTTTCTCATAGCCGATGTCGTTCGTCCCTTCAATCGCATAGACTCTAGCTATTGATGTTCCTCCGCCGATTGCCATGGTGTCATCTTCGGCTCAGGTTTGTGTTTATCATCCTGTAGCATTATTGATTCTTTGTAATTTTAGCACTTATTCTTTTCTCTTACCGCAACCATCAGCATCTGGCTAGATGAATGTAGAATCTCTTGCTGATGCTTTTGCAATCGGTGATCTTGCTAGCACCTCGCCAGCGGTTGTCACTAAAGTTCCCTCCATGGAGGTCACCATCGATGCCGCTACAGTTGGCGCTAGTGCACCGGCCGCTGTCGCCACCATTGCCACTGATCAACCAGAAGTCACCGCCATAACGACTGTCGCTGTTGTTGATGAGCCTCATCAAGTATTTTCTTTTTTCTTACTCTTGCCTTACCTTTGTGAAACTCATATTGCCTTTGAATGTAGCACACGCCCGATCCTGTTACCTCGTCTGCCCCCCGGGCCGAACTCGATGAAGGGACTACATACACCCTCCTCATCGATGAGGTGGGAGATGATGTTGTAGCTTCTACTGCCGATGGCGATTCACAATCAGCTAACCACGCTAGGCCGACTGACGTAAGTATCCTTCCTACTTGATATTCAAACATGATTCCTTCATTAACTTGACTCATTTTATTTTCCTATTTAGTCTTTTGTCCAGAAATTCCCTTTTGATATATCCCAATATCTTCAAGATGACGAGGTCGTTGATGCCCTCAATTGACAGCACACCAACTGTCTCTGGAGGTGAGGGAAGTTCTATCATATGTGTCCCAGTGAAGATATTGATCAATGACTGGGGTTCCATAAGGGCTCGCTTTAATGACGTGCTGGACTTCCTTCCTCCTAATCTTATCGATACCTTCCTCGCCGATGCGGTCCACCATGCACACCAATGTCATTGTGCCATAAAGTTGGTCCCTGTGTCTGATGCCAAAGATTGGGCAGTCATTCGCAATGTAGACGATATTCGACAGTAGGTAGTTGAAGCTATTCGCCACTATCTGTCTTGAACTGTTTGTTTTGTACTACCGATTGTCGTGCAACCCCGAACTTTTATTTTCTTGTACTATCCGTCTTGTATGCCTCGTGTGCATCTAAGGTTAATGTTTTACCATCGGCCATCTAAAGGTGATACCCTTGGTATTGGCTATTTCTCTGCTTCCGCGTAGATCCTTAGGCATTTATCCACACACTCAGGAAATACTTCTTTAGATATTTTCCATTTAGTGCCTTCCTGAACACCTCTCAACTTTTGAGTAAATAAGCATTACCAGGAACAACTCGATGTACCCGAAAAAGTGTCCTTCCTAATTAGGTGGCCACTTGCCGAACCAATTATCTTTAGATCTGATCAGTAGGATAAGTTTCCATACAAGATCTCCTTCTTCAAATGACTTGGGCACTACTTTCTTATTATAATACCTATCTACCCTTGCTTTATTTTCCTCGATCTTCTCAAGGGCTCTTAATCGGTTCTTCCCTAAGTCATCTAGTCCATCTGTCATTAAGTTTTAATAATCATCAGTTGTAAGCTGGTCCTGTAGTGCTATCC
Source organism: Zizania palustris (assembly GCA_019279435.1). Lineage (NCBI taxonomy): Eukaryota > Viridiplantae > Streptophyta > Magnoliopsida > Poales > Poaceae > Zizania > Zizania palustris. The sequence continues at coordinate 44,687,929 of JAAALK010000079.1, forward strand.
TTCTTGACCTGATGTTATTTTCCCAAAGAAGTACTACTTCATGGCCATAAACTAACTGATATGGTGGTTCTTGTGTAGACCCATGATGTGCCATCCGATAAGACCAAATTGCTTCCGATAGGGACAATGCCAATGCTTCGGTTGTTCATTAATCTTTCGCTTTATTAACTTGATCAAACTCTTGTTGGATGCTTTAGCTTGCCCATTGGCTTGTGCATAATACGGCGATGAATTTAAGAGTTTGATTCCCATACCGGCTGCCAATTGCTAGAACTCTTCAGATACGATGATCGACCCTTAATTTGTCATGATGGTCTGTGGGATCGCGAACCAATATACTATATGTCCTTGATGAACTTGAAAGAGATTGTATTCCTCACCCAACCTTGGAAGGGTAGGTGGACAATAATAGTAGCCTACAAGGGCCATACATGGGCCAAACACACACACACACACACTCTAACACCCCCGCAGTCGAAACTCTGGTGCAACAGACATTGAGACTAGAGCGAAACTCGGAGAAGGTGGAGGAAGGCAAGCCCTTGGTGAAGATGTCGGGGAAATGGGAGGTGGTAGGCACATGTAGAATACGGATATCTCCCACGGTGACACGATCACGGACGAAGTGGAGGTCGATCTCCACATGATTGGTGCGCTGATGCTGGACGGGGGTGGTGGAGAGGTAGATGACGCTAACATTGTCGCAGTAGAACAAGGTGCTCTTAGAGAGGGGTCTGTGAAGTTCCTTAAGGAGCCGTCGGAGCCAGGAGGCCTCCGCCACGCCGTTAGCAACAATGTGGTACTTAGCCTTGGCACTGTAACGGGAGACAACCGGCTATCGCTTGGATGACTAGAACATGATGTTGTCGCCAAGGAAGATGGTGAAGCCGGAGGTGGAGCAACATGTGTCTGAGCAGCTTGCCCAGTCAGTGTCAGTGTAAACCACTGTAGGACCAAAAGTAGCGACCAGAGGGGGGGGGGTGAATGGGCGCCTAAAAATTCTTTCGAATCAATAGCCTTCTCCCAACACCCAACGCACCTCAACACATAGTCCTAATCGAAAAGACACCAACAAAGTGTTCAAAGGCAGATTAACAATGCATTCAACTCACAGGCATTTCAAGCATCATAAGAATAACCATTACATGCATTTAATTCAAGTGCACGCAAAACGAGAAGAAAGTTTACTGTTCACAAATTTGTCTCCTGTTCAGCACTTGCCGAAGCCTATGTCGAAGCCTGTATGCCTTCTCTCCGAAGCTTGCTTCACCAAAGCCGCTTCGAAGTCAAAACTTCGGCAAGCCGAAGCCTGCTTTGAACGTGTGCTGACGAAGCCTAAGCTTCGAACGAGACTTCGCACAATTGGCTCCGCACAAGACTTCGCACAACCAGGATGTCGAAGCCTGTCAAACCCATCGATGCACTGCCTCAGCCGACCGAGTGCCTCCACACAGAGACGCAGTCAGAGCCCTTGCCAAAGCCAGCGACCGAAGCCAGCTTCGTCGCCAAAGCCTGACTCCGCACGGACGTGTCAGTGATCTGTGCTGCAGTCACGTCAAGGATGGAAAACCACCTCATGCAGGTGCAGTACTGCAGAGCCTAGAAGACTAGGCACTCAAAGCCTATGTGCATATACGCAACACATCAAACACCTCATGCGCATACCAAAAGAACACTGCTTATAGCTCCATCGCTTGCCACACTTGGGAAGTGGACACGGCAGGCTATTCGCACGCAGATCGAGGAAACATGTGATGGATGAAGTCAGGCCGAAGAAGAAAACTCCGGCGGTGAAGGCGTGGTGTGAAAACAGCGGTAGCACAACAACAGAGAAGAAGGGAATGAACTCTGAATTTTCATTAAAAGTGAGTTCCACCTAACCCTAGAGGATTGGGGCCTAATTATAGGCAACCCATTTACCCCTAGGGTTTAAACAGACACTGAAATAAAAATGAAAAAGACTAAACTGCCCTTAGGATTTTTACAGACTCGACTAACACAATGTGGGCCTAAAAGGCAAAATAGTAAAATCCTAAAGAAAGATAACTTGTCCTAATACGGAGCTTTCATAGCCGCTACGGCTTCGCTTTAGAATGGTCGGATCCAAGATCAGCGGTTGTCAGTTTTGCACCAAAACTGACAAAGCGTCCACCGTTTTCGCACCGGATACCCGGATTGGGCCAGCCCGATTCCGTGGCTCCCTCAGCCCGACAACCGCTCGTCGCCCGTGTACCTGAGTCAATCCCGGTCAATAGACCAGTGGATCCTCTGGCGCTCCTAGCCCATGTACTTGGATTGGGCCGGCCCGACTCTACAGCCCCTCTGCCCGGAAGTCTCTCGCTACCCATGTACCTGAGTCACACGTGGCCCAGATATGGCAGGTCTCATCATCTCTTTGACTTCTGTTGACAATCACTCATCACATCTGGAGCCATGAGACCCATGATCTTCATCATGGCTCCTCAATCTCCCTCTTGATGAGTGTATTGTCAACACCCTCTTCATCAGCTCTTCAGAACCTGCAAACACATGTGGAAACACGAAAACAAAACACAAGAATACAGAAAGAAGAAAATAAAATAATAGGTTTAACCCTAATGAACACAAGCCGAACAAAAGCCAGAAGACAGACATTGTGGTTAAACAAAAATAAAAACTCAAAACGAGTGCAATCTCAGAACTATCAACAAGGATATCCAAAGAGTAAAGGTAAAAGAGACTAAAACTCCCCCTGAAACAAATCCCAGAGAAAGCCAAAACTCCCCCTAAACTCTTCTAAAAGATCAAGTAACCCAAAATTTCTCCCCCTTGTTGACAATTGGACTCATCAAGTGAGACTAAATGCACTCAAAAGAGACACATACTCAAACTCCCCCTGAAATGCAACTCCCCCTCGAAATATGCAATGAATGCAACTGGGGTGCAAGTGGAGTGTAAAAAGCATGCTTCTCAGATATGATTTACTGCAATTACAACATCTAGCAAGTATAACAAAAGAAATACTGTCTAAGACACATGGCATGGTAAGTGGAACAAATGATATCCAAAGAAAAATCATTAGCACATATTTTTAGATTTTTGCAAATAAAAGCATCACCACATTTTCTAGTCGACAAGCAAGGTAAAACATGAGATGCAAAGGCTAGCTGATATCTACCAAGATAAGCATTGTCCAGAACAAAGAGCTTTAGCAAACTTGTTATCTTTTAATTTTCAAGCTTTTTCTTTTCCTTTTTCATTTTTTCCAGGGGTTATTTGCATGTCAACCTTATGCTAACCGACCAAGTCAAGTCTAGTCTAGAACTGGACCATCAGAAGCTTAAGACATTGGTCTTGGAAATATTACATTGTCCTAGTTCATACCAAAGTGCTATGGTAAGCAGTCTAGAACAATGCAATGCGACAAAGCAAACCCACCTGGATCTTTTCAATTATGCATAAAAGGCATGGATTTTTCATTTTTCTGATTTTTTATCAATTTTACAGCACATTTTCCTTGTTAAAGCATATAGATGTCCAAGTTGCATATCTGCATCTAAGTAAGGAACTAGCTACCACACATGTAAAAGATAGCAACAACATTCAGCCTACACATGCTAGTTACCAGAAGCAATGGTGATCATTTTTCAATTTTAATCATAAAAGCCATGCATATGACATATGTCAGACATATCATGTGAACTAAAGCAAAGCATGATCATCGACAGGTATTCAAAAGCATATACTAGCTAGAATAAGTAAAGCAGGTCAATCATATAACAGAAGCAAGCTCAAAGTGTGATATGTGAATATGCATGATATGAACTCACACGAAAAGACCCAATAAAAGAGTAAGGAAGAAAGAAAACTGACTCAAAATATCCTAAAACGGATACACAACTCCCAAATCCCCCCGCAAACGCTCAAAAGTAGACTGATCTAGGGGTTTGGTGAAAATGTCAGCTAATTGATGATGGGTATCAATATGAACAAGGTCAATGACACTTTTCTCATATTGATCCCTTAGAAAGTGAAAGCGCACATCAATATGTTTGGTTTTTGAATGAAGACATGAGTTTTTCCCTACACTAATCGCGCTGGTGCTATCACAAAACAAAGGAACTCTAGCAAGAAAGAACAACTCAAAATCTCTCAAAGTGGAAATCATCCAAACCAACTGTGAGCAGCAGCTAGCAATAGCTACATACTCAGCCTCTGTGGTAGAAAGCGCAACTCCAGATTGTTTACGCGAAGACCAAGAGACAAGCGAAGAACCAAGAAACTGGCAAGTACCGGAAGTCGACTTGGGATTGAGGAGCCATGCTGAATAGCGTGGGCCTCATGGCTCCAGATGTGATGAGCCATTGTCAACGATAGTCAAAGAGGACTGAAAAGAGAGAGAAGACCTGCTGCGTCTGGGCCGCATGTGACTCAGGTACACGGGCAGCGAGCGACTGTCGGGCAGAGGGGCCGCGAAGTCGGGCTGGCCCAATCCGGGTACATGGGCTAGGAGCAGCAGGGGATCCACTGGACTGTTGACCGGGATTGACTCAGGTACACGGGCGGCGAGTGATTGCCGGGCTGAGGGAGCCGCGGAATCGGGCCGGCCCAATCCGGGTACCCGGTGCGAAGACGGTGGACGCTTTGTCAGTTTCGGCGCAAAACTGACGACCGCTGATTTCGCATCGGACTGTCCAGAAGAGAAGCCATAGTCGCTACGAAAGCTTAGCTTCAGGATAAGTCATCTGTAAATAGGAGTTTACTATTTTGTCTCTAGGCCCACAGTCTATTAGTCGAGTCTGTAAAAATATCCTAAGGGCAGTTTAGTCTTTTTCTTTTATTTTCAGCTTCTGTAAAAACCCCAGGGTTATTTCTGCATTTTACCTTTTTATTGGGCTGCCTATATAAAGGCCCCAATCCCTAGGGTTAGGGGTAACTCACTTTAATCAAAATCAGAGTTCAATCCCTTTTTTATTTCTGTGCTTGCGCCGCCGGCATTCCTACTCACTGCCCTCTGATTTCTTCGCTGCAAATTCTTCAATCGTTCCTGAAGCAATCGGTTGTAGCAGCGATCTCTTCCATCATTCGATGAGTCCTGAAATTTCATTTCTGTGCAGCTTTTGACTATTTTGTGACGTGCGAGGCCAGGTTTCCTCTATTGCACACTTCGATCCTGAGTCTGGGCTTTGCAAAGTTTGTTCGAAGCATACTTCATAGGTTGCTCACACGAAGTTTTTCTGTGAAGGTTGCTTCGTGACCACAGTTCTCTGTTCGGGGTATAGGCTCTGTAGACTTACATTCGAAGATACTTCGCGACAGTCTTCAGAGCTTCTGCTCATTCGAAGCGTTGTCCGAATATTTTCGTTCTACTTCGAAGCTTGTAACTTGATCAGGCTTCGTAGTTGGCTCAGTTGGTTAGCTAGCTTCGACCATTGCTTAACAGCGCTCTGTTCGAAGGTGCTTCGGGTTTTTGCTTCGGTTGCAATTTCTTTTCTCTCCAACGAAGTCCGTGCAAATTGCTTCGATCAATCGAAGGTACTCCGAAGTATGCAAAGACTTCGAGCATTCAAGGCATACTTCGATTAGTACACTTCGCTTCAGCACGACATCTCTGAAGCCGACATCTCCGAAGCCACCTTCGACATCCTCAGACTTCGACACGTCATCCCCGAAGCCATCTTCGACATCCTCGTACTTCGCACGCTTCACAGGCTTCGGGCAACCTTCGACATATAAGACTAAAGGCTTCACACAACTGATCCGAACAGGCTTCGTCAAGTACCTTCCTGGAGACAACATTGAACAGTAACTACTCATCCTTTTCGTTAGTACTCAGTTTAAATTGCTATGGTGAACACTGATCTGTTCATGTTTTAAATATTGTACTTATCTGCCTATTAGCATTATATTGGTGTTTCTCTATCTAGGACACCGGTCGTTTCTAGGCTAGATACGTTTAGTCTTCGATGTTTTGTTTACGTTTTGCTGCCTAGTCTTTTGAGGTGCGTTGGGTGTTGGGAGCAGGCCATTGATTCGAAAGAATTTTTTAAGGCGCCCATTCACCCCCCCTCTGGTCGCTACTTTCGGTCCTACAAGTGGTATCAGAGCCTGGTTAGGATTTTTCCATACCTTAACCGGTTCTAAACCCCAGTAGTGATCATGACGTCTCCTGGCAAGGTCCCGTCCTTGGAAGCTTATGGCTATAATTATTGGAAGACTCGCATGCGAGCCTATCTCATGAGTCAAAGCTCGGACATCTGGGACATTTGCGTTCACGCTACGTTTGTCATATTGCCAGTTGCTGAGCGTGATTCTCCTGGTATCATCGCCCAGCATGTGAACAATAGCAAAGCGGTGAACATCTTGTTTTCTGGTTTGGGTCCCACTGAGTTTGAGCGTGTGAGCCATCTCTCCACTGCGAGAGAGATCTGGGCTACCCTCCAGACACACCATGAGGGGACAGCTCAGGTCAAGGCTCGTCTCTATCAGACCTACCGGCGTGAGTACGAGAACTTCACACATAAGCCGGGTGAATCTGTTGAAGTCTTGTTTGGTCGCTTTCAGTCGATAATTAACAAGCTTCGGGACAACAAGGGTGAGGGTGTTCAGTTAGTCTCAGATCACGAGCAGGCCCTCAAGGTTCTCCATACCTTGGACCCTAAGATCTGGGAGATCAAGGTATCCTCTATCATTGAGAGCACGTCTTATGATACCTTGACCATTTCTGAGTTGTTTAGCAAGCTGAAGGCCACCGAGGTTGATACCCAGTTGAGATCAAATCTCACTGGCTCTGGATCAAAGTCTCTGGCCCTTGCTACACCTTCTGTCGATCCCTCTTCTGTGAGCTGTGCTGGGTTCTCTTTGATGTCTATCACTGAGGACCAGCTTGAGTCTTTGGGAGATGATGATCTGTGTCTGTTTAACAACCGGGTGCGTCGTGTTTATGACAAAAGGATGTTCAAAAGACACGGCATAAAGACCGGATGCTTTGAGTGTGGTGATCCAGGACACTTCATCGCCGACTGCCCCAAGCGCAATGGCCACAAGAAGGGCACTGGTGGTGGCTCCCACGACTCCGGCAAGCACGACAGCTCCTCCTTCAACAAGGGCAAGCCAAAAACAAGATTCTTCAGAAAGGCCCTGAAGGACTACCGGCGAGAGAACAAGAAGCGCGACAAGGCCTTCTTCGCTGAGATGGAGAAGAGCTACTCCAAGCGGTCCACGTCTTCTTCCTCTTCATCGAGCTCAAGCGATGAGGAGATCATCCTCAGGAAGCGGAAGGACAAGGATGATCCAGCAGGCCTTTGCTTCATGGCCTTCGGGGACAGACCGAAGAGCCGCTCACATCAGCGCCGAAGATCCCGCAAGAGCTTCTGCTCAATGGCTCTTGGGGATAAGGAAGAGAAGGGCTCCTCCGATGACTCCGACGACGACGACAATGAAAAGGTATCATCTTATGAACGTGAAATCGTTGATTTACTTGAAAGCAATCGTCAGGAGTTAAAATATCGGGAAAAACTGCTTAGAGGGGCTAAGAAGAGGATAGATGAGTTAGAGAGTGAGCTTGCCGTGGCCAACGGCAGAATTGAGAGTCTATCTTCTTCCCCTTGCTTGGGTGATAGCAGTGAGTGCCCAAAATGTGAGGTGCTTCTGTGTGACCTGTCGACTCTGAAGTCGAGGTACACAGAAAGGGTTGATGAGAGGGATGCTTTGGCCACTGAGCTTGAAAGTGCTCAGCTGGAGCTGAAAGATGCTCAAGCCACTGTCGTCGTACCCTGTGCTGATTGCTCATCTCATCTTGCTAGTTTAGCTGAGCTGAAAGCCAAGGGCGATAAGCATCTGGGTGATTTGGAGAGAGTGAGAGCTGAGCTTGCGCAGACTAGGCTAGATCTTGAGACACTGTCAGTTGCACCCACTGTCTGTGAGAACTGCCTGTCTCTTAGAATGGAGTTAATTAAGCTGAAAGCCGAGAAGTCTGTCCAGGTAGATAGCGAGTGTGAGACCTGCTTGTCTCAGGTGGAGGTACTAGCTTCCTTGAGAGAGGAGCTAGCTGATTCGCAAAATGAGAATTTTTACCTCCGTTCTATCCTGAGTTGGATCAGTGCCAGAGGGCCACAGCTCGGCATGATGATCCAGCAGTTCAAGAGGCAGGATGGGTTTGGGGTAGGTTACACCTACACCAAGGCTGACTTTGAGAGTGCCATTAGTCGGGCAGTGGAGTGGAGTAAAATGACTCCTGAGGAGAGATATCCCAAGACCCATTCCACTGAGTCTTCCCAGGCTTGTCAGCCCAAGGATGGAGTGATCCATGAATCATCCAAAGCTCCACCCAAGAAGCCCATTTGGGTTCCAAAGCCCAAACATCTCCGCACTTCTCTAGACTCTCTTCCTGGACCCTCTCAACCCAAGAAGACAACACCAAACACCACTAAGCCCAAGAACCCCAAGCCTCAACCACATCCCAAGAAGCCCAGCTATCATTGTGAGTATTGTCAGAGAGACGGGCATCTTGCGGAGTTTTGCTTCAGGAGGAAGCGGGTTGAGAGAGCAGAGAAAGCTCGTGGTGGTCAGGAGCAGTTCTACCAGCAGGGTGGTAGACTGCGTGTTCCTCGACGCGGGGAGAGGCTGGAGGCCAGGCCGCGTCGTGTAGGTGGTGGTAGGGGAGACGGCTTTCATGCCCGTGCTCCAGTTGGTGGTGTTCGTTCCGGCAGAGCTCCAGGCCGTTTTGGCTACGGTCCTGGACCTCGTGGCCAAGGTTTTAGGCAGAACCGGGGACCGCGCTTTGAGTCGCGTTTTGGTCCAAACTTTTCTGATGATTTCTGCTTTCCGTCTTTTGAGCAGATGGCTCGACACTGGTTTAGCTCTTTTGCTAAACCCAGTGCCGGACCATTTGCTCCCACTTACAACCACTGATTGTGCAGGATCGGGGACTGGAGGACGTTTGGATCATGGACTCAGGATGCTCTCGCCACATGACGGGACATCGCAGATGGTTCTCCAGTCTCACTCCCCCGAGCTCCAAAGAGTACATTACCTTCGGGAACAGTGGTCAAGGGAAAGTAAGTGGCATTGGCTCAATTCGCATTTCAGACCATTTTTCTTTAAAGAATGTTGCTTTGGTTGGAAACCTGAACTTCAATTTGATTTCTGTTTCGCAACTTCTTGAGGATGGTTTGGAGGTGCGTTTTAAGAAGGGAAATTCTTCTGTGTTTGATTCTGGAGGGTCTTTGATTTGTCAGATCTTACCTTTCGGTAAGGTTTTTCGGATTGACTTCTCTAGTTCTTTTGGCCCTTCTCGCTGTTTGATTGCTGGATCCTCCTCTGAGCTCTGGAAGTGGCATAGGAGGTTAGGCCATTTGAGTTTTGACCTGCTAGTCAGGTTGAGCTCTATGGACCTCATCCGAGGATTGCCCAAGCTTAAGATGAAGAAGGATCTGGTTTGCCATCCATGTCGTCACGGAAAAATGGTTGCCGCTTCTCACGCACCTGTGACTCAGGTGATGACTTCGTATCCGGGCGAGCTATTACATATGGACACTGTCGGTCCAGCTCGGGTACGCTCAGTCGGTGGGAAGTGGTATGCACTTGTGATTGTTGACGATTTTTCTCGATTCTCGTGGGTTTTCTTTTTGGAGTCTAAGGATGAAACTTTTCATTTTGTTCATGACCTGATTTTGAAGCTGAAGAATGAGAACAATGGTCGTATGCGAGCAATTCACTCCGACAACGGCTCTGAGTTCAAGAACTCTCAGTTCGTCAGCTTTTGTAGTGATCAGGGTCTTGACCATCAGTTTTCTGCTCCTTACACTCCCCCACAGAATGGCGTTGTGGAACGAAAGAATCACACGCTAGTCGAGATGGCCAGGACGATGCTTGATGAGCACAGGACTCCTAGGCGCTTTTGGGCTGAAGCCATGAACACGGCTTGCTATTTGGCCAACCGCATTTTTCTTAGAGCTTACCTAGGTAAGACCTCATATGAGCTGCGGTTTGGCAGACAGCCCAAGGTGAGCCACTTGCGAGCGTTTGGCTGCAAGTGCTTTGTGCTCAAGAAGGGAGGGCATTTGGACAAGTTTGAGTCTTGTTGCTGGGACGGAGTTTTTCTTGGTTATGCATTGCATTCTCGAGGTTTCCGTGTTTGGAACCTCGAATCCCAGCAGCTTGTCGAGACTTGCGAGGTTTCTTTTGATGAGTCCTTGCCTTCTTTGACTCCTTCTTTTGAGCTTTCTGGTGATGGTGAGCTCGGAGAGTCCATCTTCGAGGAAGATGAAGATACTCCAGCTGCTGATGAGGGTGGGCCTTCTGCACCTCCTGCAGAGCCCACACCTTCTGAGACTTCGACTGAGGACGAGGGCGGACCTCTGATCACTTCTTCCACTTCGATCGAGCCCCCTCAGTCGAGTCCAGAGGTGCCAGCTGCTGACTCCGGTGAAGTGACTTCAGATCACCAGGGATCCCGAGCAATTCAGCGTGATCACCCCTCAGAGCTCATCATCGGTGATTTGTCTACAAGAACTTTGCGTTCGTCTATTGACTCTCTTGCTGTGTTTGCTGAATCTGCTTTTGTTGCATCTTTTGAGCCCAGAGACATTTCTCATGCTCTTTCTGTCTCGAACTGGATTAATGCCATGCAAGAAGAGCTTGAGAATTTTGTCCGCAATCGGGTTTGGACTCTAGTAGAGCTGCCACCAGGATGCAACCCCATAGGCACCAAGTGGGTGTTCAAGAACAAGCAAGGTGAAGATGAGGTTGTGGTGCGCAACAAAGCTCGACTAGTTGCCCAGGGTTTCTGCCAGAAGGAAGGTATTGATTTTGAAGAAACCTTCGCTTCTGTCGCCCGTCTTGAGTCCATTCGCATTCTTTTAGCTTTTGCCGCTTCGAAGGGTTTTAAGCTTTTTCAAATGGACGTCAAGAGTGCTTTTCTGAACGGGTACATAGAGGAGGAGGTTTATGTTAGGCAGCCCCCCGGTTTTGAGAACCCCAAGTTTCCTCGACATGTTTTTAAGTTGCACAAAGCTTTATACGGGTTAAAGCAAGCCCCCAGGGCTTGGTATGACCGGTTAAAGCAGTTTTTGTTGGGGAAGGGCTTTGTGATGGGTTCTGTGGATAAGACTCTCTTCTTGCTCAGAGATGCTTCAGATTTTTAGTTGCTCAGATATACGTGGACGATATTATCTTTGGCGGTACTACTAATGATCTTGTGTCCAAGTTTTCTGAGCAGATGCACAGCGAGTTTGAAATGAGCCTCATGGGTGAGCTCAAGTACTTTCTAGGGCTCCAGATCAAGCAGACCAAGGACGGCACCTTCATCCACCAAGGTAAGTACACTCGAGACATGTTGAAGAAATTCGACTTTGGTGGAGAGCTGAAGCCTCAGATGACCCCAATGGGTACATCTGGGGGCCTGGACAAGGACGAGAGCGGCGTCAAGGTCAACGAGAGGGAGTTTCGAGGGATGATCGGTTCGCTGCTGTACTTGACGGCGACGAGGCCAGACATACAGTTCGCCGTGGGACTGTGCGCGCGCTTCCAGTCTTCACCACGCGCGTCTCATCGGCAGGCTGTCAAGCGCATCTTCAGGTATCTTACCTATGCGCCTGATCTTGGTCTTTACTATTCAGCATCATCTTCTCTTGATTTATTTGGCTTTTCGGATGCCGACTTTGGTGGGTGCCGGTTGGATCGCAAGTCGACTTCCGGTACTTGCCAGTTTCTTGGTTCTTCTCTTGTCTCTTGGTCTTCTCGAAAGCAATCTGGAGTTGCTCTTTCGACCACTGAGGCTGAGTACGTAGCTGCTGCTAGCTGCTGCTCACAGTTGGTTTGGATGATTTCCACTTTGAGAGATTTTGGGTTGTTCTTTCCTACCAGAGTTCCTTTGTTTTGCGACAGCACCAGTGCAATTAGTGTAGGGAAAAACCCATGTCTCCATTCAAAAACCAAACACATTGATGTGCGCTTTCACTTTTTGCGGGATCAATATGAGAAAGGTGTCATTGACCTTGTTCATGTTGATACCCATCATCAGTTGGCTGACATTTTCACCAAACCCCTAGATCAGTCTACTTTTGAGCGTTTACGAGGGGATTTGGGTGTTGTGTATCCTTTTTAGGATATTTTGCGTCATTTTTCTTTCTTCTTTACTCTTTTCTTGAGTCTTTTGGTGTGTGTTCATATCATACATATTCACATATCACACTTTGAGCCTGCTTCTGTTATATGATTGAACTGCTTTACTTATTCTAGCCGGTACATGCTTTTGATTAATTGTCAATGATCATGTTTTGTTTCAGTTCACTTGATATGTCTGATATCTGTCATATGCATGACTTTTATGCTTTAAACATGAAAAATGATCACCATTGCTTCTGGTAACTAGCATGTGTAGGCTGAGTGCTTTTGCTATCTGTTACATGCCTTGTAGCTAGTTCATCACATAGATGCAGATATGCAACTTGGACATCTTTATGCTTTAACATGGAAAATGTGCTATAAAAATGATAAAAATCAAAAATGACTGAAACTTCCATGACTTTTTATGCTTGGTTTGAAAAGATCCAAGTGGGTTTGCTTTGTCGCATTGCATTGTTCTGGACTGCTTACCATAGCACTTTGGTATGAACTAGGACAGTGTAGTGTTTGCCAAGACCAATGTCTTAAGCTTCTGATGGTCCAGTTCTGGCCTAGGCTTGACTTGGTCGGTTAGTATAAGGTTTGACATGCAAATAACCCTTGGCAAAAATGAAAAAGGAAAATGAAAAAGCCTGAAACTTAAAAAGACAACAAGTTTGCTGAAGCACTTTGTTTTGGACGATGCTTATCTTGGTAGATTTCAGTTAGCATTTGCATCTCATGCTTTACCTTGCTTGTTAACTGGAAAATGTGGTGATGCCTTTGTTTGCAAAAACTGAAAAATGCGTGCTAAATGACTTTCTTTGGATATCATCTGTTGTACTGATCATGCCATGTGACTTTGACAGTATGTCTTTTGCTATACTTGTTAGATGTTATATTTGCAGTCAATCATATCTAAGAAGCATGCTTTCTTCACTCCACCTGCACCCCAATTGCATTCACTGCATATTTTTAGGGGGAGTTGCTTTTCAGGGGGAGTCCGTGTCGTTTTTTCGAGTGCTTGATGAGTTCACTTGTCAACAAGGGGGAGAAATTTTGGTATAAAAGTTTAAGGGGGAATTTTGGCTTTCTCTGGGATTTGTTTCAGGGGGAGTTTTTGTCCCGTTTGTCCTTACTCTTTTGTTATCCTTGTTGATGTTTCTAAGACTGCACTCGTTTTTGAGTTTTTACCTTTGGATAACCATAATGACCGTTTCTTGCTTTTGTTCGGCTTTTGGTCATTAGGGTTAAACTTTTACTTTATTTTCTTCTTCTCCTTTGTTTTCTTGTGTTTTGTTTTTCGTGTTTCCACAGTTGCTTGCAGGTACTGAAGAGCAGATTAAGAGAAGTGTTGACAATGCACTCATCAAGGGGGAGATTGAGGAGCCATGCTGAATAGCGTGGGCCTCATGGCTCCAGATGTGATGAGCCATTGTCAACGATAGTCAAAGAGGACTGAAAAGAGAGAGAAGACCTGCTGCGTCTGGGCCGCATGTGACTCAGGTACACGGGCAGCGAGCGACTGTCGGGCAGAGGGGCCGCGAAGTCGGGCTGGCCCAATCTGGGTACATGGGCTAGGAGCAGCAGGGGATCCACTGGACTGTTGACCGGGATTGACTCAGGTACACGGGCGGCGAGTGATTGCCAGGCTGAGGGAGCCGCGGAATCGGGCCGGCCCAATCCGGGTACCCGGTGCGAAGACGGTGGACGCTTTGTCAGTTTCGGCGCAAAACTGACGACCGCTGATTTCGCATCGGACTGTCCAGAAGAGAAGCCGTAGTCGCTACGAAAGCTTAGCTTCAGGATAAGTCATCTATAAATAGGAGTTTACTATTTTGTCTCTAGGCCCACAGTCTATTAGTCGAGTCTGTAAAAATATCCTAAGGGCAGTTTAGTCTTTTTCTTTTATTTTCAGCTTCTGTAAAAACCCCAGGGTTATTTCTGCATTTTACCTTTTTATTGGGCTGCCTATATAAAGGCCCCAATCCCTAGGGTTAGGGGTAACTCACTTTAATCAAAATCAGAGTTCAATCCCTTTTTTGTTTCTGTGCTTGCGCCGCCGGCATTCCTACTCACTGCCCTCTGATTTCTTCGCTGCAAATTCTTCAATCGTTCCTGAAGCAATCGGTTGTAGCAGCGATCTCTTCCATCATTCGATGAGTCCTGAAATTTCATTTCTGTGCAGCTTTTGACTATTTTGTGACGTGCGAGGCCAGGTTTCCTCTATTGCACACTTCGATCCTGAGTCTGGGCTTTGCAAAGTTTGTTCGAAGCATACTTCATAGGTTGCTCACACGAAGTTTTTCTGTGAAGGTTGCTTCGTGACCACAGTTCTCTGTTCGGGGTATAGGCTCTGTAGACTTACATTCGAAGATACTTCGCGACAGTCTTCGGAGCTTCTGCTCATTCGAAGCGTTGTCCGAATATTTTCGTTCTACTTCGAAGCTTGTAACTTGATCAGGCTTCGTAGTTGGCTCAGTTGGTTAGCTAGCTTCGACCATTGCTTAACAACGCTCTGTTCGAAGGTGCTTCGGGTTTTTGCTTCGGTTGCAATTTCTTTTCTCTCCAACGAAGTCCGTGCAAATTGCTTCGATCAATCGAAGGTACTCCGAAGTATGCAAAGACTTCGAGCATTCAAGGCATACTTCGATTAGTACACTTCGCTTCAGCACGACATCTCTGAAGCCGACATCTCCGAAGCCACCTTCGACATCCTCAGACTTCGACACGTCATCCCCGAAGCCATCTTCGACATCCTCGTACTTCGCACGCTTCACAGGCTTCGGGCAACCTTCGACATATAAGACTAAAGGCTTCACACAACTGATCCGAACAAGCTTCGTCAAGTACCTTCCTGGAGACAACATTGAACAGTAACTACTCATCCTTTTCGTTAGTACTCAGTTTAAATTGCTATGGTGAACACTGATCTGTTCATGTTTTAAATATTGTACTTATCTGCCTATTAGCATTATATTGGTGTTTCTCTATCTAGGACACCGGTCGTTTCTAGGCTAGATACTTTTAGTCTTCGATGTTTTGTTTACGTTTTGCTGCCTAGTCTTTTGAGGTGCGTTGGGTGTTGGGAGCAGGCCATTGATTCGAAAGAATTTTTTAAGGCGCCCATTCACCCCCCCTCTGGTCGCTACTTTCGGTCCTACAGGGATCCAGCTGGCACCCACCAAAATCAACATCGGAAAAGCTAGATAACTCAAGAGACGATGATGCTGAATAGTAAAGACCAAGATCAGACACATAGGTAAGGTACCTGAAAATGCGCTTGACAGTTTGCCGATGAGATGCGCGTGGTGAAGACTGGAAGCATGCACACAGTCCCACAGCAAACTGAATGTCCAGTCTCGTCACCGTCAGTTACTGCAACGATCCGATCATCCCTTGATACTCTCTCTCGTTGACCTTGACGCCGCTCTCGTCCTTGTCCAGGCCCCAGATGTACCCATTGGGGTCATTTGAGACTTCAGCTCTCCACTGAAGTCGAACTTCTTCAGCATGTCCCGCGTGTACTTGCTCTGGTGGATGAAGATGTCATCCTTGGTCTGCTTGATCTGGAGCCCTAGAAAGTACTTGAGCTCACCCATGAGGCCCATCTCAAACTCATTGTGCATCTACTCAGAAAACATGGACACAAGCTCATTAGTAGAACCACAAAAAATAATATCATCCACGTAAATCTGAGCCAACTCTGAGCAAGAAAAGAGTCTTATCCATAGAAACCATCACAAAGACACTCCCCAACAAAAACTGCTTTAAACGGTCATACCAAGGCCTAGGGGCTTGCTTCAGACCATATAAAGCTTTCTGCAACTTGAAAACATGTCGAGGAAACTTAGGGTTCTCAAAACCGGGGGGCTGCCTAACATAAACCTCCTCCTCTATGTACCCGTTCAGAAAAGCACTCTTGACATCCATTAGAAAAATCTTAAAACCTTTAGAAGCAGCGAATGCCAAAAGTATGCGAATGGACTCAAGACGAGCAATAGGGGTGAAAGTCTCCTCAAAGTCAATACCCTCTTTCTGGCAAAAACCCTGGGCAACTAATCGAGCTTTGTTGCGCACCACAACCACATCTTCACCTTGCTTGTTCTTAAACACCCACTTGGTGCCTATGGGGTTGCATCTAGGTGGCAACTCAATCAGTGTCCAAACCCGATTGTGAACAAAGTTCTCAAGCTCTTCTTGCATGGCGTTTATCCAATTTGCATCAGAAAGAGCATGAGAAACATCTTTGGGCTCAAAAGTGGCAACAAACGTAGATTCAACAAAACAACGAGTGAGCTAACAGAAGAACGCAAGGATCTCGAAGTGAGATTACCGATGATGAGCTCTGAGGGGTGATCACGCTGAACTGCTCGGGATCCTAGGTGATCAGAGGTCACCTCATCGGAGTCAGTAGCTGGCACATCTGGACTCGACTGAGGGGGCTCGATCGAACTGGAAGAAGTGATCAGAGGTCTGCCCTTGTCCCTAGTCGAAGACTCAGAAGGTGTGGGATGTGCAGGCTGTGCAGAGGGCCCACCCTCATCAACAGCTGGAATGTCATCATCTTCCTCGAAGATGGACTCTCCAAGCTCATCATCTCTAGAAAGCTCAAAAGAAGGAGTAAGTGAAGGCATGGACTCATCAAAAGAAACCTCGCACGTCTCGACAAGCTGCTGGGAGTCAAGGTTCCAAACACGCAAGCCTCGAGAACACAAAGCATAACAAGGAAAGACTCCATCCAAGCAACGAGACTCAAACTTGTCCAAATGCCCTCTCTTCTTGAGCACAAAGCACTTGCAGCCAAATGCTCGCAAGTGGCTTACCTTGGGCTGTCTGCCAAACCGCAGTTCATACGATGTCTTACCAAGGTAAGCTCTAAGAAAGATGCGGTTGGCCAGATAGCAAGCCGTGTTCATGGCTTCAGCCCAAAAACGCCTAGGAGTCCTGTGCTCATCGAGCATCGTCCTGGCCATCTCGACTAGCGTTCGGTTCTTTCGTTCCACAACGTCGTTCTGTGGGGGAGTGTAAGGAGAAGAAAACTGATGGTCCAGACCCTAATCACTACAGAAGCTGACGAACTGAGAGTTCTTGAACTCAGAGCCATTGTCGGAGCGAATTGCTCGCATCCGACCATTGTTCTCATTCTTCAGCTTCAAAATCAGGTCATGAACAAATTGAAAAGTTTCATGCTTAGACTCCAAAAAGAAAACCCACGAGAATCGAGAAAAGTCGTCAACAATCACAAGTGCATACCACTTCCCACCGACTGAGCGTACCCGAGCAGGACCTACAGTGTCCAAATGTAAAAGCTCGCCCGGATACGAAGTCATCACCTGAGTCACAGGTGAATGAGAAGCGGCAACCATTTTCCCATGACGACAGAGATGACAAACTAGATACTTCTCCAACTTAAGCTTGGGCAATCCTCGGATGAGGTCCATAGAGCTTAACCTGACTAGCAGATCAAAACTCAAGTGACCTAACCTCCTATGCCACTTCCAGAGCTCAGAAGAAGATCCAACAATCAAACAGCGAGAAGGGCCAAAAGAACTAGAGAAGTCAATTCGAAAAACTTTGCCGAATGGTAAAATCTGGCAAATCAAAGACCCTCTAGAATCAACCACAAAAGAATTGCCCTTCTTAAAACGTACTTCCAAACCATCCTCAAGAAGTTGCGAAACAGAAATCAAGTTAAAGTTCAAATTCTTAACCAAAGCAACATTCTTCAAAGAGTACCACTATCACAAGGGCGTACCACTTCCCACCGACTGAACGTACCCAAGCTGGACCAACGGTATCCAAGTGTAACAGCTCTCCCGGGTATGAAGTCATCACCCGAGTCACAGGTGCGTGAGAAGCGGCAACTATTTTCCCATGATGACAGGGATGGCAAATTAGATCCTTCTCCATCTTAAGCTTGGGCACTCCTCAGATGAGGTCCATAGAGCTCAATCTGACTAGCAGATCAAAACTCAAATACCTAACCTCTTATGCCACCTCTAGAGCTCAGAGGAGGATCCAACAATCAAACAGAGAGAAGGACCAAAAGAACTAGAGAAATCAATCCGAAAAACCTTACCGAAGGGTAAGATTTGGCAAACCAGAGATCCTCTAGAATCAACAACAGAAGACATGCCCTTCTTAAATCGAACCTCTAAACCATCCTCAAGATGTTGCGAAACATAGACCAAATTAAAACTCAAGTTTCCAACCAAAGCAACATTCTTCAAAGAGAAATGATCAGAGATTCAAATTGAGCCAATGCCATGTACCTTCCCTTGACCACTGTTCCCGAAAGTGATGTAATCCTTGGAGCTCGGGGAAGTGAGGCTGGAGAACCATATACGATGTCCCGTCATGTGGCGAGAGCATCCTGAATCCATGATCCACACGTCCTCCAGTCCTCGATCCTTTTCATCATCGTCGTTGTCGGAGTTGTCGGGGGAGCCCTTCGTTTCCTTATCCCCAAGAGCCATTGAGTAGAAGCTCTTGCGGAATCTTCGACTGTGGTGCGAGTGGCTCTTCGTCTTGTCCCCGAAGGCCATGAAGCAGAGGCCCACCGGATCATCCTTGTCCTTACCCTTCTTGATCACGATCTCCTCATCACTTGAGCTTGATGAAGAGGAAGAAGACGATGATCTCTTGGAATAGCTTTTCTCCATCTCGGCGAAGAAGGCCTTGTCTCGCTTCTTGTTCTCACGCTGGTAGTCCTTCAGGGCCTTTCGAAAGAACCTCGTCTTTGGCTTGCCCTTTGTGGTGAAGATGTCATGCTTGCTGGAGTCGTAGGAGCCACTGCCGGTGCCCTTCTTGTGACTATTCTGCTTGGAGCAGTCGGCGATGAAGTGACCTGGATCACCACACTCAAAGCATACGGATTTTGTGCCGTGTCTTTTGAACATTCGTTTATCATAGACATGATGCACCTGATTGTTAAAAAGACACAGATCATCATCTCCTAACGAATCAAGCTGGTCCTCAGTGATAGACATTAGGTAGAATGCAGCACAACTCAAAGAGGAGGAGTCAGCAGAAGGTGTCGCAAGGGCCAGGGTTTTTGAGCCAGAACCAGTGAGATTTGATCTCAACTGGATATCAACCTCTGTGGCCTTGAGCTTACTGAAAAGCTCTATGATAGTCAAGGTATCGTAAGAGGTGCTCTCAATGATAGAGGATACCTTGATCTCCTAGATCTTAGGGTCCAAGGTATGAAGAACCTTGAGCGCCTGCTCATGATCTGAGACCAACTAAACTCCATCGGCCTTGTTGGCCCGAAGCTTGTTGATGATCGATTGAAAACGACCAAACAAAGCTTCAACAGATTCACCCGACTTCTATGCAAAATTTTCATATTCACGCCGGTAGGTCTGATAGAGCCGAGCCTTGACCTGGGCTGTCCCCTCATGGTGTGCCTGGAGGGTAGCTCAAATCTCTCTAGCAGTGCTGAGATGGCTCACACGCTCAAACTCAGTGGGACATAAACTAGAAAATAAAATGTTCACAACTTTATTGTTGTTCTGATGCTGGGCGACTATCTCGGGGGAAGTGCGCTCAACAATAAGAAGCACAGTAAAAGTCTCATGAACACAAACATCCCAAATGTCCGAGCTCTGGCTCATGAGATAGGCTCGCGTGCGAGTCTTCCAGTAATTGTAGCCAAAAGCTTCAAGGGACGGGACCTTGCTAGAGGAAGTCATGATCACTACCTTGGGTTAGAACCGGTTAAGTTATGGAAAAACCCTAACCAGGCTCTGATACCACTTGTAGAACCGAAAGTAGCGGCAAAAGGGGGGTGAATGGGCGCCTAAAAATTCTTTCGAATCAATAGCCTTCTCCCAACACCCAACGCACCTCAACACATAGTAAGCAGAAACTAACAGATCAAGACCAGTGAAAATAATCTAGCCTAAAAACGACCGGTGTCCTAATCAAAAAGACACCAACAAAGTGTTCAAAGACAGATTAACAGTGCATTCAACTCACAGTCATTTCAAGCATCATAAGAATAACCATTACATGCATTTAATTCAAGTGCACGCAAAATGAGAAGAAACTTTATTGTTCACAAATTTGTCTCCTGTTCAGCACTTGCCGAAGCCTATGTCGAAGCTTGTATGCCTTCTCTCCGAAGCTTGCTTCGCCAAAGCCGCAGCGAAGTCAAAACTTCGGCAAGCCGAAGCCTGATTCGAATGTGTGCTGATGAAGCCTGAGATTCGAACGAGACTTCGCACAATTGGCTCCGCACGGGACTTCGCACAACCAGGATGCCGAAGCCTGTCAAACCCATCGATGCACTACCTCAGCCGACCGAGTGCCTCCACACAGAGATGTAGTCGGAGCCCTTGCCGAAGCCAGCGACTGAAGCCAGCTTCGTCGCCAAAGCCTGACTCCGCACGGACGTGTCAGTGCTCTGTGCTGCAGTCACATCAAGGATCCAAAACCACCTCATGCAGGTGCAGTACTGCAGAGCCTAGAAGACTAGGCACTCAAAGCCTATGTGCCTATACGCAAAACATCAAACACCTCATGCGCATACCAAAAGAACACTGCTTATAGCTCCATCGCTTGCCACACTTAGGAAGTGGACACGGCAGGCTATTCGCAAGCAGATCGAGGAAACATGCGGTGGAGGAAGTCAAGCCAAAGAAGAAAACTCTAGCGGTGAAGGCGTGGTGTGAAAATAGCGGCGGCGCAACAACAGAGAAGAAGGGAATGAACTCTGATTTTTCATTAAAAGTGAGTTCCACCTAACCCTAGAGGATTGGGGCCTATTTATAGGTAGCCCAATAAAAAGGGAAAAGACATATATACCTCTAGGGTTTAAACAGACACTGAAATAAAAATGGAAAAGACTAACTGTCCTTAGGATTTTTACAGACTCGACTAACACACTGTGGGCCTAAAAGGCAAAATAGTAAAATCCTAAAGAAAGATAACTTGTCTTGATGCGGAGCTTTCATAGCCGCTACGGCTTCACTTTAGAATGGTCGGATCCAAGATCAGCGGTCGTCAGTTTTGCACCAAAACTGACAAAGCATCCACCGTCTTCGCACCGGGTACCCGGATTGGGCCGGCCCGATTCCGTGGCTCCCTCAGCCCGACAGTCGCTCGTCGCCCGTGTACTTGAGTCAATCCCGGTCAACAGACCAGTGGATCCTCTGCCGCTCCTAGCCCATGTACTCGGATTGGGCCGGCCCGACTCCGCAGCCCCTCTGCCTGGCAGTCGCTCGCTGTCTGTGTACCTGAGTCACACGCGGCCCAAACACGACATGTCTCATCTTCTCTTTAACTTCTTATGACAATCACCCATCACATCTGGAGCCATGAGGCCCATGATCTTCATCATGGCTCCTCAACCACGAGCTCAGCTGCCGAAGAACACCGAAGATGAAGCTCGTAGTCGAGGGAGCCGCGCAGATAGCGAAGAATCCACTTCATAGCGGTGAGGTGCAGGTCCCGTGGATCGTGCATGTGAAGACACACCTACTGAACTGCATACGAGATATCTGGCCGAGTGAAGGTGAGATATTGAAGGACACAAATGCGGCTCCGATAGGCAGTGGGATCATCCACTGGTGCACCCTTGGTACCGGAAATCTTGGCCTGGGCATCAACTAGGGTGGAATAGGGCTTGCAGTCAGTCATCCCTGCTCGGTGAAGGATATCCAAGGTGTACTGGCGCTGGTGAATTAATAGACCATCAGTTCGGGGCTCCATAGTCACACACAAGAAGTGATGGAGCACACCAAGATCCTTCATAGCAAACTCCCGCTGCAAAGAGGTGAAAACCTACTAAAGTAGAGACTAGATGGAGGCAGTGAGGATGATGTCATCCACATAGAGCAGCAGGTAGGCAGTGTCACCACCGCGGTGGAGGTCAAACAGAGAGGTGTCATACTTGGCTTCGTTGAACCCCAAAGTCACCAGGAAGGAGGCAAAGCGGTAGTACCAAGCCCGGGGAGCTTGCTGCAGACCATACAGAGACTTGTTGAGCCAATAGACCAGCTCGAGGTGAGTGGGATCCACGAAGCCCGTAGGCTGGCTGCAGTACACAATCTTTATCAAGGCGCCATGAAGGAAAGAATTCTTCACATCCAGTTGGTGAACCGGACAGGAACGGGAGATCGCCAGGGAGAGAATAGTTTGAACTGTAGCGGGCTTCACCACTAGGCTAAAAGTCTCATCATAGTCAACTCTAGGGCATTGAGTGAAGCCCCGGAGGACCCAGCGAGCCTTGTACCGATCCAGTGTACCATTCGCCTTGCGCTTATGTGTCCAGATCCACTTGCCGGTCATGACATTGCAACCAGAGGGACGGGACACCAGGTCCCAGGTATGGTTGGCCAAAAGTGGTGCATACTCCTCCTCCATCATGTGATGCCAGTGTGGATCCGCTAGGGCACCACAAACGGAAGAGGGTATAGGAGAGACCAACGGGCCAGTGGTGGCGGAGAGGACAAGTTGGTCCACCGGACGGATAACTCCCGCATCTCGCTGAGTCACCATCGGGTGAGTGCGGCGGGGATCGTGGTGAAGGATGGGCGGGTGGAACACCAATGGATCGTCGTGAGAGCGAACTGATGTAGCAACCATCGGGCATCGCTGGTAGACATGCATGAGGTCGATGTAGCGGGAAGAGGACGTCAGGGCCGCTCGTGGCAAGGCAGGCGACTCCGGGACAAGGGTAGGTGAAGCAGGGGACGCCGTGGCCACACATGCCATGATCAGGGCCGTGTCAGGTGCGGCAGGAGACTCCGGGGCTGCGCATGGCGCGAGAGGCAACAGCGGGGCCACACCAGGCGCATCAGGCAGAAGTGGAGCGGTGACGCATGGCACAATCGAGGGCTCTAGGGCCGCGCATGGTGTGGTGGGCAATGCTGTGACCACACAAGGCATGCCATACGGCGGTAGAGCCGTCGTAACAGCTGGAGGTGTACATGTAGAAGACAAAGGTGGCTGAACCACCGGATCAGTCGAAAACAGAGACTCCAACTCAAGGTCGGAGGCGAGAGTGGAGTCGACGGAGAAAGGAAAGACCGACTCGGCGAAGACGACATGTCGCGAGATAAGGACACGACGAGAAGAGATGTCAAAGCAACGATACCCCTTGTGGTCAGAGGAGTAATTGAGAAATACACAAAGGGTCGAGCGGGGTGCAAGCTTGTGAGGGGCAGTGGCAGAAGTGTTAGGATAGCAGGCGCACCCGAAGACACAAAGGTGAGCATAGGAAGGAGGGGTACCGAATAAGGCATGATGAGGAGTGGGAGCGCGCGTGGCCTTGGAAGGCAGGTGATTGAGCAAGTAGGTGGCAGTAAGGAGGCTCTCAGCCTAGAAGCAAGCGAGAGGAGAAGCTTGAAAAAGCATAGAGCGCATAACAATGTTAGTGGTGCGAATCATGCGCTCAATGTTGTCGTTCTAAGGGGAGGTATAGGGGCACAACATGCGCAACTGGACTCCCTTAGAGAGGAAGAAATCCCGGGAGGTGGAGTTATCAAACTCACGCCCATTACCACATTGAAACGCCTTGATAGTGAACCCAAACTGAGTGGACACCCAAGAAAGAAGTGAGTGAGCATGGGGAAGGCGGATGACTTGGACTGCAAAGGAAAAGTCCATGAGTAGTGAGAAAAATCATCAAGAACCACCAGATAATATTTATAACCAGAAATACTCATGATCGGAGAGGTCCACAAGTCAAAGTGAATAAGGTCAAAGGCATGAACAACATGCGAGGAAGAAACTGGAAAAGGTAAACAAACATGGCAACCTAGCTGACACGCATGAAAAATATGCTCACTGGTAGCCCTAGTACATGGAATAGAGGAGCTACTACAAAGCTAAGCCAAAATGTCGACGCTGGGGTGACCAAGCCGACGGTGCCAAAGGGTGGAGGAAGCTGTGACAGCGAGCGCGAATGAAGGAGAAGACAAAGGTGGAGCAGCGGAAGGCGGAAGGCGAAGCGTGTAGAGAGGTCCAGTGCTGTCACAACGGAGAAGAACATGCCGGGTGACCAAATCCTTCATAGTCAAACCAAAAGAGTCAAATTCAACAGAACAAGAGTTATCGGAAGTGAATTGATGAATGGAAAGAAGATTATGAGCAATGTTAGGGGAAACAAGAACAATATGAAGGTACAAAGAACCACAAGAATCCGTATCACACATAGAGGTGACTGGACAACACGAGCCATTCCCAACCATTATGGAAGAGGGGCAAGATGGGTGGGGCGGCCTGTAGGAAGAGAGTATACCAGCATAGGGAGTGGTGTGGTAGGAGGCACCCGAGTCAGCCACCTAGTCCGTGGCGGTAGGTAGTGTCAACCCTAAGGTGCTGAAGGACTGAGCAAGAGCCGCTTGGTCCAACCCGTCGGACCACGGAGCCCACGCCAGAAGTGGTGGGTGCTGCACTAGCCAGACCGGAGCCAGCGTATGCTGGGCTGGCCTAGTGAGCATGGTTGTAGGTGGTGTGGTCGGCCGAGGGGCTCCTCCTATGAATTTTCCAGGCCACATGGAAATGCGCCTCAACCACGGGTGGGAGAGGGATGGCTAGGGCGCACTCACGGTGGTAGGGGACAGTGTAGCGTAGGTAGGAACGCGACCAGCACCACACCGACACCCCCTGGCGACGACGACTGCCACCACCCCCACCCTGGCCCCCACCACCGGTGGATCCTGTGGGAGGAGCACCAATAAGAGAAGGGTCCGGCATCGATGGTGGGGTGGAGGTGGTCCTGCCAGATCTAGAGGCGGCGAGAGCAGTAGCGGTGGCAGGTGTGGGAGCGAGACCCCAGGTAAGCTCCTCGAGGGGGAGGTCATCCCGTACCTTGTGGAACGACGGGAATAGCACCGTCCTAGTGATCCATGTCTGGAGGTGGGCGTATGCATCGCTAAGGCCATGGAGGATGTTGAGGACAAGATTACGATCCACAACAGGCTCTCCGAGGTGTCGAAGGGAGTCCGCCATCCCTTTCATGCGACAGAAGTACTCCGATACGGAGAGACCCCCCTAGACGAAAGTGCGGAAGGAAGCGTCCAACTAGAGAGCACATGCCTCATGGTTCCCAAGGAACTGCCCCTCGATCACAATCAAGGCTCGACGAGCGGTGCCACCAAGCTCCCGCACGATATCCTAGATCTCAAGAGTGACAGAGCCAAGGATCCAAGACAACACCACATTTTCCATGCACTGCCATGCCGACCCTGGGCGACCACTAGAGTGTCGACGAGGACATGGTCATCCACGGCGTAGTGCTGGAGCGCGAGGAGCACTAGATCTCACCAGCGCACGTAGGAGGGCGAAGAGGGGTCGAGCATGACCGGTACGAGCGACCAGATGTTTTGGACACTGGCCGCCTAGGCGTGGAGCTACGCGACAACTCGATCCGCAATGACAACTGGATCCACGATGGCAGGGGTAGGGGGAACAACAAGGTGTTCTAAGAGAGGACGACTCCCGAGGTGGCACTCGGCCTCAGCAACATGCTGGGCTAGCGCATCGGCGACCTAGCGGGCACTCTCCTAGACAAGGGTGGTCGCCCGCTCGAGCTCCCGAGTAGCATCGGCGGCAGTCTTGGCGGTGGCGAGGGAGGTGGCAAGTGCAGCGTCGGTGGCAACCACATCGGTGGAGCCGAAGGGTGGTGGATATCATCACAACGGTGGGTTAGATGGCCACGATGGAACCTCGGGTCAGAGCGCTAACGGCGGTGGCATACCAGCCCACAGTAGTGGCCGGCTAGCCTACGGCGGCCAAACCAGGTCCATATCTGATCGTGGGGGTAGCTGCCATCGGTGGTGGCATGGTGGGGAAGGAGGAGGAGGCACTCACAGCGGCAGCTCTGAGCCCATCCATGAGGGGCGGCACCAAGAAGGAGGAGGGGGCTCCAACGGTGGCCAGCACACCAAAGGGAGAGGAGAAGGATCTAGCGCCAGCGTCTAGCTCGCCCGTGGCTGAGCCGAGTGGAGGTGTGGCGGGAGGACGAAGGAGGGGGCTCTAGTGGCTACGTCTAGCCCGCCCGTGGCTAAGCCAAGCGGTGGCGCAGTGGGGAAGAGGGAGGAGGTGGTCACCGATGCCCTGAAGGTGAAGACCCCACCTGCGGACGAGCCGAGGCCGGCCACGCCGGTGGCGGTGGAAGTGTGGGGGCGGTGCTAGGAGAAGATCCAACCACGCCGGCATCAGATCCGGTCACGACGGCGCTAGATCTAGTCGCGGCGGCGTTGGATCCAACCGCAATAGTGACCTACTAGCCATCGTAGCGACGGGGAGGAGGGGGAAGGAGGAGGTCGGCACCGAAGATGGAGGTTGCTTGCCGACCATGGTGGCGGTGGCTAGAGAGAGGAGAGGGAGAGAGAGGAGAGGGGAGAGGAGAGAGCCCTAGGGATCTGATACCATGAAAGAGATTGTATTCCTCACCCAACCCTAGAAGGGTGGGTGGATAATAATAGTATCCTACAAGGGCCATACATGGGCCAGACATACACACACACTCTAACATAACTCAATGGCATCGACAAAAGTTACCTTTTTGAGTGGAACGACTTCTACCCATTTCATGAAATAGTCGGTGGCTGCCAATATAAATTTATGTCCTTTGCTCGATGTCACGTAAATCTGGTCGATCATATCAATGCCCCCATCCTCTAAAGGGTCAAGGCTTAATTACCAGGTTCATTGCCAATGCGGGGGCCCTCTGAATGTCTCCAAACCCTTGACAATCTTGGCATCCTTTAAAATACTTTATGCAGTCTTCTACCATGGTCGACCAAAAGTAGCCTTCTCTCTGAAGCAACCACTTCAATTTTGGGCCGACTGGTGTGTCCCACATATGCCATCGTGAACTTCGCACATCACCACTTAACTTCTTCAGTGTTTATGCAGTTAAGTAGGATCTCATCCATCGTCCGATAATACAGATATTCATTGAGCAGCACATACTTTGTAGCCTGATATCTAAGCTTTCTTGGTGCCGATGTTGAAGGTTTTTTAAAATAAGTAACGATAGCATACCTCCCATCATCGACTTCTATTTATGCGATCTCCATCTCGATTGGCCTGGTCATTGGCTTGTATCCTAATGTTTTCTAGGTCAGATCATTTGCCTTTGTGTTCTGTTCCCTCAGGATGTGTGTCAGGGTTGTGCTTCTGAATCTTGTCATCATCTCTTGGCACCGATCATGATACTCTTTCAGCACGTCATATTTGCACTCGTACTCGCCTGATAGATGTCTCATAACCAATAAGGAATCTCCCAATATTTCTACAAAATCGGTACCGACTTCTTCCAGACCAGCTGCATTCATATTCGACTTGATTGTTTATGGAGAAAGGCTTGATTGACTATGAAAATTCAAATGATGCCCCTCGAGGGGAAATGATTACCAGTCCTATACTACATCCATGCTGACACACTGATCCATCAAAGAATAATGTCAATGGTGTCGGCTCGACATAAGTCATTGTCTCATCTCTGTGATATACTATGAAATCATCTATTGCTTATCTTTTTATTGCCTTTGTCGATTCATACCTAAGATCAAACTTAGTAAGGGAGAGTACCCATTTTCCAATACGCCCTTTTAAGACCGGGGCTGATAGCATGTACTTGATGACATCGACCTTGCATAAGATTGCACACTCTGCTGATAGCAAATAATGCCTCAACTTGGTGCATGTAGGACCGAAAGTAGCGACCAGAGGGGGGTGAATGGGCGCCTAAAAAATTCTTTCGAATCAATGGCCTACTCCCAACACCCAACGCACCTCGACAGACAACCAACAGAAGCAAAACAGATCACAGGTACTAAAAATAATCTAGCCTAAAAAACGACCAGTGTCCAAGATGAAAAGACACCAACATAGAGCTTAAAGGAAGATTAAAAATTAACACACAGATCAAATGATAGATCAATGAACATTTCACCAAAACATAGGCAATTCATCAAAAACTTGTCAGTCAGAAAAATCTTTTCATATTAAGTACGCGTATCATCTATAACATGCAATTCATTTCAACATTATCATAGAGATTTCAATGTCAATTTTAAATTAAAAAAACAACTGTACTTAAACTTCCTGGTGAACACATGAGTACTAAGTTATGAACAAGACACCAAGATGTAGGAGCTAGTGCAGTCCTGGTATGCTTTGCTAGTATGCAGGAACAGAGAAATGCAGAGATAGGTCCAGGCCTAAAAATCTTAGGCAGTACAGAAACGCATGCATCGGCAGTAAAATCAACTAACAAGTGGGTTGAATCTCGTGCACAAAAATCGAAACTAAGGCAAGAACTCAACCGTATATAAAACACATGCTACAGTAAACTCATTTAATACGACAGTAACAAATTAACACACCAGGCGGTACAATCAGTAACATGCAGGAAAAAGAGTTAATGGAAAAACTTCTTGACTTGGTCGTGCACTGAGGGAGCAAGTAGGTGAGCCTAGGAACGGAACTCGAGTAAACACATGCAGAGACCAGACTTGGTCGGATCCTGTCGTAGTAGATGAAAAAAACTACGTCCTGCTGATCCACTCGCAGAATAAAGGACATCGGCTAATGGCAATGCCGACGAGCCGTGCGAAGCGATCGACGATGATACAACCTAGGCGACTGGCGGCTACTGGTTGGGAGAAAAACCGACCAAAGAAATTACGGCGGCTGAAGTTGCGAGAAGAGAGGAAAAGGTGAACTTAGATTTTTCAGTTTAAAAGAGTTAACCCTAACCCTAGCGATTGGGGCCCTATTTATAGGCAGCCCAATAGCCTAGTAAAATACCAAAAGACCCTTAGGGTTTTTACAGACGCTGAAATAAAATGAAAAAGACCAAAATGCCCTTAGGATATTTTTACAGACTCGACTGATAGACTATGGACCTAAAAGCAAAACACAAGAAAATAGAGAAGAAGAAAATAAAATAAAAGTTTAACCCTAATGACCAAAAGTCGAACAAAAACAAGAAAGCGGTCATTATGGTTAACCAAAGATGAAGGCTCAAAACGAGTGCAATCTCAGAATTATCAACAAGGATATCAAAGAGTAAGGACAAATGGGACAAAACTCCCCCTAAAAAAAATCCCAGAGAAAGCCAAAACTCCCCCTTAAACTCTTCTCCACAAAATTTCTCCCCCTTGTTGACAACTGGACTCATCAAGCGAGACTAAATGCACTCTAAAGAGACACAGACTCCCCCTGAAATGCAACTTCCCCTCAAAAAATGCAATGAATGCAACTGGGGTGCAGGTGGAGTGTAGAAAGCATGCTTCTCAGATATGATTGACTGCAGTTACAATATCTAGCAGGTATAGCAAAAGACATATTGTCTAAGACACATGGCATGATCAGTGCAACAGATGATATTTAAAGAAAGTCATTAGCACACATATTTCAATTTTCGCAAACAAAAGCATCACCACATTTTCTAGTTGACAAGCAAAGTAAAGCATGAGATGCAAAAGCTAACTGATATCTACCAAGATAAGCTTTGTCCAAAACAAAGTGCTTCAGCAAACTTGTTATCTTTTTAATTTTCAGGCTTTTTTTCCTTTTTCCTTTTGCCAAGGGTGATTTGCATGTCAAACCTTATGCTAACCGACCAAGTCAAGCCTAGGCCAAAACTGGACCATCAGAAGCTTAAGACATTGGTCTTGGCATACACTACATTATCCTAGTTCATACCAAAGTGCTATGGTACGTAGTCCAGAACAATGCAATGTGACAAAGCAAACCCACCTGGATCTTTTCAAATTATGCATAAAAAGGCATGGATTTTTCATTCATTTTTGATTTTTATCATTTTTATAGCACATTTCCATGTTAAAGCATAAAGATGTCCAAGCTGCATATCTGCATCTAAGTGAGGAACTTGCTACCAGGCATGTAAAAGATAGCAAAAGCATTCAACCTACACATGCTAGTTACCAGAAGCAATGGTGATCAATTTTTCAATTTTAAAGCATAAAAACCATGCATATGATAGATATCAGACATATCATGTGAACTGAAGCAAAGCATGATCATTGACAAGTAATCAAAAGCATATACGAGCTAGACTAAGTAAAGCAGGTCAATCATAAAACAGAAGCAGGCTCAAAGTGTGATATGTGAATATGCATGATATGAACTCACACGAAAAGACCCAATAAAAGAGTAAGGAAGAAAGAAAACTGACTCAAAATATCCTAAAACGGATACACAACTCCCAAATCCCCTCGCAAACACTCAAAAGTAGACTGATCTAGGGGTTTGGTGAAAATGTCAGCTAACTGATGATGGGTATCAATATGAACAAGGTCAATGACACTTTTCTCATATTGATCCCTCAGAAAGTGAAAGCGCACATCAATATGTTTGGTTTTTGAATGAAGACATGAGTTTTTCCCTACACTAATCGCGCTGGTGCTATCACAAAACAAAGGAACTCTAGTAGGGAAGAACAACCCAAAATCTCTCAAAGTGGAAATCATCCAAACCAACTGTGAGCAGCAGCTAGCAGCAGCTACATACTCAGCCTCAGTGGTCGAAAGTGCAACTCCAAACTGCTTTCGAGAAGACCAAGAGACAAGAGAAGAACCAAGAAACTGACAAGTACCGGAAGTCGACTTGCGATCCAACCGACACCCACCAAAGTCAGCGTCCGAAAAGCCAGATAAATCAAGAGATGATGATGCTGAGTAATAAAGACCTAGATCGGGTGCATAGGTAAGATACCTGAAAATGCGCTTGACAGCCTACCGATGAGATGCGCGTGGTGAAGACTGGAAGCGCGCACAAAGTCCCACGACAAACTGTATGTCTGGCCTCGTTGCCGTCAAGTACAGCAGCAAACCGATCATCCCTCGAAACTCTCTCTCGTTGACCTTGACGCCGCTCTCGTCCTTGTCCAGGCCCCCAGATGTACCTATTGGGGTCATCTGAGGCTTCAACTCTCCACCAAAGTCGAATTTCTTCAACATGTCCCGAGTGTACTTACTTTGGTGGATGAAGATGTCGTCCTTGGTCTGCTTGATCTGGAGCCCTAGGAAATACTTGAGCTCACCTATGAGTCTCATCTCAAACTCACTGTGCATCTGCTCAGAAAACTTGGACACAAGAGCATCAGTAGAACCACCAAAATGATATCGTCCACGTAAATCTGAGCAATCAAGAAGTCTGAGGCATCTCTAAGCAAGAAAAGAGTTTTGTCCACAGAACCCATCACAAAGCCCTTCCCCAACAAAAACTGCTTCAACCGGTCATACCAAGCCCTGGGGCTTGCTTAAGACCGAATAAAGCTTTTTGCATCTTAAAAACATGTCGAGGAAACTTTGGGTTCTCAAAAACGGGGGGCTGCATAACATAGACCTCCTCCTCTATGTACCCGTTCAGAAAAGCACCTTTGACATCCATTTGAAAAAGCATAAAACCCTTCGAAGCGGCAAAAGCTAAAAGAATGCGAATGGACTCAAGACGGGCAACAGGAGCGAAAGTTTCTTCAAAGTCAATACCCTCTTTCTAGCGAAAACCCTAGGCAACTAGTCGAGCTTTGTTGCGCACCACAACCCCATCTTCACCTTGCTTATTTTTGAACACCCACTTGGTGCCTATGGAGTTGCATCCAGGTGGCAGCTCAACCAGTGTCCAAACCCGATTGCGGAAAAAATTCTCAAGCTCTTCTTGCATGGAATTAATCAAATTCGAATCAGAAAGAGCATGAGAAACGTCCCTGGGCGGAAAAAGATGCAACAAACGCAGACTCATGAAGAACGCAAAGTCCTCTCAGTAAGATCACATATGATGAGCTTTGAGGGGTGATCACGCTGAACTGCTCAGGATCCCTAGTGATCTGAAGTCACCTCACCGGAGTCAGCAGCTGGCACCTATGTACTCGACTGAGGGGGCTCGATCGAAGTGGAAGAAGTGATCAGAGGTCCGCCCTCGTTCTCAGTCAAAGTCTCAGAAGGTCTGGGATCTGTAGGCTGTGCAGAAGGCCCACCCTCATCAACTGCTGGAGTGTCATCATCTTCCTCAAAGATGGACTCTCCGAGCTCATCATCTCCAGAAAGCTCAAAAGAAGGAGTCAAAGAAGGCAAGGACTCATCAAAAGAAACCTCGCAAGTCTCGACAAGCTGCTGGGAGTCGAGGTTCCAAACACGGAAACCAAGAGAATGCAAAGCATAACCAAGAAAGACTCCATCCCAGCAACGAGACTCAAACTTGTCCAAATGCCCTCCCTTCTTGAGCACAAAGCACTTGTAGCCAAACACTCGCAAGTGGCTCACCTTGGGTTGTCTGCCAAACCGCAACTCATATGAAGTCTTACCTACGTAAGCTCTAAGAAAAATGCGGTTGGCCAAATAGCAAGCCGTGTTCATGGCTTTAGCCCAAAAGCACCTAGGAGTCCTGTGCTCATCGAGCATCATCCTGGCCATATCGACTAGCAAGTGGTTCTTTCGTTCCACAACGCCGTTCTGTGGGAGAGTGTAAGGAGCAAAAAACTGATGATCAAGACCTTGATCACTATAGAAGCTGACAAACTGAGAGTTCTTGAACTCAGAGCCGTTGTCAAATCGAATTGCTTGCATCCGACCATTGTTCTCATTCTTCCGCTTCAAAATCAGGTCATGAACAAAACGAAAAGTCTCATCCTTAGACTCCAAAAAGCAAACCCACAAGAATCGAGAAAAATCGTCAACGATTACAAGCACGTACCACTTCCCACCAACTGAGCGTACCCGAGCTGGACCAACAGTGTCCATGTGTAACATCTCTCCCTGGTACGAAGTCATCACCTGAGTCACAAGTGAGTGAGAAGCGGCAACCATTTTCCCGTGACGACAGGGATGGCAAACTAGATCCTTCTCCATCTTAAGCTTGGGCAATCCTCGGATGAGGTCCATAGATCTCAATATGACTAGCAGATCAAAGCTCAAATGGCCTAACCTCCTATGCCACTTCCAGATCTCAGAGGAGGATCCATCAATCAAACAGCGAGAAGGGCCAAAAGAACTAGAGAAGTCAATCTAAAAAACCTTACCGAAGGGTATGATCTAGCAAACCAAAGACCCTCTAGAATCAACCATTGAAGACATGCCCTTCTTAAAACGAACCTCCAAACCATCCTCAAGAAGTTGCGAAACAGAAATCAAATTGAAGTTCAAATTTCCAACCAAAGCAATATTCGTCAAAGAGAAAAGGTCTGAGATGCGAATTGAGCCAATGCCGTGTACCTTCCCTTGACCACTGTTCCCGAATGTGATGTATTCCTTGGAGCTCAGGGGAGAGAGACTAGAGAACCATCTATGATGTCACATCATGTGGCGAGAGCATCCTGAGTCCATGATCCATACGTCCTCTAGTCCCCGATCCTGCACAATCAGTGGTCGTAAGGGGGGAGCAAATGGTCCAGCACCAGGTTTAGCAAAAGAACTATACCAGTGTCGAGCCATCTGCTCAAAAGATGGAAAGCAGAAAGCATCATAAGAGTCTGGACCAAAGCACGGTTCAAAGCGCGATCCTTGATTCTCCCTAAAGTCTCGGCCACGAGGTCCAGAGCCGTATCCAAAATGACCTGGAGCTCTGCCGGAGCGAGCACCACCCTCCGGAACACGGGCATGAAAGCCGTCTCCTCTACCACCACCTACACGACGCGGCCTGGCCTCTAGCCTCTCCCCGCATCGAGGAACTCTCAGTCTACCACCCTGCTGGTAGAACTGCTCCTGCCCACCACGAGCTCTCTCTACTCTCTCAACCCGCTTCCTCCTGAAGCAAAACTCCTCAAGATGCCCATTTCTCTGACAGTACTCACAGTGATAGGTGGGATTCTTGGGATGTGGTTGAGGCTTGGGGTTCTTGGGCTTAGTGGTGTTCGGTGTAGACTCCTTGGTGTGAGAGTGTCCAGGTAGAGAGTCTAGAGAAGTGTGAAGATCTTTGGGATTTGGAACCCAGATGGGCTTCTTGGGTGGAGCTTTAGGATGTTCTTGGAACACTCCATCCTTGGGCTGACTAGCCTAGAAAGACTCAGTGGAGTGAGTCTTGGGATATCTCTGTTCAGGAGTCATCTTACTCCACTCCACTGCTCGGCTAATGGCACTCTCAAAGTCAGCCTTGGTATAGGTGTAGCCTACCCTAAACCCATCTTGCTTCTTAAACTGCTGGGTCATCATGCCGAGCTGTGGCTCTCTGGCACTTACCCAACTCAGGATCTGACGGAGGTAAAAGTTCTCATTCTAAACATCAGCTAGCTCCTCTCTCAAGGAAACTAGAACCTCCACTTGAGACAAGCAGGTCTCACACTCTCTATCAACCTGGACAGACTTCTCGGCTTTCAGCTTGATCAACTCCAATCTAAGAGACAAGCAGTTCTCACAGACAGTGGGTGGAACTGATAGTGTCTCGAGCTCTAGCCTAGTCTGCTCCAGCTCAGCTCTGACTCTCTCCAACTCGTCCAACTGCTCATCACCCTTGGCTTTCAGATCAGCTACACTAGCTAGATGGGATGGGCAATCAACACAGGGCACGACGACATTGGCATGAACACCTTTCAGCTCCAGCTGAGCGCTCTGAAGCTTAGTGGCCAAAGCGTCCCTCTCATCTACTCTCTCTGTGTACCTGGACTTCAGAGTCGTCAGGTCACATAGTAACACCTCACAATTTGGGCACTCACTGCTACCACCCAAGCAATGGGGAAGAAGATAGACTCTCAATCCTATCGTTGGCCACGACAAGCTCACTCTCAAGCTCATCTATTCTCTTCTTAGCCCCTCTAAATAGTTTCTCCCGATATCTCAACTCATGACGGTTCTCTTCAAGTAAATAAACGACTTCAAGTTCATAGGAAGATACCTTTTCATCGTCGTCGTCGTCGGAGTCGTCGGGGGAGCCCTTCTGTTCCTTATCCCCAAGAGCCATTGAGCAGAAGCTCTTGCGGGATCTTCGGCGATGATGTGAATGGCTCTTCGGCCTGTCCCCGAAAGCCATGAAGCAGAGGCCCGCTGGATCATCCTTGTCCTTCCCCTTCCTGATCACGATCTCCTCATCGCTTGAGCTTGATGAAGAGGAAGAAGACGAAGACCGCTTGGAGTAGCTTTTCTCCATCTCGGCGAAGAAGGCCTTGTCTCGCTTCTTGTTCTCACGCCGGTAGTCCTTTAGGGCTTTTCTGAAGAATATGGTATTTGGCTTGCCCTTTGTGAAGGAGGAGTTGTCGTGCTTGCCGGAGTCGTAGAAGCCACCACCGGTACCCTTCTTGTGACCATTGCGCTTGGGGCAGTCCGCGATGAAGTGACCTAGATCACCACACTCAAAGCATCCAGATTTTGTGTCGTGTCTTTTGAACATTCGCTTATCATAGGCACGACGCACCCGGTTGTTAAACAGACACAGGTCATCATCTCCTAGCGACTCAAGCTGGTCCTCAGTGATAGTGAGAAACCAAGGATTGGTTTCGGAGTCTGTGATGAGTGATTGATAGATTTTATCCTCTGATTCGAAGGGGTCCCTCCGAAGGGGTTCGGAGGTTGTTTCACCGAAGGGTTTGGTGGGCTTTGTTTTGCTGCGGCTATTGCAGCGGAGTGTGACTATCGGAGGGGTCAGACAGTACACGATGACTGGGTCGTATCGAAGGTCTCGGTACTTTGGGCGGTACACCAAAGTGTGTGCCAAAGGTTATTTACCCAGAGAGGTCTCCAGGGTACTGGATACACTTGTCTGTTTGTTTGTGGTGCGTTGGTGACTTCGGAGGTGACGGACGGTTCGCAGCGAGTGAACCTAGGTCAAGTGGGAGGCTTGATGCCAGGCGAGCGGGGAGCTCGGTCACGAAGGCTGCGAAGGGGTCAAGGTCGGACCTCGGGTCGAGGTGCGCCAGACGAAGGCAGATAGTGCAGAGCATGGCTCCGGGTGAAGGTACCCCGCGATGAAGTCCTCGGAGGCGAGGCACTTCAAAGGGTACTCCGAATAGAGTGACTTCGGAGTTTGGCGGACAAAGTCCTCAACAATGAGGCAAGGCATTCGAAGTGTGCTTCGGAGGGAGGCACTCGAAGGTATACCCAACGAAGGTCTCAGAAGTCGAGGTGCATCGAAGGCATGTTCCGGGTGAGGTTCGTCGAGGAGTGTGCTCGGGGAGATACACTGCGACGAAGTGCTCATGGAATGCTTCATGTGGAGGCCTATGACGAAGGAGGGACTTCGAAGGGTGGTACTCCGAAGGTGGGGCTTCGGAGTGAGGCTGACTTGAGGTACTTCGGCCATGCATGGCTTCGGTACACGGACTGACGAAGTTCGAGCTGGGAGAAGCTGCGGAGTCGTGGTGGTCCACTCCGGAGGTGATGGCTCGAAGGCTCAAGGGCTTTGACGGCTTCGGCTCAAAACCGTCATTGTATCGAAGGCTGACTTTGGTGAAGCGAAGGCCGTCAGTCTCAAGGCTTCTCACCGAAGCTACCGCACCCCTCGCGTGCGAAGGGGGGCTTCAGAAGGCTCCAAAACTGCAAAGGCTGACCGTGTCTGCTCTGCAAAAGCTGATGCTGTCTCCTCTGCGAAGCTGACAAAAGAAGCCTCCAAATAAAGTAGACTACCAACTATACCCCCCTGTTCTGATGAGACAAAATCAGTGTAAACCCTAGGGGTAAAGTAGTCTATTCACAGGGCTGAATAGTGCCTATAAATAGTGGAGGCTAGCTAGGTCACATCAACACTTTGAGCATCCATTTTTGAGCTCCTGTGCTAGCCACCACACTTTATATTCAGATCTGTGAGTTCATTTTTGTGTTCCCTGTTCAAGTAATGAAACTTTGATTCTGTTTTCATATGTGCTTGAACTTGTATTCTATGTTGCACTGCATGCTTTGATTCCTCTGTACACCATCTTCTTCCTGGGTGAGTATGTGTTTTGAATCTCTTCTGGAGAGGTGTGTGAGAGGTCTGGCTGAGTGAAGTGTGATTCTCAGTGTGTGTTCGCTCTGTGTAAACCGGAGGCTAGACCTCTCTGATTACTAGCGAAGAATTGTTCTTGGCTTAACTCGAAGCCTGTTTTCTTCCCTTGTCGAAGTCCTCAGCGAAGTGTGTTCAGTGTGTGTTTAGACCTTCGAAGTACGAAGCCTAGAACCAGTTGCTATCGTTGAGTATTTGGTCGAAGTCCTCAGAGGGAAGTCTGTTCTTGCGAAGGGTGAAGTGCGAAGCCTGCTCGAAGGCACCCCGTGTGCAGAGCCTGCACTGACTTAGCGGAGCTGAATCTTCGGGGCTGTGGGTGGAGCGAAGTCTTCTTGGCTTCAAACTTTTACTCCTTGCGAAGCCTGATTTCGGAGATGTAAAATACCTCCGAACCAGAACTTCGAAGGGTGTGTTCGAAGCCTGTTCCGCAGACGACAAAACTAAAACAGAAGGTTATTTTTAGTCTGAAATTTTAAAAGCTCCCATTCACCCCCCTTCTGGTCGCCGTTTCCAGTACAACAATTGGTATCAGAGCAGGTTAAGATCACTAGTTGACCTTAACCGGTTTTGTGATCTCTTGGCGACATGGACAGAGTTAGTAAAATACCTCTGTTCGATGGGAGAGATTTTGCATACTGGAAGGTGCGCCTGGAGGCTTACTTGCTAAGCCAAGGAAATGCAATTTGGGAGATTGTGGACTCACAATACTCCATCCCTGAAACTCACACCTCTCAAACAAAGAAGGATCAGTATAATGCCAACTCCAAGGCTAGAAATATACTGTTCATTGGTTTGAGTCGGAGTGAGTTTGATAGGGTGCAACACCTTAGGACAGCTAGGGAAATTTGGACTACACTCACTATTTTTCATGAGGGCTCTACACAGATTAAGGCTAGGCGCCAGAGCACATATAATCAACAGTATCAACTGTTTGTGCAGGCACCTGGTGAATCTATAGATGCCATGTTTTATCGCTTTGATGCAATAGTGAGTAACTTGCGATCCAACAGGACGCTTGTTTACAATGATTATGACAGGGCTATCAAGCTTCTCTATGCTCTTGACCGTAGCATATGGGAAGTGAAGATATCCAACATTGATGAGTCCGTAGGTTATGACACTTTGACCTGTGATGAGCTCTTCAGTAAGCTGAAGTCCACAGAGATTGCCAAGGCATCTCTTGTAGTGCATAGGAACTCCTTTCCACAGCCATTGGCACTAGTTTCTAGCACTAGTCGTGGCACCACTTCAGAACCAAGCACATCTGGCACTTGTGTTCTTGTAGATGGTTTTGCTTTGTCCTCCATGGTCTCTGTCACTAAGGAGCAGGTGGATACTCTGGATGATGATGAGCTTGCTCTCATTGCCAGAAGGTTCACTCGTTTTCACCATGAGAGACGGGATCAGAGGATAAGTGGTTTTAGTGGTTGTTTTGAGTGTGGCGACACTTCTCACATCAAGGCCAATTGTCCTAAACTCAAAAAGAGAGATGAGAGTGAGCGCCCCAAATACCACAAAAAGGAGAGGAAACCCTTTGTGAAGGGCAAGCGTGGCAAGGTGGCTAAGAAGGTAGCTAAAGCCGCTTCCAGAGCATTTGTTGCTACTCTCAGCGACATCGAGACTTCCTAAACTGAGGAGTCAATCTTTGAAGAGGAGGAGTCCCCAAGGAAGGAGGAGAAGAAGGACAAGAAGGGACGAGATTTCACCGGCCTTTGTTTCATGCCCAACAGCGATCACAGCGGCGATGAGCTTGACTCATCTGAGGTACCTCTATCCTATGACCAGCTTTCAATTAAATTAGATGAACTGGATGAAGTAGTTCTTGGTGAGGATAGATTACTTGTGCAAGCCGCTAGAGATATAAAAGACCTTATACTTAGGCTAGAATCTGTTTCTACTGATTATGCCATGCTTAATTCTCGGGTTAATGATGCTGAATGTGAATCTTGCACTGTTGTCATGGGTGAGCTTGCTCAGTTGCGTTCTGTGCATGCTCAAACTCTCTCTGAGCTTGAGACTACACAGAAGCAGCTTTTGATGGTTGATTCTAGTCCTCATGATATAAATGAATGCATGAACTGCCCCTTATTACGTGAGAGCATTAATTTACGTGATAAGCATGTTCAGGATTTAGAGGCTAGATTGGAGAGGGCCAGTAGTTCTAAGGATGTGCAACCTGTATGTGACACTTGCATAACCCTTAAGGACTAGCTAGGCACTGTTAGAGAGCGAGCTGAAAACCTCATGACTGAAAATGAATACCTTCTTTCTGTGGTTAACAAATGCGCTGAGGGAAAGGGTAGGATGGACTTGCTCTTGGCCAAAACCAAGATGTGTGCTGACAGAGCAGGGTTAGCTCTAGGATTGGGTTTTCAGAGGATTCCTTCAGACAGTGGGAACAAAACTGTTTTTACCTCACTCACTACCTTAGAGAAAGAGAGAGCTCTATTAGATACACCATCAGCCAAAAAGCCTACCTGAACTCCAAAGAAAACCACTCAGCAGAAGCCCAAGGAGCTTGTCAGGATTGCTCCTATGACCCATGAGAGTGCCCCCAGGAGAGTGTTTCATTGTTCCTATTGTCAGCGGGTCGGTCATCTGGTTGGGTTCTGTTTTCGTCGCATCAAGGATGAGCGACGCTCTTAGGCGATGAGTTTCTAGGACATGCATTACCCATCTCGAGGTATGCATGAGTCTGAGTTGTACTCACGTCCTGTTTTCGAGGCTCCTCGTACTTATCGGAGAGGTTTTGCTCCTCGAGGTGTTCACCATGTTCCATATGGTGGTAGACCCCGGGCGAGTAGCTTTGTACCTCGACAGAGTAGGAGACCTCATCATGCATTTGGGTCACAGCATATAGGTAGACCTCGCACTTTGCATCATTTTGATTATCCTGTGCGTGGACGGTCTATTTTTACTGTGCCTACTACTCGTATCACTCAGTGTTGGATGCCTCATCGTATATTCACTCACCCCAGCACTGAGCGATCGAGATTTTCTTATCATATGTAGGTGTCGGACCGAGGCTTGGAGGGCACGTGGATCATGGACTCCGGTTGTTCGCGCCACATGACCGGAGATGCAGCATGGTTCTCCAGCCTCACCACAACCAAGCAAAAGGAACATATCACCTTCGGCAACAATCGAAGGAGTAGAGTGAAAGGTAAAGGTGTGGTAAGAATCAACTCAAATTTCACTCTTAAAGATGTTGCTTTGGTTGAAAACTTGGGATACAATTTGCTTTCTGTATCTCAATTGCTTGATGAGGGCTTCGAAGTGCGATTCCATCATGATACTTCACAAGTATTCAATTTGGATGGCGTTGTGGTCTGTAAGATCTTTAGAGTTGGGAGAGTTTTTGGAGCTAATTTTTCTAAGTCATCTGGTTCTTCTCATTGTCTTGTTGCACATTTGACTTCTGAGCTTTGGAAGTGGCATAGGAGACTAGGGCATATGAGCTTTGAGTTGCTTGCTCGTCTGAGTGCCTTAGGTCTGATCCGAGAATTGCCCAAGCTCAAGTTTGAGAAGAATTTAGTTTGCGCTCCTTGTCGACATAGAAAAATGATTGCCGCTTTGCACTCGCCAGTCACCACGGTGATGACTGAATAACCCGAAGAACTTCTCCACATGGACACTGTAGGTCCTTCTCGAGTTAGTTCTTTAGGCGGCAAGTGGTATGTGTTAGTCATTGTCGACGATTTCTCTCGCTACTCTTGGGTCTTCTTTCTTGCCAGCAAGGATGAAATGTTTTCACACTTTCAGAGCTTGGCTTTGAGACTTTTTACTGAACTCCCTGGTGCATTGAAATTCATTCGAAGTGATAATGGCACTGAGTTCAAGAACAGTCTCTTTGTTGACTTTTGCATGGAGCATGGCATAGAACATCAATTCTCTGCTCTGCGGGTTCTTCATCAGAACGATGTTGTTGAGAGGAAGAACCACACTTTGGTTTAGATGGCTAGGACGATGCTCGATGAGCACATGACTCCTAGAAAATTCTGGGCTGAGACCATGAATACTGCATGTTACATCTCAAACCGAATCTTCTTGCGCTCAATTTTGAACTTGACATCTTATGAGCTACGTTTTGGGAGACAACCCAAGGTTACTCATCTTCGAGTCTTTGGTTGTCGTTGCTTTATCCTAAAACGTGGAAATTTGGACAAATTTGAGTCGCGTTCTTTTGACGGGATTTTTTTGGGTTACACTACTCATGGCCATTCTTATCGTGTTTACAATTTTGAGACTAACACTGTCATCGAGTCATGTGATGTGACTTTTGATGAATCAACCCCCTCTGTTAGTTCCACTTTTGAATAGGCAAATGAACACGACATGGAACAGACCCTCTTCGAAGAAGAAGATCCCAGAGAAATCGAGGATGAACCCCTACTACCCTCGACATCGACCCCCGAAGCCGACCCCGCATCGACCACTTCGGCATAGGGTCCCGAAGCAACTACCTCGACATCGGTCATCTTGGACCACTCCAATGCACACGTTGAGGGGGAGACTGCATCTCGCCGTGAGGCTCCACATCATGTTCAAAGGATGCATCCTCCAGAGCAGATCATTGGTTAGCTTGATCAAAGGGTAACACGTTCTCATGCTCATTTCATTGATTCAACTTTTGTTGCTTCTTTTGAGCCCTTAGATGTTAGTCATGCACTTTCTGATTCTAGTTGGATCAATACCATGCATGAAGAACTTGAAAATTTTGAGAGAAACCAAGTCTGGACTTTAGTTGATCCTCCACCAAATGTTGATTTCATTGGAACAAAATGGATTTTCAAAAACAAACAAGGGGAGGATGGGACTGTAGTTAGAAACAAGGCTAGACTTGTACCTCAGGGTTATTCTCAATTAGAAGGGATTGATTTTACTGAAACTTTTGCACCTGTTGCATGTCTAGAGGCCATTAGGATTTTGCTTACCTTTGTGACATCCCGGGGATTCAAACTCTATCAAATGGATGTCAAAAGTGCATTTCTTAATGGCTTCATAGGCGAAGATGTTTATGTAAAACAACCCCGTGGCTTTGAAAACCCCAAATACTCACATAAAGTCCTTAAACTTCATAAGGCTCTTTATGGACTCAAGCAGGCCCCTCGGGCATGGTATGACAAACTTAAGTCTTTTCTGCTTGAGCGGGGGTATTTGATGGGATCTGTTGATAAAACCCTGTTCACTCTCAAGCATGGCAAAGATTTCCTCCTAGTTCAGATTTATGTGGATGATATCATCTTTGGTGGCTCTTCTCATGCTTTGGTTGCCGAGTTTGCAGATGCCATGAGCAGGGAGTTCGAGATGTCCATGATGGGCGAACTCACTTTCTTCCTTGGTTTGCAAATCAAGCAAAGCAAACAAGGTACTTTCGTCCACCAGACAAAGTATGGCAAGGACCTGCTCAAGAAATTCGACATGGCTGATGCAAAGCCACTCGCCACTCCAATGGCTACATCTGTAGCATTGGATCCTGATGAAGATGGAGAAGTCATAGATCAGAAGGAGTTCCGAAGCATGATCGGCTCCCTCCTCTACTTGACTGCTACGAGGCTGGACATACACTTTGCAGTGTGTATGTGCGCTCATTTTCAGGCTTCACCACGAGCTTCACACCGCGAAGCGGTAAAGCGCATTCTCAGGTATCTCAAACATATCCTTGAATTTGGCATTTAGTATTCCACGTCTTCCTCTTTATGTCTTCGAGGTTATTCCGATGTGGATTTTGCTGGGTGTAGGATTGATAGGAAAAGTACCTCCGGTACTTGTCATTTTCTGGGTACTTCGCTGGTTTGCTGGTCTTCCCGCAAATAGTCTAGTGTTGCACAATCAACGGCTGAGGCCAAATATGTTGCTGCAGCTAGCTGTTGCTCTCAGATTTTGTGGATGGTTTCCACTTTGGGGGATTTTGGGTTAGATTATAAGAGTGTTCCACTTTTCTATGATAACACTAGTGCTATTTGTATTGCAAACAACCCGGTTCAGCATTCCAGAACCAAACACATTGATGTGCGATATCATTTTCTCAGAGATCATAATGAGAAGGGTGATATTGAGCTTCAATATGTTGATACCCAACACCAGCTAGCCGATATTTTCACAAAACCTCTTGATGCTTCTCGTTTTGCCTACTTGCGTGGGGAACTTGGTGTTTGTCACCCTTACGGCATTTTGTGAGGGGGAACAGATTTTGATTATCTTGCATATGCTCATTATGTGCGAAATTGCATTTACAACTTTTGCACTTATATGCCTGATTATAATTCATGTAATCATGTCAACTCATCTCTATTTAATATGTCTGAAACATTTTGTGCATTATGTTTCTTTCCAAAATCAAATCTTGCTCACTGCTTAGTCTTGCGTCTAGCTTGTTTAGACAGGACTGCTTTAGCTATCTTTTATCTGCTTGATAGCAAACTCCTTTTCTCTAGATGCTAAACATTGCATCTTGAAAAATTGTATTCATGGATATTCATCAAGTGCTAAACAATTTGTTCACTCAATTAAAAATTCAAAAATCCATGATTTGCATGCTACAAGCGAAAAGATCTAGGTGGGTTTGTTTGTCGCACTACTCTATTCAAGACTGCTTACCCTTGCACATTGGTCTGAACTGGGATAGTGTAGTGTATGCCAAAATCACCGCCTTAAGCTTCTGATGGTTTTCATGCCTAGGCTTGG
The DNA here is from genome assembly GCA_019279435.1 of Zizania palustris. Classification (NCBI taxonomy): domain Eukaryota; kingdom Viridiplantae; phylum Streptophyta; class Magnoliopsida; order Poales; family Poaceae; genus Zizania; species Zizania palustris. The sequence goes on from JAAALK010000079.1 coordinate 44,731,600, forward strand.
CTTGATTGGAAAGTATAAGGTAGACAAACAAATAACCCTTGGCATTATGAAAAGAACAACAAATTCATTGATCATCAAGATTGCTTTCAATGCTCCACTTGAACTGGACTTGTCTGTCTAGAGTAGAAATTGACTAGCTTTGCGCAGTCCCTGTCATCATGTTTTTTAGAGAATGTTAAATTGAGCTGAGCACATGATAATTGGTATTAATGTTGGCATATTTTTGTTTTATATGTCTTTGCAATTCTGCCCATTTCGAAGCTTTGCATCTTTTGAATGCTCCTTGATGCTTGCATTGCCAAAGGGGGATAAAATTTTGAGTTCTTTGTAGCAAGGGGTAAAATAACTCAGGGGGAGTTTTATCTTGCAAAGGGAAAGATGTGCCGAAGGGGTTTTTACTCTTTTGAAAAGGGGGAGGAAAATTCTTTTGTCAAGTGACATGGTCTGGCTTGTTTTTGAGTTTTTGGTTACTTGTGCGCTGAAATTTTTTCAAATTTTCTTGAACTTGAATTTTGTTGTCAATGCACTCATCAAGGGGGAGATTGAGAAACCAAGGATTGGTTTCGGAGTTTGTGATGAGTGATTGACAGATTTTATCCTCTGATTCAAAGGGGTCCCTCCGAAGGGGTTCGGAGGTTGTTTCACCGAAGGGTTCGGTGGGCTTTGTTTTGCTGCGGCTGTTGCAGCGGAGTGTGACTGTCGGAGGGGTCAGACAGTACACGATGACTGGTTCGTACCGAAGGTCTCGGTACTTCAGGCGGTACACCGAAGTGTGTGCCAAAAGTTGTTTACCTGGAGAGGTCTCCGGGGTACTGGATACACTTGTCTGTTTGTCTGTGGTGCGTATGTGACTTCTGAGGTAACAGACGGTTCGCACGAGTGAACCTGGGTCAAGCGGGAGGCTTGATGCGAGGCGAGCGGGGAGCTCGGTCACGAAGGCTGCGAAGGGGTCAAGGTCGGATCTCGGGTCTAGGTGCGCCAGACGAAGGCAAAGAGTGCGGAGCATGGCTGTAGGACCGAAAGTAGCGACCAGAGGGGGGGTGAATGGGCGCCTTAAAAAATTCTTTCGAATCAATGGCCTATTCCCAATACCCAACGCACCTCAAAAGACTACGCAGCAGAAAATAAATAGAAGGCCTAAGTCTAAAGGTTTCTAACCTAGAAGCAACTGATGATAAACAGTGTAATACTAAAGTAGTGCAAACTAGGTAGATGAACAAGGTGTAACAGGCCTAAACTTCTCAATGAAATGATCTAAGTATGTGTAAGATGAAAAAGAAGAAGTTACTGTCCAAATTTGTCTCCTGTTCGGAACTTGGCGAAGCCCCCTTCGCACGTCGAGGTCTGCTTCGGAGGTTGGTGACGGAGTCTGCTTCGGAGGTCAGTTGCGAAGCATGTTGAAGAAGCCGAAGGTATTTGGTTCTAGCCTAGTTCGAAGGAGCAGGGAGCGAAGTATGCTTCGGAGCGAAGTAACAGAGTCGGAGCTTGCTTCGAAGTGCTCACTTCGAAGACAAGACTTCGAATACAACTTCGAACCGAAAGCTTCGAAGCAAAACCTTCGAACACAGCACACAAACGGACAACCTTCGAACAAAAAGCGAAGCCTGCCACACGACAGAAAACCAAGTCCGAAGTCAATACTCTACATTCGAAAAGAGCAAGCTCCGAAAAGAGAGGCGAAGGGTGACACGCCACACAGAAGCCAGTGCGAGGCCTAGCGGAACTACAAGCTTCGAACCCAAAACTTCGAAAACTATCGAAGTATGGACTTCGAACAGCTGGAGCCGAAGCCCCCTTCGCACTATCGTTCGAAGTATGCGATGCTGACGTTCAGGAAATACTTTGAAGCTTAGCAACACAGAACACAAACCAAAGATCGAAGATCGAACGAAGCCTTCGAAGATGTTAGATCGAAGCCTACCTCACGGAGCTGAGGGGCTTCGAACAGAGAAGGACTTCGCCAGAAACACAGCCAGAAAAGGTAATAGACCCTGTCAGCTTCGATCAAAAAGCTGTGCAGTAGAAGGTGAAAAGCTGCACAGAACACTGTAGCTGCAGGGAAGTAGTACTACTTGCAACAGCAAGAACTAGTACTACTAGAGTGAAGAACACACCCAGCCGAAGCCTCCAAAGCCTCAAAAATCATGAGACAACTTGCTATGCTAATGAAATGTAGCCATTAAAAACTTTGCAGAAGCTGCACACAAAGAAATAGAGCATTTACTGCAACAATAAATGCAAGGCAATAAACATAGAGGCAAAATCTCCCTGGCGGCGCAAGCACGGAACAGGAGAAGAGAGAGAGAGAGGCAAGGCAAGAGATAAAAAGTGACCCAATTGAGTGGATTTGATTTCAGCCAAAAGGGTAGTCCAAACCCTAGGGATTGGGGTCCTATTTATAGGCAGCCCAACACTAGGAATATTCTACCAGCCCCTTAGGGTTTTTACAGACTCAAAAATAAAGGAAAAGACTCTACTGCCCTTAGGAATTTTTACAGACACGACTGACTGACTGTGGGCCTAGAGTTACAGATGACTTATCCGGAAGCTCAGCTTTCGTAGCGACTACGACTTCTCTTCTGGACAGTCGGATACAGAATCAACGGTTGTCAGTTTTGCGCCGAAACTGACAAAGCCTCCACCGGCTTTGCACCAGGTACCCGGATTGGGCCGGCTCGACTCCGCAGCTCTCTCAGCCCGGCAATCGCTCACCGCCCGTGTACCTGAGTCAGTCCTGGTCAACAGCCCAGTGGGTCTTCTACTGCTTCTGGCCCATGCACCCGGATTGGGCCAGCCCGACTTCGTAGCCTCCTCTGCCCGACAGTCGCTCGCTGCCCGTGTACCTGAGTCACACGCGGCCCATGAAACAGTAGATCTCTTCTTCTTCTGTCCTCTTTGACTATCGTTGACAATGACTCATCACTTCTGGAGCCATGAGGCCCACGCTATTCAGCATGGCTCCTCAATCTCCCCCTTGATGAGTGCATTGTCAACACTCCTCTTTTCTCAGCTCTTCAGCACCTGCGAGCAAATGTGGAAACACGAAAACAAAACACAAGAAAAGACAAAGAAGAAGAAAAATGAGGTAAAAGTTTAACCCTAATGACCATAAGCCAAACAGAAGCAAGAAACGGTCATTATGGTTAACCAAAACGAAAAAAAGCTCAAAATGAGTGCGATTTCAAAACAACAAGGATTAACAGAGTAAGAACTCCCCCTTAAACTCTGATCCAAATTTTCTCCCCCTTGTTGACAAGTGAACTCATCAAGCACTCAAAAGAGACACAGACTCCCCCTGAGAAGCAACTACCCCTCAAAATATGCAGTGAATGCAACTGGGGTGCAGGTGGAGTGAAGAAAACATGCTTCTCAGATATGATTGACTGCAGTTACAACGTCTAACAAGTATAGCAAAAGAGATACTGTCTAAGACATATGGCATGATCAGTGCAACAGATGATATCTAAAGAAAGTCATTTAGCACGCATTTTTCAGTTTTTGCAAACAAAAACATCACCACATGTTCCAGTAAATAAGCAAGGTAAAGCATGAGATGCAGAAGCTAACTGATATCTACCAAGATAAGCATTGTCCAAAAAACAAAGTTCAGGCTTTTTCATTTTCCTTTTTCATTTCTTATCGTGTTATTTGCATGTCAAACCTTATGCTAACCGACCAAGTCAAGCCTAGGCCATAACTGGACCATCAGAAGCTTAAGACATTGGTCTTGGCATACACTACACTGTCCTAGTTCATACCAATGTGCTATGGTAAGCAATCCAGAACAATGCAATGCGACAAAGCAAACCCACTTGGATCTTTTCAATTAAGCATAAAAAGGCATGGAATTTTCATGCATTTTTGATTGTTATAGCTCATTTTCCATGTTAAAGCATAAAGATGTCCAAGTTGCATATCTGCATCTATGTGATGAACTAGCTACAAGGCATGTAACAGATAGCAAAAACATTCAGCCTACACATGCTAGTTACCAGAAGCAAAGGTGATCATTTTTCAAGTTGAAAGCGTAAAAAGCCATGCATATGACAGATAACAGACATATCATTTGAACTGAAGCAAAGCATGATCATCGACAAGTAATCAAAAGCATGTACCAGCTAGAATAAGTAAAGCAGTTCAATCATATAACAGAAGCAGGCTCAAAAGTGTGATATGTGAATATGTATGATATGAATACACACAAAAAGACTCAAGAAAAGAGTAAAGAAGAAGGAAAACTGACGCAAAATATCCTAGAAAGGATACACAACACCCAAATCCCCTCGTAAACGCTCAAAGGTAGACTGATCTAGGGGTTTGGTGAAAATGTCAGCCAACTGATGATGGGTATCAACATGAACAAGGTCAATGACACCTTTCTCATATTGATCCCGCAAGAAGTGAAAGCGCACATCAATATGTTTGGTTTTTGAATGGAGACACGGGTTTTTCCCTACACTAATAGCACTGGTGCTATCGCAAAACAATGGAACTCTGGTAGGAAAGAACAACCCAAAGTCTCGTAGAGTGGAAATCATCCAAACCAACTGTGAGCAGCAGCTAGCAGCAGCTACGTACTCAGCCTCTGTGGTCGAAAGAGCAACTCCAGATTGCTTTCGAGAAGACCAAGATACAAGGGAAGAACCAAGAAACTGGCAAGTACCGGAAGTCGACTTGCGATCCAACCGGCACCCACCAAAGTCAGCATCCGAAAAGCCAGATAAATCAAGAGATGATGATGCTGAATAATAAAGACCAAGATCAGGCGCATAAGTAAGATACCTGAAAATGCGCTTGACAGCCTGCCGGTGAGACGCGCGTGGTGAAGACTGAAAACGCGCGCAAAGTCCCACGGCGAACTGTATGTCCGGTCTTGTTGCCGTTAAGTACAACAGCGAACCGATCATCCCTCGAAACTCCCTTTCATTTACCTTGACGCCGCTCTCATCCTTGTCCAGACCCCCAGAAGTGCCCATCGGGGTCATCTGCGGCTTCAATTCACCACCAAAGTCAAATTTCTTAAGCATATCACGAGTGTACTTACCTTGGTAGATGAAGGTGCCGTCCTTGGTCTTCTTGATCTAGAGCCCTAAGAAGTACTTGAGCTCACCCATGAGGCTCATCTCAAACTCACTGTGCATCTGCTCAGAAAACTTGGACACGAGAGAATCAGTAGTACCGCCAAAGATAATATCATCCACATAAATCTGAGCGACTAAGAAGTCTGAAGCATCTCTGAGCAGGAAAAGAGTTTTGTCCTCAGAACCCATCACAAAGCCCTTCCCCAACAAAAATTGCTTCAACCGGTCATACGAAGCCCTGGGGCTTGCTTCAACCCGTATAAAGCTTTGTGCAATTTAAAAACATGTCGAGGAAACTTAGGGTTCTCAAAACCGGGGGGTTGCCTAACATAAACCTCGTCTTCTATGTACCCGTTCAGAAAAGCACTCTTAACATCCATTTGAAAAAGCTTAAAACCCTTCGAAACGGCAAAAGCTAGAAGAATACGAATGGACTCAAGACGGGCAACAGGAGCGAAGGTTTCTTCAAAGTCAATACCTTCCTTCTGGCAATAACCCTGGGCAACTAGTCGAGCCTTGTTGTGCACCACAACCCCATCTTCACCTTGTTTGTTTTTGAATACCCACTTGGTACCTATGGGGTTGCATCCAGGTGGCGGCTCAACTAGTGTCCAAACCCGATTGTGGACAAAATTCTCAAGCTCTTCTTGCATAGCATTAATCCAATTGGAATCAGAAAGAGCATGAGAAATGTCTCTGGGCTCAAAAGATGCAACAAACGTAGATTCAGCAAACACAGCAAGAGAGGCAAAAGAACGCAAAGTTCTCTCAGTCAAATCACCAATGATGAGATCTGACGGGTGATCACGCTGAACTGCTCAGGTTCCCTGGTGATCCGAAGTCACCTCACCGGAGTCAGCAGCTGGCACCTCTGGACTCGACTGAGGGGGCTCGATCGTAGTGGAAGAAGTGATCAGAGGTCCGCCCTCATCATCAGTCGAAGTCTCAGAAGGTGTGGGCTCTGCGGGGGATGCAGAAGGCCCACCCTCAATAGCAGCTGGAGTATCCTCATCTTCCTCGAAGATGGACTCTCCGAGCTCATCATCACCAGAAAGCTCAAAAGAAGGAGTCAAAGAAGGCAAGGACTCATCAAATGAAACCTCACAAGTCTCGACAAGCAGCTGGGATTCGAGGTTCCAAACACGGAAGCCTCGAGAATGCATTGCATAACCAAGAAAAACACCATCCCAGCAACGAGACTCAAACTTGTCCAAATGCCCTCCCTTCTTGAGCACAAAGCACTTGCAGCCAAATGCTCGCAAGTGGCTCACCTTGGGCTGTCTGCCAAACCGCAATTCGTATGAGGTCTTACCTAGATAAGCTCTAAGAAAAATGCGGTTGGCCAGATAGCAAGCCGTGTTCATGGCTTCAGCCCAGAAACGCCTAGGAGTCCTGTGCTCATCGAGCATCGTCCTGGCCATCTCGACTAGCGTGCGGTTCTTTCGTTCCACAACGCCGTTCTGTGGAGGAGTGTAAGGAGAAGAAAACTAATGATCCAGACCCTGATCACTACAGAAGCTGATGAACTGAGAGTTCTTGAACTCAGAGCCGTTGTCAGAGCGAATTGCTCGCATTCGACCATTGTTCTCATTTTTCAGCTTCAAAATCAGGTCATGGACAAATTGAAAAGTTTCATCCTTAGACTCCAAAAAGAAAACCCACGAGAATCGAGAGAAGTCGTCAACAATTACAAGTGCATACCACTTCGCACCGACTGAGCGTACCCGAGCTGGACCTACAGTGTCCAAATGTAAAAGCTCTTCCGGATACGAAGTCATCACCTGAGTCACAGGTGAGTGAGAAGCGGCAACCATTTTCCCATGACGACAGGGATGACAAACTAGATCCTTCTCCATCTTAAGCTTAGGCAATCCTCGGATGAGGTCCATAGAGATTAACCTGACTAGCAGATCAAAACTCAAGTGACCTAACCTCCTATGCCACTTCCAGAGCTCAGAAGAAGATCCAGCAATCAAACAACGAGAAGGGCCAAAAGAACTAGAGAAGTCAATTCGAAAAACTTTACCGAATGGTAAGATCTGACAAACCAAAGACCCTCTAGAATCAACCACAGAAGAATTGCCCTTTTTAAAACGCACTTCCAAACCATCCTCAAGAAGTTGCGAAACAGAAATCAAATTGAAGTTCAAATTCTTAACCAGAGCAACATTCTTTAAAGAGAAATGATCTGAAATACTAATTGAGCCTATGCCACTTACTTTCCCTTGACCGCTGTTCCCAAAAGTGATGTACTCTTTGGAGCTCGGGGGAGTGAGACTGGAGAACCATCTGCGATGTCTCGTCATGTGGCGAGAGCATCCTGAGTCCATGATCCAAACATCCTCCAGTCCCCGGTCCTGCACAATCAGTGTCTGTAAGTGGGAGCAAATGGTCTGGCACCAGGTTTAGCAAAAGAGCTAAACCAGTGTCGAGCCATCTGCTCAAAAGATGGAAAGCGAAAACCATCAAAAGAGTTTGGACCAAAACGCGGCTCAAAGCGCGGTCCTCGGTTCTGCCTAACCCTGCGGCCACGAGGTCCAGAACCGTAGCCAACATGGTCTGGAACTCTGCCGGAACGAACACCACCAACTGGAGTACGGGCAAGAAAGCCGTCTCCTCTACCACCACCTACACGACGCAGCCTGGCCTCCAGCCTCTCCCCGCGCCGAGGAACACGTAGTCTACCACCCTGCTGGTAGAGCTGCTCCCGATCACTACGAGCCCTCTCTGCTCTCTCAACTCGCTTCCTCCTGAAGCAAAACTCCGCAAGATGCCCGTCTCTCTGACAGTACTCACAATGATAGGTAGGCTTCTTGGGAAGTGGTTGAGGCTTGGGTTGTTTGAGCTTAGTGGTGTTTGGTGTTGTCTTTTTGGGTTGAGAGGATCCAGGAAGAGAGTCAAGAGAAGTGCGGAGATTTTTGGGCTTTGGAACCCAGATAGGTTTCTTGGGTGGAGCTTTGGATGGTTCATGAATCACTCCATCCTTTGGCTGACAGGCCTGGGAGGACTCAGTGGAGTGAGTCTTGGGATACCTCTGTTCTGGAGTCATTTTACTCCACTCCACTGCCCGACTAATGGCACTCTCAAAGTCAGCCTTGGTGTAGGTATAACCTACTCCAAACCCATCCTGCCTCTTGAACTGCTGGATCATCATGCCAAGCTGTGGCTCTCTGGCACTGATCCAACTCAGGATAGAACGGAGGTAAAAGTTCTCATTTTGAGAATCTGCTAGCTCCTCTCTCAAAGAAGCTAGAACCTCCACCTGAGACAAGCAGGTATCACACTCACTCTCTACTTGGACAAACTTCTCGGCTTTCAGCTTAATTAATTCCATTCTAAGAGACAGGCAGTTCTCACAAACAGTGGGTGGAACTGACAGTGTCTCAAGCTCTAGCCTAGTCTGGGCAATCTCAGCTCTCAACCTCTCCAAGTCACCCAAATGTTCATTACCCTTGGATTTCAGCTCAGCTAAGGCAGCTAGATGAGATGGGCAATCAACACACGGTGCGACGACAATGGCTTGAGCATCTTTCAGCTCCAGCTGAGCGCTTTCAAGCTCAGTGGCCAAAGCGTCCCTCTCATCAACCCTTTCTGTGTACCTGGACTTCAGAGTCGACAGGTCACACAGAAGCACCTCACACTTCGGGCACTCACTGCTATCACCCAAGCAAGGGGAAGAAGATAGACTCTCAATTCTGCCGTTGGCCACGGCAAGCTCACTCTCTAACTCATCTATCCTCTTCTTAGCCCCCCTAAGCAGTTTTTCCCGATACTTCAACTCCTGACGATTGCTCTCAAGTAAATCAACAATTTCACGCTCATAAGATGATACCTTGCTGTCGTCATCGTCGGAGTCGTCGGAGGAGGTCTTTTCTTCTCTATCCCCAAGAGCCATTGAACAGAAGCTCCTGCGGGATCTTCGGCGCTGGTGTGAGCGGCTCTTCGGCTTGTCCCCGAAAGCCATGAAGCAGAGGCCCGCCGGATCATCCTTGTCCTTCCCCTTCCTGATGGCGATCTCCTCATCGCTTGAGCTCGATGAAGAGGAAGAGGACGTGGACCGCTTGGAGTAGCTTTTCTCCATCTCGGCGAAGAAGGCCTTGTCGCGCTTCTTGTTCTCTCGCCGGTAGTCCTTCAGGGCCTTTTTGAAGAACCGGGTCTTCGGCTTGCCCTTGTTGAAGGAGGGGCTCTCATGCTTGCCGGAGTCGTGGAAGTTGCCACCGGTGCCCTTCTTGTATCCATTGCGCTTGGGGCAGTTGGCGATGAAGTGTCCTGGATCACCACATTCAAAGCATCCGGATTTTGTGCCGTGTCTTTTGAACATTCTCTTGTCATAGACACGACGCACCCGGTTGTTAAACAGACACAAATCATCATCTCCCAAGGACTCAAGTTGGTCCTCAGTGATAGACATCAAAGAGAACCCAGCACAGCTCACAGAAGAGGGATCAACAGAAGGTGTAGCAAGGGCCAGAGACTTTGATCCAGAGCTAGTGAGATTTGATCTCAACTGGGTATCAACCTCGGTGGCCTTTAGCTTGCTAAACAACTCAGAAATGGTCAAGGTATCATAAGATGTGCTCTCAATGATAGAAGATACCTTGATCTCCCAGATCTTTGGGTCCAAGGTATGGAGAACCTTGAGCGCCTGCTCGTGATCTGAGACTAACTGAGCACCCTCAGCCTTATTGTCCCGAAGCTTGTTAATGATCGACTGAAAACGACCAAACAGAGCCTCAACAGATTCACCCGGCTTCTGTGTGAAATTCTCATATTCACGCCGGTAGGTCTGATAGAGTCGAGCCTTGACCTGTGCTGTTCCCTCATGGTGTGCCTTGAGGGTAGCCCAGATCTCTCTCGCAGTGGAGAGATGACTCACACGCTCAAACTCAATGGGACCTAAGCCAGAAAACATAATGTTCACAGCCTTACTGTTGCTCAGATGCTGAGCAATGATACCAGCAGTACCTTGCTCAGTAACTGGCAAAATGACAAACGTGGTGTGAACGCAAATGTCCCATATGTCCGAACCCTGGCTCATGAGATAGGCTCGCATGCGAGTCTTCCAATAATTATAGCCATAGGCTTCCAAGGACGGGACCTTGCCGGGAGACGTCATGGTCACTACTGGGGTTTAGAACCGGTTAAGGTATGGAAAAACCCTAACCTTGCTCTGATACCACTTGTAGGACCGAAAGTAGCGACCAGAGGGGGGGTGAATGGGCGCCTTAAAAAATTCTTTCGAATCAATGGCCTGTTCCCAATACCCAACGCACCTCAAAAGACTACGCAGCTCTCTGATTACTAGCGAAGCATTGTTCTTGGCTTAACTCAAAGCCCGTTTTCTTCCCTTGTCGAAGTCCTCGGCGAAGTGTGTTCAGTGTGCGTTTAGACCTTCGAAGTACGAAGCCTAGAACCAGTTGCTATCGCTGAGTATTTGGTCGAAGTCCTCAGAGGGAAGTCTGCTCTTGCGAAGGGTGAAGTGCGAAGCCTGCTCGAAGGCACCCCGTGTGCGGAGCCTGCACTGACTTAGCAGAGCTGAATCTTCGGGGCTGTGGGTGGAGCGAAGTCTTCTTGGCTTCAAACTTTTTCTCCTTGCGAAGCCTGATTTCGGAGCTGTAAAATACCTCCGAACCAGAACTTCGAAGGGTGTGTTCGAAGCATATTCCGCAGAAGACAGAACTAAAACAGAAGGCTATTTTTAGTCTGAAATTTTAAAAGCTCCCATTCACCCCCCCTCTGGTCGTCATTTCCGGTCCAACAGATAGACATCAAGGAGAACCCAGCAAGGGCCAGGGTTTTTGATCCAGAGCCAGTGAGATTTGATCTCAGCTGGATATCAACCTCAGTGGCCTTCAGCTTGCTAAACAACTTAGAAATTGTCAAGGTATCATACGAGGTGCTCTCAATGATAGAGGATACCTTGATCTCCCAGATCTTAGGGTCCAAGGTATGGAGAACCTTGAGCGCCTGCTCATGATCTGAGACCAGTTGAACTCCCTCGGCCTTGTTGGCTCGAAGCTTGTTGATGATCGATTGAAAATGACCAAACAAAGTTTCAACAGATTCACCCGGCTTCTATGTGAAATTCTCATATTCACGCTGGTAGGTCTGATAGAGCCTAGCCTTGACCTGGGTTGTCCCCTCATGGTGTGTCTGGAGGGTAGCCCAGATCTCTCTAGCAGTGTAGAGATGGCTCATACGCTCAAATTCAGTGGGACCTAAACCAGAAAACAAAATGTTCACCGCTTTGTTGTTGTTCTGAAGCTCGGCGATAATATCTGCAGATGTATCCTCAGCAACAGGCACTATGGTGAAAGTAGGGTGAACACAAATGTTCCAAATGTCCACGCTCTGGCTCATGAGATAGGCTCGCATGCGAGTCTTCCAATAAGTATAGCCATAATCTTCCAGGGACGGAACCTTTCCTGAAGAAGTCATGATCACTACCTGGGTTTAGAACCGATTAAGGTATGGAAAAACCCTAACCAGGCTCTGATACCACTTGTAGGACCGAAAGTAGCGACCAGAGGGGGGGGGTGAATGGGCGCCTAAAAAATTCTTTTGAATCAATGGCCTACTCCCAACACCCAACACACCTCGACAGACAATCAGCAGAAGCAAAACAGATCATAGGTACTAAAAATAATCTAGCCTAAAAACGACCAGTGTCCTAGATGAAAAGACACCAACATAGAGCTTAAAGGCAGATTAAAAATTAACTCGCATATCAAATGATAGATCAATGAACATTTCACCAAAACATAGGCAATTCATCAAAAACTTGTCAGTCAGAAAAATCTTTTCATACTAAGTACGCGTATCATCTATAACATGCAGTTCATTTCAACATTATCACAGAGATTTCAATGTCAATTTTAAATTCAAAAAAAACAACTGTACTTAAACTTCCTGGTGAACACGTGAGTACTAAGTTATGAACATGACACCAAGATGTTGGAGCTAGTGCAGTCCTGGTATGCTTTGCTAGTATGCAGGAATAGAGAAATGCAGAGATAGGTCCAGGCCTAAAAATCTTAGGCAGTACAGAAATGCATGCATCGACAGTAAAATCAACTAACAAGTGGGTTGAATCTCATGCACAAAAATCGAAACTAAGGCAAGAACTCAACCATATATAAAACACATGCTACAGTAAACTCATTTAATACGGCAGTAACAAATTAACACACCAGGCGTTACAATTAGTAACATGCAGGAAAAACAGTTAATGGAAAAACTTCTTGCCTTGGTCGTGCACTGAGGGAGCAAGTAGCTGAGCCTAGGAACGGAACTCGAGTAAACACATGCAGACACCAGACTTGGTCGGATCCTATCCTAGCAGATGAAAAAAACTATGTCTTGCTGATCCACTCGCAGAATAAAGGACGTCGGCTAATGGTGATGCCGACGAGCCGTGCGAAGCGATCGATGATGATATAGACTAGGCGGTCGGCGGCTACTGGTTGGGAGAAAAACCGAGAAAAAGAAATTGCGGCGGCTGAAGTTGGGAGAAGAGAGGAAAAGGTGAACTCAGATTTTTCAGTTTAAAAGAGTTAACCCTAACCCTAAGGATTGGGGCCCTATTTATAGGCAGCCCAATAGCCTAGGAAAATACCAAAAGACCCTTAGGGTTTTTACAGACGCTGAAATAAAATGGAAAATACCAAAATGCCCTTAGGATATTTTTACAGACTCGACTGACAGACTGTGGGCCTAAAGGCAAAATAGTAAACTCCTAATTACATATGACTTATCCTGAAATGGAGCTTTCGTAGCGACTACGGTTTCATCTCAGAACGGTCAGATCCGAGATCAGCGGTTGTCAGTTTTATGCCGAAACTAACAAAGTGTCCACCGTCTTCGCACCGGGTACCCGGATTGGGCCGGCCCAACTCCGCAGCTCTCTCAGCCCGGCAATCGCTCGCCGCCCGCGTACCTGATTCAATCCCGGTCAACAACCTAGTGGATCCTCTGCTGCTCCTAGCCCATGTACCCGGATTGGGCCAGCTCGACTTCATGGCCCCTATTCCCGATAGTTGCTCGCTGCCCGTATACCTGAGTCACATGTGGCCCAGACACAGTAGGTCTTCTCTTCTCTTTAGTCCTCTTTGACTTCCATTGACAATCACTCATCACATTTGGAGCCATGAAGCCCATACTCTTCACCATGGCTCCTCAGTGCATGAAAAATATAAACATAAATAGAGCTTCTCCACTACGGAGTACCAGGTTTTAGCATCTAACAACCTCTTGCTGATGTATTACCCTTTCCTTTCTGTTGACCTCTTGCACCGGGACCGACCCGATGGCTTTGTCAACGGTCGATATGTATAATCTGAATGGAATTCCTTTTTGCGGTGGCATTAGTACTGGTGGTGAGATCAAGTACTTCTTGATCTCGTCAAATGACTTCTGTTGCTTTTCTCCTATGTAAATACTTGATTAGGTTTTAACTTCAATAATAGAGTGAATGGCTTTATTCTTCTTGATAGGTCAAATATGAATCTTCTCAAAAAATTTATCTTCCTAATTAGTGATATTAACTTGGTCTTATCGGTAGGAGGCTGGGTATTCTTAATTGCCTCAATGTTGCGCTGATTTATCTCAATTCCTCTCTCATGCACAATAAAGCCTTGAAACTTGCCTGTCGATACTCCAAAACCGCAGTTCTCTAGGTTCATCTTCAATCCATATTTCTTGGCCCTCTCCATAACTTGACGTTGATTGGCCATGTGGTCTTGAGTATTGCTTGACTTTACTACGATGTCATATATATATATTCACTAATAGGCCGATCAAATCATGGAAGATATAGTTCATGGCTCTTTGGTAAGTTGCTCCGGCATTTTTCAAGCTAAAGGTCATCACCACCCTCTCATAGAGCCCGATACCACCTGGGCACTGGAAATCCATCTTGTGGATGTCTTCATCAGCCATGAAAATTTGATTATACCCTCCATTTCTATCCATGAAGCTGATAATCTTATGACCTGATGCGACATCTTCTAATAGGTCCATAATTGCATCAGGTACTCATCTTTTGTGGTCGCTTTGTTTAGATATCTAAAGTCAACACATATCCTAAGCTTCTCATTCTTCTTCCATACGAGTACGATATTTGATACCCACTCTGTATATCGGCACGACTTTATGAACCCTACATCATATAATCTAGTTACATTGGCTTTGATGTCTGGATATATTTCTATCTTTAATCACTGAGGTGGATGATTGAAGGGCTGATATCCCTATTTTATCGAGAGCCGATGTTCTACGATCAATCGGTTCAAACTTAACATTTCATGATATTTCCATGCAAAACAATCTCAATATTCCCGTAATAATGCAATTAATTCATTCTTCATTTCATCAGGAAGTTGGGCACTTACAAAGGTTGGCCTCTATCGATCGCTAGTTATGATGTCTACTTCCTATAGCTCATCAGTTGTGGTGAAGCCTTGACTAAGTTTACATTCCATCTAGTCGACGGTGCCTTTAAAGTGTAGGTCTAGGCTTCTCGTTGCTGATTGGCTTGACTCCACCACTTGATACCTCAAGAAAAACATTGTCTCGAGCTTTGCCAGATAGATAGTCAACTCCTTCTATCTCTCATACCGACAAATCGGCTACTACTATATTGACCGATTTATTGGCGGGGATAATTTCCACCTGATCACGGACCCATTGTACAAAGCTCTGATGCATAGTGGATGGGACGAAATAATTAGCATAGATACAATTACACCCTAGCAGTAAGCTATAAAAGACTTCACCTTTGATGATGAAAACGTTATTGTCGACACTATTTTGCTACCGATTGTTAGTTCTGCGTTTAGTACTCTCATTGTTTCTGATGAATTTTCGCCGAAGTCCCTCAACACCATATAGGTCTTAATTAGGTCCTCCAACCCTCTTCCCAACTTCTGGAAGGTAGTATATGGCATCACGTTGATGGTTGCCCCTCCATCTATCATCATTTTGGACATTGACTTCCCATTAACTAGTCCCTTAATATAAAGAGGCCTCAGGTGCCAATGGTCAGGATCTTATGGTTTGTCAAATATCGCCGATTGGGGCATTAACACTATATGGGCCATTGCCTTGGCCTATTCATAGTCGCTATTGAGGGCAGCCCAATATTTTGCAGGGAGAAAAAACACCATGTTTACCCCTGCATCCTTCTTGTCATCCTGATCGGCCTTCCCCATGACTCGACATTCCTTCTTGACTTTCTTGGGCTGATAAATCTTGTCTTTGTGATTTGGTACCTTTAGCTTCTTCTGTCGCAACTGTTGCACCCATTTTCTAGTTTTTCATAAAAATCCCGCTTGGACACCACTGCGATTTCCCTACTGTTGTCTTGTCATCGGCCGGTAGGCCATCCTTTTCGGTGTTGAATGGGGCCAAGCCTTTCATGTACTAATGGACTATGCGGTAATAGCCTTTGATGGATGCTTGACATTTCTCGATCGTATGACCTTGTACTGTCGCTGTGGGACCTCCGATTGCTCATCCAGTTGCCTCCATCGTTGCTGCATTCAAGATAGCTATCCATCGATGGTAGGCGCATTCCTTCATTCTAGCAAAACCTGAAGAATCCACAATTCTAGTGGGGGTTAAATCATGGGTGGCTTCGATCACCTTCATAGCCTGCCTCTTCCCTTGTCTTTCTTTTATACTTGTTGATCAGGTTTAAAGAAGTGACTCGATCCTTGCCAGTACGCCTATCTCTCTCTATAAGCCGATGATTGAGATAATACGCATGTACCATGTTGACTGGGAAAGGATGTCCTTTCATGTTCATCGGCTTCTTTCCGTTGTCAAACTTGGTTCGGCCTTATTCCACGGTCGATTGAATCTGATGTCTGAATACCTTGCATTCATTGGTGTGGTGTGACGAGGAGTTGTGCCACTTGCAATACTTCCTCTTCTTTAGCTCATCGATGGGTGGTGGTATCACATGGTTGGGTGGCAGCTGAATCTATTTCTCTTTGAGCAGCAGGTCAAATATACTATCGACCTTATTGATGTCAAAATTGTACTTCTCCTCCTTGCTGGATGCCTTTACCCAGGGACATGCAATTTGCTTCTTGTTTTTGGACCATTCGACTAATCCGACTTCTGCATCAGACTCACCGTCCTCGTCATAATCCTAAGAGTATAATTGGGTGAATGCGATTTTCTTTTGATACCTCTCCCTTTTCGCTTCATGGAATCAGCTCTCATGTGCCAATACCCTATGTACTAGATGCGAGAGGTTGTCGAATTCCTATGATGAGAATCTCTCTTTTATTGGGTTCAAGAGTGCCTAGAAAGCTAGATCTATTAGTTGGGTGTTGCTGAGGCTCAAACTATAGCATATGCTACGCACGTCCCAGAATCTCTAAACATAATCCTGTACCGACTCATCCATCTTCGGTCATACTTTCATCAAGTCGGTAATATTCATGTCATGTATGCTGGCGAAGAAATATTTATGAAACTTCTTTTTTAAATCTGACCATCCTCTAACAGAGTTCATCGATAGTGATGAAAACCATGAGAAGGCCGATCCCGATAATGAGAGTGGGAAGAATTGGACCTTCAGTGCCTCATTGGCCAGTGCCTCTCCACACTGGGGAGGAAACGAACATAACGCCCGCAATTCACCTTTTAGCGCACTCCTTCTGTTTCGCCTCTGGCCACCGCTCGCCGTCACCTCGGACCACCTTCATCCACGCCCTCACCACCATCGTGACCGCAAGGATGACCCCAACCTCGGCCACCCCTCCACCGACGTCGAACCCCGCCAGAGAACCATCGCCGACGAGGAGCCCGAACCACTCCGTCGTCTACCCTCGCCGCCGACCGCGTTCCGTCGACCCCTCGCCTCGCCTAAGGTACCGTCGTGACCGCCATAGCATCCTCTTTCCATTTTAGGCCTTAGCTTTGACCACCATCGCTCGCCGTGGCCTCTGGCCCGCTCGCCGTCAACAGAGAAGACGACCGGCACGGGCTGAGTACCCGTGCCGTGTCGGATTCGATCGCAACCGTGCGATCGGGATCCAACGGTGACGATTAATTCCCGCGTGCGATTTAATCAGATCCGTTAGATCTTGGCGAAGCGGTACGTTATAATCTCAGCCGTTCGTTAGGTTTAAAATCCCGCATCGCATCTGAGCCGCACGATACGTACTGGTTCAATGTTTTAATCTCAATCGTCCACGTAATTTTAACTCCCCCGCCTCGCCCGTGACCGCCTGATCGCGATCCAACGGTGGATCTTGATCCGGCGCACATGCACAGTGCGTAGGTGCACGGTGGTCTCGGCTCACCGTGGACCGACGCCTATTTTTGGTTTAATTTAAAGTCCAGAAATGCTTTTAAACTTCAAAAATTCATATCTGACACGTTTGAACTCTTAAAATTGTCATTCCAACTCCAGAAATTTTATAATTTTATTCTCTACACTTTAGTTCAATAAAAACAATATGTTACTTTAGACTTTTTCATATTTATTTAAATGAGCATTTAAATACCCTTAGGGTAAAAATGTAAATTTAATTATTTAAATTCCAGTAAAACTTATATCTATTTATTTCCTGTTAATAGGAACAAACCACTAAGTTTTCTATGGACCTTTCATTTTAAATTTATTAGAGAACTTAAAAAGGAGAATAATCACTTTTAAAACCCTTTTTCAAAGGGAAACACTTCATTTTAATTTCTTTTTAAATTATTTATAAAATAAATTTCAGAACCTTAACAACTTGACTTATTTTTAATCAAACCAACTTAGACCTATGTGCTTATTATGTGATGTTATATTGTTTGATTGGATGTTGTGTTTATTTTATTTTACTTTATTTATATTGGAAAGACTACGACGCCGTCGAGGAGCCGGAATATTTCCCGGAAGTTCCTCCCTCACCCTTCGCTGAACAAGGCAAGTCACCAAACCAA
This sequence comes from Zizania palustris, assembly GCA_019279435.1. Classification (NCBI taxonomy): domain Eukaryota; kingdom Viridiplantae; phylum Streptophyta; class Magnoliopsida; order Poales; family Poaceae; genus Zizania; species Zizania palustris. The sequence continues at coordinate 44,749,623 of JAAALK010000079.1, forward strand.
TCTTTTGAGCATGTTGAACCCATGTTTTATTAAACTATCGCTAAAACACATAGGTTATACATGCATTAGTCAAATGAAACCCTTACGATATATTTATTTAGGATCCCTTGACCTTGATGTGCAACCCAAGCCATGCTATCTCGCCTAACCTCCTTGTCACCATATGGTTAATGATATTAGCTAGTGTCCAATGTATTGACACGATCGCTATAGGATAAAAATGAGTCGTAGCAAAATGGTTCTACTATATGATCCCCGTTACTTCTTATCCTTGGAATTCTGTTGTTGATGAGTTATGGTTGTGAGTGTATGCATGGTGGGTTCCGGGTGCAAGCTAGGGCATTGGTCGGTAGCACCCAGGGCACTATAAGGACCGGTCTGAGGGATCCGTTGCAATACACTTCCGTACTAACCACAAGTCTAATGGGTAAGTCCTAACTAAGGTATGGAGTGTTCCAAACCGAGGCCACCATTTGGAGATGGGTCAAGCAGCACTTGCGGGTGGCTTGTACCAATGTGGCGCAAAAGGGGGTGCGACGTTAGCCGAGATGCGGCCCGACGCGCCGGCGAAACCTAGAGCGGGTGGTTATCACTTGGAGTATTTCATGCTGAGGTTTTGGCATGAGTTCCCGTGGTATGGGTCATCTCGTTACACTTTGGTGTTTGGGATGAGTGCGTGCCTTGTGGGTACAGTAGTACATCTCTGATCAGAGTGATAAATCTTTTCGAAAAGCCGAGCCCACGGTCAAGGGCGGGTTGCGTGACATCCCACAGTTAGATTACTTTTGATATGTATGTGCATGATGGTTTGATATGTAAGGACTGTTGTGCGAGGAGGTAAAATGTACTCCTCGAGTTAGATGATGTTGTTGATACTCATGTTTACTTTTTCGCATGATTAAATTTGACTACACTAAATGCAATAACTGAAAACGTACTTTTCCGCAATGTTAGCCATTACCCTTCCTTGTTTATTTTCCCGCATTATTACTTGTATTTTCGGTGGCTTGTTGAGTACTTTTTGTACTCATACCCGTTGAACACCTCAGAGGATGCCTACTATGAAGACGGTCTGGAGTAGCGACCCAGTCAAGCGGAAAGATCTTGAAGAAGGCGTTCATCATGCAATTTACTTTATTATTGTTTTTTTATTTAACTCTGATGTAATAATTATGGTCTGCATACCATGGATACAGTCGTATGTACGATTGTCGCATGATGAACCTCTTGTATTATTGTTTTTCTTATGAAATTCAACAATGTTCCGATTTCGGTAAATCGGGGCGCCATAAGATGGTATCAGAGCCAGGTTGACTGTAGGAAGCCAAACAGACCCGCCTAGCCAATAGCTGCAGAAAATTATTTCTCGAAAACCTACTTTATAAACTTTGTTCCTCCCCTCACTTTTATTCAACTTGCTGTTTTGTAGATGCCTGTCTACCAAGTGCAAAGTTACTGCCGCCACTTCGAGGGCTTCGTCAGGGAGCTCCGCATGATGCTCACATTCCTCGGGTTCCTCTTCGAGCCCGAATTTCAAAGAGTGTACTTGGAGGAGTTTGCCGGACCCTGCGATGTCTCCCTCACCGTCCACGGCTCCGGAGAGCATCTGCCGTCCTACACCACCACGCTTGGAGGCCCGACTTTCGACGTTGCGTGCCAATGAGTCGCCCTACAGGCCCTTATGGAGCTGAGGATGATCTACGATGATCGTCTTCAGAACTCGTCCTTCCGGCTTGTGCCGAAGCGCACTCCCGGTGCCTATCATAGCATCTACCTCGGAGTTCACTTCGTGCGTGATCCAGTCATGGCCCGGCAGTCGCGTCTTCTTTAGGCTATGGATGATCTCCATACTGAGGCGGTGCTCGACGCCGATGAGCATCACAAGGCGGTTGAGTTTTTTATTTAACTCTGATGTAATAATTATGGTCTGCGTACCATGGATACGGTCGTATGTACGATTGTGGCATGATGAACCTCTTGTATTATTGTTTTTCTTATGAAATTCAATAATGTTCCGATTTCGGTAAATCGGGGCGCCACACCACCTGTCGGTGCCGACCGTTAACCCTCACTCCCTCTCGTGCTCACTGACTTGCGAGAACCACATGTCAGTCGTCTTCAACCTCATGCACCCGAGATGCCCAGCCACCGTGTTCACTCCCGAGTGCCTCCGCCGTGGGCCCAAGCTCCGGTTAACGTCGGGGATTAACTCGTTGTTATGTCCGCGCTTGATTGCCCTCAGATTCCCCCGTTTTACTCCACTTAAACACCTTAATTGACCTCACCGGCGTAACTCTCCCCCTTCGGCATTCACCGCACCCGAGCTTATCCCATCATCGCCGGAGCACTATTAAAGGACCCCCTAGCCTCACCGCATCAGTACACCACTCAATTACCCTCTCTTGCCCAAAGCTGAACGCTAGAAGCATGTTTTAGCGCCGCCCCTCAAAACGAGCTCCAGCCAATGCTCATCGTCGCCAAAGTCCACCTCCACCGTCGTTGATCACTCCATCATGACCATCGCAGCCTCCCTGACCCCGGCAACGACTCTACCCGAAGATTCACCGTTGCCAGCAAGAACCTGAAGATTCACCACCGCCTCGCACGTCGTCGGCCACGACCCCGAGCCTCGCTGATGGTACCAACGTGACCCTCTCACTATTCTCATCGCGTTTCTGGTCTTAGAACAGGCCTTAGGCCATTATCGCCGTCGCTAGCCTCCTCGCCGTCCTCAGCCAACGCCGGAGAATACGACTGGCACAATACTATTACTGTGCTGTGTCGGATCTCATCCTGGCAGTTTGATCTCAATCCAACGGTGGCCATCCATCAAAGTGAAGGGGTATCGGTCGATCTCGATCGTTGATCTCTATTTAAAACTGTGGCGCCCCGATTTATCAAAATCGAGACAATATTGAATTTCATAAGAAAAACAATAATACAAGAGGTTCATCATGCGACAACGTACATACGGCAATATTCATGGTACGCAGACCATATTTATTACATCAAAGTCTTGGTAAAAATAGTAATAAAGATAATTAAAACTCTGTATGACGTACATCTTCTTCAGGATCTTTCTTCTCGACTGGGTCGCTACTCCAGACCGTCTTCATAGTAAGCATCCTCTGTGGGGTCCAACGGGTATGAGTACAAAAAGTACTCAACAAGCCACCGCAAATGCATGTAATAATGCAGGATAATAAACAAAGGAGGGTAATGGCTAACATTGCGGAAAAGTACAGTTTCAGTTATTGCATTTAGTGAAGTCACATTTTAATCATGCGGAAAAGTAAACATGAACATCAACAACATCAACTAACTCGAGGAGTACATTTTACCTCCTCGCACAATAGTCCTTACATGTCAATCCATCATGCACATACATATTCAAAGTAATCTAACTGGGGGATGTCACGCAACCCGCCCTTGACCGTGAGCTCGGCTTTTCGAAAAGATTTATGACTCTGATCAGAGATGTACTACTGTACCCACAAGGCACGCACTCATCCCAAACGAGATGACCCATACCACGGGAACTCGTGCCAAAACCTCGGCATGAAATACTCCAAGCGATAACCACCCGCTCTAGGTTTCGCCGGCGCGCCAGGCCGCATCCCGGCTAACGTCGCACCCCCTTTTGCGCCGCATTGGTACAAGTCACCCGCAGGTGCTACTTGACCCATCTCCAAATGGTGGCCTCGGTTTGGAGCAATCCATACCTTAGTTAGGACTTACCCACTAGACTTGTGGTTAGTACGGAAGTGTATTGCAATGGATCCCTCATACCGGTCCTTATAGTGCCCCGGGTGCTACCAACCAATGCCCTAGCTTGCACCCGGAACCCACCATGCATTCACTCACAACCACAACTCCAACACCGACAGAATTCCATAGATAAGAAACAATGGGGATCATATAATAGAACCAGGTACTACGACTCATTTTTATCCTATAGCGATCGTGTCGATACATTGGACACTAGCTAATAACATTTATCATATGGTGACAAGGAGTTTAGGCTAGAGAGCATGGCTTGGGTTGCACATCAAGGTCGGGGGATCCTAAATAAATATATTGTAAGGGTTCATTGGACTAATGCATATATAGCCTATGTGTTTTAGCGATAGATTAATCAAACATGGGTTCAATATGCTCAAAAGATTGGTTTGGTGACTTGCCTTGTTCAGCGAAAGGCGAGGGAGGGACTTCCGGGAAGTATTCCGGCTCCTCGGTGACGTCGTAGTCTTTTCAATATAATAAAGTAAAATAAAAAGAACACAACATTCAATCAAACAATATAACATTACATGATACGCACATAAGTTAAAGTTTATAAGATAAATTCAATTGTTAAGGTTCTGAGATTTATTTCATAATAAATTTTTAAGGAATTAAAATGAAAAGTTGTCCTTTTTAGAAAGGGTGTTTAAATGTGATTATTGTCATCTTAAGTTTACTAATAAACTTTTAAATGAAAAGTTCATGTTAGTTTAATGGTTTTCAGCACATGGACAGAAAGGAAATAAATATAAACTTTTCTGAAGTTTAAATATTTGAATTTGTATTTTAGCCCTAAAGGCCTTTGAATATTCATTTGAATAAACATGAAATGTCCAAAGTAAACCTACTGTTTTTATTGCATAATCATGTAGAGAATAATATTATGAATTTTCTGAAATTGGAATGACAATTTTGAGAGTTCAAATGCGCCAGATATGAATTTTACAAGTTTTAAACCTTTTCTGGAATTTATTTTCAAATTTAAAACGCCTCGGGTCCACGGTGAGCCAGGCCCACGGTGAACCCGCGCACTGTGCGAGTGCGTCGGATCGATCTGGACCGTTGGATCCAGATCCAACGCGCGCGGGCGAGGCGGGGTGTGTAAGTTGACGTGGACGGCTGTGATTAAAACATCGAACCGGTACGCGATGAACGGCTTAGATGCGATGCGGGGTTTTAAAACTAACGGACGGCTGAGATTATAACGTACCCCTTCACCGAGATCTAACGGATCTGATTAAATCACACGCGGGAATTAATCGTAACCGTCAGATCCAGATCGCGCGATCGCGCGTGAATCCGACACGGCACGGGTACTTAGCCCGTGCCGGTCGTCTTCTCCGGCGACGGCGAGTGGGCCAGGGGCCACGACGAGCAATGGCGGTCGAAGCTAAGGCCTAAAATGGAAAGAGGGTGCTACGGGGATCACGAGGGTACCCTTGCGGCAAAGAAAGGTCGACGGAGCGAGGCCGGCGACGAGCAGAGGCGGCGAAGGTGTTCGGGTCCTTGGCGGCGACGGCGATCCGGTGAGGTTCGTCGATGATGGAGTGGTGGCCAGCGTTGGGGAGGTCCTTGTGGTCACGTTGGTGGCGAAGGCGCGGACAGAGGCGGTCTGAGGCGACGACGAGGGGTGGCCGGAGGCGAAACAGGGGGAGTGCGCTAAAAGGCGAAGTTTGGGCGCTCGGTTTGGTATGAGAGCAATTGGACGCGTGAACCGAACGCGGTGGAGGGCCGTGGTTTAAATAGGGTCGTCGGCGAGGGATAACGGGCGACGAATACAAGGAAAGCCGAGGGGGGGATTAACTCGCCGGCGAGGGCTCAACCATGCACGCGTAGCGGTGATCCCGTGGCTTAATGGCGTGGTTTAACGGGGGAAAATGGTCGGCCGGGCGCGGGGAGTTGTTTAATGGCGTCAATTCAATGCGGGAGGGGCCAGCGAGGCGTATCCGAGGCGGGGGTCATCGGCCGGCGTGATTTGGGGGTGACGGCGCGAGATAGACGACGGGTGTGACAGGTGGGGGCCACTGGCCAGCGGGCGCGAGCGAGCGAGCGGGAGGGCTGACAGGTGGGGCCGCGGTGTCGGGTGCGCGCGTGAGGGGAGGCAATCGGCGCCGACAGGTGGGGTCGGGTTGTTAGCCTAAGGCGCGCGAGGTAACGGGCTGGGCCGGCCGGGAGAGAGAGAGGGGAGGGGAGGGAGCCCATTACTGTTTGAAAATATTTTCTGATTAAAAATAATTGCAGAAATTGATTTAAAATAATAGGGCTACTTCCAAGGTTGATAAAAATTTATAAAAATCCTCAAAAATATTTCTTGGCTTTGGGAGTTTATACAAAAATTTTCAGCCCCTGGTTTGGTCATTAACTCTATGATGTAGTTCAAAAGGGTATAAAAAGGGTATTAAAGGTATTTTCAGAAATATAAAATTCAGGAAATTGAATTAAATAATATTTTTATCGTTTTGGAAATTAGGGGTGTTACAAACCTATCCCCCTTACAAAGAATCTCGTCCTCGAGATTGGAACGTTACTCGAATAACTCGGGGTATTGGTCTTTTAGCTCGTTTTCCTTTTCCCAAGTCGCTTCTTCGGCGGGATGGTTGTTCCATTGAACCTTGCAGAAGCGAACGACACGACTTCTGGTTACTCTTTCCTTGGTTTCCAAGACCTTGATGGGTTTCTCTATGTAGGTCAAGTCTTCCTGAACGTTGAGCTGCTGAAGATCGGCTTGCTCGGTGGGTACGCGAAGGCACTTCTTCAGCTGAGAGACGTGGAATACATCGTGAACTCCTGCCAAGGATGGAGGCAGTTCAAGTTGATATGCCACTTCTCCTTGTCGTCGGAGGATCTGAAAAGGTCCGACGTAGCGGGGTGCTAGCTTGCCTTTCATGTTGAACCTTTGAGTGCCACGGACGGGAGTGACTCGGAGATAGACATAATCGCCCTCCTCAAAGGCTAGGTCTCTTCGACGGTTGTCGGCATAGCTCTTGAGAAACCAAGGGTTGGTTTTGGTGTTTTGTGATGAGTGATTGACAGGCTTTTTACCCTCTGTTCGAAGGGTACCTCCGAAGGGGCTTTGGAGGTGGTACCTCCGAAGGGTGTTCGGAGGTGGTTTCACCGAAGGGTGTTCGGTGTTTGCTTGCTGCAGCTGTGCAGCGGAGTGTGCTCGTCGGAGGGGTCCGACTGTACGCAATGACTGGGTTTGTGCCGAAGGGTTCGGTACTTTGGGCGGTACACCGGAGTGTGTGCCGGAGGTTGCTAACCCGGAGAGGTCTCTGGAGTACTGGAAACACTTGTTTGCTTGTCTGTGGTGCGCAGGGACTTCGGAGGCGACGGACAAGGTTCGCAACGGGTGAACCTGGGTCAAGCGGGAGGCCTGATGCCAGGGGAGCGGGGAGCTCCGTCACCGTGGCTGCGAAGGTGGTCCGGGTCGGTCCTCGGGTCGAGACATGCCAGGTGAAGGCAGAGAGTGCGGAGCATGGCTCCGACTGAAGGTACTCCGAGACAAAGTCCTCGGTGGTGAGGTACTTCAAAGGTACTCCGAATGGAGTGACTTCGGAGTTGGTTGGAAGAAGTCCTCTGTGGAGGCAAGGTGTTCGAAGTGTGCTCCGGAGGGAGACACTCGAATGTACCCGACGAAGATCTCAGAAGTCGAGGCGCATCGAAGGCATGGTCCGGGTGAGGCTCGTCGAGGAGTGTGCTCGGGGAGAGACACTGCGACGAAGGGCTCATGGAATGCTTCATGCGGAGGCCTTGGACGAAGGAGGGACTTCGAAGGGTGGCACTCCGAAGGTGAGGCTTCAGAGTGAGGAAGGCATCGGAGCGAGGCTAGCTCCGGAGCAAGGTTGACTTGAGGTGCTTCGGCCTGCATGGCTTCGGTACACGGACTGACGGAATTCGAGCTGGAGGAAGCTGCGAAGCCATGGTGGTCCACTCCGGAGGTGTTGGTGCGAAGGCCCAAGAGCTTTGACGGCTTCGGCTCAAAACCGTCAGTGTATCAGAGACTGACTTCGGTGGAGCGAAGGCCATCTGGCTTCAGGCTTCTCACCGAAGCTACCGCACCCTCGCGTGCGAAGGGAGGACTCCAGAAGGTCAAAGACTGCAAAGGCTGACACTGTCTGTTCTGTAAAAGGCTGACACTGTCCCCTCTGCAAAGCTGACAGAGAAGCCTCCAAAATAAAGGTGGACTACCTTTTGTACCCCTTAGTTCTGTAGAGTCAAATCCTTTGTAAACCCTAGGGGTAAAGTAGTCACTTCCTTTGGGTGAGCTATGGACTATAAATATGGGGGCTCGGTAGGTAACATTTAACACTTTTGAGCATTTACTGTTGAGCTCCTGTAGCCACACACCTCGATTGAATACATCCTGAGAGTTCATTTTCTGTGTTCCTTGTTCAAGCGGTGAAGCCCTGTTTTCCTGTGCTTTTGCTTGAGCTCGCATTGCATACCTCGCCTGTTGTAGTGCACCAAAGCCTGTTGAGGTGAAGGGTGTTTTTCGTGCGAAGTGTGTTTTGTCAGTGTGCATTCGCTCTGTGTAACAGGAGGCGTGACCTCGCTGCTTACTAGCGAAGCCCTGATTGTTGCCCGTTTTGCTTCTTGTGTCGAAGCCCCTAGTGTAGTCTGTTTGTGTGCGTGTAGACCTTCGTGTACGAAGCTTAGCACCAGTTGCTGACTGCCAAGTACTTGGTCGAAGTCCTCAGAGGGCTGTCTACTCTTGCGAAGGGTGAAGTGCGAAGTCTGCTCGAAGCACCCTGTGTGCGGAGCCTGCACTGACTAAGCAAAGTAGATTTTCGAGGGTTGTAAGTGGAGCGAAGTCTTCTTGGCTTCGAACTTTTGCTCCTCCGAAGCCTGTGTTCGAAGGTGTCGAAGTACCTCCGAACCAGACCTTCGAAGGTAGTGTTCGAAGCCTGTTCCGCAGAAGACAGAACTGAAACCGAAGGCTAAGTTTTAGCCCGAATTTTTTAAAAGCTCTCATTCACCCCCCCTCTGGTCGCCGTTTCCGGTCCAACAATTGGTATCAGAGCAGGTTAAGATCACCAGTTGACCTTAACCGGTTTTGTGATCTGTTGGCGACATGGATAGAGGCAGTAAAATTCCTCTGTTCGATGGGACAGACTTTGCATACTGGAAGGTGCGCATGGAGGCTTACTTATTAAGCCAAGGAAATGCAATTTGGGAGATTGTGGACTCACAATACTCCATCCCTGAGACTCGCACCTCTCAGACTGAGAAGGATCAGTATAATGCCAATTCCAAGGCAAGAAATATACTGTTCATCGGTTTGAGTAGAAGTGAGTTCGATAGGGTGCAGCACCTTAGGACTGCTAGGGAGATTTGGACAACGCTCACTGTTTTTCATGAGGGCTCTACACAGATTAAGGCCAGGCGCCAAAGCACCTACAATCAACAGTATCAGCTGTTTGTGCAGGCACCTGGTGAATCTGTAGATGCCATGTTTTCTCGCTTTGACGCGATAGTGAGTAACTTGCGATCCAACGGGACGCTTGCTTACAGTGATCATGATAGGGCTATCAAGCTTCTCTATGCTCTTGACCGTAGCATATGGGAAGTAAAGATATCCAGCATTGAGGAGTCCACAGGTTATGACACATTGACCTGTGATGAGCTCTTTAGCAAGCTGAAGTCCACAGAGATTGCCAAGGCATCTCTTGCAGTGCACAGAAGCTCTTTGCCACAGCCATTGGCATTGGTTTCTAGCACTAGCCGTGGGACCACTGCAGAACCAAGCACATCAGGCACTTGTGTTCTTGCAGATGGTTTTGCTTTGTCCTCCCTGGTCTCCGTCTCAAAGGAGCAGGTGGACACTCTAGCTGATGATGAGCTTGCTCTCATTGCCCGGAGGTTCACCCGCTTTCATCATGAGAGACGGGATCAGAGGAGAAGTGGTTTTAGTGGTTGCTATGAATGTGGCGACACCTCTCATATTAAGGCCAATTGCCCCAAGATCAAGAAGAGAGATGAGAGTGACCGCTCCAAATACCACAAAAAGGAGAGGAAGCCCTTTGTGAAGGGCAAGCGCGGCAAGATGGCTAAGAAAGTAGCCAAGGCCGCTTCCAGAGCCTTTGTTGCTGCTCTCAGCGACATCGACACATCCTCAACTGAGGAGTCGAGCTCTGAGGAGGAGGAGTCCCCAAAGAAGGAGGACAAGAAGGACAAGAAGGGACGTGACTTCACCGGCCTTTGCTTCATGGCCGACAGCGATCACAGCGGCGATGAGCTTGACTCATCTGAGGTAAACCTATCATCTGACCAGCTACTAATTAAATTAGATGAGCTGAATGAAGTAGTGCTTGGTCAGGATAGATTACTTGTGCAAGCCGCTAGAGAAAGAAAAGACCTTAGACTTAGGCTAGAAAATATTTCTACTGAATATGCCATGCTTAAGTCTAAGTTTGATGATGCTGAATGTGAGTCATGTTCTGTTGTCATGAGTGAGCTTGCTCAGTTGCGTTCTGTTCATGCTCAAACTCTTTCTGAGCTTGAGACTGCACAGAAGCAGCTTTTGGAGGTGGATTCTAGACCTCATGATGTTATTGATTGCATGAACTGCTCTTTATTACGCGAAAGCATTAATTTACGTGATAAGCATGTTCATGATTTAGAGGCTAGATTGGAAAGGGCCGGTAGTTCTAAGGATGTGCAGCCTGTGTGTGACACATGCATTACCCTTAAGGACCAGCTAGGCACTGTTAGAGAGCGAGCTGAAAACCTCATGTCCGAAAATGAATACCTTCTTTCCGTGGTTAATAAATGCACTGAGGGAAAGGGTAGGATGGATTTGCTCTTGGCCAAGACCAAGTTGTGTGCTGACAGAGCAGGGGTAGCTCTAGGTTTGGGTTTTGAGAGGATACCTTCAGACAGTAAGACCAAAACTGTTTTTACCTCTCCCACCACCCTAGAGAAAGAGAGAGCTCTGTTGGACACCCCATCAGCCAAAAAGCCTACCCATCCTCCAAAGAAAACCACTCCTCCTGCCAAGAAAAATCCTCCCAAGAAAACCACACAGAAGAAACCCAAGGAGCCTGTGAGAGTTGCTCCTGTGACCCATGAGAGTGCCCCTAGGAGAGTGTTCCATTGTTCTTATTGTCAGTGGGCGGGTCATTTGGTTGGATTTTGTTTTCGTCGCATCAAGGATGAGCGACGCTCTCAGGCGATGAGTTACCAGGACATGCATTACCCATCTTTAGGTATGCATGAGTCTGAGTTTTACTATCGTCTTGCTTTTGAGGCTCCTCGTGCGTCTCGGAGAGGTTTTGCTCCTCGAGGTCTTCACCATGTTCCATATGGTGGTAGACCTCGGGCTAGCAGATTTGTACCTTGTCAGAGTAGGAGACCTCGACATGTTGTTCGTTCACAGCATGTAGGTAGACCTCGCACTTTGCATTATTCTGATTATTATGTGCGTAGACCGTCTACTTTTACTGCGCCTACTACTCGTGTCACTCAGTGCTGGATGCCTCGTCATTATTTCACTCACCCCAGCACTGAGCGATCGAGACATTCTTATCGTGTGTAGGCGACAGGTCGAGGCTTGGAGGGCACGTGGATCATGGACTCCGGTTGTTCACGCCACATGACCGGAGATGCAGCATGGTTCTCCAGCCTCACCACAACCAAGCAAAGGGAACATATCACCTTCGGAAACAATCGAAGGAGTAGAGTGAAAGGTAAAGGTGTGGTAAGAATTAATTCGAACTTCACTCTCAAAGATGTTGCTTTGGTTGAAAACCTGGGATAAAATTTGCTGTCTGTATCTCAGTTGCTTGATGAGGGCTTCGAAGTGCGATTTCATCGCGATACTTCGCAAGTGCTCAATTCTGATGGCGTTATGGTGTGTAAGATCTTTAGGGTTGGGAGAGTCTTTGGAGCTGATTTTTCAGAGTCATCTGGTTCTTCTCATTGTCTTGTTGCACATTCGACTTCTGAGCTTTGGAAGTGGCATAGGAGACTAGGGCATATGAGCTTTGAATTGCTCGCTCGTCTGAGCGCCCTAGGTCTGATCCGAGGATTGCCCAAGCTCAAGTTTGAGAAGAATTTAGTCTGCGCTCCTTGTCGACATGGAAAAATGATTGCCGCTTCGCATTCGCCAGTCACCACAGTGATGACTGAACAACCCGGAGAACTTCTCCATATGGACACTGTAGGTCCTTCTCGGGTTAGTTCTTTAGGCGGCAAGTGGTATGTTCTAGTAATTGTCGACGATTTCTCTCGCTACTCTTGGGTCTTCTTTCTTGCCAGCAAGGATGAAGTGTTTTCACACTTTCGGAGCTTGGCTTTGAGACTTTTCACTGAACTCCCTGGTGCATTAAAATTCATTCGAAGCGATAATGGCACCGAGTTCAAAAATAGTCTCTTTGTTGACTTTTGCATGGAGCATGGCATAGAACATCAATTCTCTGCTCTGCGGGTTCCTCAACAGAATGGTGTTGTTGAGAGGAAGAACCGCACTTTGGTTGAGATGGCTAGGATGATGCTTGATGAGCATAGGACTCCTAGAAAATTCTGGGCTGAGGCCATGAACACTGCATGTTACATCTCAAACCGAATTTTCTTGCGCTCAATTTTAAATTTGACATCTTATGAGCTGCGTTTTGGGAGACAGCCCAAAGTTACTCATCTTCGAGTTTTTGGCTGTCGCTGCTTTATCCTAAAATGTGGCAATTTGGATAAATTTGAGTCACGATCTTCTGACGGGATCTTTTTGGGTTACACAACTCATGGTCATTCTTATCGTGTTTATAACTTGGAAACTAACACTCTCATCGAGTCATGTGATGTGACTTTTGATGAATCAACTCCCTCTGTTAGTTCTGCTTTTGAACAGGCAAATGAACACGACATGGAACAGACTTTGTTCGAAGAAGAAGATCCCGGAGAATTCGAGGATGAACCCCTACTGCCCTCGACATCGACCCCCGAAGCTGACCCCGCTTCAACCACTTCGGCACAAGGTCCCGAAGCGACTACCTCAACATCGGTCATCTTGGACCACTCCAACGCACAAGTTGAGGGGGAGACTGCATCCCGCCGCGAGGCTCCACACCATGTTCAAAGGATGCACCCTCCCGAGCAGATCATTGGTGAGCTTGATCAAAGGGTAACACGTTCTCACGCTCATTTCACTAATTCTGCTTTTGTTGCTTCTTTCGAGCCCTTAGATGTTAGCCATGCACTTTCTGATTCTAGTTGGATCAATGCCATGCATGAGGAACTTGAAAATTTTGAGAGAAACCAAGTCTGGACTTTAGTTGATCCTCCACCTAATGTTCATTTCATTGGAACAAAATGGATTTTCAAAAATAAACAAGGGGAGGATGGGACTATAGTTAGAAACAAGGCTAGACTTGTAGCTCAGGGCTTTTCTCAACTAGAAGGGATTGATTTTACTGAAACTTTTGCACCTGTTGCTCGCCTTGAGGCCATTAGGATTTTGCTTGCCTTTGCGACATCCCGGGGATTCAAACTCTATCAAATGGATGTCAAAAGTGCTTTCCTTAATGGCTTCATAGGTGAAGATGTTTATGTAAAACAACCCCCTGGTTTTGAAAACCCCAAGTACCCACATAAAGTCCTTAAACTTCATAAGGCTCTTTATGGACTCAAGCAGGCCCCTCGGGCGTGGTATGATAGACTTAAGTCTTTTCTGCTTGAGCGAGGGTATTTGATGGGCTCTGTTGATAAAACTTTGTTTACTCTCAAGCATGGCAAAGATTTCCTCCTAGTTCAGATTTATGTGGATGATATCATCTTTGGTGGCTCTTCTCATGCTTTGGTTGCCGAGTTTGCAGATACCATGAGCAGGGAATTTGAAATGTCGATGATGGGTGAACTCACCTTCTTCCTTGGTTTGCAAATCAAGCAAAGCAAACAAGGTACTTTTGTCCACCAGACAAAGTACACCAAGGACCTGCTCAAGAAGTTCGACATGTCCGATGCGAAGCCCCTCGCCACTCCAATGGCTACATCTGTAGCATTGGACCCTGACGAAGATGGAGAAGCCGTAGATCAGAAGGAGTTCCGGAGCATGATCGGCTCCCTCCTCTACTTGACTGCCATGAGGCCGGACAGACACTTCGATGTGTGTCTGTGCGCTCGTTTTCAGGCTTCACCACGAGCTTCGCACCGCCAAGCGGTTAAGCGCATCCTAAGGTATCTCAAACACACCCTTGAGTTTGGCATATGGTATTCAGCGTCTTCTTCTTTATGTCTTCGAGGTTATTCTGATGCGGACTTTGCTGGGTGTAGAATTGATAGGAAGAGTACCTTTGGTACTTGTCATTTTCTGGGTACCTCTCTGGTTTGCTGGTCTTCCCGCAAACAGTCTAGTGTTGCACAATCAACGGCTGAGGCCGAATAAGTTGCTGCAGCTAGCTGTTGCTCTCAGATTTTGTGGATGGTTTCCACTTTGCGGGATTTCGGGTTAGATTATAAGAGTGTTCCACTTTTCTGTGATAACACTAGTGCTATTTGTATTGCAAACAACCCGGTTCAGCACTCCAGAACCAAACACATTGATGTACGGTATCACTTTCTCAGAGATCACAATGAGAAGGGTGATATTGAACTTCAATATGTTGATACCCAACACCAGCTTGCCGACATTTTTACAAAACCCCTCGATGCTTCTCGATTTGCTTACTTGCGTGGGGAACTTGGCATTTGTCACCCTTACGGCATTTTGTGAGGGGGAGCTGTTTTAGATGGATGTGCCTTTGTCTAATTGTGTTGAAATTGCATTTACATATTTTGCACTTATATGCCTGCTTATAATTCATGAAATCATGTCAGCTCAGCTCTTGTTAATTCATCTAGAACATTCATGTGCATGATGTTTTATTTTCAAAATCAAACCGTGCTCACTGCTTAGTCTTGAATCTAGCATGTTTAGGCAGGATTGCTTTTGGCTATCTTTTATCTGCTTGATAGCAAGACACTGTTCTTCGGATGCTCAAAATTGCAACTTGAAAAATTGTTCTCATCTTCATGGATACTCATAAATGCCAAACAATTGGTTCACTTGGTTAAAATCAAAAATTCCATGATTTGCATGCTTTAAGTTAAAAGATCTAGGTGGGTTTGTTTGTCGCACTACCCTATTCTAGACTGCTTACCATTGCACATTGGTCTGAACTGGAATAGTGTAGTGTTTGACAAAATCATTGCCTTAAGCTTCTTATGGCTTTCGTGCCTAGGCTTGGCCTGATTGGAAAGTATAAGGTGGACAAACAAATAACCCCTGGCACTTAGAAAAGAACAACAACATTCATTGATTATCAAGTTTGCTTTTCAAGCTCCATTTGAACTGGACTTGTCTGTCTAGAGTAGAAATTGACTAGTTATTTGCAGTCCTTGCTCTTACTTGTCTAGTTTCTTTGACTAAGTGGTGATGCTTTTTATTTCAAAAATTGATCAAAACACATGCTTCATCATGCTTTTAGAGAATATTAATTTAAGCTGAGCCCATGATCATTTGTGTTACTGTTGGCATATTTTTGCTTCATATGTCTATGCTATTTTGCTCAATTCGAAGCCTTGCATCTTTTACATGCTCCTTGATGCTTGCATTGTCAAAGGGGGAGAAATTTACTTCCTTTGTTCTCTATCGCAAGGAGTATAATTTTCAAAGGGGGAGAACATTTGACATAAAGGGGAAGAAAGGTTCTTTATTGCTAAAGGGAAAATTTAACTCAGGGGGAGTTTTTATTGCCGAAGGGGCTTTTCACTCTTGTGAGAAAGGGGGAGGAAAGTTCTTTTATCAAGTGACATGATTTGGCTCTTTTCTGAGTTTTTATGGTCACTTGTGTGCTGAAAATTTTTACATTTTCTTGAACTTCGATTTGGTTGTCAATGCACTCATCAAGGGGGAGATTGAGAAACCAAGGGTTGGTTTTGGTGTTTTGTGATGAGTGAGAGACGTGGAATACATCGTGAACTCCTGCCAAGGATGGAGGCAGTTCAAGTTGATATGCCACTTCTCCTTGTCGTCGGAGGATCTGAAAAGGTCCGACGTAGTGGGGTGCTAGCTTGCCTTTCATGTTGAACCTTTGAGTGCCACGGACGGGAGTGACTCGGAGATAGACATAATCGCCCTCCTCAAAGGCTAGGTCTCTTCGACGGTTGTCGGCATAGCTCTTGAGAAACCAAGGGTTGGTTTTAGTGTTTTGTGATGAGTGATTGACAGGCTTTTTACCCTCTGTTCGAAGGGTACCTCCGAAGGGGCTTCGGAGGTGGTACCTCCGAAGGGTGTTCGGAGGTGGTTTCACCGAAGGGTGTTCGGTGTTTGCTTGCTGCAGCTGTGCAGCGAAGTGTGCTCGTCGGAGGGGTCCGACTGTACGCAATGACTGGGTTTGTGCCGAAGGGTTCGGTACTTTGGGCGGTACACCGGAGTGTGTGCCGGAGGTTGCTAACCCGGAGAGGTCTCTGGAGTACTGGAAACACTTGTTTTCTTGTCTGTGGTGCGCAGGGACTTCGGAGGCGACGGACAAGGTTCGCAACGGGTGAACCTGGGTCAAGCGGGAGGCCTGATGCCAGGGGAGCGGGGAGCTCCGTCACCGTGGCTGCGAAGGTGGTCCGAGTCGGTCCTCGGGTCGAGACGTGCCAGGTGAAGGCAGAGAGTGCGGAGCGTGGCTCCGACTGAAGGTACTCCGAGACAAAGTCCTCGGTGGTGAGGCACTTCGAAGGTACTCCGAATGGAGTGACTTCGGAGTTGGTTGGAAGAAGTCCTCTGCGGAGGCAAGGTGTTCGAAGTGTGCTCCGGAGGGAGACACTCGAATGTACCCGACGAAGATCTCAGAAGTCGAGGCGCATCGAAGGCATGGTCCGGGTGAGGCTCATCGAGGAGTGTGCTCGGGGCGAGACACTGCGACGAAGGGCTCATGGAATGCTTCATGCGGAGGCCTTGGACGAAGGAGGGACTTCGAAGGGTGGCACTCCGAAGGTGAGGCTTCGGAGTGAGGAAGGCATCGGAGCGAGGCTAGCTCCGGAGCAAGGTTGACTTGAGGTGTTTCGGCCTGCATGGCTTCGGTACACGGACTGACGGAGTTCGAGCTGGAGGAAGCTGCGAAGCCATGGTGGTCCACTCCGGAGGTGTTGGTGCGAAGGCCCAAGAGCTTTGACGGCTTCGGCTCAAAACCGTCAGTGTATCGGAGACTGACTTCGGTGGAGCGAAGGCCATCTGGCTTCAGGCTTCTCACCGAAGCTACCGCACCCTCGCGTGCGAAGGGAGGACTCCAGAAGGTCAAAGACTGCAAAGGCTGACACTGTCTATTCTGTAAAAGGCTGACACTGTCCCCTCTGCAAAGCTGACAGAGAAGCCTCCAAAATAAAGGTGGACTACCTTTTGTACCCCTTAGTTCTGTAGAGTCAAATCTTTTGTAAACCCTAGGGGTAAAGTAGTCTCTTCCTTTGGGTGAGCTGTGGACTATAAATATGGGGGCTCGGTAGGTAACATTTAACACTTTTGAGCATTTACTGTTGAGCTCCTGTAGCCACACACTTCGATTGAATACATCCAGAGAGTTCATTTTCTGTGTTCCTTGTTCAAGCGGCGAAGCCCTGTTTTCCTGTGCTTTTGCTTGAGCTCGCATTGCATACCTCGCCTGTTGTAGTGCACCAAAGCCTGTTGAGGCGAAGGGTGTTTTTCGTGCGAAGTGTGTTTTGTCAGTGTGCATTCGCTCTGTGTAACAGGAGGCGTGACCTCGCTGCTTACTAGCGAAGCCCTGATTGTTGCCCGTTTTGCTTCTTGTGTCGAAGCCCCTAGTGTAGTCTGTTTGTGTGCGTGTAGACCTTCGTGTACGAAGCTCAGCACCAGTTGCTGACTGCCAAGTACTTGGTCGAAGTCCTCAGAGGGCTGTCCACTCTTGTGAAGGGTGAAGTGCGAAGTCTGCTCGAAGCACCCTGTGTGCGGAGCCTGCACTGACTAAGCAAAGTAGATTTTCGAGGGTTGTAAGTGGAGCGAAGTCTTCTTGGCTTCGAACTTTTGCTCCTCCGAAGCCTGTGTTCGAAGGTGTCGAAGTACCTCCGAACCAGACCTTCGAAGGTAGTGTTCGAAACCTGTTCCGCAGAAGACAGAACTGAAACCGAAGGCTAAGTTTTAGCCCGAATTTTTTAAAAGCTCCCATTCACCCCCCCTCTGGTCGCCGTTTCCGGTCCAACAGCTCTTCTGCCGGGATTGGGCTGCCTTCAATCGGTCTCTTATGATCTTGACCTTCTCTTCAGCTTCTCTTAATAGATCAGTCCCAAACAGTTGTGACTCTCCGGTTTGATCCCAGAGCAACGGCGTTCTGCACTTACGTCCGTAGAGTGCTTCGAACGGGGACATTTGTAGGCTGGCTTGATAGCTGCTGTTGTAGGAGAACTCCGCATATGGTAAGTTCTTGTCCCACATTCCGCCAAAGTCTAGAGCACAAGCTCTAAGCATATCTTCCAATATCTGGTTGACCCTTTCGGTTTGACCGTCGGTCTGTGGATGATAGGCGGTGCTAAAGTTCAGCCGGGTGCCGAGTTCCTCTTGAAGGTTCTTCCAAAACTTGGAGGTAAACTGACTCCCGCGGTCAGATACAATCTTCTTAGGAACTCCGTGAAGGCACATGATCCGGGTCATATACAACTCAGCCAACTTGGCGACGGTGTAAGTTGTCTTGACCGGAACGAAGGGAGCTACCTTGGTGAGTCGGTCGACGATCACCCAGATAGAATCGTGACCAGCTTGGGTCCTGGGCAGTCCCGTGATGAAGTCCATTCCTATCTCTTCCCACTTCCATTCAGGGACCTTGAGAGGTTGAAGAAGTCCGGCAGGCCTCTGATGCTCTGCCTTGACTCGCCGGCATGTGTCGCACTTGGCCACATACTCAGGTATTTCTCTCTTCATGCTGACCCACCAATATTTTTCCTTCAGGTCTTGATACATCTTTGTACTCCCGGGATGGATGGAGTATAGAGTATCGTGGGCTTCTTGAAGGATGAGAGTCTTCAACTCAGGTTTGTCGGGTACGCAGATCCGGTTTCTGAACCAGATGGTACCATGCTCGTCCTCGGAAAATCCGGGGGCTTTACCCTTCCTCATGTTCTGCTGGATCTCCAGGATGTCCGGGTCTTCCTTCTGCTTCTCTCGGATCTGGTCTATTAAGACAGGCCGAGACTCCAAGGCAGCGAGGTACGCTCGAGTGGTGATCCCTAGGTTTAGCCTTTCCATCTCCTTGTAAAGTAAAGGAGCTTGGTCCTGAATCATGATGGCATTGCAGTACCCTTTTCGACTAAGGGCGTCTGCCACCACATTGGCCTTGCCTGGATGATAATGGATGCCCAAGTCATAATCCTTGATCAGTTCCAACCATCTCCTTTGCCTGAGATTCAGATCTGGTTGGGTGAATATGTACTTGAGGCTCTTGTGGTCGGTGAAGACCTCACACCGATTCCCCACAAGATAATGTCTCCATATCTTCAAGGCAAGAACCAAGGTTGCTAGTTCCAGGTCGTGGGTTGGGTAGTTCAGCTCATGCGGTCTTAGTTGTCGAGAGGCGTAGGATATCACTTTCCCTTCTTGCATTAAGACGCATCCCAATCCTTGACGAGAGGCATCACAGTAGACGTGGAAGTCTTTCCGGATGTCTGGCAGAGTCAGAATAGGAGCTGACACTAGCTTCTTATTGAGGGTCTGGAAGCTTTCTTCACAGTCGGGGGTCCATTCAAACTTCACTTCCTTCTGCAAAAGTCTGGTCATAGGCTTGGCGATCTTGGAAAAATTATCGATGAACCGGCGGTAGTATCCGGCCAATCCGAGAAAACTCCGGATCTCGGTCACGGTCGTGGGCTGCAGCCAGTTGGTTACCGCTTCAATGGTGGTTGGGTTCACCGCTATTCCTCCGGCAGATATGACATGGCCGAGGAACTTCACCTCAGACGACCAAAAGTCGCATTTGCTGTATTTGGCGTACAGTTGCTGCTCCCTTAGCTTTCCGAGGGTCAGACGGAGGTGAGTCTCGTGTTCTTCCTTGGTCTTGGAGTAAACGAGGATATCGTCGATGAATACCACGATGAACTTGTCCAAGAACTCCATGAATACATTGTTCATCATGTTCATGAAGAAGGTCGGGGCATTCGTGAGTCCGAACGACATCACGGTGTACTCATAGAGTCCATAGCGGGAGGTGAAGGCAGTCTTGGGTATGTCTTCTTCTCTAATCCTCAATTGGTGATAACCTGACCTGAGGTCAATCTTGGAAAACACCGAGGATCCTTTCAGCTGATCGAACAGGTCGTCGATCCGAGGCAATGGGTACTTGTTCTTGATGGTTACGTCGTTTAGGGCTCTATAGTCCACGCACATCCTCTTGGTCTTGTCCTTCTTCATGGCAAATATAACCGGTGCACCCCAGGGTGAGGTACTCGGTCGGATGTACCCTTTCTGCTCTAGGTCTTCGATGTTGCTCTTGACTTCGGCTAGCTCATTAGCGGCCATCCGGTACGGGCGCTTGGAGATTGGAGTGGTCCCGGGGACAAGCTCGATTCGGAATTTGATGTCCCATTTGGGAGGCATTCCGGGTAGGCCTTCAGGGAAGACGTCCGCGAACTCCTTGACTATGGGTACCTCTTCCAGAGCTATCGAGCGAAGGGATGCTCCGAGTGGTTTGCGACAGGTCATTCGAAAGGTGACGGCTGCACCTTCAGGGTTGGTCACCGTGACGGACTTGTTGGCACAGTCGATCACTCCCTTGTGCTTCATCAACCAATCCATCCCTAGTATGAGGTCGAGTCCGGTGCATTTTATGAGGACTGGCTCGGCCCGAAACAACACTCCTTGGATGTCGATCTGAACCTTAGGGCTGCATAAGCGGGCTAAGGTCCTATTGCCGGGAGTGGCAATCACCATGGGGATGGGTAGAGGGAGTACGTCCAGTTCGTTGGTTTTCACGAAATCTTCAGAGACGAAGAAGTGTGTTGCTCCAGAGTCAAATAATATTACGGCCGGTACGGAATTCACAGTAAACGTACCGAGCACGACTTCAGGAGCCTCCTGAGCTTCCTCCGCGCTGATGTGGTTGACGCGGGCACGAACCGCCTGGTTGGGTGCCGCGCCTTGGGGCTGCTTGGGGTGAGGACACTGGTGCGAATAGTGCCCTTCCTTGCGACAGTTGAAGCAGACGACCGGCCTCCCTTGGCAATCCTTCAAGATCGGGGCCTTGGCAGCTGGTGTTGGCTGAGCGGCCGGAGATGGTGGAGCGGGGCGAGGATGCCCGGCGTTGGATCCACCGGCGGCGTGAGGTGGCCTGTAGGCAGGCCGAGGATGGTAGGCGGGCGCTGGTGGCGGAGGGACGAAGCAGGGCCTCTGAGAGTTCGCCTACTGATGCTTGAAGGCGATCATCTTCCTCTTCTTGAGGTCCAACCTGTTTTGCTCAGTCTCTTGGATGAGCGCTTTGTTGACTAGCCGTTGGAAGTCGGCGTAGTCGGTGGCGACGAGCTGGATGGACAGCTCATCCTTAAGTCCCCGGAGGAACTTGGCTTGGCGGAGGGCGTCGGTGCGCACTTCCTCTGGTGCGTAGCGGGCAAGGCGATTGAACTCATGGAGGTACTCCATGACGGTCTGGTTGCCTTGTTGCAGGTCGCGGAACTCCTGCTGTTTCACCGTGATGACACCGGCGGGGACGTGGGCGGCACGGAAGGCGATGGTGAACTCCGCCCAGGTCACCACGTGGCCCTCTGGCTGGGACTCACGATAATTGTCCCACCATTCAGCGGCGGGGCCCTGGAGCTGGTGAGTGGCGAAGGCTACCCGCTCTCGGTCGGTGCAGGGGAGGAGGTCAAGCTTCTTTCCGATGGTGCAAAGACAATCTCTGGCCTCCATCGGGTTGGTGGTGCTTGAGAAGATGGGCGGACGCACGCGCAGAAACTCCGAGAGTTGTGGAGCGGGTGCGGGTGCTGGTGCGCGAGGGGCAGGTTCCCCGTTCTGCAGTCGGTCCAACTGAGCTTGTTGGTGCTGCATCTGTGTGAGGAGGGCGGTGATCAGTTGGTTCTGATTCGCCATCATCTCCGCCAAGGTGGGGTGGTTGGCGGAGGGTGACCCAGACTGATGCGGGCCCGTTGCACCCCAGTTGAGTACAACACCCTCGGGCGCATCACGGCTTCCTCCTGCTCCATTGTTGGAGCCGGTGTTCTGGTGGTCGGCCATCTTCTGAATTCATAAGGTTATAAGGCAAAAGGATGACATCACAATTAACGAGGATAGCTTATGCATATATAAATCAAGTGGTAAAATGTTCATTACAATCAAGTTCTTATTCTACCCACAACACACTCGTCGTGGGTAGCACCACATACAAAATTATGCTTTTTATTTAAAATAGCGACTCCTAATGCCTACTCGCCGCCGGAGGCGGTCTCCGTGCTCTCGGAACCACGGGTACGCGGCTCCTAAGGGATGGTGGGTTCGAGAAAGTTCTCGATGCTGGAGTCGGAGACGAGGCCGGGGCGCGGTGCAGGGGCGCTGGTGGAGGGTCTGGCGGGGGAGGGTCGCGGCGGGATCCTCTTGGGGCGAGGGAGGGGCTCACGGATGGGCTTCTTCTTCCTTGGAAGAAGAGGAACCATCTCCACAATATCCTTCTGCAGCTGCATGATCTTGCGCTGCAGCTCGCCGTTCTGTTGGATCAAGTTCTTCGTTTCTTCACGAAGGAACTCAACCGCCTCATGGTGCTCATCGGCGTCGAGCACCGCCTCGGTATGGAGGTCATCCATATCCTACAGAAGACGCGACTGCCGGGCCATGACCGGATCACGCAAGGAGTGAACTCCGAGGTAGATGCTACGGTGGGCTCCGGGAGTACGCTTTGGCATGAGCCGGAAGGACGAGTTCTGAAGACGATCATCGTAGATCATCCTCAGCTCCATGAGGGCCTGGAGAGCAACTCGTTGGCACACGACGTCGAAAGTCGGGCCTCCAAGTGTTGTGGTGTAGGGCGGCAAGTGTTCTCCGGAGCCGTGGACGGTGAGGGAGACGTCACAAGGCCCGGCGAACTCGTCGGGGTACACTCCTTGGAATTCGGGTTCGAAGAGGAACCCGAGGAAGGTGAGCATCATACGGAGCTCCCGGACGAAGCCCTCGTAGTGGCGGCAGTAGCTGTGGACTTGGTAGACAGGCATCTACAAAACAGCAAGTTGAATAAAAGTGAGGAGAGGAACAAAGTTTATAAATTAGATTTTCGAGAAATAATTTCCTGTGGCTAATGGCTAGGCGGGTCTGTTTGGCTTCCTACAGTCAAGTCGGCTCTGATACCATCTTGTGGCGCCCCGATTTATCAAAATCGAGACATTATTGAATTTCATAAGAAAAACAATAATACAAGAGGTTCATCATGCGACAACGTACATACGGCAATATTCATGGTACGCAGACCATATTTATTACATCAAAGTCTTGGTAAAAACAGTAATAAAGATAATTAAAACTCTGCATGACAAACATCTTCTTCAGGATCTTTCTTCTCGACTGGGTTGCTACTCCAGACCGTCTTCATAGTAAGCATCCTCTGTGGGGTTCAACGGGTATGAGTACAAAAAGTACTCAACAAGCCACCGCAAATGCATGTAATAATGCAGGATAATAAACAAAGGAGGGTAATGGCTAACATTGCGGAAAAGTACAGTTTCAGTTATTGCATTTAGTGCAGTCACATTTTAATCATGCGGAAAAGTAAACATGAACATCAACAACATCAACTAACTCGAGGAGTATGTTTTACCTCCTCGCACAACAGTCCTTACATGTCAATCCATCATGCACATACATATTCAAAGTAATCTAACTGGGGGATGTCACGCAACCCGCCCTTGACCGTGGGCTCGTCCCAAGGCACGCACTCATCCCAAACGAGATGACCCATACCACGGGAACTCGTGCCAAAACCTCAGCATGAAATACTCCAAGCGATAACCACCCGCTCTAGGTTTCGCTGGCGCGCCAGGCCGCATCCCGACTAACGTCGCACCCCCTTTTGCGCCGCATTGGTACAAGTCACCCGCAGGTGCTACTTGACCCATCTCCAAATGGTGGCCTCGGTTTGGAGCAATCCATACCTTAGTTAGGACTTACCCACTAGACTTGTGGTTAGTACGGAAGTGTATTAACTCTAAAATCCATATGCTTGTATTGTGATTTTGTTGACACGAAAACATGCCCCCGCACTTGGGTTAGTTTGATGATCCAAAAGTGTGTGGATAATTAGGGACGAGCTTAAGCGTAACACAACACCGACATCGCGTTTTGGCTACCCTTAACCATGGTAAGGGGGGTGGAGTCGCCAGGTAATCAGATCACACATAAATAATCCAATTAGCCAAAAAGAAATATATTAAACAGAATAAATCAGCAAGCCGAGCGGAGCCTGACTGATCCGAAGTATATAGTGCGAAGGGTATCGCCGAAGGGTACCTTCGGCGTCTGATGCGAAGGGTCCCGCCGAAGGGTGCCTTCGGCGTTCGGACTGATCTGGCCAAAGGCAGGCTCCGAATAGATCTTGACACGGCAATCACCTCCGAACAGCGGGGTTCGGTGCGAAGTCACTGACATGATAAATAAATCGGACGCAACGCGCGTTTGTGACTTTGTCTGATGCGGGGTATGAACGTGGAGAAGCCTGTCATGACGAAGCCCATTGCAAAGCGTGCTGGCACATGGGACTCGGTCAAATCGACAATAGGTCGATAGTCCGGCACGGGTAGTCGAAGCAGTATTCCCATCAAGGGGTGTTCTAGCAGCCTCCGAAACCAATCTCTTGGCTCCAGACACCTCTGTCAAAGTGGCTTCGAGCGTGGAAACCTGCAACAGAACAGAGATCAAGTGCCAATTCGTCTAGGGGACCGAATTCTGCTAAGTGTTGCACTAGAGAGCGAAGGTAGTAATCTGTTACGCAGATTAGTGGATACTTCACAGGCGATGTAACAAGGCGATAGCAATCTATTATATAGATTAACGGATACTTCACAAGCAAAGTAACAAGGATTAACATTGTTCCGAAGTGGCCGTCGGAGGGCTTCCAGGCAAACCCACGAAGGTTGCAGAAAAGTAAAGGTACGGTTCAAAGCTAGGGCTTTGTGTTGGTGGGGGGTTAATGAACCGGCCTCACCCCTATATTTATAGTGGCTAGTCTTCTAATCTGTAATATTAATCTATTAAGATTTGGCCTAATCATGCGTAGGGATAAATTTAGCCAGAATCAAACTCAAACTCTATCCCTGGAATCCTGCTCGAAGTAGGCCTTCGGACAGGCCCGCCGAAGCATGCTCCTTGGGCTGAAGCTTTGGCGAGGTGGGCCTCCGAAGGCCTTCGGGCCGAAGCCAGCAGGCCTACTGGAAGATTCCGAAGCCCAAAGATTCAATGGTCCTTCGACCCTATAGGGATTCAGCCCGACCCAGGACATGTGTATTTTTGACCCAAATTATCAAAATTGATATTTTGACAATCTTAATCATTTGATGCAATTTTTTGCTATCAACACATGCCCTTGTCTTTTAATGAACTAAGTGAACTAAAATCATAACGGGCTAAGGACGATACCTCTCATATCGGCATTTTGACACTTTCAAGCCATTTGCCACACACTTGGGAAATACCTTTTCAAGTACCTGCCATTTAAAGCTCTTCAAAACCGATCCCCTTGTAGAGATTCTAACACATATGCATTACTTGGAGCTATTTTGGCTACTTTGAAAGGGCCTTCCCAACTAGGTGACCACTTACCAAATTTAGGTCTTTTAGTTCCTAAGGGCAAAATCGTCTTCCAAACCAAGTCACCTACTTGAAATGATTTTGGTTTAACCTTATTATTGTAGGCTTTAACTACTCTCCTCTTGTCTATCTCTATAGCCTCTAAAGCCCTTAACCTCTTATCGGTCAATTCTTCTAAATTGTCCTTCAAAAGAGTCTCATACTTATCGACCGATAAGCCATCTTGCTTTAGAACTATTAAAGAACCAAGATCTATTTCTACAGGTAGAACGCCTCTTGTCCATATACCAACTCATATGGACTAACTTTGGTAGCACCGTGCTTTGCAATTCTACAAGCCCATGGCGCCTCGGAAAGCACTTCATGCCACCTCTTAGGGAATTCTTTGATTTTCCTCTTAATGAGCTTAATCACAGTTTTATTACTAGACTTGGCCTGACCATTGGCCTGAGCATAGTACGGTGAAGAGTTTACCAACTTAATACCATAAAGTTCAGCAAAGTCTCTCACTTCTTTGGAAATAAATGAACTACCTTGATCTATAGTGAGAGTTTGGAGAATACCGAATCTATGTATAATGTGATTCAAGATAAAGTCAAGTACCTCATTGTGAGTCATATTCTTGAGAGGCACAGCTTCGGTCCATTTGGTGAAGTAATTCGTTGCCATCAACACGAACTAATGCCCTTTTGAAGAAGGAGGATGGATCTAGCCGATGAAGTCTAAACCCCAACCTCAGAATGGCCATGGCTTGATAATAGGGTTAAGCAATGAAGCAGGAGCTAGCTGAATATTGCCAAACTTTTGGCATGCTTCACACCCTCTATAATATCTAAAACAATCCTCAATCATAGTCGGCCAGTACAAACCTGCTCTTTTGAGCATCCAACTAATTTTCTAGGCTGACTGATGAGTGCCACAAAGCCCTTCATCGACTTCTCCCGTAGATACCTAGGATTGTTCATCATCTAAACACTTTAAAAGTACTCCATCAATAGTTCAGTGATAGAGTACATCATCTAGCAACACAAATTTAAACATTCATCGCCGAACTTTCTGATCAACTCTTTGACTGGGGTTTCTCAAATATTGGACGACTGGAATTCTCCAATATCCCTTATGGACTTCCGGACGATTCACTGACTCCTTTCCTAGGGTGAAGTCTAAGCTGCTAATTTTGGAGTGCCCCGGGCCTTTCCCATTTCTGCCGAAGGTTGACTGGGTCGGTCGTGCGGAGTCGATCAGTCTGAAGCCTTCTGCCGGAGGGTTCTGGTTCCCGAAGACCTCCGCTGCCCAGCGGGTTTCAGCGTAGGGGCTCCAGCACGCCAGGACCTTCGGCGGATGAAGTGTCCCGGCGCGAGTGCTCCGGCACATGACACCCTCTAGCCGCCGGAGGGGTCTGACTCGTAGGGTTCGACAGACCTCGCGCCTTCCTAAAGCTTCTGGCTTTGGTAGTAAGACCAAACATTGGCTTTTCTTGTACAAAAAATTTTCCTCTCTTGACTTGATAGCCAGATGCTTGCTGAGCCAAATCATTTGCAATTGGATTGGCTTCTCTAGACATGTAAGAAATTTTGAAGTTGTCAAAAGTAGCAATTATGTCTAAACATTTGTCCAAGTAGCTATTTAGCAAGCCATTATAAAATTGAGCACTCTTAGCTACTTATTGCACTACTAACAAAGAATCACCATATGCATGGATATGCTAAGCACCTATAGATTCTAGTAATTCAGGTCCTAGTAATAAGGCTTCATATTCGGCTAGATTATTAGTAGAGGGAAATTCTAAATGGGCCGAGGTCTCAAAGTGCGCCCCATTAGGTGATATGAGAACCACTCCAATTCCTTGGCCACTCTTGCAAGCTGAACCATCAAAATAAAGCTTCCATGGTATACCTCAATTAGAGCAACACTGTCACTCCAACTGACATTTATGTGGTGATCAACTATGAAATTAGCAACAATTTGGCCTTTCATAGCTCTTAGAGGTTCATAGGCCAACTCATACTCAATCAAAGCGTAATCCCACTTTCTGATTCTTCCACTTAGAATCGGCTTTTGCAACATGTATTTTATAACATCGGTTTGGCAAGCAACAATACATGTAGTAGGGAGAAGATAGTGACGTAATTTGGTACATGCGTAGTAAAGTGATAAACATAAGCGCTCCACAAACACGTACCTGGTTTCGGCATCCAGCAGGCGGCGACTAAAGAACATGATGATGTACTCTTTTCCCTCCACCTCCTAGGTTAGCATGACCCCTATCACGCTATCTTCGGCGGCAATGTACAACCGAAACAGAATTCTGGCTTTTGGTGCTCTTACCATGGGTGGTGATGATAAACACTCTTTAATTTTTTTAAAGGTGTTTTCCTGACTTTCTCCCAAAGTGAACTCGGCTTCATTCTTTAAACGGAGTATAGGGACAAATGCATCAATTTTGCCAAACAAGTTATATATAAAGCGACGCAAATAATTCATCTTGCCTAGAAAAGTTTCTAATCTTCTCAAGCATCTTAGGATAAATTTCTATACCTCTTTCGTGAATCATGAATCCTAAGAACTTGCCCACCAACACGCCAAAAGTGCATTTTAGCGGGTTCATTTTCAAACCATACTGTCGCATCCTATCAAAAGCAACTTTCAAATCGGCTAAATGGTTTCCCATAGCGTCTGATTTGACTACAACATCATCTATGTAAACTTCTAACATAACTCTTAACAAGTCATGAAAGATCAAGTTCAGAGCACGTTGATATGTAGTGCCAGCATTCTTTAAACCAAAAGTCATAATGACCCACTCGAACAAGACGACAAAACTAGGGCATCGAAAGGTTGTCTTGTAGACGTCCTATTCGGCCATAAAGATTTGGTTATAACCAGCATTTCCATCAAGAAAACTTAGTACCTTGTGTCCTGAAGCATCATTGATTAGCATGTCGGCTATCGGCATGGGGTACTCGTCCTTCGGAGTGGCCTTGTTCAGATCCCTGAAATCAATACAAACTCATATTTTGTCGCTCCCCATCTTTTCTATAGGCACAATGTTAGCAACCCATTCAGCATACCTGCATGGCCTAATAAACTCAGCTTTGAGCAACCTCTCCACTTCTTCTTTAACTCGATCGTAGATGGCCAAATTAAAGTGACAAGGAGGTTGTTTATAAGGCCTAAATCCGGAATTGGTAGGCAGCCGATGCTCCACGAGCTCGCGGCTTAAACCAGGCATCTCGCTATACTCCCATGCGAAACAATCGATGTACGACCGAAGCAACTTTATTACTTTGGCCTTTTCATCAGGCTATAAATGTTGGTTTACAAAAGTCGGCTTTGGGATGCTACTATCACCTATGTCAACTTCTTCTAAAGGATCGACCGATGCAAAACCTTGTCCTAATTTCTCTACTTCGCTAAAGTCTTCGATGGCCTCGGCAATACCATCTTTAGCACACCGATATTGCTCTACACAAGACTTTAGCCAATCTAGATTACTTTTGCTAGACATGACTACTAATTTAGAAACAACTGTGCTACACCAGCCGGCTTTACAGACATTGGTACGAAACGTCCTTCGAACACGCTAACAAAGTCGTAATCCGAGAGATCCTTACCCGATAGACATTCTACTTTGTTGTGGATGGCGTCTGTTGGGGGAAAATATCTCATCTTCGGGGTTATTGCCGAAGCAGCATAAAGACAGCCAATCAATTCGAAGGTTGTTCGAAGACCATCTTCGAAGATGCCCAGAACCTCGTTCGAAGTCCGAAGACTGGCATTGGTTCGAAGTATGTCTTCGAACCAAAGCTCTTCAGGATCTTTTCTGCCAGCTAAGATGGAAGACTTATCTTCTATCCTATTAGATTAGTCTTTTACCATTTTAGCCCTATTAAGGAAACCAAATAGTTTCCTTAATGTCGGTTGTAATAGAGGGGTAAATAGGTCTTTTCCTTAATGTTTAGGCCTATAAATACCCCCCATTTCACCCTGTAATGAGGACAGATTACAAGTGAATCAATACACACTTTCGAACTATTCTAAGTTATTATCCTTTCGGAGGCTTAGAACAGTTTGCTTCGCAAACACTTCGTTTGTTAGTTTCTTTTCTACAGAAACCTGTTAGCGTAATCTTTTACGCCAACAGTTGGCGCCGTCCGTGGGGAACCTAGTCCAAAAAACTTCGTTCTCTACCAACCTTTTGCATCATGCCTCCTAAGCGGAGCGCACCTCGCAATCCTACTCGGAGGTCTTCTCGGATCTCCGGAGAGATACCCTTCGACACAGTCGAAGTCGGAGGGTCTTCGACTATCCCTCCACCTCAAACTCCGCAAGGGGCTTCTATCCCACGAGGATACGAAACCTCTCCACCAACCCCTTCTACACTCCGACCGCCCGGAGCCACTCTGCCACCCTCCATTCCGATTCAAACTGATCATACCAGTTCTCAAGACCCGGAAGGTCCTTCCGGAGGAGATGAAGATAGCCTTGGAGATATGGCCACTCAAATGGCCAATCTTCAAGCCGAGGTAGCGAGGTGGCGGCAAGAGGCTGCGAACAGGCTTCGTCCTCAAGTCACCCCAGTTATCCCCGAAGTGCACGAAGACGACGATCTTGATTATCCCGAAGCCCCGGAGAACGCCTCTTACGACAATGAATCTCCGTTGCATCCCGAGCTTCAGAAGGTTCGCTTCGATCCGAGGTTCAAAGCTTCGAAGCTTAGCAAGTATGCCGGAGACGAAGATCCCAGTGAGTTTGCGCGTTCTTATGCCCTAGCAATCGAGGCTAGTGGCGGAGACAGAGAAACTATGGCGAAGTGCTTCCCGTTAGCCCTTCAAGGAGTGGCGTTGAGATGGTTCTGGTCTTTAAAACCAGGATCAATCACTTCATGGTCACAGTTGAAGAAGAAGTTCATAAGTAACTTTCAGGGCACTTTCGTGCCCCCCATGTCGACAGGAAGCCTTTTCCAAGTGAAACAGCTCCCCGGAGAAACATTGAGGCAGTACTTCAAGCGCTTCGCTCACACGAAGTCGCAAATTAGGGGGCTGTCCACATCCTCGGTGGTTGATGCGGCTCGAGAAGGCGTCAGTCATAAAGGCCTTCTGGATAAATTGCATCGGAAGAGCATCACCACAGTATCACAGTTGATGTCGTACTTCGAGGAGTACTCGAAGTCGGAAGAAGGTTGGCTTCGGAGGACTACTGCTACTTCGACAGTGTTAACAGAAGTTAAAGCAGAGGTGAAGACTTCGGCTCAGCCGCAAGAACCAGTCTCCGAAGTGCAACATGATAGAAGAAGAGGGCAAAAGCACCCTCGTTCTGAGGTCTTAAACATTGCACCCCCGCAGAAGTTTGCACCAAGAGCTCCACAGTCTGCGGGGAACAAGTCCAGCGGCTGGAAGCCGCCAGGGAAAACGGCTGGCAAGGGCCAGACCCTTTTTTGCTGTATTCATGGAGAGAACCGAAGCCATGCAACTGACACCTGCAAGGCTATTCTTACCCTTCGGGGAGAATACTTGGAGAGAACTTCGGGTCGAGGTAGTACCGACCGAAATCCAGCAGCAGCAGTGCGCTCGGAGCCGGTTCAGGCTGTGGCGCGGATAGAAAATTTTGATGCTGCAAGGCATCCTCCGGTGGCCAATGTCATGCCACCTCCGAAGCAAGAAGAAGGGCAAGATAGAGGAAAGAGAGTAGTTCTCCCTATCTCCGGAGGAGGTACCCTCGGAAGCATGTCCAAGAGACAGCGAAGAGAGTACGTTCGAGAAGTGGGCCACATTGGGACTTCGTCATCTGCAGCTGCAATGCCGGAGTGGTCTCATGTTCCAATATCTTTCTCTGCGGAAGATGCAGCTGGTATCAAATTCCCGCATGCAGATCCATTGGTTATCACTGCTGATATTGCCGGGACTGAAGTCCGAAGGGTGCTAATTGACGGAGGTAGCTCGGCAGATATCATATTTGTACAAGCCTTCGATCAGTTATGCATTTCCTGGAAGCATCTCCTCCCAGCGGCTCGTCCTCTGCAAGGCTTTGCAGGACCTCCGCTAGATGCACTTGGCCAGATAGGCCTGGAAGTAACCTTCGGAGAAGGTTTACTAGCCCGAACTGAGGAAGTTATCTTTGATGTGGTAGATGCCCCGTATGCTTATAATGTTATCTTTGGCCGAGGCATGTTGAATCAGTTCGGAGCTGTGGCGCATCACAATTACTTGTGCATGAAGATGCCCACGCAATCAGGAATTCTGACAATCTTCGGAGATCAAGCCATAGCCCGGAGAGCAGAATATGGTCATGGTCCTCCTCTTGATCCGAGGCAAGTAAACAGTGTCCAAGATAATGGAGAAATTTTTTCAGCCTCCTCCGAAGCTTCGAAGAAGTCATTTCCAAGACCAAGTCCCGAAGGAGAGATTGCAACGAAGATTATTGTCAAAGATGGTAAAGAATACACTTTTCAGTTTGGTAAAGATTTACCTCCCGAAGTTGCAACTTCCTTGGAAAAGGTTGTAAGAGAAAATTTAGATGTCTTCGCCTGGTCTGACGAAGATATCACCGGAGTTGATCGGGATATTATTGAACACAGCTTGCTTGTAAACCCGAAGGCCCGGCCTGTTCGACAAGGGCTCCGGAAGATGTCCGCAGAGAGAGCTGCTCTAGCTAAGGACGAAGTTGAAAAACTGCTGAAGGCTGGGATTATCAGAGAAGTGGCCCATACAGAATGGTTAGCCAACCCAGTCTTCGTCAAGAAAAAGTCCTCCGGAAAGTGGCGCATGTGCATTGATTTCACATCTTTGAATAAAGCGTGCCCACGTGACCCCTACCCCATGCCCCGAATTGATCAACTAGTTGACTCCACTGCAGGTTCGGAGTTACTAAGCTTCCTCGACGCGTATTCCGGTTATCATCAAATATGGTTGAAGCGCGAAGATGAAATCAAGACGAGCTTTGTAACTCCTTCGGGAGTCTTCTGCTATGTAAGAATGCCCTTCGGCCTAAGAAATGCCGGGGCTACTTTTTCAAGATTAGTTGCTAAGGCTCTAGGTCATCAACTAGGTCGCAATGTGGAGGCCTATATGGATGATATTGTAATAAAGAGTGCTTTAAAGCACCAACATAGCCTAGACTTAGCAGAAACATTCAATAGCCTTCGGGCATGTGGGATCCGCCTTAACCCCGAAAAATGTATATTCGGAGCTAAGGCTGGGAAGTTGTTAGGGTACTTAGTTTCAAGCAGGGGAATTGAAGCTAGCCCTACTCAAATAACTGCGCTGCAGAAGATGGCTCCTCCGGAGAATTTAAAGCAAGTGCAAAAGCTGACTGGACGTCTGGCAGCACTTAGCAGGTTTTTATCAAGGTCTGCGGAGAGGAGTTTGCCAATCTTTAAAGCTTTGAAAGGGTCCGAAGATTTTGCATGGACACCGGAGTGTCAGAGAAGCTTCGAAGACATTAAAAATTATCTCAGCAATCTTGCTACACTCACGGTACCTATTGCGGACGAAACCCTACTTCTATATCTTGCAGCTACAGGCTCAGCTGTCAGCGCAGTCCTTGTCAGAGAAGCAGATATCAATGGGAAGTTGGTCCAAAATCCTGTCTATTTTGTATCCGAAGCATTGTCAGGAGCAAAGACAAGATACTCCGAACTTGAAAAGTTCGTTTATGCTCTGATAATGGCTTCGAGGAAGCTAAGGCATTATTTTTTGGCTCATAATGTAATTGTACCAACTTCATATCCTTTAGGAGATATGCTCCGAAGCAAAGATTCCACTGGAAGGATTGGAAAGTGGGCAGTAGAACTAGCACCCTTCGGCATATCTTTCCTGGCAAGGACAGCTATCAAATCCCAAGTCCTAGCAGACTTCGTAGCAGAGTGGACTCCACCTGCGAAGTTGACTCCCGAAAAATCAGATGACGGAGTTTGGATTATTTACTCCGATGGGGCTTTTCAAGCATCCGGAGCAGGCATTGGGGCAGTATTAATTTCACCATCAGGACAAAGAGCAATGTACTCCGCAAGACTCAACTTTAAGTCTACCAATAATATAGCGGAGTACGAAGGAATATTATTGGGACTCCGGAAAGCACGTGCTCTAGGGGCTACAAGAATAATTATAAAAACAGATTCTCAGATAGTAGCAGGGCACGTAGACAAAAGTTTTCAAGTCCGACATCCACAGCTTGCAAAGTACTTGGAAGAAATTCGCAAGATCGAAGCACATTTCAAGGGTATTTCCATTCGGAGTATACCAAGAGCTGAAAACGTGCAAGCGGACATTTTAGCGAAGGCTGCTGCCGGAGCTGTGGATGTGCCTAACGAAGCTTTCTATGAGGAGCTCAATATACCTTCGGTGCCACAAGTTGCTTCTGCAGAGATTCTCTGCATTCCTAGTGCAGATTGGAAAGATTCAATCATAGAACTCTTGCAAGGAGGAACAAATTTGCCCGAAGAACCCCAATTGTCAAGATTAAAGCTCAGAACAAGAAACTATCAGTTAATCAACGGTATATTATACAAAGCCGGAGTATGTTCCCCTCTACTTCGATGTATATCTCAAGCCGAAGGCCAAGAAATTCTTCGAGAAATTCATGAAGGCCTTTGTGGAAGTCATTTAGCCCCTAGAGCTCTGGCAGGAAAAACACTTCGCCAGGGGCTTTATTGGCCCACAATAACAGCTGATGCGGAGAGCTTGGTCCGCACTTGTCAAGGATGCCAGTGGATGGGTCGACGGAGTCATCGCCCACCAACAGCTCTTCAAGTCATTGCTCCGGTATGGCCAATGGCCAGATGGGGTATGGATCTAATTGGTCCCTTTCCGTTAGCAAAGGGAAATCTGAAGTTCGCAGTGGTAGCTATTGAGTATTTTTCTAAGTGGGTGGAAGCAGAGCCCTTAACAGCTATCACTTCGAATAATGTACAGAAATTCTTCTGGAAGAACATTATTTGCCGGTTCGGAGTGCCTAAATATCTCACAGTTGATAATGGAACACAGTTCGACGCAGAACCCTTCAGGAAGTTTTGCGAAGACCTAGGCATTCAACTATGTTTTGCTGCAGTGAGACATCCTCAGTCGAATGGAGCCGTTGAGCGAGCCAATGGAAATATCTTATCAGGGCTAAATCGAAGAATAGTAGGGTTGTCAAAGGGACTGTGGACCGAAGAGCTTCCGAAGATTCTGTGGTCCATTCGGACTACGCAAACAAGGTCCACAGGTTTTACTCCGTTCAGACTACTATTCGGAGATGAAGCTATGACCCCAACGGAGCTCAAAGGGGGCTCATTTCGCAGCACCGAACCAGACATCGAAGAAGAAAGACAAGCTTCGTTAGATTTGTCAGAAGAGACAAGGCTTCGAGCTGTAGCTAATTTATCAAAATATCATCAGCAGACGAAGACTTGGTATGACCCGAAGGTTAAGCTTAGTGAGTTAAGGCCGGGTCATCTTGTTCTACGAAGCATTATAGCACCAGGGAAGTTAGGCAATAAATGGGAAGGTCCATATCTAATCGTCCGCTCGGGACGCCCTGGTTCATTTAAATTAGCTAATTTAGAAGGTGAAGAGTTAGCACATACTTGGCATGCGGAGCACCTAAAGCGATACTTCGCATAAGGGCTCCTTGTAATTCGCTTGTAATCACCTCTAAATTAATAAAGCATACACCCTGTGGCTTGCCTTCCCCTTGACGCTCCTAGTTTCCCGAGCGGACGCGCTGGGACAGAAGTCGTTCGAGAGGGAAGTGTTATCAAGCAGGGCTGTATTTCCGGACTTCGTACCCATAAAGTCGAGGCCTCCGGTGTGGTGGCTGAAATCCATCCGGAGCCCAAGCTGATACCTTGTAGGCATCCGTAAAAGAGCCAATACCACATTCTACGGAGTCCAAGCTTCGGCTGGTAGACTTCCGTAAAAAGAGCCGAAGGTGGCCAAAATCTGCGGAGTCCAAGCTGCAGCTTGTCAGACTTCCGTAAAAAGAGCCGAAGGTGGCCAAATTCTGCGAAGTCCAAGCTCCGGCTCGTAGACTTCTGCAAAAAAGAGCCCAAGTGGCCAAATTATGCGAAGTCCAAGCTCCGGCTGGTAGACTTCTGCAAAAATAGCCGAAGGTGGCTACAATTTCTACGAAATCCAAGCTCCGGCTGGTAGATTTCTGCAAAAAACAGCCGAAGGTGGCTAAAGCAAAACAGCATTTAAGCCATGAGCTTCGAATGTTTGTTCATATAAGTCCAAAGTGACAAATTTCTTAAGACACTAAAGTGTCCTCGAAGTTATCTTAATTGATTTCTTTCGAAAAGCAAACAAAGGTACCAAGTTACCATTCTTCTGACTACAAAGGTCAAAGACATTTCATAAGATTTCAAAAGATCTTTAAAAATGACAGAGGGGCTCCGAACCCCCAAAAAATTGTACTCCGAAGTTTTTTCTTTGCGCATAACCATCTTTGAATGCAGTTCGAAGTTGCTTATACCCAAAGAGGGGCTAGTAAATATGGAGACAATTTTAAATCGGCATTCATTATTGAAACAAATGTGTTTACAGATTACATTATGAAAAATTGGTATCTATACCAAGAAGGAATCGGAGACCTCTTCGGTCCCGAGAGCTAGGGGTGGAACGACTAGTTCCAACATCGGAAGTTCTAAGAACTTTGCGTTTAACTCTCTTCCTCCCCTTCGAAGCTCTAAAATCCTTCTGTTCTTGTTGAAGCTCGGCCCAAGTTCGAAGCCGCTCGGGGCTTCTCTCCCAGCTTCTAAGATCTTCAGATCTTTTATTTTGGGCTTCACCTTCGTCTTCGGACCAATTAGTGTCTTCAGAAGACGAGGTGTTTGCGTCAATCTCTTTATCTTCCTCTTTAATATAAGACAATACGTCTTTGATTACTTCGGGCGCAATAACGCCGGAGTCATCTCGAGGGATAAGGAATCGAGGACGCTTATAACTCTTTAGAAGTTCGAAGGTGTTCCACAGTGAGCGAAGTTCGCTGTTAAGCTCTAACACTTCGATATCTTCCATAAGAGGTAAAGCCTAAAAATATGACAAACAAGATTTTCATTGATAAATATTTACAAGCATCAGCTTTACATAATCAAAAAATCCTAAATAATCCTAAACATGCGGGTTCGGAGGAGGCTGACTGCTCGAAGCTTGACTCCGGACTTGCTTTTGGCGTTGGCCTTCATCAATCCAAGCCTTGATCGCAGATCGACCTTCGGCTCTCCATGAAGTCTGGAAGGCTCGCCAAGCAGTAGCTACGCCTTCGGAAGGAGTCAAAAGTCTCGCGTCGTCGAAGATGATGGAGCCCTCTGCGCCCGGAGTGATTGCTCGGCCCAAATCCTCGTAGTAGCGAAGTATTCCAAGGGCAGACACTTGTCCGGAGAGTTCTCCATAACGTATGCCTGCCGTCTTCATTTGCTTCGCTGCTCCTTGGATCCTCTTTAGCCGGCGCAGTAGAGTTACATTGTCATCCGAAGGTAGTGATCCAGTAGTACCGAAGTACTCCAAAACACCTAACATTTGTTCGATGACCTCCGAAGCCACCTTCTCAGACTTGAGTTTTTCTGCATTAAGTGCGTCCTTGACCGAAGTCGTTTCTGCTAAAACTCCGGAGATTCTAGCATTCTCCGTAGTCAAAGCATTCTTCTGAGTCCGGAGTTGGCCAGCCTCTTCTTGTAGCCTTACAAGTGCGGAGCCTTTCGCAGCATCCTCCGTCCGCAGTCTTTCAATCTCCGCTCGAAGCACAATTCTTTCTGCTTCGAGCTCCTTCTTTGCAGCCTCCAAGCTTTGCCTAGCCCTCCGCTCTGCTATTATTACATTGTCCATCTGAGCTACTCGACCTTCGGAGAAGTTAAAATTTCTTTGAAGAGTCTCGTTCTCTTCCCGAAGTTGAGCAATTTCGTTTTCTCTCGATAAAGCTGCGGCGCGGGCTAAGACTGCTTGCTAAGGAAAAAGAAAAACTAGAATAAGAAATTATTCATATATAATTCATTATTTGGTTCGAAGATGCTTTATACCTGATAAGCTGCTCTTTCCACAGCAACATTAAGCTCCGAACCCTTTGCTCTGCTTAAAAGGGCTACTAGCTCTGTTTCCCCGACTTTGCGACTGGCTTCACCCAAAGGTTTAACCAAAGTCCCAAGTCCGGTTTTCTCCTCCAAGAATGGAGTTATGAGAGGAAGCAGTGCTAAAGCCTTCTGATCAGCTCTGCTTAGCGAGGGTCCAGAGGGTTCTTCCGAGGTCCTTGGAACTTCTGAAGATGGCCCCCCCTCAGTTGATTCGCTTTCATCTGTTGACCCAGATGAAGTCGATCCTTGAGTTGGGAGAGGCTCTATGTGTCTTTTTCCTCTTCCAGGTCCCGGTAAAGTAACCCCCGGTTGTGGCTCCGAAGTTGTCGAAGGTCTTTGAATTGTATCTTCGAGGGATACTTCGACAACAGGAGGCTCTGAAAAAACAAAAATATTACACATTGTATGATTTTGCAAAAATTGATAAAGAATTAAGCAAAATTTACCTTCGATATTCTCTGGAATATCGAGCACCGGACTGATCGGAGGATCAAAAGTATAGTCCTCATCCGAATCAGCCGTTAAATCTTGGACTGCAGGAGCATCGTCCTGAAGAGTCCTTGTTACTTCTTCAAGAATCGAAGCCATAGTGACTTCGACTCCACTTTCATCCACAGGAACTCCAGCCTGAGTAGTATCTTCCTGAACTACCGAAGTCATTGGTTGATCAGCATTATCTCCAGACTCCGGTATGTTCGCAGGCACTTCGGCCTCATCTACACCCATAGGGGCTCCGAATTGTTCTCCCTGGGTATCCGGAGCTCTTACTTCTTCGATGTTGGCTTGCGGCTCCGGAATACCTGCAGTATCTTCAATGTGAATACTTCGTTGAGTTGCATCTTCATCAATTAATTTTACTAATAAAATACCTTCGTCCTCTTTAGAACCAGAAAGTGAGGTTCTTGAGCTTGAAGGAGCAGGATCCAAAGGTGTGAGATTCTTAGGTTTTCGAGCCACCTTCTTCACAGGAGTCTTTGCTGAGCCTGAAGCTCCGGCTTCAGCTATTCTTTTCTTGGGGCCTTTCTCCTGAGGCACCCAGTCCGTCAGAGGGGGTGGAGTCAACTCCAGCATTCCCCATACTCTGTTAGAACGCTCCCAACTTCCGACTAATTTGATTCGCCATTCTTTTTCTGACGGAGTTGGAGCACCCAAAATCTTCTCCGAAGCCCTTACAATTTGCTCTGAAGTAATAGGGGCTGAAGAAGCTAAAAAATAATTCAAGTTAATATTTCTTCGAAGTAAATATGTACTATGCGTATTGGTTTCGAAGTTACCTGCAGGGCTCGAAGTATAGCTTATCTTGCGAAGACCGCCTTCTGAGTCATCCTCGAAGGCAATAGGCCAGTTGGCCATCAGCGGAGGAATTTGAAGTCCGAGGAACTCTTCAGCTAAGTCCCGCATGCTCAACCTTCGGCTGATTTTCTGAAGCAAGTTGAGGCGAGCTTCGAGTTGGCCTTCGTCGGGTTGCACTAAGGCTTCTTTCCGAAACTGAATTTCCTTGAGGGGACCGGCCAGAGGGCTATTCACTCCAACTTCAGCATAAAACCACCTCAGAACCCAATCGGTGTACCATCTGGCATTGATGGCCTTAGCAGGGAATTGCAGGGCATATTCATCACGAAGCCTAAAATTGATGCTTCCGAAGGAAACTACCACCTTCTCACCTCCGGAGCCTACGAAGGTCTTTGGTTGACAAGTCGCTCTATGCAGCGCAGCGAAGATTTCAGCCCTCCCCTCACAACCTTCGGCTCTTAGTGCCCATTCGAAGATAGCCAGTCTAGCTACAGCATTCGGAGACAACTGGGGGAGGGTTACGTGAAACAAGTCAAGTACTTCGGCTAAAAAATCCACAGCTGGGAGGCCCAAGCCCGCTTCGAAAAAAGCTTCGAACACTACAACTTCTCCGGGTCTCGGTGATGGAATTGATTCTTTGCCCGGCTTCCGAATCATAACCCCATTACTAATATTTCCCCCCGCTGTGGTTGCCAAAGACTCTTTCTTGCAGGTAGACGGCCCCAACTCAAAGGATTGATCCAAGTACTTGGTTGAGGGTGGGCACAGACCTTGGACATCGGGGATTTGGGGATTTTTTCCCTTTGCCGCCATGGAAGTTGTCGCCTGCATCGGAGGCGTCGCCGCCATTGTTGCCGCTGCCGCCGCCGCAGCCGCTTGTTGACGAGCCAAGGTCGAAGGAGGTGCAGAGCCTTTAGTCTTCGCCATCGCAATCGCTGGATCGATCTGAGAGAGTGGAGACTAGGGCTCAAGAACTCGAGAACTAGGGCTCAAGAACTCAAAGGGCTCAAAAGGCTTTTGACTGAGAGGGAGCAGTGAAAAGGTAATCGAGTAAGTTCTGAAGTTCTTTATTTATAGTCTAAACTTTCCGTTTGTTACCGTTTAGGCTCTGCCCTTTCGCATTCCTGCCTGTTATTTTCCTCCGAAAATAACGCCTCGTATAACTCCGTTAGAAATAGAAACTAACGGCTATATTTTCTAAGTCTAAAAAGACTTTCGAACTTCCTGAGTTGGTTCTAAGATAGTTCGAAAAGTAATTACCTTATGACTAATTCGAAGTTCATATCTTCATGTATTTCGGAGATAAAATGAAAATCAATAACCCCTATGATTGGTTATCTTTTCTTTCCGTATACTGCTCTCCTAACGTTGCAGGTCGAACGGAGAAGCGTATTCGAGGGGCTACTGTTGGGGGAAAATATCTCATCTTCGGGGTTATTGCCGAAGCAGCATAAAGACAGCCAATCAATTCGAAGGTTGTTCGAAGACCATCTTCGAAGATGCCCAGAACCTCGTTCGAAGTCCGAAGACTGGCATTGGTTCGAAGTATGTCTTCGAACCAAAGCTCTTCAGGATCTTTTCTGCCAGCTAAGATGGAAGACTTATCTTCTATCCTATTAGATTAGTCTTTTACCATTTTAGCCCTATTAAGGAAACCAAATAGTTTCCTTAATGTCGGTTGTAATAGAGGGGTAAATAGGTCTTTTTCTTAATGTTTAGGCCTATAAATACCCCCCATTTCACCCTGTAATGAGGACAGATTACAAGTGAATCAATACACACTTTCGAACTATTCTAAGTTATTATCCTTTCGGAGGCTTAGAACAGTTTGCTTCGCAAACACTTCGTTTGTTAGTTTCTTTTCTACAGAAACCTGTTAGCGTAATCTTTTACGCCAACAGCGTCAATGGACACATCGGCCAATGCTACCTAGACCAAAGTATCTGCAGGTATGACGTCTACCTCATTTCCGTCCCACTGAATTAGGCATTTGTGCAAAGTAGAAGGAATGCAGCAGTTTGCGTGAATCCAATCACGCCCGAGCAGCACACTGTAGTTACCTTGCACGTCGACGACCAAGAATGCTATTGACAATGTCTTGTTTCCTACTGTCAACTCCATGGAGATCACACCTTTGGCCTAGGAACTCTCACCGTTGAAGCCATTGAGCATTAAGTTAGTTTTCTTCAGGTCCTCCTCGTCCCTTCCAAGTTTTTTCAATAGCGAGTAAGGCATTAGGTTAATGGTGGCACCACCATCAACAAGCATCCTAGAGATCGGCTTCCCGTCAATGTGACCCCTAATGTAGAGAGGCTTTAGATGGTGAGCTGAATCCTCGGGTTTTTCAAAAATAGCGTTGTGTGGGCCGAGGTTCAACTGAGCGACCTCGACCTCGTCCTGTGGTAGGGTGAACTCGACGGGCAGCAAGATGACGTTGATGTCCATTGCCTGAGGTGCAAGTCCCTCGGAAACGGGCGAGTAGTCATCGTCGATCATGTCATTGTCATCGCATGGACTAGGAGCCAGGTTGGTTATCTCAACCGGATTGACCCTCCATACATGTCTCATCGTTGGCCAAGGGTGGATTTCCTCAATGATGGTGTCTCGCTCATCCTCAGCTTTATTCTTGCGCATCTCCTGGGCTCGTAGGCGTTGTAGGCGCCTCTTCTGTGATTTGGACACACCTGGAGGTGTCCAAGATGGCTGTGGTTTGGTACTAGGTGCCACTGCCTTGTTCCTGTTATTTTTGGCCGAAGGGGTACTACCTAGATCGGCCTCGCATGTTTCATAGTTGGAGGGGCCTTCGCTGCAGACCATGCCAATCGGACAGGCCTCGTTCGGCCGGTTGGACCCAGCTCCGGCGCTGGCCTCGGCTGGAGTAGGGGACTTACCTCTGTCAGGCTTCGACAAAGGAGCCCTCGGGATATGGACTTCCTGAGACCCTATTCTGACTGTAATAGCTTTGGACTCCCTATCCTTTGCCTCTTCGCATTCATCTCCCTTGGCTTCGTCCCGTGCGAGTCGACTCAGAGGTACCACGAACAGCCTATGGATGATGCCTCCCTCCACCATGTCTATTTGTCCCTGCTAGTTATAATACTCCAAAGGAAAAAAAGGAATAGTGTTATGTTGCGGAGGGTGCTCTGATTGTGATACGTACGAAGCCCACGGGGTCCCCGCCCAATTGTATGGCGGGGGCATCAGTGGGTTTAGTGGCTTCGCCCACTGTGAGCCGAACCCATTGCCCGAAGGGGGTTCAGCCAGGTCGATGATATCTCAGACCATATCAGCGAGGGGTCCTGCCAGGCTAGAGGTACGTTCATCCAGTGTGGTCCGAAGACTCCCACCGGAGGGTTCGTCCAAAGCGGAGCTGGGTTCTGCCATTGGGGTCCGAACTCAATCTGTGTGGAGCTTGACCACTAGGGTCCGATGCCACTGTATGGAGGGTTCAGCCACTGGGGTCTAAAGCCACCGTAGGGGGTGTTAGGCCACTGTGGCCCGAAGTCACCATGCAGAGGTTTCGGCCACTGTGGACCGAAGCCATCATGCAGAGGGTTTGGCCACTGTGGTCCGAAGCCACCCTCCGACTGCTTTGGCCCCTTCGGCTGACTTAGCCTTTTTGCACGGGGGTCTATTTCTTTAGCTTTCTTTGGTGTTTGTTTAACAACATCTGATATGTCACCTTCGGCTTCTTGCGAGCCCTAGCCGAAGGAGGCGTGCTAACATTACGTTTCCACACTCCTACTTTAGGGTTCTTAGGTATGAGCGTGCGTGTACGTGATTCTCCAATAACGACTGCTTTCCCCTTAGTTGACTCGGCCTTTTCTGGCTGAATCAGCACTCTCTTTTCATCGAGATCGACAGTGTTCACGGGAAAGGGGCCTTTGTCTAGTTTCATCTTTGGACTGGGGTCTATCTTCAATCATCCTTCCTCTATGGCCGATTGAACCTGTCGACTAAAAACATTACAGTCGTTAGTATAATGCGAATGCAAATCATGCCACATAAAGTATGGGTGTTTCTTTAGCTCGTCGGCAGATGGAATGACTTGGCCTTTAGGCAACCTGAGAGGCTAGTTGTTCAAGAGGAAATCAAATATTTTATCACACTTGGTTATATCAAATGAGTACTTGACTTCGCTAGGCTGATTCTTGGCGGGAGACGGTCGTAACTCGGAGCAAGTAATAGGTTTGCTCTTAGCGTTCCAAACCCATTCGGCCGTGTACATGTCGGTTGAATCTTCTTCCTCTCCTGATTCTTCCTCGTCGGAGTGTTCCATGACGTGGACTTCAGCCCTTGGCTTGTTAAAGGTCTTGATGAACTTTTTATCTTTAGCTCGATGGCCCTAGGCTTGTTAAAGGTCTTAATGAACTTATTATCTTTAGCTCAGCCTTCCTAGACCAGAGCCTGTTGTAAGACTTTGCTAACTTCTAAAAAGTGTTGGTTGTCTAATCTCTCTTTAATTTCATAACGCAACCCACTAAAAGCTAGATCCACCAAATCCCTTTCCGAAATATTAAGACTAAAACACTGATTTCTGGTATCTCGAAAGCACTTGATATACTCGGAGGCGCTCTCGCTAGATTCCTGTCTAACCGATGTCAAGTGTGAAAGCCTAAGTTCTGTTTCACCCATGTATAAGTAGTCATGGAATTTTTTCTAATTCAGCCCACGTTTGGATGGAGTTCGGCGGGAGTGCCGAAAACCAAGTGAAAGCAATGCCGGATAGTGAGAGAGAGAATAGTCTAAGCTTTAAAGCGTTTGACCCACTAGCTTCTCCACACTGTGATAAAAACTAACTGACATGCTCTAGTGTGGTTTTGTTACCCTTACCATCGAACTTGGTGAATTCAGGGACTCTATAGCCGTGAGGGTAAGGTATCGTGTCAAAATGATCGAGGTACGACTTCTGATAAACCCTAGCTCGACCCCTAGGTACGAAGCCGGTGCACTTGTGCACGGATCCGTTCCTCGATGTCATCCTAACCTACTGCCTGCACGCGTCTCTCCTGCGGGGGCGCGACACATGGCGGTATGTCGGCATGTCGGCCGCGAGGCTCCTCATCGTGCGCTAGCTCGGGACGTATGACGTGTTCAGGCCTATGCGCTTGTGCATGTGGCGTGGGCAGCATGGGCAAAACTGGCGTTGGTGTAAGTGGAGGCGGCCCGTGGTAGGCAGTGCTAGTTTGGCCGTAAGTATAATGATTGGTCTTGGCCATGGATATTGAGGCCGGAGATGTAATGGCTTTGCCGGTACTATTGTCAGTTCTGCTGTAAATGTGATTTATCGGAGGTATGTTAGCAATAGGAGCTGGAGGTATGGCCTTGGTAAAGCCGAACCTTCTAAGCATCGCCTCTACCTGAGAGCTAACTGTCGAATCTAAATGATTGGCTAGCGAAGTGCTAACGTCTTGGTCTACTGATGCAACTATTTTTTGCTCAATCTCTAAAGAAGATAAACGAGGCAATACTGGAGTTACCTGGATCCGAGCGAGGTCGGGGTCGTTGACATCACGCTTGATGAAGCCCGCGCGTGTTTTGACGTAGCTCCCAAGCATGAGGTCCTGGAGTGCATTCATTTTTGCCTCAAGCTCTGCTCGGTCTTCTACAGGAATATCTTCAAGGGTAAGTGTCATGATGTTGCGGTTGTCGATATCCGCACCTCCCATGGGATCCATTGGCGATGTAGATGTAGTAGTTGTTGTAGACGTACTGGCAGCTGATGCAGATGTACTTGTCATGTTGGCATAGCCCTCCCCAGTGGAGTCACCAAAAAGTGTATTGACATGAAAAGGTGCCCCCGTACTTGGGTCAGTTCGACGATCCAAAAGTGTGTGGATACTTAGGGATGAGCCTAAGCGTAACACAACACCGACGTCACGTTCCGACTACCCTTAACCGTGGTAAGGGGTGGAGTCGCCAGATAATCAGATCACACATAAATAATCCAATTAGCCGAAAAGAAATATATTAAACAGAATAAATCAGCAAGTCGAGCGGAGCCTGACTGATCC
This sequence comes from Zizania palustris, assembly GCA_019279435.1. Taxonomy (NCBI): domain Eukaryota; kingdom Viridiplantae; phylum Streptophyta; class Magnoliopsida; order Poales; family Poaceae; genus Zizania; species Zizania palustris. The sequence goes on from JAAALK010000079.1 coordinate 44,794,495, forward strand.
GAAGTATATACTATGAAGGGTATCGTCGAAGGGTACCTTCGGCGTCTGATGCGAAGGGTCTTGCCAAAGGGTGCCTTCAGCGTTCGGACTGATCTGGCCAAAGGCATGCTCTGAACAGATCTTGACGTGACAATCACTTCCGAACAGTGGGGTTCGGCGCAAAGTCACTGACACGATAAAATAACTCGAACGCAATGCACGGGCGTGACTTCGTCTGACACGGGGTACAAACATGGTGAAGCCTGTCGTGACGAAGCATGTTGCGAAGCGTGCTGGCACATGGGACTTGGTCAAATCGACAACAGTGTGACGGTCCAGCACAGGTAGTCGAAGCAGTATTCCCGCCGAGGGGTGTTCTGGCAGCCTCTGAAACCAATCTCTTGGCTTCGAACACCTCCGGCGAAGTGGCTCCGAGCATGGAAACCTGCAACAGAACAGAGATCAAGTGCCAATTCGGCCTGGGGACCGAATTCTACTAAGTGTTGCACTAGAGATCGAAGGTAGCAATCTGTTACACAAATTAGCGAATACTTCACAGGAAAAGTAACAAGGATTGCCACTGTTCTGAAGTGGCTATTAGAGGTCTTCCAGGCAAACCCACGAAGGTTGTAGAAAAGTAAAGGTAAAAGTAAAGGTACGGTTCAAAGCTAGGGCTTTGTGTTGATTTGTGTTGGGGGGTTAATGAACTGGCCTCACCGCTATTCTACTAAGTGTTGCATTAGAGATCGAAGGTAGCAATATGTTACACAGAATAGCGAATACTTCACAGGCAAAGTAACAAGGATTACCACTGTTATGAAGTGGCTGTCAGAGGTCTTCCAGGCAAACCCACGAAGGTTGCAGAAAAGTAAAGGTACGGTTCAAAGCTAGGGCTTTGTGTTGGTGGGGGGTTAATGAACCGGCCTCACCCCTATATTTATAGGGGCTAGTCTTCTAATCTCTAATATTAATCTATTAAGATTTGGCCTAATCATGCGTAGGGATAAATTTAGCCAGAATCAAAATCAAACTCTATCCCTGGAATCCTGCTCGAAGTGGGCCTTCGGCCAGGTCTGCCGAAGCCTGATCCTCGGGCCGAAGCTTCGACGAGGTGGGCCTCCGAAGGCCTTCAAGCCAAAGCAAGCAAGCCAGCTGGAAGCTTCTGAAGCCCATAGCTTCAATGGGCCTTCAGCCCTATAGGGCATCGGCCCGACCCAGGACATGTGTATTTTTGGCCCAAATTACCAAAATTGATATTTTTACAATCTTAACCATTTGATGCCATTTTTTGCTATCAACAGATTTTATATTGTTTTAATTGAATGTTATTTCTCGTTTTATGTACTGAGAAGATTACATATTGAGCCCAGTATTCAATTAAATATCGCTAAAACTCATAGGTTATAGTTGCATTAGTCAAATGGATAACCCTACAATATAATTATTGAATCCCCGACCTTGATGTGTAAACCCAAGCCATGCTATCGAGCCTGTATTCCTTGTCACCAGTATACTTATTAATATTAGAAGTGTCCAATGTATTGACACAACTGCTATAGGATTAAAAATGAGTCGTAGGTACTTGGATTCTGATATATGATCCCCTATGTCTCTCACCCCTAGTATTCTGTTGGTATTGGAATTGGTTTTATAAGTTGGCATGGTCGGTTCTGGGTGCAAGCGAGGGAATTTGTTAGTCACACCCGGGTGCAAGCGGGATTCGTCGCAAAGCACTTTCGTACTAACCACAAGTCTAGTGGGTAAGTCTTAACTAGAGGTATGGGTCGTTCCAACCCGAGGCACTATGTGGAGAGGGGCAAGCAGCACTTGTGGGTGGATTGGGCCATGTGGCACAAAAGGGGGCGTGACATTGGTCCGGTGCACTGGCACGCCGATGAAACCTATAGTGTGTGTTATTGAGTTGGAGCGATTCATGCAAACAGTTTCGGCATAAGTTCTTGTGACTTGGGTCATTCGACACACTGCGGTGTGTGGGAATGAGTGCCTTGTGGGTACAGTGCTACATCTCTGATCAGAGTTAAATCTTTTCAAAAAGTCGAGCCCGCGGTCAAGGGCGAGTGGAGTGACATCCCATAGTTAGTCTATGTTTGAGAAGTGTTGCACGATTGATTGGGCATGTAAGGACTGTTGAGCGAGGAGGTCTGACTCTACTCCACGAGTTAGAAGATGTTGCATCATCCATGGTTTAAATATTTTTTATGAATAAATCTGACTCACATTAAAGGCTGCAAGATAAAAATGTACTTTTCCGCACTTTAACCCATTACCTCCCTTTGTTATTACCTTGCATTATTATTGCATTTTCTCGGTGGCTTGTTGAGTACGTTTGTACTCACCTATTGGAAAATCACTTCAGAGACGTACTATGATGAGGATGGTCTAGAGTAGCAACCTAGTTAAGGAAGCGACCCTGGAAGAGATGTTCATCGAATTTATTATTTTCATAGTTTCTTTTATTTTAACCTTTGTGTAATAATGTGGTATGTGAGCTATGAATGTTTGACGTATGTGTGTCATCGTGTGATGAACATCTTGTGATTATTGATTTTCTATGGAATTCCAATAAAGTCTGGGTTTTATTATATCCGGGTGCTACAAGATGGTATCAGAGCCGACTTGACTGTAGGAAGCCAAACAAACATGCCCGATGCCTAGCTTTATAAAAATTTATTTCGTAAAACTATACTTAATATTTTTCTCCTCTCCCTCACTCTTTAAACTTTGCCTTCTTTGTAGATGCCAACCCACGTTCGCAGTTCTACCGGGGGGCACTGGTTTCGTCCAAGAGCTCCGTATGTTGGTAGTTTTCCTACAATACACCCATGAACCAGAATACCGTAGGATCTACCAGATCGGCGAGAGTGGCCCGTGCAAAGTAACCCTGGCCCTCATCGCCGTAGACTCGGAGCTGACCTCCTTCGCCACCTCGATGAGAGCCGTAAGCTTCGAAATTGGTTGTCAAGAAACATCCCTTCAAGCACTAGGAGAACTTCGTCAGATTTACGACGACCGCCTAGAAGACACCACCTTTCGCCATCTGCCATCTCAGGAGCCAGGGTCAGATCGCAGCACTTACGTCATCCATCTCGATGGCGGCGACCCTCTAGTAGCCCGATTGACCCGTCTCTTATCCGCTATGGATACCCTCCACATAGAGGCTCTCATACTCGCCGACGAGACACAAGCTTGGGTCGACTACTACCGTTAGGAGGCCGACAAACTTCGGCAGCAACTTACCCAACTCCTTAGCCAGAACCGGGAACTCAAGAAGGATATTGCTGAACTAGTACCCATGGTTCCCCTTAGGAGGAAGACCCTTCAGAAGGCCCTTCGCCGCCCAAAGAAATTGCCCAGGCGAAGCACAGTCCAAACCATACCGGGTGAGGCTAGAATGTCCAAAGGAGTAATGGCCGACGACGAGGCCGAGCCTAGCACCATAGCAGGATCTGTCCAAGGGTCTGAAAACATCGCCGACAGCCCCTAGATGATTATAGTAGACGCTAGACACCAAATGTTTGTTTTTCTTGTTTGTGATACCATCCATAAGCGACTTGTGCTATGGGTGAGATAGAAAATAAGAGCTGAATTGTAATGAATTTCATATCACATTTAATAAAAAAATTGTGAGATATTTTGAGTATAATTTTCTAAACCTCCTATTATGATCTTGGGAAAATTTCATTTTCAGAATGGCCAATGAGCAGAACCTGTTCTCCACCCCCAACCTACCAAGCCACGCGGTGCCCAATGGAGAAGTACCAGGGCAATGCCAGACCGGGACACCAGTTGCCAACATCCCTACCTTGGCTAAGATGATGGCAAATCAAAATCAACTCATCACCGCATTGCTGGCTCAAATGCAGCAACAACAGGCCCACATGCATGAGTAGCAGGATCAGATAAACTGTTTGCAGCAACAACACCACTTGGAGCTACCTCCACACCCTCAAGCCCCCGCACCAGCCCCTGCCACCCAACTGTCAGAGTTCCTACGTGTGCGACCTCCCACGTTCTCAAGCACAACCAACCTGATGGAGGCAAGGGATTGGTTGAGAACCATGGGAAAGAAGTTGGATCTCCTCCCTTGCTCTGATACAGAGTGAGTGGCCTTCACAGCCCACCAGATCTAGGGTCTGGCTGCCGAGTGGTGGGACAACTACTGTGACGCCCATGCTTCCCGCACTGTGCACCGTGGACTCACCAACCCTGCCCACGCCAGCCCCTGCGCTCGCCGCTCGCACCAGCCGACGTCCGCACGCACGTGCACGCCCCACGTCAACGCACAGTCCCGGCCATCACAACCACTCCGATGCCCCGCTCAAACCGTCGGATTTCTCCCTCTGTCGCCCGGTCCTTCGTCGCCCTTGTACCCGTGCTTGTCACCTCCAACCACCCTAGCTCGGCCGAACGTCAGCTCCGGCACGCCCTTCACCTGCTCCGCTCCCTGCTCCGACGTGCGTCGCTGTACCCCTCCATTAATCACCTCACGTCGTCGCCCATGCCGCCGCGCGCGTTTAAGAGTCCCCCGAGCTCGACCACGGCCTGCACACGTGCTCATTCAATCCCTAGTCCACTGCCAACCCCCTCGGAGCACTAGAGTTCGCCGTCGTTCTTCACGAGCACCTCACCGCCACTTTCGGGTACGTCGAGATCTCCCTCCTCGTTGCTCCATTCCTTGTACCATTAGCGGGAACGTGACCAGCACCCTTTGTTGTCTTCCTTTCCGCAGCCGCCGACGCCGGAACCGCACCTTCACCGGGGACCCGTGTCGACGCCGTCGCGCCTTGTTTCGACCATAGGTAAAACTTCCTCCTAATCCCTTGTAGCAGTAGCTTACTTATGCCCTACCATTCGTGTTCCATGGGATAGCCATGGTGGAACGCCATCGGAACTCGCCGACGACGTTGAGCTATGGAAACCTTTAGGCTTCACCGTGGGTAGCTTCGTAGGAACCAATGTAGGTAGATCAGAGACCATGGATAGTTTACTGCTATCTCTAATCCCGTGAAAATGTCCTCCGTTGGTCGCCGGAGCACCCCTATGGCCCTCGACGCCACCTCTCTGTTAGTTTACCCCCTTTTTAATTATGGACAAACCGTAGCTCTAATTGAAAATCCAACCGTACATAATGTTAATCATAGTATGTAGAACCTACGGTTAAAATTTGGGATCAATCGGAGTTAGTATGAAGAAGTTATGCCCCGTAGAAGTTTCGGTCGTTGAAGGTCGTCTTCAACCTCCAGCCATCGTCTACTGTTCGGCCCCTGTTCCACTGCCAGTTGGGCCCCACACGTCAGCCACTAGCCTGCAGCATGACACCCTCCCTGTTCCACTGCCAGCGGGCCCGTCCAGTGTGCTGTTTTCCCCCTGGGCCGAATCAGCTAGCCCATCCCAAATAGTAGCATTTTCTATTTTCGGGAATTAATACCAGCACAGCCCATTCAGTAAACAGGCCGGCCCAGCCTCCTTAAACAGTACATTTTCCCATTTTCCGAAATTATTTTCAGTCAGCCCATTTAGCCCAATAGCACACAGTACCTCTTGTCATTTTCAGAAAATGTTTAAACTTCAAAAAATTATATAAAATCCGTTATAGCTCCGAATCGCTCCGTTCAAATTTCTATAAATTCATAAAATTATGAACTTTAATTTAGGATGAAATAAAAATGTTTTTCCCAAAACTTTTTTTTATGCTTCTATTTATGTGATGTTATTTGTACCATAGTTACCGACGTCGAAGATCCGCAAGAATTCAATCCCGAAGACCCTGAGTATTATCCAGATAAAGGCAAGTCTCCCTTTGATCATGTTTGATCCCATGTTTGTTAACTTAATTTTATAAAGATGCATGTTTAGGACACACGCACACATACACTTAAAATTCATGACGATCGCCTTCGCGAGTACGTCAATGAAACCTAAAATTGTTGTACTTAGCCTATCCTTGATAATTGAGAACCCTATTGACCTTGTCGCCATGATGGTTACGATGACCCCATCCTAGTATCGTGATGTGGGTTGTCCGTGATCAAACCCCGTTTTTACTTTTATTACATTACATGATTGCAAATGAACGAAGCGTGTGGGTTGAAGATGGGATTTGAAAGATTGTTTTGAAAACCGGTACAGAGTGCCGAGTTAGAAGAAAATGGTTACCAAAGAAGGGAGTTTTGGGTAAAAACTTGCCATGAGTCATCATCACCTTTCGGGGTTCGACTTCAAGTGGCGCATAAGGACCGATTCCTTGGGAAAAACGTCATGCACACCAAAGTGCAACCTTACGGACATTATGGGGTATCCCTGGTTGAGTACCTAGTGGGTTTAGGATCGCCTGATTGCCAGTAGATGTGAAATGCCCAGGGTGACTCTGTGGTTAGTTTTGGGCTCAAGGAGCCGTATGAGATTGTGATGGTTATGAAGAAAGGTGGTAGGGAGAGGTGAAAGGGGAATTGAGCACCCTTGGTATTTCAGAGGAGAAGGGGGCCGAGGGCCAATGGATCCTTGGTTGGACCCGTCTATGTGGCAATGAGCTATCCTAGGTCGGCTGGAGAAATGCCTTGTAGTGAGCCTCCTTGCCTTGCAAACAAGGAGTAGTTCGCGACGTAAGGGTAAAGTGTACACCTTCTGCAGAAGTATGAACTGTTCGGACAGCCGTGCCCCCGGTTATGGGCGCGTGCCATGATAGTTGCCCATGCGTAGTGTTTGGTTATGATTTTCATCAAGAAAATAAGTTGAGGGTTGGGAAGCATTACCAGAGTGCACCCTAGGGGTGTACGGCCAGCCTTCGTGGTCGGCAACGAACTTGTGTAGTTCGGGAAGTCGAAATGGCTTCATAGAGAGAGGGAAAGGTTCAACCCTAGGTTGAGAGAGAAAAATATGGTTTGATGTTATGGGAAAACCTTCCCAATGGAGGGGCGGGCTAGTACCAAAGAAAAGATAAGAGTGTGAATATGGATGTATTGTTGCGGAAAATGAGAAGATGTGGAGTTGATGAAATGGTTGAGATTGAACTTTGAAAAATAAATAAAAATTACCACTTATCAGTTAGTGGAGGTTGGGACCTCTGCTAACAGGAATGGGACACTTAGAAATTTAAAGGTCTTTTTATACCAATAAGCCCCAACCGCCCTTGATGACCTACATTTATAAATATTTCCCGAGACTTGTTGAGTACGTTTGTACTCACCCTTTTTTTACCCCCCCCTAGAAGATGAAGCCCAAGCAGGAGAAGACGAATGGTTTCCCGAAGGAGAAGAGGACGTTCAAGGAGATGAAGATGAGGATCACCAAGCGTAGGGTCTCGAGCCTAGTTCCCAACTAGGAGATGGAGATGCTTCCGCTAAGACTTAGTTATTTTGCTTCCGCTGAAAGACTTTGTGATGTTTGAATTGCCGCGAGGAATGCCTCCTACGGCTTTTGTAATGAACTTGGGTTTGAAATACTTATGTATTCGCAATGTGCTACCGTTGGATTGTGAAATATCTTCAATGATGTTGTTGCAATTCAATTAGTGGCAACCCATCTCATATTAGCCAAGTCTATACGAGACGGGGGTGTCACAAAGGTGGTATCAGAGCATAAGTTGGCCCTAGGAACGAGACCCATAAGTGTCCTTAGGGAGTTATGTTTTATCATACAAACTATTTTCCTAAAAATCTCTTATTCTAACCTACTACTTATTATAAATGCTTGTTATACTAATAACTTCCTTCTGTCTAAAATTTTATAGGTATGGCGTCAGGACAGGCTAGCCACACCCATGGAGAGGGTTTTGATGGATTTGTGAGCTTGCTTCGCGAGATGGCCAACTACATAGGGTTTGCCCCACCAGATTATATTTGTGTCTTAGAGGCTGCTGCCCCGCATCGCTGCCAGACTACCCTTAGACTGCTCCCAGCCTCTGATGACATCTCTAGCCACGAGTTTAGTGCCATCCGCCCCACTCTTCCCCTAGCCATACAAGCAGTCTCCCACCTAGCTATAGGTCGCCTTCGCATTATCCATGCCCCTTTGCTTCGTGATAGCCGCTTCCACTACCTACCCCATATATCTTTTGCTGGCACTATTAGTGAGTATCCCTGCCCTTGCTCAGATGGACATCCAGCCTTAGCTGTCCTATCCCAGATGAGCCGAGCCCAGGATAGGCAGCATCGTAGCCTCTTGGATGCCCTTGGGGTTCTTGAGTCCGAGGCCGCATCCCTTCGCGCTATAGTTGCCTCCCTCGCACCACCACCAGCAGCACCACCAGTAGCACCAGCCATAGCTCCACCAGCCGTAGCTCCACCAGTCGCTGCTCCACCAGCCTCAGCACCACTAGTAGCACCAGTCATAGCTCCACCAGTCGCTGCCCCACCAGCCGCAGCACCACCAGTAGTGGCACCAGCTCCAGTCATAGCACCCCAGCCAGTTGCACCTATACCTCCACCTCGTGACGGTTCACCCCGTGGCGGTGAGGATGGTGATGTCATGGATTACACTCCTGACTCGCCGACTCCTCGCCCGTGTCGTGAGTTGCCTACAGCCGCATCCTATCGCGCCCGCTTTCGCCCACTTGGTCCCCCACCATCCACTCGCTTTGCACCACCTCGCCCCACCTTAGGAGACATTGCTACCAGTTCTGCCTCTAGGACCCCTGAGTTAGAGGCCTACCCATATCATACTACACCTATGGTGCCAGTAACACCTCTAGCACGTCCTCCTATTGCCCCTACCCAGCCATCTACCACTTATGTTGCTCCGCCAGCCGCCGCTCCAGTTGCCGCACCCGTCATGGCTTCACCACCAGTTGTACCACCCAAGGTGATAGTCTTGAGCGATGATGATGATGATGATCTCGACGATGATTTCGGCGATGACCACGACGACGACCACGATGATGACCATGATGACGGCCATGGCATTGGACCTGATGACTTCGATGATGAGGACCCAGAGGAGCCCAGCTTTGAGGACGACCTGGAGGAGTAGCTTTATGGACAGTTAGAGTATGAGTCGACACCCTTTTGGTAGCTTTTGACCCCTTAAGGGTCATGTGGTAGGTCGACTTCGAGCTTGATCTTTTGGAGTTTGTATGTGAAATGTATGTTGTGATGTATGATTGTGTATGATGTGATGTGTGTATCGGACCATATTTTACGGTGTGTATGGACTACGTGCTCGCACGTATGTGCCTCGATCACCGTCCCCTTTTATATGCAGCACCTATTTCCTAAAACGATTTATGTGATGTGTTTTATATTCTTTTCTACCGCATATTGTTATCGTTAGCCTTCTTTTTGCGATAGATGGCCCGTGGTAGGCGTCGTCAAGCACCGATCCGTTTGGGTTTTGAAGACATGGTTCAGAATCAGCCACCTGAAGATGCAGCCTCAGAAGATGGAGGAAGCCTTAATGAGCCAGAGCAGCAAGAGAATGTTCCCCCACCACCACCACCTAACATGGCCCAATTAATGGCTATCCAAACCCAAGTACTCCAAGGCCTAGCTCATGGATTTGCCGAGATCCGTCAAGATCTTGCCCCACACCTTGCCCAACCTCAGGGAAGAGCCAAGCTAACAGAATTTCTTCGATCTCACCCACCAGAGTTCTCTCAGACAGTCGAGCCAGTGGAAGCTGATGATTGGCTCCGTGATGTGGAAAGGAAACTAGACTTGGTCCAATGCACTCCTAGAGAGAAGGTATTATATGCCACAAATCAACTCCGTGGACCCGCCGCCTTGTGGTGGGAAAATTACTGTGCCACTCATGCTAATGCTGCAGCAATTGGGTGGGTCGAGTTCTCCGAGGCCTTCAAGACAGCTTTCATCCCCGAAAGCCTCATGGAGTTGAAGCGTGCAGAGTTTGATCAACTTCGCCAAGGAGCTTCCACTATGACAGATTATCTGACCCGCTTCAACAAGATGTCCCGGTATGCCCTCGACGAGGTAGATACTGAAAAGAAGAAGATAAGAAGATTTCTAAAAGGAGTAAATTCAGGACTGAGAGTCCAATTAGTAGGCCTTGATTTCCCTACATTCCAGATCCTAGTGAACAAGGCTCTACTAATTGAGAGTGCCCGGAAGGATGCCGAGGAGTTTCGCAAGCGGAAAAATTTTCAGCAGGGAGCTTCATCTCGAAGCCACCCTCGAGCCCGTCTAACCCCATCCACCCAGAACCCAGTTCCATCCCAGCAGTACTCCAACAACCCTACTCCTCGCCAAAACCAATCCACTTACCGCCCTCCAGTGCCCCGTTTCAACCAAGCTCCACCTACCAAACCCATCTACAACAACCTAGGAGGAGGCAACACTAGCTCCTTCACTACACCAGCAAGAAACTTCAACCAAGCAGCCATTCAGTGCTATGTCTGCCGCAATTTTGGTCACATGGCCCGAAACTGTCCACATAATCAGGCTAACATGGCCCCTGCACGTTCCAACGTCAGCACTGCACGTGCTCCACCAGCAGGACAAGTCCGAGTTGCACCAGCTGCAAGTGCGCAAGCCTCTCGTGCCACCAACAATTATGGCAGAGGAAGAGTCAACCATGTCCAAGCAGAAACAGCACAAGAAGCCCCAGAAGTAGTCATGGGTATGTTTTTGCTCAACTCCGTACCTGCTATAGTATTGTTTGATTCTGGTGCATCACATTCTTTCATCTCCAAGAAAATTGTGGATAAACATAGTTGGAAGACACATCCTATGAAAACAAAATTGTGTGTTCGCTCACCTTGTGGTGAAATTGAAGTTGAACATTTCTGCCCAAAGCTAAGCCTAGAGTTTCAAGGGGTCATCTTTGTGGTTAACCCCATCGTACTCCCTACTCAAGGATTGGATCTTATCCTTGGAATGAATTGGCTTTCGAAAAACCATGGTCGTATAAATTGTTCCAAAAGAACAGTAACTTTAACAGACCCCAATGGGAATGATGTCACATGTCGAATGGAAGAAGGGACTAGAGCCCAACCTATAGTGCATAATGTTCAAGTTAGCAGCATGGAAGAAGTACCAATAGTGAATGAATATCCCGATGTTTTCCCTGATGAACTTCCTGGAATGCCCCCGGATAGGGATATCGAGTTCTCCATCGAACTTGCCCCTGGCACGGCTCCCATATCGAAGAGACCCTATAGAATGGCCGCAAATGAATTGGCGGAAGTTAAGAAACAGATAGAAGAACTTCAAGCCTTGGGATTTGTGCGCCCTAGTACTTCACCTTGGGGAGCACCCGTCCTACTAGTCAAGAAGAAGGACGGATCAGAACGCATGTGTGTTGACTACCGAGCCTTAAATGAGGCCACCATCAAGAACAAGTATCCTCTACCAAGGATTGATGATCTCTTTGACCAGCTAACCGGAGCAACGGTGTTTTCAAAAATAGATCTCAGATCAGGGTACCATCAGTTGAAGATTAGGCCCCAAGATATCCCCAAGACCGCTTTTATCACCCGTTATGGTTTATATGAGTACACAGTGATGTCCTTCGGATTAACAAATGCCCCAGCATATTTTATGACCTTAATGAACACTGTTTTCATGGAATACTTGGATAAGTTTGTTGTAGTTTTCATAGATGACATACTGATTTATTCCAAGAGCAAGAAAGAGCACGCCAATCATCTGCAGGTGGTCCTACAAAAATTAAGGGAGCACCAGTTGTATGCCAAATTCTCCAAGTGTGAGTTTTGGTTAGACCAAGTTGCCTTTCTAGGTCATGTCATAACTGCAAAAGGCATTGAAGTTGACCCTAGCAAGATAGAAGCCGTAGTAACCTGGCAAGCCCCCAAAAATGTCTCGGAGATAAGGAGTTTCCTAGGCTTTGCTGGTTATTATAGAAGATTCATCGAAGGTTTTTCCAAGATTTCCAAGCCAATGACTGAGCTACTCAAGAAAGAGAAGAAGTTTGAATGGACACCAGCATGTGAGGAGAGCTTTCAAGAATTAAAGCAGAAGCTTACCACAGCCCCAGTACTAACACTACCAGACATCAGAAAAGATTTCGAGATCTATTGCGATGCATCTCGAAAAGGCCTAGGATGTGTCTTGATGCAAGATCGTCGAGTGGTAGCATATGCTTCGAGACAATTAAGACCTCATGAGCAAAACTATCCTACTCATGATTTGGAATTGGCTGCAGTTGTGCATGCTTTAAAAATTTGGAGGCATTACCTTCTCGGCAATAGATGTGAGGTTTACACAGACCACAAAAGTCTAAAGTATATTTTTACTCAGACAGAATTGAACCTAAGGCAAAGAAGATGGCTAGAATTGATCAAGGATTATGATCTCAGTATTCACTACCATCCAGGAAAAGCTAATGTGGTCGCTGACGCCTTAAGCCGAAGAGCTTATTGCAATATGGCATTAGTGCAAACCAATCAAGACCAAATATGTAAAGAAATTGAAAGACTTCGCCTCACCATAGTACCACCTGGTACCTTAGCTACCCTAGTGGTACAACCCACACTAGAGATGCGGATCCGAGAAGCACAAAAAGAAGATGAAGAAATCAAGCATATCAAGGAAGGTATGTCAGAAGGCAAGAATCCTGAATTTAAGATTGATGACCAAGGAACCCTATGGATTAGTCAACGGATTTGTGTTCCAAACAAAGAAGGGATTAGAGACCTCATTCTGAAAGAAGCTCATGAGTCAGCCTACTCCATACATCCCGGAAGTACTAAAATGTACCAAGACCTCCGACAACACTATTGGTGGTCTGGAATGAAGAAGGATGTTGCCGAGTATGTCGCTAAGTGCGACACATGCCAACGAGTAAAAGCCGAACATCAGAAACCCGCCGGTTTATTGCAGCCCCTTCACACACCAGAGTGGAAATGGGAAGAAATTGGTATGGACTTTATAACAGGACTACCCAGGACTCAACGAGGTTATGACTCTATTTGGGTAATTGTGGATCGTCTGACCAAGGTAGCACACTTTCTACCGGTCAAAACTACCTTCAATGGTAAACAGCTAGCTGAGCTATATATGAGCCGAATAGTATGCCAACATGGTGTACCAAAGAAGATAGTCTCAGATAGAGGTACCCAGTTTACCTCGAGATTTTGGGAACAATTACATGAAGCCATGGGCACTCACCTAAACTTCAGTACGGCTTACCATCCTCAGACAGATGGCCAAACGGAAAGGGTAAACCAAATACTAGAAGACATGTTGAGGGCATGTGCCTTGGAATTTGCCCGCACATGGGATCTATGCTTACCCTATGCTGAATTTTCCTACAATAACAGTTATCAAGCTAGTATACAAATGTCGCCTAACGAGGCGTTATATGGAAGAAAGTGTAGAACCCCTTTGTGCTGGGATACCACTAGTTCCAACCCGGTGTTTGGGCCAGATGTCATACAGTCGGCCGAAGACCAAGTCAAGATCATTCGAAATAGGCTCCAAGTAGCCCAAAGCCGACAGAAGAGCTATGCAGATAATCGTCGTCGCCATCTCGAGTTTGAAGTTGGAGATCATGTTTATCTACGGGTATCACCCTTACGAGGTGTCAGGAGGTTTGGAATCTCCGGAAAACTAGCACCTCGATATATAGGCCCATATCCTATAACCGCTCGAAAAGGAGAAGTGGCATATCAACTAGAACTACCCGCCTCACTGTTTGATGTGCACAATGTGTTCCATGTGTCACAACTGAAGAAATGCCTACGGATTCCGGAAGAGCAAGTACCATTGGAAGGAGTGACCCTTGGGGAAAATCTAACTTATGAAGAACAACCAATCCGAATCCTCGATGAGAAAGAGAGTCAGACTAGGCGAAAGATTACAAAGTTTTATAAAGTGCAATGGAGTAATCACACGGAGGCAGAGGCTACATGGGAAAGAGAAGATCACTTGCAAGCAGAGTACCCCGACCTTTTCACTGGTATGTAAAATCTCGGGACGAGATTTTTGTAAGGGGGGAAGGTTTGTGACGCCCATGCTGCCCGCACTGTGCACCGTGGACTCACCAACCCTGCCCACGCCAGCCCCTGCGCTCGCCGCTCGCACCAGCCGACGTCCGCACGCACGTGCACGCCCCACGTCAACGCACAGTCCCGGCCATCACAACCACTCCGATGCCCCGCTCAGACCGTCGGATTTCTCCCTCTGTCGCCCGGTCCTTCGTCGCCCTTGTACCCGTGCTTGTCACCTCCAACCACCCTAGCTCGGCCGAACGTCAGCTCCGGCACGCCCTTCACCTGCTCCGCTCCCTGCTCCGACGTGCGTCGCCGTACCCCTCCATTAATCACCTCACGTCGTCGCCCATGCCGCCGCGCGCGTTTAAGAGTCCCCCGAGCTCGACCACGGCCTGCACACGTGCTCATTCAATCCCTAGTCCACTGCCAACCCCCTCGGAGCACTAGAGTTCGCCGTCGTTCTTCACGAGCACCTCACCGCCACTTTCGGGTACGTCGAGATCTCCCTCCTCGTTGCTCCATTCCTTGTACCATTAGCGGGAACGTGACCAGCACCCTCTGTTGTCTTCCTTTCCGCAGCCGCCGACGCCGGAACCGCACCTTCACCGGGGACTCGTGTCGACGCCGTCGCGCCTTGTTTCGACCATAGGTAAAACTTCCTCCTAATCCCTTGTAGCAGTAGCTTACTTATGCCCTACCATTCGTGTTCCATGGGATAGCCATGGTGGAACGCCATCGGAACTCGCCGACGACGTTGAGCTATGGAAACCTTTAGGCTTCACCGTGGGTAGCTTCGTAGGAACCAATGTAGGTAGATCAGAGACCATGGATAGTTTACTGCTATCTCTAATCTCGTGAAAATGTCCTCCGTTGGTCGCCGGAGCACCCCTATTGCCCTCGACGCCACCTCTCTGTTAGTTTACCCCCTTTTTAATTATGGACAAACCGTAGCTCTAATTGAAAATCCAACCGTACATAATGTTAATCATAGTATGTAGAACCTACGGTTAAAATTTGGGATCAATCGGAGTTAGTATGAAGAAGTTATGCCCCGTAGAAGTTTCGGCCGTTGAAGGTCGTCTTCAACCTCCAGCCATCGTCTACTGTTCGGCCCCTGTTCCACTGCCAGTTGGGCCCCACACGTCAGCCACTAGCCTGCAGCATGACACCCTCCCTGTTCCACTGCCAGCGGGCCCGTCCAGTGTGCTGTTTTCCCCCTGGGCCGAATCAGCTAGCCCATCCCAAATAGTAGCATTTTCTATTTTCGGGAATTAATACCAGCACAGCCCATTCAGTAAACAGGCCGGCCCAGCCTCCTTAAACAGTACATTTTCCCATTTTCCGAAATTATTTTCAGTCAGCCCATTTAGCCCAATAGCACACAGTACCTCTTGTCATTTTCAGAAAATGTTTAAACTTCAAAAAATTATATAAAATCCGTTATAGCTCCGAATCGCTCCGTTCAAATTTCTATAAATTCATAAAATTATGAACTTTAATTTAGGATGAAATAAAAATGTTTTTCCCAAAACCTTTTTTTATGCTTCTATTTATGTGATGTTATTTGTACCATAGTTACCGACGTCGAAGATCCGCAAGAATTCAATCCCGAAGACCCTGAGTATTATCCAGATAAAGGCAAGTCTCCCATTGATCATGCTTGATCCCATGTTTGTTAACTTAATTTTATAAAGATGCATGTTTAGGACACACGCACACATACACTTAAAATTCATGACGATCGCCTTCGCGAGTACGTCAATGAAACCTAAAATTGTTGTACTTAGCCTATCCTTGATAATTGAGAACCCTATTGACCTTGTCGCCATGATGGTTACGATGACCCCATCCTAGTATCGTGATGTGGGTTGTCCGTGATCAAACCCCGTTTTTACTTTTATTACATTACATGATTGCAAATGAACGAAGCGTGTGGGTTGAAGATGGGATTTGAAAGATTGTTTTGAAAACCGGTACAGAGTGCCGAGTTAGAAGAAAATGGTTACCAAAGAAGGGAGTTTTGGGTAAAAACTTGCCATGAGTCGTCATCACCTTTCGGGGTTCGACTTCAAGTGGCGCATAAGGACCGATTCCTTGGGAAAAACGTCATGCACACCAAAGTGCAACCTTACGGACATTATGGGGTGTCCCTGGTTGAGTACCTAGTGGGTTTAGGATCGCCTGATTGCCAGTAGATGTGAAATGCCGAGGGTGACTCCGTGGTTAGTTTTGGGCTCAAGGAGCCGTATGAGATTGTGATGGTTATGAAGAAAGGTGGTAGGGAGAGGTGAAAGGGGAATTGAGCACCCTTGGTATTTCAGAGGAGAAGGGGGCCGAGGGCCAATGGATCCTTGGTTGGACCCGTCTATGTGGCAATGAGCTATCCTAGGTCGGCTGGAGAAATGCCTTGTAGTGAGCCTCCTTGCCTTGCAAACAAGGAGTAGTTCGCGACGTAAGGGTAAAGTGTACACCTTCTGCAGAAGTATGAACTGTTCGGACAGCCGTGCCCCCGCTTATGGGCGCGTGCCATGATAGTTGCCCATGCGTAGTGTTTGGTTATGATTTTCATCAAGAAAATAAGTTGAGGGTTGGGAAGCGTTACCAGAGTGCACCCTAGGGGTGTACGGCCAGCCTTCGTGGTCGGCAACGAACTTGTGTAGTTCGGGAAGTCGAAATGGCTTCATAGAGAGAGGGAAAGGTTCAACCCTAGGTTGAGAGAGAAAAATATGGTTTGATGTTATGGGAAAACCTTCCCAATGGAGGGGCGGGCTAGTACCAAAGAAAAGATAAGAGTGTGAATATGGATGTATTGTTGCGGAAAATGAGAAGATGTGGAGTTGATGAAATGGTTGAGATTGAACTTTGAAAAATAAATAAAAATTACCACTTATCAGTTAGTGGAGGTTGGGACCTCTGCTAACAGGAATGGGACACTTAGAAATTTAAAGGTCTTTTTATACCAATAAGCCCCAACTGCCCTTGATGACCTACATTTATAAATATTTCCCGAGACTTGTTGAGTACGTTTGTACTCACCCTTTTTTTTACCCCCCCTAGAAGATGAAGCCCAAGCAGGAGAAGACGAATGGTTTCCCGAAGGAGAAGAGGACGTTCAAGGAGATGAAGATGAGGATCACCAAGCGTAGGGTCTCGAGCCTAGTTCCCAACTAGGAGATGGAGATGCTTCCGCTAAGACTTAGTTATTTTGCTTCCGCTGAAAGACTTTGTGATGTTTGAATTGCCGCGAGGAATGCCTCCTACGGCTTTTGTAATGAACTTGGGTTTGAAATACTTATGTATTCGCAATGTGCTACCGTTGGATTGTGAAATATCTTCAATGATGTTGTTGCAATTCAATTAGTGGCAACCCATCTCATATTAGCCAAGTCTATACGAGACGGGGGTGTCACAACTACCGTGAGTCCCAGCCCGAGGGTCACGTCGTCACTTGGGCGGAATTCTCCAACTCCTTCCGAGCCGCCCACGTTCCTGCTGGAGTCGTGGCCTAGAAGCAACAAGAATTCCATGACTTGCAACAAGGAGGCAAGTCGGTCACGGAATACCTCCACGAGTTCAACTGTCTGGCCCATTATGCGCTAGAGGAAGTCCGCACCGATGCCGCCCTCCAGGCCAAGTTCCTCCGGGGACTGGAGGACGAGCTATCTGTCTAACTTGTCACCGTGGACTACGCCAACTTCCAACAGTTGGTGAATAAAGCTATCATCCATGAGACCGAGCAGAACAGGTTGGACCACAAGAAGAGGAAGATGATAGCCTTCAAGCATAACCAGGGAATCCTTCAGAGGCCCCGCTTCACTCCTCTAGCCCATGCACCAAGCTATCACCCTCGTCCCGCCTTTAGGCCGCAGTACAACTTCAGCGGTCCAAATACCAGGAACCCCCACCTAGCTCCACCAGCTCCATTGGCCCCATCGGCACTTGCCGTCAAGACCACTACCCTGAGAGACCGGAACGACAAGCTGGTGGTGTGCTTCAACTGCTGCAAGGAAGGGCACTACTCCCATCAGTGTCCTCACCCCAAGCAAACCCAAGGAGCCGCTCCCAACCCGATGATCCACGCCCGTGTCAACCACGTCACCGCGTAAGATGCCCAAGAAGGCCCGAAAGTCGTCCTCAGTATGTTTACTGCCAATTCCATACCCGCGGTAATATTGTTTGACTCGAGAGCAACACACTCCTTCATATCTAAGAATTTTGTGAAAAAATAATGGACTAGAAGTACTCTAACTACCTAAGCCTTTGGTAATTGCCACCCCCGATAACCAAAATCTAGACACCCTATTTAGCCCAAGGATAAGGATAGAAATCCAAGGGGTATTATATTGGGCAGACCCGATCCTTATAGATTGCAAGGGCCTAGACCTCATCCTCGGTATGGACTGGTTAATGAAGTAGAAGGGAATGATAGAATGCGCCAGCAAGTCCGTCACCATAACCAACGAGGATGGAATCACCATCACCTTTGAGATGGCCACCCAGGGTCTAAGAGGGACTTCTCTCCACCAGATGGCAGTAGAAGAAGTGCATGTAGTCCGAGAGTATGCGGATGTTTTTCCTGAAGAACTGTCGTGAATGCCACCCAAGAGGGACATCGTATTCAAGATCGAGCTCGTCCCCGGAACCACGCCCATCTCCAAACGACCGTATCGCATGGCTGCAAATGAGCTAGCAGAAGTGAAGAGTAACATTGAAGAGCTCGAATAGAAAGGTTATATTCGACCGAGTACCTCACCTTGGGGAGCACCGGTCATATTCGCCGTGAAGAAGGACAAGACAAAGAGGATGTGTGTGGATTATAGGGCTCTGAATGATGTAACCATCAAGAACAAGTACCCTTTACCATGGGTCGAAGACTTGTTCAATCAGCTCAAAGGAGCCTCAGTCTTTTCTAAGGTTGACCTCTGATCAAGCTACCATCAGCTCAAGATCAGAGAAGAGGACATCCCCAAGACTGCCTTCATGTCCCGTTATGGACTATACGAGTACACGATGATGTCTCTCGGACTCACGAATGCCCCCGCATTCTTCATGAACATGATGAACAATGTCTTCATGGAATTCTTGGACAAGTTCATTGTGGTGTTCATAGACGATATACTCTCCTACTCCAAGACCAAGGAAGAGCACGAAGCCCATCTCTGTCTGACCTTGGGAAAGTTATGGGAACATCGGCTGTATGCCAAGTATAGCAAGTGTGAATTCTGGTCGTCCGAAGTGAAGTTCCTAGGGCATGACATATCTGCCAAAGGAATAGTCGTGGATCTGACCACTGTGGAAGCTATAACAAACTGGTTGCAACCTTAGAATGTATTGGAGATTCAGAGTTTTCTAGGACTGCCTGAATATTACCGGTGATTCATTGAGAATTTTTCCAAGATCGCCAAGCCCATGACCTGATTATTACAGAAGGAAGTAAAATTCGAATGGACTCTAGCCTATGAAGAGAGCCTCCAAACCCTCAAGAAGAGACTCGTATCAGCCCTAGTGTTGACACCACCGGACATCCGGAAAGACTTCCATGCCTACTGCGATGCTTCTCGCCTTGGACTAGGGTGTGTTCTCATGCAAGACGGGAAAGTAGTATCATACGCCTCATGGCAGTTGAGACCGCACGAGCTGAACTACCCCACGCATGACTTAGAACTGGTGGCAGTAGTCCATGCGCTGAAGATATGGAGGCATTACCTTGTGGGTAACAGGTGTGAAGTCTTCACCGACCACAAGAGTCTCAAGTACATATTCACCCAACCATATTTGAACCTCGGGCAGAGAAGATGGTTGGAACTGATCAAGGATTATGACTTAGGCATCCATTAACATCCCGGTAAGGAAAATGTAGTAGCAGATGCTCTAAACCGGAAAGGATACTGCAATGCCCTCGTAGTACAAGATCAGGCCCCTCTGCTATATAGAGAGATGGAAAGATTGAACTTAGGGATCACCACCAGGGAGTACCTCGCTGTACTTGAAGCCAAGCCTGTCTTGATGGACCAGATCCGTGAAACACGGAATGAAGACCCCGACATAGTTGAGATCTAGAAGAATATGAGAAGGGGAAAACACCAGGGTTCTCCGAAGATGAAGTTGGCACCGTATGGTTCGGAAACAGGATATGCGTGCCCAATAAGCCCGAGCTGAAGGCTCTCATTCTCAGATAAGCCCATGAAACCTTGTACTACATACATCCCGGAAGTACCAAGATGTACCAAGACAAAAAAAATATTGGTGGGTCAGTATGAAAAGAGAGATAGCTGAATATGTGGCAAGGTCTGACACTTGTCAACGAGTCAAGGTAGAGCACCAGAGACCTGCCGGTCTTTTACAACCCCTCTAGGTTCCCGAATGGAAGTGGGAAGAAGTGGGGATGGACTTCATCACTAGACTGCCCAGGACCCAAATTATTGAACAATAAAATAAATTCAGAAAATACCTTTTCAGGAAATAATTTAATTTTTATTTTCCACAAAGCTGAAAGTTCCTAAGATAAATAAAATCCAGAGAAATAATTCAAATCATGGTCTAGAAAATTTATATTATGTTCATAAGACCAAGATACAATTTTGAGAGTTTTTACAAATTTTTCTAACCTTTGCTTCTAACTCATAATTTATAAAGCATTATTTGTGATTATTTTTATTCAAACAAGGATTTAAAATAGCATTGGGCCAAAACCCTCCATTCTCTCTCCCCGGCTGGCCCAACCCGTTCACCACGCCATCCTCCCACTGACAAGTCAGCCCCGCCTGTCGGCGCGCTCAGCCTCACCTAAGCCAGGCCCACCTGTTAGCTCCCTCCTCTCTGTCTCATGCCACGGCCCCACCTGTCGGCGCCGACCGTTAACCCTCACTCCCCCTCGCGCTCACTGACCTACAGGACCCACATGTCAGTCATCTTCAACCTCGCACTCCCGAGATCTCCGGCCACCGCCTTCACTCCCGAGTGCCTCTGTCGTGGGCCCAAGCTCCGGTTAACGTCGGGGATTAACTCGCTGTTATGTCCGCATTTGATTGCCCTTGGATTCCCCCGTTTTACTCCACTTAAATGCCTTAATTGACCTCGCTGGTGTAACTCTCCCCCTTTGGCTTTCACCGCACCCGAGCTTATCCCATCGTCACTAGAGCACTATAAAAGGACCCCCTAGCCTCACTGCATCAGTACACCACTCAATTGCCCTCTCTCGCCCAAAGCTGAACGCTAGCAGCACGTTTTAACGTCGCCCCTCTGATCGAGCTCCAGCCACAGCTCGCCATCGCCGGAGTCCACCTCCGCCACCATCGACCACTCCATCATAACCATCGCAACCTCCCCAACCCCGGTAATGACTCCGCTCGACCTCTTCGCCACTAGAGCACTGTCGCCGCCAAGAACCCGAAGATTCACCACCGCCTCGCACGTCACTGTCCACGTCCAATCGACCCTGAGCCTCGCTGATGGTACCAATGTGACCCCCTCACTATTCTCGTCGTGTTTCTGGTCTTAGAATAGGCCTTAGGCCGTTATCGCCGTCGCTAGCCTCCTCGCCGTCCTCGGCCGACGCTGGAGAAGATGACCGGCACAGTTCTATTACTGTGTCGTATCGGATCTCATCCTGGCCGTCCGATCTCAATCCAACGGTAGATATTATAACGCTCTGAGATTTAATCCTGGCCATCCATCGAAGTGAAGGGGTATCGGCCGATCTCGACCGTTGATCTCTATTTAAAACACCCGCGCGTTCTGTGGCCGCCAGATCTCGATCCAACGGTGATCTGCACTCTAGCTCATGGCACAGTGCATAGGTTCATGGTAAATAAATTCCATAAAATAATTTAAACTTTAGAAATTCATAACTTGCTCAAATTAACTCCAAATTTGACCATTCAAATTTCAGAAATTTTATCTTTTTATTCTCTTCATGTTTATGCAATAAAATATATATGTTTATTCTCGACATTTTATATTATTTAATTTGGATCAAAATAAAACTTGAAGAAATCATTTATTAACTTAAAAAATTCATAACTTCATTATATTAACTTTAAAAATTACCATTTTAATTTCAGAAGCTTTATATCTTTATTCTATTCAACTTTGACCAATAAAATCTATATGCTTGTATTGTGATTTTATATTGTTTTAATTGAATGTTATTTCTCGTTTTATGTACCGAGAAGATTACGATGTCGTAGAGGAGCAGGAGTATTTCCCCGAAATTTCTCATGCCACCTTTGCTGATCAAGGCAAGTCATCAACCCAATTTTGAGCATATTGAGCCCAGTTTTCAATTAAATATCGCTAAAACTCATAGGTTATATTTGCATTAGTCACATGTATAACCCTACATTACAATTATCGAATCCCTGACCTTGATGTGCAAACCCAAGCCATGCTATCGAGCATGTATTCCTTGTCACCAGTATACTTATTAATATTAGAAGTGTCCAATGTATCGACACAACTGTATAGGCTTAAAAACAAGTCGTAGGTACTTGGATTCTGATATATGACCCCCTATGTCTCTCACCCCTGGTATTTTGTTGGTTTTGGAATTGGTTTGATAAGTTAGCACGGTCGGTTCTGGGTGCAAGTGAGGGCATTGGTTAGTCGCACCCGGGGCACTATAAGGATCAGTCTATGGGATTCGTCGCAAAGCACTTCTGTACCAACCACGAGTGTAGTGGGTAAGTCTTAACTAGAGGTATGGGTCGTTCCAACCTGAGGCACTATGTGGAGAGGGGCAAGCAGCACCTACGGGTGGCTTGGGCCATGTGGCACAAAATAGGGCCCGACGTTGGTCTGGTGTGGCAGCACGCCGACGAAACCTATAGTGTGTATTATTGAGTTGGAGCAATTCATGCTAATGGTTTCAGCATAAGTTCCTGTGACTTGGGTCATTCGATACACTGCAGTGTGCAGGAATGAGTGCCTTGTGGGTACAGTGGTACACCTCTGATCAGAGTTAAATCTTTTCGAAAAGATGAGCCCACAGTCAAGGGCGAGTGGAGTGACATCCAACAGTTAGTCTATGTTTTAGAAGTGTTGCACGATTGATTGGTCATGTAAGGACTGTTAAGTGAGGAGGTCTGACTCTACTCCTCGAGTTAGAAGATGTTGAATCATCCATGATTTAAATATTTTTTTTGAATAAACCTGACTCACATTAAAGGCCGCAAGATAAAAATGTACTTTTTCGCACTTTAACCCATTACTTCCTTTTGTTATTACCTTGCATTATTATTGCATTTTCTCGGTGGCTTGTTGAGTATGTTTGTACTCACCCGTTGGAAAATCACTTCAGAGGCATACTATGATGAGGATGGTCTGGAGTAGTGACCTAGTCAAGGAAGCGACACTGGAAGAGATGTTCATCAAGTTTATTATTTTCATATTTTCTTTTATTTTAACCTTTGTGTAATAATGTGGTCTACGAGCCATGAATGTTTGACGTATGTGCATCGTCATGTGACGAACATCTTGTGATTATTGATTTTCTATGGAATTTCAATAAAGTCTAGGTTTTATTAAATCTGAGCACTACAATCGAGTCTTGCCCTGAAAATTTGGTGAAATCGGGTATTTTGTATCGGTTTGGTAGTGGCACCCGATCAAACCACTCCGAGTAGGGCTGCCGATACATGTACGTCAGGTCTTTGGGTTTGAGCCCAAATTGTTCCCGAATAACTTTAGTGACCCGATTCACCCAATCCTCCTCTTGTTGGCTCAACACAGGGTACCGGTCAGACACCGGGGCCTGCTGGTACTCGTCCAACCGAACAACATTGTACTTGTATTGCTCTTCATTGGCGTAGGGTTGTGCTCCATAATATGAGGTCTGGTGGTTCCCCTAAGGGATACCATTGGGTGCCCCCTTGGCAACATGAGATCGGGCAGTACATTCCTTGCAATGCCATATGTAGTTTGTGGCACTTCTTGCCTCATCAGCCCCTGTGGAGCGATCATAGACTGAGGTGTCGGCATGCCCCTCTCGAGGCCACACATGTTCTATAATGAGTCCTTCCTCCTGATCCCTTGGGGCAGAGGAGTCGGTGGTTGGGCCGTCATGCTTCTTTCGGGATTGAACGAGGCATTTGATAGTTTCTATCTCGTCGGCCCTTATGGCAGTGGCACCGACCGAGTGTGCTGTGGGTTCTAAAGGTGAACGGGATGATGTTATAGTTGTTGAGTTTGCCTGTCATAGCAAAGTCATCTAAAGATGGTCCCACCGGGCATGCCAAAAAATGTGTTGGTGTAGTTTTTGGTCACACACGTGGCTTGGGAGATCTGCTTAAATCTAGTGCAGGTCCTAAAAACTTGGGGTTCTGAGCGTGCCAATGAGTTTGACCCTGCAATTGATAATAAGTGGAACAAAACATTAGTAGAGACGCCCATCGGCTATTGAGCCGATGGCTAGAGCCGGACCATCGGGGCTGATTATGCAATCGTTCAATACACGAAACCGCACCATCGGGCCAATGGTCGGGCGAGCGATGCACTGTATGCTCGGGACAATGGATAATCCTCGATGTTGATAAGATGTGACATGGAATTAAAGATAACATATCATCTTATACTCTGACATTACCTGAATCTAGTATACTAGAAGATGCATCCATACTATAAAATCATCATAACAACAAGATTGGACCTAACCAAGATAGTTGCTAAATCATGAATGACGCACAATACTTCAACACATCAGTCATACTTTATTCGGATGAACGGTATACATCATAGATCAGATACAATAGATCAAGATGTCAAACTTAACTAATGAAGCCTTGAAATACGATATCTAACCTAAATCAATCTAAGAAATCATAACAATGCGGCCTTATACATAGATGATACACCAAGATAAACCAATGATTATACTGACCAAACCAGTGCACTCCAAGAGATCGAAGCGATGTATCCTTGAAACAACACCGATCTAGTCGATACAATCACCGGGGTGGCAGGACTCACCTCTTTGCCGGAGATCAAAATGATGCAACCCAACTCCGAGTGCCATATCCCGCTGAGATAAAACCTTGAATAACAAGGGTGGCGATGTGCCGAGAGTAGTTTATGGTTGTGTTGTTGTTTTTTCTACCTAATATGTACATATTTATAGTCCGGAGACTTGACGTTTAATACTATCCACATCGTAACCGATTCTGGCTTTTATCGTTGTATCTTCATCTCTATCGGCTCCTTCATATCCGGTCATGCACAACAATACGAACGGACTTCTTTGACCAACCTTTGATCAAACTTCTTTGACTTCTATTGACCACATCGGATCCTTGCTGGGCTTGGGGCTTAACCAACTTTTGTCGTCAACAGGTTCTTGCCGTTATGAGCCTAAAGGCACTATGCAATGATAAGGGTGGAGTAAATCACACTAGATTTTTGGTCACTTTCGACTCTTCCTGGATGCTTCGAGTTGCATGCTCGGAGTCTTTTGTTTTTATCGCTATGGGCCCAGAGGAACTGTTTAATGATAAGGGTGGAGCGGATCTCACCAGATTTTTAGGGTTTTTTGATAGAACCCAAAGTTAGCACATATCAGAGTGGAGCACACTCCTACATGTGTTGACTTTATTTATCTCTCACTGAGCCCACCTTCATGTTCAGGTAGCGGAAATGCTTATGCATACCTTCGGGGGCGTTAGAGGTCTGGAGACCTTAGGCCAAAGAAAGGACTATCGTAGTAGTCCGTAGTGTATATGCCTAGGGGCTACTGGCTGCCTGAGGCCAAAGAAAGGATAGCGAAGCCTTTGAAAAGGGTGAGAAGTCCCTAGCTGAAGGGAGACTTGTGGAGTCTGTGTAGCACTTTGCAGCTTTCTTCGGAGGTATACATCGAAATTGATTATGTAGGTTGTGGTAGAGAGGCTAATTTAGAACTAGAGTTCCTACGGACGACGCCAACTATTGTAGCATAAAAGTTATGCTAACATGTTTGTTTAGCCTCGAAGGGTTACTGATTGCAAAATGGATTTATACTGGTTAAGGCCTCTGAAGGGGATAATGACATCATGTCTAGTTTATAATGATCTTTCTATTATCTGTTTTTTTCTGTCTTTGTTACAATAGAGATGCCCAACATTTATAGGCAAAATACATTAGGATAATACTATTTTATCCTCTAATTACAACCATCATAGCAGACTATGTTCACAGGACTTGTAGGAGTAGAATGGTAAACCCTTGTTTAGATACATGTCTTGATACTAGGGGCGAGGGCCCCTAGTTTTGGCCTTTACGCCGAATTGGTCTAGGACTTCAAAGCAGGTAGCATAACATAGTTCGGAGGCTTCATAGCCGGAATGGCCTTCGCAATAACCCTCTAGTCGAAGTCTAGAGTACCTCGGAGGGAGGCTTTGGTGCTCAATCACCTCGTGATTAACTCTTAGCCTTGTGGTTTTTAAGTAGCAACCGAATAGTATTGAATGCTTTGCTTTGTGCGGGCCGAAGGGGTCTTTGGATGGCTAGGGAGCTTTGAATCATTAGGGGGCTTCGGGCTGCTGGAGGGCTTTACATATAGTGTTATTTATATCCGATTAGGGCAAAGCTATTTCCTCCAACACGTCGGATAAACGAGGATGCGACGGTGGGATAGTGATGCACGGACGTGAAAGGCAACATGCAGGCGCGGCTAGGAGCAATGGGCGTAAGCATGAATAGTAAGGTGGCACACTAGCTGCTGTCTGGATACGTGACAAGTTTCGTGTGAGGGGATCCCAAGAGATGACGGTGCCAACGACGATGGGCATGATGTGCCTGCAGCCGTTTTCATCGGTATCGGCTACAACTGGCACAGAAAATAGCGGTTGTGGCGGTGGCGGGTGTTAGGAAAATAATCTTAACTGAGATATGTTCTGGTGTAATTAGAGTCCTAATGAGTTAAATTAGGAATAATATTTCTATAAATGAGTATTTCTATAATGAGTCCTAGGGAAATTATAGAAGGTCTCTAGATATTACAATCTTAGTAGGTTTAAGAGTCACGCAATCAAGGGGTGGTTTATTCCCTATATATGTACTAGTATTTCAAAAGAAATAACAAGAAAAAAGCGATAGAGTTGTGTCCACAAAAATCTATTTGTGTGTCTCTATTCTTTAACGAGAGCTCGGAGGAGACTTTGCTGAGAAGTGCAGTTTGTTAGTGGTAGGGATGGATTCAGATCGGATACGGATGGAAACGAATCCGAATAGCACTATTTACCACATTTTATTTCGAATACAGATTCAGATGTTTTCGGATACGAATACAAAATGGATATTTCGAATACGAATATATATTCGGATGTTTACTCGGTTTTAACTCGAAATGTTCATCGTTTCACAAAATATCCAAAAGTTCAAAGTGTCCAATATCGTGACAAGTCTCGTATTTTTAGAGTTTATTTGATTTTTTAGAATTAAAAAGCCTTAATCTCCGCATTAACGACGGAGTGTCGTAACATAGATTTTTTTAGACTTTATTTGATTTTAGTGCATTATTTTAGGTACTTGTAGTTCAAATTTCACATATTTCAATTTAAATCCTAAAAACACAATTAATTAATTAAAAATAGCAAATGGATATAGAAAAATACAAAATTTTTATATGGAATGAGATATGTTGTATTTTGATTATAAAAAAATTTCAACTTCAAATAAGAATTTAACCATCAATTTACTTTAAATCATAACCTATTACTTCTTAAAACTTTAATTCATCTCAAGAGAATCTCAGGTTTCTTAAACTCATATATGATAACTTTCTTGAAACATTTTCAAAATTTTATCATAGTATCTACGTATAATATTATAACACCATGAAAAGTCTCATATTTTTCAGACTTTATTTGATTTTTTATAATTAAAAAACCCTTAAGCTCCACAATACCAATGAAGTGTCGTAACATAATTTTTTTAAAATGTCTTTAAATTTAGTAGATAGGAACTAAAAATAGACACAAAATAGTTAATATGATTTTTCTATAAATTTTAGTGCATTATTTTAGGTACTTGCACTTCAAATTTCACATATTCCAATTTAAATCCTAGAAACACAATTAATGAATTAAAAATAGCAAATGGATCTATACAAATAAAAAAAATTATATAGAATGAGATATGTTGTATTTTGATTATAAAAAAAATTCAAGTTCAAATAAAAATTTAACCATCAATTTATTTTAAACCATAGTCTATTACTTCTCAAAACTATAATTCATCTCAAGAGAATCTCACGTTTCGTAACATACTATATGATAAATTTCTTGAAACAATTTCAAAATTTTATCATAGTATCTACGTATAATATTATAATACCATGACAAGTCTCGTATTTTTCAGACTTTATTTGATTTTTTATAATTAAAAAACCCTTAAGCTCTATAGTACCAATGAAGTGTTGTAACATAAATTTTTTAACATTTATTTAAATTTAGTGGATAATAACTAAAAATGGACATAAAATTGTTAATATGATTTTCTATAAATTTTAGTGCACTTGGAGTTCAAATTTCACATATTCCAATTTAAATCCTAGAAATACAATTAATGAATTAAAAATAAAAAATGGATTTAGAAAAATACAAAAAATATATGGAATGAGATATGTTGTATTTTGATTATAAAAAAATTTCAAGTTCAAATAAACATTTAACCATCAATTTACTTTAAACCATAGCCTATTACTTCTCAAAACTATAATTCATCTCAAGAGAATCTAACATTTCGTAACATACTATATGATAAATTTCTTGAAACAATTTTAAAATTTTATCATAGTATCTACGTATAATATTATAATACCATGACAAGTATCTTATTTTTCAGACTTTATTTGATTTTTTATATTTAAAAACTCTTAAGCTCCACATTACCGATGAAGTGTCGTAACATAATTTTTTTAAAATTTCTTTAAATTTATTATATAAGAACTAAAAATAGACACAAAATAGTGAATATGATTTTTCTATAAATTTTAGTGTAATTTTTTAGGTACTTGCAGTTCAAATTTCACATATTCCAATTTAAATCCTAGAAACACAGTTAATGAATTAAAAATAGAAAATGGATCTATAAAAATACAAAAAAATATATGGAATGAGATATGTTGTATTTTGATTATAAAAAATTCAAATTCAAATAAACATATAACCATCAATTTACTTTAAACCATAGCCTATTACTTCTCAAAACTATAATTCATCTCAAGAGAATCTCAGGTTTTGTAACATCCTATATGATAATTTTCTTGAAACATTTTCAAAATTTTATCATAATATCTATGTATAATATTATAACACCGTGACAAGTCTCGTATTTTTCAGACTTTATTTGATTTTTTATAATTAAAAACCCTTAAGTTCCATATTAACGATGAAGTGTCGTAATATAATTTTTTTTAACATTTCTTTAAATTTAGTTGGTAAGAATTAAAAATGGACACAACATAGTGAATATGATTTTTCTATAAATTTTAGTGCATTATTTTAGGTACTTGTAGTTCAAATTTCACATATTTGAATTTATATCCTAGAAACACAACTAATGAATTAAAAATAGCAAATGGATCTAGAAAAATACAAAAAAAAATATATGGAATGAGATATGTTATATTTTTATTATAAAAAAGTTTCAAGTTCAAACAAATATTTAACCATCAATTTACTTTAAACCATAGTTTACTAATATTCGCTAACTTAAGTATTCCATAATTATATAAATAATAAATAAACCATTAATATAGTGATAATATATCATCTTGAGTCTAAGTTTAATCTGTATGAAATCCTAAAAAATACAAATGTATCCATTTTCATATCCACGTTCACATTTAGTAAAATTCGAATATCTATTTCCATATTAGTGGTGACCTGTCTCCCTTGCCGTCGAGTTCTCGTTCCTAGCAAGCTGGATTGCTGGTCTGGTTCTTCGCGCTCGATACGGCGCTACTGCTGAAAGGCTCGTTCTTCACGCCGTCGACTTTAGCATCGGCTAACGCCCCCAAGCTGGAAAGAAAGAATAAAGAGGCATTTATATGAACAGGCTTCGGATCATTCCCTATCGTCAGGGCAATTACGCAATTCGGCATGGTGCTTAGTTGAGTGATCAGTAATGCAAGGCGTCGCGTCCGCGTCCGCCTGCACACTCCACCTTGGTACACCGCCAGCCGTCCGATCGAAATCCAACGCCCCAGACCGCTTCTCGTGGAACCACTCCGTTCCCCGGATCCACCTTCGGCGACCGCCGGAGCCCACCCTCCGCCGTCGGCGCATGAATCCCCCCTCCGCGGCCGCCGCAGGTGGGGGCGGATCCTTCCCTGAGCTGGCCTCGGCCGCCGACTTTGCCGCCGTAGCCTCCGCTGGCTGTGGCCGCATATCCGTCGTCGGCTTCGGCTCCCTCCTTTCCGGTGAGCACCTCCACTGCCGTCGAGGCTCAATTCCCTGAGTGCTAAACGCTGTGCGTGCACCTAATCAGTTCGAGGTTCTGAGTGGCAGAACGGAGCGCGAGGAGCACGTTCCCGGAGCTTGAGGGGTTCCGGGTGGCGGTGCTGCGCGGGTTCCGCCGCGTCTTCGCCCACTCCGCCCCCATCTTCTTCGAGCGCGGCATCGCCATCGAGGCCACCAAGGTTAGAATACGTATCACTCATCCGTGTACGTACGGGCGTCAGTAAACGCATGTCCGACTGAATTTGATTAGGGTATATCCACATATATGCC
Source organism: Zizania palustris (assembly GCA_019279435.1). Lineage (NCBI taxonomy): Eukaryota > Viridiplantae > Streptophyta > Magnoliopsida > Poales > Poaceae > Zizania > Zizania palustris. Next base: position 44,825,098 of record JAAALK010000079.1, read on the forward strand.
TTGGAGTTGAGATGTGTAATAATCTGACTGACGAATTGGCACTTCTGGATGAGCTTGGACATCATCAGATCCTCTAGACCTCTATTGTGTGTCTTTGTGATAGCAGTGCTCTGCCCTTTTGGAGCTTAACTCACATCTTCTGTTCTTTCTTGAAATTTGTTACATGCGTTCTTTTGAACCTTGTGATAGCAGTGCTCTGCCCTTTAGTAGCTTAACTCGCATCTTCTGTTCTGTCTTGAAAGTTGTTACATGCTAGTTCTTTTGAGACTTGTGCTAGCAGTGCTCTGCCCTTTGGGAGCTTAACTCGCATCTTCCGTTCTGTCTTGAAAGTTGTTACATGCTAGTTCTTTTGAGCCTGTTGGAGAATGGTATTATGGGAGCATCAGGAATTGTAAATTGAACTCAATATATTTGGAATATTTGTATGTTCATTTCCGAGGTTTTAGTTTTACTTGTGTCTCTGTGAATTTACTGTCAATTGTCAAATTTTCCCTACTGTTGAGTGTTGCAGACTGCAGAGGCTAAAAAGGAAGAAGCAATACCGGTGTTCTGAGTTTATTATCCATATGAATCATATCTTTCTCAATTTAGTATAAACGGCAATTTGGTGGGTGACATCCTAAGGGGGAAAACTAGATTGTGTTGTACAAGCATAATAAAAATTTGTTTCTGCTTGAAGAGCTTTTCTATAATATATATCTGGGCTGACTTGTAGGAGTTCTCAAGCTTAAGTGTGGAGCCATGTGAAGGTGAACTGATCATTGTCACTGTGTTTGAAATAAAGGAGGAAGCGGTAATGTAGTTTACCCTGCGATAATGTTCCAGTTTTATTCAAAGTAAAGGAATGGAACTTTTGTGAACCTATTTTTGCTGCACAAGAACTAAAAAGTGATATTTGCAGGTCCCAGCATTCATCGAGAGAGAGAATGAGTTTCGATTTCTTGCGGTGGGTGCCAAATATTTCTACAGATGCTAACCTATCTAGTTAGATTTTCAGTTCCTTCATCTGAAGCCTCAAGCTGTTGGGACCTTTAAATTTTAATTCCTGAGCTGTAATTTGGAATGTTTTTTATGATTATTTGTAACTGATTTTCTTTAGGTGTATTTTGTTGTCAGGTTGTTCCGGAAGGACTGGATGGTGTGCCTTGTCCAAATCCAGCAGTAAGGGGTTATATTATGTGACTGCAATTTTAGCTGTAACATTGTGTTTGCTATCTGCTGCTGCCTCCTGCAATGGAATTATTTTTATTCTTGCTGGATTATTTGTTCAGGTTGTCTGTGCACGTTATAGCGATGAAGAATATTTCCAAGTGAGATGCAAAGGTTGAATCGATATCACAGTCAGATTTGCATTTCAGTTCTGCATTTCATTTTAGTATCTTGCCATCGGCTCTATAATGGTATGGATATTGGTATTATCACAATACTAGATTGTACTCTTGTTTCGTTGTCGATGAAACTGCATAATTGGTAGAGTATGACTTGTTGACTTCATCTGATATCCTTTCAGAATCTATAAGATAGTTGTTTTCACCCTGTATATTGGGATGTGTAATTAATTTAATTTGTTGGAGATTAGATTTATTTTGTTAGTTTGGATGCTTCTCTTACCCTTTTGTGTCAAATTAATGCATTCTTATGCAGTACAAGCCTACAAGGTATTTAATTTCAGGGATTGTAGTAAACAACTCAAAGTTATAGTTTTGTGCCTAATTCCATATTGAATGATTCTTTCTGTAGGAAGCAAAGAAATATATGATCAGCGCTACGGACGATACAACATTGATAAAATATGGAGAGATGATATTTTACCCTGTCGTGTTTATCTTAGACATTGGTAAGTGCTTGCTGTTCAAACATCTTATGTTGCAGGCTGTAGAGCTGCTTCATTTTATTTAAATAGCCTGTGATTAACATTAGAGAAGGCATCTTGTTCTAGTCAGAACCACAGAACACCTATGCACTCCACCGATTATTTTAGCCATATTTTTTTTAATTCTCCCTGGTATGCCCATCAATGGAATGTCAAAACAAGATGCATTTCTCAAGCAATAATATCTCTGCTCTATGACATCTCAAAAGCGAGATGCATTTCTGAAGCAAAGGGAAATCATTGCTTTGAACATTCTAGTCATCCAGGAGCAACACATTTTCCATTAGAATGTCATTATCAGTCATTAGTTTATTAGGCATGTACTAGCCCGATCATTTTGATATCACAGGCACCTTACACGGTATGCACTGATTGCTTTGCAGTGTCCTCGCTGCGAAAAATCTCGGAGAACCAGCATGCAGCAGCTTCTTAGACCACACCTATCTGGGTGACCGGAGAACCACAATAAGGGAATACTTAGCCACTACAGGAGCTGGCATCATGGAAGAGGATCCTCCGGAATCGTTAAAAAGCCGATATGGTGGCTAGCTATCCCGATGAAGATGACTCCCATAGCCTCCAGAGATTGAACTTCCATTCCTTTGCTATCTACCAGAAATCGATGGTTGGTGTGTTCCATAACTGTGCTAAATAATTCCTGATGCTTCAGTACATAGGATCACAGACCCCAATTCTTTGGGGGCACGTAGCCACGTAGGGTTCAGAGGAAGATTGTGATTCATGGCCCCATGAGATTGATGTACCGCTATAATAATGACTATTTTTTCCACCATAACAGAAAATTTTGAGCCATACAGGCAGAAAAATGAAGACACAGTGCCTTTTTTGTTCTGCTGGTTGTAGCTGGAAGCCGGTGTTGCTTCTCGAGTTCTCGTACACCTTGACGGGGACGGTGTGATAGCCGGGGAATCTCTATTCATCCACTAGCAGCAGAGTTAACCGTCCAGGTCAACCGTGCACCGTCCCAATCATGGAGCAAACTGCACTGTCACAACCTGCCGGCGTCCACGCCCTCATCGGCGAAGAGGACAACGTCATCGATCGCAAGTGCACAGACAAAGGGCGCAACATAATTTACAAAGGGGAAAGGCAACATAATTCTGTTATCGATTTCTTCTTTCTTGTTCTCCAATGCACATGAGCAATATTGCCTGTCTTCACAAGCCGATGATCCAGTATTGCAGAAGGGACTGATTCAGTCATATCCAACTCCACTGTGGTTGGTAATTGAGAAAACACTAGATAGTGTGAAGGGATAATTTGCTTTTAGCTGTAACAAGTGAAATACCGGATGAATTTGACTATCAGCTGGCAAAGCAAAGTGTATATGCTACTGATCCCACCTTGGCTTCCAAATGGATCAAAATTAGGGATGGATATGGATGTCAGAATATCCGAATTATCCGTATTCATATTCGAATTACTGTAAATATGGATATCCGTATTCGTATCCGAATTAAATATGGATAACATTCGGAAATATCCGAATTCGTTTTACAAATGTGGATATGGAAACGGATATCCGAATTCTGCTGAATGTGGATATGGAAATGGATACATCCGTATTCGTTTTAGGATTTCACACAGATTAAACTTAGACTCAAGATAATATATTATGACTATATTACTGGTTTATTTATTATTTATATAATTATGGAATACTTAAGTTAGTGAATATTAATAAGTTATGGTTTAAAATAAATTGATGGTTAAATATTTGTTTGAACTTTAATTTTTTTATAATCAAAATACAACATATCTCATTTCATATAATTTTTTTTGTATTTTTTTAGATACATTTGCTATTTTTAACTCATTAATTGTGTTTCTAGGATTTAAATTGAAATATGTGAAATTTGAAATGTAAGTACCTAAAATAATGCACTAAAATTTATAGAAAAATCACATTCGATATTTTGTGTCCATTTTTATTTCTTATCCATGAAATTTAAAGAAATATTAAAAAAATTATGTTACGACACTTCATCAGTAATGTGGAGCTTAAGAGTTTTTTAATTATAAAAAAATCAAATAAAGTCTGAAAAATACGAGACTTATCACAGTGTTATAATATTATACATAGATACCATGATAAAATTTTGAAAATGTTTCGAGAAATTTATCATATAGAATGTTAAGAAATCTGAGATTCTCTTAAGAGGAAATAGAGATTTGAGAAGGAATATGTTATGGTTTAAAGTAAATTTATGGTTAAATATTTGTTTGAACTTGAATTTTTTATATAATCAAAATACAACATATCTGATACCATATAAATGTTTTGAATTTTTCCAGATCCATTTTCTATTTTTAACTCATTAATTGTGTTTCTAGTATTTAAATTAGAATATGTGAAATTTGAACTGCAAGTACCTAAAATAATGCACTAAAATTTATCGAAAAATCACATTCACTATTTTGTGTCCATTTTTAGTTCTTATCCACTAAATTTAAAGAAATGTTAAAAAATTTATGTTACGACACTTCATCGGTAATGTGAAGCTTAAGAGTTTTTTAATTATAAAAAATCAAATAAAGTCTGAAAAATACGAGACTTATCACAGTGTTATAATATTATACATAGATACCATGATAAATTTTTGAAAATGTTTCGAGAAATTTATCATATAGAATGTTAAGAAATCTGAGATTCTCTTAAGAGGAAATAGAGTTTTGAGAAGGAATAGGCTATGGTTTAAAGTAAATTTCTGGTTAAATATTTGTTTGAACTTGAATTTTTTTATATAATCAAAATACAACATATATGATACCATATAAATATTTTGTATTTTTCCAGATCCATTTGCTGTTTTTAACTCATTAATTGTTATTCTAGTATTTAAATTGGAATATGTGAAATTTGAACTGCAAGTATCTAAAATAATGCACTAAAATTTATCGAAAAATCATATTCACTATTTTGTGTCCATTTGTAGTTCTTATCCACTAAATTTAAAGAAATGTTAAAAAATTTATGTTACGACACTTCATCGTTAATGTGGAGCTTAAGGGTTTTTTAATTGTAAAAAAATTAAATAAAGTCTGAAAAATACGAGACTTATCACAGTGTTATAATATTATACGTAGATACCATGATAAAGTTTTGAAAATGTTTCGAGAAATTTATCATATAGAATGTTAAGAAATCTGAGATTCTCTTAAGAGGAAATAGAGTTTTGAGGAGAAATAGGCTATGGTTTAAAGTAAATTTATGGTTAAATATTTGTTTGAACTTGAGTTTTTTTATATAATCAAAATACAACATATCTCATACCATATAAAGTTTTTGTATTTTTCCAGATCCATTTGCTATTTTTAACTCATTAATTGTTATTCTAGTATTTAAATTGGAATATGTGAAATTTGAACTTCAAGTATCTAAAATAATGCACTAAAATTTATCGAAAAATCATATTCACTATTTTGTGTCTATTTGTAGTTCTTATCCACTAAATTTAAAGAAATGTTAAAAAATTTATGTTACGACACTTCATCGGTAATGTGGAGCTTAAGGGTTTTTTTAATTATAAAAAAATTAAATAAAGTCTGAAAAATACGAGACTTATCACAGTGTTATAATATTATACGTAGATACCATGATAAAGTTTTGAAAATGTTTCGAGAAATTTATCATATAGAATGTTAAGAAATCTGAGATTCTCTTAAGAGGAAATAGAGTTTTGAGGAGAAATAGGCTATGGTTTAAAGTAAATTTATGGTTAAATATTTGTTTGAACTTGAGTTTTTTATATAATCAAAATACAACATATCTCATACCATATAAAGTTTTTGTATTTTTCCAGATCCATTTGCTATTTTTAACTCATTAATTGTGTTTCTAGTATTTAAATTGGAATATGTGAACTTTGAACTGCAAGTTCCTAAACTAATGCACTAAAAGTTATCGAAAAATCACATTCACTATTTTGTGTCCATTTTTAGTTCTTATCCACTAAATTTAAAGAAATGTTAAAAAATTTATGTTACGAAACTTCATTGGTAATGTGGAGCTTAAGGGTTTTTTAATTATAAAAAAAATTAAATAAAGTCTGAAAAATATGAGACTTATCACAGTGTTATAATATTATACGTAGATACCATGATAAAGTTTTGAAAATGTTTTCAGAAATTTATCATATAGAATGTTAAGAAAGCTGAGATTCTCTTAAGAGGAAATAGAGTTTTGAGTAGAAATAGGCTATGGTTTAAAGTAAATTTATGGTTAAATATTTATTTGAACTTGAGTTTTTTTATATAATCAAAATAGAACATATCTCATACCATATAAAGTTTTTGTATTTTTCCAGATCCGTTTGCTATTTTTAACTCATTAATTGTGTTTCTAGTATTTAAATTGGAATATGTGAAATTTGAACTGCAAGTACCTAAACTAATGCACTAAAAGTTATCGAAAAATCACATTCACTATTTTGTGTCCATTTTTAGTTCTTATCCACTAAATTTAAAGAAATGTTAAAAAATTTATGTTACGACACTTCATTGGTAATGTGGAGCTTAAGGGTTTTTTAATTATAAAAAAAATCAAATAAAGTCTAAAAAATACGAGACTTATCACAGTATTATAATATTATACGTAGATACCATGATAAAATTTTGAAAATGTTTCGAGAAATTTATCATATAGAATGTTAAGAAATATGAGATTCTCTTAAGAGGAAATAGAGTTTTGAGAAGGAATAGGTTATGATTTAAAGTAAATTTATGGTTAAATATTTGTTTGAACTTTAATTTTTTTATATAATAAAAATACAAAACATCTCATTCCATATAATTTTTTTGTATTTTTCTAGACCCATTTTCTATTTTTAATTCATTAGTTGTGTTTCTAGGATTTAAATTGGAATATGTGAAATTTGACCTGCAAGTACTTAAAATAATGCACTAAAATTTATAGAAAAATCATATTCACTATTTTGTGTCCATTTTTAGTTATTATCCACTAAATTTAAATAAATGTTAAAAAAATCATGTTACGACACTTCATCGGTAATGTGGAGCTTAAGGGTTTTTTAATTATAAAAAAATCAAATAAAGTCTGAAAAATACGAGACCTGTTATAGTATTATAATATTATACGTAGATACCATGATAAATTTTTTAAAATGTTTTGAGAAATTTTTGAAAATGTTTAATTTTTTAAAACAATAAAATGCAGTCAATTATTTCCAAATTGCCGCTTGTTTTTTGACATGTATGATGAATTTCAGTTCAAGACTTTATATAGTTCTTGTTGGTTGTTGTGTATGATGAATTTTAGTTAGTGTTGTTTAAAAACTTAGTTTGTGCATGGTTTATTGTGTATCATTGTTTCTTATTAATTATAATTCTAATTTGGTATATTGGACCCTTTGGATTTTTGGAAAATTTGTGAAACAACAAACATTTGGAGTTAAACCGAGTAAACATCCGAATACATATTCGTATTCAAAACATCCATTTTGTATTCGTATTCGAGAACATCCGAATCCGTATTCGTATTCGAATTAAAATATGGTAAATAGTGCTATCCGGATTCGTTTCCATCCGTATCCGATCCGAATCCATCCCTAATCAAAATACTTAAATGTCAGTTTTGGACAAGGATGATTTGCCATGGATGTTTGAGCATACGGTTGCAACTTAAGATAAACTTGATTTCCCACTTGAAATGACCGGAAGGAATGATGAACAATAGCTTGCTGCTTCACACGGTTTTGTGACCTGGACAACTAATGTTGTAGCATGTATGAAAATAGCTGACGATCCTGCATCAATTTTTTAATATCTAGCACAGCAGAATTGGTCGAAGCAGATGAATCAGACAACTGGTAAAAAATGATAGTTGATCTTAGGGTCTATTTGGTTAAGTTGTGGCTATAGGAAAAATCTATTATAGACTGTGAAAAAACTGTTATGGGATACTAGCTGTGAGAAAATTGAAAGTCATTTGACTGAAATAGGCCGTGGAAAATCTGATTTAAGATGTGAATGGTGTAAAATCTAAATTTCTTGGGGGAAACAATGTTCCAAAAGTTTATTAATACTATATTTTTTTTATTGTTTTACAAACAAACAGATGCATCTTAAAAGTACATATTGTGTAGTTAACAACTAACTTTGACCAAAAACAACATATTCGATTGCGAGGAAGAAATCATAGTGTTTTTTTAATAATAAAAATTATTTACATCTTCAGTCTCGGCTCCGTCGTTAGCCAAAGGCACTTGCTTGCTGACAAATAAATAAATTATAGTATGAAATTCTGTAGATTTTGGTGTGACTTACATGTTCCTTCAAACCACAAATCAAAACCATTTATTGGTAGATTTTGATTTAGATGTAGACAATAAGTAAAAAAATATCATTTGTCACTTTTAAGATAAGTCTTTTAATTATAATGTCATTCTAACAATGACATTGATTATGATGTCAATTTTAACAATGACACATAAGACTATTTAGATCAATAAACACAGAATGTGATTGTTAGAATTAATCTTGTTGTTAGTATTTTATTTAGTGCAAATTTAGTTAGTGCTTAGTGGGGTGATTAGTGGGGTGGTTAGTAGGGTGATTAGTGGTGCAGTGGAGACGTGTGAGTGGCTTGCATGCAGGTGTAGTGGCTTGCGTGCATGCAGGGACGTGGGTGAGGCTAAGTGCTTGGCCTGTGCGTGTGGCCTCAATGAGTGCTATTTAAACAATGTATCCAGAGTGAGAATATACGAGCTTGAGAGGGTTGTGGTGTGCTGGTGTGCAGCACCAAAGTTCTTAGTCCAAAGTATATGCACATCATTTTCTTAGTGTGTTGTGTGTGCGCTCGTGTGAAAGGAGTTTAGCCACCGGTTAGCCAACAATTGGTATCAGAGCCAAGCGTGTGTGTTGCAGCGATGTCTCTCGATGGTTTCGTGTACACGTCGCCAGCCCGTCGTAGCAGCAGCAGTGGTGGCAATGGAGTCGATGTTGGCCATGAGTCGATCGTTCAACAAGTGAAGGAAATGGGGGTGACTCTCCGTTACCCCGTGCTTGCGGAGAACAACTACGGGGTGTGGGCGGTGAATATGAAAATCTTCATGCGTGCACAAGGTGTGTGGACAGCAGTGGAGGGCAATGAAGCGGTCGACGACAAGAAGAACCAAATGGCTCTCGCCGCTATCATCCAAGCGGTGCCAGAGGCTATGGTGCTAGCCATCGCCGAAAAGGAGATGGCAAAGGAGGCTTGGAACACAGTCAAGGAGATACACATTGGAGAAGAGCGAGTTCGGAACACGAACGTACAAACTATCAAGAGGGAGCTTGAGAGGATGTACATGGAGGATGCGGAGACGATTGGTGAGTATGCTATGAAGCTAACCACAATTGTTAACAAAATTCATGCACTTGGTACCAAGGTGGAGGAGACCACCGTGGTAGAGAAGCTTTTGCATACCGTCCCCGACAAATTTCAGCACATCGTCAGCACCATCGAGCAATGGGGCAATGTGACGAAGATGACAGTGGCGGAGGCCATTGGACGCTTGAAGGCATATGAAGCATCCATGGCAGGGCGTCGACGTGATAAGGTGGGAGATCAACAGCTGCTTTATGCGCACAATGAGCCACGGCTCATGCGTGCCGAGTGGGAGGCCATCGTTGCTGAAGAGAAGCGCAATGGCGAGGGCTCCGGCAGCAACGGCGACAAGAAGAAGTACCGCGGAAAATTCGACAAGTCAAAAGTACGTTGCTATAATTGTCAAGAGTTTGGGAATTTCGCTGATGAGTGCCCTGAGCCGAAGAAGGAAAGGGCTCTTCATGTCATAGCGGACACTGATGATGAACCGATGTTACTGTGATAATCAATGGGAAGATATTCAAATAAAGACAACAAAATTAGGGGGTGATTGTTAGAATTAATCTTGTTGTTAGTATTTTATTTAGTGCAAATTTAGTTAGTGCTTAGTGGGGTGATTAGTGGGGTGGTTAGTAGGGTGATTAGTGGTGCAGTGGACGTGTGAGTGGCTTGCATGCAGGTGTAGTGGCTTGCGTGCATGCAGGGACGTGGATGAGGCTAAGTGCTTGGCCTGTGCGTGTGGCCTCAATGAGTGCTATTTAAACAATGTATTTAGAGTGAGAATATACGAGCTTGAGAGGGTTGTGGTGTGCTGGTGTGCAGCACCAAAATTCTTAGTCCAAAGTATATGCACATCATTTTCTTAGTGTGTCGTGTGTGCGCTCGTGTGAAAGGAGTTTAGCCACCGGTTAGCCAACAATGATGACAAAATATGATGCCACTTCTTGAGAATAACAAATTATCAAATCTCCCTGAAAGTGTCCTCAATCGATCAGCTCATCGGAAACAAACCATTAAGAATTACATACAATTCAGTAGCTTTTCACGAGTAGAGTAGCAGCATACAATGATTCAACACAAGGGTAGCGTAGGCAAGCGATATGGATACCCAAAATAACAGGAGCAGCATCACAGATTTTTAGCAATAAGTCATATTCTCCCAAGATGGACAGGTGCTTGTTCAGAAACAAGCTTGCTGCAAGGAAGTGATCACTTGGAGCAGTTGCTTTCGGTTTAGGTAATTCATTGGCTCCTTGCAACTACATTTCTTTTGCTAAAATGAACAAACATGCATACAACAGTAATGATCAACCACAACGCAAACAAGAAATTCTCACATTGACTGATATCAGTCTACTATCTTTACAACAAATCCAATGTTAATGCACCAACTGTCAATTAGTAGAAAACAAACAAAAGACATCACCTTAATTACCTTGCTCAGTTGCTCATCTAACGAAACTACTCTCCTGTTGTTAGCTTAGATGTCAGATTACATGCATTTACCTGCCCAAAAACTCAACCTTGCAACTCCCATGAGCATCATCAGCCCATGCTGCTCAGATTCCCCTTATGTTTTCAGGGCACAGAACAAGTTTCACATGCTCTGTTGTAATTGTGTCCTTCCATCTTACAAAATACATACATGAGCATTATGAACCATTATTATTCATATGGATTCCTGTGATTTCACACATAAAACACCCCCATCCGATTACAAGGTCTAGTAATCTCACTTGAGCAAAACAAGCTGGAAAAATGTATAAAGTTTAACCAACCCTTTTTATGGCTTTGCAAGTGGAACAACCAATGGAAATTTAAAAAAATCGAAGGGGAACAACCAACATCAATTGAAAAAGAAAAAGTGGAATTGCCGATAGCAATTGGAAATAAATAGTGTACTAATAACCAGTAAGATAATTACTTTGAGAAAGAAATGCAGCTGCTTCTTTACTAGAAAACACGATGCCTTATAAGCAGTGGCTTGAACAGCTGCTTCCATCTGTTAAGAAATACATCACCAAATGGAGGAGATAAGTGGAATTAAAATCCACTACCTTTATTACTAATCGCTTGAGCATGGACAAAAACAGCCAAAAAGCAACCTTTGAACTCCTACAGATCTATTCCATTGCTTTGCTACCCTCCTCATGGTGTTCTTGTTCCAATCCAGCATGCACCACTCCACATGCCCCATCCTGAGCTCGGCAGCCTTGCCAGCCTCTACCGCTGCTTTGCTGCGCTGTGGTCAGGGAAGGGAGGATGGGTGTCATGACCAAGAAAGGGAGGAGGGGAGCCGCGCCTAGCTTCGGTGGGCACCGGTATGGCCTTCCCGGTCACTGACATGGCCTAGGGAAGGCAAGAGGGGAGCCGCGGCAGGGAAGACATAGCATCTCCAGCAGCTCTCTTTCTTAAATTTAGGGAATTTATTGTAAAATTCGTCTTCCAACAAATTTTCTATTTTATCTCTTATCATATTTCATTTTCTACTCCTCTCTGCTCATCCCCAAATCTGGAGAATCTCTCTCCTTTCCTGTCTATGCCACGAAGAAAAAAAAGAAGAAAAAGAAAGAAGAGAAGGAAAAAAGAAAATAGAAAAATAAAAGGAAACTTTATTTTCTTTATAATTTTTTAGATGTTTTTGAGATCAACTATTTAGACTAATTATAGGATATTTATTTATTCATGAAAAAATAAAAATTCACAACGAAAATATAGTTGTTGAAAATATAACTGTTGTAATTGTTACCGTTGAATGATAATAAAAAATCTATCAATCGTCAACAACAATAATGATCATACATAATAGTATATGTGTTAGAGATATAGCCGTTAAAACTATAGTCGTTAGAATTTTTACCATTAGATAATAATAAAATAGAGGATTCAAAAATACAGGAAATGAGTTTCAGGGAAGCTGCTGGAGACCGAGGCTGTATAGGGATGAAATCTTTTAAGGTCATTCTCTATATGAGAGGTATAGAGAATAAGTTATCAGGAAACTACTAGAGATGCTCTAAGGGCATATCCAACCAACACCCCATCTCACCCCTTGTCCTATTTTTTTAGCAATTTTGTCTCAAAAACCTTCTCCAACCAGCTCCCTACTCCTCTCCCTATCTCATCCCGCTTCCTATTCTTCGTCCCCTCCTCCCCAAAGTCAGGGAGCCAAATATGCCTCTCTATTCAATTTTTATCCCATTTTAACCAATTTAAATCATGATAGATATAATATGTTAAATAAAACGACAAATTTAAAACATTTTCAGTTTGCAAATATTATAATTTTTAATAAATTCTATTGAAATTGATAGAAATTTTGATTTGTTGAATGGAAAAGCATAGCTCTATTGTAAAATTATAATTACAATATATATTAGTTCTAAAGTTAGCTATTTAAATATGAATCAATTATAAATTTGGTTAGTGTTATTTATTAAATATTAATAAAATATAGGTAGATGAAATATAAGGAGCCAAATATAATAAATTGGATGTAGTGTTTTTAAAAATAGAGAGGAAATCTTGATAGAGAAGTCCCTAATTTTGATTATAGGGAGGAAAAAATAAGAAGTTAATTGGAGATGCTCTAAGGCAAGCGAAGTTTGGAGGCGACACCGACGGGTAGAGGTGAGCGAGTGGAGGCATGCAAGGGACGCGAGCAGAAGATAGAAGCTGTCGAGGTAGGGGGTGGATGGTAAAAATGAAGCAGAAGCCATGAAAAGCGGGTCCACAAAAGTTACACAGTTTCACTACGCTAAAAGTAGTAATTTTTATTGAAAGTTGATGGTCTATTCTAGGCCTTTTTGTTGACTTTTGATTTCTAGCAAACAAAAGCATCTCCCAAAAACCAAACCAAATGAACTTAAGTAGTGTTTATGTAAAGTTCTTAGACCCGAAATCATTATCGTTCTAGTCATGCCAAAGTGATTGAACAATAAATCACATATTTATAATCCACTAAAAGTCGAGAGATATTTAACTATTAAGAGAATGACACAAGTCTTACATTGTGCTCAATTGATATCATGAGATAAAGGGATTTATATATAAGAACATTATACCGATATAATCTTTACACATATTTAGGATAATATGCCTTACTAGAGGCAACTATTAATGAGGTAACCATAAAGAAGTTTTCATAGGCAACCAAGTATGTGTGAACCTACAAGGTCATATATTTTACAGGTTGGAACACCTGAGTCAAATAGGTTTCAATTCTGGCTCAATTTGGATAGAGATCCGAGTAAAATCCTCTTGGGCCTATAAGACCCAAGTTAGGATGTTTATATATATATATATATATGTGGCAAGGGTCTTTATGGTCACATATACGTGCTAATTGTTGGGACATGGGGAAGCTACGCTAGCCGGCAAATTCAAAAATTTCACCCCAAATCCCTAGAACCATGCACGTGAGGGATCATGAATTGTTACCTTCTAACGTGAGATGTGCTAGGTGCAGCGGAAGAAGATGTTAGGCAAGCGTGTCCTCGCTTATCCTCATCTCTCTTCGTCTGTTCACTGGTGATCCAATCGACGAAGACTGGCGATGTCCATGTGAAGAAGACGATGAGTGTCGTTATTCAAGCAACACCTCTACATAGTCCATACGTACAGGGAAGGATTGCTCCCACGCCGGCGTGCTAGCACTGCTTGTGAGAACTGGGGAGAAATATCAATCTCAACTCTTGAGATCAAGAAGGAAGAGAGAGGAGAGGTGTGGTGGCTAGGGTGGAGCATTTGGGTCTTCTGAAAAACATCTATTCACGACCTCCTCCTCCTCCGTATTTATAATGCCAAGGTGTGGGACTTTAACCACAATAAAATATTTAACATATCCAATGTGTTACGTCCTTATCATAACTTCCGATACCCCTATCGGAACTTCCGATCAAGACTTTTGATCTGTAAATCAGCCCGTATCGGAACTTTTGATACCCCTATCGGAACTCTTGTTTGGCCTTTTGATCTGTAAACCAAAACACATCAGAACTTATGATACCCCTATCATAACTTTCGATCAACCGATTTCAAATTAGAACTTCTAGTTTGAACTCTCTATCTCTGAATAAGAAATAATCAGAACTTCCGATTCCAAATCGGAACTTCCGATTTGAGCTCTCGATTTCTCAAACCATAAATTATCAGAACTTTCGATATCATATCGGAACTTTCAATTTGAGTTCTCTGTTTCTAATTTAGAAAATAATCGGAACTTCCGATTTCAAATCGGAACTTTCGATCCTCTGAGAATTTTCCTAGGAATAATTCCTTCAATCTCCTACTTGCACAAGAACCATTTCTTAGCAAGTTTCTTAATCCATCCTCTTAAGTGTGTGACCCGATAGGTTCATACACAAACGACTGTTCACCGGAAACCCTTTCTAGCTCACCGATCAATAGTTGTACCTAACAACACATATTGACCCTCGAAAGCGTATAAAATCAAATTTTCACTGAACCTTGATATACGCTTGCACTAGTCCATTCACCACATGACATTAGTCAAGCTCAAGGAGAGATACGTGTCACCCTTGTTGGTTAGCTTGACATTTCACTCGAGTAAGTATTAGATTCAAATCATGACTAACTCTTTAGTCATAGTGGCATGACCATGCATTTTTCCAATCCGACTACCTCGAGGGGCCAGAGACGTCTCTCCCTTCATTAGGAGCGGTAAATTCTATCTTGACCATTCACATCCTCGACATGTTTTACAACACACCTAAAAACAACCCTTATAGCTACCCAGTTACGGAATAGCATTAAGAAGCATCTAAGTGTGCCACTACGCATTCTGGAATCAAATGACGATCTCATGTCTGAGGACTCTGCAGGTACACTATTTGAGATGGCAACTTATGGCACATAACAATCCCAATAGTATCTCAAGTGGGTCTATCTAACACTATGTTCTCCAACATGTGTCCACGTCTCTGATTTGACATCCCCACGTCTATGATCCGTGAAACATGATCATCAATCAACTAGATATGCTAGTCTATGTATCATCATTGTCCCACATGATGGTAAGATCAGGGATGCCTTTTGAACAACATCATTATAAAACAAAGAGTCTCACAAAAAGTCATCAACTCATTAATCAATGTAAATGACGTTTATTCAAGGAATAAGATAACAATTATCCTCATACATAAGCATAGACACTACTAACATCTTCTACATATACATGACTCACTCACACAAGTATCTAATATTCATGGTGCTCAGGTGTGCCTCATGCTTGGGTTGTGGAAGAGGTTTTGTCAATGGATCTACTATATTCAAATCCATGTGCACCTTGCTAATCTTCACATCACCTCTCTCTATGATCTTGCGGATCAAGTGATATTTCCAAAGTATATGTTTGGACTTCTGATCTGACCTAGGCTCCTTGGCTTGCGTAATAACACCACTATTATCACAATAGAGGTCCATTGGACTAGACGCACTAGAGACAACACCTAGCTCAGAAACAAACTTTCTGATCTAAACGACCTCCTTTGCAGCTTCTAAAGCTGTAATATACTCAACTTCTGTTGTAGAATCGTCCACCATATCTTGCTTGGAACTCTTCCAACTTATTGCACTTCCATTGAGGTAGAACATGAAACCAGATTGCGATCGAGAATCATCTTTATCGGTCTGAAAGCTAGCATCAGTGTAACCATTTACAATGAGCTCCTCATCACCACCATAAACTAGGAACATATCCTCAGTTCTTCTCAAGTACTTGAGGATACCTTTTACGACCACCCAATGACTTTCACCCGGGTTTTACTGGTATTTGCTCGTAACACTTAGAGCGTAGGAGACATCTAGGCATGTACATAGCATGGCATACATGATGGACTCGATCATGGAGGCATACAGGATCACACTCATTTTCTCTAGCTCATTAGGTGAGAAACCAAGGGTTGGTTTCGGAGTCTGTGATGAGTGATTGATAGATTTTACCCTCTGATTTGAAGGGGTCCCTCCGAAAGGGTTCGGAGGTTGGTTCTCCAAAGGTGTTCGGAGGTTGTTTCACCGAAGGGTTCGGTGGGCTCTGGTTACAGCAGCTGTTGCAGCGAAGTGTGCCTGTCGGAGGGGTCCGACAGTACACGATGATTGGCTGTACCGAAGGTCTCGGTACTTTGGGCGGTACACCGGAGTGTGTGCCGAAGGTTGCTTACCCGGAGAGGTCTCCGGGGTACCGGATACACTTGTCTGCTTGTCTGTGATGCGCAGGGGACTTCAGAGGCGACAGACGGGTCGTAGCAAGTGAACCTGGGTCAAGCGGGAGGCTTGATGCTAGGGGAGCAGGGAGCTCCATCACGAAGGCTGCGAAGGGGTCGAGGTCGGACCTTGGGTCAAGGTGCGCCAGGAGAAGGCAGTAAGTGCGGAGCGTGGCTCCGGGTGAAGGTACACCGAGACGAAGTCCTCGGAGGTGAGGCACTTCGAAGGGTACTCCGAATGGAGTAACTTCGGAGTATGGTGGATCAAGTCCTCAGCAATGAGGCAAGGTGTTCGAAGTGTGCTCCAGAGGGAGACACTCGAAGGTATACCCGATGAAGGTCTCAGAAGTCGAGGTGCATCGAAGGCATGGTCCAAGCGAGGCTCGTCGAGGAGTGTGCTCGGGGAGAGACACTGCGATGAAGTGCTCATGGAATGCTTCATGCGGAGGCCATGGACGAAGGAGGGACTTCGAAGGGTGGTACTCCGAAGGTGGGGCTTCGGAGTGAAGCAGGCTTCGGAGCGAGGCTGACTCCGGAGTGAGGACGACTTGAGGTACTTCAGCCATGCATGGCTTCGGTACACGGACTGACGGAGTTTGAGCTGGGAGAAGCCGCGAAGCCGTGGTGGTCCACTCCGAAGGTGTTGGTGCGAAGGCCCAAGGGCTTTGACGGCTTCGGCTCAAAACCATCACTATATCGAAGGCTGACTTCGGTGAAGCGAGGGCCATCAGGCTCAAGGCTTCTCACCGAAGCTACAACACCCCTCGCGTGTGAAGGGAGGCTTCAGAAGGGTCCAAGACTGTAAATGCTGACATTGTCTGCTCTACAAAAAGTTGACGCTGTCCCCTCTGCAAAGCTGACAAAAGAAGCCTCCAAATAAAGTAGACTACCTTTTGTACCCCTCTGTTCTGATGAGACAAAACTAATGTAAACCCTAGGGGTAAAGTAGTCAATTCACATTGGTGAATAGTGGCTATAAATAGTGGAGGCTGGGTAGGTCACATTAACACTTTTGAGCATTCATTATAGAACTCCTGTGCTAGCCACCATACTCTGTATTCATCCTGTGAGTTCAATTTTTGTGTTCCCTGTTCAAGCATCGAAGTCTTGATTTTGTATTTAGTTTCTGCTTGAGCTTGTTTGCATACCTCGCTGCATACTTCGATCTCTTGTGTGTCACTTCGATTGACTTGAGGTAGTGCACCGAAGCTAGTTTGGGCGAAGTGTGTTTTGAGCGAAGTGTGTTTTTAGTGTGTGTTCGCTCTGTGTAAACTGGAGGCTAGACCTCGCTGATTACTAGCGAAGCACTGATCGGAGCCCGTCTTTCTTCCCGTGTCGAAGCTCTTAGCGAAGTCTGTTTTGTGTGCGTTTTGACCTTCGAAGTACGAAGCCCAGCACCAGTTGCTGTCGCTAAGTATTTGGTCGAAGTCCTCAGAGGGAAGTCCACTCTTGCAAAGGGTGAGGTGCGAAGCCTGCACGAAGGCACCTTGTGTGCGAAGGTTGCACTGACTTAGCATAAGCTGAACTTTTGGGGTTTGTCGGTGGAGCGAAGTTTTCTTTGCTTCGAACTTTTACTCCTTGCGAAGCCTGTGTTCGGGGCCATCAAATACCTCCGACCCTAAACTTCGAAGGGTGTGTTCGAAGCCTGTTCCGCAGAAGACAAATTTAAAACAGAAGGCTATTTTAGTCTGAAATTTTAAAAGCTCCCATTCACCCCCCTCTGGTCGCCGTTTCCGGTCCAACAATTGGTATCAGAGCGGGTTAAGATCACCAATTGACCTTAACTGGTTTTGTGATCTCTTGGCGACATGGACAGAGTTAGTAAAATTCCTCTGTTCGATGGGACTGATTTTGCATACTGGAAGGTGCACATGGAGGCTTACTTGCTAAGCCAAGGAAATGCAATTTGGGAGATTGTGGACTCACAATACTCCATCCCTGAGACTCGCACCTCTCAAACAGAGAAAGATCAGTATAATGCCAACTCCAAGGCTAGAAACATATTGTTCATTGGTTTGAGCCGGAGTGAGTTTGATAGGGTGCAGCACCTTAGGACAGCTAGGGAAATTTGGACCACTCTCACTATTTTTCATGAGGGCTCTACACAGATTAAGGCCAGGCGCCAAATCACATACAATCAACAATATCAGCTGTTTGTGCAGGCACCTGGTGAATCTATAGATGCCATGTTTTCTCGCTTTGATGCGATAGTGAGTAACTTGCGGTCCAACGGGACACTTTCTTACAATGATCATGATAGGGCTATCAAGCTTATCTATGATCTTGATCATGACATATGGGAAGTGAAGATATCCAGCATTGAGGAGTCCGCAGGTTATGACACATTAACCTGTGATGAGCTCTTCAGCAAGCTGGAGTCCACAAAGATTGCCAAGGCATCTCTTGCAGTGCACAGAAACTCTTTGCCACAGCCATTGGCATTGGTTTCTAGCACTAGCCGTGGCACCACTACAGAACCAAGCACATCTGGTACTTGTGTTCTTGCAGATGGTTTTGCTTTGTCCTCCCTGATCTCCGTCACTAAGGAGCAGGTGGACACTCTGGATGATGATGAGCTTGCTCTCATTGCCAGAAGGTTCACCCGTTTTCATCATGAGAGACGAGATCAGAGGAGAAGTGGTTTTAGTGGTTGTTTTGAGTGTGGCGACACTTCTCAGATCAAGGCCAATTGCCCTAAACTCAAGAAGAGAGATGAGAGTGAGCGCCCTAAATACCACAAAAAGGAGAGGAAGCCTTTTGTGAAGGGCAAGCGCAGTAAGGTGGCTAAGAGAGTAGCCAAAGCCGCTTCCAGAGCATTTGTTGCTGCTCTCAGCGACATCGACACTTCCTCAACTGAGGAGTCGAGCTCTGAGGAGGAGGAGTCCCCAAGGAAAGAGAAGAAGAAGGACAAGAAGGGACGAGATTTCACCGGCCTTTGCTTCATGGCCGACAGCGATCACAGCGGCGATGAGCTTGACTCATCTGAGGTACCACTATCCTATGACCAGCTTTCAATTAAACTATATGAGCTGAATGAAGTAGTTCTTGGTCAGGATAGATTACTTGTGCAAGCCGCTAGAGAAAGAAAAGACCTTAGACTTAGGCTAGAATATGTTTCTACTGATTATGCCATGCTTAAGTCTAAAGTTAATGATGCTGAATGTGAATCTTGTACTGTTGTCATGGGTGAGCTTGCTCAGTTGCGTTCTATACATGCTCAAACTCTATCTGAGCTTGAGACGGCACAGAAGCAGCTTTTGGTGGTTGATTCTAGACCTCATGATATAATTGAATGCATGAACTGTTCTTTATTACGCGAGAGCATTAATTTACGTGATAAGCATGTTCATGATCTAGAGGCTAGATTGGAGAGGGCCGGTAGTTCTAAGGATGTGCAGCCTGTGTGTGACACTTGCATAACCCTTAAGGACCAGCTAGGCACTGTTAGAGAGCGAGCTAAAAACCTTATGACTGAAAATGAGTACCTTCTTTCTGTGGTTAACAAATGTACTGAGGGGAAGGGTAGGATGGATTTGCTCTTGGCCAAGACCAAGATGTGTGCTGACAAAGTAGGGTTAGCTCTAGGTTTGGGTTTTGAGAGGACTCCTTCAGATAGTGAAAACAAAACTGTTTTTACCTCTCCCACTATCCTAGAGAAAGAGAGAGCTCTGTTAGACACTCCATCAGCCAAAAAACCTACCCGAACTTTAAAGAAAACCACTCCTCCCACAAAAAGAATCCCTCCCAAGAAAACCACTCAGCAGAAGTCCAAGGAGCCTGTGAGAGTTGCTCCTGTGACCCATGAGAGTGCCCCTAGGAGAGTTTTTCATTGTTCCTACTGTCAGCGGGCGGGTCATTTGGTTGGGTTCTGTTTTCGTCGCATCAAGGATGAGCGACGCTCTCAGGAGATGAGGTTCCAGAACATGCATTACCCATCTTTAGGTATGCATGAGTCTGAGTTTTACTCTCGTCCTGTTTTCGAGGCTCCTCGTGCTTCTCGGAGAGGTTTTGCTCCTCGAGGTGTTCACCATGTTCCATATGGTGGTAGACCCCGGGCAAGTAGCTTTGTACCTCGTCGGAGTAGGAGACCTCGTCATGCTTTTGGATCACTACATATAGGTAGACCTCGCACTTTGCATCATTCTGATTATCCTGTGCGTAGACAGTCTACTTTTACTGTGCCTACTACTCGTATCACTCAGTGCTGGATGCCTCGTCATATTTTCACTCACCCCAGCACTGAGCGATCAAGATTCTCTTATCATGTGTAGGCAACAGACCGAGGCTTGGAGGGCACGTGGATCATGGACTCCGGTTGTTCGCACCATATGACCGGAGATGCTGCATGATTCTCCAGCCTCACCACAACCAAGCAAAGGGAACATATCACCTTCGGGAACAATCGGAGGAGTAGAGTGAAAGGTAAAGGTGTGGTAAGAATTAACTCGACTTTCACTCTCAAAGATGTTGCTTTAGTTGAGAATCTGGGATACAATTTGCTTTCTGTATCTCAGTTGTTTGATGAGGGCTTCGAAGTGCGATTCCATCGCGATACTTCGCAAATACTCAATTCTGATGGCATTGTTGTCTGCAAGATCTTTAGAGTTGGGAGAGTTTTTGGAGCTGATTTTTCCAAGTCATCTGGTTCTTCTCATTGTCTTGTTGCACATTCTACCTTTGAGCTTTGGAAGTGGCATAGGAAAGTAGGGCATATGAGCTTTGAGTTGCTCGCTCGTCTGAGTGCCCTAGGTCTGATCCGAGGATTGCCCAAGCTCAAGTTTGAGAAGAATTTAGTTTGCGCTCCTTGTCGAGATGGAAAAATGATTGCCGCTTCGCACTCGCCAGTCACCACAGTGATGACTGAACAACCCGGAGAACTTCTCCACATGGACACTGTAGGTCCTTCTCGGGTTAGTTCTTTAGGCGGCAAGTTGTATGTACTAGTTATTGTCGACGATTTCTCTCTCTACTCTTGGGTCTTCTTCCTTGCCAGCAAGGATGAAGTGTTTTCACACTTTCGGAGCTTGGCTTTGAGACTTTTCACTGAACTCCCTGGTGCATTAAAATTCATTCGAAGTGATAATGGCACTGAGTTCAAGAACAATCTCTTTGTTGACTTTTGCATGGAGCATGGCATAGAACATCAATTCTCTGCTCCGCGGGTTCCTCAACAAAACGGTGTTGTTGAGAGGAAGAACCGTACTTTGGTTGAGATGGCTAGGACGATGCTCGATGAGCATAGGAATCCTAGAAAATTCTGGGCTGAGGCCATGAACACTGCATGTTACATCTCAAACCGAATATTCTTGCGCTCAATTTTGAACTTGACATCTTATGAGCTACGTTTTGGGAGACAGCCCAAGGTTACTCATCTTCGAGTTTTTTGCCGTCGTTGCTTTATCCTAAAACGTGGTAATTTGGAGAAATTTGAGTCGCGTTCTTCTGACGAGATCTTTTTGGGTTACACTACACATGGTCATTCTTATCGAGTTTATAATTTGGAGACTAACACTGTCATCGAGTCATGTGATGTGACTTTTGATGAATCAACCCCATCTGTTAGTTCTGCTCTTGAACATGCAAATGAACACGATATGGAACAGACTATCTTCGAAGAAGAAGATCCCGGAGATTTTGAGGATGAACCCCTATTACCCTCGACATCAACCCCCGAAGCCAACCCCGCTTCAACCACTTCGGCACAAGGTCCCGAAGCAACTACCTCGACATCGGTCATCTTGGACCACTCCAACGCACAAGTTGAGGGGGAGACTACATCCCGCCGTGAGGCTCCACACCATGTTCAAAGGATGCATCCTCCCGAGCAGATCATTGGTGAGCTTGATCAAAGGGTAACACGTTCTCATGCTCATTTCATTGATTCCGCTTTTGTTGCTTCTTTCGAGCCCTTAGATGTTAGTCATGCACTTTCTGATTCTAGTTGGATCAATGCCATGCATGAGTAACTTGAAAATTTTGAGAGAAACCAAGTCTGGACATTGATTGATCCTCCACCAAACGTTCATTTCATTGGAACAAAATGGATTTTCAAAAACAAACAAGGGGAGGATGGGACTATAGTTAGAAACAAGGCTAGACTTGTAGCTCAGGGTTATTCTCAATTAGAAGGGATTGATTTTTCTAAAAATTTTGCACCTGTTGCTCGTCTTGAGGCCATTAGGATTTTTCTTGCCTTTGCGACATCCCGGGGATTCAAACTCTATCAAATGGATGTCAAAAGTGCTTTTCTTAATGGTTTCATAGGCGAAGATGTTTATGTAAAACAACCCCCTGGTTTTGAAAACCCCAAATACCCACATAAAGTCCTTAAACTTCATAAGGCTCTTTATGGACTCAAGCAGGCCCCTCAGGCATGGTATGACAGACTTAAGTCTTTTCTGCTTGAGCGGGGGTATTTGATGGGATCTGTTGATAAAACCCTGTTCACTCTCAAGCATGGCAAATATTTCCTCCTAGTGTAGATTTATGTGGATGATATCATCTTTGGTGGCTCTTCTCATGCTTTGGTTGCCGAGTTTGCAGATGCCATGAGCAGGGAGTTCGAGATGTCCATGATGGGCGAACTCACATTTTTCCTTGGTTTGCAAATCAAGCAAAGCAAACAAGGTACTTTCGTCCACCAGACGAAGTACACCAAGGAACTGCTCAAGAAGTTCGACATGGCTGATGCGAAGCCACTCGCCACTCCAATGGCTACATCTGTAGCATTGGATCCTGACGAAGATGGCGAAGCCGTAGATCAGAAGGAGTTCCGAAGCATGATCAGCTCCCTCCTCTACTTGACTGCTACAAGGCCAGACATACACTTCGCAGTGTGTCTGTGCGCTCATTTTCAGGCTTCACCACGAGCTTCGCACTGTCAAGCGGTAAAGCGCAATCTCAGGTATCTCAAACATACCCTCGAGTTCAGCATTTGGTATTCAACGTCTTCCTCCTTGTGTCTTCGAGGTTATTCCGATGCGGATTTTGCTGGGTGTAGGATTGATAGGAAAAGTACCTCTGGTACTTGTCATTTTCTGGGTACATCTCTGGTTTGCTGGTCTTCCCACAAACAGTATAGTGTTGCACAATCGACGGCTGAGGCCGAATATGTTGCTGCAGCTAGCTGTTGCTCTCAGATTTTGTGGATGGTTTCCACTTTGCGGGATTTCGGGTTAGATTATAAGAGTGTTCCACTTTTCTGTGATAACACTAGTGCTATTTGTATTGCAAACAACCCGGTTCAGCACTCCAGAACCAAACACATTGATGTTGGATATCATTTTCTCAGAGATCATAATGAGAAGGGTGATATTGAACTTCAATATGTTGATACCCAACACCAGCTAGCCGATATTTTCACAAAACCCCTCGATGCTTCACGATTTGCCTACTTGCGTGGGGAACTTGGTATTTGTCACCCTTACGACATTTTGTGAGGGGGAGCAGATTTTAATTATCTTGCATATGCTCATCATGTGTGACATTACATGTACATCTTTTGCACTTATATGCCTGATTATAATTCATGAATCATGTCAGCTCAGCTCTATTTAATATATCTAAAACATTATGTGCATGATTTTTCTTTCCAAAATCAAATTATGCTCACTGCTTAGTCTTGAATCTAGCATGTTTAGGCAGGACTGCTTTAGCTATCTTTTATCTGCTTGATAGCAAGACACCTTTTCTTTGGATGCTAAACAATGCAACTTGAAAAAGTGTATTCATGGATATTCATCAAGTGTTACACAAATTGATTCACTTAATCAAAATTCCAAAAAATCCATGATTTGCATGCTTCAAAGCAAAAAGATCTAGGTGGGTTTGTTTGTCGCACTACTCTATTCTAGACTGCCTACCATTGCACATTGGTCTGAACTGGAATAGTGTAGTGTATGCCAAAATCATTGCTTTAAGCTTCTGATGGCTTTCATGCCTAGGCTTGGCCTGATTGGAAAGCATAAGGTGGACAAACAAATAACCTCTGGCATTATAAAAAGAACAACAAAATTTATTGATCATCAAGTTTGCTTTCAATGCTCCATCTGAACTGGACTTGTCTGTCTCGAGTAGAAATTGACTAGCTTTGCGCAGTCCCTGCTTTTACTTGTCTAGTTACCTTGATTGAGTGGTGATGCTTTTATTTCAAATGATAAAATCACATGCTATCATCATGTTTTTTAGAGACTGTTAAATTGAGCTGAGCACATGAAAATTGGTATTAATATTGGCATATTTTTGCTTTATATGTCTTTGCAATTTTGCCCATTTCGAAGCTATGCATCTTTTACATGCTCCTTGATGCTTGCATTGCCAAAGGGGGAGAAATTGTTAAGTTCTCTGCTGCAAAAATTAACCGAGGGGGAGGAAAATTCTTTTTGCCAAAGGGGCTTTTACTCTTTTGAAAAGGGGAGGAAAATTTTTTTGTCAAGTGACATGATTTGGCTCGTTTCTGAGTTTTTATGGTCACTTGTGAGCTGAAATTTTTCAAATTTTCTTGAAATTGAATTTGGTTTTTAATGCACTCATCAAGGGGAGATTGAGAAACCAAGGGTTGGTTTCGGAGTCTGTGATGAGTGATTGACAGATTTTACCCTCTGATTCGAAGGGGTCCCTCCGAAAGGGTTCGGAGGTTGGTTCTCCGAAGGTGTTCGGAGGTTGTTTCACCGAAGGGTTCGGTGGGCTCTGGTTGCTGCAGCTGTTGCAGCGGAGTGTGCCTGTCGGAGGGGTCTGACAGTACACGATGATTGGCTGTACCGAAGGTCTCGGTACTTTGGGCGGTACACCGGAGTGTGTGTCGAAGGTTGCTTACCCGGAGAGGTCTCCGTGGTACTGGATACACTTGTTTGCTTGTCTGTGATGCGCAGGGGACTTCGGAGGCGACGAACGGTTCGTAGCAAGTGAACCTGGGTCAAGCGGGAGGCTTGATGTTAGGGGAGCAGGGAGCTCTGTCACGAAGGCTGCGAAGGGGTCGAGGTCGGACCTCGGGTCAAGGTGCGCCAGGAGAAGGCAGTAAGTGCGGAGCGTGGCTCCGGGTGAAGGTACCCCGAGACGAAGTCCTTGGAGGTGAGGCACTTCGAAGGGTACTCCGAATGGAGTAACTTCGGAGTATGGTGGATCAAGTCCTCAGCAATGAGGCAAGGTGTTCGAAGTGTGCTCCGGAGGGAGACACTCGAAGGTATACCCGACGAAGGTCTCAGAAGTCGAGGTGAATCGAAGGCATGATCCGGGTGAGGCTCGTCGAGGAGTGTGCTCGGGGAGAGACACTGCGACGAAGTGCTCATGGAATGCTTCATGCGGAGGCCTTGGACGAAGGAGGGACTTCGAAGGGTGGTACTCCGAAGGTGGGGCTTCGGAGTGAAGCAGGCTCCGGAGCGAGGCTGACTCCGGAGTGAGGATGACTTGAGGTACTTCGGCCATGCATGGCTTCGGTACACGGACTGACGGAGTTCGAGCTGGGAGAAGCTGCGAAGCCGTGGTGGTCCACTCCGAAGGTGTTGGTGCGAAGGCCCAAGGGCTTTGACGGCTTCGGCTCAAAACCGTCACTGTATCGAAGGCTGACTTCGGTGAAGCGAGGGCCATCAGGCTCAAGGCTTCTCACCGAAGCTACAGCACCCCTCGCGTGCGAAGGGAGGCTTCAGAAGGGTCCAAGACTGTAAAGGCTGACAGTTTCTGCGCTGCAAAAAGCTGACGCTGTCCCCTCTGCAAAGCTGACAAAAGAAGCCTCCAAATAAAGTAGACTACCTTTTGTACCCCTCTGTTCTGATGAGACAAAACTAATGTAAACCCTAGGGGTAAAGTAGTCAATTCACATGGGTGAATAGTGGCTATGAATAGTGGAGGCTGGGTAGGTCACATTAACACTTTTGAGCATTCATTGTAGAACTCCTGTGCTAGCCACCATACTCTGTATTCATCCTGTGAGTTCAATTTTTGTGTTCCCTGTTCAAGCATCGAATTCTTGATTTTTTGTTCAGCTTCTGCTTGAGCTTGTTTGCATACCTCGCTGCATACTTCGATCTCTTGTGTGTCACTTCGATTGACTTGAGGTAGTGCACCGAAGCCAGTTTGGGCGAAGTGTGTTTTGAGCGAAGTGTGTTTTGAGCGAAGTGTGTTTTTCAGTGTGTGTTCGCTCTGTGTAAACTGGAGGCTAGACCTCGCTGATTACTAGCGAAGCACTGATCGAAGCCCGTCTTTCTTCCCGTGTCGAAGCTCTTAGCGAAGTCTGTTTTGTGTGCGTTTTGACCTTCGAAGTACGAAGCCCAGCACCAGTTGCTGTCGCTAAGTATTTGGTCGAAGTCCTCAGAGGGAAGTCCACTCTTACGAAGGGTGAGGTGCGAAGCCTGCACGAAGGCACCTTGTGTGCGAAGGTTGCACTGACTTAGCATAAGCTGAACTTTTGGGGTTTGTTGGTGGAGCGAAGTCTTCTTGGCTTCGAACTTTTACTCCTTGCGAAGCCTGTGTTCGGAGCCGTCAAATACCTCCGACCCTGAACTTCGAAGGGTGTGTTCGAAGCCTGTTCCGCAGAAGACAGATTTAAAACAGAAGGCTATTTTAGTCTGAAATTTTAAAAGCTCCCATTCACCCCCCTCTGGTCACCGTTTCCGGTCCAACATTAGGTGTCACGACACATTGAGTCTTACTAAGAGAAATACCATGTGACATTGGCAAAAAACCCTTCTTGGAATTCTCCATTTTGAACCGCTTCAAAACCTTGTCAATGTACATACTCTGGCATAATCCAATTAGCTGTTTTGATCAATTTATATAGATTTTTATGCCCAAAATGTATGCTGCCTCTCCAAGATCTTTCATTGAGAAACTATTTTGCAATAAAGTCTTGACAGCATTCAACAAAGGAATACCATTTCCGATCAGCAATATGTCATCCACATATAAGACTAGAAATACAAGTGAGCTCCCACTAGCCTTCCTGTAAACACAAGGCTCTTCTTCGTTCTCGATGAAGCCAAACCCTTTGACTACCTTATCAAAATGAAGATTCCAACTCCATGAAGCTTACATCGGCCCATAAATGGACTTTGCAACTTACAAACTTTCCTAGAATTTTCTAGATCGTCAAGACCTTTAGGCTATGTCATGTACACATCCTCACTTAGGTTTCTATTCAGGAAAGTCATCTTGACATCCATCTGTCATATCTCATAATCATAAAATGTGACAATTGTTAGGATATCCAAATAGACTGAAGCATTGCAATGGGGGAAAATGTTTCATCATAATCAATACCTTGAATCTGTTTGAAACCTTTCGCCACCAATCATGCCTTATAGATGTGAACATTTCAATCAATGTCTATATTTTTATTAAAGATCCATTTACACTCAATATTTTTTACACCAACGGGTGGATCAACCAAGTTCCAAACTTGGTTTTCTCGCATAGACTCTAATTTGGATCTACTGGCTCTAAGCCATTTCTAAGAGTCTAGTCCCATCACTGCTTCTGCGTAGGTCTTGGGCTTGTCATTGTCCAACAACAACACGTCGCGTTGCCCGGTGGTCAAAAACATGAATCGCTTTGGCACATGCATCACCCTCTCGAACCTTTGTGGGGCTGGTATCTCTACAACGGGCTCTGCAATACCTTCCATATTCTGTTGTGGTTCAGTGAGATCTGGAATACTTTCCAGCAGCTCTCAAACTTGTTCGAGATGCACCGTTCTCCCACTAACCCTTTCGAGAGAAATTCTTTGTCAAGAAACACACCATTCCGAGCGACAAACACTTTGCCCTCTTCTCTATTATAGAAATAATATCATTTGGTTTCCCTAGGACAACCCACAAAGAAGCACTTGTCAGATTTAGGAGTGAGTTTGTCAGACATCAAACGTTTGACATACACCTCACAACCCCAAATCTTTAGAAAAGACAAACTGGGACGCCTCCCAGACCACATCTCATATGACGTCTTCTCTGCTGACTTAGATGGAACTTTATTTATCGTGAAAGTGTCAGTTTCTAGAGTGAGTCCCCGAAAGGATAACATAAGATCAACATGAGTCATCATAGACCAAAATGTGTCCAACAAAGTGCGGTTTCTCTGCTTGGACGCTCAATTCCATTGGGGCGTGCCAAGTGGAGTCAATTGTGGAACAATTCCACACTGCTTCATATGATCACTAAACTCATGGTTCGAATATTCACCTCCACGATCAGATCGTAGAAATTTAATTGTCTTGCCAGTATGATTTTGTACTTCATTTTGGAACTCCTTGAAATTTTCCAAGGACTCCCACTTTTGCCTCATTAAGTAGACATAACCATATCTACTAAAGTCATCGGTAAAAGTGATAAAGTACTAAAAACCGCCTCTAGCGATATGGCTCATCGGTCCATATACATCTGTATGTACTATGGCCAATAGATCATTCGCCCTCTCACTTTGACTAGTTAAAGGTGTCCTTGTCATTTTTCCAAGTAAGAAAGACTAACATGTGTCATATGATTTAAAATCAAATGACTCCAAAAGTCCATCTACATTGGAGCTTCTGCACGTGCTTCTCGTTTATATGATCCAAATGACAATGCCAGACGTAGGTAGGATTCAAATCATTGAGTCATTTTTCTTTATACTAATGTTATAAACGTGTGCATCTTCAAGACTCAGAATATATAATCCATTCACTAATGGACAAACACCATAGAGCATACTATTCGAAAATATTGAACAACATTTGTTCTTTATTATGAATTCAAAACCGTCTTCCTCTAAATATGAAGAAGAGGTAATGGTTGTGCCTAAGGCGGGAATGGAATAACAATTATTCAACTCCAAACTAATCCTGGAGATAGCGATAGTGAAAAAACGCCGACGGCCAACATTGCATCTTTTGCACCATTTCTGACGTGGATATCCAGTTCGCCTATTGCACACTTTCTTGACCTACTCAGTCCTTGCAACGATTTGCAAGTATGAATCATCGACTCGGTATCAAATACCCATGAGAAACAGAAGTCCTACTTCCCTTCTCCTTCTAGATTTCTTCTAAGTACCATTTGTAGTTCTTGAACCATTAACCAGTTTTGCACGTAAACAAGGACAATGAGGTACCATACTTCTTAGCCCGAGCCTGACTCTTAAATATGCCTTAGTGTGCCATTATCATATTATGGACATTCTTGTTCTCATCTTTCCTCCGAAGCTTAAAGGACATGCTGGCAGGAATGAGACAACTTACATTAAGTGACTTATTTGAGTGCTTCTCACAAGCCCTCTGGCCAACTAGTGTTGATAGCAAAAAATGGCATTAACGGTCAAGATTGTTTAAAAGTCAAAATTGGTAATTTAGACCGAAAATATGTAATTCCTGGCACAGACCGAAGCCCCGAAGTACCAAAGGCCCATATGAATTAGGCTTCGGCTGCCACTTCGGTGGCCTGTTCTGCGCGTCAGCTTCGGCATGAAGGGCCCCTTCGGTGGCCTGCTTTGTAGGCAGGCTTCGGCCCGATAGGCCTACTTTGGCAGGCCTACCGAAGGCCCACTTAGGGTAGGCCTGGGAGCGAATTTGTTAATAGGTTTCGGGTTGTTTTGATCCCTAATCAAATCTTATCTATTTTTAGCCAAATCCTAATCTGGTTAGAGTTAGAGATGTAGCCAGGAATGTAAAGACTAGCCCCCTATAAATATAGGGGTGAGGCCGATTCAAATCTGTCTACACTGATCAACTCAAAACCCAAGTTTTGAATCACATTACTTTCAATCATCTTTTCCTGCCATAGGAGTAGATTTAAAGTCCATCTTTATTAGTTTGAGTCGTAAACTCTCCATGCATCATGTCGAAACCGTGGTAAGTCCTTGTTGATTCGCTCGTGAATCATCCGTTTAATCTACGTAACCGATTGATATCGTTTTCTATTGGTTTTGTTTGGCTACACTTGATAATTTGGTCTCCAGGCTGAATTGGCATTTGATTTTAGTGTTTTTGCAGAGTTCACATTTAGATCTTTTATACCGAGAGTTTTTTCTTCAATTCAATGTCTGGAAAGTGATCTCTAGAGCCAAGAGGTTCGTTTCGGAGGCTGTCGGACTAATCTTCGGCAGGGCTTTGGCTCGGCGATATTGTGCCAGATTCATCATGGTGTTGTCGGTCCGAATATCCTCGTGTGTCTGAGCATCTTCGCACAGGATTTGCTTTGCACATGGACTGCTTCACGCTAGAGTTACGTTGAATCAGGCTCTTTGCATCAGGCCTCGTCACGCCAAAGTCCCCGCACTAGACCTCGTCAAGCTGAAAGGCTTCACGCTGGAGCCCATCTTCGCATCAACTCCTGGAGCCCCGGGGACTTCTCGGTCCGACCGGGGTTATACCTTAGGACCGACCAGTTAAGAGGACGAAGACACCTTCAGGACCCTTAGGCACATCCTTCACACTAGACGCCGAAGGCCCTTTCGATGACCCCTTCGCACAGTAAAATTTGATCCAATTGGCTCCATTTGGCCGGTTCGATTTAATTACTTTTTTTCTCACACATCAGTTAATTGAATAATTTTAATTGTTATTATTTGATTGCCTAGCGACTCTGTTATTCCCTTACCACTGTTTAAGGGTCGCCAGAACGCGATGTCGGCGTTGTGTTACACTTAGGGGTTTACTCCTAAGTATAAGCATGCTTTTGGATCGTCGCATTAGCGTCCATGTGTTTGGCACTTTGTTGTCAGATTTTAGCGTCAACACACTTTTTGGCGACTCCGCTGGGGAAAGACATGCCAAACACTTCTACATCGGCGATGCGCACACCTACTACGTCTACGTAGGTGGGACCCTCTACACCGAGGGATCCGGTGGGGAGCGCAGAGGTTGATGACCACAACATCGTCGTCCCCACCCTCGACGACCTCTCCGAGGAGGAGAGGGCAGAGATCGAGACCAAGACGATGGAGCTACATGCTCTTTTATTCGGATGTTTCACCAAGACCCACGGGGGCTTCGTCAAGCGCGACATCGACATCCCCGACCTCCGTGAGAGAAAGGTAACACCGTCGTCTCCTCGACTATCCTCTAGGACATCGAGCAAAAGATAGCCAACACAGTAGACCAGGCCAATAGCGCTACCGTTGAAAACCGCGTAGAGGCCATAGTCGACTCGAGAATGGAGACGATGTCTAGGAGATTCGTCTTTTTTGAGGCCGCTTCTCTCACTCCAATAGCTAGTGTACCTCCTGTCCATCACATATACACAGTAGGACCGCCGAGAGTAACGGGAAGACCATAGTGTCTACGGCCACACCATCCATGGTTGAAGCAGCATATGGCCCTATCAGTCAGACTAGCCATCAGGCCGGTTTGACCGGCTATCCCATCCTCGGTCAGATTGGCCCTATGGCTGGTCAGACCGCCGCCCGCACCTACGCTACTTATCCCATGCTGCCCACACCTCCTACTCCTGTGCACCCACATAGGCTGGAGTACGCCTCGTATCGTGAGCTGCCACGAGAGGAGGAGCTGTATGGCTGACACCCCGACATACCGCCACATTTCACGCCCCCGCACGAGAGACGCGCGCAGGCAAGAGGCGTAGATGACATTGAGGAATGGACACCTAGGGGTCGGGTTAGGGTTTACCACAAGCCATACCCCGATCACTACGACACCATCCCGTACCCACATGGCTTTAGGGTGCCCGAATTTACAAAATTTGATGGTGAAGGTAGTAAGATCACCCTGGAACACATAGGCTAATTTCTGGCATAGTGTGGTGAAGCTAGTGGGTCAGACACGTTGATTCTTAGGTTATTTTCTCTATCACTTTCCGACACTCCTTTCACTTGGTTTTCAACATTACCGCCGAACTCCGTGCAGACTTGGGCCTAGTTGGAGCAGCAGTTCCATGATTATTTTTATACTAGGGAAACCGAGCTTAGACTTTCACATTTGACATCGGTTAGACAGAAGGCTAGTAAGAGTACCTCTGAATACATTAAGCGCTTTAGGGACACTAGAAACAAGTGTTTTACCTTGAACATTTCTGACAGAGACTTGGATGACCTAGATTTTAACGGTCTTCACTCTGAACTTAAGTAGAAACTGGATGGCCATGATTTCTTTGATGTTAGTCAGGTACTACAGAAGGCTCTAGTTCAGGAAAGCTGAGCTAGAAGCAAAAAATTCATTAAGACGTTTAACAAGCCTAAGGCCGAGGTGCACGTCATGGAGCACTCTGATGAGGAATCATCAGAGAGCGAAGATGCCGATATGTACACTACAGAGTGGACGTGGTCTAGTAAGGCTAATCCCGTCACTTGCACTGAGTTACGACTGTCTCCTACCAAGAGTCGGGTCAACGAGGTGAAGTATTCTTTTGATGTGACTAACTGTGATAGAATATTTGATTTTTTGTTGAAGAACAAGCTTATCAGGTTGCCGAAGGGTCACGTCATCCTAACTGCCGATGACTTGAAGAAGCGGACTTATTGTAAGTGGCATGATTCTCATTCCCATTCTACTAACAATTGCAATGTTTTTCGTTGGCAGGTTCAATTGGCCATAGAAGAATGACGGTTGAAGTTGGATACAAATCCCATGATGAAGCTCGAACAGGATCCTTTCCCCGTGAACACTATCGATCTCGACGGGAAGAAGGTGCTGATTTGGCCTGAGCAGGCCGGTTCCGCTGAGGTAAAGAAGGTCGTGATTAGAGAGCCTCACACATACACACACGTACCAAAGAACCCTGAGGTGGGGGTGTGGAAGATAAACACCGCAACATCATATTCAGCTAAGCCTCGTAAGAAGCCGAAGGTGACATATGACATGCTGCTCTAGGAGCATAAACGGAGGGCCGAATAGATCAACATTCGGCTGACCCCCAGAGAAGTCCAAACCCTTTGAGGAGGCTGAACACCCCTCTGACCTACTTGGAGACTCCTATAATATGGTCAGACCCTTCGGCATGGCCGAACCTGCCTCTAAGCGATGCGTTCGGTCCGCAATGGATGAAGCCACTAGAACCTCCACTCCCTCCACCATATCATTGGACAATGGCACCGTGGCCTCCAAGCTATTTTCTACCAGCGGTGTACCCTATCCCGTACTTCACCGCTCCTTTCGTGCGTTCGGAGTTTTATGATTAGCAAAGACATGTTTGCGCAACGAAGGATAACATTTTCAGCCGTTTATCCGTGGTACCACAGGGCGACCCCCTCAGAACGAAGCAAGGGAAAGCGATCACGAAGACATAACAAAGAGAGGATCCGAAGCCATCACCATCAAGGTGGGGTCCCAGGAAGTCCCAATCCCGAAGGGACCCCTCCGGAGTGTGACGGAGGTAAGTTCCCGAAGCCTGCTGAAGGGAGCTCCGCCAATCTGACCGTTGCCTCCGGGCCAGTCCGACCGTCTCCTCCACCAAGGGATGACTGGCCTACCTCAGTCGGTCCGACCACCTTGTTCTAGGACTCCAGCGCACTTCGGTCAGACCAGCCCGTCGAGGTCGGTGTAGGACCAAGAGTAGAGACTAGAGGAGGGGTGAATGGACGCCTCAACAAATTATTTTGAATTGATCGCCTACCCTCAAAACCCAACACTCCTCTAAAGATAACTAGCAGAAGCAAAACAAATCTCAAGCACTAAAAATAATCTAACCTAAAAACAACCGGTGTTCTAATCGAAAAGACACCACCAAAGTGCTTAAAGGCAGATTAAATCAATGACACTGAGAGTACTCAAAATTTCTAATTCAAGCCACACAATGTGTAATGGGGATGAATATTTTGGGGTAACTAGGCCTTATGCTTTGCCAAGAGTTTGAGAGATTGAGGGGGACTAGAATTGTTTCTTCATTGTTCCTTGCTTGATTCCAAAAGACAGAGCTACATGGGTATATATAGACCCCAGCCCTAACTAACTTCAATCTAATCTCTTAGCTAACAAAATCCAATCTAATCTCTTAACTAACAAAATCCAATCTAATCTCTTAACTAACAAAATCCAATCTAATCTCTTAACTAACAAAATCCCCTTAACTGAATTAATCTCTTAATCAACCTTATCCCTTCATAACCGCCCCTACAGGAGCCTGCTGGCTGCCCATGACACAATGTAATAAAACATCTGGTAAGTATTCCATTTTCATCAATCAAACTCAACTCAACATAAAACACATGAGAAACGTATTATTCAAAGCATTTAATTAACTCAAGAATAAATGATGAGATAAAATTAACTAATCATTACTTATCGTAAAGGTTGTTGAGAATGAATATAAATACAAAAAGAAATCCTATGCTTGGACTACAATCATGACCTATATTCAAGAGCTTCGAGGTGGGTACTTACAGTGCGTGTGTACCTAGCCGAAATGAAGAACATAACGTACTGTAGAAGATGTATGGTCACTAGAAGCAGCAGTACATGCACGTGAGCCGTTGTTGTGGGAAGCTGTGCCTAGACGGCAGCCCGGTGCCTTGGCGTGGTCAAGCTTGCTCGCGTGAGGCTGAACGGGCCAAGAAAGACAACAGCTTGGAAATTTTGAGTAGGAGAAAAAACCGGGTGCTGTAGATCCGGAAGAAACCCAAGCGATAGACAAAAACCAGCAGAACTCTGGCTGGCCTCGATTGGTGAAGTGGACACGCCGAAACAAAACCAACCGACCAGCGATGGGAGAATCACAGTGGCGGCGGTGAACGCCCAAATAAAAAACGCCAGCGACGCACAATGGGTGAGAGGAGGAAGATGTAGTGGATTTCCAAAAAGGAGCTATGATTTTTCAATTCAATTGAGTTAGAAACCATAGGGGGATACAAGCCCATTTTATAGGCATCCCACATAGGGGAAAAGATTGATTTACCCTAGGGTACAGACTCTGAAATATAGACGCGGGCCCAAAGGGAAAAATAGTAAAATCCTAACTAAAGATAGATTGTCCTGATGCGGAGATTTCGTAGAAGCTACGGCTTCACTTCAGGACCATCGGATCCCCGATGAACGGTCTGGATGGATGCGTCAGTTTTATGCCGAAACCGACAAAGCGTCCGTTGTCTTTGCACTGGGTACCCGGATTGGGCCGGCCCAATTCCGTGGTTCCCTTAGCCCGGCAATCGCTCATTGCTCGTTTACCTGAGTCAAACCTGGTCAACAGACTAGCGGATCTCCTACCGATCTTGGCCCATATACCTGGATTGGGCCGGCCCGACTCCACAACCCCTCTACCTGGCAGCCGCTCGCCGTACGTGTACCTGAGTCACACGCAGCCCAAGACACGACAAGTATCGTCTCCTCTTCACGTTTCTATGTTGACTTCCGTTGACAATCACTCATCACTTCTAGAGCCGTGAGGCCCATGATGTTCAACATGGCTCCTCAATCTCCACCTTGATGAGTGCATTTGTCAACACCCTCTTCATTAACGCTTCAGAACCTGCAAAACATGTGGAAACACGAAAAACAAAACACAAGAGGACAAAAAGATGAAAATAAAATAAAAGGTTTAACCTTAATGACCAAAAGCCAAATAAAAGCCATAAAATGATCATTATGATTAAACAAAAAAGAAATCAACCAAAAATTTCAAATAAACTCAAACGGGTGCAATCTATGAATTATCAACAAGGATATCCAAAGAGTAAAGACAAAAGAGATTAAAACTCCCCCTGAAACAAATCCCAAAGAAAGCCAAAACTCCCCCAAAACTCTTCTAGAAGATCAAGTAACCCAAAATTTATCCCCCTTGTTGACAATTGGACTCATCAAGTGAGACTAAATGCACTCAAAAGAGACACAAACACAAACTCCCCCTGAAATGCAGCTCCCCATTAGAATATGCAATGAATGTAACTGGGGTGCAAGTGGAGTGTAAAAAGCATGCTTCTTAGATATGATTAACTGTAATTACAAAATCTAACAAGTATAGCGCAAAATATTGTCTAAGACACATGACATGATCAGTGCAATAGATGATATCCAAAGAAGGTCATTAGCACACATTTTCATATTTTTGCAAACAAAAGCATCACCAAATTTTCTAGTTAACAGGCAAGGTAAAGCCTGAAGTGCAGAAGCTAGCTAATATCTCCCAAGATAGGCATGATCCAAAACTTAAGAGCCTCAACAAACTTGTTATCTTTTTAATTTCAGACTTTTTATTTTCCTTTTTTCATTTTTGCTAGGGGTTATTTGCATGTCAACCTTATGCTAACCGACCAAGTAAAACCTAGGCCAGAACAAGACCATCTGAAGCTTAAGACATTGGTCTTGGCATACATTACAATGTCCTACTTCATACCAAAGTGCTATGGTAAGCAGTCCAGAACAATGCAATGCGACGCGGCAAACCCACCTAGATCTTTTCATTTAAGCGTAAAAGGCATGGATTTTCCATTTTTCCAATCTTTATCATTTTATAGCATATTTTCCATGTTAAAACATATAGATGTCCAAGTTACATATCTACATCTAAGTAAAGGACTTAGCTACCAGGCATGTAAAAGATAGCAGATGCATTCATCCTACACATGCTAGTTACGAGAAGCAATGGTGATCTTTTTTCAATTTTAAAGCATAAAAGCCATGCATATGACAGATATCAGATATATCACGTGAACTGAAGCAAAGCATGATCATCAAAATGTATTCAAAAGAATATACAAGCAAGAATGAGTAAAGCAGGTCAATCATATAACAGAAGCAAGCTCAAAGTGTGATATATGAATATGTATGATATGAACACACACGAAAAGACTCAATAAAAGAGTAAAGAAGAAAGAAAAGACACAAAAAGATCCTAAAAAGGACACACAACTCCCAAATCCCCTCGCAAACACTCAAACGTAGACTGATCTAGGGGTTTGGTCAAAATGTCTGCCAACTGATGATGGGTATCAACATGAACAAGGTCAATGACACCTTTCTCATATTGATCCCTCAGAAATTGAAAGCGCACATCAATATGTTTGGTTTTTGAATGAAGACATGGGTTTTTCCCTACACAAATCGCGCTAGTGCTATCACAAAACAAAGGCACTCTAGCAAGGAAAGACAACCCAAAATCTTTCAAAGTGGAAATCATCCAAACCAACTATGAGCAGCAGCTACGTACTCAGCCTCTGTGGTAGAAAGCGCAACTCCAGATTGTTTTCTAGAAGACCAAGAGACAAGTGAATAACCGAGAAACTGGCAAGTATCGGAAGTTGACTTGCGATCTAGCTGGCACCCACCAAAATCAGCATCGGAAAAGCCAGATAATTCAAGAGATGATGATGCTGAATAGTAAAGAGCAAGATCAGGCACATATGTAAGTGTCGCGCCCCGATTTAATAAATCAGGACTTTATTGAAATTCCATAGAAAATCAATAAAACAAGACGTTCATCATGCGACCACGTACAATACGGGAAATCATTCACGGTTCGTAGACCGCATTAATACAAAAGTGAATAAAGGTGAAGAGAAACTAATAAAATAAGGGTCCTAGATGAACGCCTCCTTCCAGTCTCGCCTTGACTGGGTCGCTACTCCAGACCTGCATCCTCCTCGTAGTAGACGGGCTCTGATGGTGTAAGTCAACGGGGTGAGTACAGGAGTACTCAGCAAGCCACCAAATGCAAATATAATGCAAGGTAATAACAAGGGAGATAGTGGCTAGTTTTGCGGAAGCAGCATAATTGTAAAGCTTTAAATGTGAGAAATTTATTAGTACGGTAAGGTAAACATGTGTATGCATCATCATCTTCTAACTCGAGGGGTATAGTCAGCCCCACCTCGCTCAACAGTCCTTACATGCCATGAATAACTCAACCATTCAAACAATTGTAAACTAATTGCGAGTAGTCACACAACCCGCCCTTGACCGTGGGCTCGGCTTTTCGAAAAGATTAGATTACTCTGATCAGAGATGTACCACTGTACCCACAAGGCACGCACTCATCACCTACACCAAAGTGTAACGAGATGACCCATTTCACGGGAACTCGTGCCAAAACCTTCCGTATAGTCCTCCCCGACTCAATAGCACCCTCTTATAGGTTTCATATGGTGTCCCGACGCATCGGAGCCCCACCATACCCCCCTTGAGCCTCGTCGGTACAAGTCGCCCGCAGGCTTGCCCCTTGCCCCCTCCTCTATGGTGCATCGAGCCGGAGTATTCCATACTTCCAGTTAGGACTTACCCATTAGACTTGTGGTTGGTACGGAAGTGCTTTGCAACAGATCCCGCAGACCGGTCCTTATAGTGCCCTGGGTGCGACAAACCAATGCCCGAGCTTGCACCCGGAACCCACCATACTTATAACTTAGCCAACTCCAATAGAGTCCAGAGACGAGAATAACGGGGAAATTCATATATCAGAATCCAGCTATCTACGACTCATTCTTTTTTATCCTATAGCAGTTGTGCCGGTACATTGGGCACTAGCTAATATTTTTATAGTAGAGTGACAAGGAGTTAACGCTCAATAAGCATGGCTTGGGTTGCACACAAGGACGGGGATCTAATAAATATAAGTGTAAGGCTTGATATTGGACTAATGCAATATTAACCTATGTGTTATAGCGATAATTTATTAAAACATGGGCTCAATATGATCAACTGTTTCCACAGAGGTGGTCGATGACTTTCCTTGATCAGCAAAGGGGGATGGAGGAACCTCGGGGTAGAACTCCTGCTCCTCGATGAACTCGTAGTCTTCTTGATACGGAAAAATAAACAACACATTCAATAAACAGATAAAAATCCACCCAATAATAAACATACATATTTGTGGGTTTTATTATGTGGAATAAAGTTTTAATATTCTGTTGTTTGGTAAATAAACAGTAAACTTAATTTCTAATTTATTTTTCTGAATTAATAATTTATCCCTAAGGGGGTTTTATTCTTTTATTTGTTAAAAATATTTTGGGTAACAGTAACATACTGTTTTTATGGCATTAATGTGTAGAGAATATTATTCTGGATTTAACAAAATTTGAATGGTGAAATTTGTAGTTAAAATGAGCAAGATATGAATTTTTGAAGTTTAAACTGTTTTCTGAATTTTATTTAAAACCAGAAAATGGGCTCTGGTCCACGGTGAGCCAGGCCCACGGTGGACCGCGCCACTGTGCGCGTGGACCGGTTGATCCAGAGCCGTCGGATCTGGATCTGGCGGCCAGGCGAGAGGCGGGAGGGGTTAAGTGGAAATGGACGGCTGCGATTAAATCCCGTCGAACCGGTACGCCTGGACGCACCAGATCGCTCGGAGGTTTTAAGTGGTGATCGACGGCCGAGAGGCTTCGATACCCCTTTGACCAGATCCGAGGGCCCAGATTAAATCCCGAAGGGATTTAATCCTAGCCCTCCGATCGCGATCGAACGGCCGAGGCGCGATCCGGCACGGCACGACGTAAGGGGGCGTGTACCCCCTTCGTCTCCGGCGATGGTGGCCTCTGGCGCGGTGGCGACGGCGGCGGCGAGGACCTAAGGGCCTAGCTACGGCCAAAAATGGAAAGAGGAGGTCGAGACGGTCTCGGCTATACCTTCGGTGGTGACGACGGGCTACGGGCGGCGACCGGCGGCGAGGGGTAGACGAAGGAGGCCCTCGGGGAGCTCGTCGGCGACGGCGATCCGGCGGGATCTACGGCCAACCGAGGGACGGCCGAGGACGGGCGGTCGACGTCGGACTTGACGGTGGCAGTGGCTAGGGCAGGGGAGGCCGGAGTCGATGGTGAGGGCTCGCCGGAGGTGGAGCAGACCCGAAGCTCAAAAAAGAGGGCGACAGCGCTCTGGAGGGCTTCGGTTAGGGCTTAGGAGGTGTGGGCGGAGTGCGGTGAGCCGAGGGGTTCTTATAGGGGTCACCGGCGGTGTATAAGGCAGGGTAAATGGAGGAAACCCGAAGGGTTCCTCTTTTTCGCTGGCGAGGGTTCCATCCGCGTGGGCTAGCTTCCATTCTTGTGAAAACGCGTGGCACAAAGATGGAAGGGGGTCGCCGTGGTCCAAGGAAGGGTGTCCGAGGTGGATCCGATCGGATCGGGGCGGCCGGCGGTGAGGGAAGGAAAGGGATCGCCGAGAAAGGAAAGGGGGAGATCCCCTTCCACGGAGGAAGACGAATCTGACAGGTGGGCTCCACCTGTCAGCGGGCGAACGGAAAAGGAAAGGGGCCGACAGGCGGACCACATGTGTCAGGGAGTGAGGGCGAGAGAGAGGAGGCTGACACGTGGGCCAGGCGAGGCGCGGTGGAGGAGAGAGGAGCGGGGGAGTGCACCGACAGGTGGACCCCACCTGTCGGTGGCACACCGCTGGATTGGGCCGGGCTCAGGGTGGTTTGGAGGTTGAGGCCCGTTAAGGTTTTAATATCTTTTCTGATTTAAAATAAATCCAGTAATTCATATATTTGATTAAGGGTTGAATCACTATTGATAAAAATTTGTAAAAATTCCTGAAATTATGTTTTGGCCTCTAGTTTATCTCATAAAATTTTCAAGTCCATATTTTGAGTATTTCTCCCTGTTTGGCTTTATTTGGGTTCTTTTAGGATTTTTCTTTAATAAATAAATCCAGAATTGATTTAAATAATAATTTTCTTTTATTTTATTTGTTTTTATTTCTTGGGGTGTTACAATCCTATCCCCCTTACAGAGAATCTCGTCCTCGAGATTCGGATCAATCCTCGAATAGCTCAGGATGCTGTGCCTTGAGTTCATATTCTTTTTCCCATGTAGCTTCCTCTACCGGATGATTGCTCCACTGCACTTTGCAGAAGCGGATGACCCGACTCCTGGTGATCCTTTCTTTGACTTCCAATATCTTGACCGGCTTTTCCACATAGGTCAGATCCTCTTGAACATCCAACTGCTGTAGGTCCACTTGATCTGTCGGAACGCGCAGACACTTCTTGAGTTGGGATACGTGAAATACGTCATGTACTCCAGCCAATGAGGGCGGTAATTCCAATTGATATGCAACTTCGCCTTGGCGTCGAACAATGGGAAATGGTCCAACATATCGAGGGGCCAACTTTCCTCTCATGTTAAACCGTTGAGTACCACGGAGAGGCGTAACTCGAAGGTAAACATGATCTCCTTCTTCAAAGGCTAGGTCTCAGCGTCGATTGTCTGCGTAACTCTTTTGTCGTGATTGGGCCGTCTTGAGTCGGTCTCTGATGATCCGTACCTTCTCTTCAGCTTCACTAAGAATGTCTATTCCGAATACTTGGGATTCGCCAGTTTGGTCCCAAAGTAGAGGCGTCCTGCACTTACGTCCATATAGGGCTTCAAAAGGAGACATCTGA
Source organism: Zizania palustris (assembly GCA_019279435.1). NCBI lineage: Eukaryota > Viridiplantae > Streptophyta > Magnoliopsida > Poales > Poaceae > Zizania > Zizania palustris. Next base: position 44,866,765 of record JAAALK010000079.1, read on the forward strand.
AGGCTGGCTTGATAGCTGTTGTTGTACGAAAACTCAGCGTACGGCAAGCTCTTGTCCCAAGTGGCTCCAAAATCCAAGACACATGCCCGCAACATATCCTCTAATATCTGATTCACCCTCTCTGTTTGTCCATCTGTCTGAGGGTGGTAGGCGGTACTGAAATTCAATCTCGTGCCCATCTCCTCTTGAAGGTTCTTCCAGAAACGAGAGGTAAACTGACTTCCTCTGTCGGACACTATCTTCTTGGGCACTCCATGAAGACACACGATCCGGGCCATGTATAGCTCTGCAAGCTTAGGACCACTAAAGGTTGTTTTGACGGCTATGAAATGGGCTACTTTCGTAAGCCGATCGATGATTACCCATATAGAATCATACCCAAGTTGGGTCTTTGGTAGTCCGGTGATGAAATCCATACCGATCTCTTCCCACTTCCATTCAGGCACTTTAAGTGGCTGTAACAATCCTGCAGGCCTCTGATGTTCAGCCTTTACTCTTCTGCAGGTGTCACACTCGGCGACGAACTGGGCAATCTCTCTTTTCATGCTGACCCACCAATAACGTTCCTTCAGGTCCTGGTACATCTTGGTACTGCCGGGATGAATGGAGTACAATGTCTCGTGGGCTTCTCTCAGGATAAGGGTCTTTATCTCTGGCTTATCCGGCACACATATCCGGGTTCCAAACCATATGGTTCCATTCTCGTCCTCTGAAAATCCTGGGGCTTTTCCTTGCCTCATGTTCTTCCTAATGGCAGCTATATCCGGGTCTTCCAATTGAGCTTCGCGGATTTGCTCGAACAAGATCGGTTGAGCCTTCAAGGTTGCTAAGTATGCTCCGGTGGTCAACCCGAGATTCAGCTTTTCCATCTCTTTGCATAACAATGGTGCGTGTTCTTGAATCATCATGGTTGTGCAATATCCCTTGCGACTTAATGCATCAGCTACCACATTTTCTTTTCCGGGGTGGTAGTGAATACCTAAGTCATAGTCCTTTATTAGCTCCAACCATCGTCTTTGCCTCAGATTGAGGTCCGGCTGTGTGATGATGTACTTCAAGCTCTTGTGGTCCGTAAAGATCTCACAACGATTTCCAACCAAATAGTGCCTCCAAATCTTAAGGGCGTGTACTACAGCGGCTAATTCCAAATCGTGGGTCGGGTAGTTCAACTCATGAGGTCTCAACTGACGGGAGGCATAAGAGATAACTTTTCCATCTTGCATAAGAACACATCCCAATCCTTGGCGAGATGCGTCGCAATAGACATGGAAGTCTTTACAGATATCGGGTAGGGTCAGTATGGGTGCAGATACCAAACGGGTCTTGAGAGTGTGGAAACTTCCCTCACATTCAGGAGTCCATTCAAACCTCTCTCCTTTCTACAACAACTTGGTCATTGGCTTGGCTACCTTAGAAAAATTCTCAATGAACCTCCGATAATATCCGGCCAAACCCAGAAAACTTCGTATCTCAGATACGTTCGTGGGTGGCAGCCAATCCATAACTGCTTCTACGGTGGCAGGGTCTACTGCGATTCCTTGCGCAGAGATGATGTGTCCAAGGAACTTTACTTCTGCCGTCCAAAACTTGCATTTGCTGTACTTGACATACAATTGGTGTTCCCTTAGCTTCCCTAAGGTTAACCGGAGGTGAGCCTCGTGCTCTCTCTGGTCCTTGGAATAGATGAGGATGTCGTCTATGAAGACTACGATGAATTTATCCAAATATTCCATGAACACCTTATTCATCATGTTCATGAAGAATGCAGGGGCGTTGGTCAATCCAAAGGACATAACCGTACACTCGTACAATCCATAATGGGTGGTAAAGGCCGTCTTGGGTATATCTTCTTCTCGAATCCTTAACTGATGATAACCAGAACGCAAGTCGATCTTCGAGAATACTGTAGCTCCTTTTAGCTGGTCGAAGAGATCGTCGATCCGAGGCAACGGGTACTTATTCTTGATGGTTACTTCATTCAAAGCACGATAATCTACACACATACACTTTGCCTTGTCTTCTTTCTTCTCGACGAAGATGACGGGGGCACCCCATGGCGATGTGCTTGGTCTGATGTAGCCTTTCCTCTCGAGATCCTCCAATTGCTGCTTCATCTCAGCTAACTCATTAGCGGCCATCCGGTATGGTCGCTTATAAATAGGGGTGGTTCCGGGCACCAAGTCAATCCTGAACTCGATGTCCCTCTTGGGTGGCATCCCTGGTAAATCCTCTGGGAATACGTCCGGGTATTCACTGACTACTGGTATCTCCTCCAAGGTAATCTGATGTAGTCTTGTCCTTCCGGTCTTCATGCTTGGCATCTGGAATGTGACGGTAGTTCCTTCCTCACTAGTCACAGTCACCTTTCTCTAGGCACATTCTATTACTCCTTGGTGTTTATTTAGCCAATCCATCCCCAGAATGAGATCCAAACCTTGACATTCTATTAGAATGGGGTCGGCCCAAAATATCGTGCCTTGGATATCTACCCATACCCTTGGACTAAAAGAATAGGCGAGGGTTTGTTTGCCCGGGGTAGCTATCAATACTGGTCTGGGTAGTTCACTTATTTCTAGGGCATTTCTTTCCACGAAAGCAGTCGATATAAAGGAGTGGGTAGCTCCGGTGTCAAATAATACTACTGCAAGCAATGAATGAACCATAAACTTACCCATGATTATTTCCGGTGCGGCCTGGGCTTCTTCGGCGGTGACGTGGTTGACTTTGGCGCGGACGGCGGGGTTTGAAGCGACGCCTTGAGTACGCTTGGGATGAGGGCACTGATGGGAGTAGTGCCCCTCCTGGCGGTAGTTGAAGCATACCACAGGCTTGCCGTGCCTGTCTCTCAGAATCTCCGGCTTCTTGGCCGGGGCAGCTGGGGTGGCTGGTGCGGCGGGAGTGGGGCAAGGTTGTCCGGCTCTGGCATTGGCGGCAGGTGGTGCCGGACGATACACTGGGCGGGGGTGGTACTGCGGTGCGGGTGGAGGAGGGGTGAATCGGGGCCTCTGTGCCATGCCTTGGTTCTGCCTGAAGGCAATCATCCTCTTCTTTTTCAGGTCAACCTTATTTTGTTGGGTCTCCTGCATAATAGCTTTGTTCACCAACTTTTGAAAGTTGGCGAAATCTCCAGAGATGAGTTGTAGGGACAACTCATCCTTCAGTCCCCGGAGGAACTTGGCCTGTCTGGCCGCATCCGTACGAACCTCCTCAGGTGCATATCGGGCCAGGCGGTTGAACTCGTGCAGATACTCGGTCACGGACCTGCTCCCCTGCTGCAGGTCTCTGAACTCTTGTTGTTTCTGTGCGATAATACCGTCGGGGATGTGGGCGGCACGGAAAGCGGCCGAAAACTCTGCCCAAGTATGGGCGTGTCCCACTGGCAGGGTCTCGCGAAGATTGTCCCACCATTCTGCGGCGGGACCATGGAGTTGGTGGGTGGCGAAGGCCACCTTCTCCTGCTCAGTGCAGGTCAGCAGATCGAGCTTCTTCTCAATGGTCCTCAACCAATCCCCAGCCTCCATGGGGTTGGTGGTGCTTGAGAAGGTCGGTGGGCGAACTCGGAGGAACTCCGAGAGCTGAGAGGCGGGAGCGGGAGCGGGAGCTGGTGCGGCGAGACGATGCAGCTCGGGCTGTTGGTGGAGGCGGAAGAACTGAGCGTGCTGCTCCTGCATCTGCTGTTGCTGTTGTTGCATCTGGTTCAACAGAGCAGTGACTAGCTGGTTTTGGGTGGCCATCATTTCGGCCACTGTAGGGTGATTAGCGATTGGGGCTTGCCTTTGTCCCGTGGCTCCCCATTGTGGCATGTTGCCACTCTCTCCTCCATTCTGGGGAGCGTCGGAACCCTGAGTGTTGGTCATCATGGAGTTTTCAAAGTAGACAACATTTATTTTAGAGAACTCTTTATGTTTTATTTCAAAAGGTACCGTTCTTGCGGTTACATTTATTTATTTCTTCATCCATGCCTTATGTTTTGACATGAATGGTAATACAAGAAAGCAAAAATGAAAAACAATCAATCGTAAACTACGTCTAGGGTAGCTCAGGGGACGGCTCAATCTCGGGCTCGTGGGAGCTGGTCGGGGTCGAGTAGCTGGATGGTCCGGCGGGTGGTGCGCTGCGGGAGATCCTCTTGGGCCTCACGGTAGGGATCCGAAGGGGTTTCTTCTTGCGAGGCGGAAGAGGTGCAATCTCCTCAATGTCCTTCTGTAATTCCTCGATCTTGTAGCGGAGCTGTGGGTTGGTGGCGACACGCTGCCGAAGGAGCTCATTCTGACGCCGTAACTCCTCTGCCTCGGCAGCCAAGCGATGTCCCTGCTGGATGCGGCGACGAAGATCTCCGTTCTTGCGGTTCAGATCCTCAAAAGATTGTCGGTAAAAGCTGATTGTGTCGCGCTGTCCATTGGCGTCCAGCAGTGCCTCGTAATGGAGATCATCCATGGCCTCCAACAAGCGCATGGTATGACCAATCGCAGAATGACGCTGGGAGAGTGTGCTGATGAAGACGCTGTGGGGACTCCCTGGAGTGCGAAGAGGCACGAAGCGGAAGTCCGTGTCTTAGAGCTCACTGTCATAGATCATCCGGAGCTCTGTGAGTGCCTGGAGGGCGGTGCGCTGACTAGCAACCAAGAAGGTAGGTCCTCCTCCGCGATAGGTGTGAGCTGTCTGAGGGGAGGGCTGGATGACGACGGTGACCTCGCAGAAGCTTTCTTCCTCATCGGGGAAGACTCCATGGTACATCGGCTCATGCTCAAATCCGAGGAAATCGACGAGCATGCGCAGCTTGCGGATGAATCCGGCCTCATCACGAAGGTTCCCACTCATGGTACGGACCGGCATCTACAAAAGAGAGAAAGTTTTTGTGAAAATCTCGGAAGATGAGAGGATAAGTAGTGTTTGTAAGAAAATATAGTAAGTATAAGTCCTAAGGTCCGGTCTGTTTGGCTTCCTACAGTCAAGTCGGCTCTGATACCATCTTGTCGCGCCCCGATTTAATAAATCATGACTTTATTGAAATTCCATAGAAAATCAATAAAACAAGACGTTCATCATGCGACCACGTACAATACGGGAAATCATTCACGGTTCGTAGACCGCATTAATACAAAAGTGAATAAAGGTGAAGAGAAACTAATAAAATAAGGGTCCTAGATGAACGCCTCCTTCCAGTCTCGCCTTGACTGGGTCGCTACTCCAGACCTGCATCCTCCTCGTAGTAGACGGGCTCTGATGGTGTAAGTCAACGGGGTGAGTACAGGAGTACTCAGCAAGCCACCGAATGCAAATATAATGCAAGGTAATAACAAGGGAGATAGTGGCTAGTTTTGCGGAAGCAGCATAATTGTAAAGCTTTAAATGTGAGCAATTTATTAGTACGGTAAGGTAAACATGTGTATGCATCATCATCTTCTAACTCGAGGGGTACAGTCAGCCCCACCTCGCTCAACAGTCCTTACATGCCATGAATAACTCAACCATTCAATCAATTGTAAACTAACTGCGAGTAGTCACACAACCCGCCCTTGACCGTGGGCTCGGCTTTTCGAAAAGATTAGATTACTCTGATCAGAGATGTACCACTGTACCCACAAGGCACACACTCATCACCTACACCAAAGTGTAACGAGATGACCCATTTCACGGGAACTCGTGCCAAAACCTTCCATATAGTCCTCCCCGACTCAACAACACCCTCTTATAGGTTTCATATGGTGTCCCGACGCATCGGAGCCCCACCATACCCCCCTTGAGCCTCGTCGGTACAAGTCGCCCGCAGGCTTGCCCCTTGCCCCCTCCTCTATGGTGCATCGAGCCGGAGTATTCCATACTTCCAGTTAGGACTTACCCATTAGACTTGTGGTTGGTACGGAAGTGCTTTGCAACAGATCCCACAGACCGGTCCTTATAGTGCCCCGGGTGCGACAAACCAATGCCCGAGCTTGCACCCGGAACCCACCATACTTATAACTTAGCCAACTCCAACAGAGTCCAGAGATGAGAATAACGGGGAAATTCATATATCAGAATCCAGCTATCTACGACTCATTCTTTTTTATCCTATAGCAGTTGTGCCGGTACATTGGGAACTAGCTAATATTTTTATAGTAGAGTGACAAGGAGTTAAGGCCCAATAAGCATGGCTTGGGTTGCACACAAGGACGAGGATCTAATAAATATAAGTGTAAGGCTTGATATTGGACTAATGCAATATTAACCTATGTGTTATAGCGATAATTTATTAAAACATGGGCTCAATATGATCAACTGTTTCCACAGAGGTGGTCGATGACTTGCCTTGATCAGCAAAGGGGGATGGAGGAACCTCGGGGTAGAACTCCTGCTCCTCGATGAACTCGTAGTCTTCTTGATACGGAAAAATAAACAACACATTCAATAAACAGATAAAAATCCACCCAATAATAAACATACATATTTGTGGGTTTTATTATGTGGAATAAAGTTTTAATATTCTGTTGTTTGTTGAATAAACAGTAAACTTAATTTCTAATTTATTTTTCTGAATTAATAATTTATCCCTAAGGGGTTTTTATTCTTTTATTTGTTAAAAATATTTTGGGTAACAGTAACATACTATTTTTATGGCATTAATGTGTAGAGAATATTATTCAGGATTTAACAAAATTTGAATGGTGAAATTTAGAGTTAAAATGAGCAAGATATTAATTTTTGAAGTTTAAACTGTTTTCTGAATTTTATTTAAAACCAGAAAATGGGCTCTGGTCCACGGTGAGCCAGGCCCACGGTGGACTGCGCCACTGTGCGCGTGGACCGGTTGATCCAGAGCCGTCAGATCTGGATCTGGTGGCCAGGCGCGAGGCGGGAGGGGTTAAGTGGAAATGGACGGCTGCGATTAAATCCCGTCGAACCGGTACGCGTGGACGCACCAGATCGCTCGGAGGTTTTAAGTGGTGATCGATGGCTGAGAGGCTTCGATACCCCTTTGACCAGATCCGAGGGCCCAGATTAAATCCCGAAGGGATTTAATCCTAGCCCTCCGATCGCGATCGAACGGCCGAGGCGCGATCCGGCACGGCACGACGGTGGCGTGTACCCCCTTCGTCTCCGGCGACGGTGGCCTCTGGCGCGGTGGCGACGGCGGCGGCGAGGACCTAAGGGCCTAGCTACGGCCAAAAATGGAAAGGGGAGGTCGAGACGGTCTCGGCCATACCTTCGGTGGTGATGACGGGCTACGGGCGGCGACCGACGGCGAGGGGTAGACAAAGGAGGCCCTCGGGGAGCTCGTCGGCGACGGCGATCCGGCGGGATCTACGACCAACCGAGGGACGGCCAAGGATGGGTGGTCGACGTCGGACTTGATGGTGGCAGTGGCTAGGGCAGGGGAGGCCGGAGTCGACGGCGAGGGCTCGCCGGAGGTGGAGCAGACCCGAAGCTCGAAAAAGAGGGCGACGACGCTCTGGAGGGCTTCGGTTAGGGCTTAGGAGGTGTGGGCGGAGTGCGGTGAACCGAGGGGTTCTTATAGGGGTCACCGGCGGTGTATAAGGCAGGGTAAATGGAGGAAACCCGAAGGGTTCCTCTTTTTCGCCGGCGAGGGTTCCATCCGCGTGGGCTAGCTTCCATTCTTGCGAAAACGCATGGCATAAAGATGGAAGGGGGTCGCCGTGGTCCAAGGAAGGGTGTCCGAGGTGGATCCGATCGGATCGGGGCGGCCGACGGCGAGGGAAGGAAAGGGATCGCCGGGAAAGGAAAGGGGGAGATCCCCTTCCACGGAGGAAGACGAATCTGACAGGTGGGCTCCACCTGTCAGCGGGCGAACGGAAAAGGAAAGGGGCCGACAGGCAGGCCACATGTGTCAGGGAGTGAGGGCGAGAGAGAGGAGGCTGACACGTGGGCCAGGCGAGGCGCGATGGAGGAGAGAGGAGCGGGGGAGTGCGCCGACAAGTGGACCCCACCTGTCGGTGGCACACCGCTGGATTGGGCCGGGCTCAGGGAGGTTTGGAGGTTGAGGCCCGTTAAGGTTTTAATATCTTTTCCGATTTAAAATAAATCCAGTAATTCATATATTTGATTAAGGGTTGAATCACTGTTGATAAAATTTGTAAAAATTCCTGAAATTATGTTTTGGCCTCTAGTTTATCTCATAAAATTTTCAAGTCCATATTTTGAGTATTTCTCCCTGTTTGGCTTTATTTGGGTTCTTTTAGGATTTTTCTTTAATAAATAAATCCAGAATTGATTTAAATAATAATTTTCTTTTATTTTATTTGTTTTTATTTCTTGGGGTGTTATAGTAAGATACCTGAAAATGCGCTTGACAGCTTGCCGATGAGATGCGTGTGGTGAAGACTGGAAGTGCGCGCACTGTCCGATGGAAAACTGTATGTCCAGTCTTGTCACCGTCAGTTACAGAAGCAATCCAATCACCCCTTGATACTCTCTCGTTGACCTTGATGCCGCTCTCATCCTTGTCTAGGCCCCTAGATGCGCCCATGGGGAGTCATCTGAGGCTTCAAGACTCCACTGAAGTCGAACTTCTTGTGGAATCGAAGGTGATGTATTCCTTGGAGCTCGGGGAAGTGAGGTTGGAGAACCATCTGCGATGTCCTGTCATGTGGCGAGAACATCCCGAATCCATGATCCATATGTCCTCCAGGCCTCGATCTTGTAAAATCAATGGTCATAAGGGAGAGCAAAAGGTCTGACATCATGTTTAGCAAAAGAGCTAAACCAATGTCGAGCCATCTGCTCAAAAGAAGGAAAGAAGAACAAATCATAAGAGTCTGGACCGAAACGTGGTTCAATGTGTGGTCCTCTGTCCTGCCTAAAGTCACGACGACGAGGTCCAATGCCGTATCCAAAACGACCTGGAACTCTGTTAGAGCGAAAACCACCCTCTGGAGTATGGGCATGAAAGCCGTCTCCTCTACCACCACCTACACGACGAACCCTAGACACTAGCCTCTCTCCGCGTCAAGGGACTCTCTATCAACCACCCTATTGGTAGAACTTCTCCTACCCACCTAGAGCTTTCTCTGCTCTCTCAACCCACTTCCTCCTGAAGCAGAACTCCGCAAGATGCCCATCTCTCTAACATAACTCACAATGATAGGTAAGCTTCTTGGGATGTGGTTGAGGCCTGGGTTTTTTAGGTTTGGTGGTGTTGGGAGTAGGCTCTTTGGTGTGAGAGCGTCTAGGTAGAGAGTCAAGAGAAGTGTGGAGGTGCTTGGGCTTCGGGATCCAGATAGGCTTCATAGGTGGAGCTTTAGGTTATTCTTGGAACATTCCTTCGGCTATGGTGCGAACGGCTCTTCGGCTTGTCCCCGAATGCCATGAAGCAGAGGCCCGCCGGATCATCCTTGTCCTTCCCCTTCTTGATCATGATCTCCTCATCACTTGAGCTTGATGAAGAGGAAGAAGATGATGATCTCTTGGAGTAGCTTGTCTCCATCTCAGCGAAGAAAGCCTTGTCTCACTTCTTGTTCTCTCACCAGTAGTCCTTCAGGGCCTTTCGAAAGAACCTCATCTTGGGTTTTCCCTTTGTGAAGGTGGAGCTATCGTGCTTGTTGGAGTCGTAGGAACCACCGCCGGTGCCCTTCTTGTGTGTGTTCTGCTTGGGGAAGTCGGCGATGAAATGACCTAGATCACCACACTCAAAATAGCCCTGTTTTGTGCCGTGTCATTTGAACATCTGCTTGTCATAGACATGACGAACCCGACTATTGAAAAGACACAGGTCATCATCTCCTAGCAAATCCAATTGGTCCTTAGTGATAGACATCAAAGAAGACAAATCATAGCTCAAAGAAGTAGAATCAGTAGAAGGTGTCGCAAGGGCCAAGGTTTTTGAACCAGAACCAGTGAGATTTGATCTCAACTGGATATCAACCTCTGAGGCCTTGAGTTTGTTGAAAAGCTCTGCGACAGTCAAGGTATCATAGGAAGTTCTCTCAACAATAGAGGATACCTTGATCTTCTAGATCTTAGGGTCCAAGGTATGAAGAACCTTGATCGCATGTTCATGATCTGAGACCAGCTGATCTCGATCGGCCTTGTTGGCCCGAAGCTTGTTAATGATCAACTGAAAGTGACCAAAAAAGGCTTCGACAGTCTCTCCCGGATTCTGTGAGAAATTTTCATACTTACGCTGGTAGGTCTGATAGAGCCTAGACTTGACCTGAGCTGTCCCCTTATGGTGTGCCTAGAGGGTAGCCTAGATCTCTTGAGTAGTGTAGAGATGGCTAACGCGCTCAAACTCACTGGGACCTAAACTAGAAAACAATATGTTCACTGCCTTGTTGTTCAGGTCATGCAGAGCAACTATCTTAGGGGTAGTACGCTCTGTAGTCGGAAGCACAGTGAAAGTAGCATGAACACACATATCCCATATCCCTGAGCTCTGGCTCAATAGATAGGCTCGCATGAGAGTCTTCCAATAGTTATAGCCAAAGACATCAAGAGACGAGACCTTTCTAGAAGAAGTCATGATTGCTCCTTTGGGTTAGAACCGGTTAAGGTACGGAAAAACTCTAACCTCGCTCTGATACCACTTGTAGGACCAAGAGTAGTGACTAGGGGAGGGGGGGGGGGGGGGTGAATGGGCGCCTCAACAAATTCTTTCGAATTGACGACCCACCCTCAAAACCCAATGCTCCTCTAAAGATAACCAGTAGAAGCAAAACAAATCTCAAGCACTAAAATTAATCTAGCCTAAAAACGACCGGTGTCCTAATCGAAAAGACACCACCAAAGTGCTTAAAGGCATATTAAAACAATGACACCGAGAGTTCTCAAAATTTCTAATTCAAGCCACGCAATGTAACAAAACATCTGGTAAGTATTCCATTTTAATCAATCAAACTCAAGTCAACATAAAACACATGAGAAACATATTATTCAAAGCATTTAATTAACTCAAGAATACATGCTGAGATAAAATTAACTAATCATTACTTATCGTAAAGGTTGTTGAGAATGAACAGAAATACAAAAAGAAATCTTGTTCTTGGACTACAATCATCACCTACAAGCAAGAGCTTCGAGGTGGGTACTTACAGTGCGTGTGTACCTGGATAATTTAACTATTTGCCACTCTTAACATGTGTCAATTAATGGACCACGTGTCAGTGACTCAGGTGACCCCACATGTCAGTGACTCAGAGTGACAAATTTGTTGCCACTCACATGTTAAGAGTGGCAAATAATTAAATCCCCCTATGTACCTAGCCAAAATAAAGAACATAACGTATTGTAGAAGATGTACGGTCACTTGAAGCAGCAGTACAAGCGCATGAGCAGTTCTTGCGGCAAGCTATGCCTGGACGGCAGCCTAGTGCCTTGGCGTGGTCAAGCTTGCTCGTGTGAGGCCGAATGGGCCAAGAAAGACATCGGCTTGGAAATTTTGAGGAGCAGAAAAAACCGGGCACTGTAGATCCAAAAGAAACCCAAGCGGTAGACAAAAACTTGCAGAACTCTGGATGGCCTCGATTGGTGAAGTGGACACGCCGAAACAAAACCAACCGACTAGCGACGGGAGAATCACAATGGCGGCGACGAATGTCCAAATCAAAAATGCTGGCGACGCACAGTGGGTGAGAGGAGGAAGATGAAGTGGATTTCCAAAAAGGAACTCTGATTTTTCCCTAGGAGGATATAAGGCCATTTTATAGGCAACCCACAAAGGTGAAAAGACTGATTTACCCCTAGGGTACAAACTCTAAAATATAGACACGGGCCCAAAGGGCAAAATAGTAAAATCCTAACTAAAGGTAGATTATCCTAATGCGGAGCTTTCGTAGCAGCTATGGATTCGCTTCAGGTCCATCGGATCCCCGATGAACGGTCTAGATAAATGCGTTGGTTTTACACTGAAACGGACAAAGCTTTTGCTATCTTCGCACCGGGTGAGGAGCCATGCTGAATAGCGTGGGCCTCATGGCTCTAGAAGTGATGAGTCATTGTCAACGATAGTCAAAGAGGACTGAAGAAGAGAAGAGATCTGCTGTTTTATGGGCCGCGTGTGACTCAGGTACACGGGCAGCGAGCGACTGTCGGGCAGAGGAGGCTGCGAAGTCGGGCTGGCCCAATCCGGGTGCATGGGCCAGAAGCAGTAGAAGACCCACTGGGCTGTTGACCAGGACTGACTCAGGTACACGGGCGGTGAGCGATTGCCGGGCTGAGAGAGCTGCGGAGTCGGGCCGGCCCAATCCGGGTACCTGGTGCAAAGCCGGTGGAGGCTTTGTCAGTTTCGGCATAAAACTGACAACCGTTGATTCTGTATCCGACTGTCCAGAAGAATAGCTTCAGGATATGTCATCTGTTACTCTAGGCCCACAGTCAGTCAGTTGTGTCTGTAAAAATACCTAAGGGCAGTAGAGTCATTTTCTGTATTTTTGAGTCTGTAAAAACCCTAAGGGGCTGGTAGAATATTCCTAGTGTTGGGCTGCCTATAAATAGCACCCCAATCCCTAGGGTTTGGACTACCCTTTTGCTGAAATTGAATATCACTCTCTGGGTCACTCTTTTCCCTTGTCTTCTCTCTCCTGTGTGCGCCGCCAGGCCCTTGTGCTCCTCTGTTCGTGGCTCATTTTGGCTCAAATCTCTTGGATGCTTTTAATCCTTGGTCCCTGGAGAATTTATTGTTTGCATCTGGTTGGTTTGGAGAGTTATTGAGTTGGATTCGGGCTGCTGTATTTATTTCTTGGGAAGAAGCTTCTTCGGCTGGGTGTGTTCTTCACGGTGGTAGTACTAGTTCTTGCTGTTGCAAATAGTACTGCTTTACTGTAGCTACAGTGTTCGGCTGCAGCTTTTCACCTTCTATTGCCCAGCTTTTTGATCGAAGCTGACAGTCTCTTTTGCCTTTTCCTGGTGTGTCTGCCGAAGCTCGGTTCTGTGCGAAGCCCCTCAACTCCGTGAGGCAAGCTCCGATCGAACCTTGTTAAAGGCTTCGCTCAGTTTTTCGAACTTCGGTTTCTGTGTCTGAGTTGCTAGCTTCGAAGTTCCCCTGTATCGAAATCATCGCATACTTCGAACTGGCATACTCCGAATCTATCTGTTCGAAGTGCACACTTCGTTAGGCTTCGAAGTGGGGTTCGAAGTTTTGTCTGTTCTGACAGACTTCACTTCTTTGTTCGAAGGTTGTCTGTTTGTGTGTTGTGTTCGAAGTTTTTGTGTTCGAAGGTTTAGCTCCGAAAGCTTTCGGTTCTAAGTGTGTTCGAAGTTTTGTCTTCGAAGTGTATACTTCGAAGAAGGCTTCGGCACTGTTTACTTCGCTCCGAAGCTCGTGACTCGAAGTTGCGTTCGAAGTCTTGTCTTCGAAGTGCTTACTTCGAACCAAGCTCCGGCACTGCTTTTACTTCGCTTCGAAGTACACTTCGCTTCTTACTTCTTCGAACTAGGCTAGACAGTGACACCTTCGGCATTTCGGACAGACTCTGACACCAACCTCCGAAGCAGACCTCGACGTGCGAAGGGGGCTTCGCCAAGACCCGAACAGGAGACAACTTTGGACAGTAACTTCTCTTTTCACTCTATACATACTTAGATCATTTCATTGAGAAGTATAGGCCTGTTACAACTTGTTTATCTGCCTAGTTGCACCACTTTAGGTTTACACTGTTTATCATCAGTTGCTTCTAGGTTAGAAACCTTTAGACTTAGGCCTACTGTCTACTTTCTGCTGCATAGTATTTTTGAGGTGCGTTGGGTATTGGGAACAGGCCATAGATTCGAAAGAATTTTTAAGGCGCCCATTCACCCCCCCCCTCTGGTCGCTACTTTCGGTCCTACAAGTGGTATCAGAGCCTGGTTAGGGTTTTTCCATACCTTAACCGGTTCTAAACCCCGGTAGTGACCATGACGTCTCCTGGCAAGGTCCCGTCCTTGGAAGCCTATGGCTATAATTATTGGAAGACTCGCATGCGAGCTTATCTAATGAGCCAGGGCTCGGACATATGGGACATTTGTGTTCACACCACATTTGTCATTCTGCCAGTCACTGAGCATGGTACTGCTGGTATCATTGCTCAGCATCTGAGCAACAGTAAGGCTGTGAACATTCTGTTTTCTGGTTTAGGTCCCACTGAGTTTGAGCGTGTGAGTCATCTCTCCACTGCGAGAGAGATCTGGGCTACCCTCAAGGCACACCATGAGGGAACAGCACAGGTCAAGGCTCGGCTCTATCAGACCTACCGGCGTGAATATGAGAATTTCACACAGAAGCCGGGTGAATCTGTTGAGGCTTTGTTTGGTCGCTTTCAGTCGATCATTAACAAGCTTCGGGACAACAAGGCTGAGGGTGCTCAGTTAGTCTCAGATCACGAGCAGGCGCTCAAGGTTCTTCATACCTTGGACCCAAAGATCTGGGAGATCAAGGTATCCTCTATCGTTGAGAGCACTTCTTACGATACCTTGACCATTTCTGAGTTATTTAGCAAGCTGAAGGCCACTGAGGTAGATATTCAGCTGAGATCAAATCTCACTGGTTCGGGATCAAAATCCCTGGCCCTTGCTACACCTTCTGTTGATCCCTCTGCTGTGAGTTGTGCTGGGTTCTCTTTGATGTCTATCACTGAGGACCAGCTTGAGTCTTTGGGAGATGATGATTTGTGTCTCTTTAACAACCGGGTGCGTCGTGTCTATGATAAAAGAATGTTCAAAAGACACGGCACAAAATCCGGATGCTTTGAATGTGGTGATCCAGGACACTTCATCGCCGACTGCCCCAAGCGAAGTGGATACAAGAAGGGCACCGGCAGCAGCTTCCATGACTCCGGCAAGCATGAGAGCCCCTCCTTCAACAAGGGCAAGCCGAAGACCCGGTTCTTCAAGAAGGCCCTGAAGGACTACCGGCGAGAGAACAAGAAGCGCGACAAGGCCTTCTTCGCCGAGATGGAGAAGAGCTACTCCAAGAGATCCACGTCTTCTTCCTCTTCATCGAGCTCAAGCGATGAGGAGATCTCCATCAAGAAGGGGAAGGACAAGGATGATCCGGCGGGCCTCTGCTTCATGGCCTTCGGAGACAAGCCGAAGAGCCGCTCACACCAGCGCCGAAGATCCCGCAAGAGCTTCTGCTCCATGGCTCTTGGGGATAGAGAAGAAAAGAGCTCCTCCGACGACTCCGACGACGACGATAGCAAGGTATCATCTTATGAGCGCGAAATTGTAGATTTACTAGAGAGCAATCGTCAGGAGTTGAAGTATCGGGAGAAACTGCTTAGAGGGGCTAAGAAAAGGATAGACGAGTTAGAGAGTGAGCTTGCCGTGGCCAACGGTAGGATTGAGAGTCTATCCTCTTCCCCTTGCTTGGGTGATAGCAGTGAGTGCCCGAAGTGTGAGGTGCTTCTGTGTGACCTGTCGACTTTGAAGTCCAGGTACACAGAAAGGGTTGATGAGAGGGACGCTTTGGCCACTGAGCTTGAAAGCGCTCAGCTGGAGCTGAAAGATGCTCAAGCCACTGTCGTCGCACCCTGTGTTGATTGCCCATCTCATCTAGCTGCCTTAGCTGAGCTAAAATCCAAGGGCAATGAGCATTTGGGTGATTTAGAGAGGTTGAGAGCTGAGCTTGCCCAGACTAGGCTAGAGCTTGAGACACTGTCAGTTCCACCCACTGTTTGTGAGAACTGTCTGTCTCTTAGAATGGAGTTGATTAAGCTAAAAGCCGGAAAGTCTGTCCAAGTAGAGAATGAGTGTGAGACCTGCTTGTCTCAGGTGGAGGTTCTAGCTTCCTTGAGAGAGGAGTTAGCAGATTCTCAGAATGAGAACTTTTACCTCCGTTCTATCCTGAGTTGGATCAGTGCCAGAGAGCCACAACTTGGCATGATGATCCAGCAGTTCAAGAGGAAGGATGGGTTTGGAGTAGGTTACACCTACACCAAGGCTGACTTTGAGAGTGCCCTCAGCCGGGCAGTGGAGTGGAGTAAAATGACTCCAGAGCAGAGGTATCCCAAGACTCACTCCACTGAGACCTCCCAGGCTTGTCAGCCCAAGGATGGAGTGATCCATGAACCATCCAAAGCTCCTCCCAAGAAGCCTATCTGGGTTCCTAAGCCCAAACACCTCCACTCTTCTCTAGACTCTCTTCCTGGACCCTCTCAGCCCAAGAAGACCACACCAAACACTACCAAGCCCAAGAACCCCAAGCCTCAACCACATCCCAAGAAGCCTACCTATCATTGTGAGTATTGTCAGAGAGATGGGCATCTTGCGGAGTTTTGTTTCAGAAGGAAGCGGGTTGAGAGAGCAGAGAGGGCTCGTAGTGATCAGGTGCAGTTCTACCAGCAGGGTGGTAGACTGCGTGTTCCTCGGCGCGGGGAGAGGCTGGAGGCCAGGCCGCGTCGTGTAGGTGGTGGTAGAGGAGACGGTTTTCGCACCCATGCTCCAGTTGGTTGTGTTCGTTCTGGCAGAGTTCCAGACCAAGTTGGCTACGATTCTGGACCTCGTGGCCGTAGGGTTAGGAAGAACCATGGACCGCGTTTTGAGCCGCGTTTTGGTCCAAACTCTTTTGATGGTTTTCGCTTTCCATCTTTTGAGCAGATGGCTCGACACTGGTTTAGCTCTTTTGCTAAACCTGGTGCCGGACCATTTGCTCCCACTTACAGACATTGATTGTGCAGGACCGGGGACTGGAGGATGTTTGGATCATGGACTCAGGATGCTCTCGCCACATGACGGGACATCGCAGATGGTTCTCCAGTCTCACTCCCCCGAGCTCCAAAGAGTACATCACGTTCGGGAATAGCGGTCAAGGGAAGTAAGTGGAATAGGCTCAATTAGCATTTCAGACCATTTCTCTTTAAAGAATGTTGCTTTGGTTAAAAATCTGAACTTTAATTTAATCTCTGTTTCGCAACTTCTTGAGGATGGTTTGGAAGTGCGTTTTAGGAAGGGCAATTCTTCTGTGATTGATTCTAGAGGGTCTTTGGTTTGTCAGATTTTACCCTTCGGTAAAGTCTTTCGAATTGACTTCTCTAGTTCTTTTGGCCCTTCTCGCTGTTTGATTGCTGGATCTTCTTCTGAGCTCTGGAAGTGGCATAGGAGGTTAGGTCATTTGAGTTTTGATCTGCTAGTCAGGTTAAGTTCTATGGATCTCATCCGAGGATTGCCCAAGCTTAAAATGGAGAAGGATCTGGTTTGTCATCCCTGTCGTCATGGGAAAATGGTTGCCGCTTCTCACTCACCTGTGACTCAGGTGATGACTTCGTATCCAGGCGAGCTTTTACATTTGGACACTGTTGGTCCAGCTCGGGTACGCTCAGTCGGTGGGAAGTGGTATGCACTTGTGATTGTTGACGACTTTTCTCGTTTCTCGTGGGTTTTCTTTTTGGAGTCTAAGGATGAAACTTTTCAATTTGTCCATGACCTGATTTTGAAGCTGAAGAATGAGAACAATGGCCGGATGCGAGCAATTCGCTCCGACAACGGCTCTGAGTTCAAGAACTCTCAGTTCGTCAGCTTCTGTGGTGATCAGGGTCTGGACCATCAGTTTTCTTCTCCTTACACTCCCCCCAGAATGGCGTTGTGGAACGAAAGAACCGCACGCTAGTTGAGATGGCCAGGACGATGCTCGACGAGCACAGGACTCCTAGGCGTTTTTGGGCTGAAGCCATGAACACGGCTTGCTATCTGGTCAACCGCATTTTTCTTCGAGCTTACATTGGTAAGACTTCATATGAGTTGCGGTTTGGCAGACAGCCCAAGGTGACCCACTTGCGAGCGTTTGGCTGCAAGTGCTTTGTGCTCAAGAAGGGAGGGCATTTGGACAAGTTTGAGTCTCGTTGCTGGGATGGTATTTTTCTTGGTTATGCATTGCATTCTCGAGGTTTCCGTGTTTGGAACCTCGAATCCCAGCTGCTTGTCGAGACATGTGAGGTTTCTTTTGATGAGTCCTTGCCTTCTTTGACTCCTTCTTTTGAGGTTTCTGGTGATGATGAGCTCGGAGAGTCCATCTTTGAGGAAGATGAGGATACTCCAGCTGCTGTTGAGGGCGGGCCTTCTGCATCCCCCGCAGAGCCCACACCTTCTGTGACTTCGACTGATGATGAAGGCGGACCTCTGATCACTTCTTCCACTTCGATCGAGCCCCTTCAGTCGAGTCCAGAGGTGCCAGCTGCTGACTCCGGTGAGGTGACTTCAGATCACCAGGGAACCCGAGCAGTTCAGCGTGACCACCCCTCAGAGCTCATCATTGGTGATCTGACTGAGAGGACTTTGCGTTCTTCTGCCTCTCTCGCTGTGTTTGCTGAATCTGCATTTGTTGCATCTTTTGAGCCCAGAGACATTTCTCATGCTCTTTCTGATTCAAATTGGATTAATGCTATGCAAGAAGAGCTTGAGAATTTTGTCCGCAATCGGGTTTGGACATTAGTTGAGCCGCCACCAGGATGCAACCCCATAGGCACCAAGTGGGTATTCAAGAACAAACAAGGTGAAGATGGGGTTGTGGTGCGCAACAAGGCTCGACTAGTTGCCCAGGGTTATTGCCAGAAGGAAGGTATTGACTTCGAAGAAACCTTCGCTCCTGTTGCCCGTCTTGAGTCCATTCGTATTCTTCTAGCTTTTGCCGTTTCGAAGGGTTTCAAGCTTTTTCAAATGGACGTTAAGAGTGCTTTTCTGAACGGGTTCATAGAAGAGGAGGTTTATGTTAGGCAACCCCCCGGTTTTGAGAACCCTAAGTTTCCTCGACATGTTTTTAAGTTGCATAAAGCTTTATACGGGTTGAAGCAAGCCCCCAGGGCTTGGTATGACCGGTTGAAGCAATTCTTGTTGGGGAAGGGCTTTGTGATGGGGTCTGTGGACAAAACTCTTTTCTTGCTCAGAGATGCTTCAGATTTCTTAGTCGCTCAGATTTATGTGGACGATATTATCTTTGGCGGTACTACTGATTCTCTTGTGTCCAAGTTTTCTGAGCAGATGCACAGTGAGTTTGAGATGAGCCTCATGGGTGAGCTTAAGTACTTTTTAGGGCTCCAGATCAAGCAGACCAAGGACGGCACCTTCATCCACCAAGGTAAGTACACTCGTGATATGCTTAAAAAATTTGACTTTGGTGGTGAATTGAAGCCGCAGATGACCCCGATGGGTACTTCCGGGAGTCTGGACAAGGACGAGAGTGGTGTCAAGGTCAATGAGAGAGAATTTCGAGGGATGATCGGTTCGCTGTTGTACTTAACGGCAACAAGACCGGACTTACAGTTCGCCGTGGGACTTTGCGCGCGTTTTCAGTCTTCACCACGCGCGTCTCACCGGCAGGCTGTCAAGCGCATTTTCAGGTATCTCACCTATGCGCCTGATCTTGGTCTTTATTATTCAGCATCATCATCACTTGATTTATCTGGCTTTTCGGACGCTGACTTTGGTGGGTGCCGGTTGGATCGCAAGTCGACTTCCGGTACTTGCCAGTTTCTTGGTTCTTCCCTTGTATCTTGGTCTTCTCGAAAGCAATCTGGAGTTTCTCTTTCGACCACAGAGGCTGAGTACGTAGCTGCTGCCAGCTGCTGCTCACAGATGGTTTGGATGATTTCCACTCTACGAGACTTTGGGTTGTTCTTTCCTACCAGGGTTCCATTATTTTGCGATAGCACTAGTGCTATTAGTGTAGGGAAAAACCCGTGTCTCCATTCAAAAACCAAACATATTGATGTGCGCTTTCACTTCTTGCGGGATCAATATGAGAAATGTGTCATTGACCTTATTCATGTTGATACCCATCATCAGTTGGCTGATATTTTCACCAAACCCCTAGATCAGTCTACATTTGAGCGTTTACGAGGGGATTTGGGTGTTGTGTATCCTTTCTAAGGATATTTTGCGTCAGTTTTCTTTTTATCTACTCTTTTCTTGAGTCTTTTTGTGTGTGTTCATATCATACATATTCACATATCACACTTTTGAGCCTGCTTCTGTTATATGATTAAACTGCTTTACTTATTCTAGCTGGTACATGCTTTTGATTACTCGTCGATGATCATGCTTTGTTTCAGTTCATTTGATATGTCTGATATCTGTCATATGCATGGCTTTTACGCTTTCAACTTGAAAAATGATCACCATTGCTTCTGGTAACTAGCATGTGTAAGCTGAGTGCTTTTGCTATCTGTTACATGCCTTGTAGCTAGTTCATCACATAGATGCAGATATGCAACTTGGACATCTTTATGCTTTAACATGGAAAATATGCTATAAAAATGATAAAAAATCAAAAAATGAATGAAAATTCCATGCCTTTTTATGCTTGAGTTGAAAAGATCCAAGTGGGTTTGCTTTGTCGCATTGCATTGTTCTGGACTGCTTACCATAGCACTTTGGTATGAACTAGGACAATGTAGTGTATGCCAAGACCAATGTCTTAAGCTTCCGATGGTCCAGTTTTGGCCTAGGCTTGACTTGGTCGGTTAGCATAAGGTTTGACATGCAAATAACCCTTGGCACAAATGAAAAAGGAAAAATGAAAAAGCCTGAACATTTAACAAGATAACCAGTTTGCTGAAGCACTTTGTTTTGAACAACGTTTATCTTGGTAGACTTCAGTTAGCTTCTGCATCTCATGCTTTACCTTGCGTATTAACTAGGAAATATGGTGATGTTTTGTTTTGCAAAAACTGAAAAATGCGTGCTAATGACTTTCTTTAGATATCATCTGTTGCACTGATCATGCCATGTGTCTTAAGACAGTATGTCTGTTGCTATACTTGTTAGATATTGTAATTGCAGTCAATCATATCTGAGAAGCATGCTTTCTACACTCCACCTACACCCCAGCTGAATTCACTGCATATTTTGAGGGGGAGTTGCTTTTCAGGGGGAGTATGTGTCTCTTTTTGAGTGCTTGATGAGTTCACTTGTCAACAAGGGGGAGAAAATTTGGGATCAGAGTTCAAGGGGGAGTTCTTACTCTGTTGATATCCTTGTTGTTCTTAAATCACACTCATTTTGAGTTTTTACGTTTTGGTTAACCACAATGACCGTTTCTTGCTTTTGGTTGGCTTTTGGTCATTAGGGTTAAACTTTTACCTTATTTTTCTTCTTCTTTGTTTCCTTGTGTTTTGTTTTCGTGTTTCCACATTTGTTCACAGGTGTTGAAGAGCTGAGAATTGAGGAGTGTTGACAATGCACTCATCAAGGGGGAGATTGAGGAGCCATGCTGAATAGCGTGGGCCTCATGGCTCTAGAAGTGATGAGTCATTGTCAACGATAGTCAAAGAGGACTGAAGAAGAGAAGAGATCTGCTGTTTTATGGGCCGCGTGTGACTCAGGTACACGGGCAGCGAGCGACTGTCGGGCAGAGGAGGCTGCGAAGTCGGGCTGGCCCAATCCGGGTGCATGGGCCAGAAGCAGTAGAAGACCCACTGGGCTGTTGACCAGGACTGACTCAGGTACACGGGTGGTGAGCGATTGCCGGGCTGAGAGAGCTGCGGAGTCGGGCCGGCCCAATCCGGGTACCTGGTGCAAAGCCGGTGGAGGCTTTGTCAGTTTCGGCATAAAACTGACAACCGTTGATTCTGTATCCGACTGTCCAGAAGAATAGCTTCAGGATATGTCATCTGTTACTCTAGGCCCACAGTCAGTCAGTTGTGTCTGTAAAAATACCTAAGGGCAGTAGAGTCATTTTCTGTATTTTTGAGTCTGTAAAAACCCTAAGGGGCTGGTAGAATATTCCTAGTGTTGGGCTGCCTATAAATAGCACCCCAATCCCTAGGGTTTGGACTACCCTTTTGCTGAAATTGAATATCACTCTCTGGGTCACTCTTTTCCCCTGTCTTCTCTCTCCTGTGTGCGCCGCCAGGCCCTTGTGCTCCTCTGTTCGTGGCTCATTTTGGCTCAAATCTCTTGGATGCTTTTAATCCTTGGTCCCTGGAGAATTTATTGTTTGCATCTGGTTGGTTTGGAGAGTTATTGAGTTGGATTCGGGCTGCTGTATTTATTTCTTGGGAAGAAGCTTCTTCGGCTGGGTGTGTTCTTCACGGTGGTAGTACTAGTTCTTGCTGTTGCAAATAGTACTGCTTTACTGTAGCTACAGTGTTCGGCTGCAGCTTTTCACCTTCTATTGCCCAGCTTTTTGATCGAAGCTGACAGTCTCTTTTGCCTTTTCCTGGTGTGTCTGCCGAAGCTCGGTTCTGTGCGAAGCCCCTCAACTCCGTGAGGCAAGCTCCGATCGAACCTTGTTAAAGGCTTCGCTCAGTTTTTCGAACTTCGGTTTCTGTGTCTGAGTTGCTAGCTTCGAAGTTCCCCTGTATCGAAATCATCGCATACTTCGAACTGGCATACTCCGAATCTATCTGTTCGAAGTGCACACTTCGTTAGGCTTCGAAGTGGGGTTCGAAGTTTTGTCTGTTCTGACAGACTTCGCTTCTTTGTTCGAAGGTTGTCTGTTTGTGTGTTGTGTTCGAAGTTTTTGTGTTCGAAGGTTTAGCTCCGAAAGCTTTCGGTTCTAAGTGTGTTCGAAGTTTTGTCTTCGAAGTGTATACTTCGAAGAAGGCTTCGGCACTGTTTACTTCGCTCCGAAGCTCGTGACTCGAAGTTGCGTTCGAAGTCTTGTCTTCGAAGTGCTTACTTCGAACCAAGCTCCGGCACTGCTTTTACTTCGCTTCGAAGTACACTTCGCTTCTTACTTCTTCGAACTAGGCTAGACAGTGACACCTTCGGCATTTCGGACAGACTCCGACACCAACCTCCGAAGCAGACCTCGACGTGCGAAGGGGGCTTCGCCAAGACCCGAACAGGAGACAACTTTGGACAGTAACTTCTCTTTTCACTCTATACATACTTAGATCATTTCATTGAGAAGTATAGGCCTGTTACAACTTGTTTATCTGCCTAGTTGCACCACTTTAGGTTTACACTGTTTATCATCAGTTGCTTCTAGGTTAGAAACCTTTAGACTTAGGCCTACTGTCTACTTTCTGCTGCATAGTATTTTTGAGGTGCGTTGGGTATTGGGAACAGGCCATAGATTCGAAAGAATTTTTAAGGCGCCCATTCACCCCCCCCCTCTGGTCGCTACTTTCGGTCCTACACCGGGTACCCAGATTGGGTGGGCCCGATTCTACGGCTCCCTCAGCCAGGCAATCGCTCGCCGCTCGTTTACCTGAGTCAAACCCGGTCAACAGACTAGCGGATCCCCCGCTGTTCCTGGCTCATGTACCTGGATTGGGCCGGCCCGACTCCACAACCCCTCTGCCCGGCAGTCGCTCGCCGCCCGTGTACTTGAGTCACACGCGACCCAAGAAACGATAGGTATCATATCCTCTTCATGTATCTTTGTTGACTTCCCTTGGGAATCACTCATCACTTCTGGAGCCATGAGGCCCATGATCTTCAACATGGCTCCTCAGCCGGTCCGACTAATAGCATGCAGATAGAAGGCTCCATCTGGTGCAAAAACACTGAGGCCGACCAGGGTAGCCCCCGTTCGGCCAAACTCTACAGGAGCAAGTTTGTGGCACCCGTCACCGAGCCGCAACCTTCGTGGGCACCCCCGGGCATGTCTGAATCACAGAAGAAGCGGCTACTGTTGATGGCAAAAAATGGCATCAATGGCTAAGATTGTCGAAATATTGATTTTGGTAATTTGGGCCGAAAATACAAATGTCCTAGGTCAGGCCGAAGCCCTATAGGGCTGAAGGTCCATTGGGCTATGGGATCCGAAAGGTTCTAGCCAGCCCACGACCTTCAGCCAGGAAGCCCTCAAAGGCCTACACCGCCAAAGCTTCATCCCAAGGAGCAAGCTTCGACGGACCTAGCCGAAGCCCACTTCGGCAGAGATAGTGTTAGATACAATTTCGGCTAAGTCTTTATCTCTATCCAAGCCGAATTATAGCAGATTAGATCAGAAGTTTAGCCCCTATAAATAGAGAGGCGAGGCCAGCTTAGAAGCCCCCCAACACAAATCAAACACGAAGCCCAAGCTTTGATCTCATTTATTTACCTTTACATTTCTATACCTCTTTGTGGGTTTGCCTGGAAGCCCTACGACGGCCACTTCGGAACAGTGTGTTGATAGCAAAAAATGGCAGTAGTGGCTGAGATTGTCAAAATATAAATTTTGGTAATTTGGGCCAAAAATACACATGTCCGGGGTCAGGCCAAAGCCCTATAGGGTCGAAGGTCCATTGGGCTGTGGGATCCGAAAGCCTCTGGCCAGCCCACGACCTTCGGCCAGGAAGCCTTCGGAGGCCCATGCCACCGAAGCTTCAGCCCGAGGAGCAGGCTTCGACGGGCCTGGCCGAAGCCCACTTCGGCAGAGATAGAGTGGGATGCAATTCCGGCTAAGTTTTTATCTCTATCCAAGCTGAATTATAGAATATTAGATCTGAAGGTTGGCCCCTATAAATAGAGAGGCGAGGCCAGCTTAGAGGGCCCCCAACACAAATCAAACACAAATCCCTAGCTTTGATCGCATTTATTTACCTTTACTTTTCTGTACCTCTTCGTGGGTTTGCCTGGAAGCCCTCCGCCGGCCACTTTGGAACAGTGGTAACCCTTGTTACTTCGCTTGTGAAGTATCCATTAATCTACGTAATAGATTGCTATCGCCTTGTTACTTCGCCTGTGAAGTATCCACTAATCTACGTAACAGATTGCTACCTTCGCTACTAGTGCAACACTTAGCAGAATTTGGTCCTCAGGCCGAATTGGTACTTCGAACCCTCTTTGTTGCAGGTTCCCATGTTCGGAGCTACTTCATCGGAGGTGTCCGGAGCTAAGAGATCGGTTTCAGAGGTCGTCAGAACACCCTTCGGCGAGACTACAGGCTTCGCCAGCACACTTTGTCACAACAGGCTTCGCCACGCTCATACTCTGCTTCAGACGAAGTTACGGCCACGCGCGGCCCTCACGTAATTATTATGTACCTTGCCGTATCGGAGACCTCACGCCGAACCCCGTTGTTCGGAGGTGATCGTCGTGTCCAGATCTGTTTGGGGTTCATCTTCGGCCGGATCAGTCCGAACACCGAAGGCACCCTTCGGCGGGGTACTTCGCACCAAACACCGAAGGTATACTTCGGCGACCCCTTCGCACCAGACTTCGAAGCAGACAGGCTCCGACCGGTTTGCTGATTTCATTCTGTTTAATATATTTCTTTCGGCTAATTGGATTATTTTGTGTGACCTGATTGCTTGGCGACTCCAACCCCCTTATCATTACTAAGGGTAGTCGGAACGCGACGTCGGTGCTGCGTCACGCTTAGGCTTGTTCCTAAGTATCCACACACTTTTGGATCGTCAAACTGACCCAAGTGTGGGGGCACGTTTTTGTGTCAACACACTTTTTGGCGACTCCACTGGGGAAATATACGCCACCATGACGAGTACGTCTACATCGGCTACCGGTACATCTACGTCGACTACTACGTCTACACCACCGATGGACACCATAGGAGGCGCAGATATCGACAACCACAACATCTTGACACCTACACTTGAAGATATCCCCGCAGAAGACCGAGGAGAGATCGAGGCAAAGTTAAAGGCACTCCAAGACATGATGCTTGGGGGCTATGTTAAGACACGCGTAGGCTTCATCAAACGTGACATTGCCACCCCCGACCTCGCTCAGGTCTAGGTAACACCTGTATCGCCTCGTTAGCGCTTCGCTAGCCAACCGTTTAGATTCAGCAGTCAGCTCCCAAGTAGAGGCAACCCTTAGAAGGTTCGGCTTTACTGAGGCCGTACCCCCAGTCCCTATTGCTAGTGTACCTCCGGTATACCATGTGTACGGTAGAACCGATGGTGGCACTAGCACGACCATGATGTCTCCGGCTTCCACACTTATGGCCAAGACTAATGATTATACTTGCGGCCAAACTAACACTGTGCACCATGCACCACCACCTGCACTGATACACGCACTGCCCGCACCACATGCACAGGCACTCGGACACGAGCACGTCATGCAGATAGCGTGTAGGGAAGAGGCCCATGGCCGACACGCCGATATCCCACCGTGTGTCGCACCCCCGCATGAGAGGCGCGCGCAGGCGACATACCAAGATGACATAGGAGCGGGTCCGCACACTATTTAGAGAGTGTGCTGGCTTCGTGCCCAAGGGACGGGTTAGGGTTTACTGCAAGCCATACCCCGACCATCTCGATACAATACCCTACCCCCATGGCTATAGGATCCCTGAATTCACTAAGTTCGACGGTGAGGGTAGCAAAACCACACTAGAGCACGTTAGTCAATTTTTGGCACAATGTGGAGAAGTTAGCGGGATAGATGCCCTAAAGGTTAGACTATTTTCTCTCTCGCTATCCAGCACCGCTTTCACTTGGTTTTCGGCACTCCCACCGAACTCCGTTCAGACGTGGGATGATTTAGAGCAGAAATTCCATGATTACTTTTACACGGGTGAGACAGAACTTAGGCTTTCACACTTGACATTGGTTAGACAGAAATCCAACGAGAACACCTCTGAATACATCAAGCATTTTAGGGATACTAGTTATCGGTGTTTCAGCCTTAATATTTCGGAAAGAGACTTGGCGGAGCTAGCATTTAATGGGTTGCGTCCCGAGATTAAAGAAAGATTAGACAGCCAGAACTTTTTAGAAGTTAGCCAAGTTTTACAGCAGGCTCTGGTCCAGGAAGGCCGAACCAAAGATAAGAAGTTTATTAAGACGTTTAATAAGCATAGGGCCGAAATCCACATCATGGAACGCTCTGACGAGGAGGAGTCAGAAGAGGAGGATTCGACCGACATGTACGCGGCCGAATGGGTTTGGAACGCTAAGAATAAACCTATCACCATCTCCAAGTTACGGCCATCTCCCACAAAGAATCGACCTAATGAGGTCAAGTACTCATTTGATATAACCAAGTGTGATAAAATATTTGATTTTCTCTTAAAAAGTCAGCTTCTCAGGTTACCTAAAGGTCAAGTCATTCCATCTACCGATGAGTTAAAGAAGCATCCATACTGTAAGTGGCATGATTCACATTCACATAATACTAACGACTGCAATGTTTTTCGACGGCAGATCCAATCGGCCATAGAAGAAGGACGATTGAAGATAGACCATAATCCAAAGATGAAGCTGGATAAGGATCCTTTTCCCGTCAACGCCGTCGACCTCGGCGAGAAAAAAGGTGTTGATTCGGCCAGAACAGGCCGAATCGGCTAAGGGGAAGGATGTAATTGTTGGAGAGCCGCGCACTCGCACGCTCATACCGAAGAACCCCGATGTAGGAGTGTGGAAATAGAACATTAACACCCCTTCGGCTAAGGCTCACAAGAGGCCGAAGGTAACGTACAACATGCTGTTGAACAAGCATCGAAGAAGGGCCAGGGAAGCAGGTCCCCGCACTAAGAAACCGTGATAGCTGAAGGGTCCAAGACTTTCAGAGGGTGACTTCGGACCGAAGCAGCCGAGCCCTCCGCACAATGGCTTCGGTCCACAGTAGCCTGACACCCCATACGACGGCTTCAAGCCTCAATGGCCGCACCCCCCATGTGGTGGATTCGAGCCTCCATGGTCGAACCCCCTATACAGCAACTTCGGCCCCCAGTGGCCGAACCCCACACCGTTTTGGACGAACTCTCCAACGGGAGGCTTTGGCCCGCATTGGACGAACATACCTCTGGTGTGGTAGGACCCTTCGCTGGTATGGTCTGAGACACAGTCAACTCTGCTGAACCCCCCTCCGGGTAACGGGTTCGGCTCACAGAGGGCAAGGCCACTAGAGTCGCCTATGCCTCCGCCGTACAACTGGGCAGGAACGCCGTGGGCTCCGCACGTGTCCAGGTCAGAGTACCCTCCGCAACTTAACACTATGCCTTGTTTTCCTTCGGAATATTACAGATGGCAGGTTCAAACATACGTAGCGGAGGGGGCATCGTCTGTAGACTATCCATGGTGCCTCCGAATCGGACCATGCAGAGCGAAGCCGAAGGGTACAGGTGCGAGGAGGCCGAGGAAAGGGACTCCAAAGCCATCACCATTAGAGTGGAGTCTCAAGAAGTCCCAATCCCGAAGGCTTTATCACCGAAGTCTGGTGAAGGTGAGTCCCATGCTTCGGTTGGGCTCTGCACTGATGCCTGGTTCGATCGGCCGAACAAGGCCGGTCCATCTGTCAGGGTTCGCAGCGAAGGCCCCTCCGAGCACAGGGTGCGCAGGGCCAAAGGAGACAGTAACACTTCGGCCGTAGTTGACAGAAACCGGACAGTAGCACCTAGCACCAAGCTGCAACCATCTTGGGAACCTCCAGGCATGTCCAAATCACATAAGAGACGCCTACAACGGCTACGGGCACAGGAGATGCATGAGAAGAATGCCAAGGATGAGCACGATGCTATCTTCGAGGAAATCTGCCCTCGGCCAGCTATAAGACAGGTATGGAGGGAGAAGCCGGTTGAGATAACCAACCCGGCTCCCAGTCCGAGCGATGACGATGACGACATGCTCGCCGACGATTACTCGCCTGTCTCTGAGGGGCCCGCACCCCAGGCGGTGGACATCAACATCGTCACACTGTCCGCCGAGTTTGCCCTACCACAAGACGAGGCCGAAGTCACTCAATTGAACCTCGACCCATGCAACGCCAACTTTGAGAAGCCCGAGGATGCGGCTCGCCATCTGAAGCCTCTCTATGTTAGAGGTCACATCGATGGAAAGCCGATTTCCTGAATGCTTGTCGACGGCGGCGCCACTGTTAACTTAATGCCTTACTCGTTGTTGAAGAAACTTGACAGGGGCGAGGATGATCTAAAGAAGACTAACTTGATGCTCAACGGCTTCAATGGCGAGAGCTCCAAGGCCAAGGGCATACTCTCCATGGAGTTGACGGTGGGCAACAAGACATTTCCAACAACATTTTTCATCATCGACGTACAAGGTAACTACAGCGTGCTGCTCGGGCGCAACTGGATTCACGCGAATTGCTGCATTCCTTCTACCCTACATCATGCCTGATATAGTGGGACGGCGATGAGGTGGAGGTCATTCCCGTGGATACTTCGACCCATGTAGCATTGGCCGATGTATCGGTTGACGCCATCCATAACAAAGTAGAGTGTCTGTCAGGTAGAGATCTTTCGGATTACGATTTTGTTAGCGTATTCGGAGGATATTTCATACCAGTGTCTGTAAAGTTGGTTGGAGTAGCATGACTGTTTTTGTATTAATAGTCATGTCTAGCAAGAGTAATCTAGATTGGCTAAAGTCTCGTGTGGAGCAATATCGGTCTAGTAAAGATGGTATTGCCGAGGCCATCGGGGACTTTAGCGAAGTAGAGAAATTAGGACAAGGTTTGCGTCGGCCGATCCCTTTGAGGAAGTTGACATAGGTAATGGTAGCATCCCAAGGCAAACTTTTGTAAACCAACATTTACAGCCTGATGAAAAGGCTGAAATAATAGAGTTACTTCTGTTGTATGTCGATTGTTTTGCGTGGGAGTATAGCGAGATGCCAGGACTAAGCCGCGAGCTCGTGGAGCATCGACTGCCTATCAAGTCCGGATTTAGGCCTTATAAGCAGCCTCCTCGTCGCTTTAACTCAGCCGTCTATGACTGAGTTAAAGAGGAAGTAGAACGACTACTCAAGGCTGGATTTATTAGACCGTGCAGGTACACGGAATGGGTTGCTAACATTGTGTCTGTAGAGAAGAAAGGGAGCGGCAAGATACGGGTATGTATTGATTTCAGGGATCTGAACAGAGCCACTCCAAAGGACGAGAATCCAATGCCGATAGCCAACATGCTAATCAACGATGCTTCAGGACATAAGGTACTGAGTTTTCTTGATGGCAATGCTGGTTATAATCAAATCTTTATGGCCGAAGAGGACGTCTACAAGACTGCCTTTCGATGCCCTGGTTTTGTCGGCTTGTTCGAGTGGGTCGTCATGACTTTTGGTTTGAAGAATGCCGGCGCCACGTATCAGCGTGCTATGAACTTAATCTTTCATGACTTGCTAGGAGTTATGTTAGAAGTTTACATCGATGATGTTGTAGTCAAATCGGACGCTATGGGAAACCATTTAGCAGATTTGAAGGTTGCTTTCGATAGAATGTGACAGTATGGTTTGAAAATGAACCCACTCAAGTGTGCTTTTGGTGTGTCGGCGGGTAAGTTCTTAGGTTTCATGATTCACGAGAGAGGCATAGAAATTAATCCTAAGAGGCTTGAGAAGATTAGAAACATTGCAGCACCGACATGCAAAAGGGATGTACAGAAGTTGCTAGGCAAGATGAACTAGTTGCGTCGCTTTATATCCAACTTGTTCGGCAAGATTGATGCCTTTGTCCCCATACTCCGGCTAAGAAACGAAGCCGAGTTCACTTGGGGGGCAAGCCAACAAAGTGCCTTTGAGAAAATCAAGGAGTGCTTGTCATCACCGCCTGTGGTGAGAGCACCCAAAGTCGGGATTCTGTTTTGTCTATACATCGCTACTGAAGATAGCGTGATTGGGGTCGTGCTAACCCAGGAGGTGGAAGGAAAATAGTACATCATCACGTTCTTGAGCCGCCGCCTGCTGGATGCCAAAACCAGGTACGCGTTTGTGGAACGTTTGTGTTTATCACTTTACTACACGTGCACCAAATTACGCCATTATCTTCTCCCCACTACATGTGTTGTGGTTTGCCAAACCGATGTTATAAAGAACATGTTACAGAAGCCGATTCTAAGTGGAAGAATTGGAAAATGGGCTTACGCGTTGATCGAATATGATTTGGCCTACAAATCCCTGAGAGCTATGAAAGGTCAAATCATAGCCAACTTTATAGTTGATCACCACATAGATGTAAGCTGGAGTAATAATGTTGCTCTAGTTGAGGTGGTGCCATGGAAACTCTATTTTGATGGTTCTGCTTGCAATAGTGGCCAAGGTATTGGAGTGGTTCTCATATCACCTAATGGGATGCACTTTGAAACTTCGGCCAGTCTGGAATTTCCTTCCACTAATAACCAAGCTGAATACAAAGTTTTATTGCTAGGGCTTGAATTACTTGAATCTATAGGCTCTAGACATGTCCATGCATACGGTGATTCTTTGTTAGTAGTGCAACAAGTGGCTAAAAATGCTCAATGCTTTAACGACTTGCTGAATAGTTACTTGGATAAATGTCTGGACATAGTTGCTGTTTTTGATGACTTCAAAATATCGCACGTGTCAAGAGAGGCCAATTCGATTGCAAATGATTTGGCTCAGCAAGCATCTGGTTACCAAGTCAGGAGAGGAAAATTTTCTGTATTGGAGAAGCCAATGCTTGGTTTCACTGCCGAAGCTAGTGACAGTGGGCAAGCGCACCCTCTGGGTCAAACCCCTCCGGCCGAAGGTCACTGCGTGCCGAGGTCCCTGGACAAGAGTACTTTGCCAACCAAGGGACCTGGCACGCCGGAGGCCATAGGCCGAAGCCCCCCACACGGTGAGGGTTCCCTGGAGTCCGAACCCTCCGGAGGGCTTCGGACCAGCACACTCCGAATGGCCAGCCCGGCCAGGCTTCGGCAGAAGCAGGAACAGCTCGGGGGGCACCCCAAAGTCAGTAATTTAGAATTTTTTTTTCAGAAGGTGAGCCAACGAGACCCTTTGAAACCTATAAGGGCAATTGGAGAATCCCAATCATCCAGTATTTGAGAGACCCTGGCCAAAGGGTTGATCGGAAGGTTCGGCGACAAGCATTCAAATTCGTGTTGATAGACGACACATTATACCGCCGAACCATCGATAGAGTACTATTGAAGTGTTTAGACCACGAACAATCCCAGGTGGCTACGGGAGAATTCCATGAAGGACTTTGCGGCACTCATCAGTCGGCCCAGAAAATGAGTTGGATACTCAAAAGAGCAGGTTTTTATTGGTCGACTATGACTGAAGATTGTTTCAAGTACTATAGAGGGTATGAAGCATGTCAGATGTTTGGCAATATTCGGTTGGCTCCTGCCTCATTGCTCAATCCTATTGTCAAGCCATGTCCATTTCGAGGTTGGGGTTTACACTTCATCGGCCAGATTCACCTTCCGTCCTCAAAAGGGCATTGCTTCGTGTTGATGGCGATGGATTACTTCACTAAGTGGACCAAGGCTGTGCCTCTCAAGAACATGACTCACAATGAGGTACGAGATTTTATCTTGAAGCACATCATACATAGGTTTGACATTCCTCAAACTCTTACTACGGATCAAGGTAGCTCATTTGTTTCTGGAGAAGTGAGGGACTTCGCCGAATATTATGGTATTAAATTGATAAACTCTTCGCCTTACTATGCTCAGGCCAATGGTTAGGCCGAGTCTAGTAATAAAACTGTGATTAAGCTCATTAATAAGAAAATTGAAGAGTTTCCTAAAAGGTGGCATGAAGTGCTTTCCGAGGCGCTATGGGCTTGTAGAATTGCAAAGCGCGGTGCTACCAAAGTCAGTCCATATGAGTTACTATATGGACAAGAAGTCGTTCTGCCTGTAGAGGTAGATCTTGGCTCCTTAAGAGTGTTAAAGAAAGATGGCTTATCGGTCAACGAGTATGAAGCTCTTCTGAAGGATAATCTAGAGGATGTGACCGATAAGAGACTAAGGGCTTTAGAAGCCATAGAAGTAGACAAGAAGAGAGTAGCTAAAGCCTACAATAAGAAGGTTAAACCGAAATCATTTAAAGTAGGAGATTTAGTTTGGAAAACGATTTTACCCTTAGGCACGAAGAGTCCCAAATTTGGTAAATGGTCACCTAGTTGGGAAGGTCCTTTTAAGATAGCCGAAATCGCTCCCGGCAATGCATATGTGTTGAAATCTCTGCAAGGGGAGCGGTTTCGAAGAGCTTTGAATGGCAGGTACTTGAAAAGGTATTTCCCAAGCGTGTGTCAAACAACATAAAAGGTGTCGAAAAGCCGATATGGACGGTATCGTCTTTAGATCGTTGTGCTTTTAGTTCACTCAGTTCACTAAAAGGCAGGGGGCATGTGTTGATAGCAAAAAATGGCAGTAGTGGCTGAGATTGTCAAAATATCAATTTTGGTGATTTGGGCCAAAAATACACATGTCCGGGGTCAGGCCGAAGCCCTATAGGGCCGAAGGTCCATTGGGCTATGGGTTCCAAAAGCCTCTGGCCAGCCCACGGCCTTCGAGCAGGAAGCCTTCAGAGGCCCATGCCACCGAAGCTTCGGCCCAAGGAGCAAGCTTCGACGGGCCTGGCCGAAGCCCACTTCGGTAGAGATAGAATTGGATGCAATTCCGGCTAAGTTTTTATCTCTATCAAAGCTGAATTATAGCTGATTAGATCTGAAGTTTGGACCCTATAAATAGAGAGGCAAGGATGAGGAGCCATGCTGAATAGCGTGGGCCTCATGGCTCTAGAAGTGATGAGTCATTGTCAACGATAGTCAAAGAGGACAGAAGAAGAGAGGAGATCTGCTGTTTCATGGGCCGCATGTGACTCAAGTACACGGGTAGCGAGCGACTGTCGGACAGAGGAGGCTGCGAAGTCGGGCTGGCCCAATCCGGCTGCATGGGCTAGAAGCAGTAGAAGACCCACTGGGCTGTTGACCAGGGTTGACTCAGGTACACGGGCGGTGAGTGATTGCCGGGCTGAGAGAGCTGCGGAATCGGGCCGGCCCAATCCGGGTACCTGCTGCAAAGTCAGTGGAGGCTTTGTCAGTTTCGGCGCAAAACTAACAACCGTTGATCTTGTATCCGACTGTCCAGAAGAGAAGCCGTAGTCGCTACGAAAGCTTAGCTTCCGGATAAGTCATTTGTATCTCTAGGCCCACAGTCAGTCTGTCGTGTCTGTAAAAATACCTAAGGGCAGTAGAGTCTTTTCCTTTATTCTTGAGTCTGTAAAAACCCTAAGGGGCTGGTAGAATATTCCTAGTGTTGGGCAGCCTATAAATAGGACCCCAATCCCTAGGGTTTGGACTACCCTTCTAGAAATCACTTTTTCAATCATCCCTTGGGTCATTTTGTTCCTGCGTGCTTTTTTCTCTCTCCCTGTGTGCGCCGCCAGGCAACCTCCTGTTCTTCCTGAGATTCATTTGGCTCTTTACTGTTTGGAAGCTTTATTCCTATTGATTCTCATGCGCAGCACTTCATTTAAGGTTCTGTTGGTTCGGTTTGCACACAACTAATTTATTCCTAAGCAGAAGCTTCTCTGTGGCTTCTGTTTGTTCTTCACAAGAGTACTAGTTCTTGTGGCTGGTAGCAAGTAGTACTACTTTCCTGTAGCTACAGTATGTTAGTACTTTAGCTTTGCTTTTCCTGTGTTGCTTTTTGATCGAATTGGCAGGGCCAAAGTCCCTTTTCTTGTGTGAAGTCCAACTCTGTGAGGCAGACTTCGAATCTGCAAGCTTCGAATCTGTAGGCTTCGAATCAGCAGACTTCGAATCAGCAGACTTCGAATCTGCAAGCTTCGAATCTGCAGACTTCGAATCTGCAAGCTTCGAATCTGCATACTTCGAATCTGCAGGCTTCGAATCTGCAACCTTCAAATCTGCAACCTTCGAATCCACAGACTTCGAATCAGTAGACTTCGAAATCAGCAGACTTCGAATCTGCAATCTCCGAATCTGCAACCTTCGAATCTGCAACCTCCGAATCTGCAACCTTCGAATCTGCAACCTCCGAATCTGCATCCTTTGAATCTGCAGCCTCTGAATCAGCAGACTTCGAATCTGCAGACTTAGTCAATCTGTTCTCGCTTTGCTGTTTAGTTTTTTTTATTAAAATGTGTTGGGTTTTGGGAGCAGGCCATTGATTCGAAAGAATTTTTTAGGTGCCCATTCACCCCGCTCTGGTCGCTACTTTCGGTCCTATAAGTGGTATCAGAGCTTGGTTAGGGTTTTTCCATACCTTAACTGGTTCTAAACCCCGGTAGTGGCCATGACGTCTCCTGGCAAGGTCCCGTCCTTGGAAGCCTATGGCTATAACTATTGGAAGACTCGCATGCGAGCCTATCTTATGAGCCAGGGTTCGGACATTTGGGACATTTGCGTTCACACCACGTTTGTCATATTGCCAGTAGCTGAGCATGGTACTGCTGGTATCATTGCTCAGCATCTGAGCAACAGTAAGGCTGTGAACATTCTTTTCTCTGGTTTAGGTCCCACTGAGTTTGAGCGTGTGAGCCATCTCTCCACTGCGAGAGAGATCTGGGCTACCCTCAAGGCACACCATGAGGGAACAGCTCAGGTCAAGGCTCGGCTCTATCAAACCTACCGACGTGAGTACAAAAACTTCACATAGAAGCCGGGTGAATCTGTTGAGGCTTTGTTTGGTCGTTTTCAGTCGATCATAAACAAGCTTCGGGACAACAAGGCTGAGGGTGCTCAGTTAGTCTCAGATCACGAGCAGGCGCTCAAGGTTCTCCATACCTTGGACCCAAAGATCTGGGAGATCAAGGTATCTTCTATCATTGAGAGTACTTCTTATGATACCTTGACCATTTCTGAGTTGTTTAGCAAGCTGAAGGCTACTGAGGTTGATCTCCAGCTGAGATCAAATCTCACTGGTTCTGGATCGAAATCTCTGGCCCTTGCTACACCTTCTGTTGATCCCTCTTCTGTGAGCCGTGCTGGGTTCTCTTTGATGTCTATCACTGAGGACCAGCTTGAGTTGTTGGGAGATGATGATTTGTGTCTCTTTAACAACCGGATGCATCGTGTCTATGACAAGAGAATGTTCAAAAGACACGGCACAAAATCCAGATGCTTTGAGTGTGGTGATCCAGGACACTTCATCACCGACTGCCCCAAGCGCAATGGTCACAAGAAGGGCACCGGTGGTGGCTTCCATGACTCCGGCAAGCATGAGAGCTCATCCTTCAACAAGGGCAAGCCGAAGACTCGATTCTTCAAGAAGGCCCTGAAGGATTACCGGCGAGAGAATAAGAAGCGCGACAAGGCCTTCTTCGCCGAGATGGAGAAGAGCTACTCCAAGCGGTCCACGTCTTCTTCCTCTTCATCGAGCTCAAGCGATGAGGAGATCGCCATCAGGAAGGGGAAGGACAAGGACGATCCGGTGGGCCTCTGCTTCATGGCCTTTGGAGACAAGCCGAAGAGCCGCTCACACCAGTGCCGAAGATCCCGCAAGAGCTTCTGTTCAATGGATCTTGGGGATAAGGAAGAAAAGAGCTCCTCCGATGACTCCGACGACGACGACAACGAAAAGGTATCATCTTATGAACGCGAAATCGTTGATTTACTTGCAAGCAATCGTCAGGAGTTGAAATATCGGGAAAAACTGCTTAGGGGGGCTAAGAAGAGGATAGATGAGTTAGAGAGTGAGCTTGCCGTGGCCAACGGCAGAATTGAGAGTCTATCTTCTTCCCCTTGCTTGGGTGATAGCAGTGAGTGCCCAAAGTGTGAGGTGCTTATGTGTGACCTGTCGACTCTGAAGTACAGGTACACAGAAAGGGTTGATGAGAGGGACGCTTTGGCCACTGAGCTTGAAAGCGCTCAGCTGGAGCTGAAAGATGCTCAAGCCACTGTCGTCGCACCCTGTGTTGATTGCCCATCTCATCTAGCTGTCTTAGCTGAGCTGAAATCCAAGGGCGATGAACAGTTGGGTGATTTGGAGAGGTTGAGAGCTGAGCTTGCGCAGACTAGGCTAGAGCTTGAGACATTGTCAGTTCCACCCACTGTTTGTGAGAACTGCCTGTCTCTTAGAATGGAATTGATTAAGCTGAAAACCGAGAAGTCTGTTCAAGTAGAGAGTGAGTGTGAGACCTGCTTGTCTCAGGTGGAGGTTCTAGCTTCCTTGAGAGAGGAGCTAGCAGATTCTCAGAATGAGAACTTTTACCTCCGTTCCATCCTGAGTTGGATCAGTGCCAGAGAGCCTCAGCTCGGCATGATGATCCAGCAGTTCAAGAGGCAGGATGGGTTTGGAGTAGGTTATACCTACACCAAGGCTGACTTTGAGAGCGCCATTAGCCGGGCAGTGGAGTGGAGCAAAATGACTCCAAAGCAGAGGTATCCCAAGACTCACTCCACTGAGACTTCCTAGGCTTGTCAGCCCAAGGATGGAGTAATTCATGAACCACCCAAAGCTCCACCCAAGAAACCTATCTGGGTTCCTAAGCCCAAACACCTTCACTCTTCTCTAGACTCTCTTCCTGGACCTTCTCAACCCAAGAAGATTACACCTAACACCACCAAGCCCAAACATCCCAAGCCTCAACCACACCCCAAGAAGCCCACCTATCATTGTGAGTACTGTCAGAGAGATAGGCACCTTGCGGAGTTTTGCTTCAGGAGGAAGCGGGTTGAGAGAGCAGAGAGAGCTCGTGGTGATCAGGAGCAGTTCTACCAGCAGGATGGTAGACTGCGTGTTCCTCGACGCGGGGAGAGGCTGGAGGCCAGGCCGCGTCGTGTAGGTGGTGGTAGAGGAGACGACTTTCTTGCCCGTGCTCCAGTTGGTGGTGTCCGTTCCGGCAGAGTTCCAGGTCGTGTTGGCTACGGTCCTGGACCTCGTGGCCGAGGTTTTAGGCAGAACCGAGGACCGCGCTTTGAGCCGCATTTTGGTCCAAACTCTTTTGATGGTTTTTGCTTTCCATCTTTTGAGCAGATGGCTCGACACTGGTTTAGCTCTTTTGCTAAACCTGGTGCCGGACCATTTGCTCCCACTTACAGCCACTGATTGTGCAGGATCGGGGACTGGAGGACGTTTGGATCATGGACTCAGGATGTTCTCGCCACATGACGGGATATCGTAGATGGTTCTCCAGTCTCACTCCCCCGAGCTCCAAAGAGTACATCACGTTCGGGAACAGCGGTCAAGGGAAGGTAAGTGGCATAGGCTCTATTCGCATTTCAGATCATTTCTCCTTGAAGAATGTTGCTTTGGTTATGAATTTGAACTTCAATTTGATTTCTGTTTCGCAACTTCTTGAGGATGGTTTGGAAGTGCGTTTTAAGAAGGGCAGTTCTTCTGTATTTGATTCTAGAGGGTCTTTGATTTGCCAGATTTTACCATTCGGTAAAGTTTTTCGAATTGACTTCTCTAGTTCTTTTGGCCCTTCTCGCTGTTTGATTGCTGGATCCTCCTCTGAGCTCTGGAAGTGGCATAGGAGGTTAGGTCATCTGAGTTTTGATCTGCTAGTCAGGTTAAGCTCTATGGACCTCATCCGAGGATTGCCCAAGCTTAAGATGGAGAAGGATCTAGTTTGTCATCCCTGTCGTCATGGGAAAATGGTTGCCGCTTCTCACTCACCTGTGACTCAGGTGATGACTTCGTATCCAGGTGAGCTTTTACACTTGGACATTGTTGGTCCAGCTCGGGTACGTTCAGTCGGTGGGAAGTGGTACGCACTTGTCATTGTTGACGACTTCTCTCGATTCTCGTGGGTTTTCTTTTTGGAGTCTAAGGATGAAACATTTCAGTTTGTTCATGACCTGATTTTGAAGCTGAAGAATGAGAACAATGGTCGGATGCGAGCAATTCGCTCCGACAACGGCTCTGAGTTCAAGAACTCTCAGTTCGTCAGCTTCTGTAGTGATCAGGGTCTGGACCACCAGTTTTCTTCTCCTTACACTCCCCCACAGAACAGCGTTGTGGAACGAAAGAACCGCACGCTAGTCGAGATGGCCAGGACGATGCTCGATGAGCACAAGACTCCTAGGCGTTTTTGGGCTGAAGCCATGAACACGACTTGCTATCTGGCCAACCACATCTTTCTTAGAGCTTACCTTGGTAAGACATCATATGAACTGCGGTTTGGCAGACAGCCCAAGGTGAGCCACTTGCGAGCATTCGGATGCAAGTGCTTTGTGCTCAAGAAGGGAGGGCATTTGGACAAGTTTGAGTCTCGTTGCTGGGATGGTGTTTTTCTTGGTTATGCATTGCATTCTCGAGGCTTCCGTGTTTGGAACCTCGAATCCCAGCTGCTTGTCTTGACCTGTGAGGTTTCATTTGATGAGTCCTTGCCTTTCTTTGACTCCTTCTTTTGAGCTTTCTAGTGATGATGAGCTCGGAGAGTCCATCTTCGAGGAAGATGAGGATACTCCAACTGCTGATGAGGGTGGGCCTTCTGCATCCCCCATAGAGCCCACACCTTCTGAGACTTCGACTGAGGATGAGGGCGGACCTCTGATCACTTCTTCCACTACGATCGAGCCCCCTCAGTCGAGTCCAGAGGTGCCTGCTGCTGACTCCAGTGAGGTGACTTCAGATCACCAGGGAACCCGAGCAGTTCAGCGTGACCATCCCTCAGAGCTCATCATAGGTGATTTGACTGAGAGAACTTTGCGTTCTTCTGCCTCTCTTGCTGTGTTTGCTGAATCTGCATTTGTTGCATCTTTTGAGCCCAAAGACATTTCTCATGCTCTTTCTAATTCTAATTGGATTAATGCTATGCAAGAAGAGCTAGAGAACTTTGTCCGCAATCGGGTTTGGACATTAGTTGAGCCGCCACCAGGATGCAACCCCATAGGCACCAAGTGGGTATTCAAGAACAAACAAGGTGAAGATGGGGTTGTGGTGCGCAACAAGGCTCGACTAGTTGCCCAGGGTTATTGCCAGAAGGAAGGTATTGACTTTGAAGAAACCTTCGCTCCTGTTGCCCGTCTTGAGTCCATTCGTATTCTTCTAGCTTTTGCCGTTTCGAAGGGTTTTAAGCTTTTTCAAATGGATGTTAAGAGTGCTTTTCTGAACGGGTATATAGAAGAGGAGGTTTATGTTAGGCAACCCCCGGTTTTGAGAACCCTAAGTTTCCTCGACATGTTTTTAAGTTGCACAAAGCTTTATACGGGTTGAAGCAAGCCCCCAGGGCTTGGTATGATCAGTTGAAGAAATTTTTGTTGGGGAAGGGCTTTGTGATGGGTTCTGTGGACAAAACTCTTTTCTTGCTCAGAGATGCTTCAGATTTTTTAGTTGCTCAGATTTACGTGGACGATATTATTTTTGGCGGTACTACTAATGATCTTGTGTCCAAGTTTTCTGAGCAGATGTATAGTGAGTTTGAGATGAGCCTCATGGGTGAGCTCAAGTACTTCTTAGGGCTCCAGATCAAGCAGACCAAGGACGGCACCTTCATCCACCAAGGTAAGTACACTCGTGATATGTTAAAGAAATTTGACTTTGGTGGTGAATTGAAGCCGCAGATGACCCCGATGGGCACTTCTGGGGGTCTGGACAAGGATGAGAGCGGTGTCAAGGTCAATGAAAGGGAGTTTCGAGGGATGATCGGTTCGCTACTGTACTTGACGGCGACAAGACCGGACATACAGTTCGTCGTGGGACTTTGCGCGCGTTTCCAGTCTTCACCACGCGCGTCTCATCGGCAGGCTGTCAAGCGCATCTTCAGGTATCTCACTTATGCACCCGATCTCGGTCTTTACTATTCAGCATCATCATCTCTTGATTTATCTGGCTTTTCGGATGCCGACTTTGGTGGGTGCCGGTTGGATCGCAAGTCGACTTCCGGTACTTGCCAGTTTCTTGGTTCTTCTCTTGTCTCTTGGTCTTCTCGAAAGCAATCTGGAGTTGCTCTTTCGACCACAGAAGCTGAGTACGTAGCTGCTGCTAGCTGCTGCTCACAGTTGGTTTGGATGATTTCCACTCTACGAGATTTTGGGTTGTTCTTTCCTACCAAAGTTTCTTTGTTTTGCGACAGCACCAGTGCTATTAGTGTAGGGAAAAACCCTTGTCTCCATTCAAAAACCAAACACATTGATGTGCGCTTTCATTTTCTGTGGGATCAATATGAGAAAGGTGTCATTGACCTTGTTCATGTTGATACCCATCATCAGTTGGCTGATATTTTCACCAAACCCCTAGATCAGTCTACTTTTGAGCGTTTACGAGGGGATTTGGGTGTTGTGTATCCTTTCTAGGATATTTTGCATCAGTTTTTTTCTTCTTTACTCTTTTCTTGAGTCTTTTTGTGTGTGTTCATATCTTGCATATTCACATATCACACCTTAGAAATGCTTCTGTTATATGATTGAACTGCTTTACTTATTCTAGCTGGTACATGCTCTTGAATACTTGTCAATGATCATGCTTTGGTCTAGTTCACTTGATATGTCTGATATCTGTCATATGCATGGCTTTTATGCTTTAAACTTGAAAACATGATCACCATTCCTTCTGGTAACTAGCATGCGTAGGCTGAATGTTCTTGCTATCTGTTAACATGCCTGGTAGCTAGTTCCTGACTTAGATGCAAACATGCAACTTGGACATCTTTCTGCTTTAAAACATGGAAATGTGCGTTAAACATGATAAAAATCAAGAAAAAATGTAAATTCCATGCCTTTTTATGCATAACTTGAAAAGATCCAGGTGGGTTTGCTTTGTCGCATTACATTGTTCTAGACTGCGTACCATAGCACTTTGGTATGAACTAGGACAGTGTAGTGTCTGCCAAGACCAAATGTCTTAAGCTTCTGATGGTCCAGTTCTGGCCTAGGCTTGACTTGCTCGGTCAGCATAAGGTTTGACATGCAAATAACCCCTGGCAAAAATGAAAAAGGAAAGAGAAAAAGCCTGAAAAATGAAATGATAACAAGTTTGCTGAAGCACTTTGTTTTGGATAATGCTTATCTTGGTAGATATCAGATAGCTTTTGCATCTCATGCTTTACCTTGCTTGTTTACTGAAAAATGTGGTGATGTTTTTGTTTGCAAAAACTGAAAAATGCGTGCAAATGACTTTCTTTAGATATCATCTGTTGCACTGATCATGCCATGTATCGTTACAGTATGTCTTTTGCTGTATCTGTTAGATGTTGTAATTGTAGTCAATCATATCTGAGAAGCATGCTTTCTACACTCCTTATGCACTCCAGTTGAATTCACTGCATATTTTGAGGGGGAGTTGCAATTCAGGGGGAGTCTGTGTCTCTATTGAGTGCTTGATGAGTTCACTTGTCAACAAGGGGGAGAAAATTTGGGATCAGAGTTTAAGGGGGAGTTCTTACTCTGATGATATCCTTGTTGTTCTGAAATCGCACTCATTTTGAGCTTTTACGTTTTGGTTAACCATAATGATCGCTTCTTGCTTTTGTTCGGCTTTTGGTCATTAGGGTTAAACTTTTTACCTTATTTTTCTTCTTCTTTGTTTTCTTGTGTTTTGTTTTCGTGTTTCCACATTTGCTCGCAGGTGCTGAAGAGCTGAAAAAAAAGAGGAGTGTTGACAATGCACTCATCAAGGGGGAGATTGAGGAGCCATGCTGAATAGCGTGGGCCTCATGGCTCTAGAAGTGATGAGTCATTGTCAACGATAGTCAAAGAGGACAGAAGAAGAGAGGAGATCTGCTGTTTCATGGGCCGCGTGTGACTCAGTTACACGGGTAGCGAGCGACTGTCGGGCAGAGGAGGCTGCGAAGTCGGGCTGGCCCAATCCGGGTGCATGAGCCAGAAGCAGTAGAAGACCCACTGGGCTGTTGACCAGGGTTGACTCAGGTACACGGGCGGTGAGTGATTGCCGGGCTGAGAGAGCTGCGGAATCGGGCCGGCCCAATCCGGGTACCTGCTGCAAAGTCAGTGGAGGCTTTGTCAGTTTCGGTGCAAAACTGACAATCGTTGATCTTGTATCCGACTGTCTAGAAGAGAAGTCGTAGTCGCTACGAAAGCTTAGCTTCCGGATAAGTCATTTGTATCTCTAGGCCCACAGTCAGTCTGTCATGTCTGTAAAAATACCTAAGGGCAGTAGAGTCTTTTCCTTTATTCTTGAGTCTGTAAAAACCCTAAGGGGCTGGTAGAATATTCCTAGTGTTGGGCAGCCTATAAATAGGACCCCAATCCCTAGGGTTTGGACTACCCTTCTAGAAATCACTTTTTCAATCATCCCTTGGGTCATTTTGTTCCTGCGTGCTTTTTTCTCTCTCCCTGTGTGCGCCGCCAGGCAACCTCCTATTCTTCCTGAGATTCATTTGGCTCTTTACTATTTGGAAGCTTTTATTCCTATTGATTCTCATGCGTAGCACTTCATTTAAGGTTCTGTTGGTTCGGTTTGCACACAACTAATTTATTCCTAAGTAGAAGCTTCTCTGTGGCTTCTGTTTGTTCTTCACAAGAGTACTAGTTCTTGTGGCTGGTAGCAAGTAGTACTACTTT
The DNA here is from genome assembly GCA_019279435.1 of Zizania palustris. Lineage (NCBI taxonomy): Eukaryota > Viridiplantae > Streptophyta > Magnoliopsida > Poales > Poaceae > Zizania > Zizania palustris. Next base: position 44,909,710 of record JAAALK010000079.1, read on the forward strand.
CCTGTAGCTACAGTATGTTAGTACTTTAGCTTTGCTTTTCCTGTGTTGCTTTTTGATCGAGTTGGCAGGGCCAAAGTCCCTTTTCTTGTGTGAAGTCCAACTCTGTGAAGCAGACTTCGAATCTGCAAGCTTCGAATCTGCAGGCTTCGAATCAGCAGACTTCGAATCAGCAGACTTCGAATCTGCAAGCTTCGAATCTGCAGACTTCGAATTTGCAAGTTTCAAATCTGCATACTTCGAATCTGCATACTTCGAATCTGCAGGCTTCGAATCTGCATACTTCGAATCTGCATACTTCGAATCTGCAGGCTTCGAATCTACAACCTTCGAATCTGCAACCTTCGAATCCACAGACTTCGAATCAGCAGACTTCGAATCTGCAATCTCCGAATCTACAACCTTCGAATCTGCAACCTCCGAATCTGCAACCTTTGAATATGCAACCTCCGAATCTGCAACCTTCGATTCTGCAACCTCTGAATCAGCAACCTTCGAATCTGCAACCTCTGAATCAGCAGACTTCGAATCTGCAGACTTAGTCAATCTGTTCTCGCTTTGCTGTTTAGTTTTTTTTCTTAAAATGCATTGGGTTTTGGGAGCAGGCCATTGATTCGAAAGAATTTTTTAGGCGCCCATTCACCCCCCCTCTGGTCGCTACTTTCGGTCCTACAGAGGCTAGCTTAGAGGGCCCCCAACACAAATCAAACACAAAGCCATATCTTTGATCGCATTTATTTACCTTTACTTTTCTGTACCACTTCGTGGGTTTGCCTGGAAGCCCTCCGTCGGCCACTTCAGAACAGTGGTAACCCTTGTTACTTCGCTTGTGAAGTATCCATTAATCTACGTAATAGATTGCTATCACCTTGTTACTTCGCGTGTGAAGTATCCGCTAATCTGCGTAACAGATTGCTACCTTCGCTACTAGTGCAACACTTAGCAGAATTCGGTCCTCAGGCTGAATTGGTACTTCGAACCCTCTTTGTTGCAGGTTCCCACATTCGGAGCTACTTCGTCGGAGGTGTCTGGAGCTGAGATATCGGTTTCGGAGGTCGTCAGGACACCCTTTGGCGAGACTACAGGCTTCGACGACAGGCTTCGCCAGCACACTTCGTCACAACAGGCTTCACCACGCTCGTACTCTACTCCAGATGAAGTTACGCCCGCGCGCGGCCCTCACGTCATTATTCTGTACCTTGCCGTATCGGAGACCTCACACCGAACCCCACTGTTCGGAGGTGATCGTCGTGTCTAGATCTGTTCGGGGTTCATCTTCGACCGGATCAGTCCAAACGCTGAAGGCACCCTTCGGTGGGATACTTCGCACCAGACGCCGAAGGTATACTTCGGCGACCCCTTCGCACAAGACTTCGAAGCAGACAGGCTCCGACCGGTTTGCTGATTTCATTCTGTTTAATATATTTCTTTCGGCTAATTGGATTATTTTGTGTGATCTGATTGCCTGGCGACTCCACCCCCTCTTATCACGACTAAGGGTAGTAGGAACGTGACGTCGGTGCTGCGTCACACTTAGGCTTGTTCCTAAGTATCCGTGCACTTTTGGATCGTCGAACTGACCCAAGTGCGGGGGCACGTTTTCGTGTCAACACAGTGGTAATCCTTGTTACTTCGCTTGTGAAGTATCCGTTAATCTACGTAATAGATTGCTATCGCCTTGTTACTTCTCTTGTGAAGTATCCTCTAATCTGTGTAACAGATTGCTACCTTCGCCACTAGTGCAACACTTAGCAGAATTCGGTCCTCAGGCCGAATTAGTACTTCGAATCTTCTCTGTTGCAGGTTTCCACGTTCGGAGCCACTTCGTCGGAGGCATCCGGAGCTGAGAGATCAGTTTCGGAGGTTGCCAGAACACCCTTCGGCGAGACTGCTGCTTCGACTGCACGCTTCGCCAATAGACTTCATCATGATAGGCTCTGCCATGCTCGTACCCCGCTTCGGACGAAGTCATGCTCGCGCATTGCGTTCGAATCTTTATTCTGTATCTTACTGTACCAGAGACTTCACGCCGAACCCCCCTGTTCGAAGGTGATTGTCGCGTCCAGATCCGTTCGGAGTTCATCTTCGGCCAGATCAGTCCGAACGCCGAAGCTACCCTTTGGCGGGATACTTCGCACTAGACGCCGAAGGTATACTTCAGTGACCCCCATCGCACCATACTTTGAAGCAGACATGCTCTGACCAGTTTGCTGATTTATTCTGTTTAATATATCTCTTTCGTCTAATTGGATTATTTTGTGTGATCTGATTACCTGGCGACTCCACCCCCTTACCACGACTAAGGGTAGTCGTAACGCGATGTCGGTTCTGTGTTACGCTTAGGATTGTCCCTAAGTATCCGCACACTTTTGGATCGTCGAACTGACCCAAGTGTGGGGGCACGTTTTCGTGTCAACACACTTTTTGGTGACTCCACTGGGGAAAAGCTACGCCAGCATGACGGGTACGTCTGCATCGGCCACCGGTACATCTGCAATGACTACTACGTCTACACCACCAATGGACACCATAGGAGGCGTGGATATCGACAATCGCAACATCCTGACACCTACGCTTGAAGATATACCTGCAAAAGACCGAGCAGAGATCGAGGCAAAGTTGAAGGCACTCCAAGACGTGATGCTTTGGGGCTACATTAAGACACGTGCGGGCTTCATCAAGCACGACATCGTCACCCCCACCTCGCTCAGGTCCAGGTAACACCTGTATCGCCACGTTTATCTTCTTTAGACATTGAGCAAAAAATAGCCGCATCAGTAGATCAGGCCATTAGCGCTTCGCTAGCCAACCGTTTAGATTCGGTAGTATGCTCCCAAGTAGAGGCAACTCTTAGAAGGTTCGGCTTTACTGAGGCCATAACCCCGGTCCCTATTGCTAGTGCACCTCCGGTAAACCATGTGTACGACAGAACTGATGGCAGCACTAGCATGACCGTGATGTCTCCGGCCTCAACACTTATGGCCGAGACTAATCATTATACTCACGGCCAAACTATCACTACGTACCAAGCACCACCACCTGCACTGGTACCCGTGCTGCCCGCACCACATGCGCAGGCACCCGGACATGAGCATGTCATACGGATAGCACGTGGGGAAGAGAGCCATGGACGGCACGCCGATATCCCACCGTGTGTCGCGCCCCCCGCATGAGAGGCACACGCAGACGACATGCCAAGATGACATAGAGGAGCGGGTCCGCGCGCTATTTAGAGAGTGTGCCAGCTTCATGCTCAAGGGACGGGTTAGGGTTTACCGTAAGCCATACCTCGACCATCTCGATACAATACCCTACCCCCGCGGCTATAGAATCCCTGAATTCACTAAGTTCGACAGCGAGGGTAGCAAAACCACACTAGAGCACGTTAGTCAATTTTTGGCACAATGTCGAGAAGTTAGCGGGATAGATGCTCTAAAAGTTAGACTATTTTCTCTCTCGCTATCCGGCACCGCTTTCACTTGGTTTTTGGCACTCCCGCAGAACTCCATTCAGACGTGGGATGATTTAGAGCGGAAATTCCATGATTACTTTTACACAGGCGAGATAGAACTTAGGCTTTCACACTTGACATCGGTTAGGCAGAAATCTAACGAGAACGCCTTTGAATACATCAAGTTTTTTAGGGATGCTAGAAACCGATGTTTCAGCCTTAACATTTCAGAAAGAGACTTGGCAGAACTAGCGTTTAATGTGTTGCATCCCGAGATTAGAGAAAGATTAGACAACCAGAACTTTTTAGAAGTTAGCCAAGTTTTACAGCAGGCTCTGGTCCAAGAAGGCCGAACCAAAGATAAAAAGTTCGTTAAGACGTTTAACAAGCCTAAGGCTGGAATCCACATCATGGAACGCTCCGACGAGGAGGAATCAGAAGAGGAGGATTCGGCCGATATGTATGCAGCCAAATGGGTGTGGAACGCTAAGAGTAAACCTATCACTTGCTCCGAATTACGACTGTCTCCCACCAGGAATCGGCCTAGCGAGGTCAAGTACTCATTCGATATAACTAAGTGTGATAAAATATTTGATTTTCTCTTGAAAAACCAACTTCTCAGGTTTCCTAAAGGTCAAGTCATTCCATCTGCTGATGAGTTGAAGAAGCATCCATACTGTAGGTGGCATGATTCACACTCACATAACACTAACGACTGCAATGTTTTTCGACGGCAAGTCCAATCGACCATAGAAGAAGGACAATTGAAGATAGACCATAATCCAAAGATAAAGCTAGACAAAGATCCTTTTCCAGTCAACGCCGTCGACCTCGGTGAGAAGAAGGTATTGATTCGGCCGGAACAGGCCGAGTCGGCTAAGGGGAAGGATGTAATCATTAGAGAGCCGCGTGCTCACATGTTCATACCAAAGAACCCCGAGGTAGGAGTGTGGAAGCAGAATATTAATACCCCTTCGGCTAAGGCTCACAAGAGGCCAAAGGTAACATACAATATGCTGTTAAACAAGCATCCAAGAAAAGCCAAAGAAGCAGGTCCTCATGCTAGAAAACTTAAATATCCGAAGGGCCCAAGACTTTCGGAGGGTGGCTTTGGACCGAAGCAGCCGAACCCTCCACACGACGGATTCGGGCCACAATGTCCTGACACTCCGCACGGTGGCTTTGGGCCTCAATGGCCAAAACCCCAGTACAGTAACTTCGGCCCCCAATGACCGAACCCCGCACCGCTGTGGACAAGATCTCCGACAGGAGGCTTCAGCCCACACTGGCCGAACGTGCCTCCGGCATGGAGGGACCCCTCACTGATATGGTCCGAGACATCGTCGACTCTACCGAACCCTCCCCGGGTAACAGGTTCGGCTCACCGTGGGTGAGGCCACTGGAGCCACCGATGCCTCCGCCATACAACTAGACAGGAACTCCATGGGCTCCATACGTATCCGGGCCAGAGTACCCTCCGCATCTTAACGCTATACCTTGTTTTCCTTAAGAGTGTTATGGATGGCAGGGACAAACAGACGCAGTGGAGGGAGGCATCATCCACAGGCTATCCGTGGTACCTCCGAATCGGACAATGCAGAGCGAAGCCGAAGAGTACATGAGTGAGGAGGTCGAGGAAAGGGAGTCCGAAGGTATCACCATCAGAGTAGGGTCTCAGGAAGTCCCAATCCCAAAGGCTTTGTCGCCGAAGTCTAGCAGAGGTGAGTCCCACGCTTCGGACGGAGTCCGCGCCGGAGCCTGGTTTGATCGGCTAAACAGGGCCGGTCCGAATGTCGGGGTTCGCGGCGAAGGACCCTCCGAGTGCAGGGTACGCAAGGCCGAAGGGGGCAATACCATTTTGGCCAGAGTTGATAGGAGCCAGGCAGTAGCACTCGACACCAAGCCACAACCATCTTGGGCACCTCCAGGCATGTCCAAATCACAGAAGAGACGTCTACAACAACTACGGGCACAGGAGATGTGTGAGAAGAACGCCGAGGACGAGCGCGATGCTATCTTTGAGGAAATTCTCCCTCGACCAGCCACAAGATAGGTATGGAGGATAAAGCCAGTTGAGATAACCAACCTGGCTCCTAGTCCGAGCGACGATGACGATGACATGCTCGACGACGACTACTCGCCAGTCTCTGAAGGGCTCGCACCCCAGGTGATGGACATCAACATCGTCACGCTGCTCGCCGAGTTTGCCCTACCACATGACGAGGCCGAGGTCGCTCAATTGAACCTCGGCCTGCGCAATGCCATCTTCGAGAAGCCCAAGGACTTGGCTCGCCATCTAAAGCCTCTCTACGTTAGAGGTCACATTGATGGAAAGCCGATCTCCCGTATGCTCGTCGACGGTGGCGCCACTGTTAACTTAATGCCTTACTCGTTATTGAATAAACTTGGCAGGGACGAGGATGATCTGAAGAAGACTAACTTGATGCTCAATGGTTTCAACGGTGAGAGCTTTGAGGCCAAGGGCGTGCTCTCCATGGAGTTGACGGTGGGCAACAAGACATTGCCAACAACATTTTTTGTCATCGATGTACAAGGTAACTACAGCGTGTTGCTTGGGCGTGACTGGATTCATGCGAATTGCTGCATTCCTTCCACCCTACACCAGTGCCTGATTCAGTGGGACGGCGATGAAGTAGAGGTCATCCCCGCAGATACTTCAGCCCAAGTGGCATTGGCCGATGTATCAGTTAACGCCATTCACAACAAAGTAGATTGTCTGTCAGGTAGAGATCTTTCGGACTACGACTTTGTCAGTGGATCTGGAGGACGTTTTGTACCAGTGTCCGTAAAGCTACCTGGGGTAGCACGGCTATTTTTGTATTAGTAGTTATGTCTTGCAAGTGTAACCTGGATTGGCTAAAGTCTCGTATGGAGCAGTATCGGTCTAATAAAGACGGTATTGCCGAGGCCATCGGGGACTTTAGCGAAGTAGAGAAATTAGGACAAGGTTTTGCGTCGGCCGATCCCTTGGAGGAAGTTGACATAGGTAATGGTAGCATCTTGAGGCCGACTTTTGTAAACCAACATTTACAACCTAATGAAAAGGCCGAAGTAATAAAGTTACTTCAGTCGTATGTCGATTGTTTCGCATGGGAGTATAGAGAGATGCCGGGACTAAGCCGCAAGCTCGTGGAGCATCGGCTACCTATCAAGTCTGGATTTAGGCCTCTTAAACAACCTCCTCGTCGCTTTAACTCGGCTGTCTATGACCGAGTTAAAGAAGAAGTAGAGCGACTACTCAAGGCTGAATTTATTAGGCCATGCAGGTACGTAGAATGGGTTGCTAACATTGTGCCTGTAGAGAAGAAAGGGAGCGGCAAGATACGGGTATGTATTGATTTCAGAGATCTGAACAGAGCCACTCCGAAGGACGAGTATCCAATGCCGATAGCCGACATGCTAATCAACGATGCTTCAGGACACAAGGTACTGAGTTTTCTTGATGGCAATGCTGGTTATAATCAAATCTTTATGGACGAAGAGGACGTCTACAAGACTGCCTTTCGATGCCCTGGTTTTGTCGGTTTATTCAAGTGGGTCGTTATGACTTTTGGTTTGAAGAATGCTGGCACCACGTATCAGCGCGCTATGAACTTAATCTTTCATGTCTTGCTAGGGGTTATGTTAGAAGTTTACATCGATGATGTTGTAGTCAAATCGGACGCCATGGGAAACCATTTAGCCGATTTGAAGGTTGCTTTTGATAGAATGCGATAGTATGGTTTGAGAATGAACCCACTCAAGTGTGCTTTTGGTGTGTCGGCGGGTAAGTTCTTAGGTTTCATGATTCACGAGAGAGACATAGAAATTGATCCTAAGAGGCTTGAGAAGATTAGAAACATTACAGCGCTGACGTGTAAAAAGGATGTATAGAAGTTGCTAGGCAAGATGAACTATTTGCGTCACTTTATATCCAACTTGTCCGGCAAGATTGATGCCTTTGTCCCCATACTCCGTCTAAAGAACGAAGCCGAGTTCACTTGGGGGGCAAGCCAGCAAAGTGCCTTTGAGAAAATCAAGGAGTGCTTGTCATCACCACCTGTGGTGAGAGCACCCAAAGCCGAGATTCCGTTTCGGCTATACATCACTGCTGAAGATAGTGTGATCGGGGCAGTGCTAACCCAGGAGGTAGAGGGAAAAGAGTACATCATCACGTTATTGAGCCGCTGCCTGCTGGATGCCGAAACCAGGTACGCATTTGTGGAACGTTTGTGTTTATCACTTTACTACGCGTGCACCAAATTACGCCATTATCTTCTCCCTACTACATGTGTTGTCGTTTGCCAAACCGATGTTATAAAGCACATGTTACAGAAGCTGATTCTAAGTGGAAGAATCAGAAAATGGGCTTACGCGTTGATTGATTACGATTTGGCCTATGAACCCCTGAGAGCAATGAAAGGCTAAATCGTAGCCAACTTTATAGTTGATCACCACATAAATGTCAGCTAGAGTGACAATGTTGCTCTAGTTGAGGTAGTGCCATGGAATCTTTATTTTGATGGTTCGGCTTGCAAGGGTGGCCAAGGTATTGGAGTGGTTCTCATATCACCTAATAGAATGCACTTTGAGACTTCGGCCCGTTTGGAATTTCCTTCTACTAATAACCAAGCTGAATACGAAGCTTTATTGCTAGGGCTTGAATTACTAGAATATGTAGGTGCTAGACATGTCCACGCCTATGAACCCCTGAGAGCAATGAAAGGCTAAATCGTAGCCAACTTTATAGTTGATCACCACATAGATGTCAGCTAGAGTGACAATGTTGCTCTAGTTGAGGTAGTGCCATGGAATCTTTATTTTGATGGTTCGGCTTGCAAGGGTGGCCAAGGTATTGGAGTGGTTCTCATATCACCTAATGGAATGCACTTTGAGACTTCGGCCCGTTTGGAATTTCCTTCTACTAATAACCAAGCTGAATACGAAGCTTTATTGCTAGGGCTTGAATTACTAGAATCTGTAGGTGCTAGACATGTCCACGCATATGGTGATTCTTTGTTAGTAGTGCAACAAGTAACTAAAAGTGCTCAATGCTTTAATGGCCTGCTAAATAGTTACTTGGATAAATGTCTAGACATAGTTGTTGCTTTTGATGACTTCAAAATCTCTCACGTGTCAAGAGAAACCAATTCAATCGCAAATGATTTGGCTCAGTAAGCATCTGGTTACCAAGTCAGGAGGGGGAAATTTTCCGTATGGGAGAAGCCGATGCTTGGTCTCACTGCTGAAGCCTGTGACGATGGGCGAGTGCACCCTCCGGCTGCCGAAGGCTACCGTGCGCCGAGGTCCCAGGACCGGAGTGCTCTGCCCACCGAGGGGCCTGGCACACCGGAGGCCATGAGCCAAAGTTCTCCGCACGGTGAGGGCCTCCGGGAGGCCGAACCCTCTAGAGGGCTTCGGCCTGGCACACTCCGAATGGCTAGTCCGACCAGACTTCGGCAGGAGCAGGAATGGCTCGGGGGCACCCCGAAGTCAGTAGTTTAGAAATTTTTTCAAAGGGTGAGCTAGCAAGACCCTCTGAAGCCTATAAGGGTGATTGGAGAATTCCAATCGTCCATATTTGAGAGACCCTAGCCAAAAGGTTGATCAGAAGGTTCAGCGACAAGCGTTCAAATTCGTGTTGATAGACGACACATTGTATCGCCAAACCATCGATGGAGTACTATTGAAGTGTTTAGACCACGAACATTCTCAGGTGGCTACGGGAGAAGTCCATGAAGGACTTTGTGGCACTCATTAGTCGGCCCAGAAAATGAGTTGGATGCTCAAAAGAGCAAGTTTTTATTGGCCGACTATGACTGAGGATTGTTTTAAGTATTATAGAGGGTGTGAAGCATGTCAGAAGTTTGGCAATATTCAGCTAGCTCCTGCCTCATTACTCAACCCTATTGTCAAGCCATGGCCATTTCGAGGTTGGGGTTTAGACTTCATCGGCCAAATTCACCCTCCTTCCTCAAAAGGGCATCGGTTCATGTTGATGGCGACGGATTACTTCACTAAGTGGACTGAGGCTGTGCCTCTCAAGAACATGACTCACAACGAGGTACTTGATTTTATCTTGAAGCACATCATACATAGATTTGACATTCCTCAAACTCTTACTACAGATCAAGGTAGTTCATTTGTTTCTGGAGAAGTGAGGGACTTTGCCGAATATTATGGTATTAAGTTGATAAACTCTTCAACTTACTATGCTCAGGCCAATGGTCAGGTCGATTCTAGTAATAAAACCGTGATTAAGCTTATTAAGAAGAAAATTGAAGACTTTCCCAAAAGGTGGCATGAAGTGCTTTCCGAAGCACTATGGGCTTGCAGAATTGCAAAGCACGGTGCTACCAAAGTCAGTCCGTATGAGTTGGTATATGGACAAGAAGCCGTTCTACCTATAGAAGTAGATCTTGGTTCCTTAAGTGTGTTAAAGAAGGATGGCTTATCGGTCAATGAGTATGAGACTCTTTTGAAGGATAACCTAGAAGAAGTGACCGATAAGAGACTAAGGTCTTTAGAAGCCATAGAGGTAGACAAGAAGAGAGTAGCTAAAGCCTACAATAAGAAGGTTAGACCAAAATTGTTTCAAGTAGGAGACTTGGTTTGGAAGACGATTTTACCCTTAAGCACGAAGAGTCCCAAATTTGGTAAATGGTCACCTAGTTGGGAAGGTCCTTTCAAGATAGCCGAAATCGCTCCTAGCAATGCATACGTGTTGGAATCTCTGCAAGGAGAGCGGTTTTGAAGAGCATTGAATGGTAGATACTTGAAAAGGTATTTCCCAAGCGTGTGGCAAACAACGTGAAAGGTGTCGAAAATACGATATGGATGGTATTGTCTTAAGTTCATTGTTCTTTTAGTTCACTAAAAGTCAGGGGGGCATGTGTTGATGGCAAAAAATGGCATCAATGGCTAAGATTGTCGAAATATCGATTTTGGTAATTTGGGCTGAAAATACACATGTCCTGGGTCAGGCCGAAGCCCTATAGGGCCGAAGGTCCATTGGGCTATGGGCTCCGAAAGGTTCCAGCCAGCCTATGGCCTTCGGCCAGGAAGCCCTCGGAGGCCTACACCGCCGAAGCTTCGGCCCTAGGAGCAAGCTTCGACGGACCTGGCCGAAGCCCACTTCGGCAGAGATAGAGTTGGATACAATTCCGGCTAAGTCTTTATCTCTATCCGAGCCGAATTATAGTAGATTAGATCAGAAGTTTAGACCCTATAAATAGAGAGGCGAGGCCAGCTTAGAAGCCCCCCCAACACAAATCAAACACAAAGCCCTAGATTTGATCACATTTATTTACCTTTACTTTTCTGTACCTCTTCATGGGTTTGCCTGGAAGCCCTCTTACGGCCACTTCGGAACAGTGGTAATCCTTGTTACTTCGCTTGTGAAGTATCCGTTAATCTGTGTAATAGATTGCTATCGCCTTGTTACTTCGCTTGTGAAGTATTCACTAATCTACGTAACAGATTGCTACCTTCGCCACTAGTGCAACACTTAGCAGAATTCAGTACTCAGGCCAAATTAGTACTTCGAATATTCTCTGTTGTAGGTTTCCATGTTCGGAGCCACTTCGTCGGAGGTGTCCAGAGCTGAGAGATCAGTTTCGGAGGTTGCCAAAACACCCTTCGGCGAGACTGCTGCTTCGACTGCACACTTTGCCAATAGACTTCGTCACGACAGACTTCGCCACGCTCGTACCCCGCTCCGGACGAAGTAACGCTCGCGCGTTGCATTCAAATCTTTATTCTGCATCTTACTGTACTAGAGAATTCGCGCCAAACCCCGCTGTTTGGAGGTGATTGTCGCGTCTAGATCCATTCGGAGTTCATCTTCGTCTAGATCAGTCCGAACGCCGAAGCTACCCTTCGGCGGGACACTTCGCACTAGACGCCGAAGGTATAGTTCGGTGACCCCCTTCGCACCATACTTTGAAGCAGGCAGGCTCTGACTGGTTTGCTGATTTATTCTGTTTAATATATCTCTTTTGGCTAATTGGATTATTTTGTGTGATCTGATTACCTGGCGACTCCACCCTCCCTTACCACGGCTAAGGGTAGTCAGAACGTGAAGTCGGTGCTGTGTTACGCTTAGGCTTGTCCCTAAGTATCCGCACACTTTCGAGGAGCGGGACACCATTTTCGAGGAGATCCGTCCCCGACCAGCAACGAAGCAGGTTTGGAAGCCGAAGCCGGTTGTTGTAAACAACCCAGCTCCTACTCCTAGCGATGACGAGGACGGCATAATGGACGACGACTACACGCCGGTCTCTTAGGGGACCTCTCGTTAGGCGATGGACATAAACATCGTCATGTTACCCGCTGAGTTTGCTCTTCCATAGGATGAGACCGAGGTCGCTTAGTTGAACGTCGGCCCACGGGAGGCCATTTTTGAGAAGCCCAAGGATATGGCTCATCACCTGAATCCTCTATACATCAAGGGGCACATCGACGGGAAGCCGATCTCAAGGATGCTGGTAGATGGAGGCATCACCGTCAACTTGATGCCATACTTTCTACTGAAGAAGCTCAGCAAGAATGAAGATTACTTTATGAGGAAAAACTTGATGCTCAATGGCTTCAACAGTGAGAGCTCTGAGGCCAATGGCGTGCTTTCTTTGGAGCTGATGGTGGGAAACAAGATGTTGCCAATGGCATTCTTCGTCATTTATGTGCAAGGTAACTATAGTGGTATTGCTTGGGCATGATTGGATTCACGCAAATTGCCATATTCCGTCTACTTTGCACCATTGCCTGATTCAGTGGGATGGAGATGTGGAGATCGTACCAGCTAAAACTTCAGCCTATGTTGCTTTGGCCGATGTGTCTATTGATGCCGTTCATGATAAGGTAGAATGCCTGTCAGGTAGCGACCTCTCAGGTCGATATAGGTGATGGTAGTATTCCAAGGCCGACTTTTGTAAATCAAAATTTGTAGGCTGATGAAAAGGCCAAAGTAATAAAGTAAGAAAGTGGCAAGATTCGCGTGTGTATTGATTTCAGGGATTTGAACAAGGCCACTCCGAAAGAAGAGTATCTCATGCCAATAGCCAACATGTTGATCAACGATACTTCAAGACATAAGGTACTAAGTTTTCTTGATGGCAATGCTGGTTATAATCAAATCTTTATGGCCGAAGAGGATGTCTATAAGACAACCTTTCGATGCCCTAGTTTTGTCGGCTTGTTTGAGTAGGTTGTTATGACTTTTGGTTTAAATAATGTTGGCGCTACATATCAATGTGCTATGAACTTGATCTTTCATGACCTGCTAGGAGTTATGATAGAGGTCAACATAGATGATGTTGTACTCAAATCGGATGCTATGGGAAACCATTTAGCCGATTTGAGAGTTGGTTTTGAGAGAATGCGTTAGTATGGCTTAAAAATGAATCCACTCAAGTGTGCTTTTGGCGTGTCGGCGGGCAAGTTCTTAGGATTCATGATTCATGAAAGAGGTATTGAGATTGATCCTAAGAGGCTTGAGAAGATTAAGAACTTTGAAGCGTCTACATGCAAGAGAGATGTACAGAAGTTGATAGGCAAGGCAAATTATTTGGACCACTTTATATCTAACTTGTTTGGCAAGATCAATGCTTTTGTCCCCATACTTTTGCTAAAGAACGAAGTCAAATTCACTTGGGGGCAAGTCAGCAACGTGCTTTTGAGAAAATTAAAGAGTGCTTGTCATCGCCGCCTGTGGTAAGAACACCGAAAGCTGAGATTCCGTTTCGGCTATACGTTGCTGCAGAAGATAGCATGATAGGAGCTGTGTTGACTCGGTAGGTGGAGGGAAAATAATACATCATCACATTATTGAGTCGCTGCCTATTGGATACCGAGACAAGGTATGCATTTTTAGAGCGTTTATGTTTGTCACTTTATTATGCATGTACCAAACTTCAACACTATCTGCTATCTAACACATGTATTGTTACTTGTCAGACTTATGTTGTAAAATACATGTTGCAAAAGCAGATTCTAAGTGGGAGAATCGGAAAGTGGGCTTATGTTTTGATTGATTATGATTTGGCTTATGAACCTCTGAAAGCTATTAACGGCCAAGTCGTCGCAAATTTTATAGTTGATCACCCTGTAGATGTCAATTAGAGTAGTGATACTGCTTTGATTGAGGTAGTACCATGGAAACTTTACTTTGATGGTTCGGCTTGCAAGAATGGCCAAGCTAGGTGTTGGAGTTGTGCTCATATCAGCTAGTGGTATGAGTTTTGAGACATCGACCCGGTTAGATTTTCCTTGTATAAATAATCAAGCCGAATATGAAGCTTTGTTGGTAGGACTTTAATTATTAAGCTCCATGGATGTTAAATATGTTCATGCATATAGGGATTCACTATTAGTAGTTCAAAAAGTAGCTAAGGATGCTCGATGTTTTAATGGTTTTCTAAATAATTATTTGGATAAATGTCTAGACATAATTGCTACTCTTGATGATTTTGAGATTTCACATGTGTCTAGAGAAGCCAATTCAGTAGCAAATGACTTGGCTCAGCAAGCATCTAGCTATCAAGTTAAAAAGGGCATATTTTTATACAAAAGAAGCCGGTGCTTGAAGTTTCTGTGTCACCCAAACCTAGAGGCTCTGAATTGACATGATGCGCACTGGAGTCCTCGTGCCAAAGCTCTTCGCCCACTGGTGGCTGTTGCGTGCCGGAAACCCTGTGCTAGAGTCCTGCATCCACCTGAGTGCCCTGTGCATTGGATCCCTCACACCAAAGCTTTCTACGCACCGGAGGTATTCACGCATCAGACCCCTCTGTTAGAGGACTTCGGTCTGACCGGCTCCATACGGCCGGTCTGACCGGCCTTTGCCGGGAAAAGGTAAGGCTCAGGGGCAGGTTGAAATTTGTAAATTGGATGCCACTTCGTGTAAGGATTTGGCGAACCCTTCGGGGAACTAAGTGGGTGATTGGAGGACCTCAATCGTCCAATATTTAAGAGACCCTAGCACAAGGGTTGATTGGAAAGTTCGGTGTCAAGCGTTTCAATTTGTATTGCTTGATGAAATGTTGTATTGCCAAACTATTGATGGAGTGCTTTTAAATGTTTGGATGCCGATCAATCTAAAGTTGTTGTAGGAGAAGTACATGAAGGTATTTGTGGTACTCATCAGTTGGCCCATAAGATGAGTTGGATGTGTTGACACGAAATCGTGCCCCCGCACTTGGGTCAGTTCGATGATCCAAAAGTATGCGGATACTTAAGGACGAGCCTAAGAGTGACGCAGCACCGACGTCGTGTTCCGACTACCCTTAGTCGTGATAAGGGGGGTGGAGTCGCCAGGAAATCAGATCACACAAAATAATCCAATTAGCCGAAAGAAATATATTTAAATAGAATAAATCAGCAAATCGGTCGGAGCCTGTCTGCTTCGGAGTATGGTGCGATGGGGTCGCCAAAGTATACCTTCGGCGTCTGGTGCGAAGTGTCCCGCTGAAGGGTACCTTCGGCGTTCGGATTGATCTGGTCGAAGATGAACTCCGAATGGATCGGGACGTGACAATCACCTCCGAACGATGAGGTTCGGCGCGAAGTCTCGGATATGTCAGGGTACAGAGTAACGATCCGAGTGCAACGTGTAAGCGTAACTTCTTCCGGAGCGGAGTATGAGCATGGTGAAGCCTGTAGCGACGAAGTGTGCGAGTGAAGCGTGTAGTCGAAGCCTGTAGTCTCGCCGAAGGGTGTTCTGGCAACCTCCAAAACCGATCTCTCAACTCCGAATGCCTCCGATGAAGTGGCTACGAACGTAGGTGACCTGCAACAGATGATATTCGAAGTACTAATTTGGCCTGAGGACTGAATTCTGCTAAGTGTTGCACTAGTAGCGAAGGTAGCAATCTGTTACGCAGATTAGCGGATACTTCATAGGCGAAGTAACAAGACAATAGCAATCTATTATGTAGATTAACGTATACTTCACAAGCGAAGTATCGAGGATTACCACTATTCCGAAGTGGCCGGCGGAGGGCTTCCAGGCAAACCCACGAAGAGGTACAGAAAAGTAAAGGCAAATAAATGCAATCAAAGCTAGGGCTTTGTGTTTGATTTGTGTTGGGGGGCCTCTAAGCTAGCCTCGCCTCTCTATTTATAGGGGCCAAACTTCCGATCTAATCTGCTATAATCCGTCTTGGATAGAGATAAAAACTTATTCGGAATTGTATCCAACTCTATCTCTGCTGAAGTGGGCTTTAGCCAGGCCCGTCGAAGCCTGCTCCTCGGGCCGAAGCTTCAGCGGCGTGGGCCTCCGAAGGCTTCCTGGCCGAAGGCCGTGGGCTGGCCAAAGGCTTTTGGAGCCCATAGCCCAATGGACCTTCGGCCCTGTAGGGCTTTGGCCTGACCCCAGACATGTGTATTTTCAGCCCAAATTACCAAAATTGATATTTCGACAATCTCAGCCATTGATGCCATTTTTTGCTATCAATAGGATGCTTAAAAGAGCAGATTTTTATTGGCCGACTATGGCTGAAGACTGTTTTAAGTACTATAGAGGATGTGAGTAGGGATGGCAGTTGTCCTCGTTTACCCGTTTACCTAGGGGTAAAAACCCTATTAGGGTTGGGTTTGTTCTCAATATTATACCCGATGGGTAAACGGGTACGGGTATTGACTACCCATACCCGTTTACCCGTTTACCCATGAGTATATAAAACCATCCCAAAATTTTAACTTAGCCCTCACTCTCTCTCCCTCAAACTCACCAGCCGCCACACTCTAGAGTCCCTAGATCCATTTCTTCCCTGGCGGCACCCCCTCTCCCATTCTCTGCCGGCGCCGGTGCCCTCCAGGCTTCTTTCCCTATGGCATCACCGTGGCCTGTTCTGGTGCCCTGTCATGGCGTCCTGTGGCCTATGGCCTCGTCGTGGTTTGTGCCGCTGTGAGCTCGTGGTGCCCTACGGCCTCTGGATGGTTTCAGAGATGTACGTACACGCAGATTCGGTGGCTATCCGCTTCCTCCCTATAGCCACTTTCTAGTTGTACTCACCTTCTCACGGGTAAACGGGTATACCCGCGGGCATATGGCGCCCGTGGGTAATGGCTATGGGCAAAGATTTTTACCCGTTGGGTAAACGGATATGGGTATGGGTATACACTACCCGTACCCATCAAACCCGATTGCCATCCCTAGATGTGAGGTCTGCCAAAAGTTTGGTAATATTTAGCTTGCTCCTGCATCTTTGCTTAATCATATTATCAAACCATGGCTGTTTCGAGGTTGGGCCTTGGACTTCATCAGCCAAATTTATCCTTCCTCTTCAAAAGGGTATCGGTTTGTGTTGATGGCTACAGATTACTTCACCAAGTGGACTGAGGCCGTGCCTCTCAAGAACATGATGTAGAATGAGGTAATTGATTTCATCTTGAAGCACATTATACATAGATTCGGTATCCCTCAAACTCTTACTACAAATCAGGGTGCTTCATTTGTTTCTAAAGTAGTATGTGATTTTGCCGAATATTATGGTATAAAGTTGATAAACACTTCACCATACTATGCTCAAGACAATGGTTAGGCCGATTCTAGTAATAAAACTCTGATTAAGCTTAGTAAGAAAAAAAGATTGAAGAGTTTCCTAGAAGGTGGCATGAAGTGCTTTCTAAAGCATTATGGGCATGTAGAGTTGCAAAGCATGGTGGCACCAAGGTAAGTCCATATGCTTTGGTGTATGGACAAGAAGTTGTTTTACCCGTTGAGGTGAATCTTGGCTCTTTAAAGTTGCCTAAGCAAGATGGCTTATCGGTCGATTAGTATGAAACTCTTTTGAAGGATAATTTGGAAGAGGTGACCGATAAGAGGTTAAGAGTTCTACAGGCAATAGAAAGAGACAAAATAAGAGTTGCTAGAGCTTATAACAAGAAGGTGAGAGCAAAATTGTTTCAAGTTGGTGACTTGGTTTGGAAGACGATTTTGCCTTTAGGCACTAAAAGCCCAAAGTTTGGTAAATGGTCGCCCAGCTGGGAAGGTCCTTTTAGAGTTGTTGAAATCGCTGCAAGTAATGCATATTTGGTAGAGTCTCTGCAAGGAGAGCGATTGTTTCTCTAAACTAATGTTATAAGCATGTGCATCTTCAAGACTCAGAATATATAATCCATTCACTAATGGACAAATACCATAGAGCATACCATTCGAAAAAATTGAACAACATTTGTTCTTTTTTATGAATTCAAAACCGTTTTCCTCTAAACATGAAGAAGAGATAATGTTTCTGCCTAAGGTGGGAATGGAATAACAATTATTCAACTCCAAAACTAATCCTAGAGATAGCGACGGTGAATAAACGCCGACGACCAATGCTACATCTTTTACACCATTTCTCGTCTATTGCATACTTTCTTGACCTACTCAGTCCTTGCAATGATTTGCATGTATGAATCATCGACCCGGTATCAAATACCCATGAGAAGCAGAAGTCCTACTTCCCTTCTCCTTCTAGATTTCTTCTAACTACCATTTGTAGTTCTTGAACCATTAATTAGTTTTGCACGCAAACAAGGACAATGAGGTACCATACTTCTTAGCCCAAGCTTGGCTCTTAAATATGCCTTAGTGTCCCATTATCATATTACGAACATTCTTGTTCTCATCTTGCTTCTGAAGCTTAAAGGACATGCTGGCAGGTATGAGACAACTTACATTAAGTGAATCATTCGAGTGCTTCTCACAAGCCCTCCGGTTAATTAGTGTTGATAGCAAAAAATGGCATTAATGGTCAAGATTGTTTAAAAGTAAAAATTAGTAATTTGGACCGAAAATATGCAATTCCTGGCACAGGACGAAGCCCCGAAGTACCGAATGCCCATCTGAATTAGGCTTTGGCTGTCCCTTAGGCGTCCTATTATGCACGTTGGCTTCGCCCCGGAAGGACTCTTTGGTAGACTGCTTCACAGGCAGACTTCGACCCGACAAGCCTACTTCGGTAGGCCTGCCGAAGGCCCACTTAGGGTAGGCCTGGGAGTGAATCTGTTAATAGGTTTCGGGTTGTTTTGATCCCTAATCAAATCTTATCTGTTTTTAGCCGAATCCTAATCAAGTTAGAGTTAGAGATGTAGCCAGGAATGTCAAGACTAGCCCCTATAAATATAAGGGTGAGGCCGATTCAAATCTATCTACACAGATCAACTCAAAAACCTAGTTTTTAATCGCATTACTTTCAATCTACTTTTCCTTCCATATGAGTAGCTTTAAAATCCATCTTTGTGAGTTTGCGCCGTAAACTCTCCGTGCATCACATCGAAACCGTGGTAAGTCCTTGTTGATTTGCTCATGAATCATCTGTTTAATCTACGTAGCAGATTGCTATCATTTTCTATCGGTTTTGTTTGTCTATACTTGATAATTCGGTCTCTAGGCCGAATTGGCATTTGATTTTAGTGTTTTTGCAGAGTTCACACTTAGCTCTTTTCCGTCGTGAGTTGTTGCTTCAATTCAATGCCTAGAAAGTGATCTTCGGAGCGAGGAGGTTCGCTCTGGAGGCTATCAGACTAATCTCCGGTAGTGCTTCGGCTCGATGATATTGTGCCGGATTCGTCACCCCATTGTCGGTCCGAATATCCTCGCCTGCCGGAGCATCTTCACACGGGATTTGCTTCATGCCAGAGTTACGTCAAATCATGCTCTTTGCATCAGGCCTCGTCACGCCAAAGTACTCGCACTGGACCTCATCAAGCTAAAAGGCTTCGCGTCAAAGCCCATCTTCGCATCAACTCCCGGAGCCCCGAGGACCTCTCGGTCCGACCGTGGTTATACCTTTGGTCCAACCGGTTAAGAGGCCAAAGACCCCTTCGGGACCCTTCGGTGCGTCCTTCGCACCAAACGTTGAAGGCCCTTTTGGTGACCCCTTTGCACAATACGATTTGATCCAATCGGCTCCGTTTGGCCGGTTCGGTTTAATTACTTTTTCTCACACATCGGTTAATTGAATAATTTTAATTGATATTATTTGATTGCCTAGTGACTCCGTTATTCCCTTACCACTGTTTAAGGGTCGTCATAACGGGACATCAGCGTTGTGTTATGCTTAGGGGTTTACTCCTAAGTATCTGCACGCTTTTTGATCGTCGGATCGGCGTCCGTGTGTTTGGTTCTTTGTCGTCAGATTTTAGCGTCAACAACTAGTTCATCATGATGGGACTCCTCTAGAACATCTTCCTTTTCCTTTCATTTGAGAACAGTTCTCAAGTTGCTATACCAATCCATAAAATTCGTTCCATACAATTTCTCTAGTTCATGAATAGATCGCAAATTAAATACTGAAGTGCTCTTAACAGTAGTAGTCGGTGCCCTGATCTACAAAATTAAATGCAAGGTTCATCATTATGCTATGTTTATCTTCTATCCAATAAAATATGTTTCACTATTTAAAACTAGTCTCTTTTACTCTAATGACTAATAGTGTGACAAGATCCATATTCAACTAACTCCTAGTGAGCTTTGGCATCACTGCTAGAAGCTAACTGACATAGGTAAGCAATACATTGCTAATCACATAATATGTGACTCTTGTTCATTGGAGTAGCATTGTTGATGCCAAAATTTGGTAAAGCCTAGGGCCCACCAAGGGTGTCGTACGGTCAACGAAAGTCAAGAATGGTCCGATCAAAGATGGTCAAAAAAACCCGTCCGTTACAATATGGCTAGATATGAAGGAGCTGATGATAAGAAGTTGAAGTTTTATCCAGAATCACTTAGGATAGATTGCTTGGACGACAAGTCTCTAGACTATAAATATGTATCCATTATTTAGATTAGAAACACACAACTATGTCAAACAAATACTCGGCGCATCGCCACCCTTGGCTTCCCAACATTAATCCCGACAGGATTCGACACTCAAAGCTGGGCTACATAATTCTGATCTCTTACGAAGAGGTGAGTCCTGCCACCCCCGACGATCGTACCGACTAGGTCAGTGTCCTCACAACTACATCAATTTGATATCTTGAGGCATCAGCTGAAATAGTATGGTCACTGATTTATCTCGGTGTATTGGCTAAGTCTAAGGCTACATTAGTTTGATCTCTTAGATTGATGTGATTTATTTGTGATAGTTTGAGGCTTCATCGTTTGAGTCTGACATCTCTCCCTATTGTATTATTTTCATGTTGTATACCATTCATCTAAATAAAGTGTGCCCGATACTTTGAAGTATTATTGCATTCATCGTGACTAGCTACTCTCTTAGTTAAGTCCAATCTTTTTATTGTGATGATTTTGATAATACATACATGTTATCTTGCATGTTTATTTATTTATATCTGAGTACAAGCCGATAGGTTATCTTTAATTTAGAGTCATATTCTATCCGTTGTCGGGGGATGCTCATTGACCTATACACATAAATTACTTATTTCATCGGCCGATGGCACATTCATCCTGATTGTTGTGCCTTGGTCTTCAGCCGTGTGGCCGATCGACGTTGTTCATTCATGATTATTATATCCTTACCATAGTCATCAGCTTGGCAACTAATATGCTTTGCTACTAATGGTATTTCCTTTGTTTCCTTATTAGTTGCAGGGTCAAACTGATTGACACACCTTGAACCCTTCTTCTAAGATTGTAGGACCTGCACTGGAGTTAAGCAGATCTCCAAGGCCACGCGTGTGTCAAAGTGTGACCAAAAATACACCAACACACTTTTTGACATGCCCGGTGGGACATTTTCAGTAACTCGACCTTGGCGGGCGATATCAATGATAACAACATCATCCCAGTCACTCTGGACACGCTGAATGAAGAACAAAGGGAAAAGGTGCAGAGGCATGTTGATGATTTCCATAAGTTGTGCTTGTAAGCCTACAGAATGACTCGGTCGGCTCCTATCCAGAGGGACCCGCTGCCAAGACTAGCTCCGGCTATAGGGACTAATCAGCTAGTAGAAAGCCCTCAGACCAGTCTCCAATAAATCATTGACTAGGCAATTCATCACACGCTAGTAAATCAATCTAGGACATTGGTCAGTACCATCCACGGGTTGATCAAAAAGACTATTGATGGCACCGTATCCCACGAGCCACTACAAGGCCAAGCATATTTCCCTCATAGCCAGATGTGCCTACTATAAAATCTATAGCATACTCGGCTAGTGCCACAGCCACAAGGGCCGATGAAGAAGGAGCAGTCGGGCACCTCGTTCGGACATGACAGAAACTAGACAACCCAGTCACTGGCGCCCACACAAGGTTCACTGCAGAGCACATCATATGGCCTCGAAAAAGGTGTGCCAGCGCCACTTCCGGCATTTGACCCAAGATTACCAAGACAAGAGATGTCTCAGGTGACATACGACATTGCAAGGAACGTGCTGCCAAACATCGTGCCACCAAGGGAGGTACCCGATGATATTCCTCCAGAGTATCATCGAACCGCATACTATGGGACACCATCGTTGATATGCCCACACCGACCTCACCATCAAGTATACCGGCTACATCAAGCAAGATGGAACAATCATCAAGTCAAGCTGAACCAGCTCATGTCTTCGATGGACCAATTACTCGTAACCGAGCTAAACAGCTACAACAAGAGGTGCACGCGCTACTTTGTGAAATTCCATTTATTAATGAGAATTATATACTTCCTAACTCGTGCATGTTGCTATTACTCAGGTTCACCAAGGAGGATGACAAGGACATGCCGAGACTGAACCAGAGAGGAGAACTACGTCGAACCAGTTCGGCATGGCAGAACTGTCATGAAGAAACAATCATATCTCTTGATTCATAAAAGCTGTGAAGGTCCATGAGTACTTGTTGGAAAGGTGTTGAAGTCAACTTTTTAATGCCACTAAGTTCCGAGTGCTTTAGAGTTTCCAGCTTGGCAGCTGAGTGCTTTTGGTGCAGACTGTTCAGAAGATCAATAGTCAGCTTGATATCCAAGTTTTCCGTGAGAAACTGTATCTCTCTACAATATTTCGTGAAGCATGCTACACATGGTGTGAAAGGTTATCAAATTAGCTTTCCAACGCATCTGGTCCCGCGTCTTTTGGATGTTCCTAGGTGGAGTTATGATTAAAACATTGAAGACCACTCGGAAGGCCAGAAGACAAGCGGGAGATTGACGACCACTGCATGAATGATCAAACCCATTGGCCTTCCACCTTCCCACGTGGATCTTTCAGTTCACATATATTTTAGAGACTAGTTATTAGTATAAATACCCCTTATTTGTAAGCCAAGAGGAACTTTTTTATGAATTAAGATTATTCCATTGATATGTGCAGCCGAGCTGCTTGAGTGTCTTACTCAACCCTTGTTCTTCCTTGTTCTTCTTGAACTTGTGGAAATATCTCTCTGAGATCCACTAATTCATGCTCTGTGGGTTCCAGTACGGCTGCCCCGTCTTGTGTGGATTAGCTTCGGTTGTGGTTCTACGGTCGTACGGAGATCGAGTCGAAGTCTTCGCGGTTTCGGTGTCTCTCTCCCCATCGCTTGGTCGCATCCAACCTTGGCCAGGTGTAAAGCCTTTTACCCCGCTGAATTTTTTTCAGCAAGTTATCCCCATTACCAAAACCTACTGTCGTGAAGATCGGGCCAAATTCGCCGAGCCGATTCGGTGCGTATCAAGTGGCATCAGAGCTATCGTTGTCACAGTAGGTTCATTTTTTTTCCCACCCACCCTCCCACCCTTTCCAATCTGTTATAGTTTTCACCACCCACATATTCATCCCTGTGTTTATCTTTTACATATATTTGTTTGTCCTATAGTCCAAAGCCTAAAAAAATATACCTATAGCCCTTTTGACGGTATTGTTATCTTGTGTTTGTGTTCTTCCAGTTGCTAGTCACCACCGTTTACATATATCTTTTGTAATCAGCACCCCTGTTAGTGTTATAAAAAAAGAAGAGTAAAAAAAGAAGAAAGAAAGAATATAGTAAAAAAAGGGAGAGAGCACAAGTGAAAAGATTCTAGAAAAAAAATTGTGTTACGGTTGGTTGCTGAAATTTTCAGTTTTCATATCCAAGTTGGTGGTAATCTTGATAGCAGCAATTTTTTTTATCTTTTGAGCACATCTTTTTCACTTGTTTGGCAGTACCGTAGGCCTCCTTGTTCAGCCACCTATAGCTCCACCATAACTCTGAACCGAGACTCTCGATTTGAAATCTTTACGACCTCTTTACCACCTCTGTTGAAGCTGTCACACCAGCACCACCACAGTTCTTGAGATCAGGCAAGAACTTGGGTAAGTAGGAGGTGAGATCGAGTGTGTCCACATATTTTTTTTCCTCTTTCCACATTTTTTCCTTTTTTTTCTTGCTGCTCCTAACATGGCAGACTCAGATTCAAGTGTTCATGGTGGACGCCGTGGTGATAGGGAACACCCTGTCTCACGGGATGAGATGTGTCGCATGGCTGATTCACTCATGGAGGTCATGGGCAGGCTGCTCAATGATCGTCTTCCCGCGGCTGGAGGACATAGAGCACGTCGTGATCAAGAGGACCGGCATCGTGCGGAGTCCGGTGATGAGAATTCTGGTTTCGGCCATGGATTCAATCATTTCGGAGATGGCCCTGAAGGATCTGTTGGTGGTCGCCATGCTGATTTTAATAATTACCATGGTGGGCGTCGTGCACATAGGCGTAATGCTGATGGTCGCCGCGTGCATTTTGAAGACGAAGAGTTTGAAGATCAAGATCATGACGAAGGATCTCATGATGATGAAAATCCTTTCGGTCAAGGTGGCAGGTTTGATCGGCGTCATCATCGTCGACCTGCTGATTTTGAAGAAAGGGAAAACCATCGTGGTCATCGTCCTCATGACAACCCAGATAACATCGCTCGTGTCAAGTTGAGTATTCCAAAGTTTACTGGAAATGAGAATCCTGATGAATTTCTTGAATGGGCTGAGTAGTGTGATCAAATATTTCGAGTACATAATCTTTCAGCTCAACGCCGTGTGAATCTTGCTTCGGTGGAACTCTCTGGATACGCTCTCACTTGGTGGAACCAAGTGCAGGAGAATCAACGTGATTTGGGACGCGGATATATCAATACATGGGAGGAGATGAAGCAAGTGATGAGAAGGCGATTCGTGCCATCTAGCTATCAGCGTGATCTTAGGAACCAGTTGCAAATGTTAAAGCAAGGGAAGAGATCAGTTGATGAGTATTTCAAGGAGATGGAGCTACTGTTGGTGCGGGCTGGAATAAGAGAAGATGCAGAGTCAACAATGGCAAGATTTCTTGGAGGTCTTAATGAAGAAATTTCTGGTTTTGTGGAGATGTTTCCATATCGTACCTTGCAGGATCTTGTTGATCAAGCTATGTGAATAGAGTAGAAGATTCAGCAAGAGTGATGTGGCAAATATTATGGCAGTCATTCTATGGCTGCCCCATGGCGCAAACAGCAGGCAAGTACTTCCTATGGTGGTGGACGATCTCAAGGCACTGCAGCCAAGTTTTCTCAATCATTTGTTCCATCGAAGATGGCAGCCTCCACAGCATCATCACCAACAACTCAGCAGCGACCCGCTGCAAGTTCAGCAGCCCAAAGCAATGTCTCGGGAGCTACATCTTCTTCTCGAAGCAGAGAAATTGTATGCCATAAATGCCACGGTCGTGGGCACATTGCTGCACAATGCCCAAGCAAGAGGACCATGTTGTTGAATGAGAAAGGTGAATGGGAGTCCGAGAGCGATCGGAAGATGCTGGACCGATATGTGATGAAGAAATTGAGGAGGAAAGGAATGAGATCCAGCCTGAAGAAGGAGAACATAATTGTTTTATTTCTCTACGAGTGCTTAGTGTAACAGCAGAAAAGGCAGACAATGGGCAGCGACATAATTTGTTCCATACCCGTGGGCTAATCAAAGATAAGGTGTGTCGCATCATCGTTGATAATGGCAGCTGCAACAATATTGCTAGCCAAGAATTGGTGGACAGATTGGGACTGAAAACACGGCGTCATCCTAGTCCATACAAAATGCAGTGGCTTAATGATTGTGGTGCGCTCCGTGTCAGTCATATTATGACGGTACCGTTCTCTGTTGGTAAATACAATGATCATGTTGAGTGCGACGCGGTGCCTATGCAAGCCTGCCAGTTGCTGCTCGGTCGACCATGGCTATATGATCGTGATGTTCAGATTCTTGGACGGACCAACAAGCTGTCTTTTGTGTACAAAGGCGAGCGAATTTCATTGCTTCCTTTGACACCGGAAATTTGTTGTGGTTTATTTTGATGACATCCTAATCTACAGCAAGACTCTTGAAGAACATGTTGCACATATCCAGAGCGTGCTTGCTGTCCTGCGTGAACAAAAATTGTACGCTAACCTTGAGAAGTGCACCTTCTGCACCGACAAGGTAGTTTTCCTTGGTTTTGTTATTTCAGGACAATGCGTGGAGGTGGATGCTGAGAAAGTAAAAGCTGTACACGAATGGATGCCACCACAGAATGTGAGCCAAGTAAGAAGCTTCCTTGGACTAGCTGGTTTCTACCGGCGATTTGTGAAAGATTTCAGCACAATCGCTGCTCCAATCAATGAGCTGACCAAGAAAGACGTACATTTCAAGTGGGAGAAGCACAACAAAAGGCTTTTGAAGAATTAAAGACGAAGCTCACAACAGTCCCAGTACTTGCACTTCCAGATTTCAACAAGGCATTTGAAATTGAATGTGATGCAAGTGGAGTTGGGATTGGAGGTGTGCTGATGCAGGAAAAGAGACCAATTGCATTCTTCAGTGAAAAGCTAAGTGGTCCAACTTTGAATTATTCAGTTTATGATAAAGAATTATATGCTCTAGTTCGAAGTATGGAAACTTGGCAACACTACCTTTATCCTAAAGAATTTGTGATACATTCAGACCATGAATCATTGAAACATCTTAAGGGACAACTAAAACTGAATAAACGACATGCTAAGTGGAGTGAATTTATTGAGTCCTTTCCTTATATTGTCAAATATAAGAAAGGTCAAGACAATATTGTAGCTGATGCTTTATCTCGACGACATGCTTTGGTCACACAACTTGATGCTAAAATTCTCGGCTTGGAAAGTATGAAGGAATTATATGCCACTGATTCGTACTTTGCTGAACCATATGCCAAGTGTGGTAATGACAAAGGATGGGAAAAGTATCATGTGCATGATGGATTTTTATTTCGCGCTAACAAACTTTGTATTCCAGATTGTTCTGTTCGAATTTTACTTGTGCAGGAAGCTCATGCAGGTGGACTTATGGGCCATTTTGGAGCCAAGAAGACGGAGCAAGTGCTGGCTGACCATTTCTTTTGGCCAAAACTGAGATGAGATGTAGAGAGACATGTTCTTCGTTGCGAAAACTGCCACAAAACTAAGTCTCGTCTGAACCCTCATGGTTTATATACTCCTCTTCCTATTCCTAATGCACCTTGGGAGGACATTTCAATGGATTTTGTTCTTGGGTTACCACGGACCAAAAGGGGAAAGGATTCAATTTTTGTCGTGGTTGATCATTTCAGCAAAATGGCACATTTTATTCCTTGCCACAAGAGCGACGATGCTTCCCATATTGCTGAATTATTTTTCAGGGAAATTGTGCGACTACATGGAGTACCACGTACCATTGTGTCGGATCGTGACACCAAGTTCTTAAGCTACTTTTGGAAGACATTGTGGGGCAAACTTGGGACAAGACTGCTGTTCTCCACAACATGTCATCCACAAACGGATGGCCAAACTGAAGTTGTGAATCGCACACTATCAATGTTGTTGCGAGCTGTCCTTAAGAAGAACCTAAAACTATGGGAAGAAAGCTTGCCACATGTTGAGTTTGCATACAATCGGGCAGTACACTCGACCACTAGATTTTGTCCATTTGAAATTGTATATGGATTCAAACCCACTGCTCCCATAGATCTTTTGTCTTTACCCATGCAGGAACGTGTGAACTTCGACGCAAGCAGCCGAGCTGAATTTGTCAAGAACATTCATGATAGAGCTCGGGCCAATATTGAAAGGATGACCAAGAAGTATGAGAAGCACGCTAACAAGGGTCGCAAGAAGGTATTATTCGTACCAGGGGACCTGGTTTGGGTGCACCTTCGGAAGGATCATTTTCCAGAGCTGCGCAAGAGCAAGTTGCAACCCTGGGCTGACGGACCATTCAAAGTTCTACGCAAGATCAACGACAACGCTTATGAAATTGATCTGCCAAGTACTTATGGTGTGAGTACCAGTTTTAATGTGTCCGACCTCTCTCCATTCTTTGGATTGGACGAATCGAGGACGACTCTTTTTCAAGGGGGGGAGGATGATATGCCCACACCGACCTCACCATCAAGTATACTGACTACATCAAGCAAGATGGAACAATCATCAAGTCAAGCTGAACCAGCTCATGTCTTCGATGGACCAATTACTCGTAACCGAGCTAAACAGCTACAACAAGAGGTGCACGCGCCACTTTGTGAAATTCCATTTATTAATGAGAATTATATACTTCCTAAGTCGTGCATGTTTCTATTACTCAGGTTCACCAAGGAGGATGACAAGGACATGCCGAGACTGAACCAGAGAGGAGAACTACGTCGAACCAGTTCGGCATGGCAGAACTGTCATGAAGAAACAGTCATATCTCTTGATTCATAAAAGCTGTGAAGGTCCATGAGTACTTGTTGGAAAGGTGTTGAAGTCAACTTTTTAATGCCACTAAGTTCCAAGTGCTTTAGAGTTTCCAGCTTGGCAGCTGAGTGCTTTTGGTGCAGACTGTTCAGAAGATCAATAGTCAGCCTGATATCCAAGTTTTCCGTGAGAAACTGTATCGCTCTACAATATTTCGTGAAGCATGCTACACATGGTGTGAAAGGTTATCAAATTAGCTTTCCAACGCATCTGGTCCCGCGTCTTTTGGATGTTCCTAGGTGGAGTTATGATTAAAACATTGAAGACCACTCGGAAGGCCAGAAGACAAGCGGGAGATTGATGACCACTGCATGAATGATCAAACCCATTGGCCTTCCACCTTCCCACGTGGATCTTTCAGTTCACATATATTTTAGAGACTAGTTATTAGTATAAATACCCCTTATTTGTAAGCCAAGAGGAACTTTTTGATGAATTAAGATTATTCCATTGATATGTGCAGCCGAGCTGCTTGAGTGTCTTACTCAACCCTTGTTCTTCCTGAACTTGTGGAGAGATCTCTCTGAGATCCACTAATTCGTGCTCTGCGGGTTCCAGTACGGCTGCCCCGTCTTGTGTGGATTAGCTTCGGTTGTGGTTCTGCGGTCGTACGGAGATCGAGTCGAAGTCTTCGCGGTTTCGGTGTCTCTCTCCCCATCGCTTGGTCGCATCCAACCTTGGCCAGGTGTAAAGCCTTTTACCCCGCTGAATTTTTTTCAACAAGTTATCCCCATTACCAAAACCTACTGTCGTGAAGATCGGGCCAAATTCGCCGAGCCGATTCGGTGCGTATCAAGTGGTATCAGAGCTATCATTGTCACGGTAGGTTCATTTTTTTTCCCACCCACCCTCCCACCCTTTTCAATCTGTTATAGTTTTCACCACCCACATATTCATCCCTGTGTTTATCTTTTACATATATTTGTTTGTCCTATAGTCCAAAGCCTAAAAAAATATACCTATAGCCCTTTTGACGGTACTGTTATCTTGTGTTTGTGTTCTTCCAGTTGCTAGTCACCACCGTTTACATATATCTTTTGTAATCAGCACCCCTGTTAGTGTTATAAAAAAAGAAAAGTAAAAAAAAGAAGAAAGAAAGAATATAGTAAAAAAAGGGAGAGAGCACAAGTGAAAAGATTCTAGAAAAAAAATTGTGTTACGGTTGGTTGCTGAAATTTTCAGTTTTCATATCCAAGTTGGTGGTAATCTTGATAGCAGCAATTTTTTTTATCTTTTGAGCACATCTTTTTCACTTGTTTGGCAGTACCGTAGGCCTCCTTGTTCAGCCACCTATAGCTCCACCATAACCCTGAACCGAGACTCTCGATTTGAAATCTTTACGACCTCTTTACCACCTCTGTTGAAGCTGTCACACCAGCACCACCACAGTTCTTGAGATCAGGCAAGAACTTGGGTAAGTAGGAGGTGAGATCGAGTGTGTCCACATATTTTTTTCCTCTTTCCACATTTTTTCGTTTTTTTTCTTGCTGCTCCTAACATGGCAGACTCAGATTCAAGTGTTCATGGTGGACGCCGTGGTGATAGGGAACACCATGTCTCACGGGATGAGATGTGTCGCATGGCTGATTCACTCATGGAGGCCATGGGAAGGCTGCTCAATGATCGTCTTCCCGTGGCTGGAGGACGTAGAGCACGGCGTGATCAAGAGGACCGGCATCGTGCGGAGTCCGGTGATGAGAATTCTGGTTCCGGCCATGGATTCAATCGTTTCGGAGATGGCCCTGAAGGATCTGTTGGTGGTCGCCATGCTGATTTTAATAATTACCATGGTGGGCATCGTGCACATAGGCGTAATGCTGATGGTCGCCGCGTGCATTTTGAAGACGAAGAGTTTGAAGATCAAGATCATGATGAAGGATCTCATGATGATGAAAATCCTTTCGGTCAAGGTGGCAGGTTTGATCGGCGTCATCATCGCCGACCTGCTGATTTTGAAGAAAGGGAAAACCATCGTGGTCATCGTCCTCATGACAACCCAGATAACATCGCTCGTGTCAAGTTGAGTATTCCAAAGTTTACTGGAAATGAGAATCCTGATGAATTTCTTGAATGGGCTTAGCAGTGTGATCAAATATTTCGAGTACATAATCTTTCAGCTCAGCGCCGTGTGAATCTTGCTTCGGTGGAACTCTCTGGATACGCTCTCATTTGGTGGAACCAAGTGCAGGAGAATCAACGTGATTTGGGACGTGGATATATCAATACATGGGAGGAGATGAAGCAAGTGATGAGAAGGCGATTCGTGCCATCTAGCTATCAGCGTGATCTTAGGAACCGGTTGCAAATGTTAAAGCAAGGGAAGAGATCAGTTGATGAGTATTTCAAGGAGATGGAGCAACTGTTGGTGCGGGCTGGAATAAGAGAAGATGCAGAGTCAACAATGGCAAGATTTCTAGGAGGTCTTAATGAAGAAATTTCTGGTTTTGTGGAGATGTTTCCATATCGTACCTTGCAGGATCTTGTTGATCAAGCTATGCGAACAGAGCAGAAGATTCAGCAAGAGTCACGTGGCAAATATTATGGCAGACATTCTATGGCTGCCCCATGGCGCAAACAGCAGGCAAGTACTTCCTATGGTGGTGGACGATCTCAAGGCACTGCAGCCAAGTTTTCTCAATCATTTGTTCCATCGAAGATGGCAGCCTCCACAGCATCATCACCAACAATTCAGCAGCGACCCGCTGCAAGTTCAGCAGCCCAAAGCAATGTCTCGGGAGCTACATCTTCTTCTCGAAGCAGAGAAATTGTATGCCATAAATGCCACGGTCGTGGGCACATTGCTGCACAATGCCCAAGCAAGAGGACCATGTTGTTGAATGAGAAAGGTGAATGGGAGTCCGAGAGTGATCGGAAGATGCTGGACCGATATGTGATGAAGAAATTGAGGAGGAAAGGAATGAGATCCAGCCTGAAGAAGGAGAACATAATTGTTTTATTTCTCTACGAGTGCTTAGTGTAACAGCAGAAAAGGCAGACAATGGGCAGCGACATAATTTGTTCCATACCCGTGGGCTAATCAAAGATAAGGTGTGTCGCATCATCGTTGATAATGGCAGCTGCAACAATATTGCTAGCCAAGAATTGGTGGACAGATTGGGACTGAAAACACGGCGTCATCCTAGTCCATACAAAATGCAGTGGCTTAATGATTGTGGTGCGCTCCGTGTCAGTCATATTATGACGGTACCGTTCTCTATTGGTAAATACAATGATCATGTTGAGTGCGACGCGGTGCCTATGCAAGCCTGCCAGTTGCTGCTCGGTCGACCATGGCTATATGATCGTGATGTTCAGATTCTTGGACGGACCAACAAGCTGTCTTTTGTGTACAAAGGCGAGCGAATTTCATTGCTTCCTTTGACACCGGAAGAAATTTTGAAGGATGATATCAGGAAGAAACAGCGCGAGAGCGAGCACCACTTGCGAGTGAGCCACAAAAATAGTAAGAAAGAGTGTCCACAGCCAAATCAAACCCCACAGCTGCAACGAACCAAGAAACCGTGAAAAGAGGGTTTCGTAATGATGGCTAGGAAGGGGATATCAAAGAATTGAGTGAACCCGATGCCATGTTCTTTGTACTTATGTACAAGGACACTTTTCTTTCTACTAATGCCTTACCCTCTACCCTACCGAGTACTATTTTGAATGTCTTGCAGGAATATGAAGATGTCCTTCCGGACGAAGTACCACCAGGACTGCCACCTAAGAGAGGGATCAAGCATCAAATCGACTTGGTTCCTGGTGCGTCACTTCCGAACAGGGCTACATACCGCACCAACCCAGAGGAGACAAAAGAAATTCAGCGCCAAGTGGAGGAATTGATGAAAAAAGGATATGTACAGGAAAGTCTTTCCCCTTGTGTTGTCCCTGTTCTTTTAGTGCCTAAGAAAGATGGGTCTTGGAGAATGTGTGTGGATTGCCGCGCAATTAACAACATCACAGTAAGATATAGGCATCCCATTCCTCGCTTAGATGATATGCTTGATGAACTTAGTGGTGCTATTTTTTTCACTAAAATTGATTTAAGAAGTGGTTATCATCAGATTCGTATGAAAGAAGGAGATGAGTGGAAAACAACCTTTAAAACAAAGTTTGGATTGTATGAATGGTTAGTGATGCCCTTCGGTTTAACCAATGCACCTAGTACATTTATGCGATTAATGAATCATGTGCTTAGAACTTTCATTGGTAAATTTTTTGTGGTTTATTTTGATGACATCCTAATCTACAGCAAGACTCTTGAAGAACATGTTGCACATATCCAGAGCGTGCTTGCTGTCCTGCGTGAACAAAAATTGTACGCTAACCTTGA
The DNA here is from genome assembly GCA_019279435.1 of Zizania palustris. Classification (NCBI taxonomy): domain Eukaryota; kingdom Viridiplantae; phylum Streptophyta; class Magnoliopsida; order Poales; family Poaceae; genus Zizania; species Zizania palustris. The sequence goes on from JAAALK010000079.1 coordinate 44,942,123, forward strand.
GAAGTGCACCTTCTGCACCGACAAGGTAGTTTTCCTTGGTTTTGTTATTTCAGGACAAGGCGTGGAGGTGGATGCTGAGAAAGTAAAAGCTGTACACGAATGGATGCCACCACAGAATGTGAGCCAAGTAAGAAGCTTCCTTGGACTAGCTGGTTTCTACCGGCGATTTGTGAAAGATTTCAGCACAATCGCTGCTCCAATCAATGAGCTGACCAAGAAAGACGTACATTTCAAGTGGGGAGAAGCACAACAAAAGGCTTTTGAAGAATTAAAGACGAAGCTCACAACAGCCCCAGTACTTGCACTTCCAGATTTCAACAAGGCATTTGAAATTGAATGTGATGCAAGTGGAGTTGGGATTGGAGGCGTGCTGATGCAGGAAAAGAGACCAATTGCATTCTTCAGTGAAAAGCTAAGTGGTCCAACTTTGAATTATTCAGTTTATGATAAAGAATTATATGCTCTAGTTCGAAGTATGGAAACTTGGCAACACTACCTTTATCCTAAAGAATTTGTGATACATTCAGACCATGAATCATTGAAACATCTTAAGGGACAACTAAAACTGAATAAACGACATGCTAAGTGGAGTGAATTTATTGAGTCCTTTCCTTATATTGTCAAATATAAGAAAGGTCAAGACAATATTGTAGCTGATGCTTTATCTCGACGACATGCTTTGGTCACACAACTTGATGCTAAAATTCTCGGCTTGGAAAGTATGAAGGAATTATATGCCACTGATTCGTACTTTGCTGAACCATATGCCAAGTGTGGTAATGACAAAGGATGGGAAAAGTATCATGTGCATGATGGATTTTTATTTCGCGCTAACAAACTTTGTATTCCAGATTGTTCTGTTCGAATTTTACTTGTGCAGGAAGCTCATGCAGGTGGACTTATGGGCCATTTTGGAGCCAAGAAGACGGAGCAAGTGCTGGCTGACCATTTCTTTTGGCCAAAACTGAGATGAGATGTAGAGAGACATGTTCTTCGCTGCGAAAACTGCCACAAAGCTAAGTCTCGTCTGAACCCTCATGGTTTATATACTCCTCTTCCTATTCCTAATGCACCTTGGGAGGACATTTCAATGGATTTTGTTCTTGGGTTACCACGGACCAAAAGGGGAAAGGATTCAATTTTTGTCGTGGTTGATCATTTCAGCAAAATGGCACATTTTATTCCTTGCCACAAGAGCGACGATGCTTCCCATATTGCTGAATTATTTTTCAGGGAAATTGTGCGACTACATGGAGTACCACGTACCATTGTGTCGGATCGTGACACCAAGTTCTTAAGCTACTTTTGGAAGACATTGTGGGGCAAACTTGGGACAAGACTGCTGTTCTCCACAACATGTCATCCACAAACGGATGGCCAAACTGAAGTTGTGAATCGCACACTATCAATGTTGCTGCGAGCTGTCCTTAAGAAGAACCTAAAACTATGGGAAGAAAGCTTGCCACATGTTGAGTTTGCATACAATCGGGCAGTACACTCGACCACTAGATTTTGTCCATTTGAAATTGTATATGGATTCAAACCCACTGCTCCCATAGATCTTTTGTCTTTACCCATGCAGGAACGTGTGAACTTCAACGCAAGCAGCCGAGCTGAATTTGTCAAGAACATTCATGATAGAGCTCGGGCCAATATTGAAAGGATGACCAAGAAGTATGAGAAGCACGCTAACAAGGGTCGCAAGAAGGTATTATTCGTACCAGGGGACCTGGTTTGGGTGCACCTTCGGAAGGATCATTTTCCAGAGCTGCGCAAGAGCAAGTTGCAACCCCGGGCTGACGGACCATTCAAAGTTCTACGCAAGATCAATGACAACGCTTATGAAATTGATCTGCCAAGTACTTATGGTGTGAGTACCAGTTTTAATGTGTCCGACATCTCTCCATTCTTTGGATTGGACGAGTCGAGGACGACTCTTTTTCAAGGGGGGAGGATGATATGCCCACACCGACCTCACCATCAAGTATACCGACTACATCAAGCAAGATGGAACAATCATCAAGTCAAGCTGAACCAGCTCATGTCTTCGATGGACCAATTACTCGTAACCGAGCTAAACAGCTACAACAAGAGGTGCACGCGCTACTTTGTGAAATTCCATTTATTAATGATAATTATATACTTCCTAAGTCGTGCATGTTGCTATTACTCAGGTTCACCAAGGAGGATGACAAGGACATGCCGAGACTGAACCAGAGAGGAGAACTACATCGAACCAGTTCGGCATGGCAGAATTGTCATGAAGAAACAGTCATATCTCTTGATTCATAAAAGCTGTGAAGGTCCATGAGTACTTGTTGGAAAGGTGTTGAAGTCAACTTTTTAATGCCACTAAGTTCCGAGTGCTTTAGAGTTTCCAGCTTGGCAGCTGAGTGCTTTTGGTGCAGACTGTTCAGAAGATCAATAGTCAGCCTGATATCCAAGTTTTCTGTGAGAAACTGTATCGCTCTACAATATTTCGTGAAGCATGCTACACATGGTGTGAAAGGTTATCAAATTAGCTTTCCAACGCATCTGGTCCCGCGTCTTTTGGATGTTCCTAGGTGGAGTTATGATTAAAACATTGAAGACCACTCGGAAGGCCAGAAGACAAGCGGGAGATTGACGACCACTGCATGAATGATCAAACCCATTGGCCTTCCACCTTCCCACGTGGATCTTTCAGTTCACATATATTTTAGAGACTAGTTATTCGTATAAATACCCCTTATTTGTAAGCCAAGAGGAACTTTTTGATGAATTAAGATTATTCCATTGATATGTGCAGCCGAGCTGCTTGAGTGTCTTACTCAACCCTTGTTCTTCCTTGTTCTTCTTGAACTTGTGGAGAGATCTCTCTGAGATCCACTAATTCGTGCTCTGCGGGTTCCAGTACGGCTGCCCGCCTTGTGTGGATTAGCTTCGGTTGTGGTTCTGCGGTCGTACGGAGATCGAGTCGAAGTCTTCGCGGTTTCGGTGTCTCTCTCCCCATCGCTTGGTCGCATCCAACCTTGGCCAGGTGTAAAGCCTTTTACCCCGCTGAATTTTTTTTCAGCAAGTTATCCCCATTACCAAAACCTACTGTCGTGAAGATCGGGCCAAATTCGCCGAGCCGATTCGGTGCGTATCAATCGTATAATGATGAAGGACAATGCATGAATAATGTTATTCGGCCAGACCAATATTAGTAGGCCTCAATACCTGATCGACACCCTACACTAGAATGGTAGGAAGATGACTGGGTGAATCGAATAACTGTAACAGCCCTAAATTTAAAAATAAAATAAGAATAAGGGATATAAATTTTCTGAATTTAAAATGAATTATTTATTTCGAGTAAAGGTTAAAAGAGCCCAAATAAAGAAAAACAGGGAGAAATATTTCAAATTTGAACCTGAAAAATTTATGGTGGAATCTAGAAACCAAGAGACATTTTATGAATTTTTACAAAATTTTAGCACCTATGATTCAAGGTCTAAACAAATAAACTAATTTCTGGAATTATTTGAATTGGAAAAAGAATTATAAATACCTTTGGGCCGCTTCCCTTGATTTTGCCTTGGCCCAGCCCAACCCACAGCCGCACCGACTAACCTGTGGCCCCCGCATGTCGGCACCACTCCCCCTCTCTTTCCTCCGCACCCACGCCCTCCTGGACCCACTGGCAGCAGCGCCCGGTCGGCCCTCGGCCATTGACGGGTGGGCCTGCCCTCTTGGCGTGCCCCGCCTCTCTCTCTCCCGCACGCCACGCCCGGCCGGCCCCACCTGACAGCCACGTGCACGCGCCTCCCTCTCACTGCCCCTGGACCCCACATGTCGGCACTCTTTCCTTCGCGCGCACCCGCTGACAGGTGGCCCCCACCTGTCAGTTCCATCTTCCCCGATGAAACCTGCCCCCCTTTCGAAAAATCCGGCGATCCCCTCCCTAATCCACCGCCAGCCGCCCGGATTCACCAAATTGGATGCGGGATCACCTTCCCTCGTCGCCGGTGATCCCCTTCCACCCAAATCCGACACGTTTTCATCCCTTTGGAAGCAGATCCGAGCAATAGGAAAGTTCACTAGTGTTTTTGGAATCCCTTCGGTTTCCCTCTGCTAGCCTGTCGTATTCGATGCAGGTGAGCCCCTTTAAATGACATCGCCCATGCCCCACTGCGCCGCACTGCCAAAGCCCTAGCCCTAGCATTTCCAGAGCGCCGCCACCCAGTTTTCCCCCTCTCCTCTGTTCCGGCTCCGGCGGGCTCTCGTCGGCAACCTGAACCGCCATTGCCCTCCCCGGCGCCACTGCTAGGACCACCTCCACGCCCTCTACCCCGGCCCCACCTCCATTGGCCCGGAAGACCACCGGAGCGCCTCCCCTCTATCCATTTTAGCCGATGCTAGGGCCTTAGGCCATCGCTGCCACCGTGCGCCGCTCGCCGTCACTCGGCTGGCGCTGGGGATGAAGCCTTCGGCTTCCCCCATGCCACGCGTGTGCCGGACGGGCTCTACGTCGTTCGATCTGAGGCGGACGACTAAGATTATAACCCACCCGGGTTTAATCTGGGTCGTCCACTCAGTCAAAGGGGTACCGACCATTATCGGCAGTCGATCACCACTTAAACGCCCCACCTTGCATCTGACCGTTGGATCTGGATCCAACGGTCTAGATCTTACCAGACCACACGCACAATGCGCGGGTCCATGGTGGGCCTAGCTCACCGTGGACCCAAGCCTGTTTCCTGTTTAAATAAAATTCAGAAAAATACGTTAAAGTTTGAAAATTCATAACTTGCTCAATTTAACTCCAAATTTGACAATTTTAATTCTGGAAAATTTGTCTCTTTATTCTCTACACTTTGATGCAATAAAAACAATATGTTTATTTTGCCCATTTTATTTTTATTAAATAATAATCCGAAAGCCCTTTTAGGAAAAGTAATTAATGCATGTAATAAAAATTCAACACTTTATAAAAATATCATAAAAACTTATATAATAACTTCAGAAGACCTAATAACCTAATTTCACTGTTTTTACTGCAATAAAAGTAATAGGGTTGCTTTATACCTTTTTATTTCACCTCTAAAAGGGAAAATAAAAACCCCTTAGGGAAAATACTTATATCAATTAATAAAATTCAGAAACCTCTTTAAAAATTAATGTCAAATGGTTAGGTAATAATTTCTTAGAATTTAAGGCTCCCTTCCCTTTAATTAATACAACAAAAACATGTATGTTATATGGGCGATTTTGGATTGTTTATTGAATGTCGTGTTTATTTCTTTTCGTACCGGAAGACTACGACGTCGTCGATGATCCGGAGTTTTACCCCGAGGTTCCACCTTCACCATTTGTGGATCAAGGCAAGTCACAACCCCCATTTTGATCATAATTGAGCCCAGGTTTTAATTAATTATCGTTATAACTCATAGGTTAATATTGCATTAGTCCAATCTCAAGCCCTAAATTATGTTTATTAGATCCCCGTCCTTGTGTGTAAACCAAAGCCATGCTTATTGAGCCTAAACTCCTTATCACTCTACAATATTATATTAGCTATTGTCTAATGTATCGACACAACTGCTATATGATAAAAGAACGAGTCGTAGATAGATGGATTATGCTATATGATTTCCCCGTTATTCTCGTCTCTGGATTCTGTTGGAGTTTGGCTATGTTATAAGTATGGTGGGTTCCGGGTGCAAGCTCCGGAATTGGTCGGTCGCACCCGGGCACTATAAGGACCGGTCTGTGGGATCTGTTACAAAGCACTTCTGTACTAACCACAAGTCTAGTGGGTAAGTCCTAACTAGAGGTATGGATCGTACCAACTTGGAACACCATAGTGGAGGGGGCAAGGGGAAACCTGCGGGTGACTTGTACCGACGTGGCTCAAGGGGGGTATGGTGTGGCCTGAAGTGACTGGGAAACCATATGAAACCTATAAGAGGGTGTTATTGAATTGGTGTGTTCCATGCTGAAGGTTTTGGCACGAGCTTCTCGTGACAGGAGTCATTTAACACAGTGCGGTGTGCTGGAAATGAGTGCCTTGTGGGTACAGTAGTACACCTCTGATCAGAGTTTTAAATCTTTTCGAAAAGCCGAGCCCACGGTCAAGGGCGGGTTGTGTGACCTCTTGTAGTTAGTTTACTATTATGTGAATGAATGTGTTATTCATGGCATGTAAGGACTGTTGAGCGAGGGTGAGCTGACTATACCCCTCGAGTTAGAAGATGATGCATGAACTCATGTTTACTTTTCTCCAATAATAACTTGATTACATTAATTGCTTTACACATATGCTTTTCCGCAAAAGTGAGCCACTACCTTCCTTGTTATTACCTTGCATTATAATTGCATTCGGTGGCTTGCTGAGTACGATTGTACTCACCCCCGTTGACTTACACCGCCAGAGGAAGTCTACTACGAGGTGGGCGAAGGTCTAGAGTAGTGACCCAATCAAGGCACGAGACTGGAAGAATACGTTCATCTAGAGGATTTATTTTATTAGTTTCTCTTTATTTAACTCTTTTGTAATAATATGGTCTACGAACCATAATTGATTGGCGTAATGTACGCAGTCGTGTGATGAACGTCTTGTATTTATTGATTTTCTATGGAATTTCAATAAATTCCCGGTTTTATTAATCGGGGTGTTACAATAACGGAGGTTATTCAAGACCAATTTGGATTGAAGCCCAAGAAGCAGACATATATGTCTCGATGGCCATATCCAGAATGGTTTGATTGAGTACCACTGTTAGGCCAATACAAGGTACTTGACTTCACCAAGTTCTCAGGACAGGACTCGGTCTCCACGATCGACCATATTAGTTATTTCCTCGCCCAGTGTGGGATTACATCGCCCAACGAAGTGCTAAGGGTCCGATTCTTCCCGCTTTCGCTATCGGGATCGACCTTTGTGTGGTTTTCTTCGCTGCCAGTGGATTCCATCAGACGATGGGCAGACTTAGAGAAGAAGTTTCATAAATACTTCTTCACTGGTATTCCTGAGATGAAGCTCACAGACTTGACAGTCATAAGGCAGAGGATGGACGAGTCGGTAAAAGATAATGTCTAGAGGTTCTAGGATGTACGTAGTAGGTGTTATAGCTTGAGCCTCAGTGACACCTAGTTGGCAGAGTTGGCATTCCAAGGACTCCTGAACCCAATTAAGGAGAAATTTTCATCACATGAGTTCGAGAGCCTCTCACAACTAGTGCAAAGGGTATGGGCACACGAGAGCCGATTCCAAGATGCAAGAAAAGATAGGTATCAGAAAAGGTGGCATACACTCAGTCCTACTATTCAGACTCCCACAAAAATAGTGACTCTAATGTAGAGGTCAGGTTGGCTGAATGGTCCAAGAACAAGAAACAGGTTACGTGCCCTTGGGTGAAATCGAACGATAAAGAGGAGAAGTGTGACTTTGATATCAACAAGGCCAATAAGATATTTGATCTATTACTCAAGGAGAAGCAAATCCACTTGCCACCTAACCACATGATACCAACTACCGATGAACTAAAGAAATAAATTCTATAAGTGGCATAATTCCCCATCGCATCACACTAATGAATGCAAAGTATTCATACAACAAATCCAGTCGGCCATGGATCAAGGCCGGATCAAGTTCGATGATAGGAAGAAGCCAATGAATATCAACGGTCATCCGTTCCTAGTCAACATGGTGCACGCACACCATGCAGACAATCGGCGTATAAAACGGAGGAGACAGACTGGCAAGAACATCACTTCTTCAGATCTCATTAGGAAGTATCTAAGGAAGCCGAAGGGGAGAGTGGACAACGAGGACAACGATGACTACTCACGTTTCAACCCCCATTGGAAATGTGAGTTCTTAAAGTTGTGTTGGAATGAGGGGCTACGTTTATCATCAATGGATGACTGCCCAAGGTGTAGCATCGATAGAGCACGAGGTGACCATAAGCCATGCAACATCAAGACAAGGCCACCTAGTCAAGAAGTCGTTCACCAAAGGTGGTCACCGCCAAGGTTATCCGCACTTGAGAGGCTCGGACCTGTCAGTCCTGAAGAATTGGCTAGACGACCGATGGCGACAAAACTGCACCAAACGAGCCGCAATGGTGCCCTAGCGGGATTTTTACAAGGAACCAGAAGAGAAGGTTACAACGTCTGTGACAGAGAGAACTAAAAGCACAAAGGTGCGATGAGGAAGATGATCGACCCCTCAGGAACAGAAGTGAATGGCGAGTGAAATACAAGGTCGATCACGATGACAAGAAGGACACATGTGTAAACATGATTTTCTTTCTCCATACAGAATATCGAGCGTCTTCTGAAGATAACACAGACCGGGTAGATATGATGGATCAACTAGTGTTTGATCCACAACTAGCAATGTTTGACAATATAGAAGACCCTAGGCATCGGCACCTAAGACCTTTGTATGTCAAAGGCCTAGTTAACGGGAAGCCAATGTCCAAAATAATGATAGACGAAGGGGCGGCTGTCAACCTAATGCCCTATGTCACTTTCCATAAGCTGGGAAAAACATCGGAAAACCTCATCAACACTAATATGGTCTTCAGGGATTTCGGCGGCAACTCATTAGAAACGATGGGAGTACTAAATGCTCAACTAACGATTGAAAGCGAGACGGTGTCGACTACCTTCTTCATTATAGAAGGAGAATGATCTTACAACTTGTTGCTACGGTGTGATTGGATACACGTGAGTTGTTGTGTCCCCATGACAATGCACCAGAGACTGGTTCAGTGGGTCGGTGATCAAGTGGAAGTCATTCCTGCCGATAAATCGATCAATAAAGCAACAGTCGATTTGTTAGTGTGGGAGGTGGAAGGAGTCATCTGCCTGTCAGGAAAGGTTTGGGAATGAAATTTTCTTGAATTATCGGATGATGGGGTCAACCTCGTCGGTGAGTAACTACCCAAGCTAACCCTATGAAGGCATCGATAGAGCAAAGTATGGACTCGGTTAGGGCTTCACTACTACCGATGAACAATGAAAGGTACGCATCAAACCTAGTGACAGACCGAGAGTAACCTTCGTAAGTACCTAGTGTTGGGGAATAGGGGAGCTACGCAAGCCCACAAATTCAAAATTTACGCCCTAAAACCCAAGACCAATGTGCATGTGAGATCATAGATCGGTACCTTCTAGCACTTGATGCGCTAGGTACAGTGGAAGAAGAGGTTGATGAAGCATGTCAAGTCTATCCTCGCTTTGTCCTGGCAATTCCTCGCCAATCCAATTGGTGAAGAAGTCGCCTTCCTCATGGTGACGACTAGGAGCGTCGCTTTTGGAGCAACGCCTCCACGGAGTCCACACGTACAGGGATGGAGTTCCTCCCATGGTAGCGTGCTAGCACCGCACGTGAGAGACGGGAAATCCTCGACCTCAACGATTGAGATCAAGAAAGGGAGGAGAGGTGTCTATGGTGGGTAGGTCTAATCTAGGCTTATTCCTTGTCCCAAGACCTCCTCCTCTCTTTATATAGGGCTAAAAGCCCCTTAGTCGTGCACATCTCAAAATCCACAAATTAGTTACAACTAATTCGTATTCATAACAAATCCAATCTATTACCCCACATCGGAACTTCCGATCCTGGATCAGAATTTTTGACAGGGTAATTTAGGTCTCGCAATTCAGTACAACATGCAATAGATCCAATCTATTTTCGCCCACCTCAGAACTTCCAATCAGTACAATTATCTTTGATTCCAAATCAGAACTTCTAGCTCGCCGAAACTTTCGATACCATATCGGAACTTCTGAAGCAACATTTGCTCTCTGACTCGAGACCAGAAAATAATCAGAACTTTCGATACTACCTATTGGAACTTCTGATACACATAACTTTCTTGGGCATATCCTTCACCTAGTCCCCCCGACAAAACAGAAGATGGATATATCAGGCCACATCAGAGATGTTAAGGGAGTTCAAATGAGAAGCGCTTGATCGTTCGGATGAAAAAACACCTAAATATCTACACACAAATACAAGCCAATACCCGTGGTATCACCTTTTGATGGCCGATGCAAATACATCACCCTTAGACACAAAGAAACGCAAGGTAAAGACAAAGGAAACACTAATAATATATTATGGGAAGGGACAAATGCTTCATTACAAGATCACTTATTTACATAAGGTCAAAGGAATGCTCAGCGAATGACTACAATATTCTGCAGCCTAATTGCATCGACATCATGAAGGGTGGCCTGGTCCTCCGCGTCCGAACCAGGAATATCTTGAAGAAGAAGATGATGACGACGATGCGCGTGGAGAACGACATTGGTGGGTCAATGCTTTTGGGCATTGACCCGAGCCGGGAAATAGGAGACAACACTCTCTTGCTCCACGATCTTCGCCCGAATCCCCTCCAGTTTCGTCAACAGATCGGATTCTTCTACCCACAGCTGATCGAGCTCCCGCGACGTGGATGATGAATCATATTTAATATGATTCAAGAGGGTACTCTCGGTCACGACTGCCTCTTTGTGAGTCTTCATCGCTTTCAACAACAGTGCACGACTAGCTCGATCAGCTATCCGCTTGATGGCTCGTTGCACTGCTGGGTGAGGGAACTCTAGATATGCAGCCGGCATAAGAGCATCAGCCAATTCATCGTACCCCGTACCGGTCCCGAGTCATTGACTAAGACCTCTACTGGAGCCTTCAGGCGAGAAAGCAAGTCCAATAGAACCTTCTTCACTATCGAGAATAGTTGAGTCATGGCCGATGAGGAAGCATTGGTGGCTTCACCCTCCATGTACGGCCGGACATCAAAGGAAAACTGTTGGGAACAAGACTAAAAGGAAAGAAATAAGTCAAGGAAAAGCTCGCCATAGTACAATAATAGGTGAAAGGGTATGATAATAGCTCACATAGGTGAAGAGGCGGGAGGTGCCGACTAAGGTAAAAGGGGATGCGATTGAATAAGTGTCTCACATGAAAATTTTTGCGAAAGAAAGACGGAGAAGGATACTAGATACGTTGGGAACGAGTTGGTAAATTACCAGATCAGGATGAGCTCTGATGGATCGGCACACAACTACATCCGGCGGTTTGCTCTTGTGGACCAGGGTTTTGACGCGCTTCTTGGTGAGACTGAGAAACCAAGTGAGGCTTTCACTGTGATTCTATCTTTATGATGAGTGATTGACAAGGTTGTCTGGATAATTTTGTTGTTTGTGTGAGTTATAGTATGGGTTGCATGGAGTTGCGTGTTTTGCTTGTCTCATATGTGCAGGGTTGAGATGCTTGTTGACTGTCGATGGTGGGTAATTAGGGTTAGATAGGGAGTCTAATGCCAAATGGTTGAGGATGCCAGTTGAAGTTGAAAGTGATCTCAGACATACGCATGGAGATAAGGCAAGACATGGATGAACTGATGATCGAGATGAAGTGTTGATCAAGTTAGTGAAAGGTTAGCTAGTGCAAGTGATAAGGTAGCTCATGGGATCAAGAGAGGGAGAGACTTGCTGGCAGTCGAGTTCGCGGACTGACGACACATGTCAAAGATCTGGAGGCTTTGTCGGTTTTTGTTAAAAACTGTCCCATCAGAAAATGTTTTTAAATTCCAATAAGTATGAGTTTATTTTCTTGTTTAGTAGTCTAGATTAAGCGTAATCTTTTAGTATTTTTTGGAATTTTCAAATTCTGAAAAATATTAAAAGAATAGGTTCAATGATGTAATAAATTAGGAGTATACATTTGTGTATTTTTAGAATTGATAATTCTGAAAATATATAATGACAATTAGGAAATTACTTAGACTTTTAACCCTAATGGCATTTTTGGGAATACCTTGATAGGCTAGCCTACATAAAGGACCCTATGCCTAAGGGTTAGGGTTGCTTTTCTTATCAAACCAGAAATTTATTCCTTTTTCCCTTCCATTTTCATGCTGTTCATTTTCATTTACTGCTCATGTAATTTTGTAGCTCTAATTCAGCAAAGTGCTTTATACTATTCATTGTCATTTGCAGAACTGTTTATTTTGCCCGAAAGATTACTGTGCGGCGTTTGTTTGGTTCTGTTCAAGAACATGTTCAACGCCGCCACGATATGATTTTGATTGCTTTTCTGCTGCTTTGTCTTCTTGATATGATTTCACCCGAAACTGCGAGCTCTTGAGCGTTTCTCTTCTGGGCTGATTCTTCGGTTTTCTCTGGACATCGACAGAGTCATCTTCTCTGTTCTTCACCGTTGCGACCTGTATGTGCTAAGAAATTTCCATGAACAGCGAAAGCAACGATAGTCTGATTACTTCTAGCAATTAGTTTCAGTTGGGATTGCATACAACGTTAAACGCAGGCAGCTTATCTCTCTCGATCCTCTCAAGACATGTGTGTGCAGGAAAATAGTTGAATGCAGCTCCAGCTCTGATTTCATGTTGTTTTGTCAAGCTTGCTTGCTGTTTCTTTGAGGTTGTTCTTTCAATCAATGGCACTTTGAAGTTTACTGATACTCATCTAGAGCTTTTCTTACTTCCATTTCTTTGGAGGATTCATGTACATCGTCCAGAGCACTAGTGCAAATCACTTGTGGCACAATCCTGAATGCAGCACAGAGCCTGGAGAGTTCTATCGATCACCAGCACAAAGGTATTGTAGCAGTTCATGGTCACCATTCTTTTTTGATTCTTGATGCTTCACTTCTGGGTTTGTTGCTGCCATGATTTTTATTGCTATGGACTAAAACAGTGTTGTTGTCCCAGTCTTTGAAGAGTTCTAAGATTTGTTCTAACAGTGCCATCAGGCCAGGGCCAGATACAGAAAACTTTTTTGCTGCAACTTTCATCTACTGTTTTAAGTATTTGATTCACATGAACATGGTTTCTTGTTTAGTGCCTAAACATTCTTCCATGAACAGTGATCTAATTTTAGAATGATATTTCATGTGTTTTAGTCTTGATGTTCTTGAGGAAAACTAATTGATTTGATTATCTCTGAAGTATTCACTATTGTTAACATCATCTCTGGGTAATTGCTTGAGTCATCAAGATTAGTTATCAAATAGATTACTTGTGAGTTTTCAGAAAGACATCAACTATCCTTCAGTGTATGTAAAACATGTTGATCAATTATCTCAGAATTGATTGATTGCTGCAGAGTTGGTTTTTAATCTCATTTCTGAAAATTCTGAACTCTGTTAGAGAATCAACTATCGACAGCATCCTGTCAGTATCTCATTTGCCGATCTAGAGTTTGTAGTTCGTTAAAACAAATTTTGACAGAACAATTCGTCACTTCAAACTCCGATCCAGAAGAAAATTTCAAAGTGAGTTGAGTTTTGTTCTGGGTTGGTACTATGAGTCTCAATTTTGTTTATGCAATCTTTAGAGGTGTGTTGGGTGATCTGAACAGGCTATCTTATTCAAAAGATTTAGTTGAGGCGCCTATTCACCCCCCTCTAGTAGCCTAATCCAATCCCATAATTGGTATCAGAGCTGGTTAAATCACAAGTTGACCTTAATTGGTTTGTGATCCTTTTGGCAATATGGACAAGAATTCTAAGATTTTGATGTTTGATGGTCGAGATTTTGCCTATTGGAAGGTGCGCATGGAGGCTTATCTACTAAGCCAAGGAAGTGCTATATGGGACATTGTTGATTTCCAATATGTGATTCCTAAAACTCACGCCACTCAGGATGAGAAGGAACAGTATGATTGTAATAGCAAGGCAAGAAACATATTGTTCGTCAGTTTGAGTCGCAATGAGTTTGACAGGGTCCAGCACCTACGAAATTCATGTGAGATTTGGACAACTTTGAAAACTTTTCATGAGGGCACTACTCAGATTAAGGCTAGGCGGCAAAGCACATATAATCAAGAATATAAAATGTTTGTTCAAGGTCTCGACGAATCTATAGATGCCATGATTGCTCGATTTGATGGGATTGTGAGCAACTTGCGCTCCACTAGGACTTTAGCTTATTCGGACCATGATAGAGCTATCAAACTTCTTTATTCTCTTGATCATAGCATATGGGAGGTAAAGATCTCTAATATTGAAGAGTCGGTAAGCTATGACACTTTGACTTCTAACGAACTCTTCAGTAAGCTTAAGTCCACCGAGATTGCCAAGGCATCTCGTTCTGGAATTGGGAACTCTTTGCCACAATCCATGGCACTAGTTTTCGGTTCTAGCAGTGGCACCTCATCTGGAGATAATCTTTCTGGTGGTTCTCGAGTTTGTGCTTTCTTTGGAGGTTTTGCCTTGTCTTCTTTGGTCTCTATCACTAAAGAACAGGTGGACACATTGGACAATAAGAAGCTTGCTCTCATAGTCAAAAAGTTCACCTGATTCTATAATGATAGACAGGATCAAAGGAGAAGAGGCTCTCGAGGATGTTTTGAGTGTGGAGACCTTAATCATATCAAAGCTAATTGCCCAAAACTAAAAGCAAAGAATGAACATGAGCACAAACACCAGAAAAGAGACAAAAACCCTTCTTCAAAGGAAAGCGTGGAAAAGTGGTTAAAAAGTAGCCATAGCGTTTGTGGCCGCCCTCAGTGACATCCAAAATACTTCAAGTGAGGAGCCAAGCTTCGATGAAGAGGAGCCATCCAAGAATGAAAAAAAGAAGGAGAAGACAAAAGACTTCACCGGCCTTTGCTTCATGGCCGACGACATACATAGCAGCGATGGGCTAGACTCATCTAAGGTAAGTCTATCCCATGACCAGCTTCTTGTTAAAAACGATGAATTACATGATGCTATCATCTCTCAGGATAGATTACTTAAACTTGCTGCTAAAGAACGAAAGGAACTAAAATTCAAACTCGAATCTCTTTCCACTGAACTTGTCTTGCTGAAGTTTAAGTCTAAAAATGTTGAATGTGAGTCTTGTCTTGTTGTTATGAATGAACTTGCTCAGCTACGTCTGATTCATGCTCAAAATCTTGGAAAACTTGAAATTGTTCATAAACAGCTTTTGGAGGTGGAGTCTAGTCCTTGTGTCATCAATGAATGCATGAATTGTTCTTTACTTGTTGAAAGCATTAGATTGAGAGATAAGCATGTTGATTAACTTAAGGCTAGATTGGAGAGTGTTGAGTGTTCTAAGGATGTGTAATCGACATGTTCCACCTGCATCACCCTTAAGGACCAACTCAACTTCCCTAGAGAGGAAGTCAAAAAACTTAAGTGTGAGAATGAGAGAACCACACCAAATACTCCGAGCAAAACTATGTTCACTCCACCTACTACCCTTGAGAAAGAGAGAGCCCAGTTAGACACCACTCAAAAAGCCAAGAATCCTACCCAACCTACAAAGAAAATCATTCCATCACCAAAGATAGACTCTAAGCAGAAACCTAGAAAAACTGTGAGATTTGCACCTGAAACTTATGTACCTACTCACAAGAAAGTTTATCATTGCTCGTATTATCAGCGAGTAGGTCATTTGAGTAGGTTTTGTTACCGACGTATCAAGGATGAACGTCGTGCTCATGCGATGAACTTTTAGGACATGTATTACCAATCTTTAGGTATGCATGATTATGATTATCGCTTTCATTCTGATTTTGAGGCTCCTCGTAGTTACATGAGTGACTATACCCATCGTGGTTTACATCATGCTTCATATGATGTTAGACCACGTGTTAGTGGTTGTGGTTCACATCATTTTGGGAGACATCATCGCTTTGTAGGCTCTTACTTTAAAATTAGACCCCGCTTTTATCATCATGATTCATATTCTGCACAGTCTTCTATTTTTCCTGACTCTCAAGTTGTTCAGTGCTGGATTCCTAAATGTTTTGTTACTAACCCCAACACTGAGTACTTGAGATCTTCTTGTTCTGTGTAGGGAAAGAATGGATGCCTGGAGAACAAGTGGATCATGGATTCCGACTGTTCGTGCCACATGACCGGAAAGTCATCATGGTTCTCCAGCTTCACCTTGATCAAGCAACGAGAACACATCACTTTTGGAAACAATCGAAGAAGTAGAGTGAAAGGCCAAGATACGATTAAGATCAATGAAAACTTCACTCTCACAAATGTTGTTTTGGTTGTGGATTTGGGATACAACTTGCTTTCCGTATCCCAGTTGCTTGATGAGGGTTTTGAGGTACACTTTGGACGTGATACCTCTCATATACTTGATTCTTCTAGCACTTTTATTTGCAAGATTTCAAGAGTTGGTAGAGTTTTTGGAGCGGATTTCACTAAGTCATTTAGTTCTTCTCATTGCCTTCTTGCTGAACCATCTTCTGAGCTTTGGATGTGGCATAGGAGACTAGGGCGCATGAGCTTTGATTTGCTTGCTCGATTGAGTGCCCTAGGACTAATCCGAGGATTGCCCAAGCTCAAATTTTAGAAGAACCTCATTAGTGCTTCTTGTCATCTTGGAAAAATGGTTGCCGCCTCTCATTCACCCATTAACATGGTGATGACTGAACAACCTAGAGATCTTCTTCATATGGACACTATAGGTCCTTCACGGGTTAGTTCTTTAGGCGATAAATGGTATGTGCTTGTTGTAGTTGATGACTACTCCTGTTACTCTTGGATCTTTTTCTTGTAAGTAAGGATGAAGTGTTTACACACTTTCAAAGCTTATCTTTGAGGCTATTCAATGAACTTCTCAGTGCAATGAAAGCTATTAGAAGTGATAACAGCACCGAGTTCAAGAATAGTTGTTTTTTTGATTTTTGTCTTGAGCATGGCATTGAGCAACAGTTTTCTGCTCTGCGGGTTCCTCAACAAAATGGTGTCGTTGAGAGTAAAAAATGCACACTTGTGGAGATGGCTAGGATTATGCTCAATGAGCATAGGACTCCCTAGAAAATTTTGGGCTGAAGTCATGAGTATTGCTTGTTACATCTCCAATAGGATCTTTTTGCGCTCATTGTTGAATTTAACATCATATGAACTACGTTTTGGGAGAAAGCCCAAGGTTACTCACTTAAGAGTATTTGGATGTCAGTGCTTCATCCTAAACGTGGCAACCTAGACAAATTTGAGTCACGTGCATCTGATGGAATTTTCTTGGGCTATTCTTTGCATGGTCACTCTTATCGTGTCTTCAATCTTGATACTAACAATGTTGTTGAATCTTGCGATGTAACTTTTGATGAGACATCTCCATGTGTTAGTCCCTCTTTTGAATTTGCGAGTGAGCATGATATGAGTGAAACGATCTTTGAGGAAGAAGATTCATCAGATGTTAAAGATAATGAAAATGCACCACAACCTCTTACTACGGCAATTCCAAAAGAATCATCCACATCTACAAGAGGGCCAGAAGCATTGACCTCAAGAAGTTTGGAGCAAACTTCTGCAAGAGTTGAGGGGGAGATTTTGTCACAAAGAGAAGCACCGCTTTGAATTCAGAGAATACATCGCCTGAGCAGATCATCGGTGAGCTAAATGAAAGGGTAACACGATCCCATGCTCACTTTGTTGATTCTACGTTTGTTGCTACTTTTGATCCATTAGATGTTAGTCATGTTTTGTCTGATGCAAGTTGGATCAACGCCATGCATGAAGAGCTGGAAAATTTTGATAGAAATCAAGACTGGATTCTTGTTGATCCACCCCCTAACATTCATATCATTGGAACAAAATGGATTTTCAAAAACAAACAGGGGGAGGATGGGGCTATAGTGAGAAACAAGGATAAACTTGTGGCTCAGGGTTATACTCGAGTCGAGGGGGTTGATTTTGGAGAAACGTTTGCACTGATAGCTTGACTTGAGGCCATTGGGATTCTGCTTGCATTTGCATCATCTCGTGGTTTCAAGCATTTTCAAATGGATGTAAAAAATGCTTTCCTTAATGGTTTCATAGGAGAAGATGTGTATGTCAAACAACCCCCATGCTTTGAACATCCCATATACCCCCATAGAGTCTTTAAACTTCACAAAGCTTTATACAGGCTCAAGAAAGCTCCTAGGGCTTAGTACGATCGTCTTAGGAACTTCTTGATTGAGCATGGGTACAAAATGGGCTCTATTGATAAGACCTTGTTCACTCTTATGCATGGCAAAGATTTCCTACTTGTTTAGATATATGTTGATGACATAATTTTTTGTGGTTCATCTCATACTCTTGTGGCTGAGTTTGCTGATTCTATGAGCTGAGAATTTGAAATGTCGATGATGGGCGAGATGACTTTCTTCATTAGTTTGCAAATCAAGCAAAGCAAACAAGGAACCTTTATACATCAGACAAAATAAACTAAAGACCTACTAAACACTTTGACATGGTTGATGCAAAACCACTTGCTACCCCAATGGGTACTTCAGTTGCGCTAGACCCAGATGAAGATGGAGAAGAGGTGGATCAGAAGGAGTTCTGGAGCATGATCGGCTCCCTCCTCTACTTGATGGCTACGAGGCCGGACATACACTTTGCAGTATATATGTGCGCTCGTTTTCAGGCTTCTCCAAGGGCTTCACATCATCAAGATGGAAAACGCATACTAAGGTATCTCAAGTACAATCTTGAATTTGGTATTTGGTATCCTGCATCATCTTCCTTATGCTTGAGAGGTTTTTCTGATGCTGATTTTGCTGGTTATCGAATTGATCGAAAGAGTACATCTGAGACTTTCCATTTTTTGTGTTCTTCTCTTGTGTGTTGGTCTTCTCGCAAACAGTCTAGCGTTGCATAGTCTACAGCCGAGGCTGAATATGTAGCTGCCGCTAGCTGTTGCGCATAGATTTTGTGGATGGTTTCTACTTTGCGGGATTTTGGGTTGGATTTTAAGGGTGTTCCACTGTTTTGTGACAACAGTAGCGCAATCATCTTAGCAAACAACCCAGTACAACATTCTAGGACCAAACAGATTGATGTGCGTTATCATTTCTTAAGAGATCACAATGAGAAGGGTGATGTTGATTTACGCTTTATTGATACCTAGAATCAGCTTGCGGATATTTTTACCAAGCCTCTCGATGCTTCATGCTTTGCATTTTTGAGAGGAGAGCTACAACAATCCGAATAGACGTAAGCATAATGATGAGCGAAGATCGTTTCATCATAATCAACACTTTGAATATTTTGAACATTTCCAACAACGTCTTTTTCCTTAAAATCCATCTTCACTCAATAGTTTTTACGCCATCGGGTGGATCCTCCAAGTTCCAAACTTGGTTTCCTTATATGGACTCTAATATGTCTGGATCAAAACTTCTGATCTGACTCCTCTGTCGCAAACTTTGTCCGGCATCGGAACTTCTGACCCAACAAATATCAGAACTTCCGATCAATATCGAAACATCCGATCAATATCGAAACTTCTAAAGTGGTGCAAACAGAAACATATCCAATCTATTTTAATTCGGATCTTAATGGTTCCAAACCATTTTTTAGAGTTTGGTCTCATCACTCTCTTAAATGGAACTCTATTTAAAGTGAGAGTGTTAGTTTCTAGAGCGTTACCTCAAAAGGATAATGAAAGATCAGTGTGTCAACTCATGGCTCAAATATTCATCTCCACGTCATAGAAATTTAATTGTCTTGCCCGTATGATTTTGTACTTATGAGCTCGTTTGAACTTTTCGAAGGACTCCCACTTACTCCTCATCAAGAAGACACATCTACTAAAGTCGTTGGAAAAAATGATAAAGTACTAGAACTCATTCCTAGCCGTGCGGCTCGTTGGACCATACACATCAGTATGTGCTATGTCCAATAGCTCACTTGCCTTCTTACTTAGACCTAGTGAAAAACGTCTTTGCCATCTTGCCAAATAAACAAGATTCACACGCATCATATGATTCAAAATCAAATGACTTCAAAAGTCCATCACTAAGAAGCTTCTGCGTGCACCTCTTATTTATATGACCTAAGCGACAATGCCAGACGTAGGTAGGATTCAAATAATTGATTCATCATTTCTCTGTACTAACATTATAAGCATGCGTATTTTCAAGACTCAGAATGTATAGTCCATTCACTAATGGAGAAACGCCATAAAGCAAACCATTCGAGAATATCGAACAACTCTTGTTCTTTATTGCGAATTCAAAATATCTTCTCCTAAACATGGAGAAGAGATTATGTCTTTGCCTAAGGCGGGAATGAAATAACAATAAGTTAATTCCTAAACTAGTCTTGACAGTAGTGGCAGTGAATAAACGCCGACGGCCAACACTGCAACACTTGCACCATTTTCGATGCGGACATTCATCTCACTACTAGCACACTTCCTTGACCTACTCAGCCCCTACAACAATTTGCACGTATGAATCATCGAATCGGTATCATATACCCATGAATCATTTGGACAAGTAGCAAGTTTAATAATTAATACCTGAAGCAGAAATCGTACTTCCCTTATTTTTCTGCTCTTCCAAGTATACCTTGTAGTTACGCTTCCAATGCCTAGCCTTGTGGTAATGGTGGCACTCATCAGAGTTAATAACACCTGACTTGGACTTTCCAGTCTTCTTAGTACTAGAGATCGAATATGTAGACTTAGCCTTTTCCTCCTCTTTTTGCCCTCCTTCTGAACCATCATCACATGATTCGGAGATTTCATGATACTCTCCTCAGTAGCTTTCAGCATCCCATGCAACTCAGCTAGAGTCTTCTCCAGTCCATTCATAATGAATGTCTCAAAGCTCAAGGGTAAAGACTAGAGAATAACATCAATAGGTAGGTATGGATCTAGTGGAGTGCCCAGTCTCTCTAGAGTCTCAATATAACCAATCATCCTGATTATGTAGGGACTCACTAGGCTACCTTTCGTCGGCCTATTCTCAAACAAGGCCTTAGACACATTGTATCTCTCGACCCTTGCCCAGTTCTGAAACATGCCCTTCAAGCCTATGATCATATCATAAGCATTACGTTCCTCATATTGTTTCTGAAACTCAGAGTACATGCAGGCAAGAATCAGACAGCTGACATCCACTAAACCATTAGCATGCTTCTCATAAGCACGCTTTTCTACTCCAAGCGCATCCTCCGGTGGCTTATCGGGGTGAGGTACCTCTAGAACATAACCCTTTTTCTCTTGCTTGAGAACAATTCTCAAGTTTTTGTACCAATCCATAAAATTTGTTCCAGACAATTTATCTCGTTCAAGAATAGATCGCAAATTAAAAACTGGAGTGCTCTTAACAGTAGTAGTTGGTGCCATGATCTACAAAAGATTAAATGCAAGGTTCAGCACTATGCAATGTTTATATTTTATTCAATAAAAGATATCCCACTATCTAAACTAATCACTTCCCCTCTCATGACTAATAGTGGCGCAAGATCCATGGTCACGCTATCTCCTAGTGAACTTCGCCATCACTGCTAGAAGCTAGTTGACATAGGTAAGCAACTCTTTGCTAATCACATCATATGTGACTCTTGTCATTGGAGAAGCATCCAATGCTCGACTCAAACTCCTATGCTCCAAGGCCCAAAACCGTTTTGATAGCCTTGTCAAGTGAACCAATGCTATGCGTGCAGAAGTCCGACTTCCGTCCCAACTGGCCAAGATAAAAGATAGCACCCTACTTTGGCAGACCCACTGTCAATGATCGAAAACCTTTGTGGGTGCAGCTATTGGGAAGAGCATCAACACATAATTTTCTGACGGAAAACTATTCCAGCATGGTAACGCCCCTAGCGCACACGAAACATGCAAGAATAGAATAACAGGAACATAAGAAAGCATCATGGACAATCTGTAGGACCGAAAGTAGCGACCAGAGGGGGGGTGAATGGCGCCTAAAAAATTCTTTCGAATCAATGGCCTGCTCCCAACACCCAACGCACCTCAACAGATTTAGCAGGGAAAAGTAAACAGATCAACAGAGCCCAAAAATAATCTAGCCTAAAAACAATCGGTGTCCTAAATGAGAAGAAACCAAACCAGTGTTGAAAGGCAGATTACCAGATCATAAGAAGTTTAAGCTTCATGAGAGTAAATCAACACAGCAATTAATCTGAGTGCTCGTAAAAACAGAGAATCTTATTGTTCAAGGTTGTCTCCTATTTGGTACTTAATGAAGCCTGTTTGAAGTGAACATGCGAAGCCTGAAGTTGTCGAAGCCTGTCCAGTAGTTGAGCGAAGTGTGTAGCTGCTGAGGCCTACTTCGAAAATACCGTACCAAAATCGAGGACCAAGGAAAACACCGAACCACACCCTCCGAAACCAGCAAACAGCAGAACATAATTGTCGGAGTATGTCCGAAGTCTGCAAGTGCTCATACCCTCGAAGTCTGCCTCTACAGAGCTTTGCTGAGACCTTCGGTGTGAGCTCCGAACCCAACAAATAACAACAAAAATATCGAAGTCTGTGTGTTCAGACAATGATGTTCGAAGTGTGTGCCACAGTGTTATGCGAAGGAAAAACTTTCGAATCCAGCAATAGAGAAAAACGTGGGCTTCGCAACGTCCTGTACCACGGCAAAGTAAACTACGGAATACTTTGAGTCAAAGTATGCTTCGAACTCCGAAGCAACCACTGCGAAGCTTGCAGAAATCTTGTCGAAGCCTGAGACTTACACCCAGCTTCTCTGGCGGGACCCACACTCAGACCTTCGAATAGACATTTCGAACAGAGATAGTACAAAAAACAATTCAGCCGAGAACTCAGCTTCGAGAAACACAAAGCTTTTTCACTTATCAATCAGAAATTTGTACTGCGAGATTTTTCTATGCTTTGCTGAGACAAAAAGAACGTGTTACAGCAGAGCTAAGCAAATGCTAGATGCAAGCTAGTATCTCTAGCTTTGCTATGATCATGCCAACAGCAGCAGCAAGAAATGCAGGGCTACAGCTATGCTTGTGTCTAGATGCTAGTGTGCATGGAAATCATGAGTCAAGAACTGCAGCTCTAGTTCATAGACCCTAAAAAGGCTAGCAACGGCAGGCCATGGCAGAACCAGCATAGCCACGTTGCTGCGGTAAAAAAGCTATTACAAGCATGTTGGCTAGATAGTGCCACAGCGATACACACTACCGAAACTAGTGAAGGAAACGTCGTTGGAATTAAAAAACTCTTGAGTAAGAACAAAATATGTGCCTCAGCCGGAAGTGATGATGGTAGCCACGACGCGAGAAGAAAAACTCACGGTGGCAAACTAGGAGCAGCAGACCAATCAAGACACGCAAATCGAAAACATGAATCCACAGCCACACACAAAAGCTACGCAACAGAGAAAATAAACCTGATTAAGTGATGCGCACGATGAACACAACGGCGGTGGAGAAAAGAATACGCTGGAAGAGAGAACACCAAAAGTGACCCTATCTTTTTGGATTAGTAAAGTGATTTTTGAAAGGGTAACCCTAACCCTTGGGATTGGGGCCCTATTTATAGGCAGCCCAATAGCCTAGGAAAATACCAAAAGACCCTTAGGGTTTTTACAGATGCTGAAATAAAATGGAAAAGACCCAACTGCCCTTAGGATATTTTTACAGACTCGACTGACTGACTGTGGGCCTAAGGACAAAATAGTAAACTCCTATTACAGATGACTTATCCTGAAGTGGAGATTTCATAGCGACTACGACTTCGCCTGAGAACCGTCCGATCCGAGATCAGCGGTCATCAGTTTTGCGCCGAAACTGACAAAGCGTCCACCGACTTTGCACCAGGTACCCGGATTGGGCCGGCCCGATTCCGCAGCTCTCTCAGCCCAGCAATCACTCGCCGCCCGTGTACCTGAGTCAATCCTGGTCAACAGCCCAGTGGATCCTCTGTTGCTCCTAGCCCATGTACCTGGATTGGGCCAGCCTGACTTCGCGGCCCCTCTGCCCGACAGTCGCTCGCTGCCCGTGTACCTGAGTCACATGCGGCCTAGACACAACAGGTCTTCTCCTCTCTTTGTGTCCTCTTGACTTCCGTTGACAATGACTCATCACATCTGGAGCCATGAGGCCCACGCTCTTCAGCATGGCTCCTCACAATCATATTAACTGTGACATAGCATAGCCTTCTTCACATGGCGATATCCATCTCCATGGCTTCCGTCATTGAATACGTGCTCTCTTCCTCCATGAAGAGTACTAGTCTATCTCGCATAGCCTATACTAATTACATGGGCCGAAGCACCGCGGAAACTACATGCAAGCCGTAATAAATTTTACATCAGCCTTCGCTGTAAATAACCATGACACGCAAGCCATATTTATTTTACATTCATCGCATGCATCTCATACATCAGATTTATCCAAGGCCATGGCAGTCACATCATTCTCTACAAAACAAAGTTAGGAAAACAATCTATAAGTGACTGGATTCTGGATCTGAAAAACCCAGCTCAGTAGGCTCGGAATTTCAAATTCGGTTGGGTCAGAACTTCTGATCTGGCATCGGAACTTCCGATCCACCATCGGAACTTCCGATCGATATCAGAAATTCCGATTTGCCACGGACAAAACATATCTAATCTATTTTTCCACCATGTGTCAACATACATGAGGGATCTAGATCGAACACTACGCACATATGCTTTGATACCACTGTTGGGGAATAGGGGAGCTACGCTAGCCGGAAAATTCAAAATTTTCACCCTAAAACCCAAGACCCATGCGCGTGTGAGATCATAGATCAGTACCTTCTAGCACTTGATGCGCTAGGTGTAGTGGAAGAATAGGTTGACGAAGCGCGTTGTTGGACCGGAAACGGCGACCATAGGGGGGTGAATGGGAGCTTTTAAAATTTCAGGCTAAAAACAGCCTTATGTTTTAATTCAGTCTACTGCGGAACAGGCTTCGAACACAACCTTCAAAGTTCTGGTTCGGAGGTATTTGACAGCTCCGAACACAGGCTTCGCAAGGAGTAAAAGTCCGAAGTCAAGCAGACTTCGCTCCACACACAACCCCGAAAAAAACAACTCTGCTAAGTCAGTGCAGGCTCCGCACACAGGGTGCTTCGAGCAGGCTTCGCACTTCACCCTTCGCAGGAGTGAACTATCCTCTGAGGACTTCGACCAAATACTTAGCGACAGCAACTGGTGCTGGGCTTCGTACTACGAAGGTCTAAACGCACACTATGCGGACTTCGCTAAGGGCTTCGACACGAGAAGCAAAAACGGGCTTCGATCAGGGCTTCGCTAGTAAGCAGCGAGGTCAAGCCTCCTGTTACACAAAGCGAACGCACACTGAAATGCACACTTCGCACAAAACACCCTTCGCCTAGACAGGCTTCGGTGCACTACTACTAGCGAGGTATGCAAACAAGCTCAAGCAGAAACTCAACACAGAAGCAGGGCTTCGCTGCTTGAACAAGGAACACAATAAAAGAACTCACTGGATGAATACAAAGAGTGGTGGCTAGTACAGGAGCTCAACAGTAAATGCTCAAAGTGTTAAATGTTACCTACCCAGCCTCCATATTTATAGCCACTATTCACCCAAGTGAATTGACTACTTTACCCCTAGGGTTTACATTGGTTTTGTCTCTACAGAACAGAGGGGTACAAAAGGTAGTCAACTTTATTCTGGAGGCTTCTCTGTCAGCTTTGCAGAGGGGACAACGTCAGCTTTTTGCAGAGCAGACAATGTCAGCCTTTGCAGTCTTTGACCTTTCCGAAGCCCCCCTTCGCACGCGAGGGGTGCGGTAGCTTCGGTGAGAAGCCTTGAGCCTGATGGCCTTCGCTTCACCGAAGTTAGCCTCCGATACAGTGGCGGTTTTGAGCTGAAGCCATCAAAGCCCTTGAGCCTTCGCACCACCACCTTCGGAGTAGACCACCACGTCTTCGCAGCTTCTCCCAGCTCGAACTCCGTCAGTCCATGTACCGAAGCCATGCATGGCCGAAGTACCACAAGACAACCTTACTCCGGAGCCAGCCATGCTCCGAAGCCTGCTATACTCCGAAGCCCCCCTTCGGTGTACCACCCTTCGATGTCCCTCCTTCGTCCAAGGCCTCCACATGAAGCATTCCATGAGCACTTCGTCGCAGTGCCTCTCCCCTAGCACACTCCTCGACAAGCCTCACCCGGACCATGCCTTCGATGCACCTCGACTTCTGAGACCTTCGTCGGGTACCTTCGAGTGCCTCCATCCGGAGCACACTTCGAACACCTTGCCTCTGCTGAGGACTTGATCCACCATACTCCGAAGTCACCCCATCCGGAGTACCCTTCGAAGTGCCTCGCCTCCGAGGACTTTGTCTCAGAGTACCTTCACCCGGACCATGCCTTCGCACTTACTGCCTTCACCTGGTGCACCTCGACCCGAGGTCCGACCCAGACCCCTTCGCAGCCACCGTAATGGAGCTCCCTGCTCCCCTGGCATCAAACCTCCCGCTTGACCCAGGTTCACTTGCAACGAACCGTCCATCACCTCCGAAGTCCCCTGCGCACCACAGACAAGCAGACAAGTGTATCCAGTACTCCGGAGACCTCTTCGGGTTAGCAACCTTTGGCACACACTCCGGTGTACCGCCCAAAGTACCGAGACCTTCGGTACAACCCAGTCATCGTGTACTGTCGGACCCCTCCGATAGGCACACTCCACTGCAACAGCTGCAGCAACCAAAGCCACCGAAACCTTCGGTGAAACAGCCTCCGAACACCTTCGGAGGTCCAACCTCCGAACCCCTTCGGAGGTACCCCTTCGAACCAGAGGTTAAACTCTGTCAATCACTCATCACAGACTCCGAAACCAACCCCTGGTTTCTCACGCGTCAAGAATATCCTCACTTTGTCCCGACCGTTCCTCACCAATCCAATCGGTGAAGAATTCACCTTCCTCATGGTGACGGCCACGAGCGTCGCTTTTGGAGAAATGCCTCCATGGAGTCCACACGTACAGGTATGGAGTTCCTCCCACAGCAGCGTGCTAGCACTGCACGTGAGAGATGGGAAATCCTCAACCTCAACGATTGAGATCAAGAAAGGGAGGAAAGGTGTCTAAGGTGGCCAAGTCTAATCTAGGCTTATTCATTGTCCCAATACCTCCTCCTCTCTTTATATAGGGCTAAAAGACCCCTGGTCGTGCACATCTCGGAACTCACAAATTAGTTACAACTAATTTGTATTCGTAATAGATCCAATCTGTTACCCCACATCGGAACTTCTGATCCTAGATCGGAACTTCCAATAGGGTATTTTAGGTCTCCCAATTCAGCACGACACGTAATAGATCCAATCTATTTTATCCCACATCGGAACTTCCGATCAGTACAATTCTCTCTGATTCCAAATCAGAACTTCTGGCTCGCTGGAACTTCCAATACCATATCGGAACCTCCGAAGCAACATTTGCTCTTTGACTCGAGACTAGAAAATAATCGGAACTTTCGATACTACCTATCGGAACTTCTGATACACGGAATTATATTGGGCATATCCTTCACCTAGGGCCCCCAACAAAACAGAAGATGGATAGATCAGGCGACATCAAAGACATCGAGGGAGCTCGAATGAGAAGCGCTTGATCGTTTGGATGAAAAAACACCTAAAGATCTACACACAAATACAAGCCGATACCAGTGGTATCACCTTCTAATGTCCGATGCGAAGACATCACCCTTATACACAAAGAAACGCAAGTTAAAGACAAAGGAATAAATAATAATATATTATGGGAAGGGACAAATGTTTCATTACAAGATAATTGATTTACATAAAGTCAAAGGAATGCCCGACACATAGCTGCAATAGCTTGCAGCCTAATTGCATCGATGTCCTGAAGGGTGGCCCGGTCCTCAGCGTCCGAACTAGGAATATCTCGAAGAAGATGATGACAACGCTCCACATGGAGAATGACGTTGGTGAGTCGGCCCTTTTGGGCATCGACCCGAGCTGGGAAAGAGGTGAAAACACTCTCTCGCTCCACGATCTTCACCCAAATCCCCTCAAGCTTCATCAATAGATCGGATTCTTTTTCCTGCAGCCGATCGAGCTCCCACGACATGGACGATGAATCAGCTTTAATATGATTCAAGAGGGTACTCTCGGTTATGACTGCCTCTTTGTGAGTCTTCATCGCTTCCAACAACAGCGCATGACTGGCTCGATAGCAAGTCCAATAGCACCTCGTTCACTGCCGGGGATAATTGAGTCACGGTCAATGAGGAAGCATTGGCGGATTCACCCTCCATGTACGACCGGACATCAAAGGAAAACTACTGGGCAAATGACTAAAATGAAAGAAACAAGTCAAGGAAAAGCTCGCCATAGTACAATAATAGGTGCAAGGGTACGATAATAGCTCACACAGGTGAAAAGGCGGGCGGCACTGACTAAGGTAAATGAGGATGTGATTGAATAAGTGTCTCACATGAAAAATTTTGTGAAAGAAAGACAAAGAAGGATACTATATACATTGGGAATGAGTTGTTAAATTACCTGATCAGGATGAGCTTTGATGGATCGGCACACCACTACACTCCGCGCTTTGCACTTGTGGACTAGGGTTTTGACCCACTTCTTGGTGAGACACTCAGTCGGGGTAGGATCCCTGCTCCCCAAGGTGGTAGTGGCCGATATCGGCCCATATACTATTGGTCGGCCACTCCAACTCATTAACAGAACATCCATCTCCTCCTACATGATGAAAGGATAAGAAAAGAATGGGAGAAATTGGCAAAAGGGTGAACCGATATGTTACCTCGGGAGTTTCATTGACCTAGCCTGAAAATAACCGCTCGGAGTAAATCTTCGGGTGCCAGTCAAATAGGTGTTGCTTCCATTCACACCCCCATCCAACAAAGCTGGTGGAGCCAATGCCGCAGGCCGACCAAGGAGCAATGCCTCCGTAGGGAACCTTGTCGGCCAGCTAGAGAAGATGGTTAAGACTTTCTCTGTCTTCTCCACGAACTTGGATTCGGCCGATGAAAAATAGGTGATGAGAAATTTGGCCAAATCATAATTGCCGCGAGCACACCGTTGGATGATAGAATTTGTAGGAGGCTTTCTGAAGGTGGCCGATGAAATTGGTGGGCAAAAGACAAGGAGAGGTAAAAGCTCTAAAATTTTCGATGGATTCCTCGTCCCGGTTCACATTCTTTAACATAAAATGACGAGGGTATTCATACTCAGACAGGAACTCATATGGGAACTAGATTATTTTCTCATTCAAGAAGCCATAATAGAACCCCGTGAAGCAAAGACTTAAAGAATCGGGGGACATCCAGAAGCTAGAACAACGGGCAGCGGCCTCGACAAAAGATGAACATGGGAGATATGTCGGCTCGTCCGATTCAAGGTAATCAGACAGAAACTCCATCAGAGCAAGAGGAGGATTGTTGATGACTCTGATGGTATAGATATTGATCCAAAGCTACAAAAACCACCAGGGAGCGCTGAAGTGGCCCACAGACTCACTAGCTGATAGCCTGACCGATACTTGGTGAAGAAGATGATAGGTAGCACCAAGGAGGTATCGACCGATAGGAATTTTCTTCTTTGTGTCCAGATGCTCAGCCAAGGGTTGAACATGAGATGTTGGGCCTAGAGTGGATCAGCAAAAGACAAATCTTTCCAACCAAAGGTTAGGAAGGTTACATGCTCAAAGGATTCTTCCTGACCAGTTATCTTATTATGATTCAAGATGTACTTGCTCTAGCCACTGGTGGATTTCACGTCAAGGTGGTGGGTCGGCTTAAATCAAAGAGAAAAGGGGATGCAGGGAGAGACAATATCAAGAGAAGTTAAAGCAAAGAGATCTAGCAAAGAAAGACTCATCGGACCATGGCCAAAAATGAAAGCGTTGAGGGAATCAAACCAAAAATAACAAGTGGCGGCAAGCAGTGGTTCATTCTTGTAGGGTTCAGCAAGATAGAGACCGATGCAATGGACGATGCTAATTTCATCCCAAGATAGATGATGGACGGCTGATACCCTGAGGTACCAATCACGCCAGCCATGAAGAAAAGGAAAAGCCCTAAAACTATTGTTCCAATTAGAAGAGTACATGGAGGAATGCTTAAAGGGGATCAGATTGGTTTTGGCGTTTATAATTTCAGAGGGATCAGGGTTACCCATCGGACCTAGGAAATAGTACGTCAGGTATTCGGCCATGGGAATCAAAACCTGGTTCCACAAGTTCTACAAGGGAATAAAGTAAAGAAACCGGTAAGGAAATGGATACAATGAAGAAATGTGACGGACAAACCAAGAACAATGGAAGGAGGATACTGCCAAAAGTTACCTCGGGGATCACATCGATACTGGCCATCGTTGGTATTGCCAGCGTGCAGGTCAGCAAAGCAGAAGAAGACAATGAACAGTGGCAAATGCAAGTGTTGGCGTAAAAGATTACGCTAACAGGTTTCTGAAAGTTAGAAACTAACAAAAGAAGTGTTTGCGAAGTAAACTATTTCGAGCCTCCGAAAGGATAATAGCTCAAAATAGTTTGAAGATGTATATTGAATAACTTGTATTCGGTCCCCATTACAGGGTAAAACGGGGGGTATTTATAGGCCCAAACATTAAGGAAAAGACCCTTTTATCGCTCTATTACAACCGACATAGTGGAAACTATTCGGTACCCCTAATAGGGCTAAAATGGTAAAATACTAGTCTAATGAGAAAGAAGATAAGTCTTCCATCCTAGCTGGCAAGGAAGCTCTCGGAAGAGTCCTAGTTCGAAGATATACTCCGAACTATAGTTTACCTCCATACTTCGAACTTGATCCACTGTGATTCCAGAGTTATATGCTGGAAACCTTTGATTCAATCACCTGCCTTTGTCCTGTTACCACAATGGCTCTGAGGATGAAATATTTTCCCCCAACAGTAGCCCCTCGAATACGCTTCTCCGCTAGACCTGTGATGTTAGGAGAGCAGTATAAGCAAGAGAAATAATCATGCGCAGAGACTAACAGTTTTAATCAGCCTTTGAAATATGCGGAGATTCGAAACTTTGAATCAACTTATAAGAAAATTATGTTCGAACTATTTTTTAGAATTAACTTAAAAAGTCCGAAAGCTTTTTTAGGCTTAGAAGAAATAGCCGTTAGCTTTTTCCTCAACGGAAATTAAGGGAATGCGTTAAGTTCGCAAAGAGATAACGGTCAGGAATGTGAAACGGCAGAACACCAAATAGTAAAAATTGTGGCCTGGGCTATAAATAAGGGACCCAGATCCTTCCCAAATACTTTCTCACCGCTTTCGTGCAAACAAACCAGTAGGCAAGCCCTAGCCTCCATTTCTTCTTTGAGCAACCAGAACAAATCCATGGCAAA
Source organism: Zizania palustris (assembly GCA_019279435.1). NCBI lineage: Eukaryota > Viridiplantae > Streptophyta > Magnoliopsida > Poales > Poaceae > Zizania > Zizania palustris. The sequence goes on from JAAALK010000079.1 coordinate 44,973,212, forward strand.
GACCAGTTTCAAGGTTCCTAGGGCGGCTTCAGCCTTGGCTCGGCAGCAGGTTATGGCTGCAGCGGTGGCGGCGACATCAGCGATGGCGACTCCGACAGCAACAGTAGCAGCAATGGCGGTGCCAGGAAGAAATCCCCAACACGATGATCCTCAAGATCTCCTTCCGGCCTCGTCGAAGTATGCGGATCAGTGTTACCAACTAGGACCTTCAACCTGTAAGAGGGAGTCTCTCGCGGCAGATATAGAAGGGGAGATTAGTTCGGAGATTGTGATTCGCAAACCTGGAAAAGAAGCTATTCCTTCGCCAAGGCCCGGAGAAGTGGTTGTCTTCGAAGCCTTTTTTGAAGCTGGATTAGGGCTCCCGGCTGTCGATTTCCTGGCTGAGGTACTAGATTTATTCCATGTTACTCTCCCCCAACTCTCTCTGAATGCGATAGCATGCCTTTCCATCTTCGAGTGGGTGTTGCGAGATGAAGGCTGCGAAGGAAGAGCAGAAATCTTCGCAGCCCTACACCGGGCTTCTTGCCAACCGAAGACCTTCGTAGGCCCCGGAGGTGAAAAGATGGTGGTGGCCTTCAGGAGTATTAACTTCCGGCTCCGAGACGAATATGCTCTTCGATTTCCAGCTAAGGCCATCAATGCCAGATGGTATACGGATTGGATCCTCCGATGGTTTTACGCCGAAGTTGGAGCGGGAAGCCGCTTAGCTGGATCTCTACAGGACATAAACTTCCGGAGTGAAGCTCTTATCCATCCGGATCCAGGCCAGCTTGAAGCTCGCCTTAGCCTACTTCAGTGGATTAGCCATCGCCTGAGCATGAGGGATCTGGCAGAGGAGTTCATCGGACTTCAGATCCCCCTCTGATGGCCAACTGGCCAATCACCTTCGAGGAAGATACAGAAGGTGGCCTTCGAAAGATTTCTTCGAGCTCGAGCCCTGCAGGTAACTTCGAAAACAACATGTTTCATATATATTTATTTGAAGAAATAACCAACATCAACTTATCTTTCAGCTTCTCTAGCTCCTATGACTTCGGAGCAAATTGTGCGGGCTTCGGAGAAAATTCTGGGAGTCCCGACTCCGGCCGAGAAAGAATGGAGGATTAAGTTAGTAGGTACTTGGGAACGGTCCAACCGAGTATGGGGGCTACTCGAAGTTGTTCCCCCTCCTCTTTTGGATTGGGTGCCTTCGGAACAAGGGCCTAAGAAAAGGAAAGCCGAGGTTGGAGCCTCGACCTCTGCCAAGACTCCATCGAAGAAGGTAGCCCGAAAGCCAAAAACTATGGCGCCTTCAAGCCCAATAGCTTCGGTCCCCGATTCCTCAGAGGATGAAGGTAGAATGCTTGTTGACCTGATTGACAAAGATGGAGTCCAAGCAGATGCAAGTATTAGCGATGCTGCGAGCGTGCCGGAGTTTCCAAGCAACCTTGGGCAAGTTGGGACTTCGGCTGCTCAAGAAAACTTATCGCAGGATGAAGCCCCTACGAACGAAGGTGGAGCCGAAGTTGCTGCAGAATCAACTTCGATTCCGAGTGAAGCAACGACTGCAGCTCCCGAAGATGTTCCAACAGTCGAAGCTTTAGTCGTGAATTCTGACTCCGACGAAGACTTTGGGGTAGCTTTTGACCCGCCAAGCAGTCCGATGCTCACCCGTCGACAAGACTTCGGAGGTAAACTTCACATGATTCCTTTGTTCTTTTTTCCTGCAAAATTATACAATGTATAATACCTTTGCCTCAATAGGATCTGCTCTTATGGAAGAGGTTTGTCCCGAAGATACAATTCCTGGGACTTCGGCAACTCTGGAGCCAATTCCAGAAGTCGCCCAAATGGGACCTGGAAAAGGTAAAGGCAAGGTGGACCCCCTCCCTGCTCCGAGCTCAGGATTAACTCCGTCTGAATCGACAGACGGAAGCCAATCTACAAAGGAGGGCTAGTCTGCCGAAGTTCCAGAAGATACGGCCCAGCGCTCCGACCCCTCGCTGAATGAAGATGACCAGAGGGCCTTGTCTATGCTCCCTCTTCTAGCTCCTTTCTTGGAGCGAAGAACCGGACTTCGGACTTTGCTCGAACCTTTGGATCGAGCTAGCCGCGAAGTCGGGGAGACAGACTTGGTAGCCATCCTGAGCAAAGCTAAGGGTTCAGAGCTCAACGCCGCCATGGAGTGTGTAGCATACAAGGTACGAAGTATCTGCAAAACAAAATTAATCTCATATACAAATAATTTCTCACCTTGGTTTTTTCTCTTTGCAGCAAATAGTCTTGGCCTGAGCTGCGAACGTTTCAAACGAACGTGGAAGCCTTTGCCTTCGAGAGGAAATCACTACTATTCAAGAAATCTTAACATTTCCGAAGGTCGAATCTCCCATTTAGACAACATGGTCTCAGCAGAGTGGAGGGCCAGGCAAAGCTTGGAAACTACAAATAAGGAGCTCGAAGCAGAAAAAATTGTGCTTCGGGCGGAAATAGAAAAGATGCGGGTGGAGCATGCTACGGCGGGGGCTAAACTCGTCAAGCTCCGGGAGGAAAAAGCCAAAACTGCAGAGGAGGCTAGCCACCTACTTAACCAGAAAAATTCTTTAGCTACGGAGGCAGCTAGGCTCTCCGGTGTGCTGGAAGAGTTAACTTTGGCGAAGGACGCTTTACTTGAAGACAAGCTGAAGTCGGAGAAGGTAGCTGCGGAGGTCATGAACCAACTCCTAGGTGTTCTAGAGTACTTCGGTACTACTGGGACACTTTATTCGAATGACAACGCCTCCTTGCTTCGGTGGCTAAAAATGATCCAAGGAGCTGCGAAGAGAATGAAGATGGCAGGCATTCGGTACAGAGAAATCTCCGGACAAGTGGCTGCTATCGGCATACTTCGTTACTACGAAGATCTGGGAATATCGATAACTCCAAACGCAGAGGCGTCTCCCATTACTTTCGACGACAGTCGGCTTCTTACTCCTTCCGAAGACGTGGTTGCTGCTTGGCAAGCCTTCCAAGCTTCATGGAGAGCCGAAGGTCGCACAGCGATCAAGGCTTGGATTGACGAAGGACAACGCCAGAAGCAAGCTCGGTCGCAAGACTCGAGCAGCGAGCCTCCGCCAAACCCACAGGTCTAGATTTGCCTTAGGATCCTGACTATGTAAAGAATCATGCTTTTTGTACATTTATGAATGAAAATTTGCTTATCGTGTTTTTAGGCTTCACCTCATATGGAACATGTCGAAGTGTTAAACGTTAACGAAGAACTCCGTCTACTATGGGCTACCTTCGATCTTTTAAAACTTCACAAGCGACCTCGATTTTTAGTTCCTCGAGATAGCTCTGGTGCAATTATGCCCGAAGTAAGCAAAGATATACTATCTTATATTAAAGAGGAAGAAAAAGAAGTTAACTTGGAAGCTTCATCTTCCGAAGACATTGCATGGTCCGAAGATGAAGATGAAGCTCAGGGTAAAAAACCTGAAGAACTTGGAAGCTGGGAAAGGAGCCCCGAACGACTCCGAACTTGGGCCGAGCTACAACAAGAACAGAAAGACTTTAGAGCTTCGAAGGGAGGTAGGAGAGTTAAACGTAAAGTTGTTAGAACTCCCGGCTCTGGAACTAGTCGTTCCAACCTTAGCTCTAGAGATCGAAGGGGTCGTCGATTCCTTCTCGGTATAGATACCGATTTTTCATGATGTAATCATAATTTGTTCGAATAATAAATATCAATTTAAAATTGTCTCCCAATTTCCTAGCCCCTCTTTGGGCGTAAGCAACTTCGAACTATACTCAAAGATGGTTAGGCGCAAAGAAAAACTTAGGAGTACAATTTTGGGGGCTCAGAGCCCCTCAGCAATTTAAAGATTGATTAGAACCTTATAAAATGTCTTCGACTACTTGGAGTCTAAAGATTGGTAACTTAGTACCTTGTGTTTTGAAAGAAATCAGTTTGGACAACTTTCCGGACACTTTAGTGTCCCAAATGATTGGTCACTTTGGACTTTTTCCACAGATATTTGAAGCTCATCAGCTTAAACTCTCATTTGTTTTGGCCTCCTTCGGCTCTTTTTGCGAATGCTATTAAACCAGTGGTTTGGAATTCGCAGTGGTCTCCTTGGACTCTTTTTACGGATGCTTTCAAGCCGAAACTTGGAATCCGCATTATTTGGTCTCCTTGGACTCTTTTTACGGATGCTTTCAAGCCGGTGGCTTGGAATCCGTTTTTTTCAGTGACTTTCCCACCTCGTCAGAAGCTTCGGACCAGTGGTCCGAAGTCCGAAAAATATGATTCAAATTAATGACACTTCCCTCCCAGTCAACTTCGCTATTCCAGTGCGTCCACTAGAAGTGGGAAGTATATGGGGGGTAGGCATTATCTGAAGCATAAGCTTTATTGATTCGGAAGGTGTTTACAAATGATTACAAGGAGCCCCTATGCAAATATCGCTTTAGGTGCTCTGCATGCCATGTATGCGTTAACTCTTCACCTTCCAAATTAGCTAACTTAAAAGAACCAGGACGCCCTGAGCGGACAATTATGTATGGACCTTCCCACTTATTTCCTAATTTCCCTGGCGCTATAATACTTCGCAAAATGAGATGACCCGGTCTAAGTTCATTAATCTTGACCTTCGACTCGAACCAAGTCTTTGTCTGCTGCTGATATTTTGACAAATTGGCAACAACTCGAAGTCTTGTCTCTTCTATTAAATCAAGCAAAGTTTGTCTTTCTGCTTCTATTTCCGGTTCGGTGCTGCGAAGGGATCCTCCTTTAAGCTCCGTTGGTGTCATAGCCTCATCTCCGAATAATAGTCTGAAAGGAGTGAAACCAGTAGACCTTGTCTGAGTTGTCCGAATGGACCACAGGATTTTCGGGAGCTCTTCAGTCCACAGTCCTTTTGCCAATCCAACTATTCTTCGATTCAGCCCTGATAAGATATTACCATTGGCTCTTTCAACAGCTTTGTTAGACTGAGGATGCCTTACTGAAGCAAAACATAATTGGATGCCTAGGTCTTCACATAATTTCCTGAAGGGTTCTGCATCGAACTGTGTTCCATTGTCAACAGTCAGCTGCCGAGGCACTCCGAACCGGCATATAATATTCTTCCAGAAAAATTTTTGTACATTATTCGAAGTGATAGCTGTTAGGGGCTCTGCTTCGACCCACTTTGAAAAGTATTCGATTGCTACCACTGCGAACTTCAAATTTCCTTTTGCTACTGGGAAGGGGCCAATAAGATCCATGCCCCATCTGGCCATGGGCCATACTGGAGCAATGACTTGGAGAGTTGTTGGTGGGCGATGACTTCTTTGTCCCATCCACTGACATCCTTGGCAAGTGCGGACTAAGCTTTCCGCATCAACTACTATTGTAGGCCAATAAAGCCCCTGGCGAAGTGTCTGTCCTGCCAAAGCTCGAGGGGCTAAATGGCTACCGTAGAGTCCTTCATGAATTTCTCGAAGAATTTCTTGACCTTCGGCTTGAGATATACATCGGAGCAAAGTGGAACATACTCCGGCCTTGTACAAAATACCGTTGATTATATGATAACTCCGAATTCTGAGTTTCAACCTCGAAAGTTGTGGCCCTTCAGACATACTTGCTTCTCCTTGCAACAATTCCATAATTGAACTTCGCCAATCTGTACTTGGAATGCAAAGAACTTCCGTAGCAGGGATTTGTGGCACCGAAGGTGTACTGAGTTCTTCATAAAAAGCTTCTTCTGGTATGTCCATAGCTCCAGCTGCAGCTTTTGCTAAGATGTCAGCTTGCACATTTTCTGCTCTAGGTATACTCCAAACGGAAATCCCTTTAAATGCTGCTTCAATCTTACGGATTTCTTACAAGTATTTTGCAAGATATGGATGCCGAACTTGAAAGCTCTTGTCTACGTGCCCTGCTACAATCTGAGAATCTGTCTTAATAACAACTCTTGTAGCCCCTAGAGCGCGTGCCTTTCGAAGTCCCAATAAAATTCCCTCATAGTCCGCTGTATTATTGGTAGACTTAAAGTTGAGTCTTGCAGAGTACATTGCCTTTTGCCCTGAAGGCGAAATTATCACGGCTCCGACACCTACTCCAGATGCTTGGAAAGCTCCATCAGAGTAAATAGTCCAAATCCCTTCACTTGGCTTCTCCGGAGCCCATGCTGCAGGGGGAGTCCATTTTGCCACGAAGTCCGCCAACACTTGTGACTTAATTGCTGTTCTTGCCACAAAGGATATGCCGAAGGGTGCTAGCTCAACGGCCCACTACCCAATTCTTCCTGTAGAATCCTTACTTCGGAGCATATCTCCCAAAGGATATGAAGTTGGTACAATTACATTATGTGCCAAGAAATAATGTCTTAGCTTCCTCGAAGCCATTATCAGAGCATAAGTGAATTTCTCAAGCTCGGAATATCTTGTTTTTGCTCCAGACAATGCTTCGGACACAAAATAAACTGGATTCTGTACCAACTTCTCGTTGAAATCAACCTCTCTGACAAGGGCTGCACTGACAGCAGAGCCAGTAGCTGCAAGGTAGAGGAGTAGGGTTTCGTCCGCAATAGGCACCGTGAGTGTAGCGAGGTTACTAAGATAATTCTTAATATCTTCGAAGCTCTTTTGACACTCTGGTGTCCATGCAAAATCTTCGGACCCTTTCAATGCTTTGAAGATGGGCAAACTTCTCTCCGCGGACCTTGCCAAAAACCTGCTAAGTGCTGCAAGACGACTAGTCAGCTTTTGCACTTGCTTTAAATTCTCTAGGGGAGCCATCCTTTGCAACGCAGTTATCTGAGTGGGGCTAGCTTCGATCCCTCTCTTGAAACTAGATACCCTAACAATTTTCCAGCCTGCGCCCTGAAGATACATTTTTCGGGGTTAAGACGGATCCCACATGCCCGAAGGCTATTGAATGTTTCTGCTAAGTCTAGGCTATGTTGGTGCTTTAAAGCACTCTTTATTACAATATCATCCATATAGGCCTCTACATTGCGACCTAATTGATGACCTAGGGCCTTAGCAATTTACCTCGAAAAAGTAGCCCCGGCATTTCTTAAGCCAAAGGGCATTCTTACATAACAGAAGACTCCTGAAGGAGTTACAAAACTTGTCTTGATTTCATATTCGCACTTTAGCCAGATTTGATGATAGCCGGAGTACGCGTCGAGGAAGCTTAATAACTCCGAACCGGCAGTAGAGTCAACCAATTGATCAATTCGGGGCATGGGGTAGGGGTCGCGGGGGCATGCTTTATTCAGAGAGATGTAAAATCAATACACATGCGCCACTTCCCGGAAGATTTCTTCCTAACGAAGACTGGGTTGGCTAACCACTCCGTATGAGCCACTTCTCTAATAATCCCAGCCTTCAGCAGCTTTTCCATTTCGTCTTTGGCAAGGATAGCTCTCTCTGTGGACAACTTCCGGAGTACTTGTCGAACAGGCCGAGCCTTCGGATTCACAAGTAAACTGTGTTCAATAATATCCCGATTGACTCCGGTGATGTCTTTGTCAGACCAAGCAAAGACATCTAAATTCTCCTCAACTACTTTCTCTAACGAAGTAGTGACTTTTGGAGGCAAGTCTTTGCCAAATTGAAATGAATATTCCTTGCCATCTTTGACAATAACCTTCCTTGCAATCTCTCCTTCGGGGCTTGGCCTTGGGAAGGATTTCTTCGAAGATTCGTTAGGAGTAAAGAAATTCTCCGGGTTATCTTGCACGCTGTTCACCTGTCTTGGGTCAAGAGGAGGGACATGACCATACTCCACGCTTCGCGCATTGGCCTGATCTCCAAAAACAGTGAGCACTCCCGCTTGTGTGGGCATCTTCATACACAGGTAATTATGATGCGCCACAGCTCCGAATTGATTCAGCATGCCCCTTCCGAAGATGACATTGTATGCATATGGAGCATCCACAACATCGAAAATCACTTCCTCCGTCCTGGCCAGTAGCCCCTCTCCAAAAGTAACTTCCAGGCCAATTTGGCCGAGGGCATCGAGAGGGGGTCCAGCGAAGCCTTGTAAAGGACGGGCTGCTGGGAGAAGGTGCTTCCTGGAGATGCAGAGTTGATCAAAAGCTTGAACAAAGATAATATCTGTCGAACTCCCTCCGTCGATTAGTACTCTTTGGACTTCAGTCCCTGCTATGTCGGCAGTGATGACGAGTGGGTCTGCATGTGGAAACTTTATACCAGCTGCATCATCTACAGAAAAAGATATCGGCACATGGGACCATTCGGGCATAGCAGCTACAGACGAAGAGGTTCCAATATGGCCCACTTCTCTAACATATTCTCTTCTCTGCCTCTTCGACATACTTCCGAGGGTCCCTCCTCTGGAGATGGGGAGGACTACTCTTTTCCCTCGATCCTGTCCCTCTTCTTGCTTCGGAGGTGGCATAACATTGACCACCGGAGGCCGTCTTGCAGGGTCGAAGTTCTCTATTCGTGCCACAGCCTGGACAGGATCCGGACGCACTTCAGTCGGAACTCGGTCAATAGTGCCTTGACCCGAAGTTCTTTCCAAATACTCTCCTCTTAAAGCAAGTATAGATTTGAACGCATCAGTTGCGTGACTCCAATTTTCACTATGGACACAGCAGAAAAAGGCCTGGGCTTTGCCAGCCGGTTTCCCTGGCGGCCTCCAACCGCAGGTCTTGTTTCCTGAAGGCTGCAGAGCCCTTGGGGCAAATTTCTGCGGGGGTGCAATGTTCAAAACTTCTGAACGAGGATGCTTTTGCCCTCGACGCCTATCTTGCTGAGCTTCGAAGCTAGGCCCTTGTGGCTGTGTTGTAGTCTTCACTTCCAACTTAACTTCTTGCAATATTGACGGAGTTGCAGCAGTTCTCCAAAGCCACCCCTCTTCTGACCTTGCATATTCTTCGAAATAAGACATCAACTGAGCAACAAAAGATATCTTTTTCTTGTGGAGTTTATCAAGGAGGCCTGCATGAATAATTCCCTCTCGAGCTGCGTCAACTATAGAAGACGTAGTTAACCCTCGAATTTGCGACTTCGTATGAGCGAAGCGCTTGAAATACTGTCTTAAAGTCTCTCCGGGGAGCTGCTTCACCTGGAAAAGGCTTCCTGTTAACATTGGGGGTACGAAGGTACCCTGAAAGTTGCTCACAAACTTCTTCCTCAACTCCCCCATTGATCTGATTGATCCTGGATTTAGAGACCAGAACCACTGTAGTGCCACTCCTTCAAGAGCTAGGGGAAAACATTTGGCCATAGTGTCTCGCACACCCCTGCTAGCTTCAATCGCTAATGCATAAGAACGGGCGAACTCTCTAGGATCTTCATCTCCGGAATATTTGCAAAGCTTCGAAGTTTTGAACTTAGGGTCGAAGCGCACTTTCTGTAACTCAGGATGCAGCGGAGATTCGGTGTCGAAGGAAGCGTTCTCCGGGGCTTCGGGATAAGGAAGTTCGTCGTCTTTGGGCACTTCTGGGATGACTGGGGTGGCCTGAGAACGAAGCCTATCTGCGGCTTCTTGCCACCACCTTGCTATTTCAGCTTGGAGACTGGCCATTTGAGCGGCCATATCACCAAGACCATCTTCATCTCCTCCGGAAGGACCTTCCGGGTCTTGAGAACTGTACGCACCAGTTCGAAGTGGAACTTGAGGTGGAAGAGGGACTCCGGCTGGCCAAAGTATAGATGGAGTTGAGGGAGGAAATCTGTATGCTCGAGGAAGGGAAATCCCTTCCGGAGTTTGAGGTGAAGGAAATGTCGAAGGCCCTCCGACCTCAACTGTGTTTGAAGATCTTGCTCCGGAGGTTCGAGGAGACCTCCGAATAGGACTACCACCTGCACTCTGCTTGGGAGGCATGATTTGAGAACTTGGTAGAGAACGAAGTTTTTTGGACTAGGTTCCCCACGGACGGCGCCAACTGTTGGCGTAAAAGATTACGCTAACAGGTTTCTGAAAGTTAGAAACTAACAAACGAAGTGTTTGTGAAGTAAACTATTTCGAGCCTACGAAAGGATAATAGCTCAAAATAGTTCGAAGATGTGTATTGAATAACTTGTATTCGGTCCCCATTACAGGGTAAAATGGGGGGTATTTATAGGCCCAAACATTAAGGAAAAGACCCTTTTACCCCTCTATTACAACCGACATAGTGGAAACTATTCGGTACCCCTAATAGGGCTAAAATGGTAAAAGACTAATCTAATGAGAAAGAAGATAAGTCTTTCATCCTAGCTGGCAAGGAAGCTCTCGGAAGAGTCCTAGTTCAAAGATATACTCCGAACTAGAGTTCGCCTCCATACTTCGAACTTGATCCACTGTGATTCTAGAGTTATATGCTGGAAACCTTTGATTCAATCACCTGCCTTTGTCCTGTTACCATAATGGCTCTGAGGATGAAATATTTTCCCCCAACAGCAAGTATACAACAACGAGCTCAGTAGGAAAGAACGAGCAGTGGGCAAAAAGCGTAAAGAAGAAAGATGGAGTGACCGGGGTACTTATAAAGCAAGAAGTAACTCCTCGGTATCTGAGTTAAGTCGATTCCACAAGATCTGGTCGAGCCACCAGCAACGTTCGACAAAAGGTAATCATGAGTACAGTTTTCAAAGCACTGAGATCTTTGCAGGGCCAAGATTATAGGAACCAAATCTTCGGCTTAAAGAACACTAGTACAAAACTATGTGGGATGAAGCCTAGTCTGACGCCACCACGAAGAAACATAAATGCGTCAGACCAGATGACACCCAACGCAGTCATGAATGGATGAAGATTAAAGAGCAAACAAAATGAGGAGGAAAAATTATGAAACTGAAACCCCTACAAAAATTATAAAGGTGCTAGAAAATGAAGGGTTTCGGCTAGCAATTAAGGTGAAAGGATCATGCGGATAGACGTTTGAGAAGACATGGTGGCAGGGGGTAATGATGGCTAGTAATTTCGAAGCATCATAAGCCACTTAATGCTCCAAAACTATGGGGCATGTGTTGACGCCAACATTTTCTAAAGCCCGGGGCCCACCAAGGGTGTTGTACGTTCAACGAAAGTCAAGAAGGGTCCGATCAAAGATGGTCAAAGAAGCCCGTCCGTTACAACATGGCCGGATATGAAGGAGTCAATGATAAGAAGATGAAGTTTTATCCAGAATTGGTTAGGATATATTGCTTGGACGGCAAGTCTATGGACTTTAAATATGTATCCCTTAGTTAGATTAGAAACACAACTCTATCAAACAACTACCCATCGCATCGCCACCGTTAGCTTCCCAAGGTTAATCCCGTTAGGATTCAACACTCGGAGCTGGGCTACATCGTTCTGATCTCCGGTGAAGAGGTGAGTGTCGCAAGCCCCGACGATCATATCGATTAGGTTAGTGTCCTCTTAGCTGCATCAATCTGATCTCGTGAGGCATCGACTAAAACAGTATGGTCGCCAGTTTATCTCGGTGTATTGGCTAGGTCTAAGGCTGCATTAGTTTGATCTCTTAGATTGATGTGATTTAGGTGTGGTAGTTTGAGGCTTCGTTAGATGAGTCTGACATCTCTCTCTATTGTACTTTTTTTCATGTCGTATACCGTTCATCTAACTAAAGTGTGCCCAATACTTTGAAGTATTATTGAGTTCATCATGACTAGCTACTGTCTTGGTTAAGTCCAATCTTGTTATTGTGACGATTTTGATAATTCGGACATGTTATTTGGCATGTTTTATTTATTTCTATTGGAGTACAAGCCAATAGGTTATCTTCAATTCAGAGTCATATTCTATCCGCTGTTGGGGGATGCTCATCGGCATATACGCGTAAATTACTTATTTCATCGGCCGATGGCGGATTCATCCTGATTGCTCTACCTTGGTCATCAGTCGTGTGGCCGATCGACGTTGTTCATTCATGATTATTATATCCTTACCATAGTAATCGTCTTGGCAGCTGATAGGCTTTGCTACTAACGGTATTTCATCTGTGTCCTTATCAGTTGCAGGGTCAAACTAATAAGCACGCCTTGAACCCTTTTTCTAAGATTGTAGGACCTACACTGGAGTTAAGCAGATTTTCCAGGCCACACGTGTGTCAAAGTGTGACAAAAAATACACCAACAAGCATCCAAAGCATGACGTCCAACTCCATGCCCCAAGGCCCAAAACTGTTTTGATAGCCCCGTTAAGCAAACCAATACTATGTGTGTGAAAGTCCGACTTCCACCCCGACTGATCAAGATAAAAGACAATACCCTGCTTTGGCAGACCCACTATCGATGATCGAGATCCTTGGTGGGTGCAGCTATTGGAAAGAGCATCAATACTTAATTTTCTGAGAGAAAATTATTCTAGTAAGGTGACATTCCCTAGCGCACATGAAACATGCAAGAATAGTATGACAGGAACATAAATAAGCACCACAAACAACACATTGATTGTGACATAGTATGGCCCATTCACATGGTGATCTCCATCTCCATGGATCTTGTCATTGAGTGTGTGTGTTTCGGGCCACCATGAACTTGTACTAGCTTATCAAAATAGCACATATACTAGTTACATGAGTCAAAGCATCAATAATTGACATGCAAGAGTCCACACATACAGAGAAGGATTTCTCTCGCGCCGGCATGCTAGCACCACTCGTGAGAACTGGGGAGAAATCTCAATCCCAACTCTTGAGATCGAGAAGGAAGGGAGAGGAGAGGTGTGGTGGCCAGGGTGGAACACTTAGGTCTTTTGAAAAAACTCTATCCACGACCTCCTCCTCCCAATTTATAATGCCAAGGTATGGGCCTTTAACCACAATAAAATCTCTAACAGATCTAATTTGTTACATCCTGATCGGAACTTCCAATACCCCTATCAGAACTTCCAATCAAGACTTTCGATCTTTAAATCATCCTGCATCGGAACTTCCAATAAACCTATCGGAACTTTCGATCTAGCCTTTTGATCTGTAAACCAAAACACATCAGAACTTCCGATACCCCTATCAGAACTTCCAATCAACTGATTCCAAATTGGAACTTCCAATTTTAGCTCTCAGTTTCTCAAACCATAAATTATCGGAACTTCCAATTTTCTCTTTGTTTCTAATTCAGAAAATAATCGAAACTTCCGATCCTCAGAGAATTTTCTTGGGCACAATTCCTTCACTAATTTTCTAGCCACGTTGACCAAACCCTAGCCTTCGTCTCCCAAACAAACCATAGCCACCCACACAAGTGCTAGTATATTTCCAATCAACGTTCCACCCCTAGATATGTGGTTACCGGTAGAGGCATTGCTAGATTGTGGTGCAGATCGACCATAGCTCAATTGTTTTCCCAACCATAATTGTTGACTGTTGACTGTCAATCACTAGGCGTGAAGCAGATCACACATGGAGGAGAAGATCTGGTCGATTGCTCTCACTACTTCCATGACACACGTGTGTTGAATGAGCTTCTCCAACACTTATTTCGATGCTCTGCATGTTTATCAGTAATGATATATGGCTTACCCATACTTCTTTAGTGGTATGAGAACCATCTTTGTAGATTGTGATATGGATCAACACATATAGTTGATATGCGATTATAGTAAATTAGATCTAGATCTATTATAGTCTAGATCAATCGGTTCATGTGATGGATCATTGGTAGTATGGGTTAATGATATCAATCGGTGAAAGGGATACATGAGGATCATACTATAACACTATATGAGTGATGGATCGATACATTAGATGCAAACACACATCACAATTGTAGTAGGTTATGAATCTGATTGGTTCATCGATAGGCTCATCAGTTAGTTTGTCGATCGATGATTGGACCATTGACCACCTCGGTTGACTGTCGACCGCTTGATCAATCTCCTCAAATCAATGGAAAAGAAATCTTTCTAAGATAGTCTCGAATTAGGATAAGGTGGTTTTTCTAAGTAGTTCTTTCATAGCGATTTTAGAGATCATGATATATCTATGAATAATAGATAATAAAGAGAGTAAAACACTATCATAAATTTGGACTACACTTATTTGTCCCAAGTTAATACAATCAGGGTCATGTAACACGCGGGCTGACTGGTTGGGCCTCAATTCTAAATTAAAGACCACCCCTAGCTGGCCTAGTCCAAACAACAACACTTGCAAAAATCTCATCCTCCGCCGCCACAGCTCTAATTCCTTCAAAACTTGCAAAGCTCGAGACAGGGATAGACTTCAATAGACAAAGAATTCAAAGTTGATCATTTCAACCACACAAGGGAAAAGGGGGGCTCGTGCCACACACAGTGCCCTGTGTCCTGACCTGTGGAGACACGTCGTAGTTCCCGATGCTACCTGGTTGGTTGTTAGATCCGCACGCGTGCTCTTCGACCCCATGCGGGAGTTGTCTTGTTTACATCTTGTAAGCATATGAACATGCTACATTTCTACAATACTCATCAGTCAATAGATATTGTGAATAACTTCTAAAAAATATTTTCTTCTTCAGGCATTCACTATGTCATTTTGTTTTTAGTGTTTGTTTGAATCTTTTTCCCCTAATGTTAATAAAAACATAACTAGTGTTGGGGATATGACCTCGGGTACTTATTGAGGGCATTTATGATGATCAAGTGAAAAAGGGGTCAGAAGAAAAGGCATTAAAGATGACTTGAAAGGGGTTGAATCATCTAATGGCTAAAGAAGTGGTCAGCAGTTTGAAAGGCTCCTGAATTCCACACTCGGAAGGATGGCCCGACTGCAAGCACTGGGATGGTCGAAGTTAACAACCAAACTGGCCCATTTATGATAATAAAGCCTAGGCGTGTAACTGTTCAATCAAGACAACGATCGAGTAACGCCAGGTTTAATAGCCAATATTTTGACCATTTCAACCATTGTAAAGGGACTTAATAGGGCGCATAAAGCCTAAACGGTAACCCTATGGTACCTACGGTATATAAATGGCTTAGGGGAACCTCTTATAGGTAGGCATATAGGTATTGTTGGAGTAAAAGATTACGCTAACAGGTTTTCAGAGATTGAAAACTAACAAACGAAGTGTTTGCGAAATGAACTATTTCAAGCCTCCGAAGTGGATAATAGCTCAAAATAGTTCGAAGATGTGTATTGAATAACTTGTATTCAGTCCCCATTACAGGGTAAAACGGGGGATATTTATAGACCAAAACCTTAAGGAAAAGACCTTTTTACCCCTCTGTTACAACCGACATAGTGGAAACTATTCGGTACCCTTGATAGGGCTAAAATGGTAAAAGGCTAATCTAATGAGAAAGAAGATAAGCCTTCCATCTTAGCTGGCAAATGGGTTCTCTGAAGAGTCTTCGTTCGAAGATATACTCCGAACTAGAGTTCACCTCGAATCTTCGAACTTGACCCAGGGAAGCTGAAATTGGACGTTGAAGGACTTCAACTAAATAGCCTGTCTTCGTCTTGTTGTAATAGTAACCCTGAAGATGAAGTGTTTTCCCCCAACAGTAGCCCCTCGAATACGCTTCTCCGCTATATATGTAACATTAGGAGAGCAGTATACGCAAGAAAAATAATCATGTGTAGGGGTTAATGGATTTAATCAACCTCCGAAATATACGAAGATTCAAAACTTCGAATTGATTCCTAAGGAAGTTACATTCGAACAATCCTAGAATTAACTTAAGAAGCCAGAAAATCTTTTAGACTTAGAAGAAATAGATGTTGGCCTTTTCCTTCCAGCAGAAGTTACGTGGTGCAATAAGTTCGCAAAGAGTAACGATCAAGAATGCGAAATGGCGAATGTGAACGGTAAAAAATCGTGGGCCTGGCTATAAATAAAGGACCCAGACACTTCTCGAATACCTTTCTCACCGTCTTTGTGCAACAAATCCCTAGCCTCCAGACTCTAACTTGAGCATTCGGAGCGAGTCCATGGCGAAAACTAGCTTCAAGGCTCCTAGGGCGACTTTGGCCCTAGCCCGGCAGCAAGCTGTGGCTGCGGCAGTGGCGGCAACAGTAGCGGCACTAGCAGCGGCAGCTTCAGCAGTGGCAGCACCAGCAGCGGTGACGACTTCGGCAGTGGCGGCCCCAGCGAGGAATCCTCAACAGATTGGCCCCCACGATCTCCTCACGGCTTCTTCGAAGTATCCGGACCAGTCTTATAAACTGGGGCCATCTACCTTCAAGAGGGAGACGATCGCTGCGGGAGTGGAGGGAAAGATTGGCTCGGAGGTCATCATCTGGAAACCTAGAAAGGAGGCCATCCCTTCACCGAGGCCTGGAGAAGTGGTGGTCTTCGAAGCGGGGTTAGGGCTCCTAGCAGTGGACATCCTATCAGAGGTACTAGACTTATTTCATGTCACCCTTCCTCAACTATCTCCGAATGCAATAGCGCGCTTAGCCATCTTCGAATGGGCGCTATGAGCTGAAGGCTGCGAAGGAAGAGCAGAAATTTTCGCAGCACTGCACAGGCCATCTTGCCAACCAAAGACTTACCTAGGCTCCAGAGGAGAGAAGATTGTGGTAGCCTTCGGTAGTATCAACTTCAGACTCCAGGATGAATTCCAACTAAGACTTCCAGCGAAGGCCATCAATGCCACATGGTACACAGATTGGATTCTCCGGTGGTTCTATGCTGAAGTTGGAGTAGGCAGTCGTCTGACCGGACCTCTGCAAGACATACACTTCCGAAGAGAAGCCCAAGTCCATCCAGATGCCGGCCAGATCGAAGCTCGCCTTAGCTTGCTCCAAAGGATTAGTCACCGTATGAGCATGCGGGACTTAGCCGAGGAGTTCATTGGGCTTCAGATTCCACCTCTAATGGCTAGCTGGCCTATAACCTTCCAAGAAGATCCGGAGGGTGGACTCCGAAAAATCTCTTTGAACTCGAGCCCTTTAGGTAGCTTTGAAAACAACATGTTTTATATATACTTGTTTGATGAAATGACTAATGCCAACTTATCTTTCAGCTTCTCAAGCCCCTATGACTTCGGAGCAAGTTGTTCGAGCTTCGGAGAAGATTCTGGGAGTTCCAACTCCGGCCGAGAAGGACTGGAGGAAAAAGCTATTGGGTAGTTGGGAGCAGCTCAACCGAGTATGGGGCGTACTCGGAGTTACACCCCCTCCTCTTCCGGACTGGGTACCTTCAGAGCAAGGGCCGAAGAAGAGGAAAGCAGATGCTGGGACTTCAGCTCCGGCTAAGACCCCAGTGAAAAAATTAGCCCGAAAGCCGAAGAATGTGGCGCCTTCAAGTCTGGTGGCTTCGCCCTCCGATTCCTCTAAAGATGAGGGAAGAGTCCTCGTGGACCTGATTGTCGAAGATGAAGCCCAGGCAGATGTAAATACTGGTGACACAGCAAGCGCGCTAGATGTTCTAGGTAGCTCCGGACAAGCTGGGACCTCAAGCGTCCAGCCGAACTTGCCGCATCAAGAAGCCCCTATAACTGAAGGCGGAGTCGAAGTTACTGCTGAGCAAGCTTCGATTTTGGACGAAGTGGTAGCTGTAGCTCCAAGAGAGGCTTCTACAGTCAACCCTTCGGTTCTAGACTTCGAGTCCGATGACGACTTCGAAGTGGCCTTTGACCCTCCAAGCAGCACGGTACTCACCCGCCGACAAGACTTCGGAGGTAAATTTCACTTGAACCACCTGTTCCTTCTCCCTGTAAAATTATGCAATATATAATACCTTTGTTTCGGCAGGGTCCGCTCCCATGGAGGTGACTCCTCCCGAAGATACCACTCCTGGGACCTCGACATCTCCGGGGTTGGTTCCGGAAGCTGCACAGATGGGACCTGGAAAAGGTAAAGGCAAATTGGACCCCTTTCCTGCTCCGAACTCAGGATTAACTCCATCTGAATCAACAGACGGAGGTCAATCTACGGAGGGGGGCAGTCCACCGAGGCCTCCGAAGACGCAGCGCAGCACTCCGACCCTTCGCCGAACGAAGGCGATCAAAGGGCTCTGTCCATGCTCCCCCTCCTAGCTCCTTTTCTGGAGCGAAGGATCGGACTTCGGGCCCTGCTCGAGCCTTTGGATTGAGCTAACCGCGAGGTTGAGGCAACGGACTTAGTAGCCATACTTAGCGAAGCTGAGGGTTTGGAGCTGAACGCAGCCTTGGAACGGGCAGCATACCAGGTATGAAATATCTACAAAACAAGATTAATTTCAACTTATGAACAATTCCTCACCTTGCTTTTTCTCTTCGCAACAAATAGTCTTGGCCCGAGCTGCAGCCGTCTCGAACGAGCGAGGAAATATTCGTCTCAAGGAGAGGATTACTACTCTCCAAAGGAGTCTTGAAGGCTCTGAAATTCGAATCTCCAGCATGGACGAGATGGTTGCAGTGGAGAGGAGATCCAGACTTGGTCTGGAGGCTACAAACTAGAAGATCGAAGCCGAACAAATCGTGCTTCAGGCTGAAATAGAGAAAATGCGGGCAGAGCATGCCACGGCGGGGGCTGAGCTAGTTAAGCTTCAAGAGGAGAAGGCTAAAGCCATGGAGGAAGCCAGCAACCTGCTTAGCCAGAAGAGTTCTTTGGCTACAGAGGCAGCTAGACTATCTGTTGTGGTAGATGAGCTAACTTCATCAAGGGATGCTTTAATTGAAGATAAAACAAAGTCGGAGAAGGTAGCCGCGGAGGTCATGAACAATATCTTAGGTGTTCTAGAGTACTTCGGTACTCTTTGGACACTACCTTCGAGTGACAACGTACCCTTGCTGCGATGGCTAAAGATGATTCAAGGAGCAGCGAAGATGATGAAGACGGCAGGTATTCGGTATGGAGAACTCTCCGGCCAAGTAACTGCTCTCGGAGTACTTCGCTACTATGAGAATCTAGGGCTATCAGTAGCACCATATTCGGGGGCGGCTCCCATTACCTTCGATGACAACCAACTGCTAAACCCTTCCGAAGATGTGGCCGCAGCTTGGCAAGCCTTCCAAGCTTCATGGAGAGCCGAAGGTCGAACAGCGATCAAGGCTTGGATCGATGAAGGGCATCGCCAAAAACAAGCTCGGTCTCAAGCTTCGAGCAACCAGCCTCCGCCGGCCCCGCAGGTTTAGTTTTGTTTAGGGGTCCGAATATGTAAAAATTATGCTTTCATATATTATGAATGAGAACTTATTTATCATGTTTTTAGGCTTCTCAACCTCGTATGGATGATGTCGAAGTATTAAATGTTACCGAAGAACTCCGCCTGCTATGGGCTACCTTCGATCTTTTAAAACTTCACAAACGACCTTGTTTTTTAATTCCTCAAGAAAGCTCCGGTGCAATTGCACCCGAAATATGTAAAGATATATTATCTTATATTAAAGAGGAAGAAAAAGAAGTTAACTTGGAAGCTTCATCTTCTGAAGACGTTGAATGGTCCGAAGACGAGGATATTGCTGAAGAACAAGGAAAGAAGCCTGAAGAACTTCGGAGCTGGGAAAGAAGCCCCGAGCGACTTCGAACTTGGGCTGAACTTCAACAGGAACAAAAAGATTTTCGAGCTTCAAAGGGAGGAAGAAGAATTAAACATAAAGTTATCGGGACTCCCGGCTTTGGAACTAGTCGTTCCGGCTTTAGTGATAGCTCTAGAGATCGAAGGGGTCTTCGATTCCTTCTTGGAATAGACACAGATTTTTCATAATGTAATGTAATCTGTTCAAATGATAAAGATGAAGATTTAAAAATTGTCTCCTTACTTCCCAGCCCCTCTTTGGGCGTAAGCAACTTCGAAGTGTAATCGAAGATGGTTAGGCGCAAAGGAAAAGACTTAGGAGTACAATTTTGGAGGCTCATAGCCCCTCTTTGGAACTTAGAGATTAAATAAAATCTCACAAAATGTCTTTGACTACTTGCAGTTCTGAAAACTGGTAACTTAGTACCTTTTGTTTGAAAATAGTCACCTCAGACTAATTTTCCGGACACTTTAGCATCCAAAACGATTGGTCACTTTGGACTCTTTTTACAGATATTCGAAGCTTATCAGCTCAAACTCTATTTTGTTTTGGCCTCCTTCGGCTCTTTTTGCGAATGCTATCAAACCGGTGGTTTGGAATTCGTAGTGGTCTCCTTGGACTCTTTTTACGGATGCTTTTAAGCCGGAGCTTGGAATCCGCATTATTTGGTCTCATTCGACTCTTTTTATGGATGCTTTCAAGCCGGTGGCTTGGAATCCATTTTTCAGTGACTTTCCCACCTCGTCAGAAGCTTCGAACCAGTGGTTCGAAGTCCGGAAAATTGGTTCAAATTAATGACACTTCTCTCCCAGCCGACTTCGTTCTTCCAGTGCGTCCACTAGAAGTAGGAAGTGTTTGAGAGGTAGGCATTATCTGAACCATGAACTTTATTAATTCAGAAGATGTTTACAAATGATTACAAGGAGCCCCTATGTGAAATATCGCTTTAAGTGCTCCGCATGCCATGTATGCGTTAACTCTTCGCCTTCTAAATTAGCTAACTTAAAAGAACCAGGGCGTCCTGAACGGAGAATTATGTATGGACCTTCCCACTTATTTCCTAATTTCCCTGGAGCTATAATGCTTCACAAAACAAGATGACCCGGCCTAAGTTCATTAAGCTTAACCTTCGGGTCAAACCAAGTCTTCGTCTGCTGCTGATACTTTGACAAATTGGCGACAGCTCGAAGTCTTGTTTCTTCTGTTAAATCAAGCGAAGTTTGCCTTTCTGCTTCTATTTCCGGTTCGGTGCTGCGAAGGGATCCTCCTTTAAGCTCCGTTGGCGTCATAGCTATATCTCCGAATAATAGTCTGAAAGGAGTGAAACCTGTGGACCTTGTTTGAGTGATCCGAATGGACCATAAAATCTTCGGAAGCTCCTCGGTCCATAGTCCTTTTGTCAATCCGACTCTTCTTCGATTCAACAGTGACAAGATATTACCATTGGCTCTTTCAACAGCTTCGTTAGACTGAGGATGTCGCACTGCAGCAAAGCATAATTGTATGCCAAGATCTTCAAAAAACTTCCTGAAGGGCTTTGCATCAAATTGTGTCCCATTGTCAACTGTGAGCTGCCGAGGCACTCCGAACCGGCATATAATATTTTTCCAGAAAATTTTTTGTACATTATGCGAAGCGATATCTATGAGGGGTTCTGCTTCGACCCACTTGGAAAAATACTCAATTGCTACCACTGCGAATTTTAAATTTCCTTTTGCTACTGTGAAGGGGCCAATAAGGTCCATGCCCCATCTGACCATGGGCCACACTAGGGCAATGACTTGAAGAGTTGTTGGTGCACGATGACTTCTTCTTCCCATCCATTGACAACCTTGGCATGTGCGGACTAGACTCTCTACATCAGCTACTATTGTAGGCCAATAAAGCCCCTGGCGAAGTGTTTTTCCTGCCAAAGCTCGAGGGGCCAGATGGCTACCACAAAGTTCTTCATGAATTTCTCGAAGAATCTCCTGACCTTCGGCTTGAGATATACATCGGAGCAGAGGAGAACATACTCTGGCCTTGTATAGAATACTATTGATTATATGATAATTTCGAATTCTGAGCTTTAACCTCGAAAGTTGTGGCCCTTCAGGCAAAGTTGCTTTTCCTTGCAGCGATTCCATAATTGAACTCCGCCAATCTGTACTTGGGATGCAAAGAACTTCCGTATAAGGGATCTGTGTTACCGAAGGTGAATTGAGCTCTTTGTAAAAAGCTTCTTCTGGAATGTCCATAGCTCCGGCTGCAGCTTTCAACAAGGTATCAGCTTGCATATTTTCAGCTCTAGGTATGCTTCGAATGGAAATCCCTTTAAATGCTGCTTCAATCTTACGGATCTCTTCCAAATATTTTGCAAGTTGTGGATGACGAACTCGAAAACTCTTATCTACGTGCTCTGCTACAATTTGAGAATCTGTTTTAATAACAACTCTTGTAGACCCCAAAGCACGTGTTTGTCGAAGTCCTAAAAAAATTCCTTCATACTCCGTTGTATTATTAGTGGACTTAAAGTTGAGCCTAGCGGAGTACATTGCTCTTTGCCCTGAAGGCGAAATTATTACCGCTCCAACACCTGCTCCGAATGCTTGGAAAGCTCCATCGGAGTATATGGTCCAAATTCCTTCACCTTGTTTCTCTGGAGCCCATACTGCAGGGGGAGTCCATTCTGCCACAAAGTCTGCCAACACTTGTGACTTAATTGTTGTCCTTGCCACGAAAGAGATGCCGAAGGGTGCAAATTCAACAGCCCATTTCCCAATTCTTCCTTTGGAATCCTTACTTCAGAGCATATCTCCTAGGGATACGAAGTTGGTACAATCACATTATGTGCTAGGAAATAATGCCTTAACTTCCTCGAAGCCATTATCAGAACATAGGTGAACTTCTCAAGCTCGGAATATCTTGTTTTTGCTCCGGACAATGCTTCGGATACAAAGTAAACTGGATTTTGTACCAACTTCCCATTGAAATCAACTTCTCTGATAAGGACTGCACTGACAGCGGAGCCAGTAGCCACAAGGTAAAGGAGTAGGGTTTCGTCCACAATAGGCACTGTGAGTGTAGCGAGGTTACTGAGATAATTCTTAATATCATCAAAGCTCTTTTAGCACTCCGGTGTCCATGCAAAATCTTTGGACCCTTTCAATGCTTTGAAAATGGGCAAACTTCTCTCCGCAGACCTTGCTAGGAATCTACTAAGTGCTGCAAGGTGGCCAGTTAACTTCTGCACTTGCTTCAAATTTTCCAGAGGGGCCATCCTTTGCAACGCAGTTATTTGAGTAGGGCTAGCTTCGATCCCTCTGCCTGAAACTAGATACCCTAACAATTTTCCAGCCTGAGCCCCGAAGATACATTTTTCGGGGTTAAGGCGGACTCCACATGCCCGAAGGCTATTGAATGTTTCTGCTAAGTCTAGGCTATGCTGGTGCTTTAGAGCACTCTTTATTACAATGTCATCCATATAGGCTTCTACATTGCGGCCTATTTGATGACCTAGAGCCTTAGCAATTAACCTCGAAAAAGTTGCCCTAGCATTTCTTAAGCCAAAGGGCATTCTTACATAGCAAAAGACTCCCGAAGGAGTTACAAAGCTTGTTTTGATTTCATCTTCGCGCTTTAGCCAGATTTGATGATAGCCAGAATACGCGTCAAGGAAGCTTAATAACTCTGAACCAGCAGTGGAGTCAACCAATTGATCAATTCGGGGCATGGGATAGGGGTCACGGGGGCATGCTTTATTCAAAGATGTAAAGTCAATACACATGCGCCATTTCCCGGAAGATTTCTTCCTGACGAAGACTGGGTTGGCTAGCCACTCCGTATGAGCTACTTCTCTGATAATCCCAGCCTTCAGCAACTTTTCCACTTCATCTTTAGCAAGGATGGCCCTCTCCGCAGATAGCTTCCGGAATCCTTGTCGGACAGGCCGAACCCTCGGGTTCACAAGTAAACTATGCTCAATAATATCCCGACTGACTCCGGTAATGTCCTCATCAGACCAAGCAAAGACATCTAAATTTTCTTCAACTACTTTTTCTAACGAAGTAGCGACTTCTGGGGGAAAATCCTTGTCGAACTGAAATGAATAGTCTTTGTCGTCTTTGACAATAACCTTCATTATAATCTCCCCTTCGGGGCTTGGTCTTGGGAAGGACTTCTTCGAAGGTTCACCTGAAGCAGAGATATCCTCTGGGTTGCCTTGCACGCTGTTCACTTGCCTCAGGTCAAGAGGGGAGCCATGACCATATTCCGCTCTTCGCGCAGTGGCCTGATCTCCGAAAACAGTGAGCACTCCCGCTTGTGTGGGCATCTTCATACACAAATAATTATGATGCGCCACAGCTCCAAACTGATTCAACATTCCTCTTCCGAATATAACATTATATGCATACGGGGCATCCACAACATCAAAAATCACCTCCTCCGTCCTGGCCAGTAGCCCCTCTCCGAAAGTGACCTCCAGACCTATTTGGCCGAGGGCATCAAGAGGGGGTCCTGCGAAGCCTTGCAAAGGACGAGCTGCTGGGAGAAGATGCTTTCTAGAGATACAGAGTTGATCGAAGTCTTGGACGAAGATAATATCTGCTGAACTCCCTACGTCAATCAGTATCTCCGGACTTCAGTTCCTGCTATGTCGGTAGTGATGACAAGTGGGTCTGCATGTGGAAACTTTATACCAGCTGCATCATCTGCAGAAAAAGATATCGGCACATGGGATCATTCAGGCATAGAAGCTGCGGACGAAGAAGTTCCAATATGGCCCACTTCTCGGACATATTCTCTTCTCTGCCTCTTCAACATACTTCCAAGGGTCCCTCCTCCGGAAATGGGGAGGACTACTCTTTTCCCTCGATCATGACCATCTTCCTGCTTCGGAGGTGGCATAATATTGACCACCGGAGGTTGCCTTGCAAAGTCAAAATTGTCTATACGTGCCACAGCCTGGACAGGCTCCGAACGCACCTCAGAAGGAACTCGGTCAGTAGTGCCTCGACCCGAAGTTCTTTCAAGGTACTCGCCTCTTAAAGCGAGTATAGACTTGCACGCATCAGTTGCGTGACTTCGATTCTCACCATGGACGCAGCAGAAGAAAGCCTGGGATTTGTCAGCCGGCTTCCCTAGCGGCCTCCAGCCGCTGGTCTTGCTTCCCGAAGATTGCGAAGTCTTAGGGGCAAACTTCTGTGGAGGTGCAATGTTCACGACTTCTGAACGAGGATGCTTTTGCCCCCGACGCCTGTCATGCTGAACTTCAAAGCTATGCCCCTGCGAAGGTGTTGAAGTCTTCACTTCCAACTTGACTTCTTGCAGAATTGACGGAGTTGCAGCAGTTCTCCAAAGCCACCCTTCTTCTAACCTTGCATACTCTTCGAAATAAGACATCAACTGAGCAACAAAAGATATCTATTTCTGGTGAAGTTTATCAAGGAGACCCGCATGGGTAACTCCCTCTCGAGCTGCATCAACTACGGAGGATGTAGTCAACCCTCGAATTTGCGACTTTGTATGTGCGAAGCGCTTGAAAAATTGCCTTAAAGTCTCTCCGGGCAGCTGCTTCACCTGGAAAAGACTTCCTGTAGATATTGGGGGTACGAAGGTACCCTGAAAGTTACTTATGAACTTATTCCTTAATTGTTCCCAGGTTCTAATTGACCCTGGCTTCAGGGACCAAAACCACCGCAGAGCCACCCCTTCGAGAGCTAGAGGGAAACATTTGGCCATGGTGTCTCGCACTCCTCCGCTGGCCTCAATTGCCAATGCATAAGAACAGGAGAACTCCCCAGGGTCCTCGTCTCCAAAATATTTGCAAAGCTTCGAAGTTTTAAACTTAGGATCGAAGTGCACTTTCTGTAGCTCGGGATGCAGTGGAGACTCGCTGTCGAAGGAAGCGTTCTTCGGGGCTTCGGGATAAGGAAGCTCATCGTCTTGGGGCACTTCGGGATGACTGGGGTGGCTTGAGAACGAAGCCTATCTGCGGCTTCTTGCCGCCACCTCGCTACTTCAGCTTGGAGACTGGCCATTTGGGCAGCCATGTCGCCAAGGCCATCTTCATCTCCTCCGGAAGGACCTTCCGGGTCTTGAGAACTGTACGTGTCAGTTCGAAGCAGAATCTGAGCTAGAAGAGGGACTCCAGTTGGCCGAAGTATAGATGGAGTTGGGGGAGGAACTCCGTATGCTCAAGGAAGGGGAATCCCTTCCGGAGTCTGAGGTGGAGGAACTACCGAAGGTCCTCCGACCTCAATTGTGTTCGAGGATCTTACTTAGGACTACCACCTGAACTCCACTTGGGAAGCATGGTTTGAGAACTTGGTAGAGAACGAAGTTTTTTGGACTAAGTTCCCCACGAACGGCGCCAACTGTTGGCGTAAAAGATTACGCTAACAGGTTTTCAGAGATTGAAAACTAACAAACGAAGTGTTTGCGAAATGAACTATTTCGAGCCTCCGAAGTGGATAATAGCTCAAAATAGTTCGAAGATGTGTATTGAATAACTCCATATTCAATGATCATTATAGGGTAAACGAGGGGTATTTATAGACCAAAACCTTAAGGAAAAGACCTTTTTACCCCTCTATTACCTCCGACATAGTGGAAACTATTCGGTACCCTTGATAGGGCTAAAACGGTAAAAGGCTAATCTAATGAGAAAGAAGATAAGCCTTCCATCTTAGCTGGCAAACAGGTTCTCTAAAGAGTCTTCGTTCGAAGATATACTCCGAACTAGAGTTCACCTCGAATCTTCGAACTTGACCCAGGGAAGCTAAAATTGGACGTTGAAGGACTTCAGCTAAATAGCATGTCTTCGTCTTGTTGTAATAGTAACCCTAAAGATGAAGTATTTTCCCCCAACAGGTATTGACACATTTTTCGAACATAGTCATACATTCGCATACGCTTAAGGCCATTTCAAGCTCTTAAACTCATATTCCCACTCTCACAGGACTAGGGTTATTATCCTTTAGGAGGCTCGGATCTGTCTAAATCCTTGTATCTCATAATATTAGAGGAAACCATTGAGTTCTGATCACAGACGTCCCCTTATACAAACACAAATTACCTCTATGGGTAGCATCATAGAGGATTGTCTATACATCTAAAAAAAGGGCAATACAACATACTAAGGTGGTATACATTTATTCTATCGATATTACAGTTTTATAAGTTAAAATATTTATTGGCATTTTTTGGACAGGTTATTGTCATTGTATTAGAAAACTCAATAACAATTGACTACATGGTATAATGAGTATTGTACTTCTAATTGACTAGATGAGTACAAATATACATGAATTATATTATAGTGTCAAGGGAGAATGTGAGCGCACAAATAGTGTAGAATAATAAGATTAGCATTTTATAATTAATAATATTATGGCTAGCATTATCTTCTACATTTAATCAGTAGCTCTTAGATAAGGCATGATTCTATCTTATTCATAGATAGATATAATTAGTTTATAATCATGACTTTATAACCAAAGAACAAAAGAGGTAGCTTTTTAATCGTGGAATGTGCAAAATAAGATACAGTTGGATCAATGAGATTAAAACAAGCAGAAATTAATTTTTCCGATTTCTCGGCTATCCATATAGCTTATATATACAAGAGACCATATGAGGTGATGGTGGGGTGTTAAGGATATGTTCTAGTGGGGAACTATACCAAGGAGTGAAAGCCCATGGGGAAAAGATGTTTGTGAGTAGTTCTGTTGTTTCTTTTTTTTCATCACTCTATTTGAGCGAATTTAGCATTTTGTGTATTTGGTATATAATTATGCTTAAAATTTAATCATGTATTAGCACATTGTTTGAAATCTAGCTCTTAGTAACATGATCAATTTTAGTTTCCACAATTTTCTACAACAAATATTTTTCTCTAATGGTGTTTTATTTTCTCTTTATTGTGAAGATTGCCCAAGCCACCCATGAAAAAAGTGACTACTAACCAAGCACTTCGATACATTCATAACATAAAGGACGCATTCATAGATGAACCCGAAAAGTACCAAGCTTTTATTAGAGTTTTGTGTGATTTCAAGAGCAAGAGGTTGGTTATTGCCATGCATGCATCTAGACAGCTTGCAACCTTATGGTTGATTAGCATATAGTGATATATATATAATGTTATTAGTTTTTATATATCACTAATAATATAATTTTTTATGTTTTTTGGGTTTTATAGAATCAACATCTACAACGTGATATCTCGTATAAGCATCCTATTCGAGGGGTACAACAAGCTCTTAGTTGGATTCAATAAGTTCTTGCCAACTGGAATGGAGATCATGGTTGGGAAGGAGAAATAATCTATACCGTGGATATTTTTGTTTATTCCAATGGTTAGCTTGCTTGAAAAAATATCTATGATGTCTAAATTTATGTATGTCTGGTTTTATCACAGTTGAATCATTGGACAATATAATACAAAATAAAATACAACTTGTTCTACAATCTACACTACCTCTGCTATTAAAAGCTCAAACTCCTATTAAGATAGAAAACAAATATAACATATCAATCAACCTCTGTACATTAGTTTGAGAATATTATACATGACATTCTTGAGTAGAGACATACTCTAATAATATAACATATTGATCATCCTCTGTATAATTTCACCTAGAGAGATCAATTTGAGCACAAAACAAAAGAAACTGCAAATGAAAGTAATGTAAAAAGGTATGTTGTACGTACTCTAATAATTATATAGGATATCAATAATATTACGTGCAATTCCTCTATACAATTGCTAATAAAGTATCACTATGGGAAAACCTAAATTCGCCGAGTACCAAAAACTTTGCCGACTGCATTATTTGGGGCACATGGTAAATATGGGTTTTTTGAGTGTTTTAAAAAACACTTGGAAAAATATAAACACTCGACGAACAAATATTTGATAAGTGTCTCAGGAAAATACACTTGGCAAATATGGGTACTAACAGACGTGATGGCGTGTTTGGGATGGAATTTAAAAAATCAAATGAAGTTTGAACAATATAAGACCTATCATGGTGTTATGATATGCTATTTAGATGCTAAGATACAAATTTCAAACTAAAAAAATGTCACGTAAGATGTTAAGAAAACTAGAAATTCTCCCACAACGAATTACCGTTTAAAGATGGAATGAGTTGGATTTGAAAGAAAATTGATGGTTAAATCTTCTTCAAAAACTTGAAACATTTTCTACAATTGAAATACAATGTATCTTGTCCCATGAATAATTTGGTAT
The DNA here is from genome assembly GCA_019279435.1 of Zizania palustris. Taxonomy (NCBI): domain Eukaryota; kingdom Viridiplantae; phylum Streptophyta; class Magnoliopsida; order Poales; family Poaceae; genus Zizania; species Zizania palustris. The sequence goes on from JAAALK010000079.1 coordinate 45,001,777, forward strand.
TTTTCTATGTCAATTAGCTATTTTTAGTTAATTAATTTATTTCTAGGACTTGAATTTAAACAAGTCAAATTTGAACTGTAAGTGCATGAAATAATAAACTAAATTATCTAAAAAATCATATTAATGTTTTTTAGTATATTTTTAGGCCTTATCTACTAAATTTGAAAATGTTTCATAAAAATTGTCAAGTCAAATAATGAAAAACATTTTTGAAAAAAAAATAAAAAAGTTCGTCGAATGCGAAACTTGAGACACTCGACAAACAAAAATTTGCACTGTGCAAACAAAAAAATTCGGTGCCAAAATTGTTAGCACCAAATTTTTTACTTTTAACCCCCAAACTTTTTGAATTGAACACCCAAAATTTCAACGTTCTTTAAATTTCCACAACCATTTCCTCCCTCCTACCATCCCCCGTCATACTCTCCTCCCTACCTCACCACCCGATCCACCATCGGTGTCAAGCCTCGCTGTTGCTTCCTTTTTCACCGGTGCCGCGTCGCGCAAGCGTCACCCTCCGCACTAGTTTCGCGCCTCGCCGGTGCCACCCTCCGCACCAATGCCATGTATCCTTCGTGTCACACTACATCGGGCAGTGCCTCCTCTGTCACCGCCCTCCACACTGATGCAACCCCTCCTCAATGTTGGGATCCACGCCTCCTCACTACACTGGGCCTCGTCATCGCATCGGTGCACCATGCCTCCTCATCATGCTGCCATGTTAGCCGCTCCATGCCGGACCATGTCAACATCATGCCAGTGTTGTGACGTGCCATGCCAACATCACGCTGATGTCACACCGAGTTGTGCCAGGTTACATCTTTGTTTGCCGAGTGCTAAAAAATTTTGACACTCGGTAAACCCATCGTCATATTCATTCGTACACCATGAAGTCACTTTTTTGTCAAGTGTCGTGTGTGACACTTGATGAACCTCTGTTCACTAACAATGGGTTCACTGAGTGATATTCACCAAGTGTAAAATGGGCTTCGTCGAGTGCCATAGGCACTCAGCGAAGCACTGTTCTCCTGTGTTGTATGTTCTATATGGTTCAACACATATTTTGATCTATAGGGCATAATTTTGGTGTAATTGAAAAATTAAATGCACTAAGCTTTATGGACAAGCAAATTATATATTGAGTAATACAAACACATATTTGATTTGAAATTATGCCATATACGAGTGTAGACATGCTAGTGAAAAGTTTTAGTTGGACATTAATCATATGTGTGTTGATGCCAAGATTTGGTAAAGCCCAAGCCCACTAATGATGTCGTACGGTCAACAAAAGTCAAGGAGGATTTGGTCAAGAAGAGTCAAGGAAGCCCATCCATGTTGTTACAAGATGATCGGACACGAAACGTATGAACTGCACTAGAGTTAAGCAGATCTCCTAGGCCACGGGTGTGTCAAAGTGTGACGAAAAAAACACACCAACACGCCTTTTGGCACGTCTGGTGGGATAGTCTCCAATAGCCCAGCCATGGTAAGCGAGATCAACGATGACAACATCATCCCGATCACCATGGATACTTTGATTGGAGAACAAAGACTGGAAGTGCAGTGGCACATGAAGGAATTCCAAAAGTCATGCCTGCAGGCTTACGACATGAATCGGATGGGTCCCATATAGAAGAGTCTGTTGCCAAGACCCGTGTTGGCCATAAAAGATGGCCAGCTAGCAGAGAATCCTTTGGACAATCTCCTAAAAATCATCGACCAGGCTATTCGCCACTCACTAGATAACCAATTTAGGGCACTGATCAATACCCTTCAGAGGCTAATCAAGAAGGTTGTTGAGGGCATCGTGGTCCCTAGACTGCTGCAAGGCCCAGCGTACCTCCCCGACGACTGGACAAAACTATTGCACACTCGACTGGCACTACAGCCGCAAGGGCCGATGAGGCTGGAGCTGTTGGGCACCTCGCCCCGTCATGAAGCGAACAAGACGACTCATCTGACAGGCCCCACACAGGGCCCACCATAGAACGCACCATATGACATGGGGAGGAATGCGCCAGCACCGCTACCAGCGTTCAACCCAAGACTGCTAAGATAGGGGTTGCCGCAAGTGACGTACGACATCACAAGAAACACACTATCAAAACTCGTTCCACCAAGGGGGCACTCGATGGCATCCTTCCTTGGTATCATCGGATGGCATACTATGGGCACAACCCTACGATGATGCAGGACAGTACATGCACAATGTTGCTCGGTAGGATCAATATCAGTAGGCCTCAACACCTGACCAGTACCCGACACCGAGGCAGCAAGAAGATGATTGGGTGAATCGGATCACAGAGGTGATTAGAGATCAATTTGGGCTGAAGCCCAAAGAGCAGACATACATGTATCGGTGGCCATACCCATAATGGTTCGATCGAGTACCATTGCCAGGCTGATACAAGGTACCCGACTTCACCAAGTTTTCGGGACAAGACTCGATCTCCACAATCGAACATATCAGTCGTTTCCTCGCCCAATGCGGAGAGACATCAGTCAACAAGGCGCTGAGGGTCCGATTCTTCCCACTGTCCTTATCGGGATCGACCTTCATGTGGTTCTCTTCACTGTCGGTCAACTCCATCAGAGGATATGAAGATTACCGACTTGACAACTGTCAAGCAAAGAATGGATGAGTCGGTGCAAGATTATGTCTAGAGGTTCTGATATGTATAGAGTAGAAGCTACAGTCTGAGTCTTAGTGACAGTTAGTTGGCGGAGTTGGCATTTCAAGGACTCCTGAACTCAATTAAGGAGTGGTTTTCATCACACGAGTTAGAGAGTCTCTCGCAACTGCTACAAAGGGTATCAGCACATGATAGCCAAGTCCAAGAGGCCAAGAGGGACAAGTATTAGAAGAAAGTGGCATACACCTAGGTATACTACTCGGACTCCGACGAGATCAGTGACTTAGATGCAGAGGTCGGTATGGCCGAGTGGTCCAAGAACAAGAAATTGGTTGTGTGCCCGTGGGTGAGGCCGACCGATAGAAGGAGGAGAAGTACGACTTTGACATAAACAAGGCCGATAAGATATTTGACCAATTACTTAAATAAAAATAGATTCACCTATCACCCGGCCACATAATATCACCTACCGATGAGCTAAAGAAAAGAAAGTACTAAGTGGCACAATTCCCCATCGCACCATACTAATGAGTGCAAAGGTTTCAGGCAATAGATCAAATCGGTCGTGGAGCAGAACCGAAGCAAGTTCGATGATGGAAAGAAGACAATGAAAATCAACGATCATTCATTCCCAGTCAACATGGTACACGCCCATTATGTTGATGATCGGCGCACGAGGGGAGGAAGATGGATCGGCAGCAATGTCACCTCGTCAGGCCTCATAAGGAAGTACCAAAGGAGGATGGAAGAGAGGGAGAACAGCGAAGATGGTCATAGTTACTCACGTTTCAACCCCCATTGGAACTACGGGTTCTTCAGGCTTTGTTGGAACGAGGGGTTGCGTCTATCATCCATGGATGAGTGCTCAAAATGTGGTGCTCAAGGCAGGACACAAGACAGTCATTGGCCACGTGACATCAAGCTCGAGCCACGTGATCGGGAGATCGTGCGCCAAATATTGTTTCCACCGAGGGTGTCAGCGCTTGAGAGGCTTAGCCCCGTTGACTTTGGATAAATCGGCCAAACGGCCGATAGCACTACCGCACCATAGAAACCACAGTGGAGTCCTCCCAGGATCTTCACAAGGAGCCAGAAAAGAAGGGAGCAGCGCCTGCGGCATAAAGAAGCAAGAACACATATGCACGATGAGGAAATTGATCGGCCATGCAGAATCAAGAGTGAATGGCGACTGAAAGATAAGGCCGATCATGAAGGTGAGAACGTATCAGATAGTAGTGTCAACCCGATCAACGAGGAGCTACCCAAGATCACGCTCTGAAGACAACACCAAAAAGCGAAGGGCAAACTTGGGCAAACCTTGCCATAGCCGATGAATCACAGCAATGTGGACATTAGATCAGACAATGGACCGAGGCTATCCTTCGCAAGTAACCAGACTTCCTGGTGAGATAAGAGCAAGCTAAAGACTACTACGTCGGAGGGTCTGGGGAAAGGCCGAACGATTATTTAAAGAAACATCTTTCTCGATCATTCGGACAAAGCATAGATAGTCGATGCCTATGGCATCGCCTTTAGACAGCCGATGCAAAGGCATCGTCCATAGACCAAAAATATAATGCAGAAACTCAGTATGCAAGTCGAAGGAATCAAAGGTAGTATATTGAAAAATGGAAATAGTTCATGACAACACCGATGATTCTACATAAAGTTTAGAGTACTCGACAGATGGCCTCAATCGACTGCAGCCGTATAAGGTCCACATTGTGAATAATGGCATGGTCTTCGGCATCCAAACTAGGAATATCTTGAAGGGTGCAGTGGCAGCGTTCTGCGTGGCGGATGGCATCGGCGAATCGGTGTTTCTAAGCATAAACTCGGGCCAGCAAAGAGGCCACGACACCCTCTTATTCGGCAATCTGCGCCCGAGTCCACTCCAACTCTGTGATCAGATCAGCCTCCCTCAATCGCAACTGATCAAGCTCTTGTGATGCAGTCGAAGACTCGGCCTCAACATGCTCCAAGAGGGTCCTCTCAGCCACGACCGCATCCTTATGAGCCTTCATTGCCTCCAAGAGCGACGCCCAGCTAGGTCGGTCGGCTATCCTCTTGGTGGCTCACTGCATGGACTAGTGATGGTACTCTTGGTATGCAACCGACGTGAGAGCATCGGCTAGCTCCGGTGGAAGGTGGTCCAGGATGTCATTGAAGTGCCCCCATATCGACCCTGAATCATTAACCAGGACCTCCACTGGAGCATCCAGGCGGCGTAGTAGGTCTGACAGTACCTCTTTCACAGCCGGGGGCAGCTAAGTCAAGGCCGATGAGGGAACACCAGTAGCTCCTTCCATAAACGGTCGGACGTCAAAGGGATATTGCTAAGCAAAAGACTGAAAAGAAGAGGACTAGGCAGAAGCTAACCATGTAACAATCGCAAAGGCAAGAAAAACTTACATCAGCAGACCCGGTAGGGAAGGCTGGTGGTGGAGCGCTATCGGTAATAGAGAAAGCGACATCATCCTCCGTTGTGGCCACCAGAAGGGTGCGAGAACCTTCTTCCGCAAGATTACCTTAGGGACAGGTGAGATCATGACACCCGGCATTGGCTGCATTATAGGCCGGTGTGAGTCATAAAGAAAGCAATAAGAAGAGGAAAAAACAAAAGTACCTGATGAGAGCAATCGACTAGAGGTACTTCGGTGATGGTCTCGACGACCGTCGGTACACCTTTTGACTTGCCGACCCTAGTCGGTGTACTCATAATAGCGGCATCGGCCAACGCATCAGGATCAGCAACGATGACCCCCGGAGTATCAGCCTCGGTGACAAAGTCCATGATGGTGTCTCTGATAGTCAGAGCTGGCTAGGCGTGACCTAGGTCGTCTGTCGGCTAGTCCAACATGGCGATAGGGGAAAGCTAGAAGAAATAAAAAGACAATAATATCAAAAATGGACATAGGTATCATACAACAAAGACGTACACACCTGAGCCGGTAGAGATACATCGGCAGCAGTTGGGGTCTGCGTGGTAGAAGATGCTGGTGGCATCAGCTGAGGAAGAAGGAGAAAGACATCAAGCTATAGACTGGAAAATGCCACCAAGAAAAGATGAGAGTTCACCAGGCAAGGGACAGAAATATTACTTGGGCGGATCAAATTCTGGTGGAATGGCGCGTCACTGTGTCTAACGCTTTGCGCTTACACGCTGGGGCCTTAACTTGCCTCTTGGCAAGCCATTCTGACAGAGTGGGAGCCCCGCGGCCGAATTTGGTGGGGGCGATGGGAGCCCATATTTTATTAGCCTATCGCTTCGGCTTATCAACGAGGTGTCGATGTCGTCCTCCAGCAAAAGAAAGAAGAGTTAGAAGATGAGGAAGAAAAATGAAAAAAAGGCTAAGTCACAAGAGTAAGAACAAACCTTGGGGTCAATGTCAGTGAAGGTCAGGTCCAGCGAAAGACAAGTGTTTGGAATGACGGTTGAAGACATGCTGGCTCACTTCAGACCACCATTCTTGTAAGGGAGCGACGCTAACCGGCATGCGGCCCAGGAAGGAAGCTCCCCAAGAGAGATTGAATTGGCCATAGAGAAGATCCAATTGAACTCCAAAGAACTTGCAACTTCACCACGGACCTCGATCCAGCCGATGAAGAAGAGATCAATTGGCAACTATCCGAAACCAAGCTGCCGGGCGTAGACCGTCAGATGATAAAACTCATAAGATGGCTTACGCGTCAGACCAACTATGAAGTTGATCGGAAGAAGATAACGAGAGATACAATCAAGGAAGATGGCCTTGCTCTCTAAGCTCGATAGCACATTGGCCAAAGATAGCCGATGTGGGTATTCATAATCAGCCAAGGACTCGTAGGCATACCACACTATCCAGTCACTGATGAAGTCGTAGTATAAGGCCCTAAACCATCAGGCCAAGATGTCAGCGGACATTCTTATTCCCGGACGGCAGGCGACCGCCTCACCAAAGGACAGGCATCGACGGGTGGTTGGAGAGGCAGACTCGCGATGATCGGATGGAAAACGAAGAAGATCAAAGGAAGGGCTAGAATAAACTTTGGTCGTATACACATTAAGCTACAGTTGGAGGAACCACTAGGGACCCCCAAGGTGACCTACCTCATCACCGGCCGATAATCGGACCAATACCTAATGAAGAAGATAATAAAGGGAGCCAAGGAAGTACCGGCCAAGGGGGATCACAGCTCTAGAAGCTAGTTGTGTTGCTAAGAATTGGAGATGACAAGTAGGCCCGAGGGAGGACCCACAAAAAAGGAACCTCCCGAGCCAGAGGTTAAGAAAAGTGATGTGCTCTCGCTCACTAACAAGGTCGGTTTGCTTATTGTGATTTGCGATGTATTTGGCCCAGCCACCAATAGATTTGATGTCAAAATGGTGAGAAGGTTTGGATCAAAAAAAGAAGGGATCGGCCCTGAAGTAATATCGAGAGAAGTCAAGGCGGAGACATCAAGGAGGTTGGGACTCATCGGCCCATGACCAAAAAGAAATGCGTTCAACGTATTAGACTAGAAGTAGCAAGAAGACGCTAGCATCGGCTTGTTTTTGAAAAGGAAGAGCGAGAGAAAGGACGATGCAATGTGCAATCCCGGCTTGCTCCCAGGAACCCCGTTCCGATGCAACAACCCGGAGGTACCAGTTACGCCATCCAAGGAGCAGAGTAGGGAATGCCCTAAAACTTTGAGCCCAGTCAGAAAAAAATATTTTGAAATGTTTGAAAGGAATGTGCTGGGTCTCGGTATTAATGAAGCTAGTGGGATCAGGGTTACCATTTGGCCCCAAAAAGAAGCGGGACTGATGGCTAGCAATGGGGATCAGAATTTGGTTTTCCAAGCTCTGTAGAAAAGAAAAAAGAAAAAGAACAGTAAAGAAAATCGGCGGAAGAACCAAGAGAAATGAAGAATAGCAGAAAGTAAAAAGGGGCAAAGAATTACCATAGGGATGGAGTCGTTGGTCACCATCAGGAAGATCTACTGGAAATGAAGGTCACCGAAGAAGATGAAAAAACAGCGAATGGCAATGGTCGCAAGGAAACGACGGTGAACTTGGGTGACAAAAACAGAAGCAATGAGCAGAAAGTGTGAAGAAGAAGAGTGGAATGACAGGGGTACTTATAAAGCTATAAGAGATTCCTCGATGGTTGGGTCAAGCCGATTCCGCCGAATTCGGTGGGGCCACCTGCAACATTCGGCAAAATGTAATCGCGAGTACGGTTTTAAAAAATGTTGAAATCTTTGCAGACCCAAGATTGTAGGAACCAGATCTTCGGTTTAAAGAACACCAATATCAAAACTGTGTGGGATGAAGCCTAGTCCAATGTCACCACGAATAGACATAGATACATCGGACCAAGCAGCACCCAACGCAGTTGTGAATGGCCGAAGATGAAGAAGTGGGAAGAAGAGAGTAAATTATGAAGCCGGAATGCTAAGCGAAGTTATAAAAGTATTAGAAGATGAAGGGTTTCAGATGGCAATTAAGATGAAAAGATCGTGCGGGATAGACGTTTGAAAAGACATGGCAACAAGGATAATGAATGTTGTTAATTTTGAAGCATCAGCATCCACTTAATGCTCCAAAACTGGGGGGCATTTGTTGACGCCAAGATTTGGTAAAGTACAGGCTCAATAAAGATGTTGTAAGATCAACAAAAGTCAAGGAGGATCCGGTCAAGAAGAGTCAAGGAAGCCCGTCTATGCTGTTACAAGATGACCGGACGCAGAAGAGCCGATGGTGATAAAGATTAATAGAAGATAAAGATTATCCAGAATTGGTTAAGATAGAGTGCTTGGACGGCAAGTCTCCGGACTATAAATATGTACCCCTAATTAGCTTAGAAAAACACATCTCTGTCAATCAACTACTCGGCGTATCGCCACCCTTGGCTTCCAAGGTTTATTCGGCGGAGTTTGACACTCGGAGCTAGGCTGCATCGTTTCGATCTCCGGTGAAGAGGTGAGTCCCGCCACCCCCGACGTCCGTACCAATTAGGTTAGTATCCTCACTGAGATGAACGTTGAAACAGTACGGTCGCTGGTTGTTCTCGGTGTATTAGCTAGGTCTAAGGCTACATCAGTTCAGTTTGATCTCTTAGATTGATGTGATCTAGGTGTGATAGTTTGAGGCTTCATCAGTTTGGTTTGACATCTCTTGCTATTGTATCTCTTTCATGTTATATATCATTCATCTAAATAAAACATGCCTGATACTTTAACATATTATTAAGATCATCGTGACTCGCTACTATCTTTGTTAGGTCTGATCTAATTATTGTGATGATTTTCATGATATAGACATGTTATCTGACATGTTTTATTTATTTTTATCGGAGTACAAGCTAATGGGTTATCTTCAATTCAATGTCACATATTATTTGCCATCGGAGAGTGTTCATCGGCCCCCATGCGTAAAGCTTCTTATCTCATCGGTCGATGGCACGCCCACCGATTATTTTGCCCCTAGTTATCGGCCCTATGACCGATAGGCATGATATTCCACAGTTTCATCATCTTTACCACAGTCATTGGCTTGCAGCCAATTGGCTATGCTATTAATATCATATTTTATGTTCCCTTATCAGTTACAGGGTCAAACTAATTGGCACGTCTTGAACTCTTTTTCTAAGAACATAGGACCTGCACTAAAGTTTAGCAGATCTCTCAGATCACACGTGTGTCAAAGTGTGACAAAAAAAACGTACCAACAATGTGGCATGCCAATAATCAGGTACTAAAATCATCATTATCTCTAACAAAAAATCAAAACAAAATTAGAGGGATATGAGGCATCAAACCTTGGGTCGTGCTGAGACAAAGGTGGCTTGGTAAGGCAGAGGCAGCCAAGCAAGGTAGAGGCAACAAAGCAGCAGAGGTGGAGGTCTTAACGTCAGGTGGATGAGACGATGGAGTAGGGGCGTATGTTGGAGTTAGTGTCGATTATAAGTAGAGGGGTTTAGGGTTAGGGCATCGATAGAAGGCATTGTTATATTAGATTCCTATGCAAAACTATCAGTTTCAGAAGACTAGGAGAATATGTCAACTTCAAACAACCATAACTATTTATCTAGTAGGGGTTTATAGATCCACAAGTACTTGTTGAAAATCTTATGAAGTCTATTTTCAGATGGTTTTGGTCTTATATTAAAATTCGACATAATATGACCCCAATAATCAAAATAAGTCGAGTCTTTTTTTCTGTCTGAATCAGATTGGGCTTTGGCCTTGTAATGAGTCTTGTTCGGCTGGCCTATGTTTTGGCCGACCTCTCCGCCCCTCTACCATATAAATATATACCCAGTAGACACTAATTTTAGGATTTAGGTTTTACTTAGATAAATTTTCTATGCTGCAGTTTTGTCGTTACATTGGTTTGTAGAACCCAACTCGTGCTGAATTTTCCATCTGCAGTTTCAGATTGTGTTTGGCTTGTTCTTGTGAATTTATTTGATTATTTTTAGGAACAATGACCTTCATGGTTAGGTTGACTATGTAAGGTGTGACTGATAACGACTAGATATGCGAGTGTAGCGATTGCGAGGTGAAGATCCGCTGATTGGCGGCCTTAAAACATCAACGTTCACATGTCGCCAAATCGACGAACCTATGGAAAGATTGGGCGCCAACTCGTATAATATGAGGAATTTTTGTTGAAAACAAGAATTAATATATATTCTTATTAAATGTACGGTCCAAAACCACTACATTAGAAATAATAATCATTAATTAGTGACGGGCCATAAAAACCATTAATAATGGACATCATACTGTCACTCTTATAGTCATTTACGCTATAGTAATAGTCTAACAGGCGTTCTATAGGTCCATCACTAAAATATATATATGTATATGTATATATGTATATATATGTATATATGTATATATGTATATATGTATATATATGTATATGTATATATACGGCAGTGCTATTCTACACCACGTGTGTAGAATAGCTATTCTACACCGACTATTTTTAATAGTTGATTTTCTCAGTAGAATAACAATTGAATACTATTTTTTTTCTCAGTAATAGATTTCTCGGTAGAATAGTTATTCTACACCCGTGGTGTAAGATAGCATTTATATATATATATATATATATATATATATATATATATAGTAATTCACTGAGTGCCATAGGCACTCGGTGAAGCCCCTTTCTCACTCGGCAAACTTAACGCTGTGTTTCCCGTAGCGAGGGACAGGTCTCATTAGTTAGTAAACTAAATATAATATTATTAATTTTGTGATAGTGAATTCCTGAGAAAAGGAGAGACAACGAACACATATATTTGTCACAGTATAATATGTCAAGATTAATTTTGTTCTCTTGTATCTTGGCTTTCACCAGTTTGTTAAACTAGCACCATGGAGCTAGAGAGAATCCTCTCTACACAGCTTTTGATTGGCATGCTTTTGTAGACTTTGTGAAACACAGTAAAGCTATGCTAGTAGATCGAGTTATATATAATGGTCATAATATGACATATAGATTAATTTGTTTAAAATTAATCGTTGGTGGTTGAATGACGTGTATGCTAGCTCTTAATAGCTGTTAATAATTCGTTAGCCCACAAATCGGGATAAGAGAATTTGGGGATATCATAGTGGAAACTGAATTGCTTCTAGCTTTGAATGAGAAAATACAATCACGTACGGGTGTCTGTTCTTATTTATTAATTTCCGTATTGTCTCTGTGCGATTTGATGGCCACGAGCTGGTGTTTTGGTGATGTTGATCAATGCAGCTCACCGGCTAGCCGTTTCATTGGATATATAGGAACGGACCTAGCTAATCTGACATGCCCATTATATTTGATCATGGATGACGTTGCCTCTAAAACTATATATGTCTCGATCTACAGTCTACACGTATATGTACGTATATACCCAAAATTATGATAGAAATGTTTAAGAGCAGGGAGCTAGAGGCGCGTAAGTTAGTTATATTAGTTTATTTCAAGCATCTCAATCTAGATAAGTAACTTGGAAGACATAATTATCTTAGTAACGGTTGGAGAGGCATCAAATTTGCACGGCAAAATAATTAGGATGGCGCGCATATAAATAATCCAATTAAATGATAGGAATGCATAGAAGATGTGTACATATATTAATATATATATATATATGTCCAAAATAATTGCCAAAGAAGTAATTAATTAAGTACTAGCTAGACAGAGAGCTAATGAGGGTTAGATGCAAAGCACCATGTAAAGATTCTTTTGTGATCTGCCTTCTTCTACATAGTCGTCCTGACAATGTTGCTATCACTAGAAGCCGACCAATAATAATCAGTGGGCATCTTAATTATAATAAGTCATCATGCCACCAACTCTAATTCCTGGTCTCTCCTGAACTATGAGGCCTAATTATACCTGATCACCACACAAGTAGTAAGCACAATTATCACTTCCATCAAGCTAAGCTAAGCTAGATATATGCAAAAAATTGCCAGTGGGCCGGTTCTCTCCATGTACCAGTAATATAATTAAGTACCACTTGGGCGCACACACTTGCGTACAAAGGTATTTTCTGAGTGTCCGAAAGATTGCACTCGGTAAATTAAACATATACTTATAGCACATACCATATAATTCTGATAGTGTGTATTCTCAATAAATTTAAAATAGATAATTTCCTTTCCAATCGAGAAGAGTTTTCCTTGTATACATACACAATAATAATCACCTCCCAATAAATGCTTAGATATATAGTTGGTCAATTAATCCTCAGGCTCAAACATTAATTAGTTCAACTATTGAAACCAACTCTGCACAGGTTTTAATTAAAAATACCCATCAGACTATTAGCCGGGAGCTAGTCTGATTGGCACCTAACCAACAAACTAACAATATTTGGCTTCTTTTATAGCAGTAAATAACCATGACCAATAATACTAATCCTACTCCACTCCACCGGATAGGAACCACTAGGACATTTTTCCCCTTCGTTCCCTAGACAGCTGATCTGCCCCTTCTCCTATAAGTACAACCCCTCACAAGGACATGTACAGGAGTGTGCAAGCATGGTGGTGTCCCCTTAATTGCTACATCCTCGATCTCTGAATGCTAACTAGCTACTCTGATCTTCTCTCGATCGAAACCTACTCTAGTTCACGCGTAGTGTGTGTGTGTGTGCTGCAACTCGTGTGTCACGCACCCATCGTCCAAGAACAGCCAAGATTCCAAGGTAACCAACGCTAGCTGTTTACCATATCCCTCCGGCGAGTGCGGCGGATCGATCGATGGAGGGGAGTCGCAATAGCCCGGATAAGCAGTCGTCGGGCGGCAGCCCGGTGCCGGAGGAGCGCGGCGGTCGAGGAAGTGGAGGGGGCGGAGGCCGGTGGGCGGGGGAGCCGGTGCGGTCGAGGTGGACGCCCAAGCCGGAGCAGATACTGATCCTGGAGTCCATCTTCAACAGCGGCATGGTGAACCCGCCCAAGGACGAGACCGTCCGCATCCGCAAGTTGCTCGACCGCTTCGGTGACGTGGGCGACGCCAACGTCTTCTACTGGTTCCAGAACCGCCGCTCGCGCTCGCGCCGCCGCCAGCGCCAGATGCAGGCGGCCGCCGCAGAAGCCGTGGTCTCGTCCTCGTCCTCGTCCTCCTCCGGCAATAGCTCCCCGGCAGCTGCGAGCGCCACTGTGGGCCTCCCGTCCGCTGCCGTCCACACCATGGCCATGGGTGGGATCATGTGCCAGTACGAGCAGCAGGCGAGCTCGTCTTCGTCGTCAGGAAGCACGGGTGGGACGTCGTCGTTCGGGCTATTCGCGCACGGCGCGGGGGCCTCGAGCGCCGGCGGGTACTTGCAGGCGTCGTGCTGCGCGTCCGCGTCGTCCGCGCTTGCGACGACCGGGCTGATGGGGGACGTGGACAGCGGGGGCAGTGACGATCTCTTCGCCATCTCGAGGGAGATGGGGTTTGTGGAGAGCCCCCGCGGCTCGTCGACCTCGCCAACGACGCCCAGCTCCGCCGCGCAGCAGCAGCAGTTCTACTGTTGCCAATTACCTTCAGGTAAGTTGAGTACTCTAGTACCGAGAACGTCGATTAATTTTGGTGGTTGGCTAGCTACTCATCGATCGATCAATGATCAATCTCGAATCCTCAAGCATGCGTTTCCGCGATGTCTCGATCGCTTAAGGATTAGATTATTTTGTTCATCTTTTCCATCGAACAACTCTAATTAATCTTTACATCTTTTTGCAAGTTCTTGTGATTTTCTACTTCTGCATAGTGCATATATATAGTGATTTGCATATGCGTCTATATATATATCGAGTATCAACTGAATGAAGGAGCTTTTGACGGTGTAAATGCTGATTTCACCTCTACGTACTAGAATTTTGTTTGCTTGTATTGTAGAGATGCTGAATTCAAGGAGCTCTAGCCAGCTTGAATCTTTTGGGTGCATACTTTATTTGGTCTTCCATAGTTAATTGCATCAATTCTTGTTCGTTAGCGGCTCTTCAGTACACTAGTTCGGTTACATCTCCTAACTAGTGTCTACAAGCGCATAAGATCATAGTACATACATGGTACATGCGTGTCGTCCTCTAGCCCTCCACCACGATATGTTCCTGATTTTGCCGGAGTCTCAGTCTTGTTCTTGCTGCAGGGTGTGTTCTACTCATACGTACGGTGTATTTCGGAATTGGTTAATTTTTCATACAATCCGTTTTTAATCATCTGTGTGCATGGTGTGTATACATTGTTCCATTATGAATCATGCAATTGCACAGATGTGAACCATATACCTAGAAATGAGAATGAAAAAATAAACTCATTGAGTAGTTTCTTTGTAGGCTCTGGCGCTCTGCACCCATCATCCATGCTATCTTCAGATTCTTTCCACCCGGCCTGCATTATTTGTCGTTGTCTATCTATCCATTTGAAGTTCGTTCCATGCATGCACGAGGCACACATGCAATGAATTAGCACATGATTAGGATGATCCAATTATTGGATATCCAATAAAAGCTTTGGTCAAACAGGAAATTAAATCTGCCAATGTATAACTTTGGTGACATACTTTAGGATTTCCTGCATGCATGCTAGCTCATGAATAATTAAAATTTTCTCCCTTAGCCTATTCCTATATTATGTACAATCATCAACTTACCCACACCAGAGCTACTTCTGGGCTAAAACAAGCTAGCCACGGCTATATATAACTCATGCATGTTGCATGCATGTAAATATATGTAATCTCCATGCATATGCATGCACCAGATGAAGCAAAACAAGTTCATCCTTAATTTCATCATGCATTTGCCGAACTCTTGAAATAAAAATGACTTGGTATAAGTACACTCAAATAATAGATCGATTGAGGTAGCAACCGAGGGTAAAACATAGTAGCTAGCGCCGATCAACGGTAAATTTATGACGCACTAGAAATATTATAGACCATTTATTTTTTATTTAATGGTTTGGTTTAAAGACGGTGATCTATCCATCTTTTATTTTTTATTTTTTATAATTATATTTTTTATCCATAGAAATCTGGTGCTACTTTTTCAGGGCTTTTCTAATTATTTGCGCTGATTTTTCTCAACATGCATGAATTACTTTCCAATTTTCTGAATTAATTTTGCACGTCTTTAGTGGATGCCGGATTATCTCACGTATTATGATATATTCACACGCATGTAGATTACTATTGATTTCCCTCCTGCATGCGGCGCCTCCTTCCTTTTCTCCTACATTCCTAATATTGCTCAACGTATATTCCCGACTAGTCGACAACGGTGCCACTGCCACACCCGCCGCTGTGTTAGCGTCAAAATGCTCCGACGTTGGTCGTTATTCATCGGCGAGTAAACGGAGATCCAACGTTGCTCACTTGCTCGGGTAGTGAGGAGAAACATGAGAAGGAGGGGGCAGTGAGGAAGGAGCCGTGGAGAAGAACACGAGCATGACTGCAGTAGGCATCGAGCAGAAGATAGCAGGTGACCGGCCGGTAACAACCGGTTACCAAGTATTTCTAATTTTAATTTGTTTTTAATTCTAACTAAAATTAATGGTCGAGATTAATCTGAAGTAATGTGTGCAAACTCAATTTATAGTAATCTGGTCATAAGATTTGGTTTGTTGTCTCATGCATTCGTTGCTAATTTCTTGTGAGTTGAATAACATATATACATGTATGCATGCTGTCTATCTGCGTGCTGTTTGGCCTTGCTGGCTGATTGCCTGCCTGCGTTGCTAATTCCAGCGACGATCACGGTGTTCATCAATGGAGTCTCAATGGAGGTCCCAAGGGGTCCAATAGACTTGCGAGGCATGTTCGGCCAAGACGTGATGCTCGTCCACTCCACTGGGGCCCTCCTCCCAGTCAACGGCTATGGCATCCTAATGCAGAGTCTGCAAATGGGAGAAAGCTACTTTCTGGTAACCATCCATCTCCAACCTCTAGCTCAGTACTCATGTCATCATCTCTTCGGCCTGGCCTACTCGTCAATGCAGTTTCTTCATTCTTGAAAGCACCGTACCACGTACATTAATTCATGCATGCAGTGTATAACTAATCTTGTGGTCTTCTCAAATTCAATAGCTATAATGCATTTGTGTGAGTATGTGTGATCATATATCTCACGTTGTTGTGTTTCCTGATCAATCCATTGCAGGTCGCTATATAGGCCAAATTAAAACAGCTCCCGTTGCCGTAGTTTTCTTTTTCTCTACTCGATACTCGTTGGATCAGATGCATGGACAGACCTGGTGCTGCAATTCTTGATCAACATCGATCAAAGGAATACTTGGATTCTAAACCATTGAGTTTATATCGATCGATCGTCTCTATAGGCTAGCTAGTTATGAAAAGCAATTAATATGTGTATTTAAGCATCATCAAGTACTATTACGCGTACTTATATATATGTGTGCCCTTGAAACCTATGAAAGCGTGGGCGGTCGAGTGTGTCATTAGTATACAGATTACAATGCGACACGGTGGCGTCTTCTCATCATTTCCATATATAACTCCATATTACAATATGTATATATGTGCCTTCTCTTGGCTGTAGAGCTATATATATTCTTTAATTTGAGCATTTCTGCATGTTTTGTTGGTTTATTTACCGTGACATATATATAGGTCCTCCAAGGGCTGGACCCAAAACTGAAATAGATTTGAAGTTGAACAGCTGAAAAAGTATGTAGTTCCATTTTTTCAATGTATTTTCTTTAAAAAAATACACATACTCCACAGCCTCCGCTCTTAAAAAATTTAGAATTTATTATCATTTAGTTCAACTACAGATTCGTCGGTCTAAGAGTTGAAGTCTTGCCAAGTAGGCCCATAATGCTATGTGTCAGCCAAACGCGCGTGCCTTGGAATGTTTGTGCTTAATTCTTGGAATTCTAAAGGGTGTTCGGTTCCGTGCACTAAAGTTTAGTCTGTATCACATCATATGTTTAGATATCAATTTGAAAAACTAAACTTGAACTAATTATAAAAATAATTCCAGAATCAGAGGATTATTCGCGAGACAAATTTATTAAGCCTAATTAATCCATAATTAGTAAATGTTTACTATAGCATCACATTATCAAATCATAGTGTAATTAGACGCATTAGATTTGTCTCGCGAATAATCCAACGATTATGAATGGATTTTATAAATAGTCTACATTTAATACTCCAAAATAGTATCTAAACATTCGATGTGACGAGACTAAAATTTAGAATAGAGAAACAAACACCTCCTAAACTATATCATTATTTTTCTTCGTACCTTCTTTGTCTCTAGTAGCTTGTACGTGTGTTTTGTTCCGTAAATCATATATATACTGCATTATTTGTCGGTAGGGCTTAGGTAATTTTTTACTTAATTTACAGCTAGCAATCATATATTATTAATGTTCAGAAGACTGAATTCAGATATGTACAATAGACCTGCTGTGATGATTCCAACTATATATTCACAGGTGCATCTATCCTAGGGCGGATTCTAGTGTACGTGTTTGCATCCTTGTAAATGTACAGGTGTAGAGTTTGTTGCACAAAGTAACAAAGATTTGTGTGTGCATAACAACATATGCAGGCCATATGCCAACATTCATCTATATATATCTATGAAAAATGCACTAGTTATATATCACCGAGAGATTTATTAATTTGCTTTATAGTGCCAGAAATTTTGTGTACTCGAGCACATGAGTGTTAAGCAAAGGTTAGAGCAATAATTCCCTCACTAATATTCCTCTGATGTTAATTTCCCTTTAAAATTGCTTCTCCTCTAGGTGTCAAAACTGTGGCACCCAGCACATTATATCTTGCAGTGTTTAAAGAGAGAAATATTAAATAAAGAGAATGTTTTAACAGGCATTTTATTTGCCGCTAGCTTATTGTGTACGATTGCTTCTCTGTAATATTTTCTTTAGTATGGCTAGCGCAGTTAGAGATGGACGACGGAGAGATGCATTGAACATAGCCGCAGATTGCATGCGAAACAAGACACATACGGCATCATATCAAACGGCCATGTAGTTAATAATTAATAATCTGTGCGCAGCTTATCGAGCAGGGCGGTCGGCGCGCCGGCCAGCTCTCGGTCGATCGATCTGCGGTGGCCGTGGGCGAAGGGGATGTGTCAAGCGCGCGCGCGGCGCCCTCGCGATGGTCGGCATGCATGGCAATGGCATGCACACCTTACCTGCCGCACGCCCATCGCCACCGGCGCCACCGCCCCATGTACATAGCCTGTCGCGACGGAAAGCGCGCCGGTCTCCTGCACGCGGCTGTTTAATTCCCCCGCCGGATAAAAAGCACAAATCAATCCCCTCCCGCACGATACATTCTAGGCGTTTTCTGCTGGCGCTCTGCGTGAACACGTACGCGGTTTTGGAGCCAGCCTCTGATCTGGTAACTCGTCCAGCTAGCTAGCTCTACTCGCATGTACTACGTAGATTCAAAAAGCAAATCGTTTTAAAAACATTTTTAGATATTAAAGAATTATTAATTAGCTACCTCTACTCGTATATACTCTGTAGATCAAAAAACCAAATTGCATTAAAAATATTTTTAGATGTTAAAGAATTATTAATTAGTGTATTTTTTTGTTTGCCTATATTAAATACAGTGTGGAAGTAAAAACAACGTGAAAAACATAGGAATTAATACACCATCGAGAGTATATGAACATACAAAATATACAATAAAATACAAAATAACTTATTTCAGACGACGACTTTAGATATAAGTCTAAAATAACTTACTTTGTTGGACTTTGAAATGAGTATGAAATAAGTCGGTAGATCATTAGATTGGTTCATTAACCAAATCTATTTCTTGGAAGTATAGTTTAGTAATTCTTGGAAGTATAGTTTAGTAAGGGTAAACTATGGCATGGCATGCATGGCATGGCATGGATGGAATTTGGATCTAACCCGCAAGGTGTGCATGCCATTATTGCCATGCCGACCGGCGCGAGGGCGCCGCGCGCGCGCTTGACACGTCCACTTCGCCCACGGTCGGCCACCGCGCGCGCGCACGCCGGGCCAGATCGATCGACCGAGCTGGCCGGCGCGCCGACGTGACCGGCCTGCTCGATAAGCTAGCTGCGCGCAGATTAATAATAATTAACTACATGGCCGTTTGATATGATGCCGTATGTCTTGTTTCGCATGCAATTTGCGGCTATGTTCAATGCATCTATCCATCCATCGCTAACTGCGCTAGCCATATATACTACAGAGAAGCAGTCGTACACAATAAGCTATCGGCAAAAAAATGTCTCTTAAAACATTCTCTTTATTTCTCATTATCTTTAAATAATATTTCTCTCTTTAAACAATGGAAGATAGCTCTGGTGGTATATAAACTACTTAAGTAGACTAGATAATATCGTGCTAATGTCCATTTGAAAACATATTAAATACAGTACGGAAAATAAAAAATAGTGCGAAAGACAAAAGAATTAGCACACTATCATAAATATAAATGTTTAAAATATACAACAAAATACAAAATACCACATTCGTTCTAGAATATAAGTTATTCTGGCTTTTGCCAAATTTATGTATGGGTGTCCAGATTTATTGATCCATAAATAAATTTAGTAAAAACTAAAATGACTTATATTCTATAACACGGAAGGAATAACGTATTTCAGACATCTTCATTTCTGAAGAAGGCCATGTAGATGTGGTGTCAACTCGCTCACAACAACCCTTCCACATTTAAATACAAGTTTAAAATTACTTGCTTTGTTGGAACTCGCGGGAGTATGAGACACGTCGTGTCACGCCCGCAATTTCTTGGCCACTGGTCGTGCCCAGGCATGCGCCCGAGCCGCCGCTCGTGGCTGTGCGCCTGCGCCACGTCGCGTCCGCACGCCGCGCCCGACGCCGCGCCATGCCCTGTCCGAGCGCTCGCCGTACCACCGCTCACGCCATCCACGCCTTCGCCTCGCCGCGTCCGTACCGCCCTCGTCAGCCACACCGCACGCCCATGCCCTCGCCGTTGACGTCGCGCCACTCCCGTACGCGTCGGCACGTCGCCGCCATGTCGCCGTATGTCGAACACCTCACGGACCGTCGGTCCGTCGTCGACCCCCTAGCGCCACCTCACCATTGACTCGCGTGCACCGTCTCATCGCGTCCAACCACCCTCACCTACGCCCGAGCGTGCTCCCGTGCCGTCGCCATCAAGCCGCACGTTGCCGCCCATACCGCCGCGCGCATAAAAGGCCTCCTCGGCTCGCCTCAGTGCACCCACGCACTCCCCACACACTCCTCCTCACGTTCTAGCCCTCGCCGGAGCCAACCGAGGACGACCGCGCCTGGATTTCACCGAAGCCAATCGCCACCGCCACGGTTCGTTCCCCCCAATCCCTCTCCCCGTTGGTCTTATCCTCGCGACATGAGTGGGAACGCGATCACTAACCTTTGGTGCACCCTACCCCGCAGTCAATTTCGCCGGAACTCGCTGTCACCCGAAATCCCCAATTTCGCCACCTTACGTCGAGCTCTGACCAAGGTACCACCATTTTCAAATTAATTCATGCTAGAGCATCCCCATGAGTAGTAGAACATGTTCCCTAGCTCGTCGTGGACGTAGGGTAGCCGTAGCTCGCCGGCGACGAGCTCGCCCAATTTGGCATTCGGGTCACCGTCGCCAGGGCACTACGGGCCACCGTATCTCAATCCAAGAGCACCGGTACCTCCGCAATGCCCTAAGGATGGTAAAAATGACCCCCGATGTCTCGCCGGAGCTCCGCCGTCGCTATTAAAAATCCCAAACCGAACCTACTGTTTGCCGGTATAAAATCCAAACCGTAGCTCCAATGCCCAATCCAACCGTTGGATATGTTCATCTAGTTGTACTCTGGCTACTGTTAAAATTTCGTAGCAATCGGAGCTAGCACTACAACAAAACAGAAACTTTTCGTTAGCCATTTTAACTTCCGTCGGCTTTTCGACAAGCCGACGGAAGTTATTTTACTTCCATCGGCCTTAAGTAGCCGACGGAAGTTAAACTAACTTCCGTCGGCTTTTACCTGTGGCCGACGGAAGTTAACGTGTCTGTGGTCCGGGCCGATACATATCCCTTAACTTCCGTCGGCCACCATTAAAGCCGACGGAAGTTATCCGTCGGCTTTAATGGTGGCCGACGGAAGTTAAGGGATATAATCCCCAACCCCGTGCGCGCGTACAGGGAGACCTAATCCCTGTACGCGCGCCCACTTCACGCCGCCACCGCCCGCCTCCTGCCACCGCCGCCCGTCGGTGCCCCGCCGCCGTCGTGCCCCCGGCCGCTGGCCACCGCCCACGCCGCCGCCCGCCTCGCGCCTGCGCCACCGCCCGCCCCCGGCGCCCCGCGCCACCGCGCCGGCCGCCGCCCCGTCGCGCCCCCTCCAGCCAGCGCGCGCCCGCGCCCCATCCCGGCTAGCGCCGCCCTCCGCCGCTCCCCCTCCCGGCCAGCGGCCCGCCGGCCGTGCCACCCGCCGTCGTGCCCCCTCCCGGCCAGCAGCACGCCGGCCACCGCCCCGTGCAGCCCGCCGCCGCGCACCCTCCCGACCGTCACCACCCCCTTCCGGCCGCCGCCCCCTGGTCGTCGCCGCCGCCGCCCGTCGTCGCCGCCCATCTCGTCGTCCAACGAAGTAATTTTTTCGGCTTTTTTTCACTTTTTATTTGTGATATATGTGTCACATAAATTGTTAATGTGTTATTAGAAGATATATATATGTCACCCAAGATAAATTGTTAATGTGTTATTTTTTCAATTTTTATTTGTGAATTGTGTGTCACATAAATTGTTAAGGTTAGAAGATATGTGTCACATACATATATATATAGTTGTTAAGGTTAGAAGATATGTGATTTTACGTATGTTTCACGCTTTTAAATATTTTTCATATATATGCGATGTTTTATTTTCATATGCAATATATGTTGTGATATTATGTATATATGATTCTAATTATATTATTCTACATATGCATATAGTTTTAATGATTTCATTGGGTGATTATTAGTATTATATATATACTTTATTATATATATTCCTTTTCGTATGCAATATTTTATTTGACAACAACGTAGATAGTGTAACGAAACCTTTGCGTCACCCGTTTCGGACCAACATGTCTCACACGTGTCATGCGTGTGAGATGTGTAGGTCCGAAATTGTCCCTTTTTGGACAGCCTCAGAGTGAACGACAGAGCGTGGTTTTATGACGAGTCATGAGTCCGAATGGGATTTCAGTAACATAACCTTGTTGTTCTCCATTGTACCATTATCAGGCGTGCAATTGGAGAACAGCGGGGTTATGCTGCTGAAATTTCGTTCGGACTCATGGCTCGTCATAAATACCACGTTTTGTTGGTCACTCTTGGGTGGGTTTAGGACCTATCTTGGGTGCGGGCCAGGAGGAAGGTGCTGAGGCTGCCGGCGGGTCCTTAGTATCTTTCAGGACGAGCCACCTGGTCGCCCCACCAGTAGTCTCTTCCGGTGGAGCCAAGATCGAGATTACGCCTGTAGGTGACGGGTAAGTGTAATACTCTTCTGTTGTTTTGCTTTTTTTCAAAAAATTTCTTTCACTAAACTAATTAACTTTATTTATTATGTATTTCTAGATCTTGGATTGACTCTCGGTTTGACGGCACTTCGAGGGTCAGGCAGGTTAACCAGATATTGGGTAACATGTGCCGTCTGCACTACCCAGGGGTGCTGACAATGCCGACCGGTGAGCGGGTTCTACGCCAGACATGGGACCAGTACCGGTTTGCTCCTGACGGGCGCCACGGAACTGCTCAGGGGGCGGTGTCTCATGACTTCTGGGTATGCAAGTGTTTTTTCAATCTTCTTTTAGGCTTTTCGAGTTACAACACTTTACTAACCATTACTTTTGCAGTTACGTTTTTGCTTGCCAGAAGTCGGCAATCACCATAACCATGCCCTTCAAGTCTTCAACAACAATGCACATAAGGTGGTGAAGGACGCCATTTCGTATGCCCGCATTCAAGCGAACAATGCTTACTACAAGGAGAAGCTAGGGCAACGAATGAGCAAGGCGACAGGCTCATCGTCAATCTATTTAACTGAAGAAGAATACCGTTCGGTAAACAATACTAACTTTTTAAATCTTCGATTGTTGAGATTTGTTGTCATATAATACAAATAGCATCTCTGTTCAGGTGAGGATTCCGTGGTTTGCAAACCGCGAGGACGCCTATTTCGAATTCTGCAAGATTTGGTCTTCAGCCGCATTTAAGAAGACTTCCGAGCAGAAAAGACAATGCCGCGGGACGGATCCGAAGCACAGATATGGTGCTGACGGACATATTCGCCACGCTAAACGCTTGGTAAGACCTCCTTCTGTCACTCTCTAGCTATAGATACATTGTAATGCGACTAACTCATTTCTAATGTACAGGAAGCTAAATCTGGCAACGTGCCAAGTGACATAGAGGTGTATACCTCTGGTCACAAAGGAAGCGATCCGACACAGCCAGATGTCTTGTGTAGCCAGACAGCCACGGACCATTTGGTGAGATGTTATTAAGAGTTTACGTAATTTCTTTTTTCTGCGTCTAGCTAATCAGACACCATTTTTGCAGGCGCAGTATGGTGAACACATGGTTCGACTCCATGGAGAGGACTATGATTGGCGGAGAGAACCTGTGGACCAAATGGCCGTGTACTCCAGCGGAGGTGGCAAAAGCCATGGACGGTGAGACAATGTTTTTATTAATGTTTTGTGTATGGTATTGTGATGGTAACTAACTCATTGAATGTTGCAGGTACTCCATGTTCAATGGAGTTATTGACTCGAGAGCGGTGAGAGCTCAGAAGTCAGCTCAGTCGTCGCAGAGCTCCGTCGGAGTTGGCTCCAGCCGTCATCGCTCAGAAGAAAATCCGGAGATGGTTCGGATGAGAGAGGAAATGAGGTGGCGCGACGAGCACAACAGGAAACAACAAGAGTACTATACCGCCTTCTTAGCACAACAGCAAGCGATGATCCAAGTAAGCTTAGTTTAGAGTGTTGCAGTTCAAAAGTATTCAGAAATAGGTTTAGAACTAACTGATTACATTACAACATGTGTAGCAACTAGCCCAGCAAAATAGTGGATTTGACATGTCCATGTTCCAACCACTACCTCCCCCGCCACCACCACTATCTCCTACATCACCTGAGGTACCTCCTAAATACTTAAGTTAGCGTTTAGAAGGGTAGTTGAGTTCGTTTCTAATTTTGTCTATTTCTTCAGTGTTTCCGTACGCCTGGTCAGGATGGAGCCTCCGGGGCAAATGTGGACGAAGCGGGAGGCAGCGGCGGCGCCCACGACCCAAATGTGGGCGATCAGTGAGTATGGATGTGTATAATGAACCTGGATTGAATCTCGATATGTTATGTGACTTTGTATGTGAATTTTGATGGTATATGTGAATGCGGATGTGTATTGTGACTTTGAATGTGAATTAAGTTGTGTTATGTGATTTTGGATGTGATGTGTGAAGTTTTGGATGTGAGATGTGATTTTGGATGTTATATGTGAAGTTTGAATGTGATTTTGGATGTGAAATGTGAATTTGGATGTGTATTGTGAATGTGATTGAAATTGTGGTTGGATGTGAGTGTGAGTAGGGGAACCAGGAAAAAATAAAAAAAATACCAGCTAACTTCCGTCGGCTTTTACCATAGCCGACGGAAGTTAGCTGGTTTCGGCCACGTGGGTAGAAAGGCTAACTTCCGTCGGCTTTGGCCCTAGCCGACGGAAGTTAGCTGCCCCTAACTTCCGTCGGCCAGACAGGCCGACGGAAGTTAGCGCCCCTCTGCTGACGTGGCAGAGTTCGGGGCTAACTTCCGTCGGCCACGTCAAGCCGACGGAAGTTAGCTAACTTCCGTCGGTGGCCGACGGAAGTTAGCTAACTTCCGTCGCCACGCTTCCATCAGCCAAAGGCCGACGGAAGTGAGCGTTTTGCTGACGGAAGTTGCCTTCTTCCGTCGGGAAAGGGCTAACTTCCGTCGGCTTTGGCCGACGGAAGTTGCCTGGATTGTTGTAGTGTAGGATGACAAAGTTATGGCCCGGAGAAATTTCGGCCGTTGGAGGTCGTCTTCAACCTCCAGCCGCCGCGCCCTCCCTGCCTTCAGTCTCTGGCCCGTGGGGCCCGCACGTCAGTGCGCTGTGCCAGGATGACGGCTCGGGCCCACATGTCAGCGCCTGCAGCCCAGGCTTCTGCGCGCCAGGCCGCACGCCAGGCCGGCCGCACGCTCAGCAGCGCCTTGGGCCGTTTTCGGCCGGCCCATTGCCAAACAGTGCTTTTTTTATTTTATTATATGAATTCCAGGAAAATAAAGCTAGGTCGGCCCAACAGCAATGAACAGTACAACTTTCGAATTTTCAAATTAATTTCCTGGTCGGCCCACTGTGAATAGTAGCTTTTCTGTTTTTCCGGTTTTCAGAATATGTTTGCAACTTTAAAAATTCGTAGAAAAATCATTTCAACTCAGAAAAATTCCATTCAAATTTCTATAAGTTTGTAAAAATCTAAACTTTACATAAACAATATTTTTCCAAATTTTTAAAAGATAAATAAACTCTTTAAAAATTATTAACTCTAAATTCATATTAGGGGTTGAAACCAAAGTTCCGGAAGGAAACGACTTCGACGATCCCGACTATTTCCCCGAGCAAGGCAAGTTTTTTTCCTTTGAACATGTTGAGCCCAATTGATTTAAAATTAAACTTGCTATATGCAAAATAGGCCCCACACACACATACACTTTTCATTCACTACAGGAAAACGATAAACTTCCGTCGTCTCCTGGAGGCCGACGAAAGTTAAGTTAACTTCCGTCGGCTTCTGACAGTGGCCGACGGAAGTTAGCAGGGATTTTTCCGCGGCCGATCGGATCCCCCTAACTTCCGTCGGCCAGCATTAAAGCCGACGGAAGTTTTCCGTCGGCTTTAATGCTGGCCGACGGAAGTTAGGGAATTTATTCCCCAACCGCGCGCGCGTACAGGGAGCCTTAACTCCCTGTACACGCGCGCCCGGCCCGTTCCCCGCCGCCGCCGCTCCTACGCCCGCCGCCTCCCGCCGCCGCCGCCGGTGCCGCCCGGTCCCGCGCCGCTCCTCCCCGCCGCCTCTGGCCGGCCGCCGCCGACCGCGCGCCCGCGCCCGCCGCTCCTACCCGCTGCCGCCGACCACCACCGCCGCTGGCCAGCTGGTCCCGCGCGCCCGCCGCCGCCTCCCACGCCGACCGCCCCGTCGCTCCTTCCCGTCGCCTCTGGCTGGCCACCAACGACTGCCCGCCGCCGCCTCCGGCCGCTGCCCGTCGTCGTCGCCCGTCGCTGCCCGACGATCAAGTAAGTACGCCACATTGCATGTACATTCTATCTATGTTTGTTTATGTTTACGCTAATTGTAATGATGTAATAGTTGAATATATGCTTGTTTGGTCATGACATGATTTCTATCCTTGTTTGGACAGTTCACATGGTATGACCGAACAATTCTTCTTTTGGTGCTGTTGTAAGATGTCTCACCTTTTCATACCATGGTTTGAACAAATATTGCATGATATGGTAATGATTATTTTCATGCAAAAATTAGACCAAACTTTATGTTATATTAGATACAAAGATAATTGAACTAGCTGTAGAAATAACTTAGCTAAAATGTATGATAGGTGGATAGCATGAATGGTGGAAAATGTGGAATCGGAAAGTGTTTAATTGCCCATGGACTTCGCCGATTGGAATAATTATAGTACAAGAGTAGTGTGTGAGATTTTTGTTGATCAAGTAGTTGTGCATAACTGTCTAAATACGTATTTAAACATAACGGGATATGAAATGGTTATCGAAACTGCAAGGACCGGTCTTAGGTAAACCAAGCGTCAAGTTGAAAACAAATGGGACAAACTTAGGATTGAATACAGTTGTTGGAAGAAGTTAGCTAACTTCCGTCTCCTCGCTTCCGTCGGCCAAAGGCCGACGAAAGTTAGCTTCTTCCGTCGGGAAAGGGCTAACTTCCGTCGGCTTTGGCCGACGGAAGTTGCTTGTTTTGTTGAAGACAAGTTCTGCAACTACTACTGTGATGGATTGTTATTATTTTTAATGCCAGTCTCAACAAGTTTATGAATTTGTTTGAGTGTTCTTGTGAATTAATGCAATTGCTAATTCAACAACGGTCAGTATATATAGTGGTAGAACTAGCTTCTTGTATTTTTTTGTATGCAATTTTTTATTTGACAACAACGTAGATAGTGTAACGAAACCTATGCGTCGCCCGTTTTGGACCAACATGTCTCACACGTGTCATGCGTGTGAGATGTGTAGGTCCGAAATTGTCCCTTTTGGGACAGCCTCAGAGTGGGCGACAGAGCGTGGTTTTATGATGAGTCATGAGTCCGAATGGGATTTCAGTAACATAACCTTGTTGTTCTCCATTGCACCACTATCAGGCGTGCAATTGGAGAACAGTGGGGTTATGCTGCTGAAATTTCGTTTGGACCCATGGCTCGTCATAAATACCACGTTTTGTCGGTCACTCTTGGGTGGGTTTAGGACCTATCTTTTCCTATAGACCATGGTCGTCATGGCATCGCCTGCGCCGATTAGGCGTCCAGGCGGTCACCGCCGGACGCCATGGTGAATCGCCTCTCCTGGGTGGAGTTAGGCGCCTAGGCGATCGCCAGGCGTGTCTGGGCGGGCGCCTAGGGTCCGTGGTAGTGTCTAAGGCATGGCACAGGCCTTTCGGTTAACCCTGTTCCCTTGCGTCGCGGGCTCTGCTTCCCCTTGCGTCGCCGGCGGCCCAGCCGCCTCTGCTTCCCCTCCGTTGTCCGGAGGCGGAGGCGGAGGCGGAGGGTGGCCAGGGTGTGTGTATGTTGCGAGCCCTTTTATAACGGCTAGTGCGTGAATCTTCTTGATTGAATGAATGTTTTGCATATAGAATGGTTGAGGACGATCGACGGTGGATGTATAGTGGTTGGATGAAAAGTGGATCTCACACGAGGGAGTGGGTAATCAACGCTGAGAAATTTGTTGATCGTGCATTCGCTTTGACAACAAACACTGGCGCGAGGTGCCCATGCATGAAGTGCAGAAATTCTCGTTGGCAAGACAAGAGGACGTTGTCATTGCATATTTGCAAATATGGTTTCGTGCCAGGTTATGAAGTTTGGTCTTTTCACGGCGAGACAGGCCGTGAAAAAATGGTATTAGTAGTGGAAGAAAAAGATGATAGCGTTGCTGACGATAGGATGGATGAGATGGTTGATGCTATACGACCGGAGTTTGAATCAGACCCCGAGGATCCTCCAACACCGGAGGTTCAAAAGTTTTTCGACATCCTTCGAGCTTCAGAAGAGCCATTGCATGAGCACACCACCGTAAGCGTTCTCGCTTTCGTGACTCGTATTATGGCTATTAAGTCAAAGTTTGCATTTTCAAACAATTGTTATAAGGAGCTCTTAAATCTGATCAACGATATCCTTCCTAAGAACCATAAGGTGCCGAAAGACATGTAACAGTCAAAGAAAATGCTTTCTGCTCTCGGTATGGAGTATGAGAAGATTGATGTGTGCCGAGATAATTGTATGCTGTTCTGGAAAGAACATAGTAATGAGGTGAAATGCTTAAAATGTGGTAAACTGAGATTCGTAGAGGTCGTAAATGAAGACGGAGAGAAGGTGACGACAGAGGTTGCTCATAAGCAACTTCGTTACATGCCTCTTACACCTCGGGTAAAACGATTGTTTCTCTCAAAGAAAACTTCTAGACATATGCGATGGCATAAAGAAGGTGTACGTGAGAATAATCAAGTAATGGTGCACCCATCTGATGGTGCGGCATGGAAGGCTCTAGATGATTTTGATGCAGACTTTGCTAGTGATGCAAGGAATGTTCGCATCGGGTTGGCAACTGATGGATTCACGCCTATCAATGTAACGACATCGTCGTACTCTTGTTGGCCTGTGTTTGCTATTCCATACAACCTTCCACCTTCGTTTTGTATGAAATATGAATTTATGTTCCTGTGTCTCATTATACCCGGTCCAGATCATCCTGGAACACGACTAAACGTGATGCTGAAACCCTTAATTGAAGATTTGAAACAATTGTGGAAAGGAGTTGAAGCATATGACTATGACCAGAAACAAAAATTCAATCTTCGAGTTGCGTATCTGTGGTCGGTCCACGATTTTCCGGCATACGGTATTTTTTCTGGTTGGAGTTGTCATGGAAGGTTGACATGCCCGATATGTGCGAAGGACACAGATTGTTTCCGTCTGAACTTCGGGGGAAAGATTTGTTACTTTGATTGCCATAGATGCTTTTTGCCCTTGAATCACCCATTTAGGTTACAGAGGAACAATTTCAAGAAGGACAACATTGTTGTAAAGGGACCATTGTAACACCCCAAGAAATAAAAACAAATAAAATAAAAGAAAATATTTATTTAAATCATTTCTGGATTTATTTATTAAAGAAAAATCCTAAAAGAGCCCTAATAAAGCCAAACAGGAAGGAATATTCAAAATTTGGACTTGAAAATTTTATGAGATAAACTAGAGGCCAAAATATAATTTTAGGATTTTTTACAAATTTTTATCAACAGTAATTCAACCCTTAATCAAATATATAAATTACTGGATTTATTTTAAATCAGAAAAGGATTAAAATTCTAAACGGGCTGCAACCTTCAAAGTCCCCGAGCCCAGCCCAGTCCAAATCACCAGTCACTAACAAGTGGGACCCAGATGTCGGCGCCGCTCCCCTCTTCTCTCCCACCCGCGCCCGCCTCGGCCCCACCAGTCAGCCACAGTCGCGCCCCCTTCCTCCCTCTAGCAGGTGTGGCCCGCCTGTCGGCCCCTTTCCTTTTCCGTTCGCCCACTGACAGGTGGAGCCCACCTGTCAGGACCTTCGTCCCCGATGGAAGGGGATCGCTCCCCTTTCCTTCCGGCGACCCCCTTTCCTTCCCTCGCCGCCGTCCGCCCCGATCCGGTTGGATCTACCTCGGACACCTTTCCCCGGACCCCCCCCCCCCCGATCCCTTTCCGCCCTTAGGCCACGCGTTTTGACGAGTATGGAAGCCGGGCCAAGGGAATGGAACCCTCACCGGAGAAGGAAGGAAACCTTCGGTTTCCTTCCATTTGGCCGCCGCTGGTGACCCTATAAATACCCCTCGGCTCACCGCATTTCACCCACACCCCTAAAGCCCTAGCCGAAGCAATCCCGAGCGCTCGACCCCCTTTCTTCGGTTTCCTCTCCTACTCCACCTCCGGCCGCCACTCTCCGCCACCTCGGACCTCCCCCGTCCTAGCTGTCGCCACCGTTGTGCCCGTCGTCGCCCGCCCGTCCTCGGCCACCCCTCCGTTGGCCGAGAACGCCGCCGGATCGTCGTCGCCGTCGAGCTCCCGAGGAGGCATCGACATCTACCCTCGCCGCCGGCCGCCATCCTTCGCCCATCCTCGCCGCCGCAGGTATGGTTTGAACCGCCGTACTCCCCTCGTTCCATTTCCGCCAGTAGCTAGGCACCTAGGCGCTCGCCGTCGCCGCCGCCACCGCGCCCGAGGCCACCGTCGCCGGAGACGAAGGGGGTACTCGACCCCTTAACGCGTGCCGTGCCGGATCCCATCTGAGCCGCACGATCCCGATCCGGATCTAATCTGAGCCCTCAGATCTGGTCAAACCGGTACCCTTTAATCCTGGCCGTTGATCGCTACTTAAAAGGTTGACTCAATCTGGTGTGTCCACGTCATACCGATTCGTAGGATCTAATCGCAGCCGTCCATTTTCATTTAACCGTTCCGCCTCGCGCCTGGCCGCTTGATCTGGATCGGACGCTCCAGATCGGTCCGGTCCACGCGCACAGTGCGCATGTCCACTGTGAGCCTGGCTCACCGTGGACCAAAACTCTTTTTCAGTTTAAATAAAATTCCAGAAAATTGTTTAAACTATGAAAATTCATAACTTGCTCATTTTGACTCCAAATTTCACCATTCAAATTTTGTTAAATTCAGTATATTATTCTCTACACTTTTATGCCATGAAAACAGTATGTTACCTTAGCACAAAATAAACTTATGGATTAAATAAATAAAAACCCCTTAGGGATAAATTAATAATTCAGGAAAAGAAGTAATAAAAACCCCTAAAACTAAACTTTTAATATTAACTCCAGAATAATAAAGCTCAAATCACATATTTGAATCATAAAATTTAAATGATTATGTTTGGTGATGCTTTATTGAATGTATTGTTTATTTATTTTTCCGTATCGAGAAGACTACGAGTTCGTCGAGGAGCCGGAGTTCTACCCCGAGGTTCCTCCATCACCATTTGCTGAACAAGGCAAGTCATCGACCACCCCTGTGGAAACAATTGATCATTATTGAGCCCATGTTTTAATAAAGTATCGCTATAACTCATAGGTTAATATTGCATTAGTCCAATATCAAGACTTATACTTATATTTATTAGATCCCCGTCCTTGTGTGCAAACCCAAGCCATGCTTATTGAGCCTTAACTCCTTGTCACTCTACTATAAGAATTATTAGCTAGTGCTCAATGTACCGGCACAACTGCTATAGGATAAAAAGAATGAGTCGTAGATAGATGGATTCTGGTATATGAAATACCCCATTATTCTTGTCTCTGGACTCTGTTGGAGTTGGCTAGGTTATAAGTATGGTGGGTTCCGGGTGCAAGCTCGGGCATTGGTTTGTCGCACCCGGGGCACTATAAGGACCGGTCTGCGGGATCTGTTGCAAAGCACTTCCGTACCAACCACAAGTCTAATGGGTAAGTCCTAACTGGAAGTATGGAATACTCCGACTCGATGCACCATAGTGGAGGGGGCAAGGGGCAAGCCTGCGGGCGACTTGTACCGATGAGGCTCAAGGGGGGGTATGGTGGGGCTTCGATGCGTCGGGACACCGTATGAAACCCATAAGAGGGTGCTGTTGAGTCGGGGAGGACTATATGGAAGGTTTTGGCACGAGTTCCCGTGAAATGGGTCATCTCGTTAAACTTCGGTGTAGGTGATGAGTGTGTGCCTTGTGGGTCCAGTGGTACATCTCTGATCAGAGTAATTTAATCTTTTCGAAAAGTCGAGCCCACGGTCAAGGGCGGGTTGTGTGACTACTCGCAGTTAGTTTACAATTGTTTGAATGGTTGAGTTATTCATGGCATGTAAGGACTGTTGAGCGAGGTGGGGCTGACTGTACCCCTCGAGTTAGAAGATGATGATGCATACACATGTTTACGTTTTAGTACTAATAAATTGTCCACATTAAATTGCTTTACAAATTTCTCGCTTCCGCAAAACTAGCCACTATCTCCCTTGTTATTACCTTGCATTATATTTGCATTCGGTGGCTTGCTGAGTACTCCCGTACTCACCCCGTTGACTTACACCATCAGAGCCCATCTACTATGAGGAGGATGCAGGTCTGGAGTAGCGACCCAGTCAAGGCGAGACTGGAAGGAGGTCGTTCATCTAGGACCCTTATTTTATTAGTTTCTCTTCACCTTTATTTCACTTTTGTATTAATGCGGTCTACGAACCGTGAATGATTTCCCGTATTGTACGAGGTCGCATGATGAACGTCTTGTTTTATTGATTTTCTATGGAATTTCAATAAAAGTCCTGATTTATTAAATCGGGGCGCGACAACCACCAAGGCGTTTAAATGGTAGAGAAATCGCTGATATGCTGAATGAGTTGGTCCTTAATGAAAATGAGGATGGATTTGTAGGATTCGGAACCAAACATAATTGGACCCACATATGTGGCTTATGGGAACTGCCGTATGTCAAATCACTAATTCTGATGCACAACATTGACGTTATGCATCAAGAACGTAATGTTGGTGAAAGCATTATAAGTACATGTATGGATTTTACTGACAGGATAAAAGATAATGTAAAGGCGAGAAGAGATTTAGCTGAGATTTGTAATCGACCAACCCTTGAGTTGACGAATAGTGGTGGCAAGCCACGTGCCCCATTTTGTTTAAAACCTAAAGAAAAAACAAGTAATGAGGTGGTTGAAAAATTTGAAATTCCCAGATGGTTACGCCGCGGGATTTAGAAGAGCTGTGAACTTGAATACAGGGAAATTAAATGGATTGAAAAGTCACGATTACCACATAATAATGGAAAGACTCCTTCCTGTAATGTTTCACAGGTACCTGAATGATGATGTGTGGAAGGCGTTAGCTGAGCTGAGCCATTTTTATAGACAACTTTGTGTGAAAGAAATTAAGAAAGATATGATGGAGATGCTAGAGAAAGAGATCCCGGTGCTTTTATGTAAACTGGAAAAAATATTCCCTCCAGAAGTCGGCAATCACCATAACCATGCCCTTCAAGTATTCAACAACAATGCACATAAGGTGGTGAAGGACGTCATTTCGTATGCCCGCATTCAAGCGAACAATGCTTACTACAAGGAGAAGCTAGGGCAACGAATGAGCAAGGCGACGGGCTCATCGTCAATCTATTTGACTGAAGAAGAATACCGTTCGGTAAACAATTCTAACTTTTTAAATCTTCGATTGTTCAAATTTGTTGTCATATAATACAAATAGCATCTCTGTTCAGATGAGGATTCTATGGTTTGCAAACCGCGAGGACGCATATTTTGAATTCTGCAAAATTTGGTCTTCAGCCGCATTTAAGAAGACTTCCGAGCAGAAAAGACAATGCCGCGGAACGGATCCGAAGCACAGATATGGTGCCGACGGACATATTCGCCACGCTAAACGCTTGGTAAGACCTCCTTCTGTCACTCTCTAGCTATAGATACATTGTAATGCGACTA
This sequence comes from Zizania palustris, assembly GCA_019279435.1. NCBI lineage: Eukaryota > Viridiplantae > Streptophyta > Magnoliopsida > Poales > Poaceae > Zizania > Zizania palustris. The sequence goes on from JAAALK010000079.1 coordinate 45,035,679, forward strand.
ACTCATTTCTAATGTACAGGAAGCTAAATCTGGCAACGTGCCAAGTGACATAGAGGTGTATACCTCTGGTCACAAAGGAAGCGATCCTACACAGCCAGATGTCTTGTGTAGCCAGACAGCCACGGACCATTTGGTGAGATGTTATTAAGAGTTTACGTAATTTCATTTTTCTGCGTCTAGCTAATCGGACATGTTTTTTGCAGGCGCAGTATGGTGAACACATGGTTCGACTCCATGGAGAGGACTATGATTGGCGGAGAGAACCTGTCGACCAAATGGCCATGTACTCCAGCGGAGGTGGCAAAAGCCATGGACGGTGAGACAGTGTTTTTATTAATGTTTTGTGTATGGTATTGTGATGGTAACTAACTCATTGAATGTTGCAGGTACTCCATGTTCAATGGAGTTATTGACTCGAGAGCGGTGAGAGCTCAGAAGTCAGCTCAGTCGTCGCAGAGCTCCGTCGGAGTTGGCTCCAGCCGTCGTCTCTCTTCAGAAACCCCGGAGGTGGATCGGGTGAGGGAGGAAATGAGGCGGCGCGGCGAGTACTATACCGCCTGCTTAGCACAACAGCAGGCGATGATCCAAGTAAGTTTAGTTTGGAGTGTTGTAGTTAAAAAGTATTTAGAAATAGGTTTAGAACTAACCGATCACATTACAACATGTGTAGCAACTAGCCCAGTAGTATGGTGGATTTGACATGTCCAATTTCCAACCACTACCTCCCCCGCCACCACCATTATATTCTACATCACCTGAGGTACCTCCTGACATATCGTTACTTCAGATACTTAAGTTAGTGTTTAGAAGAGTAGTTGAGTTAATTCGTTCTCTAATTTTGTCTATTTCTTCAGACTTTCCATACGCCTGGCCAGGATGGAGCCTCTCAGGCAAATGTGGATGAAGCGGGAGGAAGCGGCGGCACCCACGACCCAAATGTGGGTGAAGCGGGAGGAAGCGGCGGCACCCACGACCCAAATGTGGGCGATCAGTGAGTATATGGACAAATATGACTTTGTATGTGGCTCTCGCTGTGTTTTGTGAATTTGTATGTTAATTTGGATGTGATATGTGAATTCAGATGTGTACTATGACTTTGGATGTGAATTCAGTTATATTATGTGATTTTGGATGTGATGTGCAAAGTGTGGATGTGAATTTGGATGTGAGATGTGATTTTGGATGTTATATGTGAAGTTTGAATGTGATTTTGGATGTGAAATGTGAATTTGGATGTGTATTGTGAATGTGATTGAAATTGTGGTTGGATGTGAGTGTGAGTAGGGGAACCAGGAAAAAATAAAAAAAATACCAGCTAACTTCCGTCGGCTTTTACCATAGCCGAAGGAAGTTAGCTGGTTTCGGCCACGTGGGCAGAAAGGCTAACTTCCGTCGGCTAGGGCCAAAGCCGACGGAAGTTAGATGCCCCTAACTTCCGTCGGCCAGGCTGGCCGACGGAAGTTAGCGCCCCCCTGCTGACGTGGCAGAGTTCGGGGCTAACTTCCGTCGGCCACGTCAAGCCGATGGAAGTTAGCTAACTTCCGTCGCCTCGCTTCCGTCGGCCAAAGGCCGATGGAAGTTAGCGTTTTGCCGACGGAAGTTAGCTTCTTCCGTCGGGAAAGGGCTAACTTCCGTCGGCTTTGGCCGACGGAAGTTGCCTGGATTGTTGTAGTGATTACGACATCGCATGTGCGATTAAGTCAAGTAAAACCTAAAAGTTATTGCACCTAGCCTTCCTTGATGTTGTGCTTGTATGCCTTGATAACCTTGATGATGAATACAACTTACCCTAGTAATATGGTAGGTTGTGTGAAATCAATATTCACTTTTAAAACATTATTTCATACTTGCAAATACTTATGTTCGGTATGTGTGAAATGATGGAATGATTGCGTGGGGAATAAAAATTGGGATTTGATAAAGTATTTTTGAAAGCGGTACAAGGTACCAAAAATGTTGGAAACAAAAATGGGAAAATGAGGGATTTATGAATGAAAGTTCGTTATGTGGAAAAGCGGCCTGCGTGGCGCGATTTCACATAACATTAAGGATAGTCTTGGGGAGCGACATCTTGCACCACTATCGTGCAACCTCATGGGTATTATGGCTCTGCCCCTGGTTTTGAACTAGTAGGCTTAGGATGGACTGCTCCTGCGGAGGACGTGGAATCGCGACGGGGTGCTCGGGGGAAAGTGATTGTGCCCAGAAGTGGCGTTATGAGAAAAAGGGATGGTAGAGAGTACCTCGGATTCCTAAAGGAAAAAGGGGGTCGTGGACCCATGATCCTTGGTCGTAGACCCATTCTGACAGCAGTGCGGTATCCTTAGTCCGCTTTGGATGGACCTTGTCACGGTTATCATTCTGTCGACGGGCAGCAGTGAGAACAGGTGTCGTGAGGGTAAAGAGTACACCTTCAGCTGAAGTAAATCTGTTCGAACAGCCGTGCCCATGGTCATGGGCGCGTGCATTGATAAGTTTCCCTTGAGTAGTGTTTGGGTTGTGTTTTGAAAAGAAAATATGTTGGTGGGATGAAAAACGTTACCAGAGAACGCCTACGTGGTGTTCGGCTAGCCTTAGTGGTTGGCAACGAACCTGTGTGTGTTCGGGAAGTCGAAAGGCTTCATAGAGTTAATGTGTGGAATTGGTCCGAGGCATAGTGATGAATGGTTTTAGTAAAATGGATGGTCAATTGTTGAGCCGAGAGGAGATACCGGGAGGGGTAGTCTCACTCTGCGGGCGAAACAATGTGACGATATGTGAAGAGAAAAGTGTTCGTCGTTTGGATTGGAATGTGAATGGGAAATTGATGGTGTTGGATGGGGATATGTGGTTAATCGTGGTTGAGATGTGAAGCAAAGTGTTTCTTGAAAAATGTCAGGTTTGCTTGGAAAAGATTTGACCAAATAAATTTTCTCTTTCATAATCTCGATTGAGGTTGAGAACCTCAATCCCAAAAATACACTTAGAATTTTCCTGCATACTTATTAAAATAAACCCTAAGCCCTCCTTGATCCCGAATACATCTATATTACATTCCGGAACTTGTTGAGTACTTTTTGTACTCACCCCCTCAACATCTCCAGTTTTTGAAGAAATCGAAGGAGAAAAACTACACAGGCAAGGAAGACGTTGAAGAAAAATATCGTGAGAAGTAGGGTTTCGGACCTAGTTCCCAAGTAGATCTAGAAGGATGTTGATTGTGCTTGATGTATGTTTACTTCCGCTGTTCTTTGTAATGATTGTTTGTCGCGAGGTATGCCTCTTACGGCTTTTGTATACACTATTCTATAATCATTGAAGTACAAATGTGATGGTCTACCGCTGAATTGGATACATATCAGGTATGATGTTTGTTTCGATTCAGTTAAGTAGCCCTCGTCTTGGTACGGCAAAGTCCGTACGGGGCGGGGCGCTACAGGGTGTTATCAGAGCATAACTTGGCCCTAGAACGAAACCCTATACCTTAGTAGTATATTTATATATATAAAGTATTATCTAAACATCTTCTTATACACTCCTCTATTCTATTGCCAATTAAAAAGAAAAATGGTTTTCTATTCTCTGCTTCTTCAAATATATATATATATAGATGGATGTTGATCACATCTTTTCCCTGAAGAAGAGGACGCTGATAAAAGAACAATGCCAAGGCAGGAATACACCGTCTGAAGGAGGTCTTCGCCCACCCGGAGTTTTTGTTATCATGACCATAGCAACGCCAACTCTCTAAGAGTTGAAGTATAGTATAGTGTATTGTAATGTTGGCTTGGATCTTTTCAGATGTGCGATCAGTCTGCTCTATGAAGCAAATGACTTGGCCACATCACATAATAATTTATTGGATCTTTCGTTTTACAAAACTATATATGCTTCATTTTCTACTAAGTTTATTTCTTATCCTTAAATCGAATTCTCTTTATACTAAGTAGGTATAATCACTTATCATTAGATCTATGTCCTAAACCAAAATCGTCTAAATTGTAAAGAGAAACCAAAAGCCAAAGTAGTATAACATAATAATAACCTAATTTATTTAAAACAACAGGTTAGTGTCATCTTTCCCTTTATAAAACTTGCCCCAAAGAAAACCTTCTGTAAATCTAAATCAGCCAATTAACAATCTTGGTCAAACTAAATACTCAAACAAAATGATAATTATAGAAAACACCAATGATACAATAATAATGTGTATCTTGGGTTTCACCTATCTGAGAACAAGTACACACCATCAACCAGGAAACCACTAGTCAAGTAATATATTGTGGTTTTTCAAAAAAAAAACACCATTCATCATTCATAAGCTTGAAAATACTATACAAAGAAATTAAATTCGAAGATTATATCTTCTCTTTTCAAACTTTCTATTGTATCATCTTGGATTAGTATCAAATTAGTACACTCTCGATTGTATGCAACCACAAAGAAAAATAGATTAAATCCTCCTAATCGAAAAAAAACATATTTACTAATCATGAACTCCTAATATTAGCACTTATCTTTTCTCATTTAAATTTCCTATTTTAGTCTTAGAATTCAAAATACAAAGCATCCATCTTTTACCCCTCATAGTATCCCCTCTGATTAAAATTTTGAGGTCCAAATGTTTTCAACTTGAAATGCCTCTAGTCCTAAACTTATAACACTAATTACCTTCCATCCAATTTAAAAATCTTTTGATATGAAATCTTATTTTACCACTCAAAATCCACTTGTTCTAACACCAAAACAGATCCACCATTCAATTTATATGAAGGCAGCATCAAGTCTAGTTGAACCTTCCTAAAAAGTTCTAATACAAAGCATGAATCTGTAAAGTTTCTGTTGGTTCAAAAAAAAATTTTATTCAGAAAATATTCAACTCAAAATATTTCATGAGGATGCTCTCCCTGAAGCTACACCACTAATCATCATCCAGCAAGTTTCAAAATTATTTGTTAAGAAAAATTTTATTTACCATTCAAAACATCAAAATTCTATCCCCAATTGGATCCACAGTTCAATCTCTATAAAAGCACCCTAAGATCAGGTTTAACTTTACCAACCAAATTATAACTAATACCTACTATTCACAATATAAAAACTCTGTTTCTAAATCCAAAACCAAAAGCATTATTCCCACCTAAAACATCTATATTTAGGATTCAAAAATATTGACACTCATCTTTAGAAACCCAATTTCCTAATCCGAAGGAACAACTTTTCAACTAATCCAACTTTGTGCATTTAATATCATAATCAAGTCATCTTAATCTCAGAAAATACAATAATCAAAGATACATTTTTTAAAAAATAATAATAATACATTCAAATTCAAATAAATCTTGCTCTAAGTAGCACTTATTATTTCCAAACCCCCAATACTATTTTTTTTGAACGCTACCTATCATCTTGGAACACCATTAATGAATTAGAAGAACATCAAATTTTTCATTCATTCCCGAATCTACTCATAATATAAACCACAAATACTTTTCTACAATAATAATTATTTTCACATTAGAAATCGGTACTAGGATTTTAACAATTATGACGGATATAAATATATTTATATATATACACTCAAACTAACAGTAACTTAGCTAAGAAGGATTCTCGCAATTGGAATATAATCTACTACTCACTTCTCTCTCTCTCTCTCTATATATATATATATATATATATAATGTGGTGCTAAGATGTTAGGAGCCCAAAAAAAATTTGTTATAATCTGCAAAAAAAATAGCAAAGGAGTAAAGCAAATATGAAATTAATAATCAAATGCTTTTTGGGCAAATACATTGGATGACCGTATTAAATAAAAAAACCTACAAATATATATACACATGTATATGTTTATATATAGCAAACTTGAATCAGATATAGACAACTTCTCTAACATTGGATAAAACACATAAGAACTTCCTAATGGCCTTAGTATAATATTGATACGAAGACATTAACAGAATATCCCAAAGATAAAATAATATATATAATATTAAATAATAAAGGTAAATAATTAATAACATACGTATATATATATATACCAGAACCATATTCGTAGATAAAAATCCAAAATAAACAAGAAACATTCCAAAGCTAAGTAATGCCAAAGTAAAAGCATTCTAGATCTCACCAAACACTAAACACCACAATATATATGCATATATATCCCGCAAACCTTAGAGCTCGACCAAAGAGATCAAGATAAAAAAAGAGATTAGATTTGAGATGACAACCATTCCAAGATAAGAAAGCCTTCGAGACTAAGGAGTTTGTCGTCGCGCCCAAGGAAAAGAGATCAGGTTTCATATGGAATACAATAAGGATCTACAGATTTCAATGAAGCATTTGTTCTGAAGTCAAGCTGCGAGCCAATAACTTTCTTGGCAAACCGTCTTCCCGATACCATTAGCTTAGCTTAGAAATCTCGGGACGAGATTTTCTTAAGGGGGGTAGGTTTGTCACGCCCGCAATTTCCTAGCCACTGGCCGTGCCCAGGCATGCGCCCGAGCCGCCGCTCGTGGCTGTGCGCCTGCGCCACGGCACGTCCGCACGCCGCGCCATGCCCCGTCCGAGCGTTCGCCGTACCACCGCTCACGCCATCCACGCCTTCGCCTCACCGCATCCGTACCGCCCTCGTCATCCATACCGCACGCCCATGCCCTCGCCGTTGACGTCGCGCCACTCCCGTACGCATCGGCACGTCGCCGCCATGCCGCCGTATGTCGAACACCGCACGGACCGCCGGTCCGTCGTCGACCCCCTAGTGCCACCTCACCATTGACTCGCGTGCACCGTCTCGTCGCGTCCAACCACCCTCACCTACGCCCGAGCGTGCTCCCGTGCCGTCGCCATCAAGCCGCACGTCGCCGCCCATACCGCCGCGCGCATAAAAGGCCTCCCCGGCTCACCTCAGTGCACCCACACACTCCCCACACACTCCTCCTCACGTTCTAGCCCTCGCCGGAGCCAACCGAGGACGACCGCGCCCGGATTTCGCCGAAGCCAATCGCCACCACCACGGTTCGTTCTCCCCAATCCCTCTCCCCGTTGGTCTTATCCTCGCGACATGAGTGGGAACACGATCACTAACCCTTGGTGCACCCTACCCCACAGTCAATTTCGCCGGAACTCGCCGTCACCGGAAATCCCCAATTTCGCCACCGTACGCCGAGCTCTGACCAAGGTACAACCATTTTCAAATTAATTCATGCTAGAGCATCCCCATGAGTAGTAGAACATGTTCCCTAGCTCGTCGTGGACGTAGGGTAGCCGTAGCTCGCCGGCGACGAGCTCGCCCAATTTGGCATTCGGGTCACCGTCGCCAGGGCACTACGGGCCACCGTATCTCAATCCAAGAGCACCGGTAGCTCCGCAATGTCCTAAGGATGGTGAAAATGACCCCCGATGTTTCGCCGGAGCTCCGTCGTCGCTATTAAAAATCCCAAACCGAACCTATTGTATGCCGGTATAAAATCCAAACCGTAGCTCCAATGCCCAATCCAACCGTTCGATATGTTCATCTAGTTGTACTCTGGCTACTGTTAAAATTTCGTAGCAATCAGAGCTAGGATGACAAAGTTATGGCCCGGAGAAATTTCGGCCGTTGGAGGTCGTCTTCAACCTCCAGCCGCCGCGCCCTCCCTGCCTTCAGTCTCTGGCCTGTGGGGCCCGCACGTCAGTGCGCTGCGCCAGGCTGACGGCTCGGGCCCACATGTCAGCGCCTGCAGCTCAGGCTTCTGCGCGCCAGGCCGCACGCCAGGCCGGCCGCACGCTTAGCAGCGCCTTGGGCCGTTTTCGGCCGGCCCATCGCGAAATAGTGCTTTTTTATTTTATTATATGAATTCCAGGAAAATAAAGCTGGGCCGGCCCAACAGCAATGAACAGTACAGCTTTTGAATTTTCAAATTAATTTCCTGGTCGGCCCACTGTGAATAGTTGCTTTTCTGTTTTTCTGGCTTTCAGAATATGTTTGCAACTTTAATAATTCGTAGAAAAATCATTTCAACTCAGAAAAATTCCATTCAAATTTCTATAAGTTTGTAAAAATCTAAACTTTACATAAACAATATTTTCCAAATTTTTAAAATATAAATAAACTCTTTAATTAATTATTAACTCTAAATTCATATTAGGGGTTGAAACCGAAGTTCCGGAAGGAAACGACTTCGACGATCCCGACTATTTTCCCGAGCAAGGCAAGTTCCTTTCCTTTGAATATGTTGATCCCAATTGATTTAAAATTAAACTTGCTATATGCAAAATAGTCCCCACACACACAAACACTTTTCATTACGACATCGCCTGTGCGATTAAGTCAAGTAAAACCTAAAAGTTGTTGCACCTAGCCTTCCTTGATGTTGTGCTTGTATGCCTTGATAACCTTGATGATGAATACAACTTACCCTAGTAATATGGTAGGTTGTGTGAAATCAATATTCACTTTTAAAACATTATTTCATACTTGCAAATACTTATGCTCGGTATGTGTTAAATGATGGAATGATTGCGTGGGGAATGAAAATTGGGATTTGATAAAGTATTTTTGAAAGCGGTACAAGGTACCAAAAATGTTGGAAACAAAAATGGGAAAATGAGGGATTTATGAATGAAAGTTCGTTATGTGGAAAAGCGGCCCGCGTGGCGCGATTTCACATAACATTAAGGACAGCCTTGGGGAGCGACATCTTGCACCACTATCGTGCAACCTCATGGGTATTATGGCTCTGTCCCTGGTTTTGAACTAGTAGGCTTAGGATGGACTGCTCCTGCGGAGGACGTGGAATCGCGACGGGGTGCTCGGGGGAAAGTGAGTGTGCCCAGAAGTGGCGTTATGAGAAAAAGGGATGGTGGAGAGTACCTCGGATTCCTAAAGGAAAAAGGGGGTCGTGGACCCATGATCGTTGGTCGTAGACCCGTTCTGACAACAGTGTGGTATCCTTAGTCCGCTTTGGATGGACCTTGTCACGGTTATCATTCTGTCGATGGGTAGCAGTGAGAACAGGTGTCGTGAGGGTAAAGAGTACACCTTCAGCTGAAGTAAATATGTTCGAACAGCCGTGCCCACGGTCATGGGCGCGTGCATTGATAAGTTTCCCTTGAGTAGTGTTTGGGTTGTGTTTTGAAAAGAAAATATGTTGGTGGGATGGAAAACGTTACCAGAGAATGCCTACGTGGTGTTCGGCTAGCCTTAGTGGTTGGCAACGAACCTGTGTGTGTTCGGGAAGTCGAAAGGCTTCATAGAGTTAATGTGTGGAATTGGTCCGAGGCATAGTGATGAATGGTTTTAGTAAAATGGATGGTCAATTGTTGAGCCGAGAGGAGATACCGGGAGGGGTAGTCTCGCTCTGCGGGCGAAACAATGTGACGATATGTGAAGAGAAAAGCGTTCGTCGTTTGGATTGGAATGTGAATGGGAAATTGATGGTGTTGGATGGGGATATGTGGTTAATCGTGGTTGAGATGTGAAGCAAAGTGTTTCTTGAAAAATGTCAGGTTTGCTTGGAAAAGATTTGACCAAATAAATTTTCTCTTTCATAATCTCGATTGAGGTTGAGAACCTCAATCCCAAAAATACACTTAGAATTTTCCTGCATACTTATTAAAATAAACCCTAAGCCCTCCTTGATCCCAAATACATCTATATTACATTCCGGAACTTGTTGAGTACTTTTTATACTCACCCCCCTCAACATCTCTAGTTTTTTAAGAAATCGAAGGAGAAAAACTACACAGGCAAGGAAGACGTTGAAGAAAAATATCGTGAGAAGTAGGGTTTCGGGCCTAGTTCCCAAGTAGATCTAGAAGGATGTTGATTGTGCTTGATGTATGTTTACTTCCGCTGTTCTTTGTAATGATTGTTTGCCGCGAGGTATGCCTCTTACGGCTTTTGTATACACTATTCTATAATCATTGAAGTACAAATGTGATGGTTTACCGCTGAATTGGATACATATCAGGTATGATATTTGTTTCGATTCAGTTAAGTAGCTCTCGTCTTGGTACGGCAAAGTCCGTACAAGGCGGGGCGCTACACGTCGGTAGATCATTAGATTCGTTCATTAACCAAATCTACTTCTCGGAAGTATAGTTTAGTAAGGGTAAGCTATGGCCTAGATATGGACTTTGGATCTACGAATGTTGGTACGGTTCTAATTAAGTCAGGGGAAAAGATGTCGGTCGGGTGTCATGTACTCTGGTCCATAAATATATCCTTCCTACGTTCCTCGTCTTACTTGCCAAATCAAGTTTGTCCTTCTTCCTAGGCACGCAGCTGGGCCTGTCGATCAGCTACCTAAGCGCTATTCCAACATATACGCTTTTTCATACTTACTATAGTTACTAAGTAATATATATATATATATATATATATATATATATGCTTTTTGCAATACTCTGTGTTACTCTTGAATAGGTAAAAGATAGAATCAAAATCAATTATATTGGTTAGAAAAAAATAAATGATCCATTTTCTATTAGGAGGTAAGATGTGATTTATTTTAATCGTGATCATTACATCATAGTTATCAATTACTCTTAGAAGATAAGACATCAGTTTCTTTAAATTGTGATCGTTAAATCTATAAAATAAACAGTTCTTATTAATTTGATGTATTTCAAAAAATTTCATATATATTGCATATAAAATATATCTATAATAAATGATTTCTTTAAATAAATCCTAGAACATCACCTCTTTTGTTTCTCTTTTACTCCATAATCTATAATAAATAACTAAGAGATATCATAATTTTAATGTTAATTTTCTTGTTACCTATCGGTGTATCACGTACGTGCTTAGAGGTATCAAAACAAATACTAAAATATTTTGGTATCTACAGTAAAATTTCTCTTTTTATATAGCACACTGATTAATGTTATAAAAACTATATCAGCCATCCTATTAGTACTGCCCTAAAATACGTTGAGATCGGTCAAATTCTCGCGTTATCCGCCCAATTGGTCTTAATCTGTGAACAATGATGCATACATAAAAACGAGGAAACCGTATTTGATCGAGTTTTACCCATCTAGGCCCCGAGAAATATTGTCTAGTAACTGTTAGCCCCTGCCCAATTCTTGATTGGGAAGTCAAGCGACAACATAAAGTAGGCCTTCTTCATATATTGATCAATGTAGTTTAATAGTTTTAAAGTAGAAAAAAAATGATCAATGTGCGTATGAGGAGGGAAAAACAACTGGCCAAGTACTGTATCTTCTCTAGAAGCATGTTTATATCTATTCTTCCTGTCCTGCAGTGATCAGTCTGAATACCAAAAGTTCCATTTGGAGGACAAGGACAAAGTAATGAAAGTGTAAAACTAGCAGGAGTCTGATATGTAGCATATATGCATGCGTGCAGAAAAGGGGCATCCTAGTTGCCAGTTGCCAGTTGCCACCTACAATATTACCGTGGCTATCTCGTATTCTCGTCATCACTAAAGAATTAACGTACGCTTAGCTTAGTGAATCATAAAGGAGGTGCTTTACGACTAGAGCGGTTGATAAAGATGTTGACAGAAGAGCGAACCATGCAGGGATGATCAATTAATGGAGCTAAAGATAATAAACATTAATAAGGTCCTGTTGCATGGACGGATCGCACTGCAAGCTGCATTGCTGCAACTCGGAAGAACTAAGTCAACCATGGACATGTTGGGATTAGATCTCTCGGGAGAAGAGGGGAGGTCGAGTCCCTCTTCTCCCCCTAAGACTCGCCATACCCTAACCTCCTTCCTGGTCTTCAGGCGCCTTGATCGGAGGCGCCCCAACTGAAGTTGTTGAGGGCCCCTGTCGCGCGGCATATAAAATGGGAAGCTTGGTGTTTGAGCCCCGGTTGGTACATACACCTAGTTCCACACATCTGGCTACCGATCTAAGCCATGCCGAAGCGATGGGAAACTTCCCTCACCTCCATTTCGGTCGCCGGACTTCAACGACGCCACAGCACCGCGCCATGGCGTCCTCTCTGTGTCAAGCAACCCAAAGGTAACCCTAAGATCTACCCTACTAGCTCTAACCCTAGGCGATTCTGAGAACCTAAGCCCCTTAGTTACTATCAATGGTATCAGAGCCTAATCTAGGGCTAGGCTAGTTAGGTTTTGGGCGTTGGACTTCTGGATCGACACCATTTTTTTTGGGTGAACTAAGGCTTGCTGTTAGATCCTCACATCACACCTTAGAACCCTAAGATCCCCTCGTTAACTTTCGGTTAACACCCCTAAGTACCCAAAAATCCCCTCTGTTTCCCCTGTAAAAACCCTCACAGTAAGGCTTCAAGTAAGAAACCAACGAAAAAAAAAGGGGGGGGGCGAACAGAGGATTAGGGTTAGGGTTTTCACCCTAACCCTAACCCTAATTTTCATTAGAGGGTGGCGGGCGCATACCTACCCCTCACCGCCGGATCTGGCCTCGTCGGAGTCCGGGAAGAAGCCATCGGGCCGCCTGCAGCTCGTCGGTGATTTTGGGCGGCGCCCTCGCGGGTTCGGCTGAGCCGTCGCTGCCGTGGAATGGCTTGACAGAGGCTCCCTCACCCTCGGGTGAGAGGGCGCTCCGGCGAGCCCTTCCGCCGGCGGCGCTCAGGCCCCGCCGCCGCGGTCCCCGCTCTCCGTCGCACCCCGCTCAGCTCGGGCCACCGCGCGCCTCGCGCCCTCCGCCGCTCAGTTCCCCTCGCCGCACCACCGCTCGCACGGCCACCGGCCGCCGGGCGCCGGCCGCCAGGCGCCGGCCGCCGCCGGCTCCGCGCGCGCCGCCGCGACCCGCGCGCCGCCGCTGGCCTCTCGCCGGGTGGGGGATGTGTTTTAGGTTTAGGGTTCAGAGGGGCGCGCGTATTTTATATGGGCGAGGATCGCGCTCGGCCGTCGGATTAGATCCGACGGACAGCAGCAAAGGGACCAGATAAGGCCCAGGCGGGCGTCTGCTTTCGCGGCCCAGGCCCAGGTTGTGGCCTGGGTGCGCGGGAGCGCGTGGGGAGGGCTACGGGCCGGACCTAATTTGCTAGTGGGCCAGACTGTTTTCAGTTTTTGGGCTGAGATTTCAGCACAGTACGGGCCGAAATTATTTTCTTATTTTCCAGGATTTCAGAATTAGTTTCCCAATTAAGTAATAACTGGAAATTAAGATAAATCCCCAAAATTAAGAAAAGATAAGTTGTCTGCAGGGAAAATTTTGTATAAGTTTGTACATACTCAGAAAATTTATTCTGAATTTTTCAGCAAATTTAAGTACTTTATGATTGTTTTCTTTATTAAATTTAGTCTAAGGACTATATTTAATTGAGAAATATTCCTTTAGTTTTTGATTAAGTTTAAATTTAGATTTTATTACTGTTTTAAACAGTATAAGTTATCCGCGAAGAAAAATTTTGTACAATTTTGTATAGAATTAGTAATTTGTGTTCTGAATTTTTTTCAGCATCTTTTAGGCATTTTCATGATGTTTTCCCTTATTGAATTTAGTCAAAGACTATATTTAATTGGGAAATATTAATTTAGAACCTTTTGTTTAAGTTTAAATTTAAGTTTTATTATTGTTTTAAGCAGTGTATTAATTAAGTCTTTCCGCTGTGCATGTTTAGATTAAGTCTTTAATTGTGCGTACACTGTTTAAAATTAGTATCATGCCGTAAATTCAGAATTTTATTACTGATCAAGCAGTGTATTAATTAGTTTTAAGTCTTCCGCTGCGAATACACTGTTTTAAGATTAGCACCATGTTTATCCTATCAATTAAGTAGCATTTATTCTGTCAATTAAATTTGAACCAACGAGATAATTTGATTTGACATTATAAATGTTGTATTTTGCTAACATAATGATTTTATCTCCTGACCAACGTTGGTGATGAAATTGCTGTGGTTCAGTTGTTTTGATTCTATTTCTGCCCAACGGTGATGTAGAATTAATTCGCCTTTTTTAAGTATTAAGCATATCACATGTTAATTTTGACCAACGTTAAATTTTCATGTATCATATTATATCTGTTATAATATACTTTGATAATGTTCCTTATTAGAAATTTGCTAAGTCATATCTCCGGCATTGAGTCTCTCAATGGTAAGAACTACGGTTCCTGGAGATAAGATATTAAGATAGCGATTGTGCTATAGGACATAAATCTTGTTGTAATGCTTGATTGTCTAACTAAGCGTATGAAACCCGTGATCTGAGGGGATGAAAGCCAAGAGGCTTTTGTCATAAGGTTACGTGACTTCGCCAAAATAAGATTAAAATAAGATATATCGTACTAAATGAAATCAGTGGTAACACAAAATGTATTATGATTAAGAGCTCCATTATGGAGCCAATTAGGGGTCCTATCCCACGTCATGATACTGCAAAGAGTATCTGAAGATGACTTTTCTAAGGCGTATGCTAGCACGCTTATTAAGAAAAGTTTAGTAAGTTTTTACGACATGGTTTTCAAAGATGAAACCCATGAATAAAGAGCTCAAGGATGATATTATCGTCCAAATTTTTATTATGACGTCACACTAAGTTTTCTGATCATTTTGTGATCAACTACAACTTACAGCAAGAGTGTTGGAGTTTGTAGATACTGATTTCAAACTATATATAAGAATTAAGTAAGCACATAATGATTTAGGTCATAATGTGCAACACGAATAAAGGGGAAGAAGCATTATAAGACTTGTTCTAATAATGCTAAGGACTCCTCTTATAAGCTCACATAAAGGAGCATGATGCCCTGAAGGGCATATACAGACATGTAAGGAGAAACACCACATGAAGGAATATGTGGAGTTCCCAAAATGGATAAACAAGAATGGTAATAGATGAATTTTTCGCACTTAGAAATAAAGTTTTTAGTCTTGCTTTTGAGCATGACAAACTTTATTTATTTTCTCAATATAATTTTATCATCTGAGAATAATGATAAGACCAAAAGAATTGATGACGTATTTTCGAAATTATGGCACTATCTAATGGACCATATTTCGAGGGGGAGGATTGAACGTTTAGTCAATTCTTCCGCTTTAGTTCCTTTAGACTGAGTTTCAAGCATATATTGCATTAAGATAAATACGTCAAATAAATTAAGAAAGACGTGAAATTATGTTTAATGATTGTAATTTTTATCTCCTGACCAACGTTGGTGATAATGTTATTATATTTAAGCTCAATTGATTCTAATTCTGCCCAACGGTGATTTAAAATTAATTGATTAACATTTATCCAATCTAAGAGCGATCAGATTATAGTGATCAGATCATCAGTTGCTCTGGATAAATTTAAGATGTTTTAAGGTTGATTCTTATATCAGCATGATCTAAAGTTTAAAAGAGTAAGATCTGACCGTGCTACGGTCAATATACCCCGTATGGCCGATTTCTTGAACTCTTTTTGCAAGGTTCTATAGAAGTGGCAAAATAGCCCGGTATTTTATATCGGGTGTATCTTAGCAAAATAGAGTGGCTATAAGGTGCACTCGCACCTCAGTGGACATAGTAAGTAGTATGGTAAGTTATTCCACTCTACCGATTAATTTATGGACGGAGGCATTCAAACCACCATTCATAATTTTAATTAGATCCTTAATAAGTCTGTGCCTAAAAGCACCATAAGAATTATGGACATGACGATAACCATTTCTAAATTATTTTAGAATAAAGGTATGTCGTCCTGCTAAGGCTATTTTTTAACCCAAATATTAATAAGTTAAAGTCCTAAGATAGTAAGATGTCAATTTTATTGACTGTAAAGATAAGTCTAAGTAATCTCGTTTTACAATGTCCTAACAGACATGGTAAGTTTGTAGAAACGAGATATGCATTTTATAGAAGATGCTTTAATCAGGGGGAGCACGGTACTTAGAAAAATTAATCTTGAAGAGAAGTGGGTTAGTGGATCCACTCCTATGATTCAAGAACAATTTTCTATGTACCTGTGGTAGTGTTTTTTGTCCAACACTTTAGTTTGGACCTTTATTAGCGACATCTATTGTATATGAGGCTCCTGTCAGTCAGGAATTTGTATTTCTAGATGATGCTAATGAAGAAGTAAGGAACAACTCTCTAACTAGTAAATAATGTGCCAACTCAGATAAGAAGCAGATTAAATGAGACATTTTTGTATGTCTTATTTAAGGATTCTTTAAGAATCATTAAGGCACATTATGACTTAGAACTGTATCAGATTGATATAAAGACGACATTCTCAATAAGTTTTAAATGAGAATGTCTATATGACACAACTAAATGTTTTGTCATAAAAATGAAAGGAAATTTTATGATACCGTTTTATCTAAGTCCAATGGACTTAAATAAGCTTTAAGTAAGGGTATCTGAAATTTAATTAGACTATTAGAAATTTTGGGTTTTAAGAATAATGTAGAGGACAATTGTGTTTATGCTAAGTTTAAGAATGGGGATTTATTTTCCCAGTTTAGCATGTGAATGACATTCTGCTTGTAAGTGGTGATGTTCATCTAATATAAGAAACTAAGAAATCTTGTCCTCTCATTTTGACGTTAAGAATCTTGGAGAAATTTTCTTATATGTTAGGATTAGAGTTTTCTCTAAGATACCATTAAAGGGGTATTAAGATTATCGCATATGGCATACTAGAAGATATACTGATAAAGTATATAGTATGCATGCGTATAAGCTATCGCCTGATCCGATAGTCAAGGGTGATAAGTTGGGAACTGTTAGTATCCCAGGAACCAATATGAGATCGATCAAATTAGATTGGTTCCATATGCTTCTACTGTCGGAAGCCAATGTATGCTCAATTATGTATTCGCCCTGACTAAGTTTATACCGCCGGAATGCTTGGCAGATATCAGAAAATCTAGAAATAGATCGCTGGATTAAATTAAGAAAGCCTTGAGATTTATATAAGGCACAACGGCCTCATGCTAATGTATGAAAGATTAAATAACCCAGCGATTGCGGGTTATACAAATTAAGACCTTGCGAGATGAGTGAATGATAAGTAGTCCACATTAAGTTGTGTATTCACACTCGCAAAGAGAGCTGTGTCGTGGAAAAGCTCCAAACAAACTATGATGGCATCTACCACGATGTATGCCAAGTTTGTAGCAAGTTGTGAGGCCGTCGGACAGGCACTATGTTTCTAAGAAATTTATTCCGGTTTTAAGAGTGGTCGACAGCATTTTTAAACCACTTAAGTTATACTGTAGTAATGAGTCAACAGTATAATTCTCCTATAACAACAAGAAGTGTGTTGCTGCCAAACACATCTAAGTTAAGTGTTATATTGTTGAGGAGAGAATCCAAGATCAAACAATAAGTGGAGCATATAAGTACCAAGCGAACGCTTGCGGATCCGCTCATAAAAGGCTTACCTCCCACTGTGTTCAGAGAACACTTAGTCGACATGGGTTTAAGGAAAGCCTATGATCTATGGATTTATAAGGGCCCAAAATAAGTTTAGAAACTATTTCAGAGTAGAGAGGTGTATTGTAGCTGTTGAGTCACGTAGTACGTAACTGACTACTGTGATGCATCACGCTCTATGCATTGATTTATAATGAGATAGAGGTAATGTTGAGTTGAGATAAGAATTAAGATGAGATCTAGGGGGAGAATGTTGGGATTAGATCTCTCGGGAGAAGAGGGGAGGTCGAGTCCCTCTTCTCCCCCTAAGACTCGCCATACCCTAACCTCCCTCCTGGTCTTCAGGCGCCTTGATCGGAGGCGCCCCAACTGAAGTTGTTGAGGGCCCCTGTCGCGCGGCATATAAAATGGGAAGCTTGGTGTTTGAGCCCCGGTTGGTACATACACCTAGTTCCACACATCTGGCTACCGATCTAAGCCATGCCGAAGCGATGGGAAACTTCCCTCACCTCCATTTCGGTCGCCGGACTTCAACGACGCCACAGCACCGCGCCATGGCGTCCTCTCTGTGTCAAGCAACCCAAAGGTAACCCTAAGATCTACCCTACTAGCTCTAATCCTAGGCGATTCTGAGAACCTAAGCCCCTTAGTTACTATCAGGACAAAGTAGTCTATTGGAGAGTAGCATTTGAAAGAAGCAGCAGAGTACCCGTGCTCGCTGATCGGAGATTCGGAGGGCAGAATTAGGCAGCCGAATTCTGCGATCGATGACCTGCTGCATGCTGCGTTACAGCTAAACTGAAGAGGACCCTATGCTCATAGACAAACCTACGTGGTTATGTCTCGAGGAGACGATCTTTGTCAATAGCTTGCAAATTGAATCGGCTTTTCTGGCTGGGTTAACATAGCATTTGACAGTGTTCTACCACGAGCTAGCTTCTCTCTCGCTTTTGGTAGAGCCCCGTGTCAGTGGCACTAGTGCAAATTTGCTAGCTGCATGTATGCAGCTACAACAACATCATATCTATCTCGCACATGATCGATCCTGGCCATGTGATTGAATGCACAGGAAGATTAACAGAATGATGCGGCGCTAATGCTGCCAGTAGTTCGCTACTAGTTTGACTCTGAATCTGAGTCAGTAGGTGGTCCGTCACTCGGAAGAACATGTATCGGGAAAGTCATTTCACACTACTTTAAGAAGATTCCCCTGATATTCTGCATGTCATCTAAGTAATCATGAAAAAAATTCTTAAAATTTATGAAAACACAAGAAGTCATTGTGCGATATAGTATCTGTTGGGGGAAAATATCTCATCTTCAGGGTTATTGCCAAAGCAGCATGAAGACAGCCAACCAGTTCGAAGATTGTCCGAAGGCCATCTTCGAAGGTGCATGGAACCTGGTTCGAAGCCCGAAGGCAGGCATTGGTTCGAAGTATATCTTCGAACCAAAGTCCTTCAAGATCTTTTCTGCCAGCTAAGATGGAAGACTTATCTTCTATCCTATTAGATTAGTCTTTTACCATTTTAGCCCTATTAAGGAAACCGAATAGTTTCCTCAATGTCGGTTGTAATAGAGGGGTAAATAGGTCTTTTCCTTAATGTTTAGGCCTATAAATACCCCCCATTTTACCCTGTAATGAGGACCGATTACAAGTGAATCAATACATACTTCCGAACTATTCTAAGTTATTATCCTTTCGGAGGCTTAGAACAGTTTGCTTCGCAAACACTTCGTTTGTTAGTTTCTTTTCTACAGAAACCTGTTAGCGTAATCTTTTACGCCAACAGTTGGCGCCGTCCGTGGGGAAACTAGTCCAAAAAACTTCGTTCTCTACCAACCTCTTGCATCATGCCTCCTAAGCGGAGCGCACCTCGCAATCCCACTCGGAGGTCCTCTCGGATCTCCGGAGAGATACCCTTCGACACAGTCGAAGTCGGAGGGTCTTCGACTATCCCTCCACCTCAAACTCCGCAAGGGGCTTTTATCCCTCGAGGATACGAAGCCTCTCCACCAACCCCTTCCACACTCCGACCACCCGGAGCCACTCTACCACCCTCCATTCCGATTCAAACTGATCATACCAGCTCTCAAGACCCGGAAGGTCCTTCCGGAGGAGATGAAGATAGCCTTGGAGACATGGCCACTCAAATGGCCAATCTTCAAGCCGAAGTAGCGAGGTGGCGGCAAGAGGCTGCGAACAGGCTTCGTCCTCAAGCCACCCCAGCTATCCCCGAAGTGCACGAAGACGACGATCTTGATTATCCCGAAGCCCCGGAGAACGCCTCTTACGACAATGAATCTCCGTTGCATCCCGAGCTTCAGAAGGTTCGCTTCGATCCGAGGTTCAAAGCTTCAAAGCTTTGCAAGTATGCCGGAGACGAAGATCCTAGTGAGTTTGCGCGTTCTTATGCCCTAGCAATCGAGGCTAGTGGCGGAGACAGAGACACTATGGCGAAGTGCTTCCCGTTAGCCCTTCAAGGAGTGGCGTTGAGATGGTTCTGGTCTTTAAAACCAGGATCAATCGCTTCATGGTCACAGTTGAAGAAGAAGTTCATAAGTAACTTTCAGGGCACCTTCGTGCCCCCCATGTCGACAGGGAGCCTTTTCCAAGTGAAGCAGCTCCCCGGAGAAACATTGAGACAGTACTTCAAGCGCTTCGCTCACACGAAGTCGCAAATCCGGGGGCTATCTACATCTTCAGTGGTTGATGCGGCTCGGGAAGGCGTCAGTCATAAAGGCCTTCTGGATAAATTGCATCGAAAGAGCATCACTACGGTATCACAGCTGATGTCGTACTTCGAGGAGTACTCGAAGTCAGAAGAAGGTTGGCTTCGGAGGACTACTGCTACTTCGACAGTGTTGACAGAAGTTAAAGCAGAGGTGAAGACTTCGGCTCAGCCGCAAGAACCAGTCCCCGAAGTGCAACATGATAGAAGAAGAGGGCAAAAGCACCCTCGCTCTGAGGTCTTAAACATTGCACCCCCGCAGAAGTTTGCGCCAAGAGCTCCACAATCTGCGGGGAACAAGTCCAGCGGCTGGAGGCCGCCAGGGAAAACGGCTGGCAAGGGCCAGACCCTTTTTTGCTGTATTCATGGAGAGAATCGAAGCCATGCGACTGACACCTGCAAGGCTATTCTTACCCTTCGGGGAGAATACTTGGAGAGAACTTCGGGTCGAGGTAGTACCGACCGAAGTCCGGCAGCAGCAGTGCGCTCGGAGCCGGTCCAGGCTGTGGCGCGGATAGAAAATCTTGATGCTGCAAGGCATCCTCCGGTGGCCAATGTTATGCCACCTCCGAAGCAAGAAGAAGGGCAAGATAGAGGGAAGAGAGTAGTTCTCCCTATCTCCGGAGGAGGTACCCTCGGAAGCATGTCCAAGAGACAGCGAAGAGAGTACGTTCGAGAAGTAGGCCACATTGGGACTTCGTCATCTGCAGCTGCAATGCCGGAGTGGTCTCATGTTCCAATATCTTTCTCTGCGGAGGATGCAGCTGGTATCAAGTTCCCGCATGCAGATCCATTGGTTATTACTGCTGATATTGCAGGAACAGAAGTTCGAAGGGTGCTAATTGACGGAGGTAGCTCGGCAGATATTATATTTGTACAAGCCTTCGATCAGTTATGCATTTCCCGGAAGCATCTCCTCCCAGCGGCTCGTCCTCTGCAAGGCTTTGCAGGACCTCCGCTAGATGCACTTGGCCAAATAGGCCTGGAAGTAACCTTCGGAGAAGGTTTACTAGCCCGAACTGAAGAAGTTATCTTTGATGTGGTGGACGCCCCGTATGCTTATAATGTCATCTTTGGGCGAGGCATGTTGAATCAGTTCGGAGCTGTGGCGCATCACAACTACTTGTGCATGAAGATGCCCACACAATCAGGAGTTCTGACAATCTTCGGAGATCAAGCCATAGCTCGGAGGGCAGAATATGGTCATGGTCCTCCTCTTGATCCGAGGCAAGTAAACAGTGTCCAAGATAATGGAGAAATTTTTTCAGCCTCCTCCGAAGCTTCGAAGAAGTCATTTCCAAGACCAAGTCCCGAAGGAGAAATTGCAACGAAGGTCATTGTCAAAGATGGTAAAGAATACACTTTTCAATTTGGTAAAGATTTACCTCCCGAAGTTGCAACTTCCTTGGAAAAGGTCGTAGAAGAAAATTTGGATGTCTTCGCTTGGTCTGACGAAGATATCACCGGAGTCGATCGGGATATTATTGAACATAGTTTGCTTGTAAACCCGAAGGCCCGGCCTGTTCGACAAGGGCTCCGGAAGATGTCCGCAGAGAGAGCTGCTTTAGCTAAGGACGAAGTTGAAAAACTGCTGAAGGCTGGGATTATCAGAGAAGTGGCCCATACAGAATGGTTAGCCAACCCAGTCTTCGTCAGGAAGAAGTCCTCCGGAAAGTGGCGCATGTGCATTGATTTCACATCTCTGAATAAAGCGTGCCCACGTGACCCCTACCCCATGCCCCGAATTGACCAGCTAGTTGACTCCACTGCAGGTTCGGAGTTACTAAGCTTCCTCGACGCGTATTCAGGTTATCATCAAATATGGTTGAAGCGCGAAGATGAAATCAAGACGAGCTTTGTAACTCCTTCGGGAGTCTTCTGCTATGTAAGAATGCCCTTCGGCTTAAGAAATGCCGGGGCTACTTTTTCAAGATTAGTTGCTAAGGCTCTAGGTCATCAACTAGGTCGCAATGTGGAGGCCTATATGGATGATATTGTAATAAAGAGTGCTTTAAAGCACCAACATAGCCTAGACTTAGCAGAAACATTCAATAGCCTTCGGGCATGTGGGATCCGCCTTAACCCCGAAAAATGTATATTCGGAGCTAAGGCTGGAAAGTTGTTAGGGTACTTAGTTTCAAGCAGGGGAATTGAAGCTAGCCCTACTCAAATAACTGCGCTGCAGAAGATGGCTCCTCCCGAGAATTTAAAGCAAGTGCAAAAGCTGACTGGACGTCTGGCCGCACTTAGCAGGTTTTTATCAAGGTCTGCGGAGAGGAGTTTGCCAATTTTTAAAGCTTTGAAAGGGTCTGAAGATTTTGCATGGACACCGGAGTGTCAGAGAAGCTTCGAAGACATTAAAAATTATCTCAGCAATCTTGCTACACTTACGGTGCCTATTGCGGACGAAGCCCTACTTCTGTATCTTGCAGCTACAGGCTCAGCTGTCAGCGCAGTCCTTGTCAGAGAAGCAGATATCAATGGGAAGTTGGTCCAAAATCCTGTCTATTTTGTATCCGAAGCATTGTCAGGAGCAAAGACAAGATACTCCGAACTTGAAAAGTTCGTTTATGCTCTGATAATGGCTTCGAGGAAGTTAAGGCATTATTTTTTGGCTCATAATGTAATTGTACCAACTTCATATCCTTTAGGAGATATGCTCCGAAGCAAAGATTCCACTGGAAGGATTGGAAAGTGGGCAGTAGAACTAGCACCCTTCGGCATATCTTTCCTGGCAAGGACAGCTATCAAATCTCAAGTCCTAGCAGACTTCGTAGCAGAGTGGACTCCACCTGCGAAGTTGACTCCGGAAAAATCAGATGACGGAGTTTGGATTATTTACTCCGATGGGGCTTTTCAAGCATCCGGAGCAGGCATTGGGGCAGTATTAATTTCACCATCAGGACAAAGAGCAATGTACTCCGCAAGACTCAACTTTAAGTCTACCAATAATATAGCGGAGTACGAAGGAATATTATTGGGACTTCGGAAAGCACGTGCTCTAGGGGCTACAAGAATAATTATAAAAACAGATTCTCAGATAGTAGCAGGGCACGTAGACAAAAGTTTTCAAGTTCGACATCCACAGCTTGCAAAGTACTTGGAAGAAATTCGCAAGATCGAAGCACATTTCAAGGGTATTTCCATTCGGAGTATACCAAGAGCTGAAAACGTGCAAGCGGACATTTTAGCGAAGGCTGCTGCCGGAGCTGTGGATGTGCCTGACGAAGCTTTCTATGAGGAGCTCAATATACCTTCGGTGCCACAAGTTGCTTCTGCAGAGATTCTCTGCATTCCTAGTGCAGATTGGAAAGATTCAATCATAGAACTCTTGCAAGGAGGAACAAATTTGCCCGAAGAACCCCAATTGTCAAGATTAAAGCTCAGAGCAAGAAACTATCAGTTAATCAACGGTATATTATACAAGGCCGGAGTATGTTCCCCTCTACTCCGATGTATATCTCAAGCCGAAGGCCAAGAAATTCTCCGAGAAATTCACGAAGGCCTTTGTGGAAGTCATTTAGCCCCTAGAGCTCTGGCAGGAAAAACACTTCGCCAGGGGCTTTATTGGCCCACAATAACAGCTGATGCGGAGAGCTTGGTCCGCACTTGTCAAGGATGCCAGTGGATGGGTCGACGGAGTCATCGCCCACCAACAACTCTTCAAGTCATTGCTCCGGTATGGCCTATGGCCAGATGGGGTATGGATCTAATTGGTCCCTTTCCGTTAGCAAAGGGAAATTTAAAGTTCGCAGTGGTAGCTATCGAATATTTTTCTAAGTGGGTCGAAGCAGAGCCCTTAACAGCTATCACTTCGAATAATGTACAGAAATTCTTCTGGAAGAACATTATTTGCCGGTTCGGAGTGCCTAGATATCTCACAGTTGATAATGGAACACAGTTCGACGCAGAACCCTTCAGGAAGTTTTGCGAAGACCTAGGCATTCAACTATGTTTTGCTGCAGTGAGACATCCTCAGTCGAATGGAGCCGTTGAGCGAGCCAATGGAAATATCTTATCAGGGCTAAATCGAAGAATAGTAGGGTTGTCAAAGGGACTGTGGACCGAAGAGCTGCCAAAGATTCTATGGTCCATTCGGACTACGCAAACAAGGTCCACAGGTTTTACTCCGTTCAGACTACTATTCGGAGATGAAGCCATGACTCCGACAGAGCTAAAAGGGGGGTCGATTCGCAGCACCGAACCGGACATCGAAGAAGAAAGACAAGCTTCGTTAGATTTGTCAGAAGAAACAAGACTTCGGGCTGTAGCTAATCTATCAAAATATCATCAGCAGACGAAGACTTGGTATGACCCGAAGGTTAAACTCAGCGAGTTAAGGCCGGGTCATCTTGTGCTACGAAGCATTATAGCACCAGGGAAGTTAGGCAATAAATGGGAAGGTCCATATCTAATTGTCCGCTCCGGGCGCCCTGGTTCATTCAAATTAGCTAATTTAGAAGGTGAAGAGTTAGCGCATACTTGGCATGCGGAGCACCTAAAGCGATACTTCGCATAAGGGCTCCTTGTAATTCGTTTGTAATCACCTCTAAATTAATAAAGCATACACCCTGATAGTTGCCTTCCCCTTGACACTCCTAGTTTCCCGAGCGGACGCGCTGGGACGGAAGTCGATCGAGAGGGAAGTGTCATTAAGCTGGGCTGTATTTCCGGACTTCGTACCCATAAAGTCGAAGCCTCCGGTGTGGTGGCTGAAATCCATCCGGAGCCCAAGCTGATACCTTGTAGGCATCCGTAAAAGAGCCAATACCACATTCTACGGAGTCCAAGCTTCGGCTGGTAGACTTCCGTAAAAAGAGCCGAAGGTGGCCAAAATCTGCGGAGTCCAAGCTGCAGCTTGTCAGACTTCCGTAAAAAGAGCCGAAGGTGGCCAAATTCTGCGAAGTCCAAGCTCCGGCTGGTAGACTTCTGCAAAAAAGAGCCCAAGTGGCCAAATTCTGCGAAGTCCAAGCTCCGGCTGGTAGACTTCTGCAAAAAATAGCCGAAGGTGGCTACAAATTCTGCGAAGTCCAAGCTCCGGCTGGTAGACTTCTGCAAAAAAGAGCCCAAGTGGCCAAATTCTGCGAAGTCCAAGCTCCGGCTGGTAGACTTCTGCAAAAACAGCCGAAGGTGGCTAAAGTAAAACAGCATTTAAGCCATGAGCTTCGAATGTTTGTTCATATAAGTCCAAAGTGACAAATTTCTTAAGACACTAAAGTGTCCTCGAAGTTATCTTAATTGATTTCTTTCGTAAAACAAATAAAGGTACCAAGTTACCATTCTTCTGACTACAAAAGTCGAAGACATTTTATAAGATTTCAAAAAATCTTTAAATGACAGAGGGGCTCCGAACCCCCAAAAAATTGTACTCCGAAGTTTTTTCTTTGCGCATAACCATCTTTGAATGAAGTTCGAAGTTGCTTATACCCAAAGAGGGGCTAGTAATATGGAGACAATTTTAAATCGGCATTCATTATTGAAATAAATGTGTTTACAGATTACATTATGAAAAATTGGTATCTATACCAAGAAGGAATCGGAGACCTCTTCGGTCCCGAGAGCCAGGGGTGGAACGACTAGTTCCAACATCGGAAGTTCTAAGAACTTTGCGTTTAACTCTCTTCCTCCCCTTCGAAGCTCTAAAATCCTTCTGTTCTTGTTGAAGCTCGACCCAAGTTCGAAGCCGCTCGGGGCTTCTCTCCCAGCTTCTAAGATCTTCAGATCTTTTATTTTGGGCTTCACCTTCGTCTTCGGACCAATTAGTGTCTTCAGTAGACGAGGTGTTTGCGTCGATCTCTTTATCTTCCTCTTTAATATAAGACAATACGTCTTTGATTACTTCGGGCGCAATAACGCCGGAGTCATCTCGAGGGATAAGGAATCGAGGATGCTTATAACTCTTTAGAAGTTCGAAGGTGTTCCACAGTGAGCGAAGTTCGCTGTTAAGCTCTAACACTTCGATATCTTCCATAAGAGGCAAAGCCTAAAAATATGACAAACAAGATTTTCATTGATAAATATTTACAAGCATCAGCTTTACATAATCAAAAAATCCTAAATAATCCTAAACCTGCGGGTTCGGAGGAGGCTGACTGCTCGAAGCTTGACTCCGGACTTGCTTTTGGCGTTGGCCTTCATCAATCCAAGCCTTGATCGCAGATCGACCTTCGGCTCTCCACGAAGTCTGGAAGGCTCGCCAAGCAGTAGCTACGCCTTCGGAAGGAGTCAAAAGTCTCGCGTCGTCGAAGATGATGGAGCCCTCTGCACCCGGAGTGATTGTTCGGCCCAAATCCTCGTAGTAGCGAAGTATTCCAAGGGCAGACACTTGTCCGGAGAGTTCTCCATAACGTATGCCTGCCGTCTTCATTTGCTTCGCTGCTCCTTGGATCCTCTTTAGCCGGCGCAGCAGAGTTACATTGTCATCCGAAGGTAGTGATCCAGTAGTACCGAAGTACTCCAAGACACTTAACATTTGTTCGATGACCTCCGAAGCCACCTTCTCAGACTTGAGTTTTTCTGCATTAAGTGCGTCCTTGACCGAAGTCGTTTCTGCTAAAACTCCGGAGATTCTAGCATTCTCCGTAGTCAAAGCATTCTTTTGAGTCCGGAGTTGGCCAGCCTCTTCTTGTAGCCTTACAAGTGCGGAGCCTTTCGCAGCATCCTCCGTCCGCAGTCTTTCAATCTCCGCTCGAAGCACAATTCTTTCTGCTTTGAGCTCCTTCTTTGCAGCCTCCAAGCTTTGCCTAGCCCTCCGCTCTGCTATTATTACATTGTCCATCTGAGCTACTCGACCTTCGGAGAAGTTAAAATTTCTTTGAAGAGTCTCGTTCTCTTCCCGAAGTTGAGCAATTTCGTTTTCGCTCGATAAAGCTGCGGCGCGGGCTAAGACTGCTTGCTAAGAAAAAAGAAAAACTAGAATAAGAAATTATTCATATATAATTCATTATTTGGTTCGAAGATGCTTTATACCTGATAAGCTGCTCTTTCCACAGCAACATTAAGCTCCGAACCCTTTGCTCTGCTTAAAAGGGCTACTAGCTCTGTTTCCCCGACTTTGCGACTGGCTTCACCCAAAGGTTTAACCAAAGTCCCAAGTCCGGTTTTCTCCTCCAAGAATGGAGTTATGAGAGGAAGCAGTGCTAAAGCCTTCTGATCAGCTCTGCTTAGCGAGGGTCCAGAAGGTTCTTCCGAGGTCCTTGGAACTTCTGAAGATGGCCCCCCCTCAGTTGATTCGCTTTCATTTGTTGACCCAGATGAAGTCGATCCTTGAGCTGGGAGAGGCTCTATGTGTCTTTTTCCTCTTCCAGGTCCCGGTAAAGTAACCCCTGGTTGTGGCTCCGAAGTTGTCGAAGGTCTTTGAATTGTATCTTCGAGGGATACTTCGACAACAGGAGGCTCTGAAAAAACAAAAATATTACACATTGTATGATTTTGCAAAAATTGATAAAGAATTAAGCAAAATTTACCTTCGATATTCTCTGGAATATCGAGCACCGGACTGATCGGAGGATCAAAAGTATAGTCCACATCCGAATCAGCCGTTAAATCTTGGATTGCAGGAGCATCGTCCTGAAGAGTCCTTGTTACTTCTTCGAGAATCGAAGTCATAGTGACTTCGACTCCACTTTCATCCACAGGAACTCCAGCCTGAGTAGTATCTTCCTGAACTACCGAAGTCATTGGTTGATCAGCATTATCTCCAGACTCCGGTATGTTCGCAGGCACTTCAGCCTCATCTACAACCATAGGGGCTCCGAATTGTTCTCCCTGGGTATCCGGAGCTCTTACTTCTTCGATGTTGGCTTGCGGCTCCGGAATACCTGCAGTATCTTCAATGTGAATACTTCGTTGAATTGCATCTTCATCAATTAATTTTACTAATAAAATACCTTCGTCCTCTTTAGAACCAGAAAGTGAGGTTCTTGAGCTTGAAGGAGCAGGATCCAAAGGTGCGAGATTCTTAGGTTTTCGAGCCACCTTCTTCACAGGAGTCTTTGCTGAGCCTGAAGCTCCGGCTTCAGCTACTCTTTTCTTGGGGCCTTTCTCCTGAGGCACCCAGTCCGTCAGAGGGGGTGGAGTCAACTCCAGCATTCCCCATACTCTGTTAAAACGCTCCCAACTTCCTACTAATTTGATTCGCCATTCTTTTTCTGACGAAGTTGGAGTACCCAAAATCTTTTCCGAAGCCCTTACAATTTGCTCTGAAGTAATAGGGGCTGAAGAAGCTAAAAAATAATTCAAGTTAATCTTTCTTCGAAGTAAATATGTACTATGCGTATTGGTTTCGAAGTTACCTGCAGGGCTCGAAGTATAGCTTATCTTGCGAAGACCGCCTTCTGAGTCATCCTCGAAGGCAATAGGCCAGTTGGCCATCAGCGGAGGAATTTGAAGTCCGAGGAACTCTTCGGCTAAGTCCCGCATGCTCAACCTTCGGCTGATTTTCTGAAGCAAGTTGAGGCGAGCTTCGAGTTGGCCTTCGTCGGGTTGCACTAAGGCTTCTTTCCGAAACTGAATTTCCTTGAGGGGACCGGCCAGAGGGCTATTCACTCCAACTTCAGCATAAAACCACCTCAGAACCCAATCGGTGTACCATCTGGCATTGATGGCCTTAGCAGGGAATTGCAGGGCATATTCATCACGAAGCCTAAAATTGATGCTTCCGAAGGAAACTACCACCTTCTCACCTCCGGAGCCTACGAAGGTCTTTGGTTGACAAGTCGCTCTATGCAGCGCAGCGAAGATTTCAGCCCTCCCCTCACAACCTTCGACTCTTAGTGCCCATTCGAAGATAGCCAGTCTAGCTACAGCATTCGGAGACAACTGGGGGAGGGTTACGTGAAACAAGTCAAGTACTTCGGCTAAAAAATCCACAGCTGGGAGGCCCAAGCCCGCTTCGAAAAAAGCTTCGAACACTACAACTTCTCCGGGTCTCGGTGATGGAATTGATTCTTTGCCCGGCTTCCGAATCATAACCCCATTACTAATATTTCCCCCCGCTGTGATTGCCAAAGACTCTTTCTTGCAGGTAGACGGCCCTAACTCAAAGGATTGATCCAAGTACTTGGTTGAGGGTGGGCACAGACCTTGGACATCGGGGATTTGGGGATTTTTTCCCTTTGCCGCCATGGAAGTTGTCGCCTGCATCGGAGGCGTCGCCGCCATTGCTGCCGCCGCCGCAGCCGCTTGTTGACGAGCCAAGGTCGAAGGAGGTGCAGAGCCTTTGGTCTTCGCCATCACAATTGCTGGATCGATTTGAGAAAGTGGAGACTAGGGCTCAAGAACTTGAAGACTAGGGCTCAAGAACTCAAAGGGCTCAAAAGACTTTTGACTGGGAGCAAGCAGTGAAAAGGTAATCGAGTAAGTTCTGGAGTTCTTTATTTATAGTCTAACTTTCCGTTTGTTACCGTTTGGGCTCTGCCCTTTCGCATTCCCGCCTGTTATTTTCCTCCGAAAATAATGCTCCGTATAACTCCGTTAGAAACAGAAACTAACGGTTATATTTTCTAAGTCTAAAAAGACTTTCGAACTTCCTGAATCAGTTCTAAGATAGTTCGAAAAACAATTACCTTATGACTGATTCGAAGTTCATATCTTCATGTATTTCGAAGATAAAACAAAAATCAATAACCCCTATGATTGGTTATCTTTTCTTTCCGTATACTGCTCTCCTAACGTTACAGGTCGAACGGAGAAGCGTATTCGAGGGGCTACTGTTGGGGGAAAATATCTCATCTTCAGGGTTATTGCCAAAGCAGCATGAAGACAGCCAACCAGTTCGAAGATTGTCCGAAGGCCATCTTCGAAGGTGCATGGAACCTGGTTCGAAGCCCGAAGGCAGGCATTGGTTCGAAGTATATCTTCGAACCAAAGTCCTTCAAGATCTTTTCTGCCAGCTAAGATGGAAGACTTATCTTCTATCCTATTAGATTAGTCTTTTACCATTTTAGCCCTATTAAGGAAACCGAATAGTTTCCTCAATGTCGGTTGTAATAGAGGGGTAAATAGGTCTTTTCCTTAATGTTTAGGCCTATAAATACCCCCCATTTTACCCTGTAATGAGGACCGATTACAAGTGAATCAATACATACTTCCGAACTATTCTAAGTTATTATCCTTTCGGAGGCTTAGAACAGTTTGCTTCGCAAACACTTCGTTTGTTAGTTTCTTTTCTACAGAAACCTGTTAGCGTAATCTTTTACGCCAACAGTATCACTCTAAGTTTGACTTTAATTTACATGAGTTAAAAATAATTATTTCATCTATCATAAAATATAGCAACATTTAATCTTGAGTATATGCATTAAGAAGATATATAAAAGAGAAAATTGAACCCATACCATTGTTATTAGCCTGGTTTATAAAAATACCACCTAAATCTGCCAGTTCCCGTTATTACCATAGGTCCGTTAACAAATTTCGATCCAAAGCATTTTAGTCCGCTCTCCTCTTTTCCACGCACTAGTACGCCGTCACACCCCAACCAAACTGGCCTAGTTGCAGCGTCGCCGCTCTGGCTGGTACATGCATGACGGATCAGCTAGGCCTCCTGTCCTCCAGCGTGATGGACAATTGTTCGATGCCAGATTCTTCCCTGCCAGTTCTCGGTCTTCCTTGGGGGATCAATAAA
Organism: Zizania palustris; assembly: GCA_019279435.1. Lineage (NCBI taxonomy): Eukaryota > Viridiplantae > Streptophyta > Magnoliopsida > Poales > Poaceae > Zizania > Zizania palustris. The sequence goes on from JAAALK010000079.1 coordinate 45,066,337, forward strand.
AGTTGCCGCGTTCTTGGCTGAATCTGACAATTGTTCCATCAGCCTCACCTGCAAGCAGGGGAAGCCAATGCCGATGGTAGCGCAGCTAGCACCAGCGTAGATGTCATCACCGGACGACTAGACCTGCAGCAGGCCAAACACTAACATGGATGCCCTTCTGCGTTCTGATTCTAGCGTCACCCTACAGCTTCTGTAGGCGGTGAGGAGAGACGGAGCCAAAGTTTGGCTGTGGTATTAATAGGAATTGATAGTTTTAGATGGTATTTTTACAAATTGAATAAATAACGGTGGTATGAATATAATTATTGCTGTATAAAAAGACATAATGCTTCCTTAGGTGGGTGATTGTGGGTAAAAAAATAATTTACGGAGTAATAAGTAATACAATATAATATAGATATTTCAGAAGTAATCTAAAAATATTATATTTTGGAAAGGAGTAACAAATATGGCCATAAACTCTCCGTGGGACAAAAGAAGTACCGAACTAGCCTAGTGGACTTATGTTGCAAGATGGGCCAGATCGTACTTGAAGGCCGACATAGGCACAGGCCGGATAAATGGGTCTAGGCCTGGGCCTCGGCTTCTGCGACACCGGCAACCGGTCGTGCGGGCTGCGGTTGGTCGGCGGGCGCAGGGGTGCGGTGTGCGGCGATGGCTCGCGGCATCTCCTTGAGTAGCGGAGGAGGCGGCGTGGTAGGGGTCGTGGAACGACGAGCTGCGGCGGGGGCCGAGCTACGCCGAGGTTTGCCGTCCCCTTTTAGGCCTTGTTTGGGAGCCCACAATCCCGGCTCATTCTCTGTGGATGGGTCGGGATTTTAAACTAAAATCCCGGCCCATCCCCAAGGAATGGGCCGGGATTGTGGGCTCTCAAACAGGGTCTTAGGGGCTATTCGTTTAATCCTCTTGCGGAAGGGAATTGGAGGGGATTTATACTCCAATCCCCTTCAATCTCTTCCAATCCTCTTTAATCCTCATCTAACCGAACAGGCTTTTAGGACTTATTTGGGATCCCACAATCTCAGCCCATTCTCAGGAAATGGGCCGGGATTATGAGCTCCCAAACCAGCCCTTAGTTTGCTTTGCAAACCTGTGTTTGTTTTCTTCTTCGCTGATTCTTCGAACAAGCACCGATGAATAAAGTGTTACAATCATCAACGATACTTCCTGTTAATACTGTGTTACAATGATAACATTGCACTGACGAAACTCTTTGATACTGTCTAGCTGCTGGGGTGCTCCCATCTGATCGGGAGTCATCGTTTATTTCAAGTCTAGTTTAAAATTAAGGCTGCCTTGCTGCATGAATGCAGAAACAGTTGATTTTAATTTTTAGCAGGGAAGTTGCTTTTGTTTGGAGGTCGTAGTCTCGAAGATCCACCGATTAGAGAAAATTGATACGGAGTATTATGCTTCGCTAAAATGTCGCTCCGCATGACAATTACTAAAATGCCACTCAGTACATGTTATATGCTTTACTATTTTCACATTTATTTTTATTTTTTATTTCTTATTTTTTACACCAAAAATAGATGTCAAATGCCAATATTGTCCTTAATCTCTCCTAGCCTCTCACTATCACCTGCCTACTATCGTGCTTGTCGTTATCGCCACCACTGCCCTCCTACCAGCCGCCACCAACAAAGTCACGGCCACTGACACCCTCCAGCTAGGGGTGAAAATGGTTCGGATAGTTTCCGACCGTATCCGGAAAAATGGATTCGGATTCGGATTTTTTTGATTCGAAAATGGATTTTTCGGATACGGATTCGGATTCGGATGTTTTTTTTCGGATACGGAAACGAATATGATCTGTCTGATATCCGTCGGATTCAAATACGGATTCGGATAATCCGGATAGTTCTTATCCGGATATCCAGCCCATTAAAAATGTAGGCCCAGTGGCCACACTGCTAAAGCCCACAGGCCATGCTTGCACAAGTGTTGACAGCCCATGAGGAGATTAGAAATTAAAAAATAAAAATATTTTCTTAAAAAACGTTTAAAAATAAAGAAGATTTTTTTAAAAAATATATATTTATATAAATGGGATAATTTCTATAATATTAAACAGAGAAAAAAATTTAACCGATAAAATAAAAAAGATTTTTTTTAGTTCTTTCAATTTAAATTTTAGAAACATAATGAATTAACTAAAAATAGCAAATTTACATATAACAATATCGAATTTTTTCAAAAAAAATATATATTGTATTTTAATTATAGAAAAAGTTTAAACAAAGATTTAACTATTAATTTGCTTTTAAACCTAACACATTCCTTCTTAACATTCTAATTTGTTACTCTCAAATCTTCATCTTTCTTAACATCGTACATGAAAACTTTGTCAAAATAATTTTAAATTTTTATCACAGCATTTATGATACCATGACACATCTCGTATTTTTTAGACTTCATTTGAATTTTTTAGAATTAAAATTTTATTAAGCTCTATATTGTCCATTGAGTGTCGTAACATTTTCAAAAAATAAATCTTTGAATTTAGTGGATACTGACTTAAAATAGACTCAAATGCATGAATATGATTTTTCTAGAATTTTTAGTTCATTATTTCATGTACTTGTAGTTCAAATTTGACAAATTTCAATATAAATCAAAGAAACATACATAATGAATTAAAAATAGCAAACTTATGTATAAAAATGTGAAATTTTTTTATAAGATTATATATGATATATTTTGATCATAGAAAAAAATCAAGTTTAAACGAAGATTTAACTATTGATTTGCTTTTAAACCTAACACATTCCTTCTTAACATTCTAATTCATTACTCTCTAATCTCCATCTTTCTTAACATCGTACATGAAAACTTTGTAAAAATAATTTTAAATTTTTATCACAGCATCTATGTATCATATGATGATACCATGAGACGTCTCGTATTTTTCATACTTTATTTGAATTTTTTAGAATTAAAATTTCATTAAGCTCTATGTTGTCCATCAAGTGTCGTAACAATTTTTTAAAACAATATCTTTCAATTTAGTGTATACTGACTTAAAATAGACTCAAATTCATGAATATGATTTTTTTTAGAATTTTCGGTTCATTATTTCATGCACTTGTAGTTCAAATTTGATAAATTTCAATATAAATCAAAGAAACATACATAATGAATTAAAAATAGCAAACTTATGCATAAAAATGTGAAATTTTTTTATGATATTATATATGTTGTATTTTGATATTAGAAAAAATTTCAACTTTAAACGAACATTTATATTTCAAATTTATAATTTTAAACTTTATCTCTCTCACTCCAAAAATAAGTAAATAGTCAACTTTGACTAAAACCCTATCAACCCTAATTTTTCTTTCTCTCTCCCGGTCTCTCCTACTCCTGTCACTTCTCTCTCCCCATTCGTGATGATTTATGTGATGTTAACTATTATTTGTCATTTGTGTATTGTGATCGTGAATAAATAAATACATTATTGATATTCGGTAAGTATTCGTAACCGTATTCATATTCGATTTGTATCTGCTCCGTATTCGTATTCGATGATATCCGACTCCGTGTCCGTATCCGAATTATCCGAATCCGAATTCGAATCCGAAAAAATATATGAAAAAGGATATGATATTAGTGATATCCGTCCGTATCCGATCCGTTTTCACCCCTACCTCTAGCTAGCCGTTGCCGCCCTCCAACCAGCCAAGTGGATCAAATTTAAGCTGCTTACAACAAAGTCGATGACGACAATGATGATGGAGGACAATGTTAGTGGCGGCTGGTAGGGGGCTGGCAGCAAGCTGGTAGCAATGGTGATGAGGGTCAAGTTGGCAGTGTCGATTGAGGAGCCATGATGAAGACCATGAGCCTCATGACTTTCAGATGATGAGTGATTGTCAATCGAAGATGAACAAAGCCCTTCGAAGGGAGACACTTCGAAGGAAGGATGACTTACCATGGCGTTGACTATGTGTGACTCAGGTGGACGGACTGACGATCGCTGAGCTGAAGGACCTGTGGGGTCATGGTGGTCTAATTCGGGTACATGGTGCAAGGGGGACAAGCGCTTTGGCAGCTTTGGCTCAAAACCGTTACCTACGAAGACAAGGCATCGTTTGTAGCAAAATATCTGAAGAGATGTGAAGCGTAAAAAAGAAGTCTGATGGAGACACATCACAACTGTCGTGAGGCTCCGTTAAAGTGAAGACATGAAGACTACGCAAGGCGGAGTGTCGAATAACTATTTAGGAATAAGAATTTACCTTTTTTCCCTTTGGTCCTTGGGTCATGTAAAATTAACCTAGGAGCATTTTAGTCTTTTTTGTCACATGGATCTAGGCTATAAACTAACCTAGGATGCCCTCTAGGATTAAACTTAGGTGTCGTTTGGTTTTTTCGTCCAAAAGTTTAGTCTCGTCATATCGAATATTTGGATGCTATTTTGGAGTATTAAATGTAGACTATTTAATAAAACCTATTCATAATCGGTAGATTATTCACGATACGAATCTAATAAGCCTAATTACGTCATGATTTGATAACGTGGTGTTACAATAAACATGGACTAAACTTTAATCCATCGAACCAAACACCCCCTTAATCCAACCCTTAATCCAACTAGAGTCATTTTGAAATCAAAAAATTTTGAGTTCAATCTTCTTCTCTGGCCGCCGCCGCTGACTTTGCTTCTCCTGCCGGTCGACCAGTTTCTCTTTTGGCCAGCTCACACAGTCACACGCCGCGCGGAGGGGTTCATCGGCTGGCTGGGTGGGTAGGGTACTTAGGTGGGTCAACCACGGCTTGGGCGGTTGACTGTAGCGCCTAGGCATCCTAGAACCGACGGCGGAGGGAAGAGGACGATGCCTATGTAGCCTAGATCAAGCGTCGGTACATGTGCACGGCCCAGATCCAGCGGCAGCTAGTGCATGCACGACCAAATCTGGCAGCGAGAGGCACACGCAGCTTGAATCCAGCCATAGCCATTGCCGCCGAAGAAGAGAAGGGGAGGGGCAGGGGCGGTCGGAGGGGAAGAGGGGAGAGGAACGCCTGTTGTGGGTTGCTGCGACTATCCAGTAGATTCTGAGAAGACATGGGACTTCAGGAGGGAGAAAGCTGGAAGTAGAAAGTTGCATGCCTGGACGCCTAGGACTCTGTGAGGGAGTAGAAAAAAATTAAATTCCAATGCATTAGACTTCGAGGGAAGAAAACTGGAAGCAAACTAGTCGTGGGAAAGGGAGAAAGCTAGAAGCAGAAAGCTGCATGCCTTGCCTAGGACTGTGTGAAGAAGTCTAGGAGCCAGGAAGGTTACCTAGGCGCTGCCTAGGTGACCCTAGGCACTAGGCGCTGGGTCGTCACCTGACTAGTGTCTAGCGTCTACTTAAACACTGTATTTCAAGAAGGTTACCTAGGTGCTGCCTAGGCGCCCCTAGGCACTAGGCGTTGGGTCGTCACCTGACTAGCGCCTAGCGCCTACTTAAACACTGTATTTCACGTCCATTTTTTAGAGTAAAAAAATAGAGAGAAATAAAAAGAAATGCAAAAGGTTAAAGTATAGAACATCCCCTATACTGAATGTCATTTTCTAAATTTCCATATAGATGATGGTATTTTATCAAATACACATGAATCAAATGGAATAATATCAAAATTCTAAATTCTAGAGTCTAGGCATGACTATTGCTAATAGCGCAAAGATAGCAAAAGACTAGTTCACTGGCTGGAATTTTAACAATTTAACCCTTTTTGAAAACTTATTTCATAGACTCGCAAGAAAACTTATTATAGAAATGAATCCTTAGCTCCACGTTAATCCTATTGGCGCCAACCCCCAACTTAGAGCAAATTTAATAATATAGCTAGTTGTTGGCTTTATATTTGTACCATGTCACATGTAGCTAATCTAATAACTAACTCATATAATAGTTAGTTGGCTATATGTATCATACATTTAATGTGTAACATATTACACCATCTCACAATATTCATTGGAACCTGTGTATGAGTGGGCTGTTAACTAGTAACCCGCTTTTATTCTCTCTCCTTCCTTCTCTTCTCCACCTCATTACTAATCTGATGTGGCAAATCTTGTAGCCTGCTTACATAAACTTATTATACTTGCTCTTATCTGCACCAAGCGTATTGGCACTGATCTAGGCGCTACGCTAGAACCCGATGTGGTAGCTAGGTCAGCGCCAGCAAGCTTAGCAAGTCACAAAATTTGCTATGATATGTGTACATCAGTATGTCAGGGTTTGCTAGGTCAACGCTAACAAGTTTGATGATAAGTTTCTTGGCTTAACACAAAGCTCATTGGTGTTGACCTAGCTGTCACATTGGCCACCCAGCGTGATGCCTAGGCCAACACCAATGTGCTTGGGACTGAAATGTAGGGAGTTGATGCTAGGGGGCTTGGTGTTGAGCTAGGGTCTATTTTGCAATAAGTTTTTCGAAAGATCTATTTGTGAAATAATTTTTCAAAAAGGGGGAAAATATCAAAATTCCAGGATCACTGGCATAGCAAATTCAATAGTAATTATCATTAGATCAGATGGGAACTTTTCTACAAAATCCGTTATATTTCTGTGGTACATGCTACAGTCAAAGTAAAGCAGAATAATGGATAACACCAAGTTCTCAAATACTACCGTCTCCAGGATCTAAATGGCCAGCTTGGCAACTTCTGTGAGCTGAAAGAAGCATCTTTTTGCCAATTCTGTCACTTATTTCAGTGAATTTCCATGGTTAACAGCAGAGACGGCCAAAGCAGTAAGTGTCACATAGGTATTTCAATGGAAGACATGGCAATATCAATGATCACTGGAAAAAACATTCCATTGTTCTCACTGCTAGTGCTAATGATACTTGGTAGTTGTCAGTGCTCATTTCCTAGGGCCCAGCTGAACCCATTTAAATCAAATTTCTTGCAGTGTTTAGGCACGTCATTTGTGTTGTTCATGTTCAGATCCAACTTTGCTCTCTGGCATGGCATGCTGAAGCCATCCCTCCTCTCACACCTTTCTTGGTGATTTGATGGCCTTCTGCTTAGCTTATCACGGAAGAGATCCTCACTTCCTCTTTCTTTCACATGCATATCAAATGACATGCATCCAATCTGCTTTCCTTTTTGGGCAGAAAAGCTAATTGATAGGATATCTTGATCTTTCTGTGAACCGTCACATGCAGTTAAGCAGCTGTCAACCGATCCATCACCAAGTTGCATGGTGTGCCCCTGTAGCATTTGTGAACTTTCAATCTCTTCAAATCCTGAAAATGCATGCTGGAGGCATTCTGTTGACACCCTTGATACAAACTCTGGCAATTGCATCTTTGCAGTTTCTACACCAACTGAACCTGCATTCTGCTTTGCAAGTGTCTCATGTGCCTTTTCCAGCACAGTCTGTAGGTATTTTCCTTGTGCTTCAATTCGGAGTTGCAAGTGTCTTTGCACCTGTTCAGAAGTCATCATTAGCTCATTTTGTGTAAGATATCAGGTCATTGTATTTGAGCATTGCACCTTTCATTTATTTTCTTATAGTGAATCCGACCTGAGATACACATTACAATTATTTGCATAGCAAAATCCTGTTTACCCAATGATGCAGCAATAATTTGAGAAATTCCTATGATGTGACATTTCTACTTATGTTGGAGCTGATAATCACGACTGGATTTTAGTAATGGCAAATAAAGATTCACTAAAGTGTCTCCCTAGACAATGTGGTGGCTGGACTTTTAAGCATTTTAGCCGTATTCTATCATATAGAAGTCATGCACTGATGTTGAGCACATGTTTCAGGAGTGAACAAAGTGGGTCAGTCCATAAACAAGAAATCGTACTCTCCTATACAGGACAATGATGCGGTTAATTCCTGACTGCAGATTAGATTGTGATTTAGTTAGCAGTAGATTTCACGCAAAGCATGTCTGTAACATAGAGATGGAATTTAACTGCTGCTGAAGATTAAGCATAGTTGAAGTTAGCCTTCATTTATTGTGCCTTATTTTGCATGGTCACATTTTTCATTTTCATGTTTTGTACACATTTATGAATATCAGTAATGCTAAAAACCTTGATTCTTTGAATGGTATACTTGTAGTCTCTTTTTGTTCTCTAATCTCTAGTATATATTTTCCAGATAAATTTTATTTGGCATACATCTATTAGATATATGGCCATAAAATTCAACCTATATTATGTAGATCTCCTGAAATGAATTTTTCAATAAATTTGTAATATTCATTTTATTCAAAGAGATATTGAAGGTGTTTATCACATTAAATATAAATTTATGTTATGCACTAATAATGCTTATGTACCTCTAGTTGCTCGTGTAGCTGTCTCTGCACTTCAATTTGCATCTGAAGGGCTTCACCTATGTGCACAGATCTGATAAAAACACAAAACTGTGTTAACTTCTGCAAACATGCTGAAACAAAAATTTACATGTCTCTTACTTGTTTGTCTGGATTCCAAGGTTTAGGTGACCAATTGGTGATGTACTTCCCTCAGATGGTTTCTCCGTTGCTATGGTGCAGCCTAGCGCTGGTGAATGACACGGAAGGTCAGTATTAAGCTCAATGGTAAGCTGATAATTTGGGAACAGTAAAATTTACCCTTTTTCGCATTTCCAACACTGGCTTGAGCATGTAGATTTTTGCTTAGTCTGTATTTCTAGTGTGAAAGGGAAAAGAAAATCAGTATACTGTTTGAAGGCATGTAAAAGTAAAAAAAATGGTATCTTGTTAAACAAATAGATGAAAGGACTGAAACGACACTATTAGATCTATATATATACCTGGAGATGACTCTTGAGATGATATAATGTTAGTCCAGGGACACCCATGAGCTTCATAGTTGTTTTGGGGGTAGCTTCTGCAATATCGAAGTGTTTAATGATAATTTTCATGTACTTTCTTATACAACAGAGAGGTCCGTTTGGATACTTACTATCTGGACCGCCAAGTTGATTTACTGCCTCCAGAAACCGCTCATGTAGCTCAGGGGTCCATTTTAATCTGGGCTTTGCATCAGTTGAGAGTACAAGCCCTGACTCCCCTGGAATAGTTCCTCCTTGCATAAGCAAGTGCCGCTCTGAAGGGAAACTCTGCCTAGATGACAGGAGTTGGTTGTGGCTCTGGAGCTGGTGTTGATGATGATACATCTAACACGAATATATCTCAGGTTAGGAACTATGACGGAGATCTCTTTTTCCTTGTTTGAGCAAACAAAACTTCACTTGCATGATGTATGTACATAATTCTTACCTCTCAATTCCTGTGATGTACTGATGTCTGCTTGTAGACGGCACAACCCTGTGAGGAACTACCTGTTGAAGTTTTATCAGCCTCTGCTTCTGGTAATCAAGGGTTGTTCATTGTACGTTGCTGCTCTATTATTTGGGAGTGAAATGGCCTTTAACTGCTCTAACGTACTATGTCTACTCATCTCAAGATATTATGCAGAGAATGGTCTTATAAGGCAGGCAAGTGAAGAGAGAATTTAGAATTGTAGGAACAAACACTCAAGCCTGACCCGAACTTTGCATCAACTGAAAAGAAATTATCCTTATTCCTTTAGGTACCTGTGGACCCTATGCGCATCGATCTTTTTATTTGTCAATTCAATGAAGCATTCTGATTCTGCACTAGCAAATATAGTAATTATAGTGTATATTGTTCTAATTCGGCACACACAAGTCTTGTAGATAAACGTGGGAATCTTGTTCTCTGGAGAACTTTAAGGCTGTGGTCTGCAGTATGTCTTTACTAGATTCCTGGATTACCATCTTACTCATCTAGAATTAATTCCACTCTCCAGTGCACTTATATTGTGAAATGAAAAGGCAACATTTATGGTTGGTCGGCACTGATTAGGATTCTGTATGTTCTGCAATTACATATGGTATTCATGTAATATATGTTCAGCGTGCATAAGAATGAATGATAACAATTTATTAAGGAATATTTCTATCGGTTCACATGAGAGCGAAGTTTTAAAATTCCTTCTTGACCAGATGCAACCAGAAGAAGAATTGGATAAAGTTTTGCATACAAACAAAGCGAAGAAGGAACTCATTCTATTAGTGACGCCTCTCTTGGAACTGCACAAAAGCAAAGCATAGAATAATGGAATAAGCATATGGTCCCCCATTTGTTTCCTCTGGTAAGTTTTTGTACTTGTTCAGCTATCAGTCAGAAGGAAAGTGGATAGGCGAATCTAATAGATTGTGGATGCGTATGAAGCAGTCTTCAGAGTTTGATTGCGATCTGTTCTACAAGGAGCGCAGAAAGGAGGAGCTTAAAATTGACGGTTCGTTTTCTTTGTTTCAATGCTTTATATTGCATTTGCTTTATACATGCACTTGTACAGTTGATTGTTTCTCTTACAATCTTATTGGGGCTATTTGTCCTCCATATGTTGACAAAAACTACCTCAAGTTCAAGTCTGTTTTACTGTCATAAAGCCAACACTGATGCACGGACCAATGTCTAACTTAGAATTTGGGAGGTTGGTGTTTGAGAACTTGCCACGCTTATCTCACTGACTTGCAGGTCGTGACCCCACATATGGTAGGCACATGAATAGCAAATCATCAAATCCCTTTCACAAAAATTTGGAAAAATATACATAACCCACTTAACTATTGGACTTTGGATATTTAAAACCCTCAACTACAAAATGGGCATTCTATCTCCTTAAGTATTGAAAACTGTTTAAATAATTCCTACGGTGGTTTCCGTTTTAGAAGTGGTTTTAGTAACATGATACATTATATAAGTGATGACTTATCTAACTTGTGGGAGGTGTCACAGAGAGATAAAAAGTGAACAATAACATGTGGTATTGTAGTAGCAGATTAGGGATCAATTAGGGTTAGCTAAGACATGTTTTTTTGTTAGAGATTAAGAATAGTCCTTTAGTAGATTAAAGTATGAGTCTTTATCATATTGTATTAGAAGTCCTTAGATTTCAGATTATGATTATATCTCTAAGAGATGTGTGTGTGTGTGTGTATATATATATATATATATATATATATATATATATATCAAGGGCTAGCATTTTAGCCAAGCCAAATAATAAAGTATCTATTTCTCTTCTTATGCTCAAGCTGGTCAGAGTAAAGCTTCCTAAAGCTTCCTGATGTGTCTACCTACTATCGGCAAGAGTGAAAGTTCTCCGGTCGCTCCTATCCAATCCTCCGGCAAGAGGGGAACAACCTTGAGTTGTGGCTACTTGCCTACCCACAACTATTAGCTACATAGCTTGGGATGCCAAAACCTTGGATTATAACACTGGCATTGCTTATGTTATAGACATAGACATGCCATATACTGAATAAAAGGCATGACATCGTTTATGTAATGTGTCATATTGGCGAAATCACCTCCAAAACTGTATTGTGGGGTTATTTAAACGATTTTGGGGTAGAATACCTGATTTCATAGCTAAGAGTTTTTATTAGCAGAATAATGCTTGGATTGATTTCATAAGAAACAAGGAGTACAATTTATAGAGGTAGATGACTTGGCAGCCAAGACAAGCCAACATACTTGACAGCCAAGGCAAGCCAACAGACTTGGTAGCCAAGGCAAATCAGCCTGCTTGTAGCCAAGGCATCCTAGCTAGGCCCACAACACCTATTCTAATACACCCCCGCAGTCGAATCGTCAGCCACTCTGCATGTTGAGACTGGACCTGAACTCCGTGAACACAGAAGAAGGCAGACCTTTGGTGAAGATATCCACATATTAGGAAGAAGTGGGAACATGCAAGACTCGAAGATCACCAATGGCAACTCGCTCCCAGACAAATTGGAGATCAATCTCAATGTGCTTGGTTTGTTGATGTTGAATCAGGTTGGAGGTCATGTATATGGCACTGATGTTGTCGCAATAGACCAAGGTGGTGCGCCGGAGAGGGGCATGCAACTCGAGAAGAAGTTGGCGTAGCTAAGTGGCCTCAACAACTCCATTGGACACGGCGCGATACTCAACTTTAGCGCTGGATCTTGACACCATGTTCTTGCGCTTGGAGGACCAGGAGACAAGATTGTCGCTAAAAAATACAGCATAGCCTGAAGTGGACTTGTGGGCGTCTAGACAACCAGCCCAATCCGCATCGGTGTAGACAATAAGGTCAACGGAGGTAGAGGGCCGCAGCAGGAGACCAAGGTGGAGAGTGCTTCAAACATAGCATAGAATCCACTTCAGAGCTACAAGGTGAGGCTTACGAGGGTCGTGCATATAAAGGCAGACCTGCTGCACAACATATGCAATGTCCGGCCCTAATGAGACTGCAAAAGTATAAGGGATCAAATATAGGAATGCCATCTACTGCAACAATCTTCAGATTGGTGTCAACTGGAGTGGAGTAGGGCTTGCACTCTGCCATCTTGACACGAGTAATGATTTCTAGCATATACTATCGCTAAGAAAGAAGAAGTCCATCACCAGTTCATTGAACATGCATACCGAGGAAGTGAAACAATTCACCAAGGTCCTTCATCACGAATTCTCTCTGAAGAGCGGAGATGATCCACCGAAGAAGGCTTGGTGAGGAAGCTATGAGGACGATATCATCAACATAGAGCAATAAGTAGGTTATGTCTGATCCGTGTTGATAGACAAAAAGCGAAGTGTTAGACTTGGCTTCAACAAACCCAAGTGACAGCAAGTGAGTGGACATGCGACTGTACCACGAACGAGGGGCCTACTTGAGGCCATATAGAGACTTCTGTAGATGACAAATATAGTTCGTATGAGCCGGATCTTCGAACTTGGACGACAAAGACAATAAATTGTCTCTGTCAAGTGGCCATAAAGAAAGATGTTCTTCACGTCGAGCTTGTGGATGGGCCATTGGCGAGAGAGAGCTAAGGAGAGTACCGTGCGAACAGTTACGGGCTTCACCACGGGACTGAATGTCTCATCAAAATCCACACCAAACCATTGGGTAAAGCCACGGAGAACCCAACAATCCTTCTGCCTTTCGAGAGAGTCATCAGACCAGAACTTGTGCTTGAAGATACACTTACCAGTGACAATGTTGGCCTTAGGGGGGCGAGGCACGAGGTCCCAAGTGTGATTCTTCAGTAGAGCATTGTATTCCTCTTCCATTGCAGTTCGCCAATTGGGTTCAACAAGAGCGCTACGAAAGGTCTTCGGTATTGGTGACATGGACATAACGTGGTATATCGCAGGCATCCGAAAACCACTCTTCGAATGGGTGCCCATGGCGTGCTAATATGTCACAAGAGGGACAACAACAACACCCTTGGGAAGGGGAGGTGACACGACCGGTTCAGGGACAATGGGGGTGGTCAAAGCCAGCACGAGTAATGGTGGGTGAAGACACGATCTGGACAAAGAGGCGTTGTGATCAAGATGCCTGCGATCGATGCTGAAGATTCCTGAAGTGTTGGTGGAGTCCCTCCAGATTTGTTGGGCGCGTCCTGAGCCACGCGTAGTGTGGAAGAGGTCCCCAGCGTTTGTAACACAGGCGGGATGTAGAGCTCGGGCATTGAGGAATCAATAGTAGGGGGCATCGGCGGCACCCTAGGCACAATCTCAAAAGGACCGGTAAGGGTTCTTATGACGCTAGAAGGAGCTCATGCAGAAAAATACTGGTGCAATGGTCCAATAGGAGAAGGCACCTCATTAGTATCATCAAGAAACTCAAAAGACGTCGGTTGTTGAGGCCATTGCACTCAGCAAAGGGAAAGGACATTTCATCGAAGATGACATGCCGAGAGATGATGATTTTGTTGGACAAGAGGCCTAGGCAGTGATATCCTTTGTGGTGGGTAGAATAGCCTAGGAAGATGCACAAGGCAGCCCTAGGAGCGAGTTTATGAGGAGCGGTGGTAGACATGTTGGGATAACACTTGCACCCAAAGACTCCTAGGTGATCATATGCCGGTGGCATGCCAAACAAGGCAAGATGAGGCGTGGAAAACTAGAGATTCCTAGTGGGGAGGATGTTGAGGAGAGAAGTAGTTGTGAAGAGGGCCTCTACCTAGTAGGATGGAGACATAGATGCCTAAAAGAGTAGAGAGCGTACGACATTATTGATGGAGCGAATAATGTGTTCTGCTTTACCCTTTTGAGGCGAGGTATAGGGACAATACATGTGAAGATGGATGCATGGAGTTAAAGAAGTGGCTGGTGCTAGAGTTGTCAAACTCTTTCCCGTTGTCGCACTAGACAACCTTGATGTTGGTGCCAAATTGGGTGAAGGTGTGGGTGATGAAGTGGGCGAGTGTGCTGAAAGTGTTAGATTTCAGACACAAGGGAAAAGTCCACAAGTAGTTGGTGTAGTCGTCAAGTATAACCAAATAGTATTTGTAACCAGAGACACTAACAACTATAGATGTCCACAAGTCACAATGAATAAAGTCAAACTTGCTAAATGCATGAGATGTGGATGTAGGAAAAGGTAAATGAACATGACGCCCTAACTAACAAGCGTGACATAAAACAGAACAATCCTGAATGTGAGAGGAAGTGCTAGATGCAAGCTTTGACAACACCTCATGACCAGGATGGTCGAGACATTGATGCCACAGTGGGGAGGGAGCCTTAGCAACAAGGGAGTGTGCTAGAGGAAGGCACAGTGGATATAACATCCTAGAGTTATTGCACCTGACGATTTTAGTCCAAGATAGAAGAACCTTCACAGAACAACTAGCCGATGTCAAACTCAATAGAATAATTATTGTTAGTAGTGAATTGGCAAATAGAGATGATATTCTTAATAAGTTGTGGTGCTACTAGAACATTATTAAGACATAAAGCAGGGGACAACTCCGTGGAACCAATGGCAGTGACAGGAAGCATAGAACCATTACCGACAATAATAGATGAAGGAGTAGGATACCACGGGAATAGAACATGTGAAAGAGAGGAAGTCTAAGATGCCATGTGGGAGGTAGCACCTATGTCGAAGTACCATTCAGGGGACGATGGAAGAGTCAGCGACGTCATGCTGAAGGCGGAGGCAAGGGTCGTCAGGTCCCAAGAAGGGGGTTGGCCGAGTTGTAGTAGCCCAGGGTAACCCACTGCCCTGAGCTATCAAGTGTAGCAGGATGCTGTTGGGCAAAGAGGGCTTGTTGTTGCTCCTACTGTTAGGCCTGTAGACGAGGAAGTTGGACCGAGGACGAGGACCCCGTGGACACTTCTGAATATAACCCATCTAAGGGTTTTAGATGCTAGGCTAGGAGCGACCACCGAGGGGTGAATGGGCGCAGAAAAAAATTCACAAAATTCTTGGAACCAACTTTGAACTTTGATTTCTACTCACTTGTGGAGATCAATGTTTTCGCACTAGGCGATAGAAATTATTCCACAAAATGGTGAGTCCAAAATCGATCACAAAAATGATTCATCCAAGAAAAATAAAAGGAATAATAGGTGATCAGAAGATTTGCCTTTACATAAGTGAGAAACCAAGGGTTGGTTTCGGAGTCTGTGATGAGTGATTGACAGATTTTATCCTCTGATTCGAAGGGGTTCCTCCGAAGGGGTTCAGAGGTGGTTTCACCAAAGGGTTCGGTGGGTTCGGTTGCTGCGGCTGTTGCAGTGGAGTGTGCCTGTCGGAGGGGTCCGACAATACACGATGACTTGGCTGTACCGAAGGGTTCGGTACTTTGGGTGGTACACCCGAGTGTGTACCGGAAGTTGTTTACCCGGAGAGGTCTCCGGGGTACTGGATACACTTGTCTGTCTATCTGTGGTGCATAGGTGACTTTGGAGGCGACATATGATTCGCAGCAAGTGAACCTGGGTCAAGCAGGAGGCTTGATGCCAGGCGAGCGGGGAGCTCGGTCATGAACGCTGCGTGGGGTCGAGATCGGTCCTCGGGCCAAGGTGCGCCAGGTGAAGGCAGAGAGTGTGGAGCGTGGCTCCGGCTGAAGGTACTCCAAGATGAAGTCCTCGGAGGCGAGGAACTTCGAAGGGTGAGGAGCCATGCTGAATAGCGTGGGCCTCATGGCTCCAGAAGTGATGAGTCATTGTCAACGATAGTCAACGAGGACTGAAGAGAAGAAGAGATCTGCTGTTTCATGGGCCGCGTGTGACTCAGGTACACGGGCAGCGAGCGACTGTCGGGCAGAGGAGGCTGCGAAGTCGGGCTGGCCCAATCCGGGTGCATGGGCCAGAAGCAGTAGAAGACCCACTGGGCTGTTAACCAGGACTGACTCAGGTACACGGGCGGTGAGCGATTGCCGGGCTGAGAGAGCTGCGGAGTCGGGCCGGCCCAATCCGGGTACCTGGTGCAAAGCTGGTGGAGGCTTTGTCAGTTTCGGCGTAAAACTGACAACCGTTGATTCTGTATCCGACTGTCCAGAAGAGTAGCTTCAGGATATGTCATCTGTTACTCTAGGCCCACAGTCAGTCAGTTGTGTCTGTAAAAATACCTAAGGGCAGTAGAGTCTTTTTCTGTATTTTTGAGTCTGTAAAACCCTAAGGGGCTGGTAGAATATTCCTAGTGTTGGGCTGCCTATAAATAGCACCCCAATCCCTAGGGTTTGGACTACCCTTTTTGCTGAAATTGAATACCACTCTTTGGGTCACTCTTTTCCCCTGTCTTCTCTCTCCTGTGTGCGCCGCCAGGACTGGCTCCTCCCTGTTCTTGCATTATTTTCACTCAAATCTCTTGGATGCTTTAATGCTTTGATCCCTGGTGAATTTATTGCTTGCATTTTGTTTGGTTTGGGGAGTTATTGCCTTACCTACGGGCTGCTGAATTTATTCTTGAAGAGAAGCTTCTTCGGCTGGGAGTGTTCTTCACGGTGGTAGTACTAGTTCTTGCTGTTGCAAGTAGTACTGCTTTACTGTAGCTACAGTGTTCGGCTGCAGCTTTTCACCTTCTATCCTCCAGCTTTTTGATCGAAGCTGACAGTCTCTTTTGCCTTTTTTCTGGTGTGTCTGGCGAAGCTTGGTTCCGTGCGAAGCCCCTCAACTCCGTGAGGCAGGCTCCGATCGAACCTCTTTAAAGGCTTCGCTTAGACTTCGAACTTCGGTCTTTGAGTCTGAGTTGCTAGATTCGAAGCTCCTCCTGTATGGACAGCATTGCATACTTCGAACTAGCATACTCCGAATCTATCTGTTCGAAGTGCACACTTCTCTAGGTTTCGAAGTTTGGATCCGAAGCTTGTCCATTCTGATAGACTTCGCTTGGATTTCTTTGTGGCGTGTCTGCCTTCGATTATCCTTCCGAAGCTTTCCCTGTTCGAAGATAGAGTGTAGGCTTCGGACTTGCTTTTCTGTCGCGTGACAGACTTCGCTTCTTTGTTCGAAGGTAGTCCGTCTGTTTTGTGTGTTCGAAGTTTTGTCTTCGAAGTCCTCACTTCGAAGCAGGCTCCGACTTTGTCACCTTGCTCCGAAGCTCTTGGTTCGAAGCTGTGTTCGAAGTCTTGTCTTCGAAGTGCTTACTTCGAACCAAGCTCCGGCACAGTTTACTTCGCTCCGAAGCTCGTGACTCGAAGTTGCGTTCGAAGTCTTGTCTTCGAAGTGCTTACTTCGAACCAAGCTCCGGCACTGCTTTTACTTTGCTTCGAAGTACACGTCGCTTCTTACTTCTTCGAACTAGGCTAGACAGTGACACCTTCGGCATTTCGGACAGACTCCGACACCAACCTCCGAAGCAGACCTCGACGTGCGAAGGGGGCTTCGCCAAGTCCCGAACAGGAGACAACTTTGGACAGTAACTTCTCTTTTCACTTTATACATACTTAGATCATTTCATTGAGAAGTATAGGCCTGTTACAACTTGTTTATCTGCCTAGTTGCACCACTTTAGTTTTACACTGTATATCATCAGTTGCTTCTAGGTTAGAAACCTTTAGACTTAGGCCTACTGTCTACTTTCTGCTGCATAGTATTTTTGAGGTGCGTTGGGTATTGGGAACAGGCCATAGATTCGAAAGAATTTTTAAGGCGCCCATTCACCCCCCCCCTCTGGTCGCTACTTTCGGTCCTACAAGTGGTATCAGAGCAAGGTTAGGGTTTTTCCATACCTTAACCGGTTCTAAACCCCAGTAGTGACTATGACGTCTCCTGGCAAGGTCCCGTCCTTGGAAGCCTATGGCTATAATTATTGGAAGACTCGCATGCGAGCCTATCTCATGAGCCAGGGTTCGGACATATGGGACATTTGCGTTCACACCACATTTGTCATTCTGCCAGTTACTGAGCAAGGTACTGCTGGTATCATTGCTCAGCATCTGAGCAACAGTAAGGCTGTGAACATTTTATTTTCTGGTTTAGGTCCCACTGAATTTGAGCGAGTGAGTCATCTCTCCACTGCGAGAGAGATCTGGGCTACCCTCAAGGCACACCATGAGGGAACAGCACAGGTCAAGGCTCGGCTCTATCAGACCTACCGGCGTGAATATGAGAACTTCACACAGAAGCCGGGTGAATCTGTTGAAGCCTTGTTTGGTCGCTTTCAGTCGATCATTAACAAGCTTCGGGACAACAAGGCTGAGGGTGCTCAGTTAGTCTCAGATCATGAGCAGGCGCTCAAGGTTCTTCATACCTTGGACCCAAAGATCTGGGAGATCAAGGTATCATCTATCGTTGAGAGCACTTCTTACGATACCTTGACCATTTCTGAGTTATTTAGCAAGCTAAAGGCCACTGAGGTAGATATCCAGTTGAGATCAAATCTCACTGGCTCTGGATCAAAATCCCTGGCCCTTGCTACACCTTCTGTTGATCCCTCTACTGTGAGTTGTGCTGGGTTCTCCTTGATGTCTATCACTGAGGACCAGCTTGAGTTGTTGGGAGATGATGATTTGTGTCTCTTTAACAACCGGGTGCGTCGTGTCTATGATAAAAGAATGTTCAAAAGACACGGCACAAAATCCGGATGCTTTGAATGTGGTGATCCAGGACACTTCATCGCCGACTGCCCCAAGCGCAATGGATACAAGAAGGGCACCGGTAGCAGCTTCCACGACTCCGGCAAGCATGAGAGCCCCTCCTTCACCAAGGGCAAGCCGAAGACCCGGTTCTTCAAGAAGGCCCTGAAGGACTACCGGCGAGAGAACAAGAAGCGCGACAAGGCCTTCTTCGCCGAGATGGAGAAGAGCTACTCCAAGAGATCCACGTCTTCTTCCTCTTCATCGAGCTCAAGTGATGAGGAGATTACCATCAAGAAGGGGAAGGACAAGGATGATCCGGCGGGCCTCTGCTTCATGGCTTTCGGAGACAAGCCGAAGAGCCGTTCTCACCAGCGCCGAAGATCCCGCAAGAGCTTCTGCTCCATGGCTCTTGGGGATAGAGAAGAAAAGAGCTCCTCCGACGACTCCGACGACGACGATAGCAAGGTATCATCTTATGAGCGTGAAATTGTAGATTTACTTGAGAGCAATCGTCAGGAGTTGAAGTATCGGGAGAAACTGCTTAGGGGGGCTAAAAAGAGGATAGATGAGCTAGAGAGTGAGCTTGCCGTGGCCAACGGTAGAATTGAGAGTCTATCTTCTTCCCCTTGCTTGGGTGATAGCAGTGAGTGCCCGAAGTGTGAGGTGCTTCTGTGTGACCTGACGACTCTGAAGTCCAGGTACACAGAAAGGGTTGATGAGAGGGACGCTTTGGCCACTGAGCTTGAAAGCGCTCAGCAGGAGCTGAAAGATGCTCACGCCACTGTCGTCGCACCCTGTGTTGATTGCCCATCTCATCTAGCTGCCTTAGCTGAGCTGAAATCCAAGGGCGATGAGCATTTGGGTGATGTTGAGAGGTTGAGAGCTGAGCTTGCCCAGACTAGGCTAGAGCTTGAGACACTGTCAGTTCCACCCACTGTCTGTGAGAACTGCCTGTCTCTTAGATTGGAGTTGATTAAGCTAAAAGCCGGGAAGTCTGTCCAAGTAGAGAATGAGTGTGAGACCTGCTTGTCTCAGGTGGAGGTTCTAGCTTCTTTGAGAGAGGAGCTAGCTGATTCTCAGAATGAGAACTTTTACCTCCGTTCTATCCTGAGTTGGATCAGTGCCAGAGAGCCACAGCTTGGCATGATGATCCAGCAGTTCAAGAGGAAGGATGGGTTTGGGGTAGGTTACACCTACACCAAGGCTGACTTTGAGAGTGCCCTCAGCCGGGCAGTGGAGTGGAGTAAAATGACTCCAGAGCAGAGGTATCCCAAGACTCACTCCACTGAGACCTCCCAGGCTTGTCAGCCCAAGGATGGAGTGATCCATGAACCACCCAAAGCTCCACCCAAGAAGCCTATCTGGGTTCCTAAGCCCAAACACCTCCACTCTTCTCTAGACTCTCTTCCTGGACCCTCACAGCCCAAGAAGACCACACCAAACACTACCAAGCCCAAGAATCCCAAGCCTCAACCACATCCCAAGAAGCCTACCTATCATTGTGAGTTTTGTCAGAGAGACGGGCATCTTGCGGAGTTTTGCTTCAGGAGGAAGCGGGTTGAGAGAGCAGAGAGGGCTCGTAGTGATCAGGTGCAGTTCTACCAGCAGGGTGGTAGACTGCGTGTTCCTCGGCGTGGGGAGAGGCTGGAGGCCAGGCCGCGTCGTGTAGGTGGTGGTAGAGGAGACGGCTTTCTTGCCCGTGCTCCAGTTGGTGGTGTTCGTTCCGGCAGAGTTCCAGACCGAGTTGGCTACGGTTCTGGACCTCGTGGCCGTAGGGTTAGGAAGAACCGTGGACCGCGCTTTGAGCCGCGTTTTGGTCCAAACTCTTTTGATGGTTTTCGCTTTCCATCTTTTGAGCAGATGGCTCGACACTGGTTTAGCTCTTTTGCTAAACCTGGTGCCGGACCATTTGCTCCCACTTACAGACATTGATTGTGCAGGACCGGGGACTGGAGGATGTTTGGATCATGGACTCAGGATGCTCTCGCCACATGACGGGACATCGCAGATGGTTCTCCAGTCTCACTCCCCCGAGCTCCAAAGAGTACATCACGTTCGGGAACAGCGGTCAAGGGAAAGTAAGTGGAATAGGCTCAATCAACATTTCAAATCATTTCTCTTTAAAGAATGTTGCTTTGGTTAAACATCTGAACTTTAATTTAATTCTGTTTCGCAACTTCTTGAGGATGGTTTGGAGGTGCGTTTTAAGAAGGGCAATTCTTCTGTGGTTGATTCTAGAGGGTCTTTGGTTTGTCAGATTTTACCCTTCGGTAAAGTTTTTCGAATTGACTTCTCTAGTTCTTTTGGCCCTTCTCGCTGTTTGATTGCTGGATCTTCTTCTGAGCTCTGGAAGTGGCATAGGAGGTTAGGTCATTTGAGTTTTGATCTGCTAGTCAGGTTAAGCTCTATGGACCTCATCCGAGGATTGCCCAAGCTCAAAATGGAGAAGGATCTAGTTTGTCATCCCTGTCGTCATGGGAAAATGGTTGCCGCTTCTCACTCACCTGTGACTCAGGTGATGACTACGTATCCAGGCGAGCTTTTACATTTGGACACTGTGGGTCCAGCTCGGGTACGCTCAGTCGGTGGGAAGTGGTATGCACTTGTGATTGTTGACGACTTTTCTCGTTTCTCGTGGGTTTTCTTTTTGGAGTCTAAGGATGAAACTTTTCAATTTGTCCATGACCTGATTTTGAAGCTGAAGAATGAGAACAATGGTCGGATGCGAGCAATTCGCTCCGACAACGGCTCTGAGTTCAAGAACTCTCAGTTCGTCAGCTTCTGTGGTGATCAGGGTCTGGACCATCAGTTTTCTTCTCCTTACACTCCCCCACAGAACGGCGTTGTGGAACGGAAGAACCGCACGCTAGTTGAGATGGCCAGGACGATGCTCGACGAGCACAGGACTCCTAGGCGTTTTTGGGCTGAAGCCATGAACACGGCTTGCTATCTTGCCAACCGCATTTTTCTTAGAGCTTACATTGGTAAGACATCATATGAGTTGCGGTTTGGCAGACAGCCCAAGGTGACCCACTTGCGAGCGTTTGGCTGCAAGTGCTTTGTGCTCAAGAAGGGAGGGCATTTGGACAAGTTTGAGTCTCGTTGCTGGGATGGTATTTTTCTTGGTTATGCATTGCATTCTCGAGGCTTCCGTGTTTGGAACCTCGAATCCCAGCTGCTTGTCGAGACGTGTGAGGTTTCTTTTGATGAGTCCTTGCCTTCTTTGACTCCTTCTTTTGAGCTTTCTGGTGATGATGAGCTCGGAGAGTCCATCTTCGAGGAAGATGAGGATACTCCAGCTGCTGTTGAGGGCGGGCCTTCTGCATCCCCCGCAGAGCCCACACCCTCTGTGACTTCGACTGATGATGAAGGCGGACCTCTGATCACTTCTTCCACTTCGATCGAGCCCCTTCAGTCGAGTCCAGAGGTGCCAGCTGCTGACTCCGGTGAGGTGACTTCAGATCACCAGGGAACCCGAGCAGTTCAGCGTGACCATCCCTCAGAGCTCATCATTGGTGATTTGACTGAGAGGACTTTGCGTTCTTCTGCCTCTCTCGCTGTGTTTGCTGAATCTGCATTTGTTGCATCTTTTGAGCCCAGAGACATTTCTCATGCTCTCTCTGATTCTAATTGGATTAATGCCATGCAAGAAGAGCTTGAGAATTTTGTCCGCAATCGGGTTTGGACACTAGTTGAGCCGCCACCAGGATGCAACCCCATAGGCACCAAGTGGGTATTCAAGAACAAACAAGGTGAAGATGGGGTTGTGGTGCGCAACAAGGCTCGACTAGTCGCCCAGGGTTATTGCCAGAAGGAAGGTATTGACTTTGAAGAAACCTTCGCTCCTGTGGCCCGTCTTGAGTCCATTCGTATTCTTCTAGCTTTTGCCGTTTCGAAGGGTTTTAAGCTTTTTCAAATGGACGTTAAGAGTGCTTTTCTGAACGGGTTCATAGAGGAGGAGGTATATGTTAGGCAACCCCCCGGTTTTGAGAACCCTAAGTTTCCTCGACATGTTTTTAAGTTGCATAAAGCTTTATACGGGTTGAAGCAAGCCCCCAGGGCTTGGTACGACCGGTTGAAGCAATTTTTGTTGGGGAAGGGCTTTGTGATGGGTTCTGTGGATAAAACTCTTTTCTTGCTCAGAGATGCTTCAGATTTCTTAGTTGCTCAGATTTATGTGGACGATATTATTTTGGCGGTACTACTGATTCTCTTGTGTCCAAGTTTTCTGAGCAGATGCACAGTGAGTTTGAGATGAGCCTCATGGGTGAGCTTAAGTATTTCTTAGGGCTCCAGATCAAGCAGACCAAGGACGGCACCTTCATCCACCAAGGTAAGTACACTCGTGATATGCTTAAGAAATTTGACTTTGGTGGTGAATTGAAGCCGCAGATGACCCCGATGGGTACTTCTGGGGGTTTGGACAAGGACGAGAGCGGTGTCAAGGTCAATGAGAGAGAATTTCGAGGGATGATAGGTTCGCTGCTATACTTAACAGCAACAAGACCAGACATACAGTTCGCCGTGGGACTTTGCGCGCGTTTTCAGTCTTCACCACGCGCGTCTCACCGGCAGGCTGTCAAGCGCATTTTCAGGTATCTCACCTATGCGCCTGATCTTGGTCTTTATTATTCAGCATCATCATCTCTTGATTTATCTGGCTTTTCGGACGCTGACTTTGGTGGGTGCCGGTTGGATCGCAAGTCGACTTCCGGTACTTGCCAGTTTCTTGGTTCTTCCCTTGTATCTTGGTCTTCTCGAAAGCAATCTGGAGTTGCTCTTTCGACCACAGAGGCTGAGTATGTAGCTGCTGCTAGCTGCTGCTCACAGATGGTTTGGATGATTTCCACTCTTCGAGACTTTGGGTTGCTCTTTCCTACCAGGGTTCCATTGTTTTGCGACAGCACGAGTGCTATTAGTGTAGGGAAAAACCCATGTCTCCATTCAAAAACCAAACATATCGATGTGCGCTTTCACTTCTTGCGGGATCAATATGAGAAAGGTGTCATTGACCTTATTCATGTTGATACCCATCATCAGTTGGCTGACATTTTTACCAAACCCCTAGATCAGTCTACTTTTGAGCGTTTACGAGGGGATTTGGGTGTTGTGTATCCTTTTTAGGATATTTTGCGTCAGTTTTCTTTGCTCTTTACTCTTTTCTTGAGTCTTTTTGTGTGTGTTCATATCATACATATTCACTTATCACACTTTAGAGAGGCTTCTGTTATATGATTGAACTACTTTACTTATTCTAGCTGGTATATGCTTTTGATTACTTGTCAATGATCATGCTTTGTTTCAGTTCGCTTGATATGTCTGATATCTGTCATATGCATGGTTTTTACGCTTTCAACTTGAAAAATGATCACCATTGCTTCTGGTAACTAGCATGTGTAGGCTGAATGCTTTTGCTATTTGTTACATGCCTTGTAGCTAGTTCATCACATAGATGCAGATATGCAACTTGGACATCTTTATGCTTTAACATGGAAAATGTGCTATAAAAATGATAAAAATCAAAAATGAATGAAAAATTCCATGCCTTTTTGTGTTTAAGATTGAAAAGATCCAAGTGGGTTTGCTTTGTCGCACTATATTGTTCTGGATTGCTTACCATAGCACTTTGGTATGAACTAGGACAGTGTAGTGTATGCCAAGACCAATGTCTTAAGCTTCTGATGGCCCAGTTCTGGCCTAGGCTTGACTTGGTCGGTTAGCATAAGGTTTGACATGCAAATAACCCTTGGCAAAAATGACAAAGGAAAATGAAAAAGCCTGAGCTTTAAAGGGATAACAAGTTTGCTGAAGCACTTTGTTTTGAACAATGCTTATCTTGGTAGATATCAGTTAGCTTCTGCATCTCATGCTTTACCTTGCTTGTTTACTAGACAATGTGGTGATGTTTTTATTTGCAAAAAAATTGACAAATGCGTGCTAAATGACTTTCTTTAGATATCATCTCTTGCACTGAATCATGCCATGTGTCTTAGACAGTATCTCTTTTGCTATACCTGTTAGATACTGTATTTGTAGTCAATCATATCTAGAAGCATGCTTTCTACACTCCACCTACACCCCAGCTGCATTCACTGCATATTTTGAGGGGGAGTTGCATTTCAGGGGGAGTCTGTGTCTCTTTTGAGTGCTTGATGAGTTCACTTGTCAACAAGGGGGAGAAAATTGGGATCAGAGTTTAAGGGGGAGTTCTTACTCTGTTGATATCCTTGTTGTTCTGCAATCGCACTCATTTTGAGCTTTTGTGTTTTGGTTAACCATAATGACCGCTTCTTGCTTTTGGTTGGCTTTTGGTCATTAGGGTTAAACTTTTACCTTATTTTTCTTCTTCCTTGTTCTCTTGTGTTTTGTTTTCGTGTTTCCACATTTGTTCGCAGGTGCTGAAGAGCTGAGAATTGAGGAGTGTTGACAATGCTCTCATCAAGGGGGAGATTGAGGAGCCATGCTGAATAGCGTGGGCCTCATGGCTCCAGAAGTGATGAGTCATTGTCAACGATAGTCAACGAGGACTGAAGAGAAGAAGAGATCTGCTGTTTCATGGGCCGCGTGTGACTCAGGTACACGGGCAGCGAGCGACTGTCGGGCAGAGGAGGCTGCGAAGTCGGGCTGGCCCAATCCGGGTGCATGGGCCAGAAGCAGTAGAAGACCCACTGGGCTGTTGACCAGGACTGACTCAGGTACACGGGCGGTGAGCGATTGCCGGGCTGAGAGAGCTGCGGAGTCGGGCCGGCCCAATCCGGGTACCTGGTGCAAAGCTGGTGGAGGCTTTGTCAGTTTCGGCGTAAAACTGACAACCGTTGATTCTGTATCCGACTGTCCAGAAGAGTAGCTTCAGGATATGTCATCTGTTACTCTAGGCCCACAGTCAGTCAGTTGTGTCTGTAAAAATACCTAAGGGCAGTAGAGTCTTTTTCTGTATTTTTGAGTCTGTAAAACCCTAAGGGGCTGGTAGAATATTCCTAGTGTTGGGCTGCCTATAAATAGCACCCCAATCCCTAGGGTTTGGACTACCCTTTTTGCTGAAATTGAATACCACTCTTTGGGTCACTCTTTGCCCTCTCTTCTCTCTCCTGTGTGCGCCGCCAGGACTGGCTCCTCCCTGTTCTTGCATTATTTTCACTCAAATCTCTTGGATGCTTTAATGCTTTGATCCCTGGTGAATTTATTGCTTGCATTTTGTTTGGTTTGGGGAGTTATTGCCTTACCTACGGGCTGCTGAATTTATTCTTGAAGAGAAGCTTCTTCGGCTGGGAGTGTTCTTCACGGTGGTAGTACTAGTTCTTGCTGTTGCAAGTAGTACTGCTTTACTGTAGCTACAGTGTTCGGCTGCAGCTTTTCACCTTCTATCCTCCAGCTTTTTGATCGAAGCTGACAGTCTCTTTTGCCTTTTTTCTGGTGTGTCTGGCGAAGCTTGGTTCCGTGCGAAGCCCCTCAACTCCGTGAGGCAGGCTCCGATCGAACCTCTTTAAAGGCTTCGCTTAGACTTCGAACTTCGGTCTTTGAGTCTGAGTTGCTAGATTCGAAGCTCCTCCTGTATGGACAGCATTGCATACTTCGAACTAGCATACTCCGAATCTATCTGTTCGAAGTGCACACTTCACTAGGTTTCGAAGTTTGGATCCGAAGCTTGTCCGTTCTGATAGACTTCGCTTGGATTTCTTTGTGGCGTGTCTGCCTTCGATTATCCTTCCGAAGCTTTCCCTGTTCGAAGATAGAGTGTAGGCTTCGGACTTGCTTTTCTGTCGCGTGACAGACTTCGCTTCTTTGTTCGAAGGTAGTCCGTCTGTTTTGTGTGTTCGAAGTTTTGTCTTCGAAGTCCTCACTTCGAAGCAGGCTCCGACTTTGTCACCTTGCTCCGAAGCTCTTGGTTCGAAGCTGTGTTCGAAGTCTTGTCTTCGAAGTGCTTACTTCGAACCAAGCTCCGGCACATGTTTACTTCGCTCCGAAGCTCGTGACTCGAAGTTGCGTTCGAAGTCTTGTCTTCGAAGTGCTTACTTCGAACCAAGCTCCGGCACTGCTTTTACTTTCGCTTCGAAGTACACGTCGCTTCTTACTTCTTCGAACTAGGCTAGACAGTGACACCTTCGGCATTTCGGACAGACTCCGACACCAACCTCCGAAGCAGACCTCGACGTGCGAAGGGGGCTTCGCCAAGTCCCGAACAGGAGACAACTTTGGACAGTAACTTCTCTTTTCACTTTATACATACTTAGATCATTTCATTGAGAAGTATAGGCCTGTTACAACTTGTTTATCTGCCTAGTTGCACCACTTTAGTTTTACACTGTATATCATCAGTTGCTTCTAGGTTAGAAACCTTTAGACTTAGGCCTACTGTCTACTTTCTGCTGCATAGTATTTTTGAGGTGCGTTGGGTATTGGGAACAGGCCATAGATTCGAAAGAATTTTTAAGGCGCCCATTCACCCCCCCCCCTCTGGTCGCTACTTTCGGTCCTACAAAGGGTACTCCGAAAGGAGTGACTTTGAAGTAAGGTAGACAAAGTCCTCAGCAATGAGGCATGGTGTTCGAAGTGTGCTCTAGAGGGAAGCACTCGAAGGTTTACCCGACGGAGGTCTCAGAAGTCGAGGTGCATCGAAGGCATGATCCGGGTGAGGTTCATCGAGGAGTGTGCTCGGGGAGAGACACTGCGACGAAGTGCTCATGGAATGCTTCATGCGGAGGCCTTGGACAAAGGAGGGACTTCGAAGGGTGGTACTTCGAAGGTGGGCTTCAGAGTATGGTTGTCTTGAAGTACTTCGGCCATGCATGGCTTCGGTACACGGACTGACGGAGTTCGACCTGGGAGCAGCTGCGAAGCCATGGTGATCCACTCCGAAAGTGATGGCGCGAAGGCTCAAGGGATTTGACGGCTTAAGCTCAAAACCATCACTGTATCGGAGGCTAACTTCGGTGAAGCGAAGGCCGTCAGGCTCAAGGCTTCTCACCGAAGCTACCGCACCCCTCGTGTGCGAAGGGGGCTTCGGAAGAATCCAAAACTGCAAAGGCTGACCGTGTCTGCTCTACAAAAGTTGGTGTTGTCTCCTCTGCGAAGCTGACAAAAGAAGCCTCCAAATAAAGTAGACTACCAACCGTGCCCCCCTGTTCTGATGAGACAAAATCAATGTAAACCCTGGGGGTAAAGTAGTCTATTCATAGGGCTAAATAGTGCCTATAAATAGTGGAGGCTAGCTAGGCAACAGTAACACTTTGAGCAGCCATTGTAGAACTCCTGTGCTAGCCGCCATATCCTGTATTCATCATGTGAGTTCATTGTGTTCCCTGTTCAAGCAATGAAACTTTGATTCTGTTTTCATTTTCTGCTTGAACTTGTATGTTGTTTCTGCACTGATTGTTTTGAGTTTGATGTGCATCACTTCTTCTTTGTTTGGGATTGTAGTCTGAGGTGTTTTTGAATAAGTGTGCTAGACATCAGTGCGTGTGTAGAGTGTTCTTCAGTGTTCGTTTGCTCTGTGTAAACTAGAAGCTAGTCCTCACTAACTAGTAGCGAAGCACTATTCTGGACTTAATTCGAAGCATGTTTTCTTCCCTATCGGAGTCCTTAGTATAGTGTGTTCAGTGTGCGTTCTGACCTTCGAAATATGAAGCCTAGTACCAGTTGCTATTGCAGAGTATCTGGTCGAAGTCCTTAGAGGGAAGTCATCTCTTGCGAAGGGTGAAGTGCGAAGTCTGCTCGAATGCACCCCGTGTGCGGAGCCTGCACTGACTTAGCAGAGTTGAATTTTTGGTGTTGTGAGTGGAGCGAAGTCTTCTTGACTTCGAACTTTTGCTCCTTGCGAAGCCTGGTTTCGGAGCTTTAAAATACCACCGAAGCAAAACTTCGAAGGATGTGTTCGAAGCCTGTTCCGCAGAAGACAGAATAAAATAGAAGTCTATTTTTGGTCTGAAATTTTAAAAGCTCCCATTTACCCCCCTCTGGTCACCATTTCTGGCCCAATAATTGGTATCAGATCAGGTTAAGATCATCAGTTGACCTTAACCGGTTTTGTGATCTGTTGGCGACATGGACAGAGTTAGTAAAATACCTCTGTTCGATGGGACGGATTTTGCATACTGGAAGGTGCGCATGGAGGCTTACTTGCTAAGCCAAGGAAATGCAATTTGGGAGATTGTGGACTCAAAATACTCCATCCCTAAAACTTGCACCTCTCAAACAAAAAAGGATTAGTATAATGCCAACTCCAAGGCTAGAAATATATTGTTCATTGGTTTGAGTCGAAGTGAGTTTGATAGGGTGCAGCACCTTAGGATAGCTAAGGAGATTTGGACTACACTCACTATTTTTCATGAGGGCTCTACATAGATCATGGCTAGGCGCCAAAGCACATACAATCAACGATATTAGTTGTTTGTGCAGGCGCTAGGTGAATCTATAGATGTCATGTTTTCTCGCTTTGATGCGATAGTGAGTAACTTGCGGTCCAACGGGACGCTTGCTTACAATGATCATGATAGGGCTATTAAGCTTCTCTATGCTCTAGATCGTAGCATATGGGAAGTGAAGATATCCAGCATTGAGGAGTCCACACGTTATGATACATTGACCTATGATGAGCTCTTTAGTAAGCTAAAGTCTACAGAGATTGCCAAGGCATCTCTTCCAGTGCACAAAAACTCTTTGCCACAACCATTGGCACTAGTTTCTAGCATTAGCCGTGGCACCACTGCGGAACCAAGAACATCTGGCACTTGTGTTCTTGCAGGTGGTTTTGCTTTGTCCTCCCTGGTCTCCGTCACTAATGAGCAGGTGGATACTCTGGATGATGAAGAGCTTACTCTCATTGCCAGAAGGTTCACCCATTTTCACCATGAGAGACGGGATCATAGGGGAATTGGTTTTAGTGGTTGTTTTGAGTGTGACGACACTTCTCACATCAAGGACAATTGTCCTAAACTCAAGAAGAGAGATGAGAGTGAGCGCCCCAAATACCACAAAAAGGAGAGGAAGCCCTTTGTGAAGGGCAAGCGCGGCAAGGTGGCTAAGAGGGTAGCCAAAGCCGCTTCTAGAGCTTTTGTTGCTGCTCTTAGTGACATCGACACTTCCTCAGCTGAGGAGTCGAGCTCTGATGTGGAGAAGGAGTCCCCAAGGAAGGAGGAGAAGAAGGACAAGAAGGGACAAGATTTCACCGGCCTTTGCTTCATGGCCGACAGCGATCACAGCGGCGATGAGCTTGACTCATCTGAGGTACCACTATCCTATGACCAGCTTTCAATTAAATTAGATGAACTAAATGAAGTAGTTCTCGGTCAGGATAGCTTACTTGTGCAAGCCGCTAGAGATAGAAAAGACCTTATACTTAGGCTAGAATCTGTTTCTACTGATTATGCCATGCTTAAGTCTCGGGTTAATGATGTTGAATGTGAATCTTGCACTGTTGTCATGAGTGAGCCTGCTCAGTTGCGTTCTATGCATGCTCAAACTCTATCTAAGCTAGAGATTGCACAGAAGCAACTTTTGATGGATGATTCTAGTCCCCATGATATAAATGAATGCATGAACT
Organism: Zizania palustris; assembly: GCA_019279435.1. Taxonomy (NCBI): domain Eukaryota; kingdom Viridiplantae; phylum Streptophyta; class Magnoliopsida; order Poales; family Poaceae; genus Zizania; species Zizania palustris. The sequence goes on from JAAALK010000079.1 coordinate 45,096,718, forward strand.
ATTCTTTATTACGTGAGAGCATTGAGTTACGTGATAAGCATGTCCATGATTTAGGGGCTAGATTGGAGAGGGCCGGTAGTTCTAAGGATGTGCAACCTGTGTGTGACACTTGCATAACCCTTAAGGACCAGCTAGGCACATTTAGAGAGCGAGTTGAACACCTCATGACTGAGAATGAGTACTTTCTTTCTGTGGTTAACAAATGTACTGAAGGGAAGAGTAGAATGGATTTGCTCTTGGTCAAAACCAAGATGTGTGCTAACAGGGCAGGGTTAGTTCTAGGATTGAGTTTTGAGAGGATTCCTTCAGACAGTGAGAACAAAACTGTTTTTACCTCACCCACTACCTTAGCGAAAGAAAGAGCCCGGTTAGACACTCCATCAGCCAAAAAGCCTACCCAAACTCAAAATAAAACCACTCCTCCTGCCAAGAAAATTCCTCCCAAGAAAACCACTCAGCAAAAGCCCAAGGAGCCTGTGAGAATTGCTCCTATGACCCATGAGAGTGCCCCTAGGAGAGTTTTTCATTGTTCCTACTATCAAAGGGCGGGTCATTTGGTTGGGTTCTGTTTTTGTCGCATCAAGGATGAACGACGCTCTCAGGCGATGAGTTTCGAGAACATGCACTACCCATCTTTAGGTATGCATGAGTCTGATTTTTACTCACGTCCTGTTTTCGAGGCTCCTCGTACTTCCTGGAGAGGTTTTACTCCTCGAAGTGTTCACCATGTTCCATATGATGGTATACCTCGCACTTTGCATCATTCTGATTATCCTGTGCATAAATAGTCTATTTTTATTGTGCCTACTGCTCGTATCACTCAGAGCTGGATGTCTCGTCATGTTTTCACTCACCCCAGTACTGAGCGATCGAGATTTTCTTATCATGTGTAGGCACCAGATCGAGGCTTGGAGGGCACGTGGATCATGGACTCCAGTTGTTCGCGCCATATGACCGGAGATGTAGTATGGTTCTCCAGCCTCACCACAACCAACCAAAAGGAACATATCACCTTCAGCAACAATAGAAGGAGTAGAGTGAAAGGTAAAGGTGTGGTAAGAATCAACTCAAATTTCACTCTCAAAGATGTTGCTTTGGTTGAAAATTTGGGATACAATTTGCTTTCTGTATCTCAATTTCTTGATAAAGGCTTCGAAGTGCGATTCCATCGCGATACTTCGCAAGTACTCAATTCCGATGGCGTTGTTGTCTGCAAGATTTTTAGAGTTGGGAGAGTTTTTGGAGCTGATTTTTCTGAGTCATCTGGTTCTTCTCATTGTCTCGTTGCACATTCGACTTCTGGGCCGTGGAAGTGGCATAGGAGACTAGGGCATATGAGTTTTGAGTTGCTCACTCGTCAGAGTGCCCTAGGTCTGATCCGAGGATTGCCCAAGCTCAAGTTTGAGAAGAATTTAGTTTGCACTCCTTGTCGACATGGAAAAATAATTGCTGCTTCGCACTCGCCAGTCACCACGGTGATGACTGAATAACCCGGAGAACTTCTCCACATGGACACTGTCGATCCTTCCCGGGTTTGTTCCTTAGGCGGCAAGTGGTATGTACTAGTCATCGTCGATGATTTCTCTCGCTACTCTTGGATCTTCTTTCTTGCCAGCAAGGATGAAGTGTTTTCACACTTTTGGAGCTTGACTTTGAGACTTTTCACTGAACTCCCTGGTGCATTGAAATTACTTCCAAGTGATAATGGCACTAAGTTCAAGAACAGTCTCTTTGTTGACTTTTGCATGGAGCATGGCATAGAACATCAATTCTCTGCTCCGTGGGTTCCTCAACAAAACGATGTTGTTGAGAGGAAAAACCGCACTTTGGTTGAGATGGCTAGGACGATGCTCGATGAGCACAGGACTCCTAGGAAATTCTGGGCTGAGGCCATGAACACTGCATGTTACATCTCAAACCGAATCTTCTTGCGCTCAATTTTGAACTTGACTTCTTATGAGCTGCGTTTTGCGAGACAGTCCAAAGTTACTCATCTTCGAGTTTTTGGCTGTCGTTGCTTTATCCTAAAACGTGGAAATTTGGATAAATTTGAGTCACGCTCTTATGACGGGATCTTTTTGGGTTACACTACTCATGGTCATTCTTATCGTGTTTACAATTTGGAGACTAACACTGTCATCGAGTCATGTGATGTGACTTTTGATGAATCAACCCCCTCTGTAAGTTCTACTTTTGAACAGGCAAATGAACACGACATGGAGCAGACCATCTTCGAAGATGAAGATCCCGGAGATTTCGAGGATGAACCTCCATTACCCTCGATATCGACCCCCAAAGCTGACCCCGCTTCAACCACTTCGGCACAAGGTCCCGAAGAAACTACCTCGACATCGGTCATCTTAGACCACTCCAACGCACAATTTGAGGGGGAGACTGCATCCCGCCGTGAGGCTCCACACCATGTTCAAAGGATGCATCCTCCCGAACAGATCATTGGTGAGCTCTATCAAAGGGTAACACGTTCTCATGCTCATTTCATTGATTCCACTTTTGTTGCTTATTTTGAGCCCTTATATGTTAGTCATGCACTTTCTGATTTTAGTTGGATCAATGCCATGCATGAAGAACTTGAAAATTTTGAGAGAAACCAAGTTTGGACTTTAGTTGATCCTCCACCAAATATTCATTTCATTGGAACAAAATGGATTTTTAAAAACAAACAAGGGGAGGATGGGACTGTAGTTAGAAACAAGGCTAGACTTGTAGCTCAGGGTTATTCTCAATTAGAAGGGATTGATTTTACTGAAAATTTTGCACCTGTTGCTCGTCTTGAGGCCATTAGGATTTTACTTGCATTTGCAGCATCCCATAGTTTCACATTTTATCAAATGAATGTTAAAAGTGCCTTTCTTAATGGCTTTATAGGCGAAGATGTTTATGTAAAACAACCCCCTGGCTTTGAAAACCCCAAATACCCATATAAAGTTCTTAAACTTCATAAGGCTCTTTATGGACTCAAGCAGGCCCCTCGGGCTTGGTATGATAGACTTAAGTCTTTTCTGCTTGAGCGGGGCTATTTGGTGGGATCTATTGACAAAACCCTTTTCACTCTCAAGCATGGCAAATATTTCCTACTAGTTCAGATTTATGTGGATGATATCATCTTTGGTGTCTCTTCTCATGCTTTGGTTGCCGAGTTTGCAGATGCCATGAGCAGGGAGTTCGAGATGTCCATGATGGGAGAACTCACCTTTTTGCTTGGTTTGCAAATCAAGCAAAGCAAACAAGGTACATTCGTCCACCAGACGAAGTACACCAAGGACCTTCTCAAGAAGTTCAACATGGCTGATGCGAAGCCCCTCACTACTCCAATGGATACTTCGATAGCATTGGATCCTGGCGAGGATGGAGAAGCCGTAGATCAGAAGGAGCTCCGAAGCATGATCGGCTCCCTCCTCTACTTGACTGCTACGAGGCCGGACATACACTTCACAATATGTCTGTGTGCTCGTTTTTAGGATTCGCCATGAGCTTCGCACCGCCAAGCGGTAAAGCGCATTCTTAGGTATCTCAAACATACTCTCGAATTCGGCATTTGGTATTCCATGTCTTCCTCTTTGTGTCTTCGAGGTTATTCCGATGCAGATTTTGCTGGGTGTAGGATTGATAAGAAAAGTACCTCCGGTACTTGTCATTTCTTGGGTACTTCTCTGGTTTGCTGGTCTTCCCGCAAACAGTCTAGTGTTGCACAATCGACGGCTGAGGCCGAATATGTTGCTGCAGCTAGCTGTTGCTCTCAGATTTCGTGGATGGTTTCCACTTTGCGGGATTTTGGGTTAGATTATAAGAGTGTTCCACTTTTTTGTGATAACACTAGCGCTATTTGTATTGCAAATAACCCAGTTCAACATTCTAGAACCAAACACATTGATGTACGATATCATTTTCTCAGAGATCAGAATGAGAAGGGTGATATTGAAGTTCAATATGTTGATACCCAACACCAGCTAGCCGATATTTTCACAAAACCCCTCGATGCTTCATGTTTCACCTACTTGCGTGGGGAACTTGGTGTTTGTCACCCTTACGACATTTTTTGAGGGACAGTAGATTTTGATTGTCTTGCATATGCTCATTGTGTGTGAAATTGCATTTACATCTTTTGCACTTATATGCCTGATTTTAACTCATGTAATCATGTCAGCTCAACTCTATTTAATATGTCTGAAATATTTTGTGCATGACTTTTCTTTACAAAATCAAATCATGCTCACTACTTAGTCTTGGATCTAGCATGTTTAGGCAGGACTGCTTTAGCTATCTTTTATCTGCTTGATAACAAGACTCCTTTTCTCTGGATGCTAAACATTGCAACTTGAAAAATTGTTTTACTTACTCATGGATATTCATCAAGTGCTAAACAATTTGTTCACTTAATTAAAAATCCAAAAATCCATGATTTGCATTCCTCAAAGCGAAAAGATCCAGGTGAGTTTGTTTGTCGCACTACTCTATTCTAGACTGCCTACCATTGCACATTGGTCTGAACTGGGATAGTGTAGTGTATGCCAAAATCACTGCCTTAAGCTTCTGATGGCTTTCGTGCCTAGGCTTGGCCTGATTGGAAAGTATAAGGTAGACAAACAAATAACCCCTGATATTGTGAAAAGAACAACAAAAATTTATTGTTCATCAAGTTTGCTTTCATGGCTCCACTTGAACTGGTCTTGTCTGTCTAGAGTAGAAATTGACTAGCTTTGCGCAGTCCCTGTTTTTACCTCACTAGTTATCTTGATTGAGTGGTGATGCTTTTATTTCAAAATGATGAAATCACATGCTGTCATCATGTTTTTAGAGAGTATTAAATTGAGTTGAGCACATGAAAATCGGTATTAAAGTCGGCATGTTTTTTCTTTATATGTCATTGCAATTCTGTCCATTTCGCAGCTTTGCATCTTTTAAATGCTCCTTGATGCTTGCATTGCCAAAGGGGAGAAATTTTTGAGTTCTCTACAGCAAGGGGTTAAAATAACTAAGGGGGAGTTTTATCTTGCAAAGGGAAAGATTTGCTGGAGGGGGCTTTTACTCTTTTGAACAAGAGGGAGGAAAATTCTTTTGTCAAGTGACATGTTTTGGCTCGTTTCTGAGTTTTTATAGTCACTTGTGTGCTGAAATTTTTCAAATTTTCTTGGACTTGAATTTGGTTGTCAATGCACTCATCAAGGGGGAGATTGAGAAACCAAGGGTTGGTTTCGGAGTCTGTGATGAGTGATTGACAAATTTTATCCTCTAATTCGAAAGGGTCCCTCCGAAGGGGTTCAGAGGTGGTTTCACCGAAGGGTTCGGTGGGTTCGGTTGCTGCGGCTGTTGCAGCGGAGTGTGCCTGTCGGAGGGGTCCGACAGTACACGATGACTTGGCTGTACCGAAGGGTTCGGTACTTTGGGCGGTACACCGGAGTGTGTACCGAAAGTTGTTTACCCGGAGAGGTCTCCAGGGTACTAGATACACTTGTCTGTCTGTCTGTGGTTCGCAGGTGACTTCGGAGGCGACAGACGATTCGCAGCAAGTGAACCTGGTTCAAGCGGAAGGCTTGATGCCAGGCGAGCGGGGAGCTCGGTCACGAAGGCTGCGTGGGGTCGAGGTCGGTCCTCGGGTCAAGGTGCGCCAGGTGAAGGCAGAGAGTGCGGAGCGTGGCTCCGACTGAAGGTACTCCGAGATGAAGTCCTTGGAGGCGAGGCACTTCGAAGTCGAGGTGCATCGAAGGCATGATCCGGGTGAGGTCGTCGAGGAGTGTGCTCGGGGAGAGACACTACGACGAAGTGCTCATGGAATGCTTCATACGGAGGCCTTGGACGAAGGAGGGACTTCGAAGAGTGGTACTCCGAAGGTGGGGCTTCGGAGTGTGGTTGTCTTGAAGTACTTCGGCCATGCATGGCTTCGATACACGGACTGACGGAGTTCGAGCTGGGAGCAGCTGCGAAGCCATGGTGATCCACTCCGGAGGTGATGGTGCGAAGGCTCAAGGGCTTTGACGACTTCGGCTCAAAACCGTCACTGTATCGGAGGCTGACTTCGGTGAAGCGAAGGCCGTCAGGCTCAAAGCTTCTCACCGAAGCTACCGCACCCCTCGCGTGCGAAGGGGGCTTCAGAAGAATCCAAAACTGCAAAGGCTGACCATGTGTGCTCTACAAAAGTTGGTGATGTCTCCTCTGTGAAGCTGACAAAAGAAGCCTCCAAATAAAGTAGACTACCAACTGTACCCCCTGTTCTGATGAGACAAAATCAATGTAAACCCTAGGGGTAAAGTAGTCTATTCACAGAGCTGAATAGTGCCTATAAATAGTGGAGGCTAGCTAGGCAACAATAACACTTTGAGCTGCCATTGTAGAACTCCTGTGCTAGCCACCATATCCTATGTATTCATCCTGTGAGTTCATTTTGTGTTCCCTGTTAAGCAATGAAACTTTGATTCTGTTTTCATTTTCTGCTTGAACTTGTATGTTGTTTTTGCACTGATTGTTTTGAGTTTGCTGTGCATCACTTCTTCCTGGTTTGGGATTGTAGTCTGAGGTGTTTTTGAAGAAGTGTGCTAGACATCAGTGCGTGTGTAGAGTGTTCTTTAGTGTTCGTTCGCTTTGTGTAAACTGGAAGCTAGTCCTGCCTAATTACTAGCGAATCACTGTTTCTTGCTTAACTCGAAGCATGTTTTCTTCCCTATTAGAGTTCTCAGCATAGTGTTTTCAGTGTGCGTTCCGACCTTCGAAATACGAAGTCTAGTACTAGTTGCTAGTGCAGAGTATCTGGTCGAAGTCCTCATAGGGAAGTCATCTCTTGCGAAGGGTGAAGTGCGAAGTCTGCTCGAAGGCATCCTGTGTGCGGAGCCTGCACTGACTTAGCAGAGTTGAGTTTTTGGTGTTGTGAGTGGAGCGAAGTCTTCTTGACTTCGAACTTTTGCTCCTTGTGAAGCTTGGTTTCGGAGATGTAAAATAACTCCGAACCAGGACTTCGAAGGGTGTGTTCGAAGCCTATTCCGTAGAAGACAAAATTAAAACAGAAGTTTATTTTTAGTCTAAAATTTTAAAAGCTCCCATTCACCCCCATGCACGAAGGCAAAGGCGCAGACGATGAAGCACTTGGCTTGAGTACAGTAGCTAGGGGCCTGTGTGCATAGGCCGAGGCAGATTTTGTTGGGTGCGTGTGTGCACAAGATGGAGAAAACGTGGGTTGTGGCCACACGTTTCATGCCTTGGGCAGCGGGGAAGTGTTTCCTGGGTGGTGTCGCTGAAGCCGACACTTGTAGCCGGAGCGCAGCGCGTGCACAACCACGAGCGTGCCCTTGGGACGAGTACAAGCGGGTGACAGCCACGTCCACCGTTTGGATGGTGCAATCAAGGTGCAGACACGTGTCGGCTTGGCTTCTACAAGGCCAAGATGTGCAATGATGAGGCGCACATCGTGAATACTAAAGGAATTGTATCCAAGAAAATTTTGGATGGATCGAAAGTTCCGATTTAGAATCAAAAGGTTCAATTATTTTCTGAATTAGAAACCGAGAGCTCAAATTGGAAGTTCTGATATTGTTGGACCGGAAACGGCGACCAGAGGGGGGGGGGGGGGTGAATGGGAGCTTTTAAAATTTCGGGCTAAAAACTAGCCTTCTGTTTCAGTTCTGTCTCCTGCGGAACAGGCTTCGAACACTACCTTCGAAGGTCTGGTTCGGAGGTACTTCGACACCTTCGAACACAGGCTTCGGAGGAGCAAAAGTTCGAAGCCAAGAAGACTTCGCTCCACTTACAACCCTCGAAAAACTACTCTGCTAAGTCAGTGCAGGCTCCGCACACAGGGTGCTTCGAGCAGGCTTCGCACTTCACCCTTCGCAAGAGTGGACAACCCTCTGAGGACTTCGACCAAGTACTTGGCGGCAGCAACTGGTGCTGGGCTTCGTACACGAAGGTCTACACGCACACAAAAGGACTATGCTAAGAGCTTCGACAAAAGAAGCAAAACGGGCCTTGGTCAGGGCTACGCTAGTAAGCAGCGAGGTCTTGCCTCCTGTTACACAGAGCGAACGCACGCTGACAAAACACACACCTCGCACAAAAACAGCCTTCGCCTCAACAGGCTTCGGAGCACAGCAACAGGCGAGGTATGCAAAGCGAGCTCAAGCAAAAAGCACAGGAAAACAGGGCTTCGCCGCTTGAACAAGGAACACAGAAAATGAACTCTCTGGATGTATTCAATCGAAGTATGTGGCTACAGGAGCTCAACAGTAAATGCTCAAAGTGTTAAATGTTACCTACCGAGCCCCCATATTTATAGCCCACAGTTCATCCAAAGGAATTGACTACACTACCCCTAGGGTTTACATTCATTTTGTCTCTACAGAACTAAGGGGTACAAAAGGTAGTCCACCTTTATTCTGGAGACTTCACTGTCAGCTTTGCAGAGGGGACAGTGTCAGCCTTTTACAGAACAGACAGTGTCAGCCTTTACAGTGTTGACTTCTGGAACCTCCCTTCGCACCGGAGGGTGCGGTAGCTTCGGCGAGAAGCCTGCAGCCTGTTGGCCTTCGCTCCGCCGAAGAAGTCCTTCGATACAGTGACGGTTTTAAGCCGAAGCCGTCAAAGCTCTTGGGCCTTCGCACCACCACCTCCGGAGTGGATCACCACGGCTTCGCAGCTACTCCCAGCTCGAACACCGTCCGTCCGTGTACCGAAGCCATGCATGGCCGAAGCACCTCAAGTCAACCTCACTCCGAAGCCCCACCTTCGGAGTACCACCCTTCGAAGTCCTTCCTTCGTCCAAGGCCTCCGCATGAAGCATTCCATGAGCACTCCGTCGCAGTGCCTCACTCTGAGCACACTCCTCGACGAGCCTCACCCGGACCATGCCTTCGATGCGCCTCGACTTCTGAGACCTTCGTCGGGCCACTTTCGAGTGTCTACCTCCGGAGCACACTTCGAACCCTTGCCTCCGCAGAGGACTTGTTCCATCCAACTCCGAAGTCACTCCATCCGGAGTACCTTCGAAGTGCCTCACCTCCGAGGACTTTGTCTCGGAGTACCTTCAGCCGGAGCCACGCTCCGCACTCTCTGCCTTCACCTGGCACGACTCGACCCGAGGACCGACCCGGACCACCTTCGCAGCCACCGTGACTGAGCTCCCCGCTCCCCTGGCATCAAGCCTCCCGCTTGACCCAGGTTCACCTGGCTCGAACCTTGTCCGTCGCCTCCGAAGTCCCTGCGCACCACAGACAAGCAAACAAGTGTATCCAGTACTCCGGAGACCTCTCCGGGTTAGCAACCTCCGGCACACACTCTGGTGTACCGCCCAAAGTACCGAACCCTTCGGTACGAACCCAGTCATCGTGTACTGTCGGACCCCTCCGACAGGCACACTCCGCTGCAACAGCTGCAGCAAGCAAACACCGAACACCCTTCGGTGAAACCACCTCCGAACACCCTTCGGAGGTACCACCTCTGAAGCCCCTTCGGAGGTACCCTTCGAACAGAGGGTAAAAAGCCTGTCAATCACTCATCACAAAACACCGAAACCAACCCTTGGTTTCTCAATCTCCCCCTTGATGAGTGCATTGACAACCAAATCCAGTTCAAGAAAATTTAAAATTTTCAGCACACAAGTGACCATAAAAACTCAGAAAAGAGCCAAATCATGTCACTTGATAAAAGAATTTTTCTCCCCCTTTGTAAAAGAGTAAAAGCCCCTTTGGCAAATCTCCCCTTGATAAGAACTCCCCCTGAGTTAAGCAAATTTTTCTCCCCCTTTATGTCAAAAGTCTCTCCCCTTTTCGAAATTATGCCTTCTTGCGGCAGAGTATGCCTCCTTGCGGCAGAGAACATAGCAAATCTCTCCCCCTTTGGCAATGCAAGCATCAAGGAGCAGTCAAAAAATGCAAAGCGTCGAAATGAATAGAATTGCAAAGACATATAATGCAAAAATATGCCAACAGTAATACCAATGTTCATGTGCTCAGCTCAATTTAACATTCTGTGAAACAAGATGATGGCATGTGATTTTGTCATTTTGAGATAAAAGCATCACCACTTAATCATAGCAGCTAGACATGTGAAGGCAAGGACTGCGCAAAGCTAACAAATTCTACCCTAGACAGACAAGTCTTGTTCAAAAGGAGCTGAGAAAGCGAACTTGATGATCACTGAATTTTGTTGTTCTTTTTCTTAATGCCAGGGGTTATTTGTTTGTCCACCTTATACTTTCCAATCAAGCCAAGCCTAGGCATGAAAGCCATCTGAAGCTTAAGGCGGTGATTTTGGCATACACTACACTATCCTAGTTCAGACCAATGTGCAATGGTAAGCTGTCTAGAATAGAGTAGTGCGACAAACAAACCCTCCTGGATCTTTTCATTGAAACCAGGCAAATCATGGATTTTTAATTTTGATTCTGATAAATGAAATATTTTGATGAATATCCATGAATAAAGAACACATTTTTCAAGTTGCAAATTTTAGCATCCCAGGAACAGTGTCTTGCTGTCAAGTAGATAAAAGATAGCTAAAAGCAGTCCTGCCTAAACAAGCTAGATACACGATTGTGCGGTGAGCAAGTTTTGATTTTAGAAAATAACACATCATGCACAACCAATGTTCCAGACATATTTCATAGAGCTGAGCTGTCATGATTTCTTTGAATTAAAAGCAGGCATATAATAGCAAAAGATGTAAATGCAATTTCACACATAATGAGCATATGCAAGATAATTAAAAATCAGCTCCCCCTCACAAAATGCCGTAGGGATGACAAATACCAAGTTCCCCACGCAAGTAAGCAAATCGAGAAGCATCGAGGGGTTTTGTAAAAATATCGGCAAGCTGGTGTTGGGTATCAACATATTGAAGTTCAATATCACCCTTCTCATTGTGATATCTGAGAAAATGATACCGTACATCAATGTGTTTGGTTCTGGAGTGCTGAACCGGGTTGTTTGCAATACAAATAGCACTAGTGTTATCACAGAAAAGTGGAACACTCTTATAATCTAACCCGAAATCCCGCAAAGTGGAAACCATCCACAAAATCTGAGAGCAACAGCTAGCTGCAGCAACATATTCGGCCTCAGCCGTCGATTGTGCAACACTAGACTGTTTGCGGGAAGACCAGCAAACCAGAGAAGTACCCAGAAAATGACAAGTACCAGAGGTACTCTTCCTATCAATTCTACACCCAGCAAAATCCGCATCTGAATAACCTCTAAGACATAAAGATGAAGACGATGAATACCATATGCCAAATTCAAGGGTGTGTTTGAGATACCTTAGGATGCGCTTTACCGCTTGGCGGTGCGAAGCTCGTGGTGAAGCCTGAAAACGAGCGCACAGACACACTGCGAAGTGTATGTCCGGCCTCGTGGCAGTCAAGTAGAGGAGGGAGCCGATCATGCTCCGGAACTCCTTCTGATCTACGGCTTCTCCATCTTCGTCAGGGTCCAATGCTACAGATGTAGCCATTGGTGTGGCGAGGGGCTTCGCATCGGACATGTCGAACTTCTTGAGCAGGTCCTTGGTGTACTTTGTCTGGTGGACAAAAGTACCTTGTTTGCTTTGCTTGATTTGCAAACCAAGGAAAAAGGTGAGGTCACCCATCATCGACATTTCAAACTCCCTGCTCATGGTATCTGCAAACTCGGCAACTAAAGCATGAGAAGAGCCACCAAAGATGATATCATCCACATAAATCTGAACTAGGAGGAAATCTTTGCCATGCTTGAGAGTAAACAGTGTTTTATCAACGGAGCCCATCAAATACCCTCGCTCAAGCAGAAAAGACTTAAGTCTATCATACCAAGCCCGAGGGGCCTGCTTGAGTCCATAAAGAGCCTTATGAAGTTTAAGGACTTTATGTGGGTACTTGGGGTTTTCAAAACCAGGGGGTTGTTTTACATAAACATCTTCACCTATGAAGCCATTAAGAAAAGCACTTTTGACATCCATTTGATAGAGTTTGAATCCCCGGGATGTCGCAAAGGCAAGCAAAATCCTAATGGCCTCAAGGCGAGCAACAGGTGCAAAAGTTTCAGTAAAATCAATCCCTTCTAGTTGAGAAAAGCCCTGAGCTACAAATCTAGCCTTGTTTCTAACAATTGTCCCATCCTCCCCTTGTTTATTTTTGAAAATCCATTTTGTTCCAATGAAATGAACATTTGGTGGAGGATCAACTAAAGTCCAGACTTGGTTTCTCTCAAAATTTTCAAGCTCTTCATGCATGGCATTGATCCAACTAGAATCAGAAAGTGCATGACTAACATCTAAGGGCTCGAAAGAAGCAACAAAAGCAGCATTAGTGAAATGGGCATGAGAACGTGTTACCCTTTGATCAAGCTCACCAATGATCTGCTCGGGAGGGTGCATCCTTTGGACATGATGTGGAGCCTCGCGGCGGGATGCAGTCTCCCCCTCAACTTGTGCGTTGGAGTGGTCCAAGATGACCGATGTTGAGGTAGTTGCTTCGGGACCTCGTGCCGAAGTAGTTGAAGCGGGGTCAGCTTCGGGGGTTGACGTCGAGGGTAGTAGGGGTTCATCCTCGAATTCTCCGGGATCTTCGTCTTCGAATAAGGTCTGTTCCATGTCGTGTTCATTTGCCTGTTCAAAAGCAGAACTAACAGAGGGGGTTGATTCATCAAAAGTCACATCACATGACTCGATGACAGTGTTAGTTTCCAAATTATAAACACGATAAGAATGACCATGAGTAGTATAACCCAAAAAGATCCCGTGAGAAGATCGCGACTCAAATTTATCCAAGTTACCACGTTTTAGGATAAAGCAGCGACAGCCAAAAACTCGAAGATGAGTAACCTTGGGCTGTCTCCCAAAACGCAGCTCATATGATGTCAAATTTAAAATTGAGCGCAAGAAAATTCGGTTTGAGATGTAACAAGCAGTATTCCTGGCCTCAGCCCAGAATTTTCTAGGAGTCCTATGCTCATCAAGCATCGTCCTAGCCATCTCAACCAAAGTGCGGTTCTTCCTCTCAACGACACCGTTCTGTTGAGGAACCCGCGGAGCAGAGAATTGATGTTCTATGCCATGCTCCATGCAAAAATCAACAAAGAGACTATTTTTGAACTCAGTGCCATTATCGCTTCGAATGAATTTTAATGCACCGGGGAGTTCAGTGAAAAGTCTCAAAGCCAAGCTCCGAAAGTGTGAAAACACTTCATCCTTGCTTGCAAGAAAGAAGACCCAAGAGTAGCGGGAGAAATCGTCGACAATAACAAGTACATACCACTTGCCGCCTAAAGAACTAACCCGAGAAGGACCTACAGTGTCCATATGGAGAAGTTCTCCGGGTTGTTCAGTCATCACTGTGGTGACTGGCGAATGCGAAGCGGCAATCATTTTACCATGTCGACAAGGAGCGCATACTAAATTCTTCTCAAACTTGAGCTTGGGCAATCCTCGGATCAGGCCTAGGGCGCTCAAACGAGCGAGCAACTCAAAGCTCATATGCCCTAGTCTCCTATGCCACTTCCAAAGCTCAGAAGTCGAATGTACAACAAGACAATGAGAAGAACCAAACGACTCTGAAAAATCAGCTCCAAAAACTCTCCCAACCCTAAAGATCTTACACACCACAACGCCATCAGAATTGAGAACTTGCGAAGTATCGCGATGAAATCGCACTTCGAAGCCCTCATCAAGCAACTGAGATACAGACAGCAAATTGTATCCCAGGTTTTCAACCAAAGCAACATCTTTGAGAGTGAAGTTCGCGTTAATTCTTACCACACCTTTACCTTTCACTCTACTCCTTCGATTGTTTCCGAAGGTGATATGTTCCCTTTGCTTGGTTGTGGTGAGGCTGGAGAACCAAGCTGCATCTCCGGTCATGTGGCGCGAACAACCGGAGTCCATGATCCACGTGCCCTCCAAGCCTCGACCTGTCGCCTACACATGATAAGAACGTCTCGATCGCTCAGTGCTGGGGTGAGTAAAATAATGACGAGGCATCCAGCACTGAGTGACACGAGTAGTAGGCACAGTAAAAGTAGACGGTCTACGCACATAAAAATCAGAATGATGCAAAGTGCGAGGTCTACCTACATGCAAAGAACGCAAAGCATGTCGAGGTCTCCTACTCTGACGAGGTACAAGGATACTCGCCCGAGGTCTACCACTATATGGAACATGGTGAACACTTCGAGGAGCAAAACCTCTCCGAGAAGCACGAGGAGCCTCAAAAGCAGGACGAGAGTAGAACTCAGACTCATGCATACCTATAGATGGGTAATGCATGTCCTGGTAACTCATCGCCTGAGCACGTCGCTCATCCTTGATGCGACGGAAACAGAAACCAATCAAATGACCCGCCCGCTGACAATAAGAACAGTGAAACACTCTCCTGGGGGCACTCTCATGGGTCACAGGAGCAACTCTCACAGGCTCCTTGGGTTTCTTCTGAGTGGTTTTCTTGGGAGGATTTTTCTTGGCAGGAGGAGTGGTTTTCTTTGGAGGATGGGTAGGCTTTTTGGCTGATGGGGTGTCCAACAGAGCTCTCTCTTTCTCTAGGGTGGTGGGAGAGGTAAAAACAGTTTTGGTTTTACTATCTGAAGGTATCCTCTCAAAACCCAAACCTAGAGCTACCCCGGCTCTGTCAGCACACAACTTGGTCTTGGCCAAGAGCAAATCCATCCTACCCTTTCCCTCAGTGCATTTATTAACCACGGAAAGGAGGTATTCATTTTCAGACATGAGGTTTTCAGCTCGCTCTCTAACAGTGCCTAGCTGGTCCTTAAGGGTGATGCAAGTGTCACAAACAGGTTGCACATCCTTAGAACTACCGGCCCTCTCCAATCTAGCCTCCAAATCATGAACATGCTTATCACGTAAATTAATGCTATCGCGTAATAAAGAGCAGTTCATACAATCAATAATATCATGAGGCCTAGAATCCACCTCCAAAAGCTGCTTCTGTGCAGTCTCAAGCTCAGAAAGAGTTTGAGCATGAACAGAACGCAACTGAGCAAGCTCACTCATGACAACAGAACATGATTCACATTCAGCATCATTAAACTTAGACTTAAGCATGGCATATTCAGTAGAAACATTTTCTAGCCTAAGTCTAAGGTCTTTTCTTTCTCTAGCGGCTTGCACAAGTAATCTATCCTGACCAAGCACTACTTCATTCAGCTCATCTAATTTAATTAGAAGCTGGTCAGATGATAGGTTTACCTCAGATGAGTCAAGCTCATCGCCGCTGTGATCGCTGTTGGCCATGAAGCAAAGGCCGGTGAAGTCACGTCCCTTCTTGTCCTTCTTGTCCTCCTTCCTTGGGGACTCCTCCTCCTCAGAGCTCGACTCCTCAGTTGAGGATGTGTCGATGTCGCTGAGAGCAGCAACAAAAGCTCTAGAAGCGGCCTTGGCTACTTTCTTAGCCATCTTGCCGCGCTTGCCCTTCACAAAAGGCTTCCTCTCCTTTTTGTGGTATTTAGGGCGGTCACTCTCATCTCTCTTCTTGATTTTGGGGCAATTGGCCTTAATATGAGAGGTGTCGCCACATTCATAGCAACCACTAAAACCACTTCTCCTCTGATCCCGTCTCTCATGATGAAAGCAGGTGAACCTCCGGGCAATGAGAGCAAGCTCATCATCAGCTAGAGTATCCACCTGCTCCTTTGTGATGGAGACCAGGGAGGACAAAGCAAAACCATCTGCAAGAACACAAGTGCCTGATGTGCTTGGTTCTGCAGTGGTGCCACGGCTAGTGCTAGAAACCAAA
The DNA here is from genome assembly GCA_019279435.1 of Zizania palustris. NCBI lineage: Eukaryota > Viridiplantae > Streptophyta > Magnoliopsida > Poales > Poaceae > Zizania > Zizania palustris. Next base: position 45,112,439 of record JAAALK010000079.1, read on the forward strand.
GCTAATGGCTGTGGCAAAGAGCTTCTGTGCACAGCAAGAGATGCCTTGGCAATCTCTGTGGACTTCAGCTTGCTAAAGAGTTCATCGCAGGTCAAGGTATCATAACCTGTGGACTCCTCAATGCTGGATATCTTTACTTCCCATATGCTACGGTCAAGAGCATAGAGAAGCTTGATAGCCCTATCGTGATCACTGTAAGCAAGCGTCCCGTTGGAGCGCAAGTTACTCACTATCGCGTCAAAGCGAGAAAACATGGCATCTACAGATTCACCAGGTGCCTGCACAAACAGCTGATACTGTTGATTGTAGGTGCTTTGGCGCCTGGCCTTAATCTGAGCAGAGCCCTCATGAAAGACAGTGAGTGTTGTCCAAATTTCCCTAGCAGTCCTAAGGTGCTGCACCCTATCAAACTCAATCCGACTCAGACCAATGAACAGTATGTTCCTTGCCTTCGAGTTGGCAATATACTGATCTTTTTCAGTTTGAGTGGTGCGGGTATCAGGGATGGAGTATTGTGAGTCCACAATCTCCCAAATTGCATTTCCTTGGCTTAACAAGTAAGCCTCCATGCGCACCTTCCAGTATGCAAAATCTGTCCCATCGAACAGAGGAATTTTACTGCCTCTATCCATGTCGCCAACAGATCACAAAAACCGGTTAAGGTCAACTGGTGATCTTAACCAAGCTCTGATACCAATTGTTGGACCGGAAACGGCGACCAGAGGGGGGGTGAATGGGAGCTTTTAAAATTTTGGGCTAAAAACTAGCCTTCTGTTTCAGTTCTGTCTCCTGCGGAACAGGCTTCGAACACTACCTTCGAAGGTCTGGTTCGGAGGTACTTCGACACCTTCGAACACAGGCTTCGGAGGAGCAAAAGTTCAAAGCCAAGAAGACTTCGCTCCACTTACAACCCTCGAAAAACTACTCTGCTAAGTCAGTGCAGGCTCCGCACACAGGGTGCTTCGAGCAGGCTTCGCACTTCACCCTTCGCAAGAGTGGACAGCCCTCTGAGGACTTCGACCAAGTACTTGGCGGCAGCAACTGGTGCTGGGCTTCGTACACGAAGGTCTACACGCACACAAAAGGACTACGCTAAGAGCTTCGACAAAAGAAGCAAAACGGGCCTTGGTCAGGGCTACGCTAGTAAGCAGCGAGGTCTTGCCTCCTGTTACACAGAGCGAACGCACGCTGACAAAACACACACCTCGCACAAAAACAGCCTACGCCTCAACAGGCTTCGGAGCACAGCAACAGGCGAGGTATGCAAAGCGAGCTCAAGCAAAAAGCACAGGAAAACAGGGCTTCGCCGCTTGAACAAGGAACACAGAAAATGAACTCTCTGGATGTATTCAATCGAAGTATGTGGCTACAGGAGCTCAACAGTAAATGCTCAAAGTGTTAAATGTTACCTACCGAGCCCCCATATTTATAGCCCACAGTTCATCCAAAGGAATTGACTACACTACCCCTAGGGTTTACATTCATTTTGTCTCTACAGAACTAAGGGGTACAAAAGGTAGTCCACCTTTATTCTGGAGACTTCACTGTCAGCTTTGCAGAGGGGACAGTGTCAGCCTTTTACAGAACAGACAGTGTCAGCCTTTACAGTGTTGACTTCTGGAACCTCCCTTCGCACTGGAGGGTGCGGTAGCTTCGGCGAGAAGCCTGCAACCTGTTGGCCTTCGCTCCGCCGAAGAAGTCCTTCGATACAGTGACGGTTTTAAGCCGAAGCCGTCAAAGCTCTTGGGCCTTCGCACCACCACCTCCGGAGTGGATCACCACGGCTTCGCAGCTAATCCCAGCTCGAACACCGTCCGTCCGTGTACCGAAGCCATGCATGGCCGAAGCACCTCAAGTCAACCTCACTCCGAAGCCCCACCTTCGGAGTACCACCCTTCGAAGTCCCTCCTTCGTCCAAGGCCTCCGCATGAAGCATTCCATGAGCACTCCGTCGCAGTGCCTCACTCTGAGCACACTCCTCGACGAGCCTCACCCGGACCATGCCTTCGATGCGCCTCGACTTCTGAGACCTTCGTCGGGCCACTTTCGAGTGTCTCCCTCCGTTGCACACTTCGAACCCTTGCCTCCGCAGAGGACTTGTTCCATCCAACTCCGAAGTCACTCCATCCGGAGTACCTTCGAAGTGCCTCACCTCCGAGGACTTTGTCTCGGAGTACCTTCAGCCGGAGCCACGCTCCGCACTCTCTGCCTTCACCTGGCACGACTCGACCCGAGGACCGACCCGGACCACCTTCGCAGCCACCGTGACTGAGCTCCCCGCTCCCCTGGCATCAAGCCTCCCGCTTGACCCAGGTTCACCTGGCTCGAACCTTGTCCGTCGCCTCCGAAGTCCCTGCGCACCACAGACAAGCAAACAAGTGTATCCAGTACTCCGGAGACCTCTCTGGGTTAGCAACCTCCGGCACACACTCCGGTGTACCACCCAAAGTACCGAACCCTTCGGTACGAACCCAGTCATCGTGTACTGTCGGACCCCTCCGACAGGCACACTCCGCTGCAACAGCTGCAGCAAGCAAACACCGAACACCCTTCGGTGAAACCACCTCCGAACACCCTTCGGAGGTACCACCTCCGAAGCCCCTTCGGAGGTACCCTTCGAACAGAGGGTAAAAAGCCTGTCAATCACTCATCACAAAACACCGAAACCAACCCTTGGTTTCTCAGATATGATATCAGAAGTTTTGATAATTTATGGTTTGAGAAACCGAGAGCTAAAATTATAAGTTCCGATTTGGAATCGGAAGTTCTGATTATTTCTGATTTAGATACAGAGAGTTTGTTGATAGAAAAAATGGCATTAATGGTCGAAATTGCCAAAATATCAATTTTGGTAATTTTGGGCCGAAAATATACAAGTCTTGGTACAGGCCGAAGCCCTGAAGTGCCAGAGGCCCACCTGCATGTGGCCTCGAGGGCCTTTTAGAGGTCTGCTTCGCCGAAGCTTCGGCCTGAGGAGCACACTTCGGCGGGCCTGCCGAAGGCCCACTTCGGGTAGGCTTCGGATAAGGAGTCTGATACAGATTTTGGTTGTTTTTATCTCTAATCTTGATTAGGCCGAATCTTATAAGATTAGAGTTAGAGATAAGAAGATTAGCCCCTATAAATATATAAATACAGGGGTGAGGCCGGTTCATAGGACCCACTAAACACAGATCAACTCTTCAAACCCTAGTTTAAACTGTACCTTACTTTTATTTACTTTTCGCACTAGATCAGTGCACCTTCGTGGGTTTGTGCTGGAAGCCCTCCGTCGGTCACGTCGTAACCGTGGTAAGCCTTGTTGGTTCGTATGTGAATCATCTGTTAATCTACGTAACAAATTGCTATCACCTTGTTGGCTCGCTTGTGAACCATCCGTTAATCTACATAACAGATTGCTACCCTTCGTTTTGTATACTGAAACACTTGGTAATTCGGTCTTTAGGTCGAATTGGCACTTGATCGTCGTTTTGCTACAGGTTTTACGTTCGGAGCTCTCTTTGCTGAAGGTTTCCGGAGCTAGGAAGCTGGTTTCGGAGGCTGCCAGAGCACCCTTCAGCAAGTCTTCGCTTCGTCCGTCCGAGTCGGGTTCGTCACGCTTTTGTCGGTCTGGTCAAGTCCCATGCACCGGAGCTACTTTGCACCGGAGTTTCTTCGTGACGAAGTCACACCAGAACGCACCGCATAGGACTTTGTCACATCGGAATGCTGCGCATCAGACTTCGTCGTGCCAGCGCAGCGCACTAGACTTCGTCGCGCCAGCGCTCTGTATCAGATTTCGTTGCGCTAGCGCTCCGCGTTGGATTTTGTTGTGTTAGAGGCTTCGCATCAAACCCTGTTGTTGGGAGGCGATTTCGCGTCGCGATCTGCTCGGAGCCCGTATTCGGCCAGATCGATCCAAATGTCGAAGGCTACCTTCAGTGCATCCTTCGCACCAGACGCTAAAGGACCCCCTTCGGTGATCCTTCGCATGGTATACTCCAAACCAATCTGGCTCCGTTCGGCCGATTGGATTATTTTATCTATATATTTCGGCAAATTGGATTATTTCTGTGTGATCTGATTACCTAGCGACTCCACCCCTTGCTACTGTTAAGGGTAGTCAGAACACGACGTTAGTGTTGTGTTATGCTTAGGCTTATCCCTAAGTATCCACACAGTTTTGGATCGTCGAACCGGCCCAAGTGGGGCATGTTTTCGTGTCAACACACTTTTTGGCGACTCTGCTGAGGAACACTAGGCCAACATGACGAGTACATCTACATTGTCTACAAGTACATCTACGACGACTACAGCGTCTACGACGCCAATGGATCCCATGGGGGGCACAGAGATCGACAACCGCAACATCATGACACCCACCCTTGTAGATATCCCTGAGGAAGGTCACGTGGAGATCGAGGCAAAGATGAAAGAGCTCCAAGATCTCATGCTCGGGAGATACGTCAAGACATGCGAGGGCTTCATCAAGCGTGACGTCAACATCCCTGACCTCGCCCGGACTCAGGTAGCACCAGTATCACCTACTTTATCTTCTTTAGAGATTGAGCAAAAGATAGCCACATCTGTAGATCAAGCCGTTAGTGCTTCACTAGCCAACCGTTTAGATTCGACAGTCAACTGTTTAGATTCGGCAGTTAGCTCTCAGGTAGAGGCAACATTTAGAATGTTCGACTTTACCTAAGTCGTTCCTCCAACTCCAATCACTAGCATACCCCCGGTAAATCGCATTTATAGTAGAACTGACGGTAGTACTGGCACAACTATCACATCTCCAGTCTCAACATCCACGGCAGAGACGAGTCACGACACTTACGACCAACCTAACCATGCTTATTATGCACCGCCTCCACCTATGCCTACGCTAGATTTTCCCGCGCTGCCTACGCCGCACGCTCCTATGCACCCACATAGACCCGAACACGCCATATACCCTGAGATCTGAGAGGATGATTCCTGCGGCCTACACACAGACATACCACCGCGTGTCGTGCCCCCGCATGAGATATGCGCACAGATAGGAGGCCAGGACGACATTGAGGAGCAGATCTATGCACTGTTTAGAGAGTGTATCGGCTTCGTGCCTCGGGATCGGGCTAGAATCTACTAGAAGTCGTATCTCGATCAAATCACAGGAACAAGTTGGTGGCGCCTAGTACAAAGCCACAACCATCTTGGGCTCCTCCGGGCATGTCCAAATCATAGAAAAGGCGCCTACAACGTCTACGGTCACAGGAAATGCGTGAGAAGAAGGCCGAGGATGAGCGAGACGCCATCTTTGAGGAAATCTGCCCTCGGCCAGTCGTGAAACAAATATGGAAGCCCAAGCCGGTTGAGGCGAACAACCCGTCTCCCGTTCCGAGTGACGACGATGACATGCTCGACGATGACTACATGCCCATCTCCGAGGGGCCCGCACCTCAGACAATGGACATAAACGTCATCATGCTTCCCTCCGAGTTTGCACTACCACGAGATGAGGCCAAGCTTCCACGAGATTCTATTTTAGAGAATCCCGAGGATACAGATTGTCACTTAAAGCCCCTCTACGTCAAGGGGCACATTGACGGGAAGCCGATCTCCAGGATGCTTGTCGACGGTGGTGCCACTGTCAATTTAATGTCATACTTTCTTTTGAAGAAGCTCGACAGAGATGAGGAGGACCTAAAGAAAACCAACCTAATGCTTAACGGCTTCAATGGCGAGAGTTCCGAAGCGAAAGGCGTACTCTCCCTACAGTTGACGGTGGGCAACAAGATGTTGCCAACGACATTCTTCGTTGTTGATGTGCAAGGTAACTACAGTGTGATACTTGGGCGTGATTGGATTCACGCAAATTGTTGCATTCCTTCTACTTTGCACTAGTGCCTAATGCAGTGGGACGACAATGATGTGGAGGTTGTACCAGCAGATACTTCGGCCCAAGTAGCATTGGCCGATGTATCTATCGACACCGTCCATGATAAGGTAGAGTGTCTATCAGGTACAGACCTCTCGGATTACGAATTTGTTAGCGTGTCTGGGGGACATTTTGTACCCGTGTCTATAAAGCCGGCTGATGTAGCATGACTATTTCAAAACTAGTAGTCATGTCTAGTAAGAGAAATCTTAATTGGCTGAAGTCTCGCATGGAGCAATATCGGTCTTCTAAAGACGGTATTGCCAAAGCCATTGAATATTTTAGCGAAGTAGAAAAGTTAGGACAAGGTTTCGTGTTGGCTGACCCATTAGAAGAGGTCGATACAGGCAATGGTAGTGTTCCAAGGCTGACTTTTGTAAACCAAAATTTGCAGGCTAATGAAAAGGCCGAAGTAATAAAGTTGCTTCGGTCATATGTTGATTGTTTTGCATGGGATTGAACGATTGCTCAAGGCTGAATTTATTAGGCCATGCAGGTATGCTGAATGAGTTGCTAACATTGTGCCTGTAGAGAAGAAGAGGAGCGGCAAAATACGAGTTTGTATTGATTTCAGCGATCTGAACAAGGCCACTCCAAAGGACCAGTATCCCATGCCGATAGTCGACATGTTGATCAATGATGCTTTAGAACACAAGGTACTAAAATTTCTTGATGGTAACACTGATTATAATCAAACCTTTATGGCCGAAGAGGATGTCTACAAGACAGCCTTTTGATGCCCTGGTTTTGTCGGCTTGTTTGAGTGGGTCGTTATGACTTTTGGTTTAAAGAATGCTGGCACTACATATCAACGTGCTATGAACCTGATCTTTCATGACTTGCTAGGAGTTATGCTAGAGGTCTATATAGACGATGTTGTAGTGAAGTCGAATGTTATGGGCAACCATTTAGCCAATTTGAGAGTCGCTTTTGATACAATGCGTCCGTATGGATTAAAAATTAACCCACTCAAGTGTGCGTTCGGCGTGTCGACATGCAAGTTCTTAGGATTCTTGATTCATTAAAAAGTTATTGAGATTGATCCTAAGGGGCTTGAAAATATTAAGAACTTTGAAGCGCCGACATGCAAGAGAGATGTGCAAAAGTTGCTAGGCAAGATGAATTATTTGTGTCGCTTTATATCTAATTTGTCTAGCAAGATTGATGCTCTTGTCCCAATACTCCGACTAAAAACGAGGCCGAGTTCGTTTGGGGGGCAAGTCAGCAAAGCGCCTTTGAGAAGATTAAAGAGTGTTTGTCATCACCACCCGTGGTAAGAGCACCTAAAGTCGGGATTCCGTTTCGGCTATACATTGCTGTAGAAGATAATGTGATAGGAGCTGTGCTAATTCAAGAGGTGGAGGAAAAAGAGTACATCATCACATTCTTGAGCCGCTGCTTGCTGGACGCCGAGACAAGATACATGTTTGTGGAGTGCTTGTGTTTATCACTTTATTATGCATGTACCAAATTACACCACTATCTTCTCCCTAGCACATGTATTGTTGCTTGTCAAACCGATGTCATAAAATACATGTTACAAAAGCTGATTCTAAGTTGTAGAATCGGAAAGTGGGCGTATGCTTTGATTGAATATGATTTGCCTTATGAACCTCTAAGAGCTATGAAAGGCCAAATCGTTGCTAACTTTATAGTTGATCACCACTGTCAATTAGGGTAGCAACGTTGCTCTAGTTGAAGTAGTGCCATGGAAACTATATTTTGATGGTTCGGCTTGCAAGAGTGGTCAAGGTATTGGAGTGGTTATCATATCCCCTAATGGTATGCACTTTGAGACCTCGACCCGTTTAGAATTCCCTTCTACTAATAATCAAGCCGAGTATGAAGCTTTATTGCTAGGCCTTGAATTGCTAGGTTCCATGGGTATTAAATATGTTCATCCATATGGTGATTCTCTTTTAGTGGTACGACAAGTAGCTAAAATTGCTCAATGTTTTAATGGTTTGCTAAAATAGCTACTTGGATAAATGTTTAGAAATAATTGCTACTTTTGATGACTTCAAAATTTCTCATGTGTCTAGAGAAGCCAATTCAATTGCAAATGATTTGGCTCAGCAAGCATCTGGCTATCAAGTCAGGAAAGGAAAATTTCTATATAGGGAAGGCTAATGCTTGAACTCCCTACCGAAGCTAGAGGCCTCGGGCGGGCGCGAGGCCCATCGAACCCTCCGGACCAGACCCCTTCGCCCACCAAAGGGTTGTTGCGCGCTGGAGCCCTCGTGTCGGAGCCCTTCATCCGCCAAAGGACTCTGCACACTGGGCTCCTCATACCGAAGCCTTCCGAGCATTGAAGGCCTTTGTGCGCCGTACCCCTCCGTCGAAGGGCCTCGGTTCGATCGGCTCCGCGCATAGCCGATCTGACTAGCCCTCGGTAGGAATAGGAGTCACTCGGGGGGCACTTTGAAATTTACAATTTAGACGCCACTTCGGAAAAGGAATTGGCGAACCCTTCAGAAATCCATAAGGATGATTGGAGGATTCCAATCGTCCAATATTTAAAAGATCCCGGTCAAAGGGTTGATCGAAAAGTTCGGCGATAGCCATTTAAATTTGTGTTACTTGATGATGTGTTGTACCGTCGAATTATTGATGGAGTACTTCTAAAGTGCTTAGATGTCGATCAATCTAGAGTGGCTACAGGAGAAGTTCATGAGGGACTTTGTGGCACTCATTAGTCGGCCCAGAAAATGAGTTGGATGCTCAACAGAGCGGGCTTTTATTGGTCCACTATGACTGAGGATTGTTTTAAGTATTATAGATGGTGTGAAGCTACTTAACCCTATTATCAAACCATGTCCGTTCTGAGGTTGAGGCTTGGACTTCATCGGTCAAATTCATCATCCCTCCTCAAAGGGGCATCGGTTCGTGTTGATGGCAACAAATTATTTCACCAAGTGGACCGAGGTCGTGCCTCTCAAGAACATGACTCACAATGAGGTAACTGATTTCATCTTGAAGCACATTATACATAGATTTGGTATTCCCCAAACTCTTACTACAGATCAAGTTACTTCATTTATTGTTAAAGAAGTGAGAGACTTTACTGAATTTTATGGTATTAAGTTGATAAACTCTTCACCATACTCTGTCCAGGCCAACGGTTAGGCCGAGTCTAGTAATAAAACTGTAATTAAGCTCATTAATAAAAAATTGAAGAGTTCCCTAAAAGGTGGCATAAACTGCTTTCTGAGACGTTATGGGCTTGTAGAGTTGCAAAGCATGGTGCTACCAAAGTTAGTCCATATGAATTAGTGTATGTACAAGAAGCCGTTCTACCAGTGGAGATAGATCTTGGCTCTTTAAGATTTCTTAAGCAAGATGGCTTATCGGTCGATGAATATGAAACTCTTTTGAAGGATAATTTGGAAGAAGTGACTGATAAGAGGTTAAGGGCTCTAGAAGCTATAGAGAAAGATAAAAGGAGAGTAGCTAGAGCCTACAACAAAAGAGTCAAACCAAAATCATTTCAAGTTGGTGACTTGGTTTGGAAGACAATTTTGCCCTTAGGTACTAAAAGATCCAAATTTGGTAAATGGTCGCCTAGTTGGGAAGGTCATTTTAAGGTAGCTGAAATCGCTCTAGGTAATGCATACTTGTTAGAGTCTCTACAAGGAGAGCAATTTTGAAGAACTTTAAATGGCAAATGGTGGGTATTTGAAAAAATACTTCCCAAGTGTGTGGCAAAGCGCTTAAAGTGTTAAAAGGTCGATATGGAGTATATCGTCCTTAACCCATTGTGCTTTTAGATCACTTAGTTTTCTAAAAGGCAGGGGGCATGTGTTGATAGCAAAAAATGACATTAATGGTCGAAATTGTCAAAATATCAATTTTGGTAATTTTGGACCGAAAATATATAAGTTCTGGTACAGGCCGAAGCCCTAAAGTGCCGGAGGCCCACCTGCATGGGGCCTCGGGGGCCTTTTAGCGCCCTGCTTCACATGGCTTCAGCCCAAAGGCCCTTCGGCGGCCTGCTTCGCCGAAGCTCTAGCCCAAGGAGCACACTTCGGCGGGCCTGCCGAAGGCCCATTTCGGGTAGGCTTCGGATAAGGAGTCTGATACATATTTTGGTTGTTTTTATCTCTAACCTTGATTAGGCCGAATCTTATCATATTAGAGTTAGAGATATGAAGACTAGCCCCTATAAATAGAATACAGGGGTGAGGCTAGTTCATAGGACCCCCCAAACACAAATCAGTACACCTTACTTTTATTTACTTTTCGCACTAGATCAGTACACCTTCGTGGGTTTGCACTCATCCGTCGGCCACGTCGTAACCGTGGTAAGCCTTGGTTGTTCGCCTATGAATCATCCGTTAATCTACGTAACAGATTGCTATCACCTTGTTGGCTCGCTTGTGAACTATCCGTTAATCTACGTAACAGATTGCTAACCTTCGTTTTGTATATTGCAACACTTGGTAATTCAGTCTAAAGGCCAAATTGGCACTTGATCTTCACTTTGTTGTAGGTTTTACGTTTGGAGCTCCCTTCGCCGAAGGTTTCCGGAGCTAGGAAGCTGGTTTCGGAGGCTGCTAGAGCACCCTTCGGCAAGTCTTCGCTTCGTTCGTCCGTGCCGGGTCCGTCATGTTGTTGTCCGTTGTCAAGTCCCGTGCACCGGAGCTACTTCGCATTGGATTTGCTTCATGCCGGAGTCACGCCAGAATGCGCTGCATCGGACTTCGTCGCATCGGAACGCTCCGCATCAGAATTCGTCGCGCCAGCGCTTCGCCCTAGACTTTGTCGCGCGCGTGCTCCGTACTGGATTTCATTGTGCTAGCGCTTTGCGTTAGATTTTGTCATGTCAGAGGCTTCATATCGAACCCTGTTGTTCGGAGGTGATTTCGCGTCGCGATCTTCTCGGAGCCCGTCTTTGGCCAGATCGATCCGAACACCGAAGGCTACCTTTAGCGCACCCTTCGCACGGTATACTCCGAACCAATCTAGCTCCGTTCGCCCGATTGGATTATTTTATCTATATATTTCGGCTAATTGTATTATTTTTGTGTGATCTGATTACCTGGCGACTCCACCCTCCTTGCTACTGTTAAGGGTAGTCGGAACGCGATGTCAGTGTTGTGTTACGCTTACGCTTATCCCTAAGTATCCACACGATTTTGGATCGTCGAACCAGCCCAAGTGCAGGGGCACATTTTCGTGTCAACAGATGTTCCAATTTGGAATCAGAAGTTTTGATAGGGACGATTAGAAGTTCTGATAATTTATGGGTTGCACATTGACCAAGAATAGCGACCAGAGGTGGGTGAATAGGCACCTCAAAATTTCTTTCGAATCGATGGCCTACCCTTAACACCTAATGCTCCTCAAAATACCACCAACATAAACAGACCAATTTTCACATAATTATCACAAACAAAACCAATGCTATCACTCTTCTGTTAGATATGGTGTGATGAGACAGTGTGGGAGATCACAAGCATTAAAAATAATCTAGCCTAAAAATGACCGGTGTCCTAATTGAAAAGACATCACCATAGTGCTTAAAGGCAGATTAAGTTTACTCACATATCAAATGACAGCTCCATAAAAGTTTCACCAAATCACAAATATTTCATTTAGCACATGATTGACATCAACTTTAACAAATATCTTATCAAAAGTAACCAGTGAAATTAAGAACACATGACAATGACCCAATATTTAAAGCATTTCATTTGACAAAATAAATGCAAGAAAAAATGTGCTAACAGGTATATTAATGAATATTCATAGTGTAGACTGAATATAACTTGCTTGTAACAATTGAATCGAACACAAAATATTCATAGATAAAACACATAAAATGCATGAGCGCTAGCTCTGCTTGGCCTCATGCCTTGCGTGTTTTCGCATGTCATGTCGCCTTGCTGTTTTCCCTCACTGAGTGTCTCCATGTGATGTGCGCCGTCATGTCTCAAGCCACTCCACGCCACATGCGTGCAGCTCTGCCTTGCGCCGCCTCCCCCACCAAAACAGTCTTGCGCCGAGTGCCACGCTCCTGCTCGCGATAGGAACGCGCCTCCACACAGGATGTTCCGCCTCCGTACACCTAGAGCAAACTGGTAGGAGGAAAAGACTGGCACTATGATTTGATGAACATCAATCAAAACCGGAGATGTGCAATGGAGAAGACGAAGATTAAAGGGTGAACTCTAATTTTTCAATTTGAATTAATTGCCCTAACCCTAGGGGCTAGGGGGCTTTAAATAGCCAGGCCAAAAATTACAAAAAGACCATCATCCTCTTCTCTTCTCATCTCCTCTTCTTCCTTTGACTCTCATTGACAATCACTCATTTTCCTCTAGAGCCATGAGGCCCATGATCTTCAACATGGTTCCTCAATCTCTCCTTTGATGAGTACATTGCCAACACTCTCCTCATCAGCAATTTGGAACCTGCAAAAACATGTGAAAACACAAAAACAAAACACAAGAGAACAGAAAGAAGAAAATAAAATAAAAGGTTTAACCCTAATGACCAAAAGCTAAACAAAAGCCAGAAAAGATCATTATGGTTAAACAGAAAAGAAATCAACAAAGATTTCAAATAAAAGACACGTAGACTCAAATGAGTGCAATCTCTGAATTATCAACAAGAATATCTAGCAGAGTAAAGGCAAAAGAGACTAAAACTCCCCCTAAAACCAATCCTAGAGAAAGCCAAAATCTCGCTCTGAACTCTTCTAAAAGATCAAGTAACCCAAAATTTCTCCCCCTTGTTGACAACTGGACTCATCAAGTGAGACTAAAATCACTCAAAGAGGCACTACTCAACGCAACTCCCCTTGAAATGCAGCTCCCCCTCAAAATATGCAATGAATGCAACTAGGGTGCAAGTGGAGTGTAAAAAGCATGTTTCTTAGATATGATTAACTGCAATTACATAATCTAGCAAGTATAGCACAAAATATTGTCTAAGACACATGGCGTGATCAGTGCAATAGAAGATATCCAAAAAAGTCATTAGCACACATTTTCAAATTTTTTGATAACAGAAGCATCACCACATATTCTAGTTAACATGCACGATAAGGCATGAAGTGCAAAAGCTAACTAATATCTACCATGATAAGCATATTTCAAAACTAAGAGCTTCAACAAACTTGTTATCTTTATTTTTTTAGGCTTTTTTCATTTCCTTTTTCAATTTTGTCAGGGATTATTTGCATGTCAACCTTATGCTAACCGACCAAGTCAAGCATAGGCTAGAACAGGACCATCAGAAGCTTAAGACGTTGGTCTTGGCATACATTATAATATTCTAGTTCACACCAAAGTGCTATGGTAAGCAGTCCAGAATAACATAATGCGACACAACAAACCCACCTAGATCTTTTCACTAAAGCATAAAAGGCATGGATTTTTCATTTTTTATGATTTGTATCATGTTATAGCATATTTTTCATGTAAAGCATATAGATTTCCAAGTTGCATGTTTGCACCAAAGTGAAGGATTAAGCTACCAGGTATGTAAAAGATAGCAAAATCATTCAGCCTACACATGATAGTTACCAGAATCAATGGTGAATTGAAGCAAAGCATGATCATCGACAGGTATTCAAAAGCATATATTAGCAGGAATGAGTAAAGTCATTTTAATCATAAAACAGAAGCAAGCTCAAAGTATGGATATATAAATATGCATGATATGTACTCATGCGAAAAGACTCCATAAAAGAGTAAAGAAGAAAGAAAAGAGTCAAAATATCCTAAAAACGATACACAACTCCCAAATCCCCTTGCAAACGCTCAAAAGTAGACTAATCTAGGGGTTTGGTAAGAATGTTAGTCAATTGATGATGGGTATCAACATGAACAAGGTCAATAACACCTTTCTCATATTGATCCCTTAGAAAGTGAAAGTGCACATCAATATATTTGGTTTTTGAATGAAGACATGTGTTTTCCCTACACTAATTGTGTTGGTGCTATCGCAAAACAAAGGCACTCTAGCAGGAAAAAAACAACCCAAAATCTTTCAAAGTGGAAATCATCCAAACCAATTGTGAGCAGTAGCTAGCAGCATCTACATACTCAGCCTTTGTGGTAGAAAGCGCAACTCTAGATTGCTTATGCGAAGATGAAGAAACAAGCGAAGAACTAAGGAACTAGCAAGTAGCAGAAGTCGACTTGCAATCCAGTCGGCACCCACCAAAATCAGCATTGGAAATGCCAGATAACTCAAGAGATGATGATGTTGAGTAGTAAAGACCAAGATTGGGCTCATAGGTAAGGTACCTAAAAATGCACTTCATAGTCTGGCAATAAGATGCGTGCGGAGAAGATTGGAACCGAGCGCACATCCCAATGGCGAACTGGATGTCTCGTCTCGTCACAGTCAAGTACAGTAGCAAACGGATCATCCCTCAATACTCTTTCTCGTTGACCTTGATGCCGCTCTCGTCCTTCTCCAGGCCCCAAATATGCCCATGAGGGTCATCTCGTACTTCAGCTCTCCACCGAAGTTGAACTTCTTCAGCGTATCTCACGTGCACTTGCTTTGGTAGATGAATATGCCATCCTTGGTCTGCTTGATCTGGATCCCTAGGAAGTACTTGAGCTCACCCATGAGGCTCATCTCAAACTCGTTGTGTATCTACACAGAAAACTTGGACACAAGATCATTAGTAGAACCACTAAAAATAATGTCGTCCACGTAAATCTGAGCGATCAAGAAATTAGATCCATTTCTAAGAAAGAAAAGAGTTTTGTCCACGTAATCCATCACCAAGCCATTCCCCAACAAAAACTGCTTCAAACGATCATACTAAGCTCTAGGGTCTTGCTTCAAACTATATAAAGTTTTCTGCAATTAATAAACATATCGAGGAAACTTAGGGTATTCAAAACCGGAGGATGCCTAACATAGACTTCCTCCTCTATGTACCCATTCAGAAAAGCACTTGATATGACCACGCCATCAACCAACATGTTACAACCTCCAATACTAGTAACACCAATTCAAGTATCACCTACATCGACACCAACCCAAGCCTTTGATGGCTCGATCACACGTAATCGAGCAAAGAAGATACAACAAGAGGTGAATGTGCTACTTTATAAAGATCAATTTAATAATAATGAAAATTATATACTATCTAAGTCGTGCACGATACAAGAACACACAAGGCAAAGACTACAAGGAAGAATCAAACTTACAAATTGCATAATTTTTTATTCCTATGAGATATTGAGGTGAATGAGCACTTTTTGTAAAGATTATCAAGTCTATTTTTCAATGACACTAGAGCTGTTCAGTTTGGAAATACCATCATTGAGATCCAACTAGATTAGTGAAGAATAGTCAAAAGATTAATAGTTTGCCAAATGTTCAACTTCCCATGCAAAAATGTATTAATGTACAATATTTTGTGGCACATAATGCATATGGTATGAAAGCTTTTCAAGTCATGATTCCAACGCAATCAACCGCACATCATTTGGACTTCTGAATATTGAGTTATGATCAAAATATTAAAGACTGCGCAGAAGAGCAACAACCACGCGGAAACCACTCGGGAACCACTGTTCCGAGGAGACCTTTCTCATGGTTTATCTTTTCATTTGAATCAGCAAAATAGGAAATTCCCAATCCAACCGAACCCTAATGGTGAGAAATCCCCAAAGTTCCCCTCTTGGCCAAAACCCTAACTCATGATTTTCTCTGAAATTGAAGAACCCTAGAACTGAAATCCCCAAATTAGTCACCCCAATCCCAAATATCGAATCAAATCAGCAAAATCACAGATTTGCAATACTAAATTTAAGTATCTTATAACCTAAATTAGGACTGAATCGGGCGGGATTGAGGATTACCTTGCCAGTTTGTAATAGCCCCAAAATTAAAAGGGAATAAAATAAAGGAAAATAATATTAAATGAATTTCTGAATTTTGTTATTTAATAAAAATTCTAAAAGAGCCCAATTAAAGCCAAACCGAGATAAATATTCAAAATTTGGACTTGAAAATTTTATGGGATAAACTAGAGACCAAGAAATATTTTTGAGAATTTTTACAAAATTTTAGCAACGGTGCTTCAAGCCTTAATCAAATAATTAAATTTCTGGAATTATTTTAAATAGAAAAACAATTTTAAATAATAATGGGCCGCAACCCCGTATTTCCCTCCTACACCATTTCGGCCCAGCCCAGCGCAGCCCTACCCGCTGACAAGCGGGGCCAGTCTGTCGGCGCTCCCCCTCCCTCTCTCCTCCGCGCCACACCCCGCCAGGCCCACCTACCAGCCTCCGCACGCGTACGCCTCTCCCACTGCCAACCCTGGCCCACCTGTCAGCGCACCTGGTTCCGCCATCACCCACTGACATGTGGCCCCCACATGTCAGCATCTTCTTCCCCGATGGAAGGGGATCCCCTCCTTCCGATTCCGGCGCCCCCCATTCCGTTTTTGACGCCGGCCGGCAGGATCCACCAAATCGAGCCAGGGATCGCCTTCCCCTCTCGCCGATGATCTATTTTCCCCCAAAAGACGACGCGTTTTCGCCAAATTGGAAGCCAATCCGAGCACATGGAAGCTCGCCGGAATTGGGAGGAAATCCTCCTCGGGTTTCCCTCTTTTTCCTTTCCAAACCGACACCGGCGAGCCCTATAAAAGGCCCCCGCCCTCACCGCACTACGCCACAACACCAGAGCTCAAGCCCTCGCCTCCTCGAGCGCCCCCACCCTCCTTTGTGTTTTTTTTCCTCTGCTGCGGCTCCGGCAAGACCTCGCCGGCGCTCCGGGCCACCGTCGCCCTCACCGAGGCCACCGCCGGGACCGCCGTTGCCACTACTCCCTCGGCCTCGCCTCCGTTCACGTTCCCCGCCGCCGGATCGCCGTCGCCACCGTCGACCCGAAGGTCTTCATCACCTCCCCTCACCTCCGGTCGCCGTCGGTCGCTTCTCACCGTCATCGCCGGTATGCCTGAGCTCCCCTTGCCTTCCTGGTTCCATTTTAGGCCCTAGCCCAGCCGGTTAGCCCTCGCCGCCGTCGGAAGCCCTCGCCGCCGTCGGAAGCCCTCGCCGTTGCTCCACCGGAGTCGGGAACGAAGGGGTACTTACCCCTTCGCCGCGTGCCGTGCCGGACAAGGCCTCGGCCGCATGATCCGCAGCACACGGCCATGATTAGAACCCGAGATCGAGGGCCCGGATTGCTTTGACCGATGTTGACCGGTATCGGGCAATCTGAGCCCTCCAATCTCATTTAAGCGCCCCGCTCCGCTAGCGATCGTTGGATCTAGATCCAACGGTCCAGATCTGGCCGGTCCAGCGCACAGTGCGCGGGTCCATGGTGGACCTAGCTCACCGTGGACCCACGCCTGATTTCTGGTTTAAAATAAAATTCAGAAAATCCATTTAAACTTTGAAAATTCATAACTTGCTCATTTTAACTCCAAATTTCACCATTCAAATTTTGTTAAATCCAGAATAATATTCTCTACACATTAATGCACTAAAAACAGTATGTTACTGTTACCCAAAATATTTTTAATAAATAAATGAATAAAAACCCCTTAGGATTAAAATTATAAATACAGAAAATAAATTAGGAAAAATCCTAAAAAGTTAAGTTTTACTGTGTTATACCAAACTTTAGAATATTAAAATATTACTTCACATAAAAACACCCACAAATATGTATGTTTACTATTTGGTGGATTTTATCTGTTTATTGAATGTATTGTTTACTTTTCCGTATCGAGAAGACTACGAGTTCGTCGAGGAGCAGGAGTTCTACCCCGAGGTTCCTCCATCCCCATTTGCTGATCAAGGCAAGTCATCGACCACCTCTGTGGAAACAGTTGATCATATTGAGCCCATGTTTTAATAAATTATTGCTATAACTCATAGGTTAATATTGCATTAGTCAAAGATCAAGCCCTACACTTATATTTATTAGATCCCCGTCCTTGTGTGCAAACCCAAGCCATGCTTATTGAGCCTTAACTCCTTGTCACTCTACAAATATTATATTAGCTAGTGCCCAATGTACCGGCACAACCGCTATAGGATATAAAGAATGAGTCGTAGATAGCTGGATTCTGATATATGAAATTCCCCGTTATTCTCGTCTCTGGATTCTGTTGGAGTTGGCTAAGTTATAAGTATGGTGGGTTCCGGGTGCAAGCTCGGAAACTGGTTGGTCGCACCCGGGGCACTATAAGGACCGGTCTGTGGGATCTGTTGCAAAGCACTTCCGTACCAACCACAAGTCTAATGGGTAAGTCCTAACCGGAAGTATGGAACACCCCGACTCTCTGCACCATAGTAGAGGGGGCAAGGGGCTAGCCCTCAGGGCGCCTTGTACCAAAGAAGGCTCAAGGGGGGGTATGGTGAGGCACCGACACATCGGGGCACCATATGAAACCTATAAGAGGGTGCTGTTGAGTCGAGGTGAACCTTACGGAAGGTTTTGGCACGAGTTCCCGTGAAATGGGTCATCCCGTTACACCTTGGTGTAGGTGATGAGTGCGTGCCTTGTGGGTACAGTGGTACATCTCTGATCAGAGTAAAATCAATCTTTTCGAAAAGCTGAGCCCACGGTCAAGGGCGGGTTGTGTGACTACCCGCAATTAGTTTACAATTGTTTGAAGGATTGAGTTATTCATGGCATGTAAGGACTGTTGTGCTAGGAGGTAAAACGTACTCCTCGAGTTAGAAGATGATGATGCATTCACATGTTTACTTTTTCGTACTAATAAATTGCTCACATTTAATGCTTTACAAATATGCTGCTTCCGCAAAACTAGCCAATATCTCTCTTGTTATTATCTTGCATTATATTTGCATTCGGTGGCTTGCTGAGTACATATGTACTCACCCCATTGACTTACACCATCAGAGCCCATCTACTACGAGGAGGATGAAGGTCTGGAGTAGCGACCCAGTCAAGGCGAGACTGGAAGGAGGCGTTCATCTAGGACCCTTATTTTATTAGTTTCTCTTCACCTTTATTCACTTTTGTATTAATGTGGTCTACGAACCGTGAATGATTGCCCGTATTGTACGTGGTCGCATGATGAACGTCTTGTTTTATTGATTTTCTATGGAATTTCAATAAAGTCCTGATTTATTAAATCGGGGCGCGACACAGTTCATGTTTCGGTGCAGAATTTAGAGTCACGGACGCCGTGAAGTTTTGGTGTCACACGAGTCGCCGGTCACCGATCGCCTTAGAGGCACTACCGTTGGTTGGCTCGCGGCGCTAGAGGCCTCCGCCACCTACGCCTCAACGCATTGTCGCTATGACCTGCCGGATCTCCACGAGTCGCCCACGCCTGAACGCACGAGTGTGTTGCTCCGCGCTCACCCGAAGACGTCATGCCACTTAATGAAGCTCCCCCGCTGCGCCACCAGCCGACCATCACTGAAGCAAGTCACCATCCTTGCAACGCTGGCGGCTGGGGATGGGAAACCCTAGCCACCACTCCTCGGGGGATGGTGCCGGCATCGACTCGGGGTAGGGATTGGGGTAGTTGGTGGTGGCAGGCGAAGCCCTACAGGAGGGAAGCGCGGCCGGTGGTCACTCAGGGGAATGGGCAGTGGCCGACAACCGACGGGGTAGCCTAGGGGCTGGAGGTTGAAGTCTGCGGTTGGAGAGGGAGGAGGCACCGAGTGGAGTGACTGGGGTAGGAGTATGTGTGGAGTGTGGGATTAGGTTTTTGACTAAGTCATGGAGACCGCTCACGTCTCAATTTGAAATTTTCAATAAACACGCACTAAGGCAAGCCGGTGAGGGCATGTGTTGGGCTGGACCCACATTTAAGTGACTTGAGCCATTTCAAAACTCTAGAATTTCACTTATTTCAATTTAAATCATAGAAACACACTTAATGAATTAAAAATAGTAAACTGACCCGGAAAAATACCAAAATTTTAAATTAGTTAAGTTATGTTGTATTTTGATTATAACAAAGTTTCGATTTTAAACGAGAATTTAATTATCGATTTACTTTGGTAACCTAGATTTTTCATAACGTCTTTAAATTTATTGGATAATAACTAAAAATAGACTCAAAAACATGAATATGATTTTTCTATAAATTGTTGTTCATTATTTCACACACTTGTAGTTCAGATTTGATTTATTTCAATTTAAATCCTAGAAAATCACTTAATGAATTAAAAATAGTAATACGACCCAGAAAATACCAAAATTTTAAATTAGATAATTTATGATGTATTTTGATTCTAAAAAAGTTTCAAGTTCAAACAAGAATTTAACAATCGATTTGCTTTAAAACCTTCCTCATTCCTTCTCTAAAGCCTAAGTCATCCTTGTAGAATCTCCACTTTCTTATCACCCTACATGAAACATTTCTCGAAATTTTTTTAAATTTTTATCACAGTATCTACGTATCATAACATAACATCGTGAAAAGTTTCGTCTTTTTTAGACTTCACTTGATTTTTTTAGAATTAAAAAACTATAAAGCTCCATGTTGCCGATCGAGTATCGCAACCTAGATTTTTAGTATTGTCTTTAAATTTATTGGATAATAACTAAAAATAGACTCAAAAACATGAATATGATTTTTCTATAAATATTTGATAATTATTTCATGCACTTGTAGTTCAGATTTGACCTATTTTAATTTAAATCCTAGAAACACACTTAATGAATTAGAAATACTAATCTTACCCAGAAAATACCAAAATTTTAAATTAGATAATTTATATCATATTTTGATTGTAAAAAAATCTCAAGTTCAAACGAGGATTTAACTATCGATTTGTTTTCAAACATTCCTAATTCATTCTCTAAATCCTAAGATGTCATTCGAGAATCTCCGCTTTCTTGACATCCTACATGAAAAATTTCTCAAAATATTTTTAAATTTTTATCACAGCATGTATATATCATAACATAACACCATGACAAGTCTCGTTTTTTTAACTTGATTTTTTAGAATTAAAAAACTATAAAGCTTCATGTTACCGATAAAGTGTTGCAACCTAGATTTTTCATAATGTCTTTACATTTATTTGATATTAACTAAAATTAGACTGAAAAATATGAATATTGTTTTTCTATAAATTTGTGTTCATTATTTCAGACACTTGTAGTTCAGATTTGACCTATTTCAATTTAAATCCTAGAAAATCACTTAATGAATTAAAAATAGTAATCTGACCAAGAAAAATACCACTTTTTTAAATTAGATAATTTATGTTCTATTTGATTGTTAAAAAAATTCAAGTTCAAACGAGAATTTAAACATCAATAAAAAAGTCATGAAAAAAATGAAAAGTAAATAACAAAAAAAAGTTTGGGTTGCAAGGCTCATACCCGAGCCTCTCAACCCAAACAAATACCCCACACCACTAGGATATGCACACCTATTGAACATAAGGAACGAGAGATATTTTATCTTCCCTGATTTGTCACTTTTTCTCTATTTTAATTTTTCAATAAAAAATTTCTAATTATATTTTATTAAATTAAATTTATAAATTTGACTAGCGTTGCTAAAATTAAAAATATTTCTAATTATATTTTATTACATTTAAAATTTTGCACATTACATTTATTTCTCAAATAAAAAAATTCTACTAATACTTTATTAAATTTAATTTCTCAAAAAAATTTCTAATTATATTTTATTAAATTTAATTTATAAATCTGACTAGTGTTTCAAAAATAAAAATATTGCTAATTATATTTTATTTAATTTATAATTTTGCACATGACATTTATTTCTCAAATAAAAAATTTCTACTTATACTTTATTAAATTAAATTTCTCAAATAAAAAATTTCTAATTATATTTTATTAAATTTAATTTATAAATCTGACAAGTTTTTCTAAAATAAAAATATTCGGTACGATATGGCTACAAAGGGTGGGCTGAATTTAGCCAAAGAGATGACCTTACACAAGGGGACTATTTGGTAATAACAATGGGACAAGCCTCATTGACTGTTATCACAAAATTCTACACTAACTTTGGTGATGAGAAGACCCCAACGACCATCAAAGTGGACAACAACGACAGTGGTATACATAAAGAAGCGACATTACAACACATGCACATCTTTTGTTTATGTTTTTATCATGGTTTCTTATAATGTCTGGTGGGTCCTAGCAATGTTGTAGACAGGAAGGGGAAGGGGATAGCCAGGGAGGTCGACACCAACCTAATGGACCAATTGAAGCACATCTATTATTTTGGCAATTCAACATATGTAACTCCAACAAGGAAGACTCTCCTACAAGACATCTCAATAGGTTTATCCTCTAAGAGTCGGTTATATGTCTGCACAATAAATAACATGATCATCAACAAGGAGTAGCTGGTAAGTTATTTCACATGTAGTTGGTCTATACAAATAGCCTTCTCTAATACCTTTTAAGAAACCAAGGGTTGGTTTCGGAGACTGTAATGAGTGATTGACAGATTTTATCCTCTGGTTTCGAAGGGTACCTACGAAGGGGTTCGGAGGATGTTTCACCGAAGGGTTTGGTGGGTTCGGTTGTTGCGACAGAGTGTGACTATCAGAGGAGGGGTCCGACAGTACACGATGACTTGGTTGTACCGAAGGGTTCGGTACTTTGGGCGGTACACCGGAGTGTGTACCGAAGGTTGTTTACCCGGAGAGGTCTTCGGGGTACTGGATATACTTGTTTGCTTGTCTATCCGTCTGTGGTGCGTAGGTGACTTCAGAGGTGACGGACGGTTTGCAGCAAGTGAACCTGGGTCAAACGGGATACTTGATGCTAGGCGAACGGGGAGCTCGGTCACGAAGGCTGCGTGGAGTCGAGGTCGGTCCTTGGGTTGGGTTAAGGTGCGCCAGGCAAAGACAGAGAGTGTGGAGCGTAGCTCCGGCTGAAGGTACCCCGAGACAAAGTCCTCGGAGGCGAGGGACTTCGAAGGGTACTCCGAGTAGAGTGACTTCGGAGTATGGTGGACAAAGTTTTCAGCAATGAGGCAAAGCGTTCGAAGTGTGCTCTGGAAGGAGGCACTCGAAGGTTCACCTGATGGAGGTCTCAGAATTCGAGGTGCATCGAAGGCATGGTCCGGGCGAGGTTCGTCGAGGAGTGTGCTCGAGGAGAGACACTGCGACGAAGTGCTCATGGAATGCTTCATGCGAAAGCCTTGGACGAAGGAGGGACTTCGGAGGGTGGTACTACGAAGGTGGGGCTTCGGAGTGTGGCTGACTTGAGGTACTTCGTCCATGCATGGTTTTGGTACACAGACTGACGGAGTTCAAGCTGGGAGTAGCTGCGAAGCCGTGGTGGTCCACTCTGGAGGTGATGGCGTGAAGGCACAAGGGCTTTGACGGCTTCGGCTCAAAACCGTCACTGAATCGAAGGCTGACTTCAGTGAAGCAAAGGCCATCAGGATCAAGGCTTCTCATCGAAGCTACCGCACCCCTCGCGTGCAAAGGGGGGCTTCAGAAGACTCCAAAACTACAAAGGTTGATCGTGTCTGCTCTGTAAAAGTTGATGTTGTCTCCTCTGCGAAGCTGACAAAAGAAGCCTCCAAATAAAGTAGACTACCATTTGTATCCCCTTGTTCTGATGAGACAAAATCATTATAAACCCTAGGGGTAAAGTAATCTATTCACATGGCTGAATAGTGCCTATAAATAGTGGAGGCTAGCTAGACAACAGTAACACTTTGAGCAGCCATTTTAGAACTCCTGAGCTAACCGCCATTCTCTTG
Organism: Zizania palustris; assembly: GCA_019279435.1. NCBI lineage: Eukaryota > Viridiplantae > Streptophyta > Magnoliopsida > Poales > Poaceae > Zizania > Zizania palustris. Next base: position 45,136,018 of record JAAALK010000079.1, read on the forward strand.
TATTCAGTCTGTGAGTTCATTTTGTGTTCCCTGTTCAAACAATGAAACTTTGATTCTGTCTTCGTTTACTACTTGAACTTATATGCTCATTTTGCACTACATGTCTTGATTTCTTTGTGCTCGACTTCTTCCTGGTTTGAGTCTGTGTTCTGGAATGTTTCTAGAGAAGTGTGTGTTCACAATGTGTGTTCGCTCTGTGTAAACTGTAAGCTAGTCCTCTCTGATTACTAGCGAAGCACTGAGGGTGGCTTAAATCGAAGTCAATTTTCCTCCCTGTCGAAGTCTTCAACGCAGTGTGTTCAGTGTGAGTTTAGATCTTCGGAATACGAAGCCTAGCACATGTTGCTAGTGTAGAGTATTGGGAAAGTTGGATCCATGCCATTACAATTTTGTGACTTTGGAGAAATGCCATTACAATTCACGTATTTAGATTCATACCATTACAAATTCAGAGAACTCTGAACTATACCATTTCTAAATTTAGAGAATTTCGAAATATGCCATTAGATTTTGTGAGAGCTCCAATTTTGGAATGGCATATATCCAAATAGATGAATTGTAGTGGCAAAGTTCCAAAGCACAGTAATTGTAATGGCATATATCTAAAAAACCCTAGAGTATTTGGTCGAAGTCCTCAGAGGGAAGTCATCTCTTGCAAAGGGTGAAGTGCGAAGTCTGTTCGAAGGGCACCCAGTGTGCGGAGCCTGCACTAACTTAGCAGAGTTAAGTTTTTGGTTTTGTGGGTGGAGCGAAGTCTTCTTGACTTTGAACTTTTGCTCCTCGAGAAGCCTGGTTTCGGAGCTGTGAAATACCTCCGAACCAGACCTCTGAAGGGTGTGTTCGAAGCCTGTTCCGCATGAGACTATTTTAAAACAGAAGGCTATTTTTAGCCTGAAATTTTAAAAGCTCCTATTCACCCCCCCCTCTGGTCGTTGTTTCCGGTTCAACACCTTTGTTTAATTCTTTAGAAGTTGGCACTGTTTGCACCTTCCATGTCAACATTGTTATTAATGGCATTGAGGTTGTTATGTATGTACTGTAAACCTGCGGAATGAAGCAATATTAGGCTATAAATCTTTTGTGATGAATTATATATATATTGTGATAAATTGTCTGTGATATGAATTGTCTGGCTTTAATTCAGGATACATCCTAAAAATTGTTTGTGATGTGTTTTGGATATGTTGGCTGTCAAATCCTAGCTTTGATTCAGGTTGCAGCCTAAAAACTATTATTTCTTTCAAAATGACCATAGCATTAGTGACAGGTTATAATAATAAATCGTCACTAAAGGTCGTTTAGTGAAGGTTGATCTATACCCGTGAGACTCCCCTACATCATCAAAAGTGATGTGTTTTAGCTATACTCATCACTAAAGGCCCCTAGCTTTGATTCAGGTTGCACCCTAAAAACTATTGTTTTTTTCAAAAAGTATTAGTGACAAGTAATAATAATAAACCGTCAATAAAAGGTTGTTTAGTAATGGGTAATAATAATAAACTCATCACTAAAGGTTGATCTATACCTATGAGACTCCTCTACATCATCAGTGACGGGTTTTAGCTATACTCGTCACTAAAGGCCCCTACATCATTAGTGATGGATGATAACTACCACCCGTTTACGATGACTTCTCCCACCTATAAATAAGCTTAACCGAAGTGAATTGTAATTCTTTCATTTCCCCCAACCCTAACCCTAACTCCCACCGTCGCTGTCACCTTCATCGTGCTCTTCGTCGCTCCTGACCACATATACCATCGGCGCTCGTGGCCACCCTACTCGCCACCACCTTGGTTGCATCCTCCTCGTCCTCCTCCTATGGTCGTCATCTTCCTCCTCTTCCCCGTCCAAATGCATCGTCGGTCATTGCTAACTTTGTTTTCATTTTATTCTTACAGGGTAAATTGACCTACTACTTTTAGCTAATTTTCCGAGATAATTGATGGTCTTAGCTAATTTCTTTAAGATAATGCACTCGAAGTTAGCATGACTATTCATGGTGGTGCTCCTTAACGGACGCTGCCACATGATACTCCTGCTACTACCCACTGGGTTTTTGTTTAAACTATCCATGGTGGTGGTGGTGGAAGCTTGGATAGTGATACGATACTGTCTAAGTACCGGATATCGCTATAGGTTAGATATTAGCTATTCAAAAGCCATGAAACAATTTTACAATTTTGTGACGCTCTTTGTTCATTGTATCCATTTTCTTCGAGATAACGAGTATGTAGTTTTGAATGTTGTATATGTTAGCTTCCAAATCCTAGTTGTGAATCAGGATGCAGCCTATTTTTTTAAAAAAAATGACCATATTATTAGTGACGGGTGTAAAGTCCTCCCCGTCGCTAAAGATGACATTTAGTGACAGGTAACATTGGTTACCTGTCACTAAAGGGGGGCGTGCCGACCGCAGAGGGGAACTGGAGCAACCCTTTAGTGATGGGTACTTACCCGTCATTAATGATAGGGCTCTACTGATGCGATAAGGGTGACGGGGGACATGCCTGTCACTATTGTACGTTATGACCCATCACTAATGTATGTTTCTGTGGTCATGCAGTGAGATTTTATCTCAACTAAATATCACCCTTTGAGGCTTTGAGCTTACTGAAAAGCTTTGCGACAGTCAAGGTATCATAAAAAGCACTCTCAATAATGGAAGATACCTTGATCTCATAGACCTTAGGGTCCAAGATATGAAGAACCTTGAACGTTTGTTCATGGTTTGAGACAAGCTAATATCTGTCGGCCTTGTTGGCCCGAAGCTTATTAATGATCGACTGAAAGCGACCAAACAAAGCCTCAATGGTCTCATCCGACTTCTATGAGAAATTTTCATATTCTCGCCGATAAGTCTGATAGAGCCTAGCCTTAACCAGAGTTATCCCCTCATGGTGTGTCTGGAGGGTAGCCCAGATCTCTCGAGCAGTGTCGAGATGATTAACATGCTCATACTCACTAGGACCTAAACCAGAAAATAGAATGTTCACTGCTTTGTTGTTCAGGTCATGCTCAGCGACTAACTCAGGGGTAGTACGCTCAGCGGATGGACATACGGTGAAACAAGCATGAACACACATGTCTCATATTCTTGAGCTTCGTCTCAATAGATAGGCTCGCATGCGAGTCTTCCAATAAGTATAGCCAAAAACCTCAAGAGACGGGACCTTTCCAGCAGAAGTCATGATCGTTACCTTAGATTAGAACCAGTTAAGATATGAAAAAACCCTAACCAAGCTCTGATACCACTTGTAGGACTGAGAATAACGATCAGAGGGGAGTGAATGGGGGCCTCAACAAAATATTTCGAATCAATGACCTACCCTTAACACCCAATGCTCCTCAAAATACCACCAACCGAAACAGACCAATTTTCACAGAATTATCACAGACAAAACCAGTGCTATCACTCTCCTGTCAGATATGGTGTGAAACACCTGGTACATGAAACGCTAGCACCCAGTGCATTCATACACCTTAGGGCATGTTTGGGAGCCCATAATCCCGGCCCATTCCCTAGGGATGGGCTAGGATTTTAGTTCAAAATCCCGGCCCATCCCCAGGGAATGGGCCAGGATTATGGACTCCCAAACCAGTCCTTAGAGCATCTCCAAAAGCCTCTCCATCTCACTCTCCAAACCAAAATTTAGCCAACCAAATAAAAAAATACACTCCAAAAAAGTGGCCAACTGGCGGCTTGCCAAATTGAGCTCCGGGCTGGCTAAATTTGGTCAGCCGAACCAACTGGCTATTTTGTTGCATCGCGTACTTGTTGCATCGTACGCGCAGGAAGGAAACGATCAGGAACAAACCAAAGAAAGAAAGAAAAAAGAAAAAAGAAAAAGAAGAGAGAAAAGGGAAAAAGAAAATGAAGATAAATAAAAATGAAAAATAGAGAAAAATATATTTAAATTTTTTTCTAAAATTTTAAAATTTTATAATTTGTAGATTTCTAAGGTTAGAAACTGGGATTTATAAAAGAAATCAAAAATTTTAAAATCTTTTAGGATTTTAAAAGTGAGGAGTAATTTTTTTAGAGAGTCGAAAATAGAAAGTCTGTTAGAGTGTGCAACAGATATATAAAAGAATTTTTTTGGAGAGTTGACTAAACAGGTAAATTGGAGAGTCAAAAATAAAGAGACTTTTGGAGATTCCGGAGATGCTGTTAAAGTCGTGACGTTCGTGAGCAAATTTACTCCTGCTCATGGCACATATGCGGATATACCGGTGTTGTCTGTGGTTAGTTGTTCTCGAACCAAAGACAGATGATAATTTTAAATGGACTTGCAACGATGAGGCATTTGCAGGGCAAAGCCATGCTGTTAGAGGCCTGATCCCAATGTTGAGTTTCACTATGTCAGAAGCATCTGATTCTGAATTAACTGAGGAAACCATCATCAATATGCTATGAAGTTGTTTGTGAAAGCATAGCAAAGGAAAATTGCATACGCTGTGTCCTTTATTGATTGCAATGTGATATATATATATAGACTAGTTCTCAAGAAACCTGACCAGATTACATGCATGGATAAACAACGTATGATACGATACGAGAATTTTTTTTTGAAATAATATTTTAAAAAAAATCAAATCAAAAAATTGCAAAACTAATAGGCAGTTGGTATATATATATATACTAGTTCTGAAGAAACCTGACCAGATTACATGCATGGATAAACAACGTATGATACGAGAATTTTTTTAAATAATATTTAAAAAAATCAAATCAAAAAATTGCAAAACTAATAGGCAGTTGTCATTTGAAGTACCGACTGGAGCTAACGTGACATCCAGTCAGCACTTCAATTTAGTTTTGTATTTTTTTTTGAAATCAGCATACAGATTTGAAATTTTTAAAAAAAATATTATTTTTTTAAAAAAAATCTACGATTGTGGGCGGAGGGAGGGGGCGCGCAGGGCCTGCCCCCCAGATGATTTTTTGTTAACCACACCCCCCTTGTGCGGCTGGCCAAATGCAAATGCAGCAAATCAACACAGGTAGCAAAATTAAAGAAAATTAGCAAATCAACACTACAAACAAATCAACAACGCAGCCCATGACACCAACGATCTGCCCATGCCCCATGGCTCATGGGCCTCTCCACGTATGCGTTAAATGCAGAACAAGATCGCTAATTTGCTAGGTAGTTACATCCAAATATCCAATCGGCGCTGAATTTGGTGTCTGGAGAATTGGCGATTGAAGCATCAGTGCAACGCCGGCGTCCGACGGCCATGCAGCATCGGCGCCCGGCGTCAACGACGCAGCTCTCTCTGCCAAGAGTTTTTAAGTGTGTTTTATTGAGCTTTGGTACGTTATTCTTTGTTGTTATAATTACTTAGTGATGTATTAAAATCTAAATTATCTTTTTAATAACAGTTTTTATAGCATCTAGTTGTTAAATTGTTTAGTCTTTAACACGAAGAGATTAAGAATTATAGTTTTTATAAGCAAGTCCTAGCTCCTCACGTGTTCATACAGTGAATTGTTGTTTTTATAAGCAGTTTTATCTAAATTGTTGGTTTTTTTGGTAACGTCTAGTGAATTGGCTCCCTGTGTTCGAATCCTAGCTCCGCCCCTGCATACGGCGTGTACATATACGCCAAGGAAAACAGAAATAGCAGAAGGGCTTTCTAATAGTTTGGTTGAAGTAGTAGATAGGGCGCATGAGGAGACACGTCGATGACAATATGAAGTAGTAGAGCAACATAAACTGTAATAGAGATGTATAAATTTCAATTTATATTGACATGGTTAAAAATAGGGAAATTTGGATCCATGCCATTACAATTTTTCGACTTTAGAGAAATGCCATTACAATTCACGTATTTAGATTAATGCCATTATAAATTCAGAGAACTCCAAACTATACCATTATAAATTTAGAAAATTCCAAAATATGCTATTACAATTTTAGAGATATTTGAAATATGCCATTAGATTTTGTGAGAGCTGCAATTCCGGAATGGCATATATCCAAATAGACGAATTGTAGTGGCAAAGTTCTAAAGCACGGTAATTGTAATGGCATATATCTAAAAAACCCTTAAAAATAAGAGGGTTTTCATTTGGCCTTATCTTCGAGGTGACTGCCGCGTTTGACAGATTACCGTAGGAAATAAGAAATTCCGCAGCCGTATTTTTCATTATGCCATTCAGGAAAAATCAGGATAAGACCAGTCGAAGCGATTGTATCATGTAATTGCTAAAATACAGTTGCTTGGAACAATATTTCTAACAAGTACTCAGATTCTTTTGAATGCAGCGGAGGGGGAGATGGGAGAGGTTGCGAGTAAAAATGGCGGATCATCGCCGAGGTTGAGAGAGTCCGTGCGTAAGCACGACGGGAGATTGGGCTCCCCTCCCTCGGGAACGGCCCATAACCTCGATGGCCAAGAGGCTGCTCATGGCGCGTGTTTGGGCTCCTGTTTGCAAAAGGCGATTGAGGTGGTTAGGCCTTTTCCGGAGGAGTTTCCGGGCCTATCAACGGGCGTGGGCTCAGGTATTAACCTAGATGATCTATATTGTCATTCGTGGAGTCCGGCACCGCCCTCGGTCTCTGTTGTTTCTTCGTCCTGGCTCTGGATTCCGCGGGGTGCGTCGATCTCAGAGGAGGTCTTGAAGCTAGGGTTTCCGGCTTCGGACTCGGACATCCGGCGGTTCGGGTTCCTGGCGAAACGGATTCAGCCTTCTTCTCCAAGGTTCGTGGATTCGAGATCCTTTGTTGAAGTTGTGTCGGGTTCTGCTATGGAGCGGAAATGGGGAGATGAGAAGGTTGGGGGAAAACGTCGCCGGGTTGGTGCTGATCTGAGCAGGGGGGATAGACCTTTTGGTCTGGCTGCTGAGCGCGGTGCTAAGGGGGCTACTGGTAAGGGTTGGGAGCAAAAACCATTGGAGGTTGCTCAGAAAGATGATAGGTCCTTTGTTTGGCGTAGGGATGAGGGTCAGGGCTCTGGGCAATCTCGCCGTGACTTCAAAGTTGCTAGAGACAATAAATCTGATGAGATTACATGTTTTAACTGTGGATTGTCGGGTCATCACTAGGCCAACTGCATAAACCCTACCCTGTGCTTTGCTTGTAAACAGTCTGGTCATATCTCATCTAAATGTCCACTCCTTGATCCTAGGAAGGGTGTGAGGATTGAATCTGATCTTCAACTTTGTGGGTATGGTCTTCCGAATCAGGCATTTCATCATATTGAGGTGCCCGTTACGGATAAATTTGTGGCTAGCTCAGCTTCTGGCATTCTCACGGTGGAAGAGGGTTTCTGCACTGCTACAATGATTAGGACTGAATTGAAACATCTGTATAATGTCCCGTGGGAGTGGAAGGTGGTTCAACTGGAGGCGGATCAATTCCTAGTAGATTTTCCTTCTGTGGATGCTAGATGGGAGTTGGCTCGTTTGAAGTGTTTCGATTTTCAAAAATTTCAAATTAGGGCTCACATCAGAGAGTCAGAAAGGGATATTGATGCTTTCGCTGAATTACAAGTTGTTTGGGTGAGGGCTTTTGGTATCCCACAGATAGCTCGGAAGGAACAATATGTTATGAATATTGCCAAACTTGTTGGGAAACCGCTGGAAGTGGGTGTGGGAAGTATGGGGAAAGTGGATCCAGTTAGGGTTCAGGTCTTATCAAAGGATCCTTGGCAAATTGGAGGGGTTTCTAATGTTTTTGTAAATCGCACAGGCTATAAAATCAGGTGGATCCCTGAGTTAGAGGGTTTGAGTAACGATAAATTTCATCCTGATGAGCTTAAGAATTCTGTGGGCAAACACAAGTCGGTTGAAGGGGCTCCACATGATGATATGGGAAAACAGGTTCAAAATGACTCGTCGGGTTCTGCATTGTCCAAGAAATCAGGACAACCTGACGGTGATCAGGGGGCTAAGGATGAGGAATATTTGGGGTCTGATTCAGCGGACGGGTCTGAAGATGATGTGATGTCCAAGATCCCAGCTCATTACTTTAGCTCGATTGGGGGCAGAAGTTGTTGACTGATGGGGGGAGTATTGAGCTTGAGGTGTCCTCTATGGACCTCCGACCCCACGAAGAGAAGACGACAAAGGGTGGAAAGTCTGAGATTGTGGCTGAAGGGACAAGCTTTAGGGCCCTAGATTCCACTGTGTTATCTTCTTTGGGTTTTGTCTCAGATGAAATTGATGGAACTACTTATAGTGATGGACCAATCAATGTGGATGTGCATATGAGCTCAGATGGTGATCGGGTTGAAACTGAACAACAATTGGTTGTTGCGGCAGTCCCTATCCGATCACAGCCAGTTAGACAAAAACAACCAAGTAAACCCAGGAAGAGACAAAATCCTCCTGTGGCTACTAGACAAAGTGCTCGCATCAAGAGGGATGGGGTTCCAATCCCGGTGAAGGCGCAGCTTAGGGCGGACTACAAGGATGATGTCTCAGGTACGTCAAGGTTTACTGTTTTACAATCTATCAAATCTGATCATCTTCTTAAAATTGCGGTTGATGTTGGGATTGATTTGGGTTCCTCTCCCGATGAGATTGATCGTAACATCTCGCTGATTAGAGCCAAGGAGATGGCCCAAGCATTAATTAGTTTAGCTCAGGTGAATAAAATAAAAGATGTGCATGGTGAAAGCAATTCCCCTCAGTTAGATAGAGTGGTTGAGATCCCTTCGGAGGTGATGAGTGATGAACATGAATCTGGAGATGTGGGGGGGGAGAAAGTGAGTAATGAAAGCTCTTTTTTGGAATATTAGGGGGTTAGGGAATTTGGGTAGGAAAAAGCAGTTTGCTGATCTTATGGCTAGATATAATATTGACTTTGTGTCTGTTCAAGAGACCATGAAAGAGTGTTTTACTGTTAGGGAGCTTGACTATTTTTGTTCTAAAAGAGACTTCTATTGGCTTACCAAACCTTCTGCTGGGCACTCTGGGGGTCTCCTTATGGGTATTAACTTGAATGTTGCTGAGGTCATCCATGTTGACCAGGGGGTTCATTTTCTTAGTGTAACTTTGGAGATGAAAATAGATAAAAAGTCTTGGGAGATCATTAATGTGTATGGTCCTGTCCTGGATAATGATAAGCATGATTTTCTTCATGAGTTGTCTGTGAAAATTGCTGACACTCACATTCCTGTTATGGTTGGGGGTGATTTCAATATGATTCGTTTCCCGAGTGACAAATCTAGAGGTGTCATTCATTGGAAGTGGTTGGATGATTTTAATGATTTCATTGGTGATAATGAGCTTGAGGAATTGGTGAGAGCAGGTAGTAAATACACCTGGTCTAATAATCAAAAAAATCCCACCAGAGAGGTCCTTGATAGGGTTTTTGTTAATAATAGGTGGAGTTGCCTGTTTCCTCTTGTTGAGGTTACTACTCTTCCTAGAGTAGGTTCTGATCACAATCCTCTTTTGGTGGACTTAGATAAAAAAATTAGTGTTCATAAGGTCTCTTTCAAGTTTGATAATACTTGGCTCAAACAGGATGGTTTTGTGGATTGGGTTGTTAGGTTGCTTCCTGTCAGAGGTACTAATTATATTTTAGATTTATGGAAGAAGCAAGGGGCTCTTCTGAGGAGGAAAATTGTTTGGGTTTGAGGACACTGTGAATATTCATCTCAAGGCAGATTTTTGGGTGGATCGTGGTCGTGTTATGACTCAGGATAATGCTGATCTCACAAGGCCTTTCACTATGGAAGAACTAGATATGGCTTTAAAAGGAATGAAATCCAATACTGCTCCGGGTCTGGATGGGTTTACTATCAATTTCTTTAAAACCTTTTGGTCCCACTTTCGGCACTAGTTCAAGGAGATGCTGGACTTGCTTCATATAAACGTCAATGGGCAGTTGGGGGGGTTCTTCAAAACCCATAGAGGGGTTAGACAAGGAGATCCCATGTCCCCCTTGCTTTTCAATATTGTGGGTGATGCTCTGTCTGAATTACTCCAGAAAGCCAAAGAGAGTGGTCATTTAACTGGGTTGGTTCCTCACCTGGTGCAGGGAGGGTTGACGCATCTTCAATATGCCGATGACACTATCCTTCTTTTTGAGTTTTCTTCCCAGAATTTTGTTACTGTTAAGTTCTTGCTCTATTGTTTCGAACTTATGTCTGGTATGAAAGTTAACTTTCAAAAAAGCGAAGTGTTTACTGTTGGGGTTTCTGATGAAGAGTCTCAGATGGCTGCTGACATCTTCAATTGTAATTTGGGGTCTTTGCCTATTACTTATTTGGGGCTTCCTATTGGTAGTACTAGACCTACTAAGGCTGATTTTGAGGGTATTATCACAAAAGTTGAGAAAAAACTGTCCACTTGGAAATGTGGTCATCTCTCTTTTGGGGGGCGAATGACCTTGATTAACTCCTGTCTCAGTAGTATTCCTCTGTATTCTATGGGGGTGTTCCAGCTTCCTAATGCTGTTCATAAGAGGTTAGACCAGATTCGTGGTCGTTTTTTGGGGGGGTCTAGGGCCCAAGAGGAAATATCATATGATTAGATGGACGAGTTTGTGTACCCCCAAATCGTTGGGGGGCATGGGTTTCATTAACACTAGGGATATGAATACTGCTTTGTTGGGAAAGTGGATCTTCAATCTTATCAATGGGAAGAATGGTCTTTGTTATGAGTTACTTCGGAAGAAATATGGTGACAATGGTAGCTTCTTTGCTAATAAGGGTAGAAATGGTTCCTATTTTTGGTCTAGTCTTCAAAAAATCAAAACCAGATTCCATAAGAACTGTAGTTTTGTGGTGGGGGACGGTAGGAAGGTTCTATTTTGGGAGGACACTTGGATGGGTGAAGTTCCTTTTAAAATCATGTTCTTTAACCTCTACAATATCTGTGAGGATCCTTGCATCCTGGTTAAAACAGTTTGGGATGAAGGCTGGATGATAAGCTTCAGGAGATCTCTGAATGTGAATGAAAATCAAGATTGGGTGCTGCTGAAAACTTTGTGCGATCAGGTTTGCATCATTGATGGCTCGGACAGGTTGGTGTGGGATCTGGATAAAAAAGGGTTTTCTACCAAATCGTTCTACAACTGGCTTACTTTTGGGGGTGTTTTGGAGCCGAATTTGAGTTGTGTTTGGAAATGTAGTGCGCCCCTAAAAGTGAAAATTTTTGTCTGGCTGGTTCTTAAAGGTCAGATTCAAGTTGGGGATCAATTAAAAAACAAGGGCTAGCCTGGCAGTCCTCTGTGTGTTTGGTGTAATCAGCTGGAGACCGTGAGTCATGCAATGTTTAATTGTGTTTTCCCAAGGTTTTTATGGTGTTTTGTTCGTGATTCTCTTTTTTGAGGAAAATCAGTAGGAGAGGCTCCTACCCAAGATTTTATTATTAAAAAAACAAACCGGAGAACGATACAATGCCACGAGAGGGGGGGAGAGAGAAGGTTACAAAGCCTCAATCCAACGTTTCAGATCGGCCTTGACCGAAGGGGCGAAACGCTGCGACTGAGCAGAGAAAGTAAGGAGGAAACGCATCTTCCAAGAGGAAATAGAGGGGGCTATCCCATCAAAGACCGACCTATTGCGGGTCAACCAGATGGTCCAAGCCCTCATTACAATGACATCCATAAAAAAGACCTCCTAAAAGTAGCCTTCAAAGCTTCCAATCTTTCCGGGATAGAGCCATTAGAGCTCCAATGGATCCCTAGCAAAGTCCAGCAAGAGCGACTGAAGGGGCAGTCGAAGAAGAGATGAACTGTTGATTCTTCCACCCTCAAGGTGCAAAGGCAGCATAAAGTCTCGTTGATTGTGTTGAGAATTCTTTTCCGACGAAGAGCTTGTCTAGTGTTGAGGCCGTCCGTCAGAAGGAGCCAGAAGAAGACCTTCAGCTTGTTGGAGCACCGAGCCTTCCAGAGCCAACGAAAAGCACCAGGGGCTTGGATGAAATGGAATTGGTAGTGGTAGAAGCGAGCAGCACTATAAGAATTGGTGCGCCAAATGAAGGACCAGTTGTCCAGACTATTAGGCTGAATAATAATTCTGTCCAGCAAAGGAAGAAGGAGCTGATATTCATCGTGGGCCTCAACGGACAGAGGGAGAAAGAAGTTGTCAGACAAAGAGTTATGCGAGAGGAAGTGCTGCACAGAGCAGGAGCTTAGCTTAGCAAAGGAGAAGAGATGAGGGAAGAGGTACCGAAGAGGGGTGACGGCCCAGCCGTCCTCCCAGAAGGCAGTGTTACGGCCGTTACCAACGGAGGGGGAGGCAATTGCCCGGAAGTGAGAGGAAAGAGCAAGAATGTCACGCCACCAGCGGGAGCCACGCGCCGGAGCCAGGAGGGGTGGGGACTTAGCAGAAGCATAATGCAGCTGAACCAGGCAAGCCCAGGGAGGGGGGGAGGGGCTCAGGAATTTATGAAGGTGTTTGAGCAGGAGTGCAATATTGTGGGTGCGGAGATCATGGACCCCCAGACCCCCATTGGCCTTTGGTTTACAGACCTTGTGCCAGGCCACTCTAGAGGATTTGCAGCTGGAAGAGTTGTGCCCGTGCCAAAGGAAATTGCGCCGGGCTTTGTCAATACAGGAGATGACGGAAGAGGGAATTTTGAACGTGCACATAGCGTAAGTGGGAATGGCAGAGAGAACGGAATTAACAATTTGAAGTCTTCCAGCCATGGATAACCAAGGGGAAAGGGAAGAAAGTTTACGTTCAATATTGTCAATGAGAAAGGCCAGGTCGTTATGCTTAGGCTTCAGGATCCCCAGAGGGAGCCCAAGATAGGGGAACGGAAGAGAGGCCAAGGGACATCCGAAAGTGGCAGCCAGGAGCACCCCTTTCTGAGGGGACGCGTTAATGGGCGTAAGGGTTGATTTGGATAAGTTGATCTTGAGGCCAGTAGACTGGGAGAACGAGTTAAGGAGTCCACGAAGGCAGAAGAGGTTCTTCTGATCAGCGTGGAGGAAGATGATGGTGTCATCAGCATATTGGGCAATTGGAAAGTCAAGGTGCGGAGGATGACATAGAGGCCCTTGTAAGATCCTCAACGTTGAGGCTTTGTTAATGATGTGCTGGAGAAGGTCGCCCGCTAAGACGAAGAGAAGCGGGGAAAGAGGGTCCCCTTGACGCACTCCTCTCTTGCAGCGGAAGAATTTCCCAGAAGAACCGTTGAGCAGAACCGAGGAAAAGCCCGAGGAAAGTAAGAGATCAATCCAGCAGATCCATTTGTTGGGGAATCCCAGCTGAGCCAGCATGTGAAGGATTGTTGAATGCTCAATAGTGTCAAAGGCTTTTTCAAAATCCAGCTTAAGGATAGCAGACTCATGGGGCGATTGCTTGCATCTGTGGGTAAGCTCAAGAGCCCAAGCAAGACAGTCTTGGATGTTTCTCCCTTTGATGAACCCGTATTGATTGGGGTGAATAAGGGAGGTGATGACTCCTTGCAACCTGTTAGCAAGAATTTTAGTGATGATTTTGATACTGGTATTCATGAGGGAGATAGGACGATAGTCCTTGACGGAGCTGGGGCAGCTGCCCTTGGGAATGAGGGCAATGTAGGAGCCATTGATCGGATGAAGCTGAATGTTACAGTTCGAGAAGTGGGAGATAAGATCCACAAAGTCCTGTCGGATGATGGGCCAACAGGTTTTATAGAAGGTTCCATTGAAACCATCCGGGCCAGGTGCTTTGTCAGGGTGCAAAGATTTAATTACTGAGTCAAGCTCGGCCTCAGAGAGGTCAGCTCCCAGGTGGTCCAAACCTTGGCTTCTAGGAATAAGTTGGGACAAGTCAAAAACCATGTTAGGCCGGCCAGAGAAGCCCATTTTACTGAGGAAGAAGTCGAGGAAGGCCTCAGCTTTGTCCTCGTGCGAGGAAACCCAGGTGCCATTGTCCAGCTTAACAGAAGCAATGGTATTGCGTCGATGTCTAGTGGTGGCTGATGCATGGAAGAACTTGGTGTTAGCATCCCCCAACTTGGTCCAACGGGAAGTGTAACGCTGCTTCCAGTAACAGTTTTGAATATCAAGGAGGGAAGCCAGATGGGTCTGGAGGAAGCTCCTGAAGTGAAGTTCCGAGTTGGAAAGGAGACGGAGCTCCTCCATCCTGTCCAAGAAGTTGATGATGATAGCAGTGTTTTTGATCCAGAGGTTGAAACCGTGATGCTTACGCTTCCAAGTGGTGAGGGCTCGCTGGAGAGACTTGAACTTTTGGGCAATGCGGAGAGCAGGATCAAGCGGGGAAGGGCCCTTGCTCCAACAAGATTGAACCAGGGGAAGAAAATCCGGGAGTTTAGTCCAGAAGTTCTCGAAGCGGAAAATTGAAGACTTGGGGATGGAAGTGGAGATAGAAGCGAGGCAAGGGCAGTGGTCCGAGCACCCATTAGGTAGCGCCGAAAAGGAGGTGTTGGGGTACGAATCGGCCCAATGCATGGAGGTGAGGCACCAATCCAATTGGATTAGGGTAGGGGGATTTTGTCTGTTAGACTAGGTGAACTTACGGTGCCGAAGGGTGACTTCGTGGAGACCCAAGGAGCTGATGGACTCATTGAAGGAGGCCATATTCCTCCTGTTGAGTTGCCCTCTGCTCTTGTTGTCGTGAAATCGGTAAAGATTGAAGTCTCCAATGAAAAGCCAGTCCTCAGAGGGAGGGATATGGAGGGAATTAAGCCAGGAGAAGAAGTGAGGGCGATCAGCAGCCCTACAGGGGCCATAAATGTTGGAAAGTTTCCAAGAGGAGCCGTTAAGGAGGGAAGAAAGGGAGATGGTGAGCTGAAAGTGGGAAGAGGAAAGAAGGGACCCAGAGAACCTGGCGCTGTCCCAAGCAATGAAGAGGCCGCCAACAAAACCTAGGGCAGGGGAGTAGAGGAAACTGTCCAGGCGTTTAGGGCAGAATTGCCTGACGGAGGAGGGGATCAGAGTAGCCATCTTAGTCTCCTGAAGGCAGACAATGTCCACGTTAGAGGAGGCAAGGAGGTTGCGGACGGCTAACTTTTTGGAGGAGGAATTCAGTCCCCGGACATTCCAGCTAACAATATTCCAGGATTTGGTCTTTGTCATGAAGGGCGCGCAATCTTATGAACAGGGGTGGGGGCAAGAGCCGGCCCAACCAGGGGAGCAAGCAAGATAGAGCACATAACAAAAAGACGGAACCAAGACTAGATAACGGCCCAGGGGGGCCCACAAAAATAATGTCCGTCAACAACAGAAACGGCACGCAGGCCGGGAAGAGTTTAACCAGCATAAGCAAAACACGGCGCGCAGGCCAGCAGAGGTTAAAATTCGTGCACTTCATTGGGTCGGGGGAGCTGGGTCAGAAGGAGATGGGCCCATCAACATAGGAGCCGACGAGGGTCGAGCCGACGGAGACCCGAACACAACTCCCGCCGTCTGGAGGGGCAGCCCGTCCTCGGAATCGCTGGCGAAAAAGGAAGAGGAGAATTTGTCCGGGTTAATGCCGCAGAGGTGGACAGCCGAATGAGCAATTTGATCAGGAGAGAGGGGAGGGATGGGGGTGGCAGACCTGGACACCTCGATGAATTCCTCAATCGTTGGCAGCTTGGAGAGGAAAGGGGCTTGTCCCCGGCGGGAGGAGGATCGAAAGCCCCTGCCCTTGGCCGAGAGTCTGGCACTGCGACGCAGGCCTCGCACCGAGAGAGGAGGCGATCTGGAAGAGCTGGCCAGCGACTGACTCCCTCCCGCCTCATGATGAGCCCTGCCCCGACGTCTTGAGTAAACAAGACGGACCGGGAGGCACGCGCGTTTCGGCGACGGAGAAGGGGGCGGCGCCCGAGCCGGCGGCGAGGCCGGGTCGATCGCCAGGAGAGTACGCTGCAAACGGGAAGCCGGGGACAGAGGTCTGCAAACAGAAGCCAGCGAATCGGGGGGGGAGCCTGACCTGGACGTGCAACTGCTGAGAGGGGTGAGACTGCTCGGTGTGAGACTCCACCGAGGGTTCGGAGGAGATGCCCGAAATCTCCATGCTGTCATGAGGTTCTTCGACAGCTTGGGGCAACTCCTCAGCGTCATCCTCTACCAATGGTTCAAAGTCATCCTCGAAAGGATGGGGGTCCGCCGGGACATCTTGCTGAGCATCATCTTGAAGGTGGTGGAAGACGTGAGCGTGCCACTGGTTCGCCATGGGGCCAAACAGCTGGGCGTCCGCCCACTGCTGGATCCATTCCGGCTCCCCTGGCAGGACTTCGCCCAGGAAAGGATGCGGATTCCCATTGTCCGGCGGAGGGGGGACTTCATCTCCAGGCCCCTGGTCCGCGAGGTCGGACTGGAGGAGGTAGACCGGGAACGTCCAGGAGCGACCACTGCCGTCCAGCTCGTCCCCATGTTTGACGGTGATGCTACGGGGAACGTCCAGGTCATCCTCGTAGAGGACCTTGACAAGAACCCTGGCCAGGCTAGTGTCCGCCTCGTGCCAGAAGATGAGCTGTCCGAAGGAGGAGCAGATTTGCTGGATAAAGGGAAGAGACTTACAGTCTAGGGGGAAGCCTAGGAACATGATCCAACCCGCTCTGGCGAACGGCGATTGCTTGCAGTTCATGGCCTCGTCGTGCTTGACAAAACGCACGAGTCGGCCCTGGACGAAGATGGGAGGAGAGTTGACGATCGCGTCGCGCTCGAACTCAGAGCCGAGCTTGTAAAGCCCGACCCCGAGCGGGTGGAGGCAATAGCGCGAGACTTGAAGCCGGAGCTCAACCCCGAGGTGGTGGCGGATGGCGATCATGAGCTCGATCCTCTGGGCCGGAGTCAGGGGGCCATCATGCTCAGCAATGGCGAAGGTTTCATGGAGCTTGACTAGGTCCCCTGAGAGGGCAACATGGTTCCTCTGACGACAAAGAGGTCCGCCACCGTCGCGAATCGTCCCTTCGTACGGAAGGAAGGGGAGAGGGTTGGCTGGGAAGTTCGCCATAGAGCTCACTGGGGGAGGCGGGGGGTCAGAGGTGGGGGAGGCGGACTCGCCAAGGCCAGGGGAAGAGGAAGCAGGAAGAAAGGCTAGGGGGGAAGTGGGACACAGGAGAGATATCCGTCGGATCAAAAAGGGTCGGGGAAGCTGAAACGATCCGTCGAAGCTCAGAGGGGACCCAAGAGACTGCGGGGGAGGACTTGCGACCCTGACAAGGGGACAGAGAGTGGCTAGGGCGCAGGCAGACGGAACAGCGGGCGCCGGGGCTCGAAGTGACCGAGAGCTCAGAACAATAAATGTGAGGCGTCGAAGGGACGGCGGCGGGAGCCGGAGGGACATGACTAGGCGGTCTCGTCGCAGGATCTGCGCGAGGACGGGAGGTGATACGCCGGCCCGGAAATGAACCCTGACCAAGCAGCGGGTCTGAACGGTCCTTTGGCAAGATCATCAAAGGGGATGGAGGAGGAGAGGACCTGCGCCTTTCGGGAGGCACCAAAACCGAGTGGACAGGCGGCCGGCCGGGTTCCCAAGGGGGGTCGGGGGAGAGGTCCGACTTGAGGCGTGAAAAGATACGCCCAATGGGAATAGCACTCGTCCGGCCCGACCGCACTGGAGGCGGCCGGCCAAGCAGGGAAGGACGAGAGCCATTGAATTTGAAAATAGCACGAGGATCGAGGAGCGCCACGGGAGAGGGTGCAAGGCTTGCATGGGAAGGAAGGGGAGGCAAGGAGCACGACGACGGGGAAGGGCTAGCCGGCGGAGGAAAGGGGGAAGGGCTAGCCGGCGGAGGAATGGGGCACAGGAAGGAACCAACCCTGAGGGCCGAGGGGGGAGAGGAGGAGGGGGAAGAAAGAAAGAACATTGTTAAACGAAACCTTTTTGGGAGGGAGGATCCGGCGACGGGCCGAGGAGAGTAAAGCGGGACGGAGAGGAGGGAGGAAGTGAGGTGCAGGAGGAAGACTAGGGCAAGGACGGGAACTCAGCGAGGGCTCTCCAGCAAGAGCCTTGTCGAGCCGGAACCGGGGGGCCAAGGGGCGACGACGCGGGGAGGAGGAAGGAGGACGCCGGCGAGGGATCGAGGTCCAGCTCGCACGTTCCTCGGCAGACCACCGCCGAAGGTCCGTAGACCAACGAGGGCCACCATCGTGCCACAGATGAAAATAAACATCGAACTGATCGGTGGTGACCCGACGTCGACGGCAGACTTCCAAGCCAACACGGCGCGAGGAGACAGAAAACTGGAAATGCCTGTCCTGAAGAAACGCGACGTGGAAACCCGTCGGAGAGCCCCCCAGGCAAGCATGCAGGGCCATGCTAACCGAGGAAACAGTAAGACGGAAAGTAAAACGACGAAAGACAGCCAGCAGGAGGAAGGACCCATTCGGGGAGGAAGAGGGATGGTGAACCGGGGAGGCGAAGGAGTCCAGAATGAATTGCTGGAAGTCCAGGCCAGGTGAGAAGTCCCAGGGAGCCACGAGCTCACGAAGGTCATCATCGGCCTCAAGCTCGACCAACGCCGTCCGGGGCCCCATCAGGAAGAGAGCAGGGGAAGGGGAAGAGCAAGGGAAAGGGATCGCACCCGGAGAGACGTCTAGCAGGGCGCCGGCGAGGGGGCTTCGTGATTCTCTGAATTGGGCTTCTATTCTGAATTGGGCTTCTATTCCTTGCAATCAGAGCGAAATTTTCCCTTTTCATTCTACTAGCATGTCGGACAAGCGGAGGACATTGATGATTAGTGTGTTTGCTGCAGGGCTTTGGGCGCTCTGTCTGACAAGGAATGACTTTATCTTCAATAATTCTTTTCCCGCTAAAGTTACTCACATACCTTTCAAAATGATTTCGTTTTTCTCGCAGTGGGGGGCGCTGACACTGAAGGGCCGAAAGACAGACAGGCTAGAATTGCTCAGATTGCTCCGTGCAAGTTTCGGAAAGTTGGCCGCGGAAGAGCAGGCAAATCGAGGCCACAATTAAGATGGATGAGTCTTTAGGAGCCTTGTTCTGAGGTGGAAATGCTTGTGATCCCGTTGAACTTGTTGTTGCTTTTGGGTTTCGGTTGAACGTCGGTATTCTGTCTTTGTTTGGGTTCATGCTGGCGACACTGTATTCTGGATGGTTGGTAGTGTGTTGGTGTTTTGGGATGTTGCTTGTCGATGTAAGCTGGTAACCCCAGCGTCTAAAACTGGGTTGACTCTCTGCTTTCTATAAAAGCAGGGCATCTATGCTTTGGATGCCTGTTCTTCAAAAAAAGGATAAGACCAGTCGTTGGCTGATGGAGACGTCTAACTCTTGTGCTAACGAAGTATCCAAAGCATACCAGAACAAATCAACCTCAAATTAAATTAACGGTAACCAGCGAAACGGTAGCAATTAGCAAATCAAGCCATGCTATTCTCAAGTATGAAACCGGTGTGACTTTCCACCGAGTCACAGCCGTGTGTACCATCTAGGAATGCGCAGATGAGCTGAAATTCAGTTATCTACTCGTTCATGGACAAGATATTAACACGAAGAAATCACTATGGATTGTTGTTTCTGGGTTCTGCCTGTACCATATAGGGATGGATATGGATGTCAGAATATCCGAATTATCCGTATTCGTATTCGTATTCGGATAACTGTAAATATGGATATCCGTATTCGTATTCGAATTAAATATGGATGACATTCAGAAATATCCGAATTCGTTTTACAAATGTGGATATGGAAACGGATATCCAAATTTTGCTGAATGTTGATATGAAAATGGATACATCCATATTCGTTTTAGGATTTTACACAGATTAAACTTAGACTCAAGATAATATATTATCACTATATTAATGGTTTATTTATTATTTATATAATTATGGAATACTTAAGTTATGAATATTAATAAGTTATAGTTTAAAGTAAATTGATGGTTAAATATTTGTTTGAACTTGATTTTTTATAATTAAAATACAACATATCTCATTTTATATAAATTTTTTGTATTTTTCTATATACATTTTCTATTTTTAACTCGTTAATTGTTTCTAGGATTTAAATTGAAATATGTGAAATTTGAAATGCAAGTACCTAAAATAATGCACTAAAATTTATAGAAAAATTGCATTTACTATTTTGTGTCCATTTTTAGTTCTTATCCATGAAATTTAAAGAAATATTAAAAAAAATTATGTTACGATATTTCATCGGTAATATGGAGCTTAAGGGTTTTTTAATTATAAAAAAATAAAATAAAGTCTAAAAAATACGAGACTTATCACGGTGTTATAATATTATACTTAGATACCATGATAAAATTTTGAAAATATTTCGAGAAATTTATCATATAGAATGTTAAGAAATCTGAGATTCTCTTGAGAGGAAATAGAGTTTTGAAAACAAATAGGCTATGGTTTAAAGTAAATTGATAGTTAAATATTTGTTTGAACTTGAATTTTTTTATATAATCAAAATACAACATATCTCATACCATATAAATGTTTTGTAGTTTTCTAGATCCATTTGCTATTTTTAACTCATTAATTGTGTTTCTAGTATTTAAATTAGAATATGTGAAATTTGAACTGCAAGTACCTAAAATAATGCACTAAGATTTATAGAAAAATCACATTCACTAGTTTGTGTCCATTTTTAGTTCTTATCCACTAAATTTAAAGAAATATTAAAAAATTATGTTACGACACTTCATCAGTAATGTGGAGCTTAAGGGTTTTTTAATTATAAAAAAATCAAATAAAGTCTGAAAATACGAGACTTATCACGGTGTTATAATATTATACGTATATACCATGATAAAAGTTTGAAAATGTTTAGAGAAATTTATCATATAGAATGTTAAGAAATGTGAGATTCTCTTGAGAGGAAATAGAGTTTTGAAAAGGAATAGGCTAGGTTTAAAGTAAATTGATGGTTAAATGTTTGTTTGAACTTGAATTTTTTTATATAATCAAAATACAACATATCTCATACCATAAAATTTTTTTGTATATTTCTAGATCCATTTTCTATTTTTAACTCATTAATTGTGTTTCAAAGATTTAAATTGAAATATGTGAAATTTGAAATGCAACTACCTAAAATAATGCACTAAAATTTATAGAAAAATTGAATTTACTATTTTGTGTCCATTTTTATTTCTTATCCATGAAATTTAAAGAAATATTAAAAATTATGTTACAACACTTCATCGGTAATGTGGAGCTTAAGGGTTTTTTAATTATAAAAAATCAAATAAAGTCTAAAAAATACGAGGCTTATCATGATGTTATAATATTATACTTAGATACCATGATAAAAGTTTTAAAATGTTTTGAGAAATTTATCACATAGAATGTTAAAAAATCTGAGATTCTCTTAAAAGGAAATAGAGTTTTGAGAAGGAATAGATTATGGTTTAAAGTAAATTGATGGTTAAATATTTTTTGAACTTGAATTTTTTTATATAATCAAAATACAACATATCTCATACCATATAAATTGTTTGTATTTTTCTAGATCCATTTGCTATTTTTAACTCATTAATTGTGTTTCTAGTATTTAAATTGGAATGTGTGAAATTTGAAATGCAAGTACCTAAAATATTGCACTAAAATTTATAGAAAAATTGAATTTACTATTTTGTGTCGATTTTTAGTTCTTATACACTAAATGTAAAGAAATATTAAAAAAATTATGTTACGACACTTCATCGGTAATGTGGAGCTTAAGAGTTTTTTAATTATAAAAAAAATCAAATAAAGTCTGAAAAATATGAGACTTATCACGGTATTATAATATTATACTTAGATACCATGATAAATTTTTGAAAATGTTTCGAGAAATTTATCATATAGAATGTTAAGAAATCTGAGATTCTCTTGAGAGGAAATAGAGTTTTGAGAAGGAATAGACTATGGTTTAAAGTAAATTGATGGTTAAATATTTGTTTGAACTTGAATTTTTTTTATATAATCAAAATACAACATATCTCATACCATATAAATTGTTTGTATTTTTCTAGATCCATTTTATATTTTTAACTCATTAATTGTGTTTCTAGTATTTAAATTTGATTATGTGAAATTTGAACTGCAAGTACCTAAAATAATGCACTAAAATTTATAGAAAAATCACATTCACTATTTTGTGTCCATTTTTAGTTATTATACACTATATTTAAAGAATTTTTAAAAATTTATGTTACAACACTTCATTGGTAATGTGGAGCTTAAGGGTTTTTTAATTATAAAAAATCAAATAAAGTCTGAAAAATAAGAGACTTGTCAATGTGTTATAATATTATACGTAGATATCATGATAAATTTTTAAAATTTTTCGAAAATTTTATCATATAGGATATTAAGAAATCTGAGATTCTCTTAAGAGGAATTAGAGTTTTGAGAAATAATAAGCTATGGTTTAAAGTAAATTGATGGTTTATTATTTGTTTAAACTTAAATTTTTTATATAATCAAAATACAACATATCTAATACCATATAATTGTTTTGTATTTTTCTAGATCCATTTTATATTTTTAACTCATTAATTGTGTTTCTAGTATTTAAATTGGAATATGTGAAATTTGAACTGCAAGTATCTAAAATAATACAGTAAAATTTATAGAAAAATAGCATTCACTATTTGTGTCCATTTTTAGTTCTTATCCACTAAATTTAAAAAAATGTTAAAAAAATTATGTTACGACACTTCATCAGTAATGTGCAGCTTAAGAGTTTTTTAATTAAAAAAATCAAATAAAGTCTGAAAAATACGATACTTGTCACGCTGTTAAAATATTATACATAGATACCATGATAAAATTTTGAAAATGTTTCGAGAAATTTATCATATAGGATGTTAATAAATTTTTGAAAATGTTTAATTTTTAAAAATAATAAAATTCAGCCAATTCTTTCCAAATTGCCGCCTGTTTTTTCTGCATTGGCGCGCCTGGACTCAATTTGTGTGTTCTTGTTGGTTGAGATGCGTGATGAATTTTAGTTCAAGACTTTATGTAGTTCTTATTGGTTGTTGTGTATGATGAATTTTAGCTAGGGTTGTTTAAAAATTTAGTTTGTGCATGGTTTATTGTGTATCATTGTTTCTTATTAATTATTATTCTAATTTGATATATTGGACCCTTTGGACTTTTGGAAAATTTGTGAAACAACGAACATTTAGAGTTAAACCAAGTAAACATCCGAATACATATTCGTATTCGAAACATCCGTTTTGTATTAATATTCGAGAACATCTAAATATGTATTCGTATTCGAATTAAAATATGGTAAATAGTGCTATCCGAATTCGTTTCCATCTATATCCGATCCGAATCCATCACTAGTACCATATAACCAAACAACTTGTCAATGTAGCACACATATGATACGAAAACTATCTGACATGGTCCTATCATTTCCTAGTAGAATGTAGTACTCCATTATCAGGAAAACAAACTCAGGTTGTTAGCTGCAGATCTCCCGGAGGAGAGGGAGACCGAGTCCCTCTCCTCCCCGCATGTGCATAGGCCATGCACATGCGCCTGGTCCAACTGCGCCCTGATCGGGGGCGCCCCAACAGAATACTGTTAGGGGCCCCCTGTTGCGCGGCACTACAAATAGGGAGATGTGGAGTTCATGCAAAGGCTGCTGCATTCGTGCTCCTCTGCCTCTACCCAAAACAGAGACCTAAACCGATCTAAGAGTAAAGTGCCGAAGCAACGGGAAGGTTCCCCTAACCTCCGTCGAAGCTCGCCGGACTTCGACGCCACAGCCACAGCCATGGCCTCCCCTTCATCTTCGTGCAACCTAAAGGTAACCCTAAGATCGTCCCTACTAGTCCTAGACCTAGAGATC
Source organism: Zizania palustris (assembly GCA_019279435.1). NCBI lineage: Eukaryota > Viridiplantae > Streptophyta > Magnoliopsida > Poales > Poaceae > Zizania > Zizania palustris. Next base: position 45,159,688 of record JAAALK010000079.1, read on the forward strand.
ACCTAAGAATCCTTAGTGATTTCCATCAATGGTATCAGAGCTTGCTAGTGCTCTAGGCTAGTTAGGGGTAAGGGTGGCGTTGGATCCCCTTGACCCGTGCCACCGCCGCACTAAGTCCCCCTCTGAACCCCGCTAAGAACCCCTGTAAGACCCCCCACAGTAAGCCTTCGGGTAAGACCAAGAACAAAGAAAAAAAGGGGGCCGAACAGAGGATTAGGGTTAGGGTGACACCTAACCCTAACCCTAACTTTGCACTAGAGGGGGCGCGGGTCCATACCTAGCCCCTTGCCGCCGGGTCTGGCCTCGCCGGAGTCCAAGAAGATCGCCCTCGCCGCACTCGCTCAGTCGCGTCGCCGTCGCGGGCCGCCGCCACCGCCTCTACCCTCGGGTCGAGCGTGTAGCACCGCCGCCGGCTACCTCGGCGAACCCTCGCTCACCCTCGGGGGTGAGCGAAGGGATCCGGCGAGGAGGCCGGCGGGCGGCGCTCCGCCATCGCCGCTCCGTCGCCGACGCAAGCGCGAGGTCCATCCGCCTCTTTCGCACATTCTGTTGCAAAATGCGGCTAGGGCTGGGGACCGGCTGGCTGCGGGAGTTTTGTGCGGCCGGCAAAGTCGCGTGGCCATTGGATTCCATCCGACGGCTGCCGCTGTTTTGGGCCAAAACCAGCCCAGGCGGAGGAAAGTATTGCCGGCCCTGGCCTGCGTAGCTCACGACTAGAGCGAGTGCACCGGTGAAAATCAGAAAAATAAAAACAAAAATAAAAAGCGTTTGGTGCTGTTTTCAGCTATGGGCCAAAATTTTAATATTGTGTGGGCCGAAATTCAGCCTCTTTGTTTTAATTTTCAGATTTTCATAATTATTTTTTCATTTAAGTATTATTTGGAAATTCAAAAAAAAATGCCTAAAATTAAGAAAAGTAAGTTAGCTGCGGGATTATTCTGTAAAGACTCAGTAATGTTATTCTGATTTTTTTTGTATTTTTAAGTATTTTCATGATTTTTTCCTTATTAAATTTAGTCCAACGACTATATTTAATTGGGAAATGTTTGTTAAGAATTTTGTTTAAAGTTTAAATTTCAGAATTTTATTAATGTTTTAATCAGTGTATTAATTAAGATTAAGTCTTCCGCTGTGTATGCACTGTTCAAAATTGCTGAGTAATTTTGTGTTCTAAATTTTAAAACAATTTTAGGTCTTTTTTGTGATATTTATTCATTAAATTTAGTCTAAGGACTACATTTAATTGAAGAATATCTATTAGGAATTTTGTTTAAGTTTAAGTTCAATATTTTTTATTACTGTTTTAAGCAGTGTATTAATTAAAATTAAGTCTTTTGTTGTGCATGTTTAGATTAAGTCTTTGATTACACTGTTTAAAATTAGTACCATGCTGTAAAATTCAGAATTATATTACTGATTAAGCAGTGTATTAATTAGTTTTAAGTCTTCCGCTGCGAATACACTGTTTTAAAATTAGTACCATGTTCATCCTATCAATTAAATAGCATTTATTCTGTCAATTAAATTTGAACCAACGAGATAATTTAATTTGACATTATAAATGTTGTATTTTGTTAACATAGTGATTTTATCTCCTGACCAACGTTGGTGATGAAATTACTGTGGTGCAGTTGAATTGATTCTATTTCTGCCCAACGGTGATGTAGAATTAATTCGCCCTTTTAAGTTTTAAGTATGTCACGTGTTAATTTTGACCAACGTTAAATTTTATGTGTCATATTATGTCTGTTATAGTATATTTGAAAATGTTCCTTATTAGAAATGTGGTAAGGTAGCGATTATGCTATAGGACATAGATCTTGCTTTAATGCTTGATTGTCTAACTAAGTGTGTGAAGCCCGTGATCTGAGAGGATAAAGCCAAGAGGCTTTTGTCATAAATTTACGTGACTTTGCCGAAATAAGAATAAAATAAGATATATCGTACTAAATGAAATCAGTGAAAACACAGAATGTATTATGATTAAGAGCTCCATTATGGAGCCGATTAAGGGGTTCTATCCCACATCATGACTTTTCTAAAGCGTATGCTAGCACGCTCATTAAGAAAAGCTCAGTCAGTTTTTGTGACATGGTTTTCAAAGCTGAAACCCATGAATAAAGAGCTCGATGAGGATATTATCGTCCAAATTTTATTATGACGTCACACTAAGTTTTCTGATCATTTTGTGATCAACTACAACTTACAGCGAGAGTGTTGGAGTTTGTAGATACTGATTTCAAACTATGTATGAGAATTAAGAAAGCACATAATGATTTAGGTCATAATGTGCAACACGAATAAAGGGGAAGAAGCATTATAAGATTTGTTCTAATGATGCTAAGGACTCCTCTTATAAGCTTACATAAAGGAACATGATGTCCTGAAGGGCATGTACAGACATGTGAGGAACACCACATGAAGGAATATGTGGAGTTCCCAAAATGGATGAACGAGAATGGTAATAGATGAATTTTTGCACTTAGAAATAAAGCCACTAGTCTTGCTTTTGAGCATGATAAACTTTATTTATTTCTCAAGATGATTTTATCATTTGAGAATAATGATAAGAACAAAAGAATTGATGATGTATTTCGAAATTATGGCACTATCTAATGGACCATATTTCGAGGGGGAGGATTGAACGTTTAGTCAATTCTTCCGCTTTAGTTTCTTTAGACTGAGTTTCAAGCATATATTGCACTAAGATAAATACGTCAAATAAATTAAGAAAGACGCGAAATTAAGTTTAATGATTGTAGTAATTTTTTATCTCCTGACCAAAGTTGGTGATAATGTTATTATATTTAAGTTCAATTGATTTTAATTCTGCCCAACGGTGATTTAAAATTAATTGATTAACTTTTATCCAATCTAAGAGGGATCAGATCATAGCGATCAGATCATTAGTTGCTCTGGATAAATTTAAGATGTTTTTAAGGCTGATTCTTATATCAGCATGATCTAAAGTTTGAAAGAGTAAGATCTGACCGTGCTACGGTCAATATACCCCGTATGGCCGTTTTCTCGAACTCCTTTGCAATGTTCTATAGAAAATGGCAAAATAGCCTGGTATTTTATATCGGGTGTACCTTAGCAAAATAGAGTGGCTATAAGGTGCACTCGCACTCCAGTGGACATAGTAAGTAGTATGGTAAGTTATTCCACTCTACCGATTAATTTGTGGATGGAGGCATTCAAACCATCATTCATAATTTTAATTGGATCCTTAATAAGTCTGTGCCTAAAAGAACCATAAGAATTATGGACATGACGATAACCATTTTCTAAATTTTTTTTTAGAATAAGGGTATGTCGTCCTGCTAAGGCTATATTATTAACCCAAATATTAATAAGTTAAAGTCCTAAGACAGTAAGTTGCCAAATTTATTGACTGTAAAGATAAGTCTAAGTGATCTCGTTTTATAATGTCCTAACAGACATGGTAAGTTTGTAGAAACGAGATATGCATTTTATAAAAGATGCTTTAATCAGGGGGAGCACGGTACTTAGAGAAATTAATCTTGAAGAGAAGTGGGTTAGTGAATCCACTCCTATGATTCAAGAGCAATTTTTCCATGTACATGTGGTAGTGTCCTTTTGTCCAACACTTAAGTTTGGACCTTCATTAGCGACATCTATTGTACATGAGGCTTCTGTTGTTCAGGAATCTACATTTCTAGGTGATGCTAATGAAGAAGTAAAGGAACAACTCTCTAACTTAGTAAATAATGTGCCAACTGAGATAAGAAGCAGATTAAATGAGACATTTTTGTATGTCTTATTTAAGGATTCTTTAAGAATCATTAAGGCATATTATAACTTAGAACTGCATCAGATTGATTTAAAGACGACATTTTCAATAAGGTTTAAGTGAGAATGTCTATATGACACAACTAAGTGTTTTGTCATAGAATGGAAAGAAAATTTTATGATACCATTTTATCTAAGTCAAATGGACTTAAATAAGTTTTAAGTAAGGGTATCTGAAATTTAATTAGACTATTAGAAAATTTTGGGCTTTAAGAATAATGAAGAGAACAATTGTGTTTGTCTAAGTTTAAAAAATGAGGAATTTATTTTTCCCAGTTTAGCATGTAGATGACATTCTGTTTTAAAGTGGTAATGTCCATCTACTATTAGAAACTAAGAAATATGGTAATATCCATCTACTATTAGAAACTAAGAAATATTGTCCTCTTATTTTGACATTAAGTACCTTGGAGAAATTTTCCTATGTGTTAGGATTGGAGTTTCTCTAAGATATCATTAAGGGGGTATTAAGATTATCGCATACGGCATACTAGAAGATATACTGATAAAGTATATAGTATGCATGCGTATAAGCTATCGCCTGATCCGATAGTCAAGGGTGATAAGTTGGGAACCTTTAGTATCCCAGGAACCAATATGAGATCGATCAAATTAGATTGGTTCCATATGCTTCTGTTGTCGGAAGCCAATGTATGCTCAATTATGTACTCGCCCTGACTAAGTTTATACCGCCGGAATGCTTGGCAGATATCAGAAAATCCAGAAATAGATCGCTGGATTAAATTAAGAAAGCCTTGAGATTTATATGAGGCACAACGAACTCATGCTAATGTATGAAAGATTAAATAACCTAGCGATTGCGGGTTATTCAAATTAAGACCTTGCGAGATGAGTGAATGCTAAGTAGTCCACATTAAGTTGTGTGTTCACACTCGCAAAGGGAGCTGTGTCGTGGAAAAGCTCCAAACAAACTATGATGGCATCTACCACGATGTATGCCAAGTTTGTAGCAAGTTGTGAGGCCGTCGGACAGGCACTATGTTTTTAAGAAATTTATTCCGGTTTTAAGAGTGGTCGACAGCATTTTTTTTAAACCACTTAAGTTATACTGTAGTAATGAGTCAACAGTATAATTCTCCTATAACAATAAGAAGTGTGTTGCTGCCAAACACATCTAAGCTAAGTGTTATATTGTTGAGGAGAGAATCCAAGATCAAATGATAAGTAGAGCATATAAGTACTAAGCGAACGCTTGCGGATCCGCTCATAAAAGGCTTACCTCCCACTGTGTTCAAGGAACACTTAGTCGACGTGGTTTTAAGGAAAGCCTATGATCTATGGATTTATTAGGGGCCCAAAATAAGTTGAGATTCTGTTTCAGAATGGAGAGGTGTATTGTAGTTGTTGAGTCACGTAGTACATAACTGGCTAATGTGATGCAGCGTGCTCGATGCATTTATCCATAATGAAATAGATATTATGTTAAGTGCAGTTTGAGAACTAAGTAGAGATCTGGAGGGAGAATGTTAGCTGCAGATCTCCCGGAGGAGAGGGAGACCGAGTCCCTCTCCTCCCCGCATGTGCATAGGCCATGCACATGCGCCTGGTCTAACTGCGCCTTGATCGGGGGCGCCCCAACAGAATACTGTTAGGGGCCCCTTGTTGCGCGGCACTACAAATAGGGAGATGTGGAGTTCATGCAAAGGCTGCTGCATTCGTGCTCCTCTGCCTCTACCCAAAACAGAGACCTAAACCGATCTAAGAGTAAAGTGCCGAAGCAACGGGAAGGTTCCCCTAACCTCCGTCGAAGCTCGCCGGACTTCGACGCCACAGCCACAGCCATGGCCTCCCCTTCATCTTCGTGCAACCTAAAGGTAACCCTAAGATCGTCCCTACTAGTCCTAGACCTAGAGATCACCTAAGAATCCTTAGTGATTTCCATCACAGGTCTGTACTAAAAATCCGCTTCCTGGTAATGTTTGTCACAAATGATTAAATGCATCACAACAGCTAAAGAATGATGCATCATTCACCTGAAGCAAAAAAAAAAAAAACATGTCAACCAAAGAACAAATGCAGTTTTACAATAGAAGCAGCTATATACGAATGCACGAATACAATACTAGTGTCTAGACAGCTGAACTAAACACGTTCCTCGGTTCCTTTTGCCATCACTGTGACGAGGAGCTCCCGCTCGATCTGTGCGAGAACAGCCCAAAAGGCCATGCGAACCAGCGCCTTCTGCGGCCACTGCTTCCTCCGTTGCCATCTCCGCCGCCGCGTGCATTACTGCTGAGCTCGCTGCGGTCGCCTCCCTCGGTTGTAATGCCATTGCCGTCGGCCCAGTCGTCCGTGGGCAGCTGATACCTGCACACGGGGCAGGAGCTGTGCGCCTCCAGCCACGGCACGATGCAGCCGTCGTGGAACCTGTGCTTGCACGGCATCTCCCTTGCCTCGCCGCCGGCCGCAAACTGGTCCAGGCACACCGGGCACGTCGCGGCGTCGCGTACCCGGATTGTGGGCAGCGCGGCCACGGCCTCCTTCTTGGCTGGCGGCGTGCCCTGCCGGTTCGTGTCTGTCTCAGCGAGGTATTCCAGCAGCGCGTCCAGCCCGGGGCCGACGAACAGGTCCCCGAGCGTCAGGCCGGAGCCCATGGCGGCGCCATTGCCGTCCGTTAGCATGGCGTGCGCGTCCACGGGGTTAACCAACACGAGCCGCTCGCGCCCCGAACTGGGCGTGTCGCCGCCGGCTTCGGCTTCTTGGAGCGCACTGAGCAGCTGCAAGAAAGCGATGCTGCGGTACTGCCTCCGCGCGAAGGCCGCGAGGTCGCCGCTGCCGTCGTCGAGGCCGTGGCGGCGGGACGTGCTACCGCTGAGGAGGTCTATGAGCGTTGGCGCAAAAAGCGAAGCCGGCGCCGCGTCGGCGTCGACGTCCACCTCCCTGGCGGCCCCGTCGCCGGCCATCTCTTCCACGAAGCCGGAGTGGCAGTGGGGGCACTTCACCTCCTCGATGCCCATTTCCGGCCTCACAATCCGCGAGCACATGTGGCAAAAGTACCTACAAGTTGCACTCGGTTCCTCCTCCATGTCGATCTCCTCTCTTTGCTGCCGTTTCTTCTTCAACTACACGCAAGGACACAAATTGGCATCATCAGGCGAGTTTCTCGCAAAATAAACAAATAATTCACCAGTATGGAGATCCTCGATTAAAAATTCGATCTAAACGATACAAACATATGAATCAAGCCATCAGAATTGGCCCCGCCTCTCATTGAATATCGAACATAAAAAAGAGCCCATTTTTATCCTCTCTGCAAAAGCTGCAGAAACTAATGATTTTCTTGAAGCTTCAGAGTTCAGACAGAAAAACACAAATACACACACAATCATGTCACAGAAGTGAACCGAAAACTAATAACTGAAACATGAACTGAAAAATTTACCAGCCAAGAGATATGGAGTTCCTCCAAGAACAAGCTCCAATCCTCTGCAATCACCAGAGAAGACAGTTCTCTGGTCAAGGCAGCAAAACCAGAAGAAGTACCAAGAAAAGGCAAGCAGGAAGAAGAATCTAGAGCAGCGACGAAGCTACTCCTAGTCTATCCAGACACGGCTGGGGATTAGGATTTAGGAGAAGGTCAGCGAAGAAGGAGAGGAGAGAAGGTGCACGCAACTAGCGGTATCAAAACTTGTGCGCGGTTTGGGGATAAATGTGCTGTATCAAAACTGCCTGCAGATATCAACCGGTTTCTTGATAATTATAGAGTGCGATTTGTTTGTTTTGTCTGCGCCGAGCTGTTGCTTGGCCAACGCTGATGAGGTCTCAGGAGACTCTGAAATCTGAACTCTGAAGCTTGTTTCTTTTGTATGGCTTCCCGTTGCTGTCATAGGCCACGAGGTAGAGAGGTCATGCAACGAACAGGGCAGGTGATGGCGTATCGACGAGACCATGACGAAGGGTGTAACATAATGCTTTCTCTGATGAACTTTGATTTGATCAACTGGGCAGTGGCAGCTTTGGTGTTTTGCAACCTTGTAGCCAGTAAAGGTCAGATTATGTACATCAGTCCCGACTCTGCACTGCACGTCTTCTATTTCGCTTCGGCCTCTGCTCCTTGCATTTTTTATCCCCATTCTGAGCGTAATTAACCCTCTCAGTCTGACAGAAACTATCTTACGATAATTTTGGCCAACAGATTTATATCACCATTGCGGGCCCTGCCTGAGGGAACGATAATTAATATAGGACATAATCTTCCTTCTCCTGACATATCTTTTTCTTAACAGTCAAACTCTATGATAAAATCGGAAATCAATTTCTTTTGTTTTGAAACGTGTCGAGTTTATAGCTCACATCCATGTCATTCAAATTGTTCTGGTTTCAAATTCTAGTGGATTTTAATAGGGATTACTTAGAAAAACTATCCAGTGGTGAACTGAACATAGATGCTAAGGAACTTTTATTGTGGAACATGTCTACCTAGATATTCAAAGTACCCCTATATAGCTCTCCATAAAAAATGGAGATACTCTAAAAAATATATAGTTTTAAAGAACTCTATTTACCACTCTTTATTTTATGGGCTCATTAAAAAATGGCACCCGTAATTTCTAGATTTACATATCGCCATAAAATTTTAGAGTGGAATATAGATAATGTTGATAGTAACATAGAGCCAAAAATATAACTATTATTAACTAATTATTTAAAAAAATTCAAGTTTTTTTTACAATTTTATAGTAAAATATAGCTATAGGCTGCCTCAACCACCCCACCCATGTCTCTTCTCCTCATGGTGAGATTTGGGAGACCATAAGGAAGAAAATTTTTGTGAGCTCTCTATCTTCATTTAGGTTTTGTTTGGGTGGAGGGAGAGTAAAATTCTAGGGAATAATATCCCAAGGGGGATTATTAGTGACATATTTCTCCCCCTCCAACTCGTTGGGAAGAAATTCCCCGTCGGGAGAATATTCCCCGGCCAATATTTGGGAACCAAAGAGGATAAAAATCCTCTTGCTCAATCCATGGTGTAAAAAGCTCTAATTTTTATGAATTCAATTGCATGTAGAATAAAGATCACTCATACATCAATCACTCTCTCTCAACCATGGCAAATACAAATCTCAATTTCATTGCATGTAGAACAAAGCTCAAAAATCACTCACTCTATCTCAACTAGAGCAAATACAAATATCACTAACAGAACTCATTGCATGTAGATGAAAGTTTACACAAAGGTCCATTATAAGTTTAATCCAAAAATTCTGCATTAGGAGCACAAGATTAATCCAAAAAAATAGAAGTTATGCGGTACAAGTTTTACCTACTAATATCTACTAAGACAAGCTAGAGCAAACATTTCTGATACAAAAGCATAGTGTGGCTTCAAGCTTAAACATCTTGGACATTCAAACCTGGAAAAAATCAAAATCATTAAGAGCTAGCCAGGAAATAACATATTATGAAAGAATTTTCAAGATAAATGTACATATGACACGTGGTTAATACAATTTGACTGCACTAGAAAATGAAAGAAAGAGAAATAAAAGAACTTGACTCGCTAAGTTCCAATTTTACTCTTAAAACCAAACAATATCACCAATGCCAGCGTGGACAGAACTAGCTCTTGCCCATACACATAAGTAGCTCTTCCACTGACCACTATCTGGGTTAGCATGTGGACACACTGATTGAACAAACTGACAACAGTAACAGCAGAAATGGCAACCGAGTTTCCTTTCAAGTGGTATTTCAGTGGACATGAGAATTAGAAGGTATGTTCAAAAATATATACAACCAACTCATAGGAACAAACTCAAAAGGGAGAAATCTGGTTACTGTTAAGCATTGAGAGGAAGAGTAACTCTGAAATTACTGTACCATCAAAAGATTCATACCTTGGAAGCAATTTCACCCTTAATTCATAGTAGACGGATATTTGGATTCTTGAAGTTGATGAAGATTTCATGATTCAGCTCACATTTGAATATATTAGTTGCAAGTGCTTTTTCCTCATCTGATAGTTCTTCAATTGACTCAAGAATAGCAAGACAATTCTTAATAGAACAACCATCTTTTGATTTTGTTTTTCCATCCAATTCATCATTAAAATCACTAGTTTTATCCATAACTAGATCCTTTATGTCCAGAGCACGATGAAGTTCTATGTTCTTCTTCATCAAGGTTTATATTATTGTTTGATTCCCTTTGACCATCAAGATTTGTTAAGAATGGGTTCTCACTAACTTTAGGAGGATTATCTAGATTGACACATTCATTTTGTGATGGTGGTGGAAGATCAATTGTCTCTATTGATGTAAAATTTAACTCACCTGTAGCAATGCTACCTATTTAAGCATTCAACACAAAAATCAGAATGTTTTCCTAGAGTTGTATAACTTCATTAATTAAGTGAATATATAATCTATGGGATCTGAAAAACATGCATGAAGGATCTAGTGTGTACCTAAATACTACTAATACTATTTGTAGTTTATTGATACAACTTGTCATGCTCGATTTTGAGTGTATTGTTCCCACATTTGCATTGCAATTTGATCTCGCAGTACATTTCCATCATTGCATTGTAAGTTGTCATCATTTTGATGGTTATCATCTCCCTCCGGCAGGTCAATGTAATTAGTTGATTGGATATAACTAGGTTGGTGATCCAACCAACTCTCGTCTCTATTTATGGTTCTAATTATGTTGTGGAATAACACTGTTGCTGCTGGAATTTTGATTTGAGATTCTATGGGATGATGTGTGCCTACTTTGAGAATTTGAAACCGTTTCTTCAAAACTCCAATAGCCCTCTCAATATGGTTCGTTAGAATAGCATGGCGATGGTTGAATAGCTCCCTATGATCTGCATATTGGATTCTTCTAGATGGACGTCGTGTCCTGAACTCCCCTATATTGTATCGAACTCCATGATATGGTGCAAGGAATGATGGTGTATTAGCATATCCTCCATCCACAAGATAAAATTTGCCATCTGGCACATGAAAACCCTTGGAAATAGTTGATCTAAGAACCCCGACATCTGATGCCGACCCTTCCCATCCACAAGAGATGTATGTGAAGTTCAAATTGAAGTCACAAACTACCATGACATTCTGGGATAGTGTGTCTTTCCTATTTCTATATGGGGTAGCTCTCTCTTCAACAATTGTGATGGGAATATGTGTTTCATCAATTGCACCAATGCAATTCTGCACGTAAACAAAAGAAATCTAAGACAAAGAAAATGTTTAGAAAATCAATTCATCTAGTATGTATGGCTCACCTTAAAAAATGGCCAAAAGCGAGAGTCGGATACAATCTTCGGATGAGTTTGGTTGGAACTAGGAAGCTTCACGAATTTGTGTGTGAGAGTAGGTATTATATCAAAAACAACCTTTTATGTGCCTATGGATTGTTTCACCACTATGCTGAAAAGCTTTTTGCAATCTTCCATTGCTAGCATTATGCGAGAGCATAAACATAAACATTCCCAATTGCTCCTCAATAGTAACTACACGTGTGTCACGCAAGAGACCCTCTCGTCTAAGATAATTTGATATTGTCTTAAATATCTCCGGCTCCATACGAAACTCACTCCTACATCAACTCTCATGCCCTTCAAGAATTTCCTTCATCTTTTTAGCACCGGTGTATGTTGAAGTATGGACTAGCCTTTTTTCATCATTGATCCATTCAAGTATGCTAGGAATAATTACGAAAAAGAATTCATCGTCTTCTTCTTCTTCTTCCATTTGCATGAATTTTTTAATTTTCTTCTTCCTATATTTCATAATATCATTTCTAGAACCCATTGTCTAATATTTATAGAAAAGACAAAATTAATATTCCATAATAACTAAAACACATAAAGATCTGGTGTAGAGAACATTCATTAAACAACACCCAAGATAGAAAAAAAGCATTGGACAAGGCCGAAGATCCGATGTAGAGACCATTCTAAAATACCATAGATACCATAGAGAAAAGTTGTATACAAAAACAGTGTACATGATTAAATGAACATGACTACAAAGTGTCTGATCTTAAAGGATAAGTTTGTTCACTATACAGCTAAATGCAATTAACATCTTCAAAGAATACCATTTGAATAGAATGGTACACATATCTTCAGTATGTTACCTACTACAGTAACATACTACATTAAGTTCATACTAATAACAAAAATATTTTGACATGAGCTCAAGTTACTAGCATTCTCTCAAATGAACACGATGAGTTCTATTGGAATGTTGAGTACTAGCTTGAGTCTGCAGCTGATACCCTATGTAGCAGACTGAACTTCTGCAATGCTACTGCTACCCAAAGCCTCACAGATTAATTTCAGTGTGGTTTGTTTGAATATACATTGTCTAATCTTTGAATTGATTTACTGACATGGAAGTGTAGACTTCATTGATACAAGGATGAGAACTAGTTAAAATAAAATTGACATCCAAAAGTCTATCTATAGTTTGCACTACACCGTTAATTCTGACATCAAAGGCCAAATGGAAAATTCTGGACAATGAGCAACCAAATTTCAAGTACACATGCACACAAGGTTGTAGAAATTTGGCTTCATTCCATAACCCCAAACGTTTAATCATATAACAAGTAACAAAAAGTGGAAGCCTGGTTATTTGAAGGAGGCAGTGTTGACCATCACCAAAATTAGAATCGTAATGCAATCAATCCATCAACGACCTGTAAATAAAAGACAGGAAAAAAATTGAACGAAACAACGGAGAGATAGAAATGCACAGGCTAACCTGTAACGTCGGTCATAGGGGGAGATGATGAAGCAGCCGAGCCTGATGCGGCAGTTGCTCCGTGCGTCGAGCGATGGCCGTGCCTGCGGGAGGGGCTCTCGGCCACGCGTGCGCGAGAAGACCACCGGCCACGCCGACGCTAGCGGCTCGCGGCTATGCGAGCGAGAGCCCCCGGCCGCGCTTGCGCGTGGGAGGCGACCACCGGCCGCGCCTGCGCGAGGCAACCACCGGCTGCGCCTGCGAGTGGGTGACGGAACCAGCCGCCACAAACGGGGAGAAGCAACCACGAAAGAGGACGTGTTTTTTCTCTCCTCGGGGATAGACAGGGTTAGGGTTAATGTGGCCCGTAGAAATTTCGGCCCACTCATCATCCAAATGGCCATTGTGGGCTGACAGGAATAAAAAACGTGGGCCAAAATTTACCCCGGCTTTGGGCAAAAATCCCCACCGGGATTGGGCCTCCCAAACAAAGCCTTAGGGAATCCATTAGAGATGCATTTTTTCGTGTGATTTATTATTGACAATTATTATCTCATGTTTTACTTATATAAGTTGTTTTGGACTTACGCTCAAAAATTAAGAAATAAACTTAAATGATTTTATTACTCCTCGTTTATTCTGTTACAAAAATATGAATCATTTATTTGTGAGATGAATATTATTTATTTAATTAGGATAAATATAAAATATAATATAAAATAAATATCTATAAATTATAAAATAACTTATATTTTAAAAAAATAAAAATATATAAAACAAACTATATAATAAATCAGAGAGAGTATTATATTCACATGCCGCGATTGTGTTCGACGGTCATTGTGCGTGCTCGTGCTATGTAACTATTTCAGAATAGGCCTTCAATATTTTTTAAGACGTGCGTTACAACACATCCACGTATTTAGGAAAATTAATGGTTATAATTATGATTAATAATATATATATATATACACAAATACTATTCTACACAACGGATGTAGAATAACTATTCTACTAAGAAATCTATTACTGCGAAAAAAATAGTACTTAATTGCTATTTTACTGAGAAAATATACTACTGAAAGTGGTCGGCGTAGAATAATTATTCTATACACGTGGTGTAGAATAGCACTCCCGTGTGTATATATATATATCTTAACTATATTAAAGCGGGGACTTACTCGTCCGTCCGCTCCCCCGCGCAAAACCGTCTGCGCCGCTCTGTGCGCAGCGCCCCACATGGAAAAAGCAGCGCGCGCAGCGCCGCATGCATGCATGATGCATGTGCGCGGGAGAAAGAAATGAGGAAAAAGAAAAAAAGGAGGAAAAAGAAAAAATTAAGAAAAAGAAAAAAGAAGAAAAAGAGGAAAAAGAAAAAAGAAGAAAATAAAAATGTATTTTTATATTTCGGTCTTTTAATTTATGTATTTTGCGCGGATGTACGAATTTTGTGTAAAACCCTTAGATTTCTAAAAAATCATGTAGAAACATAAATTTTGCGCAAAATCCCTATTACAAAATAACGTTCTGTTGCAAAGCACATGCATATGACTAGTATATATATATATATATATATATATATATATTGTCACACAAGATGTACCGTTGAATTCACATTTAGAAGTACTTTTGATTTATTAGTAATTTATATATGATATATTATCAAGGGCATTAATGGATAAAGTTAAGTGTGAGATATTGTATCAAATATAGTCCTAACTTGTATTCCTCGATGAAGGGCGTACCTAATAACTGTTTAACAAAATCCAGTCTCTCTAGGTAGTATGTAGGGTTTTGTTCAGTGTACGACGATGATGAATGAATCATGATGGTTCTTTTTTAAGAATAGGATAGAACTTAATAGTTTGGTAAAGATGGATGATGAATGAATCAGGATGGTTCTGTTTTTAAGAATAGGATAGAACTTAATAGTTTGGTAAAGATGTTTGATCGGATAAATGAAACACTTCGGTTATACATTTGGTTAGGAAAATGAAGAGAGATGATGCTTTAATCTCGTGTTTCGTTAGTGGAATGAGAAAGGATGTGACAAGCTTACCATCACACCGCATCGCTAGGCTTCCTCACTAGTCCCAATCCCCATGTCATGCCATGCCACTTGCGGCGCCCACCCTTGCTCACCCTGTAGCCTCCCATCTGTCCCTGGCCACTCACGCTCGCCCACGCCTCTCGTACTTGACTACGGTGTAAGTCTAGGCCCATGTGATTTTTGGTAATTAATGATAAGCATGTGTTTAGGGACTAATATTTTTCTTAAGTGTGAAGGAAGTAACTATGTCCCACACAAATGGAGCACAAGGTAGCAAACCCCGATGAAATGACGTGTTGAAAAGCGAAGCAACGACAAGAAGGTTGAGGTAGCTAGAAAATTAATCAAGGTATTTGGAGCAATCAATTAGGATAAATTTTATTTTAAACATTGTCATACTATTAAGGAGGGTTGCATCTTGGTTACAAGTTGATTTTCAAGTGCCAATTTACATTGCATACATTAGCTTTTGGTCACATGTTTGAGTAGCAAAAATTATAAGTTTTAATAGTTGTGTTTTTTGGTGCCAGCGGTCTCACCGACGGAGGAAGTCCAGTCATACCGGCCTGAGTTAGGAGGTCTGACCAACCAAGCGGCCGGTCCGACCGGTGCGCATAGATTTTTCTAGAGTAGGTTTACACAACCAAATTTGGTGTTTTCGGTCCGACTGGTGGGGTCCGGTTCGACCAGGGCACCATGGACGACTAGACAGGGTCACTCTGTTGCATCAGCAAAAATGACTAGTTTTCTAGCCGTTGTCAGGGGATTGATCCGACCGGCCCAAGATGGTTGGTTTGACCGATAATGTGAAGAGAGCCACCAACTTTGCATAACGACTAGTTCAAGTGTGTGTGTGGGTATATAAACCTTTTCTACAGCTCCTTTGCTAGAGTTTTGGCATTTACTTGAGCATACTTGAGTACTAGAGA
This sequence comes from Zizania palustris, assembly GCA_019279435.1. Taxonomy (NCBI): domain Eukaryota; kingdom Viridiplantae; phylum Streptophyta; class Magnoliopsida; order Poales; family Poaceae; genus Zizania; species Zizania palustris. The sequence continues at coordinate 45,175,194 of JAAALK010000079.1, forward strand.
GTCTCTTCCACCATTAAGCACATAGAATTGAGCACAAGTATGGTTAGGAAGTAAAGGGTGATCAAGAGAGCATTTCATAGCGAGTACTTGTATTCCTTGGCATTTGATTTTCTCCTCTTAGATTTGATTGCAACTTGTTACTCTTGGAGGTTTCGATCTCCTAGAAGGCTTGGAGGAGAACCTCGGTGATCTCTCTAAGAAGGTTGTAGAGAATACCCAAGAAATTATGAAGGTTGGAGCTCTCATATCCAGAGTGAAAAAGAGATATCACTAGTGATAGAGGCCCGAGAGTGACACTTCTAGTGTCGGCTCATCATCAAGCTCATTCCTCCTTGGGAATCCGATGTCTTAGTAAAGAGAGCGGTCAAGTAAAGCTCGCATCAATGAGGATGTAGGAAATTGGCAAATTTTCGAACCTCGGGACAAAAATTGGGTTGTCTCTTGTACTCTTTACTTTGAGCAAATTAATTTGAGCAATTTACTTTCATGGAGTAATTTAATCATGTCACCCTAAGTTGCAAACCTTTAGACTTAGTTTAGACTTCATTTACCCCTAAAGTCTTTGGCCTTTAAAAGAAAATTTATTAAAATTGCTCAGTGCTAGTTAAAGCTAAATTAGTTTTAAAAACCTCATATTCACCTCCTCTAATCGGCACATCGATCCTACATGTGGTCGCTTGCTCTGTCGCCCCAACCGCACCGCTTAGCCACGTTGCCTCGTCGTCAGCCAGTTGCCTGGTGTGTCAACCCCGACCACTCTATGCGTCAATTTAGTTATTGCACCGTTTGGAACCATGTTGTTTGGCAAAAAAAATCGATGTTCAATATCTACTAGGAATATTCCTAAAGTTTTTTAGGATCGTTCAATTATACTCGGTTCTCAAACCAAATAATGATAGGGTTTTTTGGATACATGCCATTACAATTTTTGTGCTTTGGAACTTTGCCACTACAATTCGTCTATTTAGATATGTGCCATCGTAACTCCGTTCTTATCTCCACCGTGCCATTTTCTGGATCATGGGCTTGTGCAAAGACAAAAATACCCTTATCTCCACTGTGTGACATACGAAGGCTGCACATACGAGGGCGGTGCACGGGACCGGCGGCGGCGACGGCGGTGCGGGGGCTGTTGCAGGAGGCGGCGGCGGCCGCGCGGGGGCTGTGGGGGCGGCGCACATGTCCTGCGGCGACGGCGGCGCAGGGGATGCTACAGGGAGCTGCGGGGGCGGCGCGCATGGCCTGCGAAGGTGGCGGCGGCATGGGGGCTGCGGTGGGAAGCTAGGGGACACGGGGGCTGTGGTGGGAGGCGGTGCTAGCGGCGGTAGCACGACCTGCATGGGTGGCGGCGGCGCCGGTGCTGTGGCGGCTGCGGGGGCTACGCGGAGGCTATCACCGAAAAAGACGAGGGCAGGATGGGAAATACAAAAATTTCAGGTCAAACCAGACGTAGAAAATGGCATGGTAGAGATAAAAGCGGAGTTATGATGACATATATCCAAATAGATGAATTGTAGTGGCAAAATTTCAAATCCTGAAAATTGTAATGGCATATATAAAAAAACACATAATGATATCACCCAAGTTTAGGAACCAAACTTTACTTTAAACAACATTTTGTTAATGTGCTAGAATGCTACACCTAAAATATACATTTGGGCCGGGCATGAACTTAGGTCTGGGCTTGAAGAGCCCAAGACATGACGAGCCGAAGAAGCGTGGGGACGCCACGGCCGAATGCTTTCTCAGTTTCTCACTTCGTGAGAGGTCGAGAGGAAGAGCAGGAGAGATCCGCCGCGACCGCGAGTGCCCCCACCCATCGGTCGCTGTAGAGGCGGCAGCAACAGCAGCCCAATCGATGGCGTCGTCGGAAGCCGGCCGCACGCCGGCTCTAGGCGAGGAAGTCGCCTCCTCTTCCCCGTGGCCTCTCCGAAAGCTCCAGGTCTGTATTCCCTCCCCGTAGTCCTATTGAAAGTCCCCCATCTTTTTACGCATGTCTTGGATGGATTCGTGTTCCTGGGCACCTATATTTGTCTCGGATGCGGTATTGGACTGTAGAGGATCACGGAATTAGAATGAATCGATGTGTTGAAGATTACGAGTTCGCCCGAATTAGTGCTTTTCTGTGCTTAGGCGTGAATTGAAATTTGCTAAGATTTTTCTGTTCCATTTTTGGGGATAGAAATATGTGCATGTTTTATACGGAATATCATCTGAACTATTTCCATTTTTCCTTTGTGGGGCATTATTGTTGCGCAAGAAGATCGCAAAGCTAAGCTCTCGTTGCGTGCACTTTATTTTTTGAATTGGATTAACGAAGATATTTGTATTCGCCCCTAAAGGCCTAATTACCCATGCTTTGTATTACTTCATTCATGCTCACCCTCTTTCTGCTTGCATTTGTAGAGTTTAACTCCAGGGCTGTGGTCACAGTACAAAGCTTATGAGGATGCATTTGTGGAAAAGGCTAGAGGTGATAGTTGTTTTTAGCCCTTCAGGTGCACTCGTTACATTTAGATGGATCGACTTTCACAGTTTCACCATCTGGTTTTATTTCCATTCTAGGAACTATCTCGGATGCACTGGTTCTTGTGAACGAGCACCAGGCAGAGGCAATTGGATGTGCTACTGTGGCAGGATTCATCATACTGAGAGGTACATCTCTGGTGTTATTGTGGAAGTGTACTGCTGTTGGTTTGTTGTGCTTGTATTGAGGAATCATCTGGGCAACCATAATGGATTAATTGCAATTTTTGTACTTTCATTCTCGACATGTTTCAGATGTATTTTTCTGCCCTAACTGGGTGCCATTTCGTAATGTTGATTTTTGATGGTATAAAAAAGGCAAAGTTATGGTACAGATGGATAGATGCAGTGGAATTGTAGAAGGGCATGATAGTTTGGCAATGAAACCTCACAGGATGCAAGATTTATTGCCTTAGTTTTTTTTGGAGCTGGTTTGGTTACACCTATTGTATCTGCATGTACACAAATACATTTTTGGGGAATGACCGAATGATGTTGACTAGGGAAAGCAAGCTAGATAAATCCATTGAAAGAGTCCACAGCTATTGCAGTTCTTTTTTCCATCCTATACCTTGCTAGTAAGGCTGTGAAATGCATTGAATGATGACATATGCCATGTAAAGGTAAGCATGGTACAGTTCCATTAAATAATAATTACATTATTTGTCTCTTTGGTCTGTGCTAAAAAAATAGGTGAGAAAATACTGTGAAATGGAGGGAGTCCTTTTCATAGAGTCAGTATTACTAGATTTGCGAATTTGAAGCATTATCTCTTATGTGGTTCATTATTTGCATAGTCTGGAGAATCATTGTTATTCTTTGAGAAGATTCATCCTAGTTAGGATTGAATTTTGAATGTACTACTACTATGTTTTATTCTACATGAAAGAGGATGGCTGGGAAAATTAGTAGATTGATTGTGGGAGGAGCCCAAGGCTCAGTATATAGGCAAGGATGTCCCAGGAAATAGGAAAGCTCTAATCTAGAAAGGAAAGAGCTAAACAAGGAAAGAGGTAATCCAGCTAATCTAGGGGATTCTTGCCAAATAATCTAGGGAATCTTTGCCAAATATAAATACTACCAAAACCAGGGAGGCACCTCCTAGGGTTGCAGCCGAACCCCCCTGGGCCCGTGGGCCTATACATCACGCTAGCACGCCCCCACAGTTTGAACGTCGGTGCTTAGCCACGGACATTCAGACTGGACCGAAACTCAGTGAACACCGAAGAAGGCAGCCCCTTTGTGAAGACGTCGGCGAACTGGGATGTCGTGGGAACATGAAGAACCCGCACGACACCCATGGCGACCTTCTCACGGACGAAGTGAAGATCGATCTCGATGTGCTTCGCCCGTTGATGTTGTACCGGGTTGGAGGACATGTAGACTACGCTGACATTATCACAGTAGACAATTGTGGCGCGGCGAAGCGGAATGTGGAGCTCGTGGAGGAGCTGGCGTAGCCAAGAAGCCTCAGCAACACCATTGGCGATAGCGCGGTACTCAGCTTCTGCACTGGAGCGAGAGACAGTATTCTGACGCTTGGAGGACCAGGAGACCAAGTTGTCGCCGAGGAACACAGCAAAGCCCGAGGTGGACTTGCGCGTATCGGGATAACCAACCCAGTCAGCATCAGAGTAGACCACCAAGTCATCCTGAGTCGATGGTTGGAGATGAAGACCCAGGTGAAGAGTACCCCGAATGTACCGAAGAATGCGCTTGAGAGCGGCCAGGTGAGGCTCTCGCGGATCATGCATGTGAAGACAGACATGTTGTACGGCGTAGGCAATGTCGGGCCGTGTGAAGGTCAGGTACCGCAGGGCGCCAACAAGACTGCGGTAATCTGATGGGTCGGCGACTGGAGCTCCAGAGTCGGCTGAGGTCTTGGGACTGGTGTCAACAGGCGTAGTACAAGGTTTGCACTCCGCCATGCCAGCACGATCCAAGATGTCCAACATATACTGCCGCTGAGAGAGAACCATACCATCAGCAGTGCGCTGAACCTGCATCCCCAAGAAGTGATGGAGTTCTCCCAAATCCTTCATGGCAAATTCCCGCTGGAGAGCCAGGATGACCTTCCGCAGAAGATGTGTCGAAGAAGCAGTGAGAACAATATCGTCGACATAGAGGAGCAGATAGGCCGTGTCAGATCCTCGGTGGTAGACGAACAATGAAATGTCTAACTTGGCCTCCACAAAGCCGAGAGAGACCAGGTACGTGGCGAAGCGGCTGTACCAAGCACGAGGAGCCTGCTTCAACCCATAAAGCGACTTGTTCAGGCGACAAACAAAGTCGGGGTGAGCAGGATCCTCGAATCCGGAGGGCTGAGCAGCAAACACTGTTTCTGTCAGGGTGCCATGGAGGAAGGCATTCTTGACGTCGAGCTGGTGAATTGGCCATTGGCGGGAGAGAGCCAGAGAGAGCACCGTGTGGACTGTGGCAGGCTTGACGACGGGACTGAAGGTTTCGGCAAAGTCAACTCCAGGACGTTGGGTGAAACCACGAAGGACCCAACGAGCCTTGTAGCGTTCCAGAGAACCATCGGCGTGGAACTTGTGCTTGAAGATCCACTTGCCCATGATAGTGTTGGCATGTCGGGGGCGAGGAACCAAGTCCCAAGTCTGGTTCTGGAGAAGCGCTGTGTGCTCTTCCTCCATAGCAGCCCGCCAATTGGGATTGGCAAGGGCACTACAGAAGGTCTTCGGAACCGGAGACAGGGGCGCAACATGGTATAGTACCGGCACGCGGAAGCCATCCTTGGCCCGAGTCACCATGCGATGCTGGTTGACTGTGGGTGGGACGGCGACAGCACCCCGGGGAAGAGGGCCGGGTGCTAGGGGAGCAGTCGGTGCTGCAGGGGCTGGCGCAGGAGCCAGTCCAGCCGGGGCTAGAGCGGCCGGCTTGGGGCGCCTGGAGTAGACGCACAGAACTGGGGGCTGCGCGCTTGGTGGAGACGGTGCCGCGCGTGGCAGCACGGGGAAGCCGCCTGGTTGTCCCGCACGTGGGGGTGCGGAGGAGGCCGACGTGGCCGCGCGTGGCGAGGACAACAGCGCCCCGGTCGGCGAGGAGGGAGTCGAGGCCGCGCGTGACGCCGTACCCGCATGTGGGAGTGCGGGGAACCCCGGGGGGACTGGGGGTGCAGGAAGAACAACACCACGAGAGCCTGGAGATCCTGCAGAAGACATGGTCGGCAGTCCTATAGGTACTGTCGGGTTAGGGAATTCATCTAAAAAGGTGAAGTCCGCAGCCGTGGGCGGCGAGGGTTGCTCGGCGAAAGGGAAGGTGGACTCGTCGAAGACAACGTGACGAGAGATGATGATTCTATTGGTGGTAGGATCAAGGCATCGATACCCCTTATGGTGAGCGGAGTAGCCAAGGAAGATGCAAAGGGCAGAACGAGGTGCAAGTTTGTGGGGAGCAGTGGCCGAGAGATTGGGATAACACTTACAACCAAAAACGCGGAGATGATCGTAGGACGACGCACTACCAAGCAGGGCAGAGTGCGGGGTCGAGAAATCAAGCGTCTTGGTTGGTAAGATGTTAAGGAGGAGGGTCGCAGTGTGCAACGCCTCGGCCCAATATGGAGGGGGCATGCTAGCCTGAAACAGAAGAGAGCGGATGACATCATTAGTGGTACGAATAATCCGCTCCGCTTTACCATTCTGTGGGGACGTGTAGGGACACGACATGCGAAACAAGACGCCATGAGTGAGGAAGAAGGTGCGGGCGCTGGAGTTGTTGAACTCCTTGCCGTTGTCACTCTGGATGGCCTTAACGCGGGTGCCGAACTGGGTAGACACATAGGCAAAGAAGTTAGACAGAGTGGTAAAAGTGTCAGATTTCAGGCGTAAAGGGAATGTCCACAAGTAATGTGAGCAATCGTCAAGAACAACAAGATAATATTTGTAACCAGAGACACTAGCAACAGGTGATGTCCATAGGTCACAATGAATAAGATCAAAGTTATTTGACGCCCGAGACGCTGAAGTACCAAAAGGAAGACGAACATGTCGTCCCAACTGACACGCGTGACATAGAGAATCCAAACTTTTATTACAAGCCGGAATAGCTGAAGCGAGTTTGGAGAGGGCCTCGCGACCGGGATGGCCGAGGCGACGGTGCCACAGGTAAGGTGGCGAAGAGCTGGCGACAAGGGAGTGAGCGATAGGCAGCTGCAAGGGGTAGAGCGGACCGGAGCTATTGCACCTGATGATCACGTTCCGCGAGAGAAGATCCTTCACAGAACAACCATACGGGTCAAACTCCACAGAGCAATTGTTATCGACAGTAAATTGGCGAACATAAATAAGATTCTTGATAAGCTGAGGCAAAACAAGAACATTATTTAAAACAAGGGGGCCAAGTTGCGCCTTGCCGGTGGCAGTGACGGGCAAGAGCGAACCATTACCGACAACAATGGATGTGGGAGAGGGAAACCGAGGGATTGAGGAGTGAGAGAGAGTACCATCATCAGAAGTCATGTGGGAGGAAGCACCGGTGTCAAGGTACCAGTCGTTGTTCACCGGCGGAGTGACCGTCATGGTACTGAATGTAGAGGCCAGTGAGTTCTGGTCCCAAACCGGAGGGCCTACCATGGGCTGGTAGTGGGACGACGCCAGTTGCTGCGGCTAGAAGGCCTGTTGGGCGGAGACGCTGGGGGCCGGCAGGTAGGCTGGCTGGGGGAGCTGCATCTGCTGAGCCAGCAGAGCCTGCTGCAGCGCCTGCTGCTGAGGGCCGGCGCGACCCTGAGGGAGCGGGGCTAGCGGGGGAGTTCGGGGACCGGGCCACATTTGAATGGACCCGGTCCACGGATTGTAGACAGAGGGCCAGGTCGCGCCGGACCCAGCAGGCGCCCCAGGTGCGGAGGAGGGAGCGCTGGGACCTGGAGCAGAGTTGCTGCCAGCCCGACGGTCCTTCTTCTTGTTCTTCGGCTTGGGGGCGCCACCACTGGTCCGAGGAGGGCCACCGCCGGTCGCTGTAGGCTGGCGAGAGGAGCCAGTGGCGACAAGAGCAGTGGAGGGGGCAACAGGGTGCTGCACCATGTTGATCTCCTCGAGAAGGAGTTCGTTGCGGACGGCGGCGAAGGAGGGAAACGGGCGCCCGCATCGGAGATGGACGCCGATGTCCTTGTAACGCTCGTTGAGCCCACGAAGCACGTTGAGGACCAAGGTGCGGTCAGTGACGTGTTCGTTGAGGTCAGCGAGATCGTCGGCCATCTTTTTGAAGCGCTTGCAATACTCGGTGATGGAGAGATCACCTTGAGCAAACACGCGAAATTTGGCGTCGAGGTGGAGGGCACGGGTCTCCTGGTTGCCGAGGAAGTGATCCTCGATGGCGAGCCAGGCCTCGCGGGCGGAGGCGCGGTGGTCGATCACGGCGTCAGCGAGGCCAGCGGAGACCGTGCTGTAGAGCCATGACTTGACGACGGCGTCCATTCGAGTCCAGTTAGTAAGGGACGAGACGGAGTCGCTGTGGACGTGATCCAGCAGCGAGTATTTGGTGACGGCGAGGAGGAACTGCTCGCGCCAACGGGGGTAGTTGCCGGCGGTGTTGAGGACGGTCGGCACCAGGCTGCGTGCATTCTGCACGGAGACTGCCTGGGCGTGGAGGTTGAGGACGGCAGCGGCCTCGTGGAGCATCATGGCGTGGGTGACGCTCATGTCGCCGCCCGCGTGAGGCTGTTCGACGGGATCAACCGCGGCGGTGGCGTCGGCCCGGGCCTTGGCCGCCCGAGCGAGGGCAGCGCGGACGCGCTCCGCGGCGGCGTCGCGCTCGTTGGAGGCGGCGGCGGCTTCCTGCTCAGCGGCCTGAGTGGCGGCCAGAGCAGCCTCGCGGAGGGCGCGGCGAGCCTCGGTGTCGGTCTGCGAAGGAGCATCGCCGTCTAGGCGAGGCTGATCGGCAGGATCGACGTGGGAGGGGGAAGGAGTTCCAACCATACCGGTGCACAGCTAGCGTGCGCAGGGGCAGCGGAAGGGCGAGAGGGAAGAGTCCTGGTCTCGTGATACCATGAAAGAGGATGGCTGGGAAAATTAGTAGATTGATTGTGGGAGGAGCCCAAGGCTCAGTATATATAGGTAAGGATGTCCCAGGAAATAGGAAAGCTCTAATCTAGAAAGGAAAGAGCTAAACAAGGAAAGAGGTAATCCAGCTAATCTAGGGGATCCTTGCCAAATAATCTAGGGAATCCTTGCCAAATATAAATACTATCAAAACCAGGGAGGGAGGCACCTCCTAGGGTTGCAGCCGAACCCCCCCTGGGCCCGTGGGCCTATACATCATGCTAGCACTACAGAAATCAAAATGTTCCATGAAGCAGGATTACAAGGCATACTCTTTCGAGGCTTGAGAGTTCTGCCATAGCAATTTCTGTAGAAAAAGTTGTCATTCGTTTATCACCTTGTGTTGAATGAAGTGTACTAGTGTAGACAGTACCTCTACTATACTCTTTTGAGGCTTGAGAGTTCTGCCGTAGCAATTTCTGTAGAAAAAGTTTTCATTCATTTATCACCTTGTGTTGAGTGAAGTGTACTAGTGTAGACAGTACCTCTACCATATGGGAATCCATATTCCATAAATTTTAGTACCCGTTACAATTTTGATTCAAGATGATATTATTACATGGATTATCGGTTTGAGTTGCTTTCACATAACTTGATCGTAGAGGTTTGAAACTAGACTGAACCAAGTCCAGCAGGCTAGCTAGTCTGCTTTTCTTGGTTTGATAATTCAATGTTGGATGCAGCACCAGCAAATCAAAAATTACTTATATATTGTTGAGGGCCAATATCAGTCATATAAGATTTATAAAATCTACAAAAAAACATGCTGTCAGTTTATTAATGGGATTTTACTTGTGAAAATGGACTCTTGGTAAAGTTATGTGCACAATGGATTGTAACTGACCCTTCCATCTGGCAGTAGTGGTGGTTGTTCTACTCTGCACATTGGCTTTGCCACATTTCCAGTAATCTAGGAATGCCAAGAAAAAACAAGTAGGATTATGAATATTATGCAAAATGAACAGGTGGGCTGCAGATTTGGGCCCAATGCTTGTTAGTATGGGCTGCAGGTTAGCCTAATTAACATTGCAGTCATATATTCACGTGAATTACATCAGTACATGGTGAATGTGTCCCTGTAAGAGAGCTGTTATTCACTCTTCATTTGCTTTGGGGTTAAGCATGTTTTATTGATTCTCATAGAAGCAACCATTTCCCTTTTTACTGAAACAATGTTATGTTTTTGTTCCTTTGAAACAACAGAATGCTAACTTTGCATCAATCTTACAAATTCTATCAGGTCCTCGGAGATTTTTATACCGCAATACTCTTGGGCGTTTCAAGACTGAGAAGGTACAGTCCTTGCATATGTGGTTATGCTAATTGCTAAGTACTAAACTTTAAGTTAAAAGATCTGTAACATCCATTATGTTATGCATGTTTTCATAGTTTCCATATGTATAAGGTTATGATGGCACATCCATGTAACAATGACCTCTCCTAGTGTTCCAATGTAGACAGATTTTCTTCCCTCCACAAATCTGATATTCACACCAATTTTTTTATAGGATTTACTTAATGATGCTGAGCAAAGTATGATGGAGTATAAAAAATCTATTGAACACTTGAAAAAGAATTCAAAATACACCCTTGACAAAATAACCATTGGTGAAAGTGATCTACAGCGCGGACGAACTGATTTAAGGTAATATGCAATTATGTATACAGTTCAGCTGGACAACAATTGCTTTTGCATCTCACTTTTGTGATTTTCTTGAATAGTGATACATTTTCTTACTGGTTTATTGTCAATATTATAATAATGTTTTTCTAGGTCTACTGGTAAGCAGATTCGATCTCTTATAAGCTCTATTTACAAGGCTGAATCCACAGCTGCAGGTATTGAATTCCTTATCAAAGCAGACAATCCTTGAATTGTATTGTTTTAGAAGTAATTTGACAAGATTTATCTGCTTGTAGGACGCTCTGTGCAATTGTGCATCTTTTGATTGTTTACTCTTGATTCATGTATTCGCTCTTATTCTTGTGGCACCAGGTTTGATGGATCGATTACGAACTATTCCAACGAGACAATCTCTTGAACTGCGAGCAGAGGCAAGTTCTGTGGCCCTATGAATAATGCATTGTCACCATCAAATGAAACATTGTTTTCACACTTAGTCATGCTCTTTTTTTTTTTTCAATTTTCAGGTGGCTTCCATGGCCTCTGGTTTGAAAACCCAGAGATATGCCCTGGAAGAAAGAATCAACGAAATATCTGAATATGGTGTCCATGTCTGAACTTCAGTATCCATATTTTCCCATGATAGACCACTTTTGGTCCTTCCAGATGGAATAAACTAAATCTCAGCAGGAGATGCTATTACTGATTGATCAGACAAATGTCATGTCCGGGATCTAACCATTTTGTTAGAATTTTAAATGGAAGATGAAACCAAATCACTCATCATAGCCATGAATTTCATGGCATTATTGTTTCTGTGTTGCTTATTGTTCCTCTGCTTATGTGATTTATTTCCTACAAGCTACGTTGGGGCATTCTGGTCCGATAGAAATAAGTTACAGAGTCCTATTCCTCTTATGTTACATATCTTCCGGGAAATCAAGTTAAAAATGAAAATATTTTGGCTTATTTTTAAAGGCAACAGAAGGTGACTAATGCGCTTTGCGTTCACCAGATCTTCATTTCTCTTCACTGGTTTGCATCAGATATGCTCTCCCCAGCATTCTTGTTCTGAAACAGTTGGGTGACCGCGCCGAAAGACCACTAATAATTTTATCACACGGGTGTACTGGCCAAGAAGGAACTCAGAAGTTGAGAAGTTCAGAGCAGCTTCATGACATCTGATTCCTGTTTTGAATTCTGCAGAGAACACATATCGATATAATCTGTCAACATACCAAAATATTCTCTATCATAGTTGAATTTTCACCTGTAACGTGTGGTCTTCAGTAGAAGTGAACCAATGTGCAATCAACTTAGCTAATCAGTAATCGAACTACTGCCTAGAATATACATCTTCCGAGACAAATCTGCGCTGAAGACAATTGTGGAAAGTTCGTAAAAGAATGAGAATAAAAAAACAAGTCTCTTGGATCGGTGATACTGTGATGCCAAAATGTATCAGGTGTACTTTACTCTCATTAATCTGTTGTGACTCTAACGTTTGCTTGTGGTTCAAGCTCACCTTTCATTATCAACACTCCCATCTTGTTGAGGATCAAAACATTGCGAACTTTATCCCTTCAAGATCAACGAGCTTGATTTTCTAGCCAGGAAGATCTTGTGGGAGTCTCATCTGTTCTGTTAGTTCCAAACCGAGAAAATCTGTGTAATCTGTTCGCCTTCAACCGAATTGAAGGCACTTTTCGAGCTATGGCCTTCCAGATCATCTGAGCAGCATCATCATTCTGAGATGGGTACTGGTATTCAAAGTGCCCTTCTACTTCCTTCAGCTTGTTCCACATGCGTGTCCAGTTTTCTCTGCTTATTCCTTTAATCAGATTCATAAGAAAACCCTTCTTGACTGCATCCACACCACGCACTATGACACAGAACTTGGAGTAGTCAAGGACATCTTCAAACGGGAGCTCAATCTCATCGCTGATGATGATGGGAACGCAGTGGCTGACTATGGAATCAAATAAGCGATTGGAGGACGGCGTGTCGCCTGCAATGTTGAGGCAGAATTTGGAAGCCCTCATCCCCTGTGTTGCTTGTTCAATTCCATTGCCCACCACACTTCCGAATGAAAAATGTACATTTTTCTCATCTTTGAGGAGATAATACAGTTCTTGTCTGATGAAACCTCCCTGCAATATTGAGAAGTTAATAGGTCAAAAGAGCTCCATCTGATGATCCCAATCACAAATATTTTTTGTACTTTCTCAATTATCAAAACATCAGGGAGCAGAATCTAGACAGATCATAATATGTATCTTACGTTCTTGCTTGCTAAGCCATCTTTTACACTGTCATTACAAATGTGCAGAGATCCTAAAATCATAGTTTTGATAGTTAACCAGTAAGATTGTAAAACTACTGAAGTATCACGTACTGACCCTGTTGACATCCAGCAAGATCTTGTCATATCAATGGCAAATATGTTGGTAGTGACCATATGACAAGTAACTTCCAAGCAAACTGAGGTGGATTAATAAACAAGAAAAACATTCCAATTTGCAAAATCACTGACATTAATTAGTACCAATGGCATTTCACCGTGGCTGGAATTAATGAACTAAAATGTAAGTACCACGGCGAGGTATTGATTGAAAACTTAATCAAAAGAGGAAACATTCTTTTAAAATAGAGACATCAATCACACAACCGCGCCTTATGAGTATTTTAATTAGAAGTTGGCAAATCCCAACACTAATTAATTGTCCTGCATTGGCATAACATAAGAATCTTTCCTGTAACAAAGCACTCACATCTTTCCTGTAAATGGCGCCTTGAAAGTAGAGCAGCGTCGGCCGGTCATCGTAGCCGGCGGAGTCATTGACGAAGTTGGTGACGACGTGCCGGTATGGCGCGATGATGTCCTTGTCGAGGTTGGCAACGCTGGGCGGGTACCTCCCGAAGTCGCAGAGCACAAAGACGCAAGGCCAGAACTTGTAGCGCGCATCGAGCATCCCGTTGGGGTGGTGCGCGAGCACGACGTGGTCCCTCCCGCCGAACCTCCGCCACTCGGGGCGCGCGGCGAGGTACTCGACCAGCTTCCGCTGCAGAGCGCGGTCCTCGCTGGCACGCGCGGGTGGCACGACCTTGGAGTGGCGATTGAAGCTGAGCGAGGCGAAGAAAGGAACGAAGACGACGTCGGCCGAGGCGGCGTCGCGCACCCGCACGGCGCCGCACGGCGTAGGTGCACCCTGCTCGGAGGCCAACAGGTCAAGCGTGAGCCAGTACTCAATGCTGTGCTGCAGGTTCAGCCCGCCGGGGTACTCCGGCACGTCGCCGCCCCTGACGTCCGGCCACACGCCGCCGCCCCGGGGCTTCCAGTCGAGCAGGCCGAAGTGGAACTCGGGGGGTAGGTCGTACATGAACACCCGCAGCATCGCGGCGGCCGGGTCACATTTCCGCCCGGAAGAGCCGAAGCGGAGCCCCCGGCCGCGCGCGGCCAGCGCCGGCGGCGCGGCGGTGGAGTCGAGGAGGAGGTACCAGGAGGCGAAGAAGAGCGCGGCGGCGAGGGAGAAGAACCAGACGAGCGGGCGCCGGCAGGAGGCGGCCGCGGCGGCCATGGCGCTAGCAGCAGCGGTGGCGGCAACGCGGGTGCAGGTGTGCGGCCATGGCCGGGATCTGGGCGGCGCTCCGCCCGCAACGGATGGACCGACGGATGGGTGGATCTGAGGAGTCGGCAGGCGTGGGCGCTGCTTGCTTTGACCAGGCGGGGTAAGGGCGTGGGGTGCTCCCGATCGAGCGAGGTGGTCGGATCTGGGACTGCGAGGCGAGTCGAAGGGAGGAAGCGGTTGGGGTGGGAGCGGCGCGCGGTGGAAGAAGCTGCTTTCCAAATCCACGCGAGCGATGCACGCACCTCCAGGGCGTAGCGGTCAGTCCTCTTTGTCGCCTGCCCGAGCCTTTCTGCAGTTTATGGAAAGGACCACCATGCTTGGGCTGGCAATGGAGCTGGAGCTGGAGCCCGGAGCACGGATGAGGGAGGATGGCAGGATGCGTGCGAGCGTGCCGTCGACAGCTGAAACCTGAAACCACAAGTCGGTTGCAGACACCTCCTACTACGTCGAGCGAGATAATTTAATTATTTCTCCTCTTAATATGTGTCAAATAATTAAATCCGTCGAGTCCCGTCCGTTGTTTCACCCCACCCACGCTCCCCACGGCCCACACGCTCGGGTTCCAGTTTTTTTTAAGGCACCTAGATCCAGTTCTATTAATGTTTTAATCGGAAGCCTATGATGATACACGGATTCCAAGATTGAATCGCATGTCTCAATTCGTTTTCGTTTTCTTTTCGTTTCTGAATTCAATCAAAATAAGATTTCAGCACGTCAAAGCAATCCTTTTTGCAAAAAAGTCTAAATTACCGCTGAAATCTAAACAAATATTTAAGAATTTTATTGTCTAAAAAATATATGTGGTATTGTAAAACATTTTAATTTATATCTTTGAAGTGTGGCATTGCTGACGTGGTGAAACAGTAGATGATTTTATTGACGTGGTGTTAGTAACGTGATAATTTAATAAAAAATCTGAATTATATCCTCCAATTTTACCTAAAGACTGAATAACTCCCGAAAAAATAAAAAATATTTCTAAATTAATTTATATATTTTTAATAATTTTGTTTTGTTTTTTTAAAATCTATAATAATGTTGAAACCTTTAAAAATTCATAATTAATTTATTCTAACTCTAAATTTAACCATTCGAATTGCATATTTTTTTTAGAAAATGTGATCTACATAATAAAAATACTTTCACACATAGTTTGAGTGATCTTATATACTATTTGTAATTATTTGCTTTGACTTGTGGTTTCTGAAGTACCTCAAGAGCCCATTTTCATCGAGAAACCTCCTATTTTTGTTCTTGTGCAGTAAGTCAAGTTATCTAAGTCAATTTTTTGATAAGAAAAATAATAAATATTTATTTTAAAGTGTCATCGGAAAGGGCAATAACAAGTCTCTTATTATTAAAAAAATATGTGAGTACTATTAATTTTAGTGTAAAGTATCCTATCTTTAAAAATATTTTAAACATGATTTATACTTTTGAATTTTTGTAAAAAATATATAGATAAAACAAATAGTCAAACTCTATGTATAAAAGTTAGAAGCATCATGTATTAGAAAAAGGAGGGAGTGAGATGTCAGCTCACGATTTTGCTTGCTTCCGTCTCTAGCTAAAAATTCAATTTTTTTTTTGAATTTAGCAAAAAACTATTCAAACTCAGAAAGCATCTTTTTCAAATTTCAATTTTTCTGTATGGATCTTATTTCTTCTCTTGCATTATTTCAAGAACCCTTTATTGCACATGTAGGTGTATTTCATTGATTAATTAACTTTCTTTAGTTTGGTAAAAACGTGCACCGTAGTTTTTTATTTCTCCTTTCTAGTGACATTATAAAATAAATGTTTATTATTGTCCATGTCAAAGAGCTTCCTAGATGAAAACAGGTTCCTCGGGGACTTTAGAAACAACATGTCAATGTAATTAATTACAAACAATATATAAGATCACTCGTATTGTGTGTTATTTTGTAGATCTCATTTTATAAAAAATATACAATTTGAATGGTCAAATTTAGAGTTAAAATGAATTAGTTATGAATTTCTAAAGGTTTCAACACTATTATGGATTTTCATAAAATAAAACAATTTAAACATTTTTTATTTGTTCGGGTTTATTCAAATTTTAGGAAAAATTGGAGGGTGTAATTAAGACTTTTTTATTGGTCTGACACATCACCAGCACCACGCCACCTGTCACGTCAGAAATACGCTCATGGTTTCTCCACGTCAACAAAACCACCCCCAAAGGTATAAATTGATCTGTTTTGCAATACTACAGGTGTTTTTTAGATTATAAAATTCTTTAGGAGGTTATTCAGACTTCAGTAATACTTTGAGAGTGTAATTTAGATTTTTTTCTATGTTTAATTTGTACACTCTTCTAAAGAAGATTTTACTTGTAACTCTTCAACTTTATTTCTACATCGTTAGCTATTGTTGATTTGCAAACCTTATTATAAGTTCATGACATTATTTTATTATTAATAATGAATATTTTTGTGTATTACTCTCACCACTAATTTATTAACTTTATCTTAAAAGTAAATTATGTGTGGAACGGAGAAAACAACTTATATATACTCTATCTGTTTTATATTATATTATAGGCTGTTTGATTTTTTATAAATTAAATCTTTCTAACTTAACTAATTTTAATATAACAATAACTTCTCTGCAAAATAGTTTTATTAAATCCACCTTAAATTTTTTTAATTTATAGATAGAGAAGTTTGATTTATAAATAAGTCAAATGACTTATAATATGAAACAAATGAAGTATGTCTAGAAAATTGACTTTCAACTTTTGAAATATTTTAGATTTTATTTGTATTTTCCACTAGATGAACTTGCAAACCCCAAATGAACCTTCAAAAAGACAATAAGAATGCTTGATCTCGAGTTCCAAACCTTGAACACTTTTGTTGGTGCTTGTCAATGTATTGCTGAGGAGTCTACCTATAGGGATAGATGAGATGGTATTTGATGTGTAGGGTAGCATTGTGATCTAAGCTCTACAGTTGACTCAAGACAAAAGAGCGAAAAGATTTATACAGATTCAGGCCTCCACGAAGATAATAGCCATAGGTCATGTGTCTTGTGAATTTATAGATTGGATGTATGCTAAACAACATGTCTCTCGCGGTAGCTCGCCCCCTTATATAGTGAAGGGGTTGTTGATAGCAAAAAGTGGCATTAATGATCGAAACTGTCAAAATATTAATTTTGGTAATTTTGGGGCAAAAATATGCCAAACCTGGCACAAGCCAGTCCAACCAGCCATGTGGGCCCGGTCTGACCGGCCATGTGGGCCTGGTCAGACCGGCCCAACCCGAGCCCGATTTGAATTGGCTGATTTCGGGTAAATTTTATCCCTAATTAAATTCTAACGACTTAGGTCCATTTTTGAGTAGATTAAAATCCATACATGTCATGTCCAACCCCTATAAATATAGAGGCAAGGCCGATTCAAGGATCATCTTCAATCCAATCTACAAGATCAAACCCTAATTTCCTTGAATCACATTTTTACCTTCCAATCTACTTTCCTTGCCCTATGACTAGTTTAGCCCGTACATCTTTGTGAGTTTGTGTTGTAAACTCTCCGTCCGCCACGTCGTAATCACGGTAAGCCTTGTTGATTCGCTCGTGAATCACCCGTTTAATCCACGTAATGGATTCGCAAAGAACACTTGCTGCAAGCCATCAACCGCAAGACGATCAACGTCGACCTGGGCGCTCTTATCTAGCGCTGTCGGTCTAACCAACGTTAGCCGATCGGTATGACCGGGGTGTGCCGGGTCATCACCCCGTTGCCAGAATGCCCCATCATCCCATCGCTGGCACACACCAGTCTGATCGATGGTGCATGGTCAGTCCGACCGACTGTGCGCGGTCAGCTTCCGGCACGCCCCTCTTCACCCGAGCAATTCGATCGACAGGTAAACCCTGGTCTGATCGTCCCCTATAGGTCGGTCTGACCGCACTGTACACTTCAGTTAAACTGGCCCTGACTTGGTCAGTTTAATCATTTGTTCAACACTTCGGCCGATTGGGTTATTATTTTGTAATTTAATTGTCTAGCGACTCCACCCTCCCTTGTCACTATCAAGGGTCGCCGGAATGCGATGTTGGTATCGTGTTACGCTTGGGGCCATCCCTAGGTATCCACGTACTTTTGGATCGTCGAATCAACGTCAATGTGTTGGCACTTCGTCGTCGGGTTTTAGCGTCAACACACTTTTTCGTGACTCCGTTGGGAGAACATGCCAAATGCTACTACATCGGCGATAGGTACATCTACTACGACTACATCGATGGGACCGTTGATGTCGATGGATCCGGTGGGAATGTGGGATCGGAATGGCGACTAGAGGGGGGTGAATAGGCGCCTCGACAATTTTTGTGAATATGATGGCCTTTTCAAATTACCCAACGTACCTCTATATGAACAAGCAATTTTACCTAGATGTTTGACTGATAATTTCAAAAGAATGGTTCACTTGATTCAATAGTTAGAGTATTAACTATTCTTTCAATTTGACTTTGAAACACCAAACAATTCAGTCAATCTCTGAAAACTGATTCTATACCTTTGTTGAAATTCACTAAATCAAAACATGTCCATTTCTACTGATTAAACCTTTGTCAAAATCAGAGCATACCACAAACATGAGATATACAGAACAAAGCAGCACATTTCAGAAGATTCAAAACAGAATCTGAAAGCTGTATCTGTGTGCTTGCACTATTTGGCAATACTACAACAATTAAAATACAGTTCTCAACTGAAAATAATGTGAAAAAAATACTTGCTGGAGAACTAAAACTACTCTGCAGTTATGACTCTAAAATAGAATTAATCTAGCAAGAAAACCTCACATATACATAGATTAAGCACATTCAAACAACAAGAATTAATATCAGCTCAGAAGCTTTTGATAATAAACCAGGAACAGGAATTTCATAGTAGAATTTGATAAACTCAAAAACAGTGAATTCCTTTCAACGGATTCTGCAAACCACTATTTAATTCTTCACAACCTTCAGCATCACTTCAGAAACATGGATTAAAACAAACAACCTTAAAGAAACTCAAATCAAACCAAGTGAGTTCTTGATAAACATAATTTTGTCCGAATATTCTAAGTTTGGTAACTTCAGTACAACAACAGATTCTAGACTCAGATGACAATTCAGATCAGGAAGATGAATGTTAAGTTTTCAAATATGCTCACAATACATATGTGACTTTGGTCATTTCAGTTTCAAACACATTTGCGTCACGGGGTCCCGATCTTCACGACGTAGGATCGATCTTCAGATAACTAGCTATAGAATAGCCGGATAACTTGCTGCAAGCAGCGATAACTAGTGCAACCTGGCAAATAAAACTCGAAGCCAACCACCGTCTTTAACCGGCAACCTGAATCGAGGATTCGCCCAACCACACTCTCAAAGAACCAACCAACACAGCCTACAATCAATCAAGGAGGACCTTGAAGGGAGTAGGAGCACCAATTGGGAGCGGATGAAGCCGCCACTTCTGTAATCCCGCGAAGGAAATCACAAGAGCAAGGAGGGTAGAGATCTCTCTCTGAATTTGTTAGCACGCAGCTGAACAAGGGGTTCTATATTCAATAATCAAAAAGTGCCGATTACAATGGTGCTAGGGGGTATTTATACAAGGAGTATACCTTGAAGATAGGTGCGAACACAAAACGAAAATACTAGGCGAACTATGTGAAAACGAATCAGCTTCTCGAGAGTTTCCGCGTGGCTGTTGGTCTTCTGAGCGGTCTTCGGTATTTCAGCAATAACTCCTCCTTGGAAGCTTCAATTCACGAACGGTTGGATCCCTTGGAAAGGTGACTTGATAAGCTTTCACACCATGTATAATATGCACCATGTAACTCGGTAGAATGATGCAGTTTTAATACGAGAACATTGACTTCATGCAGACTGTTGACCTTCGGACCAGCAAGCACTAAAACTGATCGGACGCCTTCATGCAAACTTCAAATTGGTCGGGGTTAGATTCATTGGAAACTAGACTTCAAGAGTTTTCCAAAAAGTGCTCATTTTACTTCATATCTTTTGTAAATCAAAAGTTATGATTATTTCTTTGAGACGATTCTGCAGGACTGGCTTGGTTCGAGCGTGATTCTTCTATGTGTCCATTTCCTTGTGAGTTCTTGTCATCCTTCTTGGTAAACCTGAGCATTAGCAATGTACACGACTTAGGTAGTATATAACTCTCATTAATAGTAAAATGAATTTCACAAAGTAGCGCGTGCACCTTTTGTTGAAGCTTCTTAGCTCGACTGCGTGTAATTGGTCCATCAAAAACATGTATTGGAGTCGATGTGGTCAAAGTGGTCGGTGTAGAGGTTGGAGTGGTCGGCGTAGTCATATCATCCTCCCCCTCTTGAAAAGGAGTCGTCCTCGACTCTAAAATGTCTTCACTTGTGAATGCTGATAGGTCAGCAACATTGAAGGAGTTGCTTACGCCATAGCTTGGTGGAAGGTCAATCTTGTATGCATTATCGTTGATCTTGGCAAGAACACGAAATGGACCATCCCCTCGTGGCATCAGCTTGGACTTGCGCTTATCAGGAAATTTATCTTTACGCAAGTGAATCCACACCAAATCGCCTGGTTCAAACGACACCTTCTTTCTATGCTTGTTCATACTTGCAGCCTTACGTGTCGCCTTTAGCTCGATTGCTTCTTTTGTTTTCTCATGTATCTTCTTGACATATGCAGCACGCTTGGAGGCTTCCATATTGGTTCTCTCCTGTAATGGCAAAGGCAACAAATCTATCGGAGCAATGGGTTTGAACCCATAAACAATTTCAAAAGGACACAAGTTAGTGGTAGAATGTACTGCCCTGTTATAAGCAAACTCCACATGAGGCAAGCAGTCCTCCCAATCTTTCAGGTTCTTTTTCACCATGGTTCGCAGCAACATTGATAGGGTTCGATTCACCACTTCAGTTTGTCCGTCGGTTTGAGGATGACAAGTGGTCGAGAATAGAAGCTTGGTCCCCAGCTTGGACCACAATGTTTTCCAGAAGTAGCTCACAAACTTGACATCACGATCAGATACAATGGTCTTAGGCACCCCATGCAACCTCACAATTTCCCTGAAAAATAAATTAGCAACATGTGAAGCATCGTCGCTCTTGTTACAAGGGATAAATTGAGCCATCTTTGAAAATCTATCAACCACAACAAAAACAGAATTTTTTCCTCTCTGAGTTCTAGGCAATCCTAGAACAAAATCCATACTTATGTCTTCCCAAGGAATTTTAGGAGCAGGTAGAGGAGTGTATAAACCATGAGGGTTCAGTTTAGACTTAGCTTTGTGACAAGTGATGCAACGCTCCACGAACCGGATGACGTCTCTCGTCATCTTGGGCCAATAGAAGTGATCACCTAGCAGCTCATAGGTTTTCTTTTGTCCAAAATGACCTGTCAATCCTCCTCCATGGGACTCCTGCAATAAAAGCAATCTAACCGAAGAATTTGGAACACAAAGCTTGTTAGCCCTAAACAAAAATCCATCATGTATATGATACTTTTCCCAACCTTTTCCATCTTTACAATGAGTGTATGGTTCTGAAAATTCAGGGTCATCATTATACATGTCTTTCAAACTTTCAAGACCTATAACCTTCACCTCAAGTTGGTTTAGCAACACGATTTTTCTAGACAAAGCATCAGCAACCACATTGTCCTTACCTTTCTTATACTTCACAATATATGGAAATGTCTCGATGAACTCAACCCATTTGGCATGGCGTCGGTTTAGTTTTGCTTGGCCTTTCAAATACTTTAAAGCTTCATGATCGGAATGGATAATAAACTCTTTTGGCCATAAATAATGCTGCCATGTTTCAAGTACACGCACCAAAGCATACAATTCTTTATCATATACAGAATAATTCAATTGAGCACCTCCCAACTTTTCACTAAAATACGCTACAGGTTTGCCTTGCTGCATTAAAACCCCTCCTATGCCAATTCCACTGGCATCACATTCTACTTCAAAAGTTTTAGTGAAATCAGGAAGAACAAGCAATGTTGCTTCAGTTAAGCGTTTCTTTAATTCTTGAAAAGCATTTTCTTGTGAACTTCCCCATTTAAATTCAACACCTTTCTTTGTTAATTCATTTAAGGGAGTAGCAATGGTACTAAAATCTTTAACAAATCTCCTATAAAATCCAGCTAGACCATGAAAGCTTCTTATTTGACTTACATTCGTTGGAGTTGGCCAATCCTTGGTGGCTTTCACCTTGGTTTCATCCACTTCAATTCCTTTTCCTGAAACAACAAAGCCAAGGAACACAACATGGTCTGTGCAAAAACTGCACTTCTCAAGGTTAGCAAATAATTTCTCCTTTCGGAGCTCATCTAGGACTTGTCGAATATGATTCATGTGCATTTCAAAAGACTTGCTGTAAATTAAGATATCATCAAAATAAACAACCACAAATTTTCCAATGAAGGCTCTCAAAACATGGTTCATCAATCTCATAAAAGTACTTGGAGCATTAGTCAAACCAAAAGGCATAACTAGCCATTCGTACAACCCAAATTTTGTTTTAAAAGCAGTTTTCCATTCATCTCCAGCTTTCATTCTTATTTGATGGTACCCACTTTTCAAATCAATTTTAGTGAATATTATGGAACCACTTAATTCATCAAGCATGTCTTCTAATCGAGGAATAGGATGGCGATAGCGAATAGTGATGTTATTTATGGCTCTACAATCAACGCACATCCTCCAAGAACCATCTTTTTTTGGTACTAAAATAACAGGAACATCACAAGGACTTAATCTTTCACGAACATAACCTTTATCGAGAAGTTCTTGTACTTGCCTTTGTATCTCCTTTGTTTCTTCAGGATTGGTGCGGTATGGTGGTCGATTTGGAAGAGCAGCCCCCGGAATAAGATCGATCTGATGTTCAATCCCACGTACAGGAGGTAATCCATTCGGGGTTTCCTTTGGAAAAACGTCCTCATATTCCTGCAAAAGATGAGACACCATACTAGGAAAAGAGGTGTTATCGTTAGCTGACACTAAAATGTCTTTGCACACAAGTACAAAGAGTACTTGATCTGGGTTGTTCCTTACTTCTCTCATCTCAGATTTTGTGGCTAACATGACTAAATTTTTTTCTTCTTCTTTCTTTTGATCTCTCAATTTTTTTTCTCATATTGGGCTGGTGGCTCTCACTCTCTGATTTGTGGAAGGCACTCGAATTCTTTTTCTCTTCCTTTCCGTTCTCATCTCTCACACTAGAGCTCTTTTGCAAATGCTCAGCAAGAATTTGCTGTGGTGTCATAGGTTTGAGTACAAACTTCCTCCCCTTCAAATCTAGAGTGTAATGATTTGTTCTCCCGCAATGTTGAGTATATCGATCATATTGCCATGGCCTCCCGAGTAGTATGTGACATACGGACATAGGTACCACATCACACTCTACCGTGTCAACATATTCACCAATCTTGAAGGGAACTTTTACTTTGTATCCAATCTTGATGTCACCGGAATCATTCAGCCATTGGACATGATATGGATGAGGATGTCGCAGAAGTTTTAGATCAAGCTTGTCAACCATCTCACGACTAGCAAGATTATGACAGCTTCCTCCATCAATGATCATCTTCACTACCTTATCTTGCACTTTGGCTCTTGTCTGAAATAAATTATGCCGCTGGCCGTTCTCAGCTTCCTTCATCTGAACACTCAATATTGGTGCCACCACAAGAGCAGCACCTTGCTCAAAATCACAGCCGGTATGTTCCTCTTCTTCATGGACTTCTTCTTCTATATCTTCCTCTTCACTGGCTGATTCGTACTCTCCATTATCATGTACAATGATCACTCTATTATTTGGACACTCTCTAGCAACATGTCCACGACCTCCACACTTGAAACACTGAATCCCACTGCTCTTGGATGTAGAACCCACTGAAGTGGAGGTGGAAGCTGCTGGTTTGGAACTCGTGCTAGGGGCAGCAGAGTTCTTCCCACTAAAATTACTTTGAGCATTAGAACGTGAGCCTCCAAATGGACCTTTCACAGCTGATGGTGCAGCAGTAAACTTGGAATTTAACTTGCTTCCTCCAGACATAGTCCTCGTACCAAAAGGCAAAGACTTACTGCTCTTGGTATCTTGCTGCAGTTGGCGTTCAGCTTTGGTGGCTTGATGTACCAAATCGATAAGACGACGGTACGACTGAAACTCAACAATGCGTTGAATATTTCGATGCAACCCAGCCATGAATCGTGCCATAGTTTGTTCTTCATCTTCATATACGTTCGCTCTAATCATAGCCTTCTCCATCTCTTTATAATACTCTTCAACAGAATAACTTCCTTGTTTCAAATTCTGCAGTTTATCAAAAAGATCACGCCGATAATGCTTCGGCACGAAACGTCTTCTCATTTCACGTTTCATCTCTGCCTATGTGGCAATAGGATGTTCTCCATCTTCTTGACGATCTTGGAGAAGTTGCTCCCACCAAATCAGAGCATATCCTTCAAACTCTAGAGATGCCATAGCCAACTTCTTCTCTTCTGTATAATTATGCAAGCGAAAGATCTTGTCGACCTTCAACTCCCAAGTGAAATAAGCTTCAGGATCAGATCCTCCATCAAATTTTGGCATGGTAAATTTCAGTTTACCAAGCCTCTCTTCACGATGGCCTCCTCTACGATGTTGGTGATCATGATGGGAATGATTATCATTATTTTCAGATTTAGATTCTTCAGTGTCTTGATTTCTTCGATTCCAGCCCCTCCCTCTTCCATGTGCAGCACTTCGGTTCCTCCGTCCTCTTCTTCCTCCTCTTCCATCACTATCATCACCTTCTTCACCATGGGTGCTTGCTCCATCATTAGGTGGACGACGTCCCCTAATTTCATTTAGTATGGTTTGAAAATCTTGGGCCAACCAATCTTGTCTCTCTTATAGACTTTGCTGGAATTCATTAAATTGTGCCATGGTGACACATTCATTGATCTCAACGCCGTCACCCATTTTTCTGTAAAATTAGTGACAACAAAGGAACAAGAGTATATGTGGAATAAAAATATATGTGGGATCTCTCAATCTCACTTCTCTTACCAACCGAGGCTCAGTGAAGTTCCTGCGGGTTACAGAGAAACAAAATGTGTGGTGGTACTGAGAGCGATGGTTAAGCGAATACAAGACCAGAGAGTACCGATTACGATGGCTTTTATGTGGAGCTTGGTGGGGATTATAAACAAGGAATGCAATCTAGATTCTAGTTGTTGTAAAGTTAAGTAACAATCCAAACTAGAGGTTCCCTGCTTAGTGCTGATCTCAAAATGCTAAAGATGTAAATGGATCACACGCACGTGCAAAGAAAATCTCAGATTGATGCAAACAAGGAGTATGATTGGGATGCAAGTGTTGCAATCAAACCCAACCAAAATTTTGTACCAACAAAAGATAGCGATCTGGTTGCACAACTTGAAACACAAACTTTCAACAATTGTGCTCTCAAACGAACTGATCTTTAAACTTTTCTTTCACAATTTTTTTTCAACTTTCCCTTTTTTTTGAACTGAACACAATGACCAGATATATAAGAGGCTCAAAGGACACACGACGGAAAATGATCAGCAACTAAAACAAAGACTCTAATGGACTGAAAATTAACTGAACTCACTAAAATAACAGATTGAAACAAAGGGCTAAACAATATATATGTATATATTTTTTTTGGCTTTTGGTGGATAGGACGAAACAAAATATATGTAGCTGAGGGTAAAGAATCCTACCGTGGAAACCGATCAGCTCTGATACCAGATGATGCGTCATGGGGTCCCGATCTTCACGACGTAGGATCGATCTTCAGATAACTAGCTATAGAATAGCCGGATAACTTGCTGCAAGCAGCGATAACTAGTGCAACCTGGCAAATAAAACTCGAAGCCAACCACCGTCTTTAACCGGCAACCTGAATCAAGGATTCGCCCAACCACACTCTCAAAGAACCAACCAACACAGCCTACAATCAATCAAGGAGTACCTTGAAGGGAGTAGGAGCACCAATTGGGAGCGGATGAAGCCGCCGCTTCTGTAATCCCGCGAAGGAAATCACAAGAGCAAGGAGGGTAGAGATCTCTCTCTGAATTTGTTAGCACGCAGCTGAACAAGGGGTTCTATATTCAATAATCAAAAGTGCCGATTACAATGGTGCTAGGGGGTATTTATACAAGGAGTAGACCTTGAAGATAGGTGCGAACACGAAACGAAAATACTAGGCGAACTATGTGAAAACGAATCAGCTTCTCGAGAGTTTCCGCGTGGCTGTTGGTCTTCTGAGCGGTCTTCGGTATTTCAGCAATAACTCCTCCTTGGAAGCTTCAATTCACGAACGGTTGGATCCCTTGGAAAGGTGACTTGATAAGATTTCACAACATGTATAATATGCACCATGTAACTCGGTAGAATGATGCAGTTTTAATACGAGAACATTGACTTCATGCAGACTGTTGACCTTCGGACCAGCAAGCACTAAAACTGGTCGGACGCCTTCATGCAAACTTCAAATTGGTCGGGGTTAGATTCATTGGAAACTAGACTTCAAGAGTTTTCCAAAAAGTGCTCATTTGCCTTCATAGCTTTTGTAAATCAAAAGTTATGATTATTTCTTTGAGACGATTCTGCAGGACTAGCTTGGTTCGAGCGTGATTCTTCTATGTGTCCATTTCCTTGTGAGTTCTTGTCATCCTTCTTGGTAAACCTGAGCATTAGCAATGTACACGACTTAGGTAGTATATAACTCTCATTAATAGTAAAATGAATTTCACAAAGTAGCGCGTGCACATTTTGTTGAAGCTTCTTAGCTCGACTGCGTGTAATTGGTCCATCAAAAACATGTATTGGAGTCGCTGTGGTCGAAGTGGTCGGTGTAGAGGTTGGAGTGGTCGGCGTGGTCATATCATCCTCCCCCTCTTGAAAAGGAGTCGTCCTCGACTCTAAAATGTCTTCACTTGTGAATGCTGATAGGTCAGCAACATTGAAGGAGTTGCTTACGCCATAGCTTGGTGGAAGGTCAATCTTGTATGCATTATCGTTGATCTTGGCAAGAACACGAAATGGACCATCCCCTCGTGGCATCAGCTTGGACTTGCGCTTATCAGGAAAGCGATCTTTACGCAAGTGAATCCACACCAAATTGCCTGGTTCAAACGACACCTTCTTTCTATGCTTGTTCATACTTGCAGCCTTACGTGTCGCCTTTAGCTCGATTGCTTCTTTTGTTTTCTCATGTATCTTCTTGACATATGCAACACGCTTGGAGGCTTCCATATTGGTTCTCTCCTGTAATGGCAAAGGCAACAAATCTATCGGAGCAATGGGTTTGAACCCATAAACAATTTCAAAAGGACACAAGTTAGTGGTAGAATGTACTGCCCTGTTATAAGCAAACTCTACATGAGGCAAGCAGTCCTCCCAATCTTTCAGGTTCTTTTTCACCATGGTTCGCAGCAACATTGACAGGGTTCGATTCACCACTTCAGTTTGTCCGTCGGTTTGAGGATGACAAGTGGTCGAGAATAGAAGCTTGGTCCCCAGCTTAGACCACAATGTTTTCCAGAAGTAGCTCACAAACTTGACATCACGATCAGATACAATGGTCTTAGGCACCCCATGCAACCTCACAATTTCCCTGAAAAATAAATTAGCAACATGTGAAGCATCGTCGCTCTTGTTACAAGGGATAAAATGAGCCATCTTTGAAAATCTATCAACCACAACAAAAACAGAATCTTTTCCTCTCTGAGTTCTAGGCAATCCCAGAACAAAATCCATACTTATGTCTTCCCAAGGAATTTTAGGAGCAGGTAGAGGAGTGTATAAACCATGAGGGTTCAGTTTAGACTTAGCTTTGTGACAAGTGATGCAACGCTCCACGAACCGGATGACGTCTCTCCTCATCTTGGGCCAATAGAAGTGATCACCTAGCAGCTCATAGGTTTTCTTTTGTCCAAAATGACCTATCAATCCTCCTCCATGGGACTCCTGCAATAAAAGCAATCTAACCGAAGAATTTGGAACACAAAGCTTGTTAGCCCTAAACAAAAATCCATCATGTATATGATACTTTTCCCAACCTTTTCCATCTTTACAATGAGTGTATGGTTCTGAAAATTCAGGGTCATCATTATACATGTCTTTCAAACTTTCAAGACCTATAACCTTCACCTCAAGTTGGTTTAGCAACACGATTTTTCTAGACAAAGCATCAGCAACCACATTGTCCTTACCTTTCTTATACTTCACAATATATGGAAATGTCTCGATGAACTCAACCCATTTGGCATGGCGTCGGTTTAGTTTTGCTTGGCCTTTCAAATACTTTAAAGCTTCATGATCGGAATGGATAATAAACTCTTTTGGCCATAAATAATGCTGCCATGTTTCAAGTACACGCACCAAAGCATACAATTCTTTATCATATACAGAATAATTCAATTGAGCACCTCCCAACTTTTCACTAAAATACGCTACAGGTTTGCCTTGCTGCATTAAAACCCCTCCTATGCCAATTCCACTGGCATCACATTCTACTTCAAAAGTTTTAGTGAAATCAGGAAGAACAAGCAATGGTGCTTCAGTTAAGCGTTTCTTTAATTCTTGAAAATCATTTTCTTGTGAACTTCCCCATTTAAATTCAACACCTTTCTTTGTTAATTCATTTAAGGGAGTAGCAATGGTACTAAAATCTTTAACAAATCTCCTATAAAATCCAGCTAGACCATGAAAGCTTCTTATTTGACTTACATTCGTTGGAGTTGGCCAATCCTTGGTGGCTTTCACCTTGGTTTCATCCACTTCAATTCCTTTTCCTGAAACAACAAAGCCAAGGAACACAACATGGTCTGTGCAAAAACTGCACTTCTCAAGGTTAGCAAATAATTTCTCCTTTCGGAGCTCATCTAGGACTTGTCGAATATGATTCATGTGCGTTTCAAAAGACTTGCTGTAAATTAAGATATCATCAAAATAAACAACCACAAATTTTCCAATGAAGGCTCTCAAAACATGGTTCATCAATCTCATAAAAGTACTTGGAGCATTAGTCAAACCAAAAGGCATAACTAGCCATTCGTACAACCCAAATTTTGTTTTAAAAGCAGTTTTCCATTCATCTCCAGCTTTCATTCTTATTTGATGGTACCCACTTTTCAAATCAATTTTAGTGAATTTTATGGAACCACTTAATTCATCAAGCATGTCTTCTAATCGAGGAATAGGATGGCGATAGCGAATAGTGATGTTATTTATGGCTCTACAATCAACGCACATCCTCCAAGAACAGTCTTTTTTTGGTACTAAAATAACAGGAACAGCACAAGGACTTAATCTTTCACGAACATAACCTTTATCGAGAAGTTCTTGTACTTGCCTTTGTATCTCCTTTGTTTCTTCAGGATTGGTGCGGTATGGTGGTCGATTTGGAAGAGCAGCCCCCGGAATAAGATCGATCTGATGTTCAATCCCACGTACAGGAGGTAATCCATTCGGAGTTTCCTTTGGAAAAACGTCCTCATATTCCTGCAAAAGATGAGACACCATACTAGGAAAAGAGGTGTTATCGTTAGCTGACACTAAAATGTCTTTGCACACAAGTACAAAGAGTACTTGATCTGGGTTGTTCCTTACTTCTCTCATCTCAGATTTTGTGGCTAACATGACTAAATTTTTTTCTTCTTCTTTCTTTTGATCTCTCAATTTTTTTCTCATATTGGGCTGGTGGCTCTCACTCTCTGATTTGTGGAAGGCACTCGAATTCTTTTTCTCTTCCTTTCCGTTCTCATCTCTCACACTAGAGCTCTTTTGCAAATGCTCAGCAAGAATTTGCTGTGGTGTCATAGGTTTGAGTACAAACTTCCTCCCCTAAAATCTAGAGTGTACTGATTTGTTCTCCCGCAATGTTGAGTATATCGATCATATTGCCATGGCCTCCCGAGTAGTATGTGACATTTAGAGCAGAAGTTCAATGACTACTTTTATACTGGGGAAACTGAACTTAGGCTCTCACACTTGACATCGGTTAGGCAGAAGGCTAGTGAGAGTGTCTTTGAGTACATTAGGTGCTTTAGGGACATTAGAAACCGATGTTTTAGCCTGAACATTTCCGAGAGGGACTTGGCTGACCTATATTTAATGGCTTACACTCTGAACTTAAAGAGAAGATAGATGGACAGGATTTCCTCGAGGTTAGTCAAGTCCTACAAAAGGCTCTGGTTCAGGAAAGAAGAGCCAAAAGCAAGAAATTCACCAAGACATTCAGTAAGCCTAAGGTCGAGGTGCCCGTCATGGAGCACTCCATTAAGGAATCATTGGAGAATGAGGATGACTTGGCTGACATGTATACTGCAGAGTGGACTTGGTCCAACAAGTCCAAACCCGTCACTTGCTCTGAGCTACAGCTGTCTCCCACTAAGAGTCGACCTAGCGAGGTCAAATATTCCTTTGATGTGACTAAGTGTGACAAAATATTCGATTTTTTATTAAAGAACCAGCTTCTCAGGTTTCCCAAGGGCCACGCCATTCCGACCGCCGATGACTTGAAAGAACACGCTTACTGTAAGTGGCATGACTCACATTCTCATTCTACTAATGATTGCAATGTTTTTCGTCGGCAGGTTCAATCGGCCATAGAGGAAGGATGATTGAAAATAGATTCTAGTCCAAAGATGATACTGGATAAAGACCCATTTCCCATGAAAAACGTTGACCTTGACAAAAAGAAGGTGCTGATTCGGCCCAAACAGGCTGAGTCGTCCAAGGGGAAAGCAGTCATAATTGGAGAGCCTCGCACACACACTCGTGCAAAAGAATCCCGAGGTAGGAGTGTGGAAAGTGAACACCAACACGTCGTCTTTGGCTAGAGCCCACAAGAAGCCGAAGGTGACATACGAGATGCTGCTACAGAAGCACAAGAAGAGGGTCGAGAAGGTAAACACTCGGTTGGGACCGCCAAGGAGGCCGAACCCTCCACGGAGAGATGAGTTTGGCCCGTGATGGGTGAGACCACTAGAGCAACCTTTTCCTCCACTGCCGTATCACCTAACAATGGCACAATGGCCTCCATGTTACTTTCCACCTCCTGGGTACCCTAGCCCTACTATATTTCTCCCTTCGTGCCTTCCGATTTTTATAACATGTAGGAGAAAATGTGTGTGACAAGGGGCGACGTCTTCAATAGGTTGTCCATCACACCATGAGGGCATCCAAAGGAGGTGTACGAGGCCATCATAGTCAAGGTGGGGTCACAGGACATCCCATTCCCTAAGGGGACCCGTCAAAGCAAAACAGAGGTGATCCACAGAAGATGACCGAGAGGAGCATGCTCGGTCCGATCGCCGCCTCAAGGCTAGTCAGACCGCCCATATCACCCCGGTCTGACCGGTCTTCTATGGCCGATCTGACCGACCCATCCCAGACGCCCAACATTAGTCGGTCCGACCGGCCCACCATGGCTGGTATGACCAACACGACCTGGTCAGACCAGCCCAATAAAGCCGGTTCGACCGACAATAGTCAGGACAATACCAACTTCAAGCACAAAATTACCGAGGCCAATCCGAGCAATTCCCGTTCGGCCAAAAATTCCAAGAGCAAGTTTGTGGCACCCGACACTAAGACACAACCCTCATGGGCACCCTCATGCATGACCAAATTACAAAAGAGGAGGCTACAACGTCTTCGGGCTCAGGATATGCACGAGAAGAAAGCCGAGGATGAGTGGGACACCATTTTTGAGGAGATCCATCCCCGACCAATGATGAAGCAAGTATGTAAGCCCAAGCCGGTTGTATTAAGCAACCTAGCTCCAACTCCGAGCGACGACGAGGATGATCTGATGGATGATGAGTACATGCCCGTCTTTGTGGGACCCCCTTCTTAGGCGATGGACATAAATGTCGTCATGCTTCCCGCTGAGTTCGCGCTACCACAGGATGAGTTCGAGGTCGCTCAACTGCGCCTCAGCCCACGGGAGGCCATTTTTGAGAAGCCCGAGTATACGACTTGTCACTTAAAGCCTCTCTACGTCAAGGGGCACATTGATAGGAAGTCGATCTCTAGGATGCTTGTAGATGGAGGCGCTACCGTCAACCTGATGTTGTACTCTCTCCTAAAGAAGCTTGGCATGGACAATGAAGACTTGATGAGGACAAACTTGATGCTCAATGGCTTCAACAGCGAGAGCTTTGAGGTGAAGGGTGTACTTTCTCTAGAGCTGATGGTGGGCAACAAGACTCTTCCCAAGGCCTTCTTCGTCATCGACGTGCAAGGTAACTATAGTGTATTACTTGTGCGTGATTGGATTCATGCAAATTGCTGCATTCTGTCTACCTTGCACCAGTGTTTGATCTAGTGGGATGGTGATGATGTAGAAGTTGTACAAGCTGACACTTCAGCCTAGGTTGCTTTGGCCGATGTGTTTATTGACACCATCCATGATAAGGTAGAGTGTTTGTCAGGTAGATATCTCTCAGATTACGACTTTGTTCGCATGTCTGAGTGGCGATTTGTTCTAGTGTCTGTAAAGCCGACTGTCCCTAAATTAGTTGTCATTTCAAGTAAGGGTAATCTTGATTGGGTAAAGTCTCGTATATAGCAATATTGGTCTTCTAAAGACGGTATTTCCGAAGCCATTGAATATTTTAGTGAAGTAGAAAAGTTAGGTCAAGGTTTTGTGTCGGCTGACTCGCTGGAACAAGTAGACATAGGAGATGGTAGTGTTCCAAGGCCGACTTTTGTAAATAAGAATTTACAGGCTTCTAAGAAGGCCGAAGTAATAAAGTTGCTTCGGCCGTATATCGATTGTTTTGCATGGGAGTATAGTGTGATGCCTAGACTTAGCCACGAGCTCGTGGATCATCGAATTCTCATTAAACCTGGGTTTATGCCTTATGAACAGTCATCGCGCCGCTTTAATTTGGCCGTGTATGACCGAGTTAAAGAGGAGGTAGAATGATTACTAGCGGCAGGCTTTATTAGGCTATGTAGGCATGCTAAATGGGTTGCTAACATAGTACCTATCGAGAAGAAGGGGTGGCAAGATTCGCGTGTATATTGATTTTAGGGATTTGAACAAGGCCACTCCGAAGGATGATTACCCCATGTCGATAGCCGACATGTTGATCAACAATGCTTCAGGACACAAGGTACTAAGTTTTCTTATTGACAATGCTGGTTATAATCAAATCTTTATGACCGAAGAGGACGTTTATAAAACGGCCTTTCGATGCCCGGGTTTTGTTGGCTTGTTTGAGTGGGTAGTTTTGACTTTTGGCTTAAAAAATGCCGGCGCTACATGTCAACATGCTATGAACTTGATCTTTCATGACATGCTAGGAGTTATTATATAGGTCTATATAGATGATGTTGTAGTCAAATTAGATGCTATGGGAAACCATTTAGCCGATTTGAGAGTTGCTTTTGAAAGAATGCATCAGTATGGTTTAAAAATGAACCCACTCAAGTGTGCTTTTGGTGTGTCGGCAGGCAAGTTCTTAGGATTCATGATTCATGAAGGAGGTATTGAAATTGATCCTAAGAGGCTTTAGAAGATTAGAGGATGTGTAGAGCCGACATGTAAGAATGACGTCCAAAAGTTGCTAGGCAAGGTCAATTATTTGCGTCGCTTCATATGTAACTTGTCTGGCAAGATTGATGCTTTTGTCCTTATACTTTGGCTAAAGAATGAAGCCGAGTTCACTTGGGGGGCAAGTCAGCAACATGCTTTTGATCAAATCAAGGAGTGCTTGTCATCACCACCTATGGTAAGAACGCCGAAGGCCAGAATTCCGTTTCGGCTGTACGTTGCTGCAAAAGATAGCGTAATAGGAGCTATGTTAACTCAGGAGGTGGAGGGAAAGTATTACATCATCACATTCTTGAGTCGCCGCCTATTAGATGCCGAGACGAGGTATGTATTTTTAGAGCGCTCACGTTTATCACTTTATTATGCATTTACCAAACTCCGCCACTATCTTTTATCTGGCACACGTATTGTAACTTGTCAAACCGATGTTATAAAATACATGTTTCAAAATCCGATTCTAAGTGGGAGAATCAGAAAGTGGGCTTATGCTTTAATTTAGTATGATTTGGCTTATGAACCCTTGAAAGCTATGAAAGGCCAAATCATTGCAAACTTTATAGTTGATCACCCTGTTGATGTCGATTGGAGTGACGACGTTTATCTAATTGAGGTAGTGCCATGGAAATTTTACTTTGATGGTTTGGCTTGCAAGAATGGCCAACGTGTTGTAGTTGTGCTCATATCACCTAGTGTTATGAGTTTCGAGACCTCAGCCCGTTTATAATTTCTTTGTACTAATAATCAAGCCGAATATTAAGCTTTATTGCTAGGACTTGAGCTTTTAGACTCCATGGGTGTTAAACATGTTCATGCATATGGTGATTCACTATTGGTAGTTCAACAAGTAGCTAAAGATGCCCAATGCTTCAATAGTTTATTGAATATTTACTTGGATAAATGTCTATACGTAATTGACACTTTTGATGATTTTGATATTTCACATGTGTCTAGAGAAGCCAACTCAGTAGCAAATGATTTGCATCAACAAGTATTTGGTTATCACATTAAAAGAGGTAAAATTTTCGCACAAGAAAAATCGATGTTTGAAAAAATTGTGTCACCTGAGTCAGGAGACTTCGGTTGAATGGCCCTGTCAGGTCGGTCCGACCGCAGGTGTCTGGCTAGTCTGACTGGCCATGCTAGGCCAATTTGACTGCCCCGTGCTAGTCATCCGACAATGGCCAGTCTGTCTGGCCCTCTATGGCCGGTATGACCGCCCTGTGTCAAAAGGATTTTGGGCATGGGGGCAAATATTTTTTTAATTTGAATGCCAATGCAAGTGATAATTTGGTGAGTGCTTCAAAAAACAACTTCGATGATTGGAGGACTCTGATTATTCAATATTTGAAAGATCCTGGCAAGCGGGTTGATTAGAAAGTTTGGCGGCAAGCGTTTAAATTTGTGTTGCTTGATGATGAGTTGTATCGCCGAACAATTTATGGAGTGTTTTGAAAAGTTTGAATGTCGATCAGTCTAAACTTTCTATGGGTGAAGTAAATGAAGGTCTTTGTTGTACTCATCATTCAGTCCAGAAAATGAGTTGGATGCTCAAAAGAGCGAGTTTTTATTGGCCGACTATGACTGAGAACTGTTTTAGATATTATATAGGATGTGAGGCATATCAAATGTTTGATAATATTCAGCTTGCTCCTGCATCTTTACTTAATCCTATTATCAAACCATGGTTGTTCTGAGGTCAAATTTATCCTTCCTCTTCAAAAGGGCATCCGTTCAGGTTGATGGCTACAAATT
The DNA here is from genome assembly GCA_019279435.1 of Zizania palustris. Classification (NCBI taxonomy): domain Eukaryota; kingdom Viridiplantae; phylum Streptophyta; class Magnoliopsida; order Poales; family Poaceae; genus Zizania; species Zizania palustris. Next base: position 45,210,407 of record JAAALK010000079.1, read on the forward strand.
ACTTCACCAAGTGGACCGAGGCCGTGCCTCTCAAGAACATGACACATAACAAGGTAATTGATTTCATATTGAAGCACATCATACATATATTTGGTATTCCCCAAACTCTTACTACAGACCAGGATGCTTCATTCGTTTCTAAAGAGGTGCGTGATTTTGCTGAATCTTATGGTATAAAGTTGATAAACTCTTCACCGTACTATGCTTAGGCCAATGGTTTTGCCGAGTCTAGTAATAAAACTGTTATTAAGCTTATTAAGAAGAAGATTGAAGAGTTTCCTAGAAGGTGGCACGAAGTGCTCTCTAAGGCATTATGGGCATGTAGAGTTGCGAAGCATGGCACCACCAAGGTAAGTCCATATGAGTTGGTGTATGGAAAAGAAACCGCTTTACTCGTGGAGGTGAATCTTGGCTCTTTGAGGTTGCTTAAGAAAGATGACTTATCGGTTGGTGATTATGAAGTTCTCTTGATGGACAATTTGGAAGAAGTGACCGATAAGAGATTAAGAGCTCTAGAGGCAATAGAAAGAGATAAGAGAAGAGTGGCTAGATCTTATAATCAAAAGGTGAAAGCAAAATCATTTTAAGTTGGTGACTTGGTTTGGAAGATGATTTTGCCTTTAGGTGACTTGTTGAAATCGCTCTAGGTAATGCATATTTGTTAGAGTCTCTGTAAGGAGAGCGTTTTCGTAGAGCTTTGAATGGTAGATATTTGAAAAAGTACTTCCTAAGTGTGTGGCAAAATGCTTTAGCCCGTTATTCTTTTGGCTCACTAAGTGTTGGACCGGAAACGGCGACCAGAGGGGGGGTGAATGGGAGCTTTTAAAATTTCGGGCTAAAAATTAGCCTTCGGTTTCAGTTCTGTCTTCTGCGGAACAGGCTTCGAACACTACCTTCGAAGGTCTGGTTCGGAGGTACTTCGACACCTTCGAACACAGGCTTCGGAGGAGCAAAAGTTCGAAGCCAAGAAGACTTCGCTCCACTTACAACCCTCGGAAATCTACTCTGCTTAGTCAGTGCAGGCTCCGCTCACAGGGTGCTTCGAGCAGGCTTCGCACTTCACCCTTCGCAAGAGTGGACAGCCCTCTGAGGACTTCGACCAAGTACTTGGCAGCAGCAACTGGTGCTGAGCTTCGTACACGAAGGTCTACACGCACACAAACAGACTACTCTAGGGGCTTTGACACAAGAAGCAAAACTGGCAACAATCAGGGCTTCGCTCGTAAGCAGCGAGGTCACGCCTCCTGTTACACAGAGCGAATGCACACTGACAAAACACACCTCGCACGAAAAACAACCTTCGCCTCAACAGGCTTCGGTGCACTACTACAGGCGAGGTATGCAAAGCGAGCTCAAGCAAAAAGCACAGGAAACAGGGCTTCGCCGCTTGAACAAGGAACACAGTAAATGAACTCTCTGGATGTATTACAATCGAAGTGTGGCTACATGAGCTCAACAGTAAATGCTCAAAGTGTTAAATGTTACCTACCGAGCCCCCATATTTATAGCCCACAGTTCACCCAAAGGAAATGACTACACTACCCCTAGGGTTTACAAAAGATTTGACTCTACAGAACTAAGGGGTACAAAAGGTAGTCCACCTTTATTTTGGAGGCTTATCTGTCAGCTTTGCAGAGGGGACAGTGTCAGCCTTTTACAGAACAGACAGTGTCAGCCTTTGCAGTCTTTGACTTTCTGCAGCCTCCCATCGCACGCGAGGGTGCGGTAGCTTCGGTGAGAAGCCTGAAGCCAAATGGCCTTCGCTCCACCGAAGTCAGTCTCCGATACACTGACGGTTTTGAGCCGAAGCCGTCAAAGCCCTTGGGCCTTCGCACCAACACCTCCGGAGTGGACCACCACGACTTCGCAGCTACTCCCAGCTCGAACTCCATCAGTCCGTGTACCGAAGCCATGCAGGCCGAAGTACCTCAAGTCATCCTCACTCCGAAGCCCCACCTTCGAAGTACCACCCTTCGAAGTCCCTCCTTCGTCCAAGGCCTCCGCATGAAGCATTCCATGAGCACTTCGTCGCAGTGTCTCTCCCCGAGCACACTCCTCGACGAGCCTCACCCGGACCATGCCTTCGATGCGCCTCGACTTCTGAGACCTTCGTCGGGTACCTTCGAATGTCTCCCTCCGGAGCACACTTCGAACACCTTGCCTCCGCAGAGGACTTGATCCAACCAACTCCGAAGTCACTCCATTCGGAGTACCATCGAAGTGCCTCACCTCCGAGGACTTTGTCTCGGAGTACCTTCAGCCGGAGCCACGCTCCGCACTCTCTGCCTTCACCTGGCACGCCTCGACCCGAGGACCGACCCGGACCACCTTCGCAGCCACCGTGACGGAGCTCCCCGCTCTCCTGGCATCAAGCCTCCCGCTCGACCCAGGTTCACCAGGCTCGAACCTTGTCCGTCGCCTCCGAAGTCCCTGCGCACCACAGACAAACAGACAAGTGTATCCAGTACTCCGGAGACCTCTCCGGGTTAGCAACCTCCGGTACACACTCCAGTGTACCGCCCAAAGTACCGAACCCTTCGGTACGAACCCAGTCATCGTGTACTGTCGGACCCCTCCGACGAGCACACTCCACTGCACAGCTGCAGCAAGCAAACACCGAACGCCCTTCGGTGAGAACACCTCCGAACTACCTTCGGAGGTACAACCTCCGAACCCTCTTCGGAGGTACCCTTCGAACAGAGGGTAAAAATCCTGTCAATCACTCATCACAAAACACCGAAACCAACCCTTGGTTTCTCACTAAGTTTACTAAAAAGGCAAGGGGAATGTGTTGATAGCAAAAAATGGCATTAATAGTCAAAATTGTCAAAATATTAATTTTGGTAATTTTGGGCCGAAAATATGCCAGACCTAGCATAGTTCGGTCCAACCGTCCATGTAGGCCTAGTCTGATCGACCATGTAGCCCCGGTCAGACCGGCCATGTGGGCTTGGTCAGACCGTCCCAACCCGAGTCCGATTTGAATTGGTTGATTTCGGGTAAATTTTATCCCTAATCAAATTCTAACGATTTGGGTCCATTTTTTTGAGTAGATTAAAGCCCAGGAACATCATGTCCAACCCATATAAATATAGGGGTAAGGCTGATTCAAGGATCATCTTCAATCCAATCTACAAGATCAAACCCTGATTTCCTTGAATCACGTTTTTACCTTCCAATCCACTTTTCTTTCCCTAGGACTAGTTTAGCTCATACATCTTTGTGAGTTTTCACTATAAACTCTTTGTCTGCCGCATCTTAATCATGGTAAGCCTTGTTGATTCGCTCGTGAATCACACATTTAATCCACGTAATGGATTTCTATCGGTTTTTATCGGTAATTTGATCTCTATGCTGAATTGCCTCTGATCTTTTGGTGTTTTTGCAGTGTTTTCATGCATCTCTTCTTGACCAAGAACTCCTGTTGCATGCCATCAACCGCAAGACGATCGCTGACGACCCGGGTGCTCTGATCTAGCGTTGTCGGTTTGACCGACATTAGCCAATCGATCTGACCGACTATGCACAGTCATCTTCCGATGCACCCCTCTTTACCCGAGCGGTTCGACCGATGGGTAACCCTCGGTCTGACCAGCCCCTATAGGCCGGTCTGACCGCACTACACACTTCAGTTGAACCAGCCCTGACTTGGTCAGTTTAATCATTTGTTCAACACTTCGGCTGATTGGGTTATTATTTTGTAATCTAATTGCCTGGCGACTCCACCCTCCCTTGTCACTATCAAGGGTCGCCGGAACACGACGTCGGCGTCGTGTTAGGCTTGGGGCCATCCATATGTATCGACGTGCTTTTGGATCGTCGAATCGATGTTAGTGTGTTGGCACTTCATCGTCGGGTTTTAGCGTCAAAAGGGATGAGTCATACAGAACTAGGCCTCTTACCCGAGTTGCATATTAGGAATCATGTACCAAATTCTGTTCTGTTTCCAAATATGACACAAAGCTTCCTTATTGGATTCGAAGTCCTATTTATGGGTCATATCGGACTTCAAAGCTTGGTTGGGCTCACTCTTGGTCCAATATGATAAAGCTCATCTTGAGATACCCATGGTCATATCCCCAATAGTGCGTTCTTCTTCTACATCATCAACACATACGTATGAATGTGCTGCCAATCATTTCCTTATGATTTATTGTGTGAAAAGTCTCTCATCTAGGAATCAGAACATACACACAATATATAATTTATTGGACATCATTGGGTAGGATTATGCACACGACAACCATGTGGGCGACAACAACCGAGGTGGTTCTGACATGGCAACCATGTGGCAGCCACAAGAAAGCTTTTTATAGGGTCGGTAGTAGTGGGTGAGCAGTGTATGACACTACAATGGAAGTGTGGTCATTAGGTTTGGGCGCGTGGTGCGGGGGTGGTTGCGGTAGTGGGTCAGGCTCGATTCGGTGGGAGAAACAATCTGAGTGATGCGGAGATGCTCATGGAAGGCTCAGATTGGGCCTAATGCAATGGCAGATGCAGATTTGGTGGCGGGGACACAACAGCAACATGACACGGGTGTGGTGGGAGGAGGAAAGACATGCCTAACATGCAGGGCCCACATGTTAGTGGCCGAGAGGGGATGCAGGAGCAATATTGACTCAGAAAATTTCTTGTAAAATTCCTTGCACTTTTAGAGACTTTTGCAAAAAAAATTCATCAATATTTTATTTGCAAAAATTATTCCTCAAATTTTAATACTCAAAATTCCTTTCTTTTCTTTGAAGAAAATTTTGTTTTCATTTTACTGAAAATTATTTTCTCTTTTACTTTATTCATAACTTTTATTACTTTTATATCTTGAAAATTTCTGGCTGTGACACCACCTCTATTAGTATGTTTGACAAGATGACATATAATAAGGGCATTGGATGGGGAACATAGATAAATGAGAATTTGATATAAGTGATATGTTGAATACTTCTTGACATACTATAGCAAGTTTTCTTGTAGATATGTGTGAAATTAGGTGGTCATGATCATGGTGATTGAACGAGATATAAGATATAGATCACCTAACTAGTTTTCTTACAACAAATATATGTGAAATCAATTTAATGTCGGTGTACTAAATACATGACACCCTCAAATATTGAAATATATCGAAATACATAAATCCTATATATACCATATATTGACATTAGTAGTTGGACATATAGTTTTGTGTATACGTGGGATCATTTGTGTTAGGACAGAAATATACAAACACTTATACATGCATAGAGAGATAACTATTTTTATAGTACAAATTTAGGCACTGCACGATCGTATAATATTCATACATCATATTTGTATATATTTATTTTAATTTACAGAGTTTAATATGTCAACTAGAAGCTCTATTAGTGTATTACTATATTAGATATGAGGTATCTATTAAAATACATCAACAGGATTATGGAATGTCCAAACATACAACAAAACTGATATGACTAAGGGATGACCTCCCTTGGATAACATGGAATTTGAGTCTAAGTACAATGCGTCTATCATATCTTCTTGGATATACACGATACTTAACTCTAATAGTCTCTAACTCCCATAAAAAAATATGTTTGGCTATGGCTATAAGTATACAACCTCTAAAGCGGGTGTTAGAGTTAGAATATTGTCAATCACATTAGACATTACACAATAATCATATCCAATAAACAACAAAGTATTCGATGCTAGATCAAAGCCCCAACCTTTGTCAGATAAATTGGAAGAAATGGCATGATGACAAGACACGGACCATGATGTCCTCATCATTTATCAACCACGCAGGGCGCGATTGACCTCGCGACGAAGGCTGGTTCCTGCAAGCGAATCCAAGAACACAAGCAAGAATAGGAAGAACACGAGTCGAATGCCCAATCACAGATGAACTATGATGAGGAGAGGTTTCACAAACGCCGTTGCAGCAGCCAATCGGTCCGGTGCAAGAGCGGGATCTAAACACACGAGTGTAGATGCAAAAAAAGCAAAACCTAACCCTAATGATGGCTATCATGAATATATAGGGCGTGGGCAGCCTGTAGGAGGTGCACATGACTCGGACTATGGGCCACCACGGCCTCCAACTCAGTACAAGGTCCAACTCGGCCCAATTCTGTCATGCAAGACTGTTTCAGTCACACAAGACGACTCAAAACTCCAAATGAGGTGAAACCAATGCCAAAAGATCCGTCTTCTCCTTAGCTTTCCAGAAAGTCCAAGAATGTGCCAATCGGACTTCATATGAGGAAGTTGCGCCCATTTTAGTGCATGGTGGTTGATGTAGTCCGAACCAGCGAATTATTGACTTCAAATCATCCGCGCGACTCCGTCTTCAACTCCAACTCTCCTATTCCATCTCCCATGTTCCTAAGCAACAAAATATCACTAGTATTCAGTAGCATCCCATCCAAACAGATATTAACATAGTTGCTAAGGAAAGAATTAATCTCATGGTTCAAGCGACGGGCACGGGCGCGCGTGATTGGTCCTTGTAATTGAATTGTAGGTGGAGGCTTCATGTGTGTATCATGTGAAGTGATGTCCTCATCATCCTCCCCCTCTTGAATTGGAGTCATCCTCGACTCAAGCTCATCGTCATCTCCCAAATAGGGCTTTAAATCTAAAATGTTAAATGTGGGAGTAACCCCAAAAGCTGCAGGCAACTCAAGTTTATATGCATTATCATTTATCTTCTCAAGCACACGGAAAGGACCATCAACACGGGGCATCAATTTAGACTTTCTCAAATCAGGAAAATGATCCTTGCGCAAGTGCAACCAAACAAGATCACTCGGTTCAAATGTTATCTCTTTTCTACCCTTACTACCATAAGCACGATATTTCTCATTCATTTTCTCTATGTTTGCTTTAGTAGTTTCATGCATATTAAGCAATAATTCAGCACGTGCAGTAGCATCAAAATTCAATTTTTCAGATGGTGGCAATGGTAGAAAATCAATAGGAGCACGCGGATTAAAGCCATAGACCACTTGAAACGGACTTACCTTAGTAGTGGAGTGTACTGACCTATTATATGCAAACTCAATATGAGGTAGACACTCTTCCCAGAGCTTCAAGTTGGTCTTCAAAACAGCCCTCAACATGGTGGACAATGTACGGTTGACGGCCTCCATTTGCCCATCCGTTTGTGGGTGACAAGTAGTAGAAAACAGCAGCTTTGTCCCCAACTTATGCCACAACGTCCTTCAAAAATGACTTAAGAATTCAGCATCACGATCTGAAACGATGGTATTGGGAACTCCATGCAAGCGTATGACCTCTCTGAAAAACAAATCAACAACATTGGTAGCGTCGTCGCTCTTGTGACAAGGTATAAAATGTGCCATTTTAGAGAACCGATCTACCACCACAAAAATACTATCCCTCCCCCTCTTAGTTCTAGGTAATCCTAACACAAAATCCATAGAAATATCCTCCCAAGGTACACTAGGAACAGGCAGAGGCATATAAAGACCATGTGGGTTTAGACGGGACTTAGCTTTATTGCAAGTAGTGCATCGTGCCACGTAGCGCTCAACATCTCATCTCATCCTAGGCCAATAGAAGTGTGTGGACAGCACATCTTCAGTTTTATTTGATCCAAAATGACCCATCAAACCACCACCATGTGCTTCCTGCAATAACAACAAGCGAAGAGAGCTAGCCGGCACACATAACTTGTTAGCACGAAAAAGATATCCATTATTCAGCACATATTTGTTCCAAGCACGGTCATCCGTACAATTTGCAAAAGCATCTTTGAAGTCCAAATCAGTAGCATACATGTCCTTTAATGTTTCTAAACCAAATATCTTATAATCAAGTTGAGAAAGCAATGTATAACGTCTAGATAAAGCATCGACAATCACATTATCTTTCCCTTTCTTATGCTTAATGATATATGGAAAAGTCTCAATAAATTCTACCCATTTAGCATGTCGTTTATTCAGATTTGCTTGACTACGTATATGCTTCAATGCTTCATGATCCGAATGAATAATAAACTCCTTAGGCAAAAGGTAATGTTCCCAGGTTTCAAGCACACGCACTAAGGCATATAATTCCTTATCATAGGTAGAATAATTCAACTGTGGACCATGTAATTTCTCACTAAAATAGGCCACGGGTTTACCTCCTTGTAGCAGCACACCTCCTATTCCAAAACCACTAGCATCACATTCTAACTCAAAAGTCTTACCGAAGTCGGGTAGCTGAAGTAGAGGTGCATGTGTAAGGCGATCCTTGAGTGTGGCAAAAGCTTGTTCTTGTGCTTGTTCCCAAGTAAAAGTAACTCCCTTCTTGGTCAACTCATTCAAAGGACCGGCTATGGTTCTGAAATCTTTCACAAAACGCCGGTAGAAACCTGCAAGACCAAGAAAACTACGTACATGTGTGATAGTTTGAGGTTGCGGCCAGCTGTTGATTGCTTCTACCTTCGCCGCGTCAACCTCAATGCACTGTGAAGTGACAACATATCCAAGAAACACAACTCGATCCGTGCAAAATGTGCACTTCTCAAGGTTACCAAACAATCTAGCCTCACGTAGGACAGAAAAAACAGCACGTAGGTGTTCAACATGTTCAGTGGGAGACTTGCTGTAAATCAAGATATCATCAAAGTATACTACCACAAAACGTCCTATAAAGGGCCGTAGGACTTCATTCATCAAGCGCATGAAGGTACTAGGTGCATTAGTAAGTCCAAAAGGCATGACAAGCCACTCATATAATCCAAACTTTGTTTTAAAAGCAGTTTTCCATTCATCACCTAGTTTCATGCGAATTTGGTGGTAGCCACTACGGAGATCGATCTTAGTAAAGATAATGGCACCACTAAGCTCATCAAGCATGTCATCCAATCTAGGAATAGGGTGTCGATATCGAATGGTGATATTATTAATAGCACGACAATCAACACACATGCGCCAACTACCATCTTTCTTAGGCACCAAAAGAACGGGTACTGCACAAGGACTAAGGCTTTCACGGACGTACCCACGATCAAGAAGGTCATGTACTTGGCGTTGAAATTCTTTTGTCTCCTCTGGATTGGTACGGTACGCTGCAAGATTAGGAAGAGACGCTCTCGGGATCAAATCAATTTGGTGCTCGATGCCGCGTATCGGTGGCAGCCCGGGTGGTATCTCAGCAGGAAAAACATCGTTAAACTCCTGCAAAAGGTCAGTGACTACAACGGGAACAGAGCTAGGAATGTTCGCAAGTGAAAACAGCACGTTCGTGCAAATCAAGCCAGATATCATGGGAGTATCATCACAAATTTCAGCAAAGTCAGTTTTAGTTGCAAGCATGACACGTCCTTTCAGATTAATAACTTGTGATGAAGAAGGAGAAGCAACTTTATCTTTCTATTGCCTCGAAAGCGTTTTAGCTACTTGCTGATTTTCAGAAGGTTGTTTGCTCGTTTGTGCGTCCTTAACATGTTTTTCTTGTTCAAATTTCACAATTTCAGCAGGAGTCATAGGAAGCAAAGTAACTTTCTTTCCTTTATACATAAATGTGTACTTATTGCTCCTACCATGGTGTGTAGCATCAGTATCATACTCCCAAGGTCTACCAAGTAATAGAGAACATGCTTGCATTGGTACTACATCAAAATCAGCAACTCCGAAGTATGTACCAAGGGAAAATATGATGTGAGCAGTTTGTGTTACCTTGACCTTACCGCTATTGTTTAACCATTGCACGTGGTAAGGGTGTGTATGCGCACGTGTGGGAAGTTGAAGCTTAGTTACCATGTCATGGCTCACCAAATTGTTGCAACTACCGCTGTCGATGATGACACGTACACGGCGGTCATTGACGATGAAGAAGGTCTGAAACAGATTGTTCTATTGTGCCCGGTCATCCTGGTCCATGTGAGTGCTCAAAACACATTGTACAATAAGTGCTTCATGGTCAGCAGAGGCATCCGGTGCAAAAACAGCGTCATCATTGGAAGCATCGTAATCTCCTGCAATGTTAGCAGCGAGTGCATATTCATCTTCAACATCACTAGCACTTATATAGCCACCATCTTCCGTAGCAATATAAGCCCGCTGACTAGGGCAGTCCTTCATAACGTGGCCGAATCCTTTGCATCGGTGACACTGGATCGCTGCAGAACGTGCAGTAGAGGCCGCCGAGGAGGTGGGCTTGGCTGGCGGCTTGGATGCTGCAGCTTTGGAGCTCTCAGCTTGGGCTGTAGATGCAGAAGGTGCTGATGTAGCCACCGGTCGAGAAGGTGGTGGTGGTCGCTGCTGCTTCCTACTTGAGCGTGAAGTGGCACCACCAATGTTGGTCCTCATGTTGCGTTGTGGTTGTTGGCGACCCTGCAATTCTTTTTCTACAAGTATAGCAAGGTGGAAAAGACGAGTGATAGTATTGTATTCTTTATAATTAATGATATCCTGAATTTCACGTCTTAAACCACCATAAAAACGGGACATTTTATCCTCATTGTCCTCCTCAATTTCAGCACGCATGCAACCTATTTGCAACTCCTGATAATACTCCTCTACCGATTTATTTCCTTGGTTTAGGCGCTGTAATTTTTTTCTCAAATCACGTTTATATGAAGGAGGAACCCATCTACCACGCATTTGTCATTTTAACATACCCCAATTTTGTGGTTCATTGCCAACCTGAACTATTTCAGCCCACCAAAGAAGAGCATATCCAATGAAGTCACTAGTAGCTAAGCGCACGCGGTGGATAGCAGGAACCATGTGAACATTAAATTTTTGTTCGACCGACATCTCCCAATCTAAATATGCATCTAGATCATAGGTGCCAGCAAAATGAGGTACTGGAAATTTTACCTTGGAGTAGGGGTCATTGTTCCTGCGGTTGTCATTGTTTCCTCGTGGATGGCGGTTGTGGTGGCCGCCCATACCTTGACGATTGAACTGAAAGCGATGACGTGCAGCCTCGTCAGGGTCAATGCCATTGTTCTCGGCATCAGATAGGTCGTCTTCCTCCTCAACATGGTCGTCGTCGGCTTGTGCAGCAAGCAAGCGTGTCTCCAGGGCAGTCATCCGGTCCACTAGGTCAGCCACAGTACGCGCGAGACATTCGATGGAGTGTTGGGTCTACCGCTGAGACTCTAGTAAAGCACGTCGTGAGACACAGTCATTAAAATCAGATGGAGGGGTACCGTTGTTATCTGCCATGTTAGTGAAAAGACAAAACAACAAAGAATAATCCTTGTGGAAAGCAACTAGGTGGGGTGGTGGGTGTGTGGTGGAAGCAATCCGTCAAGCGCCTTACCCACACTTGCAAGTGTTCTTACCACGCCGCAGTGAGGTAACCGGCCTACAGGTGACGAACCAAGTGAAGGGTGGTGGGCGATTGCAAGATATGAACCTGTCCTGACCAAGTGAAGGTGTAGCTTGGAAGGCAAAGTAAGTAGCAAGGAATAGCGATAGTAATAACAGTTAAACCAAGTTCAATAAGTGTTCCCTAGTACTCGTCAAAGTTGCTGGTCTAAGTGCTCCCAAGGTGAAATTCAAGCAATAGAGGGAAACTATGTGCCCAAAACTCAAGTGGAGGTAGAACAAGGTAGCAAACGACAGGACCAGTTCTCTTTTGCTTCTCTACTTCTCGTTTCTTTTTTTCACTATATTTTTTTGAACAAGGATGACAATAGATGCAACCACAAAAATTGGCACCTGCAACTGAGGTGGGATGTGGTTCACAGAAATTCAACAAGTTCTCTGAACGACGTGCAAAAACTCGACCAAGAACACAAACTCAACAAAGCTAAAAACTGAAATTAAAATCGCAAGGCACAAAGGGGTTCTCGGTGGGGATTTTTTTGTGAGGGTTTTCTGGACTCTAGGTAAAAATAAAAGAAGATTGAGATTACCTAACGGGAAACCTGAGCTCTGATACCAACTAATAGGGGGATTGTTCCCGATCTTCCACTAGGTAAGGATAACTTGGATTGGTGGAGAATCTCGACGTTGACGATCCAAGGCTCCGGTCCGACGGATCAAAAACTTTCAATCGCTACACCACCGTCTCCGTTGGTTATCAACCACGTAGGGCACGATTGACCTCGCCATGAAGGCTGGTTCCTGCAAGCGAATCCAAGAACACAAGCAAGAACAGGAAGAACACGAGTCAAATGCCAAATCACAGATGAACTATGATGAGGAGAGGTTTCACAAATGCCGTTGCAGCAGCCAATCGGTTCGGTGCAAGAGCGGGATCTAAACACACGAGTGTAGATGCAAACAAAGAAAAACCTAACCCTAATGACGGATATCGTGAATATATAGGGCGTGGGCAGCCTGTAGGAGGTGCACACGACTCGGACTATGGGCCAACACGGCCTCCAACTCAGTACAAGGTACAACTCGGCCTAATTCTGTCATGCAGGACTGTTTCAGTCACACAAGACGACTCAAGACTCCAAATGAGGTGAAACCAATGCCAAAAGATCTGTCTTCTCCTTAGCTTTCCAGAAAGTCCAAGAACGTGCCAATCGGACTTCGTATGAGGAAGTTACGCCTATTTTGGTGCATGGTGGTTGATGTAGTCCGAACCAGCGAATTCTTGACTTCAAATCATCCGTGCGAGTCCGTCTTCAACTCCAACTCTCCTATTCCATCTCCCATGTTCCTAAGCAACAAAATATCACTAGTATTAAGTAGCATCCCATCCAAACAGATATTAACATAGTTGCTAAGGAAAGAATTAACCTCATGGTTCAAGCGACAGGGGCGGGCGCGCGTGATTGGTCCTTGTAATTGAATTGTAGGTGGAGGCTTCATGTGTGTATCATGTGAAGTGATGTCCTCATTAGACCAAGTTTGGGACGGTTGTTGGTTTTTCTCCTAGTGAAACAAGTGTCGAATATACTCAAAGGAAGGTAGAGTGTGAACGCCATGCTCATGCCGAATAAGGGAACTAAAGAAACAATCCAATCAAAATTCCTCCATGGCTTCAACGACTAAAATGTAGATGCGGAGACCATTTCCACGTAAAAACTTCTATGATAGGGCAAAATTTCAGAAGAAGATACTTTATTTGTCCTAATACCGACGATGACATAGTGGTAAGCTCCCACAGAACAACAGAATGCATTCATGAATCAACATATCTATCAAATTGAATTAATACTTCCAACAATTTATTTCACTAGGGAAATTTGAGATTGTGCGGGTTCACATCATGGATGGACACTGCTAGTTTACCAAATGAAGAGGGCCTATAAGAGAGGTTGAGATAACAGATAAGTACATGTGAAGAAATAAAGAGCATCATCTCATGGGTGAGCATGCTAGCTTAACCTAGAGAACCAATAGACTAGGTATCACAAAGTGGTCAGAAGGACTCAAGTGCAACTACAGCGACCATTGCCTACTGATGATGTCTTTCAAATGAGAGACCTAGGGAAGAAGAAAATTTGTCTACCTGAACATAAATGATGACTTCATAGTATGTGTGAATACCAACACATATTATTTTTACCACTGTTTAGTTTTTGTGATATCGTAATGTTAAAGACAAGATAATATAAGGAGGTGTGCCTTCTATAGATGGGTATACACGACAACATCAACCTATGAACATGGAAGGACACTGAAGGAAAAATTTGAATCAAGTTGAGGCAAGAAAGAAAGAAACAATTCATATTAAAACAAGACAACACAGAACACATCATTAGGAAAAATCTCTTCACTATAAATAAACGCTTCTAATTTGTAATATTCAAACAACATGGTATGCTGTAGTTGTTGGAATATTAGGCAATTTTATGATTAATTTCTGAATCATATAAATCATGGCACCCATAATAATTACCATGAACAGATCTATCATACTAGTATGCATGAAGTCAACAATCATGATTTCGCAAAGCATGATTAATAACCATACAAAGGGGTAGCACACATACTGTACATTATTTGAAGAAGAATCCACGGTTGGGACATATATGCTTCTGTTGGTGTTGGATCATAGCACCCAATAGAAACCGACAGTAGACATAGACGGAAGATGCACCATGTTCACGAACTTGAGCAGTCACACGGAGCGCTTCTCAAAAACCTTATTCGTCCTCTCCCGGTGCATGATCTGAAGGACGACTGGTTTCGAATACATGCTTTCCCGTTCTCAGTGCACACCGGTAGACGGAATGGAGTAGTCTACAACGGCAACACAACAGAGAGAAGAGATAAACAAACCCTAGCTCGGTTCTATTGTATTTTTTCACATCATGATTTGGCCAGATCTACAGGTATTTATAATCTAAGGATGTGTGCCTTCTATAGATGGGTATACACGACAACATCAACCTATGAACATGGAAGGATACTGAAGGAAAAAATTGAATCAAGTTGAGGCGAGAAAGAAAGAAACAATTCATATTAAAACAAGACAACAGAGAACACATCATTAGTAAAAATCTCTTCACTATAAATAAACGCTTCTAATTTGTAATATTCAAACAACATGGTATGCTGTAGTTGTTGGAATATTAGGCAATTTTACGATTAATTTCTGAATCATATAAATCATGGCACCCATAATAATTACCATGAACAGATCTATCATACTAGTATGCATGAAGTCAAAAATCATGATTTTGCAAAGCATGATTAATAACCATACAAAGGGGTAGCACACATATTGTACATTATTCGAAGAAGAATCCACAGTTGGGACAGATATGTTTCTGTTGGTGTTGGATCATAGCACCCAACAGAAACCGACGGTAGACATAGACGGAAGATGCACCGTGTTCACGAACTTGAGCAGTCGCGCGGAGCGCTTCCCAAAAACCTTATTCATCCTCTCCCGATGCATGATCTCAAGGACGACTGGTTTCGAAGACATTCTTTCCCGTTCTCAGTGCACGCCGGTAGACGGAATGAAGTAGTCTATAGCGGCAACACAACAGAGAGAAGAGATAAACAAACCCTAGCTCGGTTCTGTTGTATTTTTTTACATCATGATTTGGCCAGATCTACAGGTATTTATATGGGAGTAACCAGATCTTGTGTCATGATCATGAGCTCAATCAAGCCAGTTTCTACATAACTATCTCCTGTAAACTTCTCCATGATCCCAAATAATCGGAACAAAAAAAGGAAAGACCGCATCCCCATAAGGCAAGGAGTCAGATTCTGGGAACACGTGGTTGGATTCGGCAAGACAACCCCTGAATATCGAGTCCCGACTCAGATCAAGCACTTGGCTTTGCTGACCTCGACTCCCAAGTCTGACTTCCGACCACTCGGTATTACTTTTCTTGACTTAGGCCTTTGAGATTTATTGAGGAATTTCTAAAATATTCATATGAGTCTATCTCAAAATTCCAGCAATCCCCCACCAGATCTCAAATGCCCATTTGAAAATTTTTCTGATTCTTTCTACTGTTTGATATACTAGCATTTCGGTGAGGACTGTTAAATTGAACTTCCACCTAGAATTTCAAGCTACACTCATTCACAACTTTAACAATGGACTATGCCTTGAATTGTAAGTTTTCCACGAACAAGTTTCACTTAGAGCCTTAACTAGTACTCGGTTTCCAATAGCCTACCCCTCGGGTGGAGCATATGCGTCGTACTCCCTGGTCTCATAATGAGCTTACTAGAGATCACCAAAGTCTCGTGGACTGCGATGTTAGACAGTCAGGCTCATATAGGTTTATTCTTTCAAGAATACTCTACAAGATAGCATCTTCGCTAATTAAAGCTAACATAATACATTAAGGCATAAAGTCAACCCACCTTATAGTATCTAAGAGTATTGCATCTTAGAGAGGTTTAGGAAACAATAATAACTCTCCTTGGTTAACCAATAGCTTATTTTTCCTAGGTCCTAATTCATAGGATCTTCGATCACATAGGTTAGGTTACCACTATGGCCACTCATATGGGTCTCACTCCCATCTCCCTCGATGCATTTTCTATCACATTACGTGATAGTCCTTTTGTAAAGGGATCTGCCAGGTTTTTGTCTATTTGAATATAAAAGCACACTTATTACTCTAGAGTTTCTCAACTTCTTGATCGACTTCAATCATCCTCTAACACGTCTTGATGACTTCGCATTATCCTTGGCACTGTTCACCTTGACTATCACAACTTGATTGTCACAGTTCATAAGGATAGCCGACACTGGTTTTTCAACCACGGGCAAGTCCATCAATATTTCACGTAGCCACTCTACCTCTACAGTTGCTGTATCTAAAGCAAAAAGTTCTGCTTCCATAGTTGACCGTGTCAAAATGGTCTGTTTGCAAGACCTCTATGATATTACACCACCTTCAAGGGTAAACACATACTAGTCATGGCATAAATCTTGTCAGCATCAGATATCCAGTTCGAATCACTATATCCCTCAAGCACAACGGGGTGCCCAGAATAGTGAATCCCATAACTCATAGTACCTACTAGGTAGCGCATAACCCTTTCAAGTGCATGCTATCGATCACTATCCAGGTTTGACATGAACCTACTCAATTTGCTCACAACAAATGATATGTCGGGTCTCGTTGCGCTTGCTAGGTACATGAGTGAACCAATTTTCTTAGAAAATATCAGTTGACCTTTGGCAATTTTCTTGTTCTTTTGAAGTATCACACTGGGATCATAAGGTGTTGGAGAAGGCTTGCTCTCTTTATAGCTGAAACAGATCAAGACCTTTTCAACATAATGAAATTGTGAAAGTGCAATCCCATTCTCGTCCTTATTCAGTTTGATGTTAAGAATAACATCAGCTTCTCCTAGATCTTTCATATCAAAACTCTTTGATAGAAATGACTTGACCTCATTGATCGCATCAATGTTTGTGCCAAAAATTAGTATGTCATCGACATACAAACATAATATAACTCCTTCACCCCCACCATGTTGATAGTATTCACATCTATCAGCCTCATTTATGACAAAGCTCGCAGAAGTTAGAGTTCTGTCAAACTTCTCATGCCATTGCTTAGGTGCTTGTTTTATGCCATACAAAGACTTTAATAATTTATACACCTTACTCTCTTGGCCCTTCACTACAAACCCATTAGGCTGATCCATGTAGATCTCCTCATCCAACTCCCCATTTAAGAAAGTTATCTTTACATCCATTTGATGAATGATAATACCATATGAGGCTGCCAGGGAAAGCAATGATCTGATTATGGTTAGTCTAGCAACAGGTGAATAAGTATCGAGAAAGTTTCTGCTTTCTTTTTGTATGTATCCTTTGGCCACAAACCGAGCCTTGTACTTCTCAACTGTACCATCAGGACTAAGCTTCTTCTTGAACACTCACTTACAACCCACAATTTTGCAACCATATGGTCGTTCAATCAGTTCCCATGTACCATTAGATAGAATCGAGTCCATCTCATTATGGATAGCTTCTTTCTAATCATCTGCATAAGGGGATGCATATGCCTCGGTAATGGTAGTAGGAATGTCATCCACAAGGTACACAGTGAAATTGTCACCAAAGGATTTTGAAACCCTTTGTCTCTTACTCCTTCTAAGAGCTTCACTATCATCCTCCTCAAGAATTTCCTCAAACTGATTATGTTGTTCAAAAAACTCGAAATTAATCGATGCAACACATTTAGGAATTATCTCAGTAGAATATCTAGCAATGTTATGCATATCTTTCAAAGGAAACACATTCTCAAATAATGTTGCATCACATGATTATAAAATAGTATCACCATGCATATCATGCATCTCTGTTTTTACTACCAAAAATCTATATGTCATACTCCTTTGATCATAGCATAGAAAGATACAATCCACTATCTTATGTCCCAACTTGCGTTTCTTCACGATTGAAACATTGACTTTTGCCAAACATCCCCATGTGTGCATGTAAGACAGTGATAGTTTTCTCCCAATCCATGTCTCATATGGAGTTTGTTCTTTATTCTTGTTAGGAACTCTATTTAGGACGTAAGTCACGGTTAATAGAGCCTCCCCCACCATGCCTTTGATAAACCAACAGTATCTAACATGCGTTAGTGTGCAATTTTTCCTCTTGGCAATCCCATTCGACTCGGGCAAATATAGAGGTATCCTCTCAAGAATAATATTGTGTTCCTCACAGAGTTCATCAAATATTTTGGGAAAAAATTCAACACCCTGATCAAACCTTAAATGTTTGATCTTTCTCTCTAGTTGATTTTCAACTTCGGATTTATAGACTTTAAAGTAGTCTAATGCCTCATCCTTAGTTCGCAACAGATATACATAACAAAATCTAGATGTAACATCAATAATGTTGGGGAATGGGGAAGCCATGCTAGCTGACAATTTCAAAATTTTGCCTCAAAGCCCAAGAACCATGCACATGAGGGATCATGAATCGATACCTTCTATCACGAGACGCACTAGGTGTAGCAGAAGAAGATGTAGGGGAAGTGCGTCCTAGACTATCCTCACCACGAAATGGCCGCTCCTCGGCAATCCAATCAGTGAAGATGTCATAGTTCACGTCAAGAAGCCCACGAGCGCCGCTATTGGAGCAGCGCCTCCATGGTATCCACACGTACAGGGATGAGATCCTTCCCACGTCGGCGTGCAAGCACCGCTCGTGAGAAATGGTAGAATCCTCAATCTCAACTCTTGAGATAAAGAAAGGGAGTGTAGGAGTTCTTGGTGGCTAGTATTTAGATCTGATCTAAACTATCAATAACTTCACTTCCAAGACCTCCTCCTCCTCTCTTTATATAGAGGTGAGAGCCCTGGTCTCAAACAATTCGAGACCCAACAGATCCAATCTGTTACGTCTGTTGATAGCAAAAAATGGCATTAATGGTCAAAATTGTCAAAATATCACTTTTTGGTAATTTGGGCCGAAAATGTGCCAAGAGCTGGCAAAGGCCGGTCAGACTGGCCCAACTAGAATCTGACTCCAATTAGCTGATTTCAGGGTATTTTTATTCCTAATTAATTTTGGATGACTTGGAACCCGTGTATAATTAAGATTAGACCCCAGACACTCATGACCAACATCTATAGATAGAGGCAGGGCCGATTCAAGGAGACCCCCTGTTATAGCAATTGTGTTAGCTACAACAGGTTTTGTGGAATATCATGTTTAGAGTGAACCTCGAAGGGTTCTTATAGAGAGAGACATAATTTATACTAGTTTGGGCCTCCCTGTAGGGATAATAGCCCTACATCCAGTTCATAGTGGATTTGGCATAGTTTTGCCTCTGCTACTTCTAAATATTACAAGGGCATGGCCCTGCTTTTATAGGCATGCAGGCTAAAGGAAAATACCCAATTGCCCTCTACAAGCTATAGGCTTTATAGGGGCAAAAAGGGAAAAAGGCTAGACTAATGTACATGCAACTTTATAGCTTTACAGACGTGGCAAATAAACGTCACTTCTGAAGCATACCAGGGACGAAGGGGCCCCGGTATGGATTTACACTGTAGTGAAGTTGGGATATTTCTTCTGGTTCAAAGTACTTTCCGAAATCCTGCATGCGGAGGTAGCTGAGGAGACTCCGAAGGGCGCTACGAAGTGCACTCCGAGGAAGGCTCTGAAGGGCACTCCGAAGTGGACTCCAAAGAGCACTCCAAAATGGGCTCCGAACTTACTCTTCGAAGAGGCCTCCGAAGGAAACCAGAGGGGTCCCGGATGTTTAACTCCGGAGTGCTCCGGAGGGAGACCGGAGGCTGGACTCCACAAGGCTCCGAAGGGAGCCTGGAGACTAGACTCCAGAGGGCTCCGGAGGGAGCTCAGAGGCCAAGTCTAGCTGCTGCTTGGAATTAACTTCGTCAGGAGGGAATTTGCTTCGTCTTAATCCTTCGACAGTGTCAAGCTCTGGGTTCGAGGCCTTCGAAGGCTGACGTCATTTGGCCCCTGTTCAAGGGAAAAATAATTCCCCCAATAGTATCCCCTCGCACGCAGCCCTTCAGAGCGAAGGGGTGTGCGTGCCTCGGGACAAATGACTTGGAGTAAATGTAGCTTCATAGAAGGCAGGCCTTCGGAGCTTTGACCGAAGGGTGGCTTTGACTTGCGCAGGCAATAAATGCCTGTTCAGATTGACGGGGCGCCCTTGGGGACCTCAAGCGACCCCGCAACGGTCAGAAAACTAACCGTTGCAGCGCAGGGGCGGGGGGCGATGGTTTGCTTCAAATTCACCCTAGGCCCATCTATCATAGACTGTGGAGGCCGGGGTAACTGGTGAAAAAACGCTTCAGTGCGGGGTCCGTGGTCGTTTTTTACACCTATAAAAGGGGTTTACCGCACCACGACTCCGCCCACGCTCTCATTTTCTTCCTGCTCCAACTCCCAGCATCCTTCGCCCTCTTTTCTCCACCTTTAGCTTCGCGTGTAGCCGGCTTCACAACACCTCAGTTCCCTTTGCATCGAAGCCTCACAAGATGCCGAAGAAGGCTGTGACGAAGAAAGCCTTGGCCCTAGGTGCGAGTTCGAGCTCCCTCCAGGCTCAAGCGGCGGCAGCGAAGCCTGCAGCGAGGCACTTAGGGCCAAGGGACCTTCGGTCACCATCAGACAAGTTTGAGCAAACACTGGAAATGAAGGTTTCAGCTTCGACGGAGGAGTCTGTTCAAAGAGTCTGCGAGGGGAGGATTTCCAAGGGGATCCAGCTCCGGGTGCCTGAGATGTCAGAGACCATCTCGAGGCCTCGGACTTATGAGGTCGTTCTTTTCGAAGCTTTCTTCGAGGCCGGCCTCAAACTACTTGGCAGTGGACATGTTGAGCGAAGTGTTGAAGGCATACAACTTCAAGCTCCCTCACTTGTCTCCGAACGCCGTGGCAAGGCTAGCGATTTTCGAATGGGCCATGAGGGCTAAAGGCTACGAGGGGCGCTCGGATGTCTTCGTCATCCTCCACGATGCGAGCTGCCAGCCGAAGCGGAGGGAAGGGGCAAACCGCATGGAGAGGGCCTTGGCCTTTGGGAGCACCAACTTCCAGCTCCAGAAGGAGTTCCAAAATGACTTCCCAGTGAGGGTTGTAAACAATAAGTGGTACTCAATGTGGGACCAAGAATGGTTCTACGCTTCAGTGGGCGTGGACTCCCCCCTTCGGAGTACCAACGCACATATCTCCTACTGACGAAAAGGCGTGGTGAAGGTGAGCCGTGAAGTCCTTCGGTCGAGGATCCTGCTTCTATGGAGGGTGGCTTCGAGGATGAGCATGAGGGACTTAGCCAAAGAGTTCATCACCCTTCGGTTCAGCCCCCTCGCGCTCTCTTGGCCAGAGAACTTGTTCCAACCTTTGGGCTCGAAGGGCCCGAGTGAGGTGTCGGCGGATTGCCTTGGTAAGACTTCGAAATTCTTTATCTTCATACTTCGCACAATTAACTTGTGCTGATTTGAAATCTTGATGAAGCTGTTTGCGACGTGTGGCCTCCAGAAGAGGCGATTTTGGTCGCAGAGTGTGTTGTTGGGGCTCCGACACCTGAGGAGCAAGCTCGAAGACTTGCTTTGGTGGGGTCTTGGGAGCACTGGAACTGAGTGTGGACCTGGCTCAGCGTCGAACGGGTCCAAGTGCTTCCAGACTTCGCTAGCTCAACACCTTCGGTGAGCGGCTCCAAAAGGAAAAGGGTGGATGACGAGGAACCCGAAGCCTCGAGGGTTTGCTCGGAGCCCTTGGCGGATGATGCCCTTACTACGACGGAGCATGCGGCCGAGGACCTCGAGGTCGAAGCGAGGCCAGCAGATGCTCTGGTGGGAGCAACCGAAGTGGCAGCGCCAGAGACTGCGGTGGCGACCCCTTCGAGTGTGGGAGTTGGGGCTCAGCCCTCGCTATGAAGGGACTAGGGAGTGCACATTGCTCCTGCCTCCTTCAAGGACATCTCCTCAGACGAAGGTAAACACTTGATCACACTTCTCTTTACATTCATGTATATTGACTTGTCATTATCTTTAGATGCTGGTGGCGGCGCGAGGCTCATCATGTCGAGGCCTGAGGGGACCTCCGACGGTAGCGGGAGTAGCAGTAGTAGTTTGGAGTCCGAGAGCTCTTCGTCCGAAGAGGATGAGGGGGACAACTGCGGCGAAGGAGTCCTTCAGGAGCAGG
Organism: Zizania palustris; assembly: GCA_019279435.1. Lineage (NCBI taxonomy): Eukaryota > Viridiplantae > Streptophyta > Magnoliopsida > Poales > Poaceae > Zizania > Zizania palustris. Next base: position 45,232,427 of record JAAALK010000079.1, read on the forward strand.
CCTAAGAGGTCATCGAAGTAGTGGGCCGAAGCCCGACTCCATCGGAACCTGCGCTGGAGGAGCCCGTGACGGAGATGGTGCGACCTCTGCTTCTGAGGGGACCCGTGACGGAGGCAGCTATCCACTCATTCCACGAGTGCTGTGTTGCTATAGGGGAAGGAGGCTTGGTGGCACAACTTAGCCGCTCAAGCCCCATCGACCTCTTCGCAAATGCCCACGAAGCCATCATCTAGGTGAGCGAATCTTCACACGATCTTCGAGTCAAACTTGCTTTTTTACTCAACACTTAGGATTTTCTTGAACCTTTTCAGGCCTTCGCACTGAATGCCGCAGCAGCAGCCTTCGTGAATCATCGGATGACCCTTCTAGCGGAGGAGAGGGACACCCTTCGGTGCCAGGCTTCGGAGGAGGCCAAGAGGCGAAGGCAGGCCAAAGTAGCGGCTGAAGCGGCGAGGTCTGAGGCAGTCAAGGCGAGAGAAGCCTTGGACACGGAGACAGAAAGACTTCGAGAGGCACTTCGGGCTTCGGAAGAGACCAGGGCGAAGCTAGCGGTGGAGTGTTCTGATCTTCACGCAGCTAGCCACTCCCTGGAAAACGTCGTGGTCCGAGGGGTCAATGAGGCCACCTCGAGCTTGACTGCAGTCCTTGAGCAACTGGGGACCAAGTGCTTGGTCCCAGACTTCAACCCTTAGGATCCAATCGGCGACCACCTCAAGTTCCTGTGGATGGCTGCTGCGACGGCGGAGACATCGATGAAGGGCTTCACACTGATGGCTGGGCGAGTGGCTAGCCAAGGAGTGCTGTAAATACTCCACAAGGTGGGGTGCAACCACCTCGAGGCAGCAACTTCGGTCACACTGGTGGCCTTCGGAGGCCAACACTTGGTTTCACCACCCTCGGATGTCCGTGGAGCATGGCGCCGGCTGCAAGAGCCTTGGAAGGCCCAAGGGTGCGAAGCAGTCCTCAACCTCCAACGAATCTCACGCCTTCGCCAAGCCAGGGCACAAGCCTCGTCAGCTCAGCCTTCGACGTTGAAGCCTCTGCCCCCGAAGGTGTAGACCTCCTTAGGCTTTTGTAATTCGTAGTTGTAGGCTTGTAAACAACTTATCAATTTATTAATAGAAATTTGGGGGGTACTTTATACCTGCCCAGGCTTAGCCTTCAGATGTTGAGCTCGAAGTACTTGAGGATTCTGAAGAGCTTCGCCAGCTTTGGGTGGTGCTCGAAGTAGCTAGGTACGAAGGCCCCCCTCAGTTCAAGCTTCCGAGGGGTCCCAAGGGCGAAGCCATTCCTGAAGTAGCCCAGGAGCTGCTGGCTGCTGTGAAGACAGAGCCTCTTCAGAGTTCCTCCTCCTTGCCAGAGTTAAGCTATTTCGAAGTAGGCTTAAGCGGTGAGGGGGTGCAGCCTTCGGGTACAACCTTAACAGGCGACGAAGCCCTAGACTTCTCTACCTTCGATTTGGCACCACCTTCATCTTAGACTTGGACCAACCTGCAAGGCTAAAGACGAGGTCTGCGGGCTTCGGAGTGTGGATGGTCGGGCCGCGGGATATCAGTCTCCGACGGGGCTTCGTCCAGCCGAGGGGGCCCTTCCCGGAAGAAGAGCAAGCGATGGTCGAACATGTCAGGGCCTCGAGCTCGCTTTTTCTTAGGCTTAGATACATATTACTCGTAATTTTGTTTTCGAAGTGTATTTGTAACATACTTCGTTATTATCATTCAATGAATGAGATTTTTTGCATACTTCGTCTGCATGCTTCGCATGAGTTGAGTGTTTCGAACGTTTAGCTTGTCACGCTCATACTGTGCATTTCATTCGCACACTTCGCATACATACCTCGGTCCCTGTAACACCCCAAATTTTCAAAGAAATAAAAATATCAATTAATCTATTTTCCTGGAATTATTTGTTTTAGAAATACCTTTAATGCCCTCCTTAACATTTTTTTGAACTAGAACCTAGATGAAATAACCAAACCAGGGGCTAGAAAATTTTTTATATGATCCCAAGGCCAAGATATATTTTTGAGAATTTTTACAAATTTTTATCAACCTTGGAAGTAGCCCAAATATTTTAATCCATTTTCTGTAATTATTTTTAATCAGAAAAGCATTTAAACAGTAACGGTCCCTCTCCCTCCCTTTCTCTCTCTCCTGGCCGGCCCAGCCCATTACTCCAGCGCGCCTCGGGCTGACACCCGGATCCCGCTTGTTAGCGAGCCCCTCTCTCCTCGCGCACGCCCGACCACCCGACCTCACCTATCGGCGCTAACCGGCTCCCTCCCTCGGCCGACCCCGACCCCACTCGTCAGCCACCGCACCCGTACGCTCGTGCCCGTTGACCGCCTTGGCCCACCTGTCGGACCCATCGTCCACCTCGCGCCACCGCCCCCAAACCTCGCCGACCGAATCAATTTCCCTCGGATCCGCCTCGCCGCCCCCTCTCCCATTAAATTGGCGCCATAACTCGGTCCCCCGCGTTCGGCCGACCGTTTCCCCTCGTTAAACCTCGCGATTACGCCCCAGGATCGCGCTGCGCGTGCATGGCCGAGCCCTCACCGGCGAGTTAAAGTTCTCCCTCGGCTTTCCTTGCATGTGAGCTCCTTCGACACCCCTATTTAACCCCCTGGCCTCCACCGCATTCGACCCCCACGACAATTCGCTGCGAGATCAAACAAAGCGCCCATAGCACTCTTTCTAATGCCACCCCGCCACCCCTACTCCGGTCACCGCTCACCGTCGCGGTGACCTCCTCCATCCTCGCCGACCACACTATTGTGACCGCAAGGACCTCACCGACCTCGGCTACCCCTCTGCCGTCGACGAACCTCGCCGGAACACCATCGCCGACAAGGGACCCGAACCACTCCGCCGTCTACCCTCGTCACCGGCCGCGCCCCGTCGACCTCTCGCCTCGCCTAAGGTACCCCCGTGATCCCCTAGGCGTCCTCTTTCTGTTTCTAGGCTTAGCTAGGACCGCCGTCGCTCGCCGTGGCCTCTGGCCCGCTCGCCGTTGCCAGAGAAGACGACCGGCACGGGCTGAGTACCCGTGCCGTGTCGGATCTAATCACGGTCGTGCGATCGCGATCGGACGATGCCGGTATTCTCCCGTGCATGATTTAATCCACACTGTTAGATCTTGGTGAAGCGTTACGTTTTAATCTGGGTTGTTTGCTAGATTTTAAATCCTGCGTCGCATCTGGACCGCACGATGCGTACCAGTTCAACGTTTTAATCTCAGCCGTCCACGTCATTTTAACTCCCCCGCCTCGCCCGTGACCGCCCGATCACGATCCAATGGTGGATCTCGATCCAGCACATGTGCACAGTGCGCGGGTGCGCGGTGGACTCAGCTCACCGTGGACCGACGCCTGTATTTGAATTTAATTTAAATTCCAGAAATGATTTTTAAACTTCTAAAATTCATATCTTGCGCATTTGAACTCCAAAAATTACCATTTCAATTCCAGAAAATTTATAATTTTATCCTCTACATGTTAATATAATAAAAACAGTATGTTTACTTTGGACATTTCATGTTTATTTAATAAAATATCCAAATGCCCTTTAAGGAAAATTTCAAATTTAATTATTTGGATTTCAGCAAAATTTATCTTCATTCTTTTCCTGTTAATAGAATGGAACCACTAAGTTTTCTCTGAACCTCTTATTTTAAATTAGTTAGAAAACTTATAATAAGATTATTCACAATTAAAATCCCTTTTATAAAGGACCATATTTCATTATAGTTCATTTTAAATATCCATAAAATGAATTTCAGAAACTTAACACCTTTATTTTCCTTAAGTTAACCTAAACAAAACCTTTATGCTTGTTGTGTGATTTTTGTATTGTTTATTGAATGTTGTGTATGTTATTCATGTTAAAAAGACTACGACGCCGCCGAGGAGCCGGAATATTTTCCCGAAGTTCCTCCCTCCCCTTTCGCTGAACAAGGCAAGTCACCAAACCAAATTTTTGAGCATATTGAACCCATGTTTTACTAAACTATCGCTAAAACACATAGGATATACATGCATTAGTCAAATGAAACCCTTACAATATATTTATTAGGATCCCCCGACCTTGATGTGCAACCCAAGCCATGCTATCTAGCCTAAAATCCTTGTCACCATATGATTAGTATTATTAGCTAGTGTCCAATGTATTGACACGATTGCTATAGGATTAAAAATGAGTCGTAGCGATTGGAATCTACTATATGATCCCCGTTATTCTTATCTCTGGAATGCTGTTGGTGATAGAGTTATGGTTGAGAGTGTATGCATGGTGGGTTTCGGGTGCAAGCTAGGGCATTGGTCGGTAGCACCCGAGGCACTATAAGGACTGGTCTGCGGGATACGTTGCAATACACTTCCGTACTAACCACAAGTCTAATGGGTATGTCCTAACTAAGGTATGGAGTGTTCCAAACCGAGGCCACCACTTGGAGATGGGTCAAGCAGCACCAGCGGGTGGCTTGTACCGACGTGGCGCAAAAGGGGGTGCGACGTTAGCCGGGATGAGGCCCGGCGCGCCGGCGAAACCTAGAGCAGGTGGTTATCGCTTGGAGCATTTCATGCTGAGGTTTTGGCACGAGTTCCCGTGGTATGGGTCATCTCATTACACTTTGGTGTTTGGGATGAGTGCGTGCCTTGTGGGTACAGTAGTACATCTCTGAACAGAGTCATAAATCTTTTCGAAAAGCCGAGCCCACGGTCAAGGGCGGGTTGCGTGACATCCCACAGTTAGATTACATTGAATATGTATGTGCATGATGGTAACATGTAAGGACTGTTGTGCGAGGAGGAAAAACGTACTCCTCGAGTTAGATGGTATTATTGATGTTCATGTTTACTATTTCCGCATGACAAAATTTGACTACACTAAATGCAATAATTGAAAAATGTATTTTTCCGCACTTTTAGCCATTATCCTTCCTTTGTTATTACCTTGCATTATTATCTGCATCTGCGGTGGCTTGTTGAGTACTTTTTGTACTCATACCCGTTGGACACACCATTTAGAGGATACCTACTACGAGGATGGTCTGGAGTAGCGACCCAGTCAAAAAGAAAGATCTTGAAGAAGGCGTTCGTCATGCAGTTTATTTTTATTATTGTTTTTATTTAACTCTGATGTAATAATATGGTCTGCGTACCATGAATGCTTATCGTATGTACGATTGTCGCATGATGAACCTCTTGTATTATTGTTTTTCTTTGGAAATTCAATAATGTTCCGATTTCGATAAATCGGGGCGCCACAGTGCCCCCTTGCGCATGGTGGCTATGGACTTAGTTGTTGCCGGTGCGAGCAATTAAAAATGCGAAGGGGTGCGCCTTTTGGTGGCTTCAAACGCTTATATCGCATTGGTCGAAAGCCTCTTTTAGGCTTCAAATGCTTTAATTTGAAGCGAAGCAAGGCTTCAGCGTGCTCAAATTAAGTGAAGCATGGCTTCAGCATGCTTGATTTTGGATAGTATGCGCGAGTAGGTCTCCGAAGCACATTTAGATTTTTGGCGAAGCATGACTTCGGTTTGATTAAATCTTAAATTAGATTTTTATATGCGAACAAGGCTTCGGAGTGTGTTTAGATAGCGAAGCAAGGCTTCTGAGCTTGATTCTGTAATGAGAATGGAATGGGTGGTGTGGATTTCACCGAACCTGTGATAGTGTGAGCCACCTTCGACTCTGAGCCACCTTCGACTCTAGGATGCTTCAGGTATGGAACCCAGAATCCCTGGACGCATCGGGCCAATGGCCCGAAGTCCTTTATGTTACTGCTACGGGCCTGGAGGCGCTGTGTAGTCTTCGGAGGAGCGCTCCAGTTTAAAATAGATCAAAGTAGTGCTTTGGTCCTCATCAATACAAAGCGGTAACCTCGATTCTTAAAAGAACGAGGCCTTGACTTCGGATCTTGATAAGGACACATCAAAACTTCAGTTTTTAACAAAGAGAAGCAAGGCTTCAACAATCAATAGAACGAAGCGAGGCTTCGGGTTTAAATAAAGTGAAGCGAGTGCTTTGGATTTAATAAAATGGAGCAAGGTTCGGGGGTTTAATAGAATGAAGCTAGGTTCAGATTCTTAGTAGAACGAAGCAAGGCTTCGAGCTGTGCACATACCTCGGGAGACTTGAGTTGGTCCGGAAATCGAGCGGCTTCGCGCAATTGAAGAGCTTGCCTCGTAGCCCCTTGGGCTTCGGAGATCTTCGACGCGCGTCTGGAGCTCCTTGTCGAAGGGTGCACTCTGAGGCACGGGGAGTGGTGGAAGGCGAGAAAGGCCTTCGAGCTGCACTCGAAGCCCCTTGCCGAAGGGTGCGCGTAGTCATGGGACTTCGAAGCTCCCCCCTCAAGCGTACTTCGAGATACAAGCAGTGGCAGAGAACTTAGATTTTAGTACTAAGTTCCCCATGGACGGCACCAAATATTGTAGAAATTGCGTTAGCTACAACAGGTTTTGTGGAATATCATGTTTAGAGTGAACCTCGAAGGGTTCTTATAGAGGGAGACAGAATGTATACTAGTTCGGGCCTCCCTGGAAGGATAATAGCCCTACATCCAGTTCATAGTGGAATTGGCATAGTTTTGCCTCTGCTGCTTTTGAATATGACAAGGGCATGGCCCTGCTTTTATAGGCACGCAGGCCAAAGGAAAAGACCCAATTGCCCTCTACAAGCCGTAGGCTTTATAGGGGCAAAAAGGGAAAAAGGCTAGACTATTGTACATGCACCTTTATAGCTTTACAAACGTGGCAGATAAACGCCACTTCTGAAGCATACCAGGGGCGAAGGGGCCCCGGTATGGCTATACACTGTATTGAAGCTAGGATATTTCTTCTGGTTCAAAGTACTTGCCGGAATCCTGCATGCGAAGGCAGCTGAGGAGACTCCAAAGGGCGCTACGAAGTGCACTCCGAGGAGGGCTCCGAACTGACTCTTCGAAGAGGGCTCCGAAGGAAACCGGAGGAGTCCCAGAGGCTTGACTCTAGAGGGCTCTGGAGGGAGACCAGAGGCTGGACTCTGGAAGGCTCCAAAGGGAGCCCAGAGACTGGACTTCGGAGGGCTCTGGAGGGAGCTCGGAGGCCAAGTCTGGCTGCTGCTTAGAATTAACTTTGTTAGGAGGGACTCTGCTTCGTCTTCTTCCTTCGGCGGCGACAGGCTCCGAGTTCGAGGCCTTCGGAGGCTGAAGTCATTTGGCCCCTATTTAAGGGAAAACTAATTCCCCCAACACCCCCCAAAACCCTAATAGATCCAATCTATTATTCCTTGAATCGTACCATTACATTTAATTTACTTTATTGCCCTAGATTCAATTCAGTACATCCATCTTCGTGGGTTTGCGCTGTAATCCCTCCATCCGCCACGTCGTAATCAGTGTAAATCCTTGTTGGTTCTCTCGCGAACTGTCCGTTTCATCCACGTAATGGATTTCTATTGTTTTATCGGTTTTTATCGATGATTCGGTCTTCTGGCTAAATTGCCTTTGATTTTGTGGTGTTTTGCAGTGTGTTCTTCTTCATCTTAATCACCAAGAAGTTCTAGAGCCTTCCTTCACCATCAATGTGATCGCCGGAACCCCAGAGACCATCTCTAGGAGCCGTCGGTCCGACCGGAGGCTACCCGTCGGTCCAACTAGCCTGTGCCGCACCAACATCTGATGCACCGGCATGCAACGGTCTGACTGACGGCACAAGGCCAATCTGACCAGGCCTCACAGGGAACCCCGAGAACGCTCCGCATCAGCGCCGGAGGCCACCCCTGAGAGGTATCCACACCCTATAGTCTGACCGGGCGCAGAACACCATTCTGATCGGCTGGGAGACCGAACCCCCTTCAGTCATCTTCACGACACGCTCCAGGGGCACCCTTCAAAAACCCTAGACTTTGGTCTAATCGGGGTTATACCTCCGGTCCGACCGACCAAAGGCTGGAGGGACCCCTTCGGCCACCCTTCGCGCCATGTGCCGAAGCACCCCTTCGGACGAGCACTCCACACCGCCGGTCTGATCGGTGGCATAGCTTCGGCCTGACTGGCTTCCCTTGGCCAGTCCGACCGCTCAGACCCTCGATTGAACTGGCCCTATTTCGGACGATTTAATTAGGTTTAATTATTTTTAGCTATTTTCTCACACCTTGGTTAATTGAATAATTTTAGATTAATATTATTTGATTGCTTGACGACTCTGTTATTTCCTCACCACTGTTTGAGGATAGTCGGAACATGGCGTCAGCGTTGCGTTATGCTTAGGGGTTTACTCCTAAGTATCCATACATTTTGGATCACCGGATCGACGTCCGTGTGTTTGGTGCACTTTAGTGTCAACACACATTTTGGCGACAATGCTGGGGAAAGACATGCTAAGCACTTCTACATCGATGATGGGTACGCCCACTACATCTACATCAACGGGACCCTCAACGCCGATGAATCTGGTGGGGAGCTCAGAGATCGACGACAACAACATCATCGTCCCCACCCTCGATGACATCTCCGAGGAGGATAGGGCAAAGCTCGAGGCCAAGACAAGGGAGCTACACACTCTTTTTCTTGCCCGCTCACCAAGACCCACGGGGGCTTTGTCAAGTGCGACATCGACGTCCCCGATCCCTCTGGGGCTAAGGTAACACCATCGTCCCCTCGACTGTCCTCCTAGGACATTGAGCAAAAAATAGCCACGTCAGTAGACCAGGTCGTTAGCGCTACTGTTGCAAACCACGTAAAGGCCATGATTGACTCTAAGATGGAGGCTATGTTTAAGAGATTCGGCTTTTCCGAGGCCGCTTCCCCTACTCCCACAGCTAGTGTACCCCTTGTCCATCACATACACAGTCGAACCGATGGGAGTACAAGGAAGACCATAATATCTACGGACACACCATCCATGGCCAAGATGACATGTGGCCCGGTAGGTCAGACTGGCCACTAGGCCGGTCCCACCGGCTATTATGCCCTTAGTCATACCAACCTTATGGCCGGTCAGACCGCCCCTGTCACACACTATGTGCCACCGCCCGCGCCTATGCTACCTTATCCCGTACTGCCCGTACCTCCTGCTCCTAGACATCCGCATAGACCTGATTACATCTCGTATCATGAGCCACCACGAGAGGAGGAGCCGCATGGCCAACACCACGATATACCACCTTGTGTCGCGCCCCCACACGAGAGATGCGCGCTGGCAGGAGGTGTAGATGACTTTGACGAGCGGATTCGTGCACTGTTTAGAGAGTGTGTGGGTTGGACACCCAAGGGTATGGTTAAGGTTTATCACAAGTCGTACCCTGATCACTTCGACGCCATCCCGTATTCGTACGGCTTTAGTGTGCATGAATTTACAAAATTTTATGGTGAAGGTAGTAAGACCACCCTAGAGCACATAGGCCAATTTCTAGTGCAGTGTGGCGAAGCTAGTAGGTCAGATGCGTTGAAGCTTAGATTGTTCTCTCTATCGCATTCCAGCACCGCTTTCACTTGGTTTTCGGCGTTACCGCCGAACTCCGTTCAGACTTGGGTCAGTTGGAGCAGAAGTTCCATGAGTATTTTTATACTGGGGAAATCGAGCTTAGAATTTCACACTTGACATCAGTTAGACAGAAGGCCAACGAGAGTGTCTGTGAGTACGTCAAGCGTTTTAGAGACACTAGAAATCATTGTTTTACTTTGAACATTTCTGGTAGAGACTTGGCCGACCTAGCTTTTAACGGTCTTCACTCCGAGCTTAAGGAGAAACTGGATGGCCAAGATTTCTTTGATGTTAGTAAGGTGCTGCAGAAAGCTCTGGCTCAGGAAAGCAGAGCCAAGAGTAGAAAATTCACTAAAACATTCAAGAAGCCTAAGGCCGAGGTGCACATCATGGAGAACTCCGATGAGGAATTATCGGAGAGCGAGGTTGACTCGACCGATATGTACACTATAGAGTGGACTTGGTCTAGCAAGGCCAAGCCCATTACTTGCACTAAGGTACGACCGTCTCCAACCAAGAGTTGGCCCAACGAGGTGAAATATTCTTTTGATGTTACCAAGTGCGATAAAATATTTGATTTTTTGTTGAAGAAAAAAATTATCAGGTCACCAAAGGGTAACGTCATTCCGACTGCCGATGACTTGAAGAAGAGGGCTTATTGTAAGTGCCATGATTCTCATTCCCATTCTACTAATGATTGCAATGTTTTTCGACGGCAAGTTCAATCGGCCATAAAAGAAGGACGGTTGAAGTTGGATACAAATCCCAGGATGAAGCTCGTCCAGGACCCCTTTCCCGCGAACATTGTGGATCTCAATGAGAAAAAGGTGCTGATTCAGCCTGAGCAGGTCGGGTCCGCTGAGGGGAAGGAGGTCATGATCGGAGAATCGCGCCCACACACGCTCGTGCCAAAGAACCCTGAGGTAGGAGTGTGGTAGGTGAACACTAGCTTATCGTCTTCGGCTGCGGCTCGCAAGAAGCCGAAGGTGACACACGACATGCTACTCTAGAAGCACTAGAAGGCGGCCGAGAAGGGGAACGCTCGGCTAGGACCTCTAGTGAGGCCGAGCCCCCCTCAGAAGAGTGGGTTCAGCCCATGATGGGTGAAACCATTGGAGCCACCTTTCCCTCTACCATCGTATCATCTACCGATGGCACAGTGGCCCCCTTGCTACTTTCCGTCTCCTAGGTACCTGGCCCCATATTATATTGCTCCATTCGTGCCATCCGGGTTTTATAAAATGCAGGGTCAGATGAGTGCTCCAAGAGGCGATGTCTTCGGCATACTATCCATCACGCCACGAGGACATCCGAATGTGGTGTCCGAGGCTATCATCATCAAGGTGGGGTCCCAGGACGTCCCAATCCCTAAGGGGCCTCCGCGGAGCAAGGCGAAGGTGAGCCATAGAGGTCACCCGAGGAGACCACCGGTCAGACCACTTCCTTAGGGCAGGTCCGACCGGATCTATTCACGCAGCTAACATCAGTCGGTTTGACTGGCCCCCTATGGCTGGTCTGACCGGTATATACCGGTTCGACCAACCCAGTAAGGTCGGTTCGACCGATAGTACACAGAAGCAGGATTTCGCCAAGCGCAAAATCGTCGAGGCCGATCTGGGCAATTCCCGTTCGGCCAAAAATCTCAGGAACAAAGTTGTGGTGCCCGACGCTAAGCCGCAGCCTTTGTGGCCTGGGAGGTCTGCTTAAATCTAGTACATGTCCTAAGATCTTAGAAGAAAGGATTCTGAGCGTGCCAATCAGTTTGACCCTATTGACGCAAGGATTTGGTAAAGCCCAAAGCCCTCCAGGAATGTTGTACGGTCAAAAGAAGTCAAAGAGGTACGGTCAAAGATGGTCAAAGAAGCCTATTCATGACGTGTAACATGATTGGGTATGAATAAGCCGATGGAGATAAAAGTGAGAAGAAGATAAAGATTATCCGGAATTGGTTAGGATATATTACTTAAACGACAAGTATCCAGACTATAAATATGTATCCCTTAGTTAGGTAAAAAACAACAACAAACCCTACAGACAACTCTTTGGCGCATCGCCACCCTTGGCTTCCCAAGGTTAATCTCGGCGAGATTCGGCAATCGGTGCTAGGATGCATCATTCCGATCTCTAGTGAAGAGGTGAGTCCCACCACCCCAATGATTGTATCGACTAGGTCGGTGTTCTCACGGCTGCATCAATTTGATCCCTTGATACATCGACTGAAATAGTACGATTGCCGGTTTATCTTAGTATATTGGCTAGGTATAAGGCTGCATCATTTTGATCTCTTAGATTGATGTGATTTAGGTGTGGTAGTCTGAGGCTTCATCGGTTAGGTCCGACATCTCTTTCTATTGTATCTTCTTCATGTTATATACCATTCATCTAAATAAATTGTGCCTGATACTTTGAAGTATTGTTAAGTTCATCGTGACTAGCTACTATCTTGGTTAAGTCAAATCTTGTTATTGTGATGGTTTTGATGATACAGACATGTTATCTGGCTTTTTTATTTATTTTTGTCGAAGTACAAGCTGATAGGTTATCTTCAATTCAATGTTATATTCTATCTGCCATTAGGAAATGCTCATCGACCCATATGCGTAAATTGTCCATCTCATCGACCGATGGTGCATTTGCCATGGTCGCTCTGCCTTGGTCATCAGCCATATGGATAATTGGCTTTATTTGCTCATGATTGTTTTATCCTCACCGCAATCATCGGCTCGACAACCGATCGGCTAAGCTACTAATGTCATTTTCTCTGTTTCCTTATCAATTGTAGGGTCAAACTGATTGGCACACCTTGAATCAATTTTCTAAGATTGTATGACCTGCACTGGAGTTAAGCAGATCTCCCAAGCCACGCGTGTGTCAAAGTGTAACAAAAAAAGATAGACCCTGCAACTGATAAGGAAGCAGAAATAATAACGTTAGTAGCAAAGCCAATCGGCTACCAAGCCGATGACCATGGTGATAAAAAAGAAACATGTGTAGTGGCACTAATCAGCTCTCGAGCCGATGACCATGGCCAGATTATCAGGATTTGGTAATACCATCGGCCGATAGGACATGAGTCCCGCACACAGAGGCCTATGAATACCTTCCGAAAATTATCAAAACAGTAAGATTGGACTTAGCCAAGATAGTCACTAAATCACAATTAATCAATAATACTTTAACATATCGGGCATGCTTTATTTAGATGAATGATGCACAACATGAATCGGATACAATAGATCAAGATGTCGAACTCAATCAATGAAACCTTGAGCCTCTATACCTAACTCACATGAATCTAAGAGATCGTGACGATGTAGCCTTAGACCTAGCAATCACACCAAGATAAACTAGTGATCGTATTGACCGAGTCGATGCCTCAAGAGATCGATACAATACAACCTTGAATAATGTCGATCTAGCCGATACGACCATCGATGTGGCGAGACTCACCTCTTCGTGTGAGATCAAAATGATGTAGCCCATCTCTGAGTGCCAAGTCCTACCAGGATTAACCTTGGAAGCTAAGGGTGGCGACGCGCCGAGAGTAGTTTTTGGTTTGTGTGTTTGTGTGTTTTTACCTAACAAATAGTTACATATTTAAAGTCCAGAGACGTGCCATCTTTTACGATAACCATAACTGACTCAAAATTTGTCTCTATCTTCCTTCATCCTTATTAGCTCCTTCATATCTAGCCGCGTATAACCACCTGGACGAACTTCTTTGACCACCCTTTGACTGTACTCCTTTGACTTCTATTGACCATGCGGCACTCCTAATGGGCCTAGGATTTTACTAAAACTTGGTGTCAATACACGCCCCCCCCAGTTTCGGAGCATAAGTATAAGTAATGATTCGAAATTATTGGTCATTAAAGCCCTTCGCACCACGTCATTCAAAATTCCCATCCATCTTTTACCAATAGCCAAAAACACTTTACCTTCCGGTGCCTTTTGCAGCATACATTTGGATTACTGCCTTGTATTAATTCTTCATCTTATTCGCTCCAAGACGACCCACTGCCTTGATGTTAAATTCACTGGTGGCTAGGGAAAGTACATCTTTAAGCATAATAAGAAAACTGGACCTGTAGAAGTCCATGAACACGCAGCCTTTCTGAATCTCTAGTTAGAGAGGTTTGTTTTTTGTGGATCCACTTTGGGTCCAACCTCCCACCTCATGTTCCTAGCCGAGCAGCTTGCTGCAAACCAAAAGATCCCTCTTGGACGATACCTTATTGGAGCCACCTACCACCTTCTTCACCAAGTATTGTCCAAGCTATCGGCTGGCGAGCCTGTCGGCCACCTTGGCGCTCCGTGGTGGTTTTTGCAACTTTGGCTCAATGTTTGTACTGCCAAGCTGGTCAACAATCCTACTCTTGCTTTAATGCAATTTCCTTATGATTTTCCTGAATCAGCCAATCTGGTCTACTGTCCATGCTCTTCTCTAGGAGAGCGGTCACTTGCCGCACCAGTTTATGTATGTGTTCTAAATCCTTAAGCCTCTATTTCAACGGTTTTTATTCTAGTTTTCCTGCCAACCAGATCACCTAGTATCCGTCTGGATACTAGTCAGGGGATATGAATCCCTCGTCAGTTAATCTTAACCGATGTATGCCAAGACGAGGATTCCATTAATATTTTCAATGCCTCGATCTCTCCTATCCTTCTCCTCATCAACTTTATCAGTGGCAACCAGAAGGCCTCTTACGAATTCTACAAGTCGACGGTTTTTGCAAGACAATTAGGATTCGGCTAGCTTCCCCCCTTATCTTTTCTTCATCGACCGAATCCAAGTCCGCGGGGAGGTCAAATACAACATGGAGTATGACCATCTTCTCCGCATAACTGACAAGATCCCTTTTGGTGATCCCTCCCCTTAGTCAGCCTGTCGCGCGTCGTCCACCACCTATCGTCAATGGTGGGATGAGTGGAAGAGGCATCTCTTCAATCGCCCCTCGAGGGTGTACTGTGAGCGGCTACACTGGGACCACGTCGACGCAGTTTCTAAGGTAGACACTTCAGCTTGTTTCTTTGTTTACCCCAATTGTTTTCTTGCTTCTCGCTCATTTTTACCTGTGCATAAGGATGACCTCGATGCGTCTTCTGAGAGCTTGAGTGGTCGACCGATATAGTATGGACCTGTAATGGCCGTCACCAATCTAGGTGTAGGCGCCCCCACCCCCACGGCCTAGGTTAGCAGAAGATGGGTCAAGACCTCGGTGTGCAAACGCCAGGCACCGGTCGTGGGTGTGCGCCGATCCACCAGGGCCCAAACTAGTCAAGTGACCTCGCTAACCTCAGCTTCATCACCTCTGGTAAGTATTCGACCTTTGCCTGTGACACTTATTGTGGAATGTATATTTACCATTTTCATCTCTTTTGTAGCCGATGTCGATTACTCTTTCGTCCACGCAGGTTCCTGGTGCTAACACCTTGTCGACAGTCAAAGTTTCCTCATCGGCCCAGGTTTGTATCTGCCTTCATGTCATATCCATCTCTTCTTTTGTATTTTTGACACCCGATACCTTGTTTCAGCCACCTCCTCCTTTCGATGTCGAGTCACTATACGCGGTGTTCGATCACATGGCTGATGATGTCATTGAGGCTTCACCGGTCGCAACTGTTGGAAGCGTTGTCGTCAGAGCGGTTGGAGTCGAGGTGCCAAAGGATGCATTGGATGCCGATACCGGGGTCGCTCTTATCTCTGCTGATGCCTCCTGTCAGGTACCTTCCTCTATTTCTATATTTATCAGCTATTTATGGGACTCACATTGGCCTCAAATGCAGTCAGCGTCTATAGCTATTGCTTCGTCGGCCCCCTAGGCCATCATCGACGAAGGGAGCATGGGCACCCTCCCTATTTTTAAGGCGGGAGGCTATGCCACAGCTTTTCCTATAGATGACACCGAACAATTGGCTAATCCTACTAGGCCGTCCGACGTAGGTACTTCTATATTTTGATGTCTTGACATGATTTCCCTCGACTTGCCTTACCCTCTTTCTTTCAGTCCTTCGTCCAAAAATTTCCTTTTGATATCAGCCCATATCTTGAGGACAAAGAAGTCACCAACGCCCCTCTATCGAATGCTACTCAACTGCCTCCAGAAGTGAGAGAGGTCTTTTCAAACTTGCTGCATCGTTTGGAGGACCCAGTGGAGGTCTTGGTCAACGATTCAAGCCCGATAAGGGCTCGTTTAAATGATATCTTAAACTCCCTCTCCCCGGAGTTAGTCGATGCCCTCATTCCGTCCGTGTTCATAGAGTACCATCGGACGGAGGTCCAACGGATCCTAAAGCAAATTGTCGATCGCGCGAGCCGCACGCCGTAGTTGGAGGCAGCCAACACCCACGATGAGGTGATACTTGTCGAGGGCACCCTTCTTAATCACATTAGGGGTGAGTCATCAGCCGCGTCGCTGTGCCTTGACCAGCTATGGGCAGAAGAGGCCGATTTAGCTTCAAGGCTAGACAGAGTACAGGCGAAGATAGTCGACAAAGAAGGTGTGATGGCCTCCTTCCTAGCTCGGATCCAACCCCAAGAGAATCACCTCGTCGGTCCATTCGGCATGCACAACGCCGATGTCGTGCCATCCAAGATGTCCCCGGATCGAATGCTGAGGATCGGGCTATCCTTAGGAGCATCGATACCATCAGGCTGCGAGCAATCGAAGCAATCCATCGCATCCTTCTCTAAATTCTTGTAGCATGCGGGCTCCTGACTTGTAACACTTAAACTATTGTGCCTTGTAATATATTGTCGCTTGATTCTTGTCTTTTCTTTGTACTTTCTTGTGTCTAAGGATGATGTTTTACCATTGGCCGTCTAAAGGCGATACGCTCGGTATCGACTATTTTCGTTTGTGTGTACACCCTTAGGCATTTATCCATATGCTTGAGAAATACTTCTTTAGATATTTTCCATTCAACGCTTTCCCAAATACTTCTCCATCTAAAACTTCAAGCAGATAGGCGTTACCAGGCATGGCTCGTTGTATCCGAAAGGGTCCTTCCTAATTAGGTGACCATTTATCGAACCGATTATCCTTAGACCCAATCAGCAAGATCAATTTCCATACGAGATCTCCTTCTTCGAACGACTTGGACACCACCCTTTTATTATAGTATCTGACAACTCTAGCTTTGTTTTCCTCAATCCTTTCAAGGGCTCTCAATCGGATATACACTAGGTCATCTAAGCCATCTGTTATTAAGTTATAATAATCATCAGTTGTAAGTTGGTTCTGTAGAGCTATCCTTCTTGAGCCGATATTATTTTCCCAAGGATGTACTACTTCATAGCCATAAACTAACTGATATGGCAGCACCCGAGTAGACCCATGACGCGCCATATGATAAGCCCAAAGTTCTTTTGATAGAGATCGATGCCAATGCTTCGGTTGTTCATTGATCTTCTACTTTATTAACTTGATCAGGCTCTTGTTGGATGCTTTAGTTTGACCGTTGGCTTGTGCATAATATGGTGACAAATTTAAAAGCTTCATTCCCATACCGGTTGTGAATTGCTAGAACTCATCCGATACAAAAAAATTGCCCCTTGATATGTGGTGATGGTCCGTGGAATCCTAAACTGGTACACTATCTGCTCCTTGATGAACTCAATAGCATCAGCGGATGTTACCTTGTTGAGGGCATGACCTCTACCCATTTTGTGAAGTACTTAGTGGCTGCCAGTATGAACTTATGCCTTTTGCTTGATGCTACGTAGATTTGGTCGATCATGTCAATGCCCCATCCTCTAAAAGGCCAGGGTTTAACTATGGGGTTCATCGTCGATGCACGTGCTCTCTGAATAGCTCCGAATTTTCGACAATCTTGGCACCCCTTGTAGTATTTTATGCAATCTTCCATCATGGTCGGCCAAAAGTAACCTGCTCTCCGGAGTAGCCACTTCATTTTGTGGTTGACTGGTGTGTCCCGCATATGCCATCATGTACTTCTCACATTACCACTTTGGCTTCCTCGGCATTTATGCACTTGAGGAGGACTCCATCTATCATCCGATAATACATATCCTCACCAAGTAGCACATACTTTGTAGCCTAGTACCTGAGCTTCCTCGACGACATTGTTAAAGGATTTTTCAAATAAGTAACAATGTCATACCTCCAATCATCGGTGTCTAGTTCAACAATTTCCACCTCGATCAATCTGGCCATCGGCTTATACCCTGATGTCGTTTGGGCCAAATTGGACTTAACCAAGAGAGTCGCTAAATCACGATTAATCAACAGTACTTTAATATATTGGGCATGCTTTATTCAGATGAATGGTGCACAATATGAATCAAATACAATAGATCAAGATGTTGAACTCAACTGATGAAGCCTTGAGACACTATACCTAACTCACATCAATCTAAGAGATCGTGACGATGCAGCCTTAGACCTAGCAATCACATCAAGATAAACCAGTGACCGTACGGACCAAACTGATGCCTCAAGAGATCAATACGATACAGCCTTGAAGAACCTCGATCCAGGTAAAACTACTATCGAGGTGGTGGGACTCACCTCTTCACCAGAGATCGAAACGATACAGCCCAACTCTAAGTGCCAAGTCCCATCGGGATTAACCTTGGAAGCCAAGGGTGGTGATGCACCGAGAGTAGTTTGTGGTTTTTCTGTTTGTGTGTTTTTACCTAGCTAATAGTTACATATTTATAGTCCGGAGACTTATTGTTCGTTACGATAACCATATCCAACTCCAGATTTATCTCTATCTTCTTTCATCCTTATAGGCTCCTTCGTATTCGGCCGCGTATAACCACCCTAATGGACTTATTTGATCACCCTTTGACCAGATTCCTTTGACTTCTGTTAACCATGCGACACTCCTAATGTGTCTGGGCTTTTATCAAATTTTGGCGTCAACACCAGCCATTATAACTATATCTCGTAAACTTCGTCATTATCCCAAAAACTCATAACAAGAAAAGAAAAAATTGTATCCTCACAAGGCAAGGAGTCGAATTTCGAAAACATGTGGTTAGGCTCGGCAAGCCGACCCCCGACTCTCGTAGTCCTAACTCAGATCAAGTACTTGGTAGTGTTGACCCTGACTCTCGAGTATTTGGCTCGAATTTAGCACTTGGGAGTGTCGACTACCGAGTATGACTTCTGACCACTTGATATTTCTTTTTTTGACTCGCACTTTTGAGATTTGTTTAGAAATTTTTAAAATATTCATATGGATTCATCCCAAAATTCTAAAAGTGGATATGCCGGATGGTCAATAGGGGCTACATTTGTAAAAAATAATTAAAGTTGAGCCCATTTTCGAAATTTCAATAAAAATAATATTTAAAAAATAGTCTGATATGCTATTAATGTCTGGGGTGACGTACGAACGGTCGACAGGAGCTAGATCTTAAAAAAAACTTGGGCCCATTTTCGAAACTTCGAATAAAAATATCATTTTAAAAAATCGTCCGAGATGTATCAGAACTCCGATGTGAATATGTGAAGTACATTTAGTACAATCCAGCTCAAACTCTCTAGCCTTCGTGGGCTTTGGACATCAGTGCAGACGTCGTTGCGGCCAGATAAGCATATGTAAGCCCGTGCTATATGTAAGCCCATCTGGCCCATAATCCGGCCTGTGTACAACACACTCCAGATAGCAAGTTACAAACGGGGTGATGCATGGCATAAAACCGTAATCCATCAGACTATTTATCCACTTGCTTTGCTTCCTTGTCAAGATGTGACACTTGGCTGCGAGCCTGCAACTCGCTGACCCAATTTGCACCACTAGCTACCGCCATTAAAAGCGAAATCCGATGCGTCGCATACCAGTTGTGCAGAGGGCCATCAACCTGCTCGCTAGTGGCAGCTTAGAGCACGTACAATGCATACACTACTGCTCTCCGAAAATTCTAAAAAATTACAAAATAGATAGTTAATTCATAGATGGTAGCTGACTATTTAATTGTCTATAAAATATTTAATATTTATATGTAACTATGATCATAAACTCTTAACTATGTATTGGAACATGAGCTCTATGTCTCTTCACTGAGAGACGACTTGCATTGCTGTCATTATTTATTGTTGTGAAACATGAGTTTTTTGTAAAATGTACAGTTTAAAGACAGCTCAAAACAAACCATTATACATGTCCTCAGTAAACTAAGTAATTAAGAGTAGTTTATAAAGACCGGTTTGGTAAATATCAAATCGGTAGTAAACTAAGTAATCAAGAGTAGTTTATAAAGGCTGGTTTGGTAAATGTCAAATCGGACGAGTGACCCTTTAAACAGGCTCTAAGGAATTCAGGCTGAACCAAACATGTTTGGAGAGCAGATCAGCTTTCCCATAAGTAGTAACTTTTTTCTTTATAAACCGGAGTTAGTCTAAACTTTATAAAAATTATCTAGTATGCTATTTAAATTATTCACCCTAACTTAGTTTTTCAGTTTTTTTTATAAATCACATCTTGCATCTCACAGCTCACGGTTCACAATAATTTTTTATAATCTATGGATCAACCAAACACACCCTTAGCACTTCTCGTTTCAAACTATATATTAAGGAGACGAGGAAAATAATAATAATATCTTCCTCAAGGTAAATAAGTATATGACCGAAATTAGTTGGATATAATAATGAATAGTAAAGTCTAAGAACGGTAGTATAAGCACTTGAGAGGTAAAAGTAATATTTTACCGGCGGTCACTACTGGAAACAGATTGTTTGTCGAGTGCATTTCATCGGGCACTCGATAAACTATTTACACTCTATGCAATTTCATGTTTGTCGAGTGCCACGTCAAAGGCACTCGGCAAACATTTTAAAAAACCCAACGCTCCCAGAACTCCTGTCCCCGTTATACTAGTAGAAGGAAAAATTAGGGTTTAACAAGTGCCACTAACAGACACTCGGTAAAGCCTAGTATTTTCGGAGTGCCACATTAGGCACTCAACAAATATGCTCGGCAAAGTGAAAATACCTATTATTTCATTTGAAACATATTTTGAGCCCATGTCACATTTTAAACATGTTTTGAACTTGAAATTTTTTTGGCAATCATAATTCAACTTTTTTTAATCCATTGAAAAGTTTCATATTTTTCTGAGTGAGTTTGCTATTTTTAATTAATTAAGTGTATTTCTGTGATTTAATTCGAAGTGGGTCAAATTTGAACTGCGTGTACATGAATTAATGACTCAAAAATTATAAAAAAAATCATATTTATGTTCATGAGTCCATTCGCAAACTTTTAACACTAAATATAACTAAATATTAAAAAAATCTAAGTTACAACACTCGACCGACAACATGGAGCACCAAGGTTTTTTAATTATAGAAAATTAAATTGAAGCCTAAAAATTATGAAACTTGACATGGTGTTATTATATCATACATATATACTGTGATGAAAATTTCATAATGTTTTGACAAAGTTTTCAGGTATGACGTTTGGAAATTGGAGGATCTTCGAGAAGGTTTAGGAGTTTAGCGATGAAATGAGTTAGGTTTAAAAGCAAATTGATATTCAAATCTTTGTTTGAACTTAAAACTTTTTTTAGTACTAAAACCCAATGTATCTTATACCATAAAAAAATTGGCATTTTTTACGGCTAGTTTTCTATTTTTAGTTAATTAAATTTCTTTATATGATTTTAATTAAAAGATCTCAATTTTGAACTACAAGTGCATTAAATTTGTTTATTTGAACATAGAACTTTTTATAGAATTAAAATACAGTGATATATTATATCATGCCGAAAATTGGAATTTTTTATTGTCTTTTTTCTATTTTAGGTTTTTTTTGACAACAAATAAAAAAGTTTTTCCGAGTGCAAATAGCCTTGGCACTCGTCAATGATCAATTAAAAAACCTTTGTCGAGTGCCTACTGATATAGCACTCCATAAAAAGTTAAAAAACATTCGTCGAGTACCCCCCAATTTGGCACTTGGCGAATGCCTTTTAGGGTAAGAAAAGAAACAGATCTAGGCGCACCGGTTACTGTGCGCCCAGATTGTTTCAGCCCCCAACCGCTAGCCCACACCTGCTCGAGCCGCCCTCGCCACCCCCAGCCACTGGCCACGCCGCCCTGGTCGCCACCTACCGCCGGCTCCCCTCGCCCTAGGCACCGGTCACTAGCCTCCACACCCTTTTCGCCGGCCCCGTCGCCCCCGGCCATCGGCCCCCCTCTCCCCGGTCGCCAGCCTTGCTCGCTTCGGAGACAGATCACCGTGTTGAAAAAGTTTGATCAACTCCATCCCGAGAAAGCTTTGGAGCCAAAAAATGTATGAATTGCTCTAGCAATATATGGGTTCAATCCATACGGTATGACGGCCTCCGCATACAATTATTGACCAATGTTTGTTATTCCACTCAACCTCCCTCCCGGCGTAATCTTTCAATGATAGAACATATTCTTGTCCTTGATAATTCCAGGGCCTGAATACTTGGGGAAAATTTGAGTGTGTATATGGAGCCGTTGATGGATGATTTGGTCTATGCATGGGAAGATGGTGTGTGGACATATGACCGATGTACAAAGATAAACTTCAGAATGCATGTCTGGTACATGTACTCTCTGTATGACCTACCAGCATATGCGATATTTTGTGGTTAGTGTGTGCATGGAAAGTTTGCATGCCCGATTTGTCGGTTGGCTCTAATGTTCATTTGGTTGGTAAAGGTGGCAAATATTCCTCGTTTGACAAGCACCGACAATTCCTTCCTCGAAACCATCCATTCAGGAAGGATAGGAAGAACTTTACAAAAGGTGTGTCTGTTAAATACTCAACACCACCTAAGATGACCGAGGCCGATGTTCATGCTCAGTTAGAGTCTTTGCAAATTAATACACAAGGAGCTGGTTTTATCGGATATGGTAAGCATCATGCATGGACTCATAAGCCATGTTTATGGAATCTTCCTTATTTTGATGATCTCCTTCTTCCACACAACATTGATGTAATGCACACCGAGAAGAATGTTGTCGAGGCCATTTTCGGCGCAATCATGGATATTCCCGAGAAGACGAAAGACAACATCAAGGCCCGAGTGGATCAAGAAGCTATATGCAACACACCCAAGCTCGACAGGATACCTCCTAGAAGCGAGAAATCCTGGACGAAGTCAAAGTCCGATTTTGTTCTAACAAGGGCACAGAGGAGGGAAGTACTTGAGTGATTTCAAACCTTGATGTTTCCTGATGGCTATGCAGCTAATTTGAAGAGAGGAGTTAATCTAGCTAATCTGCAAATAAACAGACTCAAGAGTCATGACTGTCACATATGGATTGAGTGGCTGCTCTCAGTGATGATTTTAGGCTATGTCCCTGAGGATGTTTGGCGAGTGCTAGCTGAATTGAGCAATTTTTTCCGGCAACTTTGTGCTAAAGAGTTGTCTCACACTGTAGTAGCAGACATGGAGGCACTAGAGTTGTCTCAATCCGATGCAACATATGATCTTGCACCTTCCGTATGAGGCCTGGATGGGAGGTCCGATCCAAAGCCGTTGGTGCTATTCAATTGAGAAATTCCAAAGATTCTTCGAAATAAATGTAAGAACAAGTGCAAAATTGAAGCATTCATAGCTGAGGCATATGTTCTGGAGGAGGCGTCAAACTTCACAACTAGATATTACGTGAACAATCTTCCTAGCATGCATAATCCACCATCCCGTTACAATCTTCTAAAAGAAGAATCAAATCTCAACATCTTCAGAGGCCAACTAGGAAGTGCAAGTGTTGCGGCTAACAAGACCTTGCAACATGAAGAGTGGTGTTTTATTATGCTGTATGTCCTGACAAACCTTTCTGAAGTGGAGTCGTACATTGAGGAATTTCATCGACGATTTTGGCGTAGATCGAGAGACCCTAACATTGAGGAATCAACTGCCCTTCTTAAGTATGGTGAAGGAAATGGTCATCCCGGTTTCATTTCTTGGTTCAAAAATAAGGGAAGAACCGACATGACTATGAGTTCCGAGTGGAGGCAAGTTGTGAATGGTTGTGCCTATAAGGTCAAGACATTCAAAGCTTATGACGTTAACAGCTATCATTTCCACACAGCAAGCCATGAACAGAGCCGACCTAACCAAAGAACAACAAATTCCAGAGTTTTTACTCTAGGCATAGATGGGGTTGACTACTATGGACGAGTCGAAGAAATATACGAATTGAGTTTCGACGGAAGCAAACCTCTTAATCCCGTTATATTCAAATGCCACTGGTTCAATCCTAAAGTAGTCAGACAGACCCCCGGTCTTGGGTTAATCGAAATTCATCAAGATACCACCTTGCTAAGTGAAGATGTTTACATCGTGGCTCAACAGGCAATGCAAGTTTACTATCTCCCATACCCGTGCAAAACCGCCGCACGTCTTAAAGGTTGGGATGTTGTGTATAAGGTGTCACCACACGGTAAACTGCAAGTTCCCAACAATGAAGACTATAACATAGATCCCAACACATACGACGAAGAATTCTTTCTAGAAGATGGGCTACTAGGCGTGTTTGTGATTGACTTGATGGAGACGATGGAAGCAGAAGATGAAAGTGGTTCCAATGTCAACGAAGGAGACAAGGTTTAGCATGTCAAGGACATAGAACTGCTAGAGAGATTACATTCTAGCAATTACAGTGATGACAATATTGCACCTCTTGATTAGTAGGATGATTATATCATATCACGTGATAGTGTTGATGATACATATGATTTAGCAAATCCGGACGACGATGACTATTTCTAGAAGTTGTATGGTAATTATGTTTAATTGTATATTAAATATCTTTATAACATATTGCACGGTTTATCTAAAGTGATTTACTCTTTTTCGTAGCAGGTGATTAAAAAATGGTGGGGGTTTAAAGAAAGTAATCGAGTTTGTACTTAGAAAAGGAGGTAAAAGTAAATCCACCTCTCAAGATAAGGTCGGGTCCTCATCTAGACCCCGAGGTGGGAGAATGAAGAAGTCAGCGACAACAGGAAAGGCACCCGTGGCCTTGAGCGATACTACCCGTGGCGACGTTGATTACATGCCAAATGAGGTGGAGGAGGAGCAGGCTAGGGCGGAGGAGGAGGTTAGGGCGCATGGTGAGGAGGAGGTTGGGGCAAAGGGAGAGAAGGAGGCTACGGGAGAGTCTGCAGTGTGGTTGCATGGTCCTTCTTCACTCCCGAGGCGACCGGTGCCAGTAGCTGATTGTGGGCATATCCGACCCGATGAAAATTGGTAAGTTGCTATAGGAAGTATATAATGTATTCCTTTCGTCAGTTTAGTTTTTTGACACATATACTAATAATTTTTTATGACACCGGGGTAGGAACTAGATAATGGTTGAATAGGGAGGCCGTGAGTGCTCACGCCATGTAAATGGCATCCTCGGGCTTCTTATCAGGGATAAGTTTCCTGGTTTGGTTTCTATTGATGGGAGGATGGAGCTGGCGTACTCATGAAGGCACTACGAAAGTGAGTCGTACGTTCCTGACTAGGAAGGGATACAATTTGCCCACATTGTCGGCCGAGTGAGGGCTGAGTTCTAGGTAAGTTTTTGTTCTTAATATATTTGTCAATATTATTCACATGTGGATTACATATCTTGCTCTTTACATCTATATGCAGGACTTTTATAGGTGTGATGAGTGGTATGCAGATCAGACTATCGATGTTATCAATAGATCAGCCAGGAAGCTTGTCACTGACATGCATTATGAGGCTCATATTCAAGCTGTGATCGACTACCACGCTCACCACCTTAGACAGAGGTTCAAGAAAAAGGATGCTCGGACCACATATCTGACACGTGAGCAATACATGATGGTAAGTACATTATCATTTGTCTTGCAATACTTAATACTTTTTTCTTTATCAATTTCACTTTTATATGTAGGTACCCCTCAATAGTGGCGTGCCACTCATCTTGAATGCTGGGGACAAATTGTTGATAGGTGGTGTTCTTATGATTGGTAGAGCAGTCACAATGCCTACCGGGAGAGACACCTACTCATGCTGGAGGCACCACACCATCAAGGTGTTGGGAATAGGGGAGCTAAGCTAGCCGGTGCGAGATCATGTGTGTGCGAGATCATAGATCGGTACCTTCTAGCACGAGACATGCTAGGTGCAACGGAATAAGATGTCGGAGAAGCGCGTCAAGCCTATCCTCGCTTCGTCCTTGCCGTCCTTCGTCGATCCGATCGATGAAGATGACATAGTCATTCATATGTAGATGTCCACGAATGTCGCTATTGGAGCAATGCCTCCACGGAGTCCACACGTACAGGGATGGAGAACCTCCCACAACAGCGTGCTAGCATCGCACGTGAGAGAAGGGGATCCTTGATCTCAACGATTGAGATCAAGAAAGGGAGGAGAGAACTCTTTAGTGGCTAGGTCTAATCTAGGCTTATTCCTTAGTTCCAAGATGTCCTCCTCCTTTCCTTTTGTAGGGCTGATAGCCCCCTTGTCGTATCTATCTCGAAGTCCTCAAAACCATAACAGATCCAATATGTTTGCCCACATAGGAACTTCTGATCCTGGATCAGAACTTCCGACAAGGTATTTTAGGTCTCCCAATACAGTACGACATGCAATAGATCCAATCTATTATCACCCACCTCAGAACTTCCGATACAATATCGGAACTTCCGATTAGTACAAAATTCCCCGATTCCGAATCAGAACTTCTGGTTCGTCGAAACTTCCGATACCATATCGGAACTTCCGAAGCAACATTTTCTCTCTGTATCGAGACCAGATAATAATCGGAACTTCCGATACTACCTATCGGGACTTTCAATTTACGGAATTTTCTTGGGCATATCCTTCACAAGGTTCACTGAACCTAGACTAGTACCGTGCGAGATGGGTATAAAGTTATTTATTTTCTTTTTTTTCAATTAATTGCACAATATAGCTCTAATTGTTTTCCTGTTATAGTCATCGGCCAACGCGGGTGAAGAATGCTCCCAAGTCATGGTATTTGCTCTGGCTCATAAAGGGAGGGCGGTTGAAGGCAACACCTATAATCCAGATGACCCTGTTGAGTCATATACCAACCAAAACGCATATCAACGTCTCCAAGATTACTCGGCGATGGCGAGAGAAATGCATGGTGCTGATTATAACCCAGTCCAACATAATATCGATGGAGAGGTGGTCATGAGGGCTGGAAGAGGCAAGAGACATGGGCGCTACTTGATGGGTGAAGGCGCCATTGATACCCATAGTACCCCCACTCTATATTAGGTGAGAGCTCAGAGCTCGAGCTCCGGTCCGGGTATACGCCCTCGCCGAGACACATCAATGGGTCTAATTAGCGAGCTCCAAGTTAGTTCAATTTCATCAATCATCAAACTTTTCATTTTTTTGGAACGCTAATGACTTTGCATTAATGGTTTGTAGGCCCGATTGGATGAACAAGACTCACAAAGAGCCGAGTGGCAAACCCAGATGGAGGTTCAGATGCACGCCCAGATGCAGGCTCAGGTGCAGGCCTAGATGCAGCAATTTTTTCACGCAGATGGGTGGATCTTTTTCAGGTCAGATGGGCATGCCTCAATCACCACATGCACCTTTTTTACCCGCACTTCCTCAATCTCAACCATCTACGCACACTCCAAAGAGCGGCAATGTGAATTTCTAATACTTTTTTGTCATTATTGCTATATACAATTGTGCTAACTATTTTATTTTTTGTAGTTTCAATCATCGGCATCAGGATCGAACACACAGTCATCTCCGCACACTACATAGAGCGGTAATGTGAATCTTGAGAATTAAAGTTGTCCACTTGTGAACTTGTCAATTATAATCTTGTGATAAACTGTGAACTTGTGAATTCTAAACTTGTGATGAAATGTGAACTTGTGAAGTTGTGCACTTGTGAACTTATGAACTGTGCACTTGTGAATTGTGAAGTTGTAATGAAATGTGATTTTAGGAGAAATCTGTGATAAAATTTGTGATTAAATGTGAATTTGTGATGGAATGTGAATTATGTGATGAAATTTGTGATGAGATGTGAATTTTGTGTTGAGATGTCAATTTTGTGATGAAATAAGAATTGGGTAATGCATTAATGTGGTGGGAATGAATTGAATAAATGAATAAAAAATAAAAAATCTTTGCTGAATGTACCACTCGGCAAAGACCCCTAGAATACATAGAATCGCGCCATGTGGCATCTTTCTGTGCGTTCTGGGGTCTTTCCCGAGCGCTATTTTATGTGGCACTTAGTGAAGATGGGGGTCTTTGCCAAGTGCTATCCCATGTGGCACTCGGCGAAGCCACTACACCACGTGTCCCCCTGTGTGGCTTCGTCGAGTGCCAAGCGCCGTCATCACCCCCGACCATTAAACGACTTGTTTTGTCGACACTACAAGAAAATAATAAATTTTCGTCAGCATTTCCAAAAGCCGACAAAAATTAATTAATTTTCGTCGGTCTACATGAGCCGACGAAAATTAAGTTAACTTCCGTCGGCTTTAACTGTAGCCGATGGAAGTTAACTTAACTTCCATCGGCCCAGCTCTCAGCCGACGGAAGATACTTTTCCCCAAAATTAATCAGCGGCACACACTATTTTGCTTGGCACGCTTAGGTTTTCCCAGCCTCCCTCACCTTGCCCTTCACATGCCTCTCGCCTCCCTGCCGCCGCATCCAGCCTACCTCCATGCCTCCCCACCTTGCTCTCCACCGGCCACCCACCTCCGGGCCTCGCCCGCCACCTCCACGCCTCCTCGCCTCCCTGCCTCCCGGCCACCGCCTCCACCCCACCTCCACGCGCCTCCCCACCTCGTCATCCGTCTGCCACCCGCCTCCACGCCTCCCCACCTTGCTCTCTGCCGGCCACCCGCCTCCAGCCCGCCTCCGCGCCTCGCCCACCTCCCGGTCGTCGCCTCCACGCCTCCTTGCCTCCCTGCCTCCCGGCGGCCGCCTCCACCCCACCTCCATGCCTCCCCACCTCGCCGTCTGTCAGCCACCTGCCTCCGCACCTCTCCCACCTCCCGGCCACCGCCTCCAGCCCGCTTCCATGCCTCCCCACCTCAGCCCTCTACCGGCCACCCGCCTCCCCACCTCAGCCCTCCGCTGGCCACCCGCCTCCACTCCTTGCCCGTCGCCTCCAGCCCGCGTCGATGCCTCCCCACCTCGCCCTCCGTCGGCCCCGTGGTAAGCGGTAACTCACTCGCTCCCATGCCCCATCTTCCTCCCCAGCTCCCCCCGTGCGCCTCACGGGAGTCGGGACAACTTCCTGCCTGCTCGAATTCGCGACCCGCCCATGCCGAGTTTTCTGAGGTGGTGCCGAGTTTGATGTTTGACGCACGCTGCAGGGTTGGGCTGTGTGGGAGATGGCACTGCGAGGAGGGGTTCGGCTCGTAAGGGCGGGATGCTCGTGAGGAGCAGCTCATCAGGTTTAGTATGCTTCCGTTGTTTTGATTATTGATCAGTAGGTTTGCGCTTAGTTTTTTTGGTTCGAGATTATAGTGAACTTTTATGTAATCCACAACCTCAGTCGAATCGAAAACTCAAGAAGAGGGTGCCGATAGTTCTGGGGAGTGGAGTGGAGATGCCATACGCAGGCGTTACCTTGATTTCTATGCTTCCCGTGGCCACAAGATTCTCCCAAGCTCATCGCTGGTTCTGGATGACCCCACTGTGTTCCTCACCATCGCCAGGATGCTTCAGTTTAAGCCTATATTCCTCGGCAAGGTGATTATCATAAATGCATATCGCATTCAGTGCACTACTTGTGCAATTGTGAAAAGTGGCGCATAATTAAGCATTTTTTGGAAAAAAAAATCTGGTTTCCTCATCTTATTTCTATCTTCAGAAATACACAGTGATGAGACTAGTGGCATGCTCTTGTTGCATGAGCTCAGATTCAGAAGAAAACTTATGCATTGACAACAGATAGACTGTTAGAAGGTAGGAGGGGCTAGTAGTATGTAGCAGGTGAATGGACAAGGTGAATTGTAAATGCTAATTTCCATGTTTCAGTTCATGAGTGAAAATCTTTAGGCTGTATACTGTCCCATGGAAAATGTTGGATCTTATCTTTTCAACCATCAAAGTGTTGTTTTTAGTGGATACTGTTATCCTAGGTTTCAATCCTTGCATGTTTTTCAGTTTTTGTTGTTCTAATTCTGTAGCTTTCATTTTTTTGTTGTTTGTTTAGATTTGGGTTGCCCCCAGAAAGACTATGGATTAGCGTTTTTGAAGACGACGACGAAGCATTTTCCATTTGGCACAATGAGGTCAGTTAACCGAAACCTGCATATTTATGCTATCCTGAATAGCTTTGTTTGTTGTTTGCTTGTATGTCATCTCTTCAATGGAACAGTCATTACATTTATGCTATCCCGAACTCTGAAGTCTAAAGGAATTGTCAGACAAACTGCCAAACAAGTTGGATTAACAATTATAATGAAATTTTTTCATTCTATGTGCTTCAGATTGATATATGTGCTTCAGTGTTCGTGGGCTAAGAGGACTTGGACTGCAACCAGATATTTTAGGATGTCGCAGTACCGAGGTACATCATCTAGCCATTTTTTCATTCTTCGCAGCATTCAATGGTTCATTTCCTTTTGTACCAAAATTGTTGTACTGATCATCTTGATGCTTTTTACAGCCTCTGGACCAGAGGGCCCATGAAGCAATTCTGAAAGTTTTAGACTTTCAAATGTATGTATTTTTAATGAGTTCATTAATCAGATCATTGTTTCAAACAAAAATACAAATGAATACACTTGTATTTGTACACAAGATCAACATGATTCCTTGTATTTGAATTTGCTAGTTGATAACTTGATAGACATAACATGACACTTAAATACAAATAGTACAAATGTACTAACCTTATAACTCTATCATAGGTATGTGGAGGTATTTATTATACATATGACAATATTGACTGTTCCTGTTAACTGATTCATCTTGTATGGTCCTTATTCAGGCTCTTTTGCATGCCAGAGGTAGATTACATTAGTTGCCCTGGTTTGGTGCTCTACTGTATGCAGATTACTTAACTTATGATGTTATACTGTATGCAGATTTATTGCATCCAAAAGTAGGGTCATGTCAGAAATGTGGTGTTGTAGGAATTAGGTGGGAGGCTGAAACTTTGGCTCAGTAGTCATTTTTCATAGAATGCAATTCTAGTTTTTTGTTTTTTTTGCATTTTTAGTTAACTTCCGTCGGCCAACATTGGTCGACGGAGGTTATTGCCCCATCGACAGAAAAAGGAAAAAAGATGTAATTTCCGTCGGCTAGGCTTTGGCTGACGGAAGTTATCGATTCTTCCGTCGGCTAGGTTTGGCCGACGGAAGTTAGCTAACTTTCGTCGGCTGCCGACGAAAACTAGCTAACTTCCATCTAAACGCTTCCGTCGTCCAAATACTGACGGAAGTTAGGCTTTTGCCGACGGAAGTTAGCTTCTTTCGTCGGTATTAGCCTAACTTCCGTCGGCCAAGCCGACGGAAGTTCTTTGTTTTCTTGTAGTGCGAGTGCCGTGAAAGCCGACGGGACACTCGGCGAAGGCTTTAACGAGTGCCCGATAAAAATCACTCATCGAAGCACCTCTCTGTCGAGAGATCCTTCACCGAGTGGGATTCGCCGAGTGTGGCACTCGGCAAACAAGTGTATTTCTGTAGTGAATGGGTTATTATATTTAAGACACGTTTTGAACATAAAACACAATATGTTGAGACTGAGGGAATATTAATTTTAAAAAATTTAGTATTTAGTTTTCAAATTGTCGATTGATTCTCCTTAGTAATATACGATGAAGTGTTTGCTCATCTTTGATAATTATATTAAGGTATCTATGAGTACTCTCAATATTCTAAAGTATTTTAAATAGATAGGTTGTTTTATTAAAATAGTTGATGTTTATTTGCATTATATCACATAAGAAAGCCTCGTAGTAACAAAAACACTTAAAATCATATCTAGTAGAAGATTAAATATAAAGATATCATTGAAAATTTTGTTTTAGAAAATATTAATAGGAAGATGCTCTTCGGCCAAAGGGGATGTCATGAGTACAACCATTACTTTTTTAGCATTAATATTTGATATATTTTATAATTATAATAATAAATAACGTGTATTGAAGTTAATTTTATGATTAAGCAAAAGTATGTCTTGATTATATAAATTTTCTAAATTTAATGACTTGTTTTGTATTTTGAATTGTGGTCTTATATTTATCCAAACGGCTCTGATATAGACAGTTTTGTTGACATGTCTCTAACTAGCTGATGGCGAATGAAATCCTCCGTATAGTAGTGAGTTAGTGAAAACAACGTTATAGATATTAGTGATATCGTATCCTTTTAATATTTTTTGGATTTGAATTTTGATACACGGGATATGAGATATGGGTATGGAAATGAATATTATCGTATACAAATACGGAAGGATACAAATATGGTTACAAATATTTATGGAAAAATTACTAGTAGATAATAAAAATTCTTCAAATTTAGAAATTTTTTTGAATTCCAAAATATTTTAAAAGATGTTATTTCTTTTTAAAATCCTAAAGAAAATATAACATTCACTTGAGGAAAAAATACTCTGTAAAACCAAAAGAGTCATCATTTTGTGTGAAAAAAAAATATTTCGCGCCTATGTGATATTTGCAACTTGGTTTCAGCTTGAAAGATTTTCTACACTTAAAATACAATATATCATATTTCATGTAAAAAAATTGATTTTTTCTAGATTCGTTTGATATTTTAAATTCATTGGGATTTTATGATTTAAATGAAAATAGATGAAAATTGTGACTGCATGTGCTTCAAATAATGAACCGAAATTTATCGAAAAATCTTATTCAAGTTTTCTATCCATTTTTATTTCTTATCCACTAAACTGAAAGAAATTTTTAAAAATATAGGTGTCAACACTCAACAGACAATGTGGATATTAATGGTTTTTAATTCTAAAAAATCAAATGAAATATGAAAATATAAGACCTATTATGGTGTTATGTTATGATTCATAGATACTATGATAAAAATTTAAAAATATTTCAAAAAAGTTGTCAGAGATTTTCTGAGGTAGAATTATGATTTAAAGAAGAAATATGTTGTGTTTAAAAGTAAATCAATGGCAAAATATTCATTTAAACTTGAAACTTTTTCTATGATCAAAATGTAATATATATGATCTTATGTAAAAATTTGTTATTTTTCTAAATTAGTTTTCTATTTTAATTTATTAATTGTGTTTCTAGGATTTAAATGGAAATAGGTAAAATTTGAACTGCAAATGCTTGAAATAATAAACCAAAATTTATAGAAAAACTATATGCATTTTTAGTTCTGTTCCATTAAATTGAAAGAAGTTTTTAAAAATTTAGGTTGCGACACTCTACGGGCAACTTAACGCTTAATAGTTTTTTAATTCTAAAAATTCAAATAAAGTCTAAAAAATACAATACTTGTGATGTTGTTATGATATAATACATAAATAATGTTATAAAAAATAAAAATCGAGAAATTTGTCACATACGATGTTAAGAAAACCAGAAATTCTCTAAGGATGAATTATGTTTTAAAGAATGAATAAGTTGGGTTTAAAAGAAAATCAACGGTTAAATTTTCGTTTTAATTTGAAATATTTTATACGTTCAAAATGAAACATAGTTTATATCATGTAAGAATTTAGTAATTTTTTATGTATGTTTCTAGGATTTACATTGAAATAGGTCAAATTTAAACTGCAAGTGCATAAAATAATAAACCAAAATTTGTAGAAAAAACACATTCATATTTTTTAGTCCATTTATAGGCCATACCAACTAAATGAAAATAATGTTTAAAAATCTAGGTTGCGACACTTGATTTAGCAACATGGATATTAACATTTTTTAATTCTAGAGATACCATTTAAATAAATTCTAGAGAAACTACTTGTATACAATTTAAAACATGGATGTTTTTGAAATTCTGAAATATGTGTATCCCATTTCACAAAAACAAAAGTTTTGAAGTTCTAAATTACTTGTATCTAATTGAAAAATCCCAAATGAAGTTTTTTTTGAATTCTAACATCTTTGAAAAGATCTCAACTTCAAAAATTATATTTTTCTCAGTTCTTTTTATTTCTCTTTTCTATTTCTATTTATTCTCCCTTTCCTCTTTCTTCCTTTTTCTCTTTCTTCGTTCTTTCCTTTTCTTTCTCTTTTCTATTTCTATTTCTTCTCCCTTTCCTCTTTCTTTCTTTTTCTCTTTCTTCCTTCTTTCATTTTCTTTCTTTCCCTTCTTTACCCTGTGAACGGCACACACAAGGGTGGTAGCAGCCAGGTGACATCAAGGTGGGTTAAGATGTCAGTCAAGGCTATGTCGGCTGAGGTAGGGCCAACGAGGTGGTCTGGGCGAGGCGCTTGAGGCAGGCTGGCATGGTGGCTAGGTGAAGTAGGGGCGAGGCCAACGCGATAGCACGCGTTGGGATGTGATGGCGAGAGTGGCATCGTGTGGGTTAGGGCCCTAGGCAGGGTAGGTCGGTGAGGTGGCTTGGACGAGGTGCTCGGGGCGGGTTGGCAAGGTGGCTAGGCGAGGCAGGCGTGGGGATAGTGCGATAGCGAGTTGGGGCATGGCGGTGGGGGTGGTAGACGAAGATCGACGACAACGGCGAAAGGAAACCAGCAGTGGCTGGCCTGAGTTGGGGTGGCGGGTGTGGCCTGCTTGCCTGTATATATCCTAGGTGCCTTGCTGTTAAGCCTGAAGTATTTACCTGATAAACATCTTAAAATAAATCAATATCTTTGTTAGGGGGAATAATCTCATCAGTACTATAATTAGACAAACTGCTTCGAAGGGTAGTGTTGATGCCAAGAATTGGTAAAACCCAAGGCCCACCAAGGGAGGTGCACGGTCAATAGAAGGTCAAGTAAGATCCGGTCAAAGAAAGTCTAAGAAGTCCGTCCACAACAATTGCATGATCGAGAAGAGGGCCGATGGAGATAAGAGCGACAGGAGTTGGTTACAGATTCATCTGAAATCGGCTGATAGGTTACTTGGATGACAAGTCTGCGGACTATAAATATGTATCCCTTAGGTTATGTTTAGTTTAACTCTCGTTCAATCTATAATCGGTGCATCGCCACCCTTGTGCCCCAAGGTTATCCAGCGGGACTCGGGCTCTCGGAGTTGGGCTGCATTAGTTTGATCTCCGACGAAGAGGTGAGTCCCGCCACTCCTGACTAACGTGCCAACTAGGTTAGTATTCTCATGGCTGCATCAGTTTAGTCCGATCCCTTGAGGAGAACAGTGAAACAGCACGGTCACCGGTTGTCCTCAGTATATTTGTCTAGGTCTAAGGCTGCATCAGTTAGGTTTGATCTCTTAGATTGAGGTGATCTGGGTTTGATAGTTTGAGGCTTCATCGGTTAAGTCTGACATCTCCTGCTGTTGTATCTTTTTTATGCCGTATACTGTTCATTTAAATAAAGTCTGTCTGATTTGTTGATATATTGTTCAGATCATTGTGACTAGCTACTGTCTCGGTTAGATCCGATCTAGTTATTGTGATGATTTCATGATATAGATCTGTTATCTAACATGCTTTATTTATTTCTATCGGAGTACAAGCTGATAGGTTATCTTCAATTCATCTCTGTATCATGTTCACCGTCGAAGGGTACTCATCGGCCTATATGCATGTTCTGTTTTCTTCCATCGGTCGATGGCACGCTTGTTCGATTGGGTTAATCAGGGCTATCGGTCGTCTGGCCGATCACGCGATACTTCGCGGCTTTATCTTTTACTCCACAATCATCGTCTTGTCAATCGATCGGCTATGCTACTAACGTCTGTATTTTCCGATTCCTTATCAGTTGCAGGGTCAAACTGAATGGCACGTCTTGAACCTTTTTCTAAGATGTAGGACCTGCACTAGAGTTAAACAAATCTCCCAGGCCACCCGTGTTTCAGTGTGTGACTAAAAAGCACGCCAATAGGTACTTCAAAGCAAGAGACTCGGAGCCTTCCAGTGATGGGCTCCGAAGACCGCCACGAAGGTATCTCAAAGTTCATAGACAATCAAAGGAATCAAAAAGGTCCCCTCAGTTTCGGAAGGACTTCATACTGAAGACACACCGCAATTTGTGATAAGACGTTTGCTTTATAGTTGCATTCACATTTGATTTTACTATTTTATCCATACGGAGTCTTGTGAACAGAGTATACAATGACGGTTGTAATTAGAGGACAAAATGATATTTTTCTATTGTATCTTTGCCCTATAAATATCTACCCTTTCTACTGTAATAGGGACACAGAACTCAGCCTAAAATACACTACGAACTAGACCTAAGGTTATTATTCCTTCCGGAGGCCCGAATCAATGAGAATTTAAGCTTTGTCTCTGAGTTAGCCTTTAAGACTATTTAAACATGTAGACTTATTTTTTTTACGTCAACAACCTATAAATAATTGAACCAAACTATCTATTGGGCCTACAAATCTGAATGATTCGGATAAGATTTATCAATATTATCTAAATTTGTATTCCTATCCTTAGGATATCATCAATATTATATCCATTTCAGTATCGAAAAAAAATCTGTGTCTAAATCTATATCTGAAAAATCCATATCCAATAAAAAAATTAGATTTGAATCCGTTTTTCTAGGTAATATGGGAAATTATTATCTGAATCACCTGGTGTAACCCGTCGCGCTCTTCATCGAGTAGGCAAGTAGCGGCGAAAACAGGTTGGACACTTATTACCTCGCTCAATCGCCTTAACGCTGACAGGAACCGCTCTAGTTTTCGCCGTTTTCTCGTTTCCACGCGCACGCAGAGGAGGACAGGCAGAGTTCATTGATGCATGCAACAGCGAGTTCCTAGACTCCTAGTACAGTAGTTGTAGTCCTAGCTCCTACCCTGATGGAGAGTTGAAGTTGTCAGAGAAGGAAGCAGCATGCTTTGGATGCAAATACTGCAGTAGGAGCAGCCAGAAGCCCAGAATGCAGGAACGGATTTCACTGGTGCACTGTACCACTGTCGCAGCAGCAAGCAGATTAGGGTGAAACATATTTAGAGGGTTTTTGGATTCGGAGGATAAATTTTAGCCCGTTCTACATCGGATGTTTCGACATTAATTTGAAGGACTAAACATGAACTAATTATAAAAATAATTGCAGAATCGGAGACTAAATCGCGAGACAAATTTTTTAAGCCTAATTAATCCATAATTAGCAAATGTTTACTGTAGCATTATATTGTCAAATCATAGTAAATTAGGCTTATTAGATTCGTCTCGTGAATAATCTTTCGATTATGAATGAGTTTTGTAAATATTCTACATTTAATATTTTAAAATAGTATTTAAACATTGGATGTGACAGGGGCTAAAATTTTAACCCCTGATCCAAACACCCCCTTAATTCGTAGCTTTCTAATAGTTTTTAGTTAGTAATTTGTTCATCTTTTAAATTTTAGTATCCAATGTGATTTAGAAAGCATGTATTTGATAGTGAGTAAAGAGAAGATAAAACGTGTAAATGAGTTGATAAATTAAAAAATGCATTTATATGTTTTTAAAAGTAATACTAGAACTTAAAAAACCATATTTAATTCATCTGCTACTGTTGTCTAAGAAATTGCTGTAATCTTGATATCAAAGTAAGGGACACA
The DNA here is from genome assembly GCA_019279435.1 of Zizania palustris. Lineage (NCBI taxonomy): Eukaryota > Viridiplantae > Streptophyta > Magnoliopsida > Poales > Poaceae > Zizania > Zizania palustris. Next base: position 45,269,522 of record JAAALK010000079.1, read on the forward strand.
TTAGTAAATTAGTAATCAGTACAAAATATATATTTTGAAGATTATTTTTGATGACCCCCCTTTAAACTTAGCATTGGCTCTGTGCTGAAGTTAGTGGTAATTAATCGCTCCTCTGTGCACATGACTTCAATCTTAATAAAAAATACTTTATTTATATCTCCTATTATTCTTGTTTCAAAAATAAAAATGTATTTATTCAATATCATGTTTATTTAACTTTACAATATTACTTTCTTGTTAGTAAACATTATTTTGATTTTTTATTCTTATTGTTAATTTACTATTTTTTCTTAAAACTATTCGTAGAATGTATGTGAAACATACAAAGTATTGACAGCTATATGGCTTGGACCAAATTGGCTGGCATATGTCATGCCAGGGCCAGCCAGCCAGAGGAATCCAGAAGCTGTGTTGGTCAACTTGGTGGACACACAGCAAGTGCGCGCCGCGTTAAATGGTGGACACGCTCAAGTAGTCAACTTGGTGTCTTGGTCCATGATTTCACCAAGTCGCCCCACCAAACAGTGCGCCCGCCTCGCTTTCCTTCACTGCTCCACCCGCCGGCCGTGCACGCTCCGTCGGCCGGCCGACGGCTGGTAACGACGATTCTACGCGCCGGCCCCACGCAAGCCAACAGTGTCACACTCCACGCTGAGACAGTGAGACGGACACAGTTTCAAGCCAAGCTGGGTCGGGTGCTGCGCTGCCCCTGTGCATCCTCCTCCTCGCGCCTGTTGTTGTTTGGGGACAAGGCAGGCGCGTGCGCAGCGGGCAGCCGAGGCCGCCATGGCCTGCCACCCAGTGCAAACGGGTGGCAGTTTGACTCAGGACTCGCGAGTCAACTTAAGCTTGAGCTCGATTGAATCGGCCGAGTCCTAACTCGGCTGAGTCCTAACTCGGCTTGTAACCTAGCCGAATTCGAGCCAACAGCCAAGCTGAGTCGAGTTAGATCACGAGCGGCTCGATGGCTCGGTCAATGGAGAGGGAGCAGCCCATCAGCCAATGTCTACCGGTCTAAAAGAGAAGCTAGGACATACAATAATAGGTAGCATTGCATCCCATATCCACCATAGACCGCACAAACAGATGTTGCTCTCCCGATTTGCCAGATTAGGCCCCTAGCCATCGTCAGCTCGCTGTTGCGCCGGCCCCTCGCCCAGCCGTCATCCCATTGTTTCGGACTTTCGGCATCCCGTTGTTCCCGCAAGGCCCGCACAGTCGTACGCCCGCTCCCGTGCTCACAGTCTGTAGACCCTGCTAGGCTACTAGCGGAGCCGGTGCAGCACGCTGGTGGCGCACTGGCACCATAGCACGGCGAGTCGGGCTGCTGGTGGCGCCTCCGCTAGTCCAGCACCTCGACAGCGGCAGCCGGTAGTGCTAGAGTATCATACCACTATTAGGTCGCCACCCTACAAAGGCAAAAAGTTGCATTGCTGCAGGAGGTCGTTGTCCTTCACCGGAGGTCACCGCCCACCACTAGAAGTTACTGCTGGTTGCAGACTAGTTCCTATTTTGCGACATGTTGTATTGTTGGCGAACCGATCGTATGATATGGCTCGCTTGGCCGGTCGATCCGAGACTGACTCGGCTCAGTGAAGAGGTGGCTCGGCCGAGTTGAGCCCAAGCCGGCTCGGCTCGGCTTGTTGCCAGCCTTACCGGTGCATGCATGATGCATGTGATACATCATGCATGCCTGGGTGCACTGATACTAGGCTAGTTAACTGAATCATGTTGCGAGAGCGTTTTCTTCTCCTTCCCATGCTGCCACTCAGTTGGGTGTCAAACTCGGCGGTCAGACACAACAATTGTCGTGCATGCATGCGTGACACATCGTTAGTTACTCGGTTCAGAGATGAATGCGTCTCGGACAAAGGGGAGGGGGTGTGCTTGATCAATGTCTATTAGCTTCCACTTTTGCCTGTTAGGTGTGGTCTTGTACATTCTTGCAACTAAAATGTAAGGGTTGATTGCTTCAGTGCCACTGTTATTTTCCGAAACGCCAGAAATGCCATTAAAATTTCGGTATTAGCTCTTATGCCATTACTATTTCAAATTTACTCTTTTATGCCATTTGGACCCACCTGCAGACTCTGAATATTTGCTCATATGCCATTAATGTTTCTAATTTTCCATTTTATGCCATCACTTTTTTATGAATATTTGGGTCCAAATGGCATAAAAGAGTGAATTTGAAATAGTAATGACATATGAGCAAATACTAAAATTTTAATGGCATTTCTGGCGTTTCGGAAAATAACGGTGGCACATAAGCAATTGACCCAAAATGCCGGTGATGACCGAAACGATGATGAGATCGAAGACCATTCTTAATTACGCAATTTGGGATTGATTAGTGTGGTATTCAATCTCATGCGCCATGGGTTTAAGACCTTCGAACATGAGTTATATTGATTGCTACCTTAAGAGTCTGATCTCCTCAACCTTGTAGGAGGAGGGTAATTATAAACACGGTAATAACATTGTAATACTAGTTTACCCTAAGTACAACCGACTATTATATTATAGAAGAACAGTGAATTACATAGTAGTTTAGTAACACTCCATGTAAATAGGGAAAGGCGCATATATTGTCAGAGGAGACGGAGAAGCCCATGATTTCAACATCACCTCTGAGTAGTTTCAAGCTTCATAGCTCTTCAGAGGAAAGGGGATTCGGCTCACTGGGCGGCTACAAATCGTCGGTCTGCAAGGGACTCTGTGGTGACTAAATAAAGCATTGGCTTCAGCTTCGGAGAGGGTTTCACAATGTTGTTATTCAAGTCTTGTTCAAAGCGAAAGTATTTTCTCCCAACAGTAACCTCTCGTATGTAGACCTTCGCTCGAAGGGGTAAAATGTGCTTTGATGAATAATAACCTCGAACAGACCCCTTTGAAGCCATAACTGAGAAACCAAAGGTTGGTTTCGGAGTTTGTGATGAGTGATTGACAGATTTTATCCTCTGATTCGAAGGGGTACCTCCGAAAGGGTTCGGAGGTTGTTTCACCGAAGGATTCGGTGGGTCCGGTTGTTGCGGCTGTTGCAGCGGAGTGTGACTGCCGAAGGGGTCCGACAGTACACGATGATCGAGGCGTACCGAAGGATTCGGTACTTTGGGCGGTACACCGGAGTGTGTGCCGGAGGTTGTTTACCTGGAGAAGGATCAGTATAATGCCAACTCCAAGACTAGAAATATATTGTTCATTGGTTTGAGTCGGAGTGAGTTTGATAGGGTGCAGCACCTTAGGACAGCTAGGGAGATTTGGACTACACTCACTATTTTTCATGAGGGCTCTACACAGATTAAGGCTAGGCGCCAAAGCACATATAATCAACAGTATCAGTTGTTTGTGCAAGCGTCTGGTGAATCTATAGATGCCATGTTTTCTCGCTTTGATGCAATAGTGAGTAACTTGCAGTCCAACGGGACGCTTGCTTACAATGACCATGACAGGGCTATCAAGCTTCTCTATGCTCTTGATCGTAGTATATGGGAAGTGAAGATATCTAGCATTGAGGAGTCCGCATGTTATGACACATTGACCTGTGATGAGCTCTTCAGCAAACTGAAGTCCACAGAGATTGCCAAGGCATCTCTTGCAGTGCATAGAAACTCTTTGCCACAACCATTGGCACTAGTTTCTAGCACTAGCCGTGGCACCCCTACAGAGCCAAGCACATCTGGTACTTGTGTTCTAGCTGGAGGTTTTGCCTTGTCCTCCCTAGTCTCCGTCACTAAGGAGCAGGTGGATACTCTGGATGATGAAGAGCTTGCTCTCATTGCCAGAAGGTTCACTCGTTTTCAGCATGAGAGACGGGATCAGAGGAGAAGTGGCTTTAGTGGTTGTTTTGAGTGTGGCGACACCTCTCACATCAAGGCCAGCTGTCCTAAACTCAAGAAGAGAGATGAGAGTGAGCGCCCCAAATGATGGGGGATTGGTCCCGATCTTCCGCTAGGTAAAGGATAACTTGGGTTGGTGGAGAATCTCGATGTTGGCGATCCAAGGCTCCAGTCCGGCGGATCCAAACCTTGCAATCGTTACACCACTGTCTCCGTTGGTTATCAACCACGCAGGACGCGATTGACCTCGTCACGAAGGCTAATTCCTGCAAGCGAACCCAAGAACACAAGCAAGAACAGGAAGGCGTGTAGCATAAATGTAACTTTCTTTCCTTTATACATAAATGTGTACTTATTGCTCCTACCATGGTGTGTAGCATCAGTATCATACTCCCAAGGTCTACCAAGTAACAGAGAACATGCTTGCATTGGTACTACATCAAAATCAGCAACTCCGACGTATGTACCAATGGAAAATTCGATGTGAGCAATTTGTGTTACCTTGACCTTACCGCTATTGTTGAACCATTGCACATGGTAAGGGTGTGGATGCGCACGTGTGGGAAGTTGAAGCTTAGTTACCATGTCGTGGCTCACCAAATTGTTGCAACTACCGCTGTCGATGATGACACGTACATGGCGGTCATTGACGACGAAGAAGGTCTGAAACAGATTGTTCCGTTGTGCCTGGTCGTCCTGGTCCATGTGAGTGCTCAAGACACGTTGTACAATAAGTGTTGCCATGTTAGTGAAAATACAAAACAACAAAGAATAATCCTTATGTAAAACAGTTAGGTGGGGTGGTGGGTGTGTGGTGGAAGCAATTCGTCAAGCGCCTTACCCACGCTTGCAAGTGTTCTTACCACGCCGCAGTGAGGCCACCGGCCTACAGGTGATGAACCAAGTGGAGGGTGGTGTGCAATTGCAAGAAATGATCCTGTCCTGACCAAGAGAAAGGTGTAGCTTGGATGGCAAAGTGAGTAGCAAGGATTAGCGATAGTAATAACAGTTAAACCAAGTTCAATAAGTATTCCCTAGTACTCATCAAAGTTGCTTGCCCTAGTGCTCCCAATGTGAAAATTCAAGCAATAGAGGGAAACTATGTGCCCAAAACTCATGGAAACAATAACAGGCCAAATTCAACTCTCTGCAGATCGGACAAGGGATCGGACAAGAGATTGGACAAGGGATCGGACAAGGGTATGTGCCACTGATCGGACAAGGGATCGGACAAGAGATCGGACAAGGGATCGGACAAGAGAATCTGCCACTTCCTGCCGCTGATCGGACAAGGGATCGGACAAGAGTTCGGACAAGGGATCGGACAAGCAATAGACAGCACCGGTTCTCTTTTTCTTTTTCTTTTTTTCTCTTCTTTTTTTTCACTCTATTTTTTTTGAACAAATATGACCAGAGATGCAACCACAAAAATTGGCACCTACAACTGAGGTGAGATATGGTTCACAGAAATTCAACAAGTTCGCTGAACGGCGAGCAAAAACTTTGACCAATTTTTTCTTTATCTTCCTGATTTTTTTCGGCGATTCTAGTGAGGGCTAACAGGGGAACCGTGTTAGGGTACCCCAAATTGGGTCAGGAACACGCTCAAAAAATTTCAGATTTTTCTGCCAAACGAGCGAAAAGTTATGTCTGTTTTACCGAAGGGGGGTCACAAAGACTCGATGTGGAAATCAAAATAGGGTTGTGGGGGGGTTTCGGGTGGGGAATTTTTGAGACACAAGAACAACTACTACTCAAACGATACAAAGGGATTACTAAACCAGCAACAAGACTCGACCAAGAACACAAACTCAACAAGGTTAAAAACTAAAATTAAAATCGCAAGGCACAAAGGGGTTCTCGGTGGGGATTTTTTTGTGAGGGTTTTCTGGACTCTAGGTAAAACAAAAGCAGATCGAGATTACCTAACGGGAAATCTGTGCTCTGATACCAACTGATGGGGGGATTGGTCCCGTTCTTCCGCTAGGTAAAGGATAACTTGGGTTGGTGGAGAATCTCGACGTTGGCGATCTAAGGCTCCGGTCCGGCGGATCCAAACCTTGCAATCGTTACACCATTGTCTCCGTTGGTTATCAACCACGCAGGACGCGATTGACCTCGCCACGAAGGCTAATTCCTGCAAGCGAACCCAAGAACACAAGCAAGAACAGGAAGGATACAAGTCGAATGCCAAATCACAGACAAACGATGAAAAGGTGAGGTTTCACAAACGCCTATGCAGCAGCCAATCGGTCCGGTGCAAGGGGCGGGATCTAAACACACAAGTGTAGATGCAAACAAAGCAAAACCTAACCCTAAAGGTGGCTGGCGTGAGTATATAAGGCTTGGGCAGCCTGTGGAAGGCGTACAGACACGGGCTGTGGGCTAGAAGACGTACAGACTCAGATTATGGGCCAACACGGCCCAGTTCTGTCATGCAGGACTGTTTTAAACACACAGGTCGACTCGAGACTCCAAATGAGACGTAACTAACGGCAAACGATCCGTCTTCTCCTCAGCTTTCCAAAAAGTCCAAGAACGCGTCAATCAGACTTCGTATGAGGAAGTTATGCCCATTTTGGTGCATGGTGGTTGATGTAGTCCGAACCAACGAATTCTTGACTTCAAAACATCCGTGCCACTTCGTCTTCAACTCCAACTCTTCTATTCCATCTCCCATGTTCCTAAGCAACAAAATATCACTAGTATTCAGTAGCATCCCGTCCAAACAATTATTAACATAGTTGCTAAGGAAAGAATTAACCTCGTGGTTCAAGCGACGGGCACGGGCGCGTGTGATTGGTCCTTGTAATTGAATTGTAGGTGGAGGCTCCATGTGTGTATCATGTGAAGTGATGTCCTCATCACCAAATATCACAAAAAGGAGAGGAAACCCTTTGTGAAGGGAAAACGCGGTAAGGTGGCTAAGAGGGTAGCCAAAGCCGCTTCCAGAGCTTTTGTTGCTGCTCTAATGAGGAGGAGTCTCCAAGAAAGGAGGAGAAGAAGGACAAGAAGGGACAAGATTTCACCGGCCTTTGCTTCATGGCCGACAGCGATCACAGCGGCGATGAGCTTGACTCATCTGAGGTACCACTATCCTATGACCAGCTTTCAACCAAATTAGATGAACTGAATGAAGTAGTTCATGGTCAGGATAGGTTACTTGTGCAAGCCGTTAGAGATAGAAAAGACCTTAGACTTTGGCTAGAATCTGTTTCTACTGATTATGCCATGCTTAAGTCTAGGGTTAATGATGCTGAATGTGAATCTTGCACTGTGGTCATGGGTGAGCTTGCTCAGTTGCGTTATGTGCATGCTCAAACTCTTACTGAGCTTGAGACTGCACAGAAGCAACTTTTGATGGTTGATTCTAGTCCTCATGATATAATTGAATACATGAACTGCCCCTTATTACGTGAGAGCATTGATTTACATGATAAACATGTTCAGGACTTAGAGGCTAGATTGGAGAGGGTCGGTAGTTCTAAGGATGTGCAACCTATGTGTGACACCTGCATAACCCTTAAGGACCAGCTAGGCACTGTTAGAGAGCGGGCTGAAAACCTCATGATTGAAAATGAATACCTTCTTTCTGTGGTTAACAAATGCACTGAGCGAAAGGGTAGGATGGACTTGCTCTTGGCCAAGACCAAGATGTGTGCTGATAGGGCAGGGTTAGCTTTGGGTTTGGGTTTTGAGAGGATTCCTTCAGACAGTGAGAACAAAACTGTTTTTACCTCACCCACTACCCTAGAGAAAGAAAGAGCCCTGTTAGATACTCCATCAGCCAAAAAGCCTACCCAAGCTCCAAAGAAAACCATTCCTTCTGCAAAGAAAATTCCTCCCAAGAAAACCACTCAGCAGAAGCCCAAGGAGCCTGTGAGAATTGCTCCTATGACCCATGAGAATGCCCCTAGGAGAGTCTTTCATTGTTCCTACTATCAGTGGGTGGGTCATCTTGTTGGGTTCTGTTTTCATCGCATCAAGGATGAGCGATGCTCTCAGGCGATGAGTCTCCAGGACATGCATTACCCATCTCTAGGTATGTATGAGTCTGAGTTTTACTCACATCCAGTTTTCGAGGCTCCTCATACTTCCCGGAGAGGTTTTGCTCCTCGAGGTGTTCACCATGTTCCATATGGTGGTAGACCTCATGTGAGTAGCTTTGTGCCTCGACGGGTTAGGAGACCTCGTCATGCATTTGGGTCTCAGCATGTAGGTAGACCTCGCATTGTGCATCATTTTGATTATCTTGTGCGTAGACAGTCTATTTTTACTGTGCCTACTACTCTTATCACTCAGTGCTAGATGCCTCGTCATGTTTTCACTCACCCCAGCACTGAGCGATCGAGATTTTCTTATCATGTGTAGGCGCCAGACCGAAGCTTGGAGGGCACATAGATTATGGACTCCGGTTGTTCGCGCCACATGACCGGAGATGCAGCATGGTTCTCCAGCCTCACCACAACCAAGCAAAAGGAACATATCACCTTCGGCAACAATAGAAGGAGTAGAGTGAAAGGTAAAGGTGTGGTAAGAATCAACTCAAATTTCACTCTAAAAGATGTTGCTTTGGTTGAAAATTTGGGATACAATTTGCTTTCTGTATCTCAATTGCGTGATGAGGACTTCGAAGTGCGATTCTATCGCGACACTTCGCAAGTACTCAATTCTTATGGCGTTGTGTTCTGTAAGATCTTTAGAGTTGGGAGAGTTTTGGAGCTGATTTTTCTGAGTCATATGATTCTTCTCATTGTCTTGTTGCACATTCAACTTCTTAGCTGTGGGAGTGGCATAGGAGACTAGGGCATATGAGCTTTGAGTTGCTCTCTTGCCTGAGTGCCCTAGGTCTGATCCGAGGATTGCCCAAGCTCAAGTTTGAGAAGAATTTAGTTTGCGCTCCTTGTCGACATGGAAAAATGATTGCCGCTTCGCACTCGCCAGTCACCATGGTGATGACTGAACAACCCAGAGAACTTCTCCACATGGACACTGTAGGTTCTTCTCGGGTTAGTTCTTTAGGCAGCAAGTGGTTTGTGTTAGTCATTGTCGACGATTTCTCTCGCTACTCTTGGGTCTTCTTTCTTGCCAGCAAGGATGAAGTGTTTTCACACTTTCGGAGCTTGGCTTTGAGACTTTTCACTGAACTCCCTAGTGCATTGAAATTCATTCAAAGTGATAATGGCACTGAGTTCAAGAATAGTCTCTTTGTTGATTTTTGCATGGAGCATGGCATAGAACATCAATTCTCTGCTCCACGGGTTCTCAATAGAACGGTGTTGTTGAGAGAAAGAACCGCACTTTAGTTCAGATGGCTAGGACAATGCTCGATGAGCACATGACTCCTAGAAAATTCTGGGTTGAGGCCATGAACACTGCATGTTACATCTCAAATCGAATCTTCTTGCGCTCAATTTTGAACTTGACATCTTATGAACTGCGTTTTAGGAGACATCCCAAAGTTACTCATCTTCGAGTTTTTGGTTGTCTTTGCTTTATCCTAAAACGTGAAAATTTAGATAAATTTGAGTCGCGCTCTTCTGACGGGATCTTTTTGGGTTACACATGGCCATTCTTATCGTGTTTTTAATTTGGAAACTAACACTGTCATCGAGTCATGTGGTGTGACTTTTGATGAATCAACCCCCTCTGTTAGTTCTACTTTTGAACAAGCAAATGAACACGACATGGAGCAGACCATCTTCGAAGAAGAATATCCCGGAGATTTTGAGGATGAACCCGTACTACCCTCGTCATCAACCCTCAAAGCCGACCCCGCTTCGACAACTTCGGCCCAAGGCCCTGAAGCAACCACCTCAACATCGGTCATCTTGGACCACTCCAACGCACACGTTGAGGGGGAGACTGCATCCCGTCGTGAGGCTCCACATCATATTCAAAGGATGCATCCTCCCGAGCATATCATTGGTGAGCTTGATCAAAGGGTAACACGTTCTCATGCTCATTTCATTGATTCCACTTTTGTTGCTTCGTTTGAGCCCTCAGATGTTAGTCATGCACTTTCTGATTCTAGTTGGATCAATGCCATGCATGAAGAACTTGAAAATTTTGAGAGAAACCAAGTCTGGACTTTAGTTGATCCTCCACCAAATGTTCATTTTATTGGAACAAAATGGATTTTCAAAACAAACAAGGGGAGGATGGGACTGTAGTTAGAAACAAAGCTAGACTTGTAGCTCAGGGTTATTCTCAATTGGAAGGGATTGATTTTACTGAGACTTTTGCACCTGTTGTGCGTCTAGAGGCCATTAGGATTTTGCTTGCCTTTGCGACATCCCGGGGATTCAAACTCTATCAAATGGATGTCAAAAGTGCATTTCTTAATGGCTTCATAGGCGAAGATGTTTATGTAAAACAACCCCCTGGCTTTAAAAACCCCAAATACCCACATAAAGTCCTTAAACTTCATAAGACTCTTTATGGACTCAAGCAGGCCCCTCAGGCTTGGTATGATAGACTTAAGTCTTTTCTGCTTGAGCGGGGATATTTGATGGGATTTGTTGATAAAACCCTGTTCACTCTCAAGCATGGCAAAGATTTCCTACTACTTCAGATTTATGTGGATGATATCATCTTTGGTGGCTCTTCTCATGCTTTGGTTGCCGAGTTTGTAGATGTCCATGATGGGTGAACTCACATTTTTCCTTAGTTTGCAAATCAAGCAAAGCAAACAAGGTACATTCGTCCACCAGACAAAGTACACCAAGGACCTGCTCAAGAAATTCGACATGGATGATGCGAAGCCACTTACCACTCCAATGGCTACATCTGTAGCATTGGATCCTGACGAGGATGGAGAAGCCATAGAATAGAAGGAGTTCCAAAGCATGATCGGTTCCCTCCTCTACTTGACTGCTACGAGGCCGGACATACACTTCGCAGTGTGTCTGTGCGCTCATTTTTAGGCTTCACCCTGAGCTTCGCACCGCCAAGCGGTAAAGCGCATTCTCAGGTGTTGGCGTAAAAGTTACACCAACAGGTTCTTAGTAGTTAAGAACAAACAAACAAGAGGTTTGTGCTTTTAGGACAAACTTGAGCCTCCGTAAAGGATAACAACTCAAGAGGTCCGAGTGTATGTGTTTGAACCACTGGTTCTGGATCCTTCTTACAAGGTACAAAGGGGGGTATTTATAGGGAGAAAGGCTAAAGGAATAGACCTATTTACCCTTATATTACAAATGACCTTCAGTATTATAAACAAGGTTATACACGGTAAAGTGCTGCAGGGTAGATGGATAAGCAGGGCATCCAATCAGTCACGTCTTCCTGCTTCGAAGCCTCCTTTCTCCTTTCGGAGGGTCCTCCGAGACTTCGCGTCGTGGCACCCTTCGACCGTGCTGACGTATCTTCGAGCATTAGTCGACCATCTTCGGGACCTTCTTAGAGCCTTCGGAGGGTTAACCTTTAAGTCGTGGAAATGAAGTAATTTCCCCCAACAGTAGCCCCTCGAATACGCCTTTCTGTAGATAACCTATTTTTTAGAAAGAAGGCAGTATACGAAAGGAACATTTTTAATTTCTGAAACTTAAAGGGAATGCGAAGATACTATGATTTAGCCCAGAATATTAAGCCCAATATTTTAAAACGTTCGTCTCCGAATTTTGGCATAGTGAGGAAAACTCCCTGGAGCAGCATGGCTTCGGAGCATGAGTGCTACGAAAGCAGTTACGGAGCGTGAACGTCGTGCGGGCAGTTACGAAGTGTGGACGTCGTGCAGGCGGTTACGAAGTGTGGACGTCGTGGGGTGCCGTCAATATGACCGTTACGGCGTAAATAGCCGTTACCCTCTGTAAAAAAGAAGTAACGGTCGATTTTTTCAGCGGTTGCACGCCGTTTCACTTTCCAACCCCACCTGTCAGCGACGGAAGCCGAACCTGCAGTGTGAAACTTCTCGAAGAGCAGTATAGATTGTGTGGTTATAAAAGGGGGAGAAAGGGATTACTGGAAGTTTTTTACCGCATTCACCGTTCTTGCAATTCACCTTTCCCCTCAACCTTCTGCCCCTTCGAGCACTTGAGCGTAATGGCGAGAACCAGCCACACCACTCCTTTGGCGGCCAACACTATGGCGCAGCGGCAGGCATGGGCGGCATCAGCAGCCACGGCAATGGCGGGGGGCCCGGGCGGCGGTTGGCCCAAGAACCCTCGGGCGCTCCGTCCGCCCTCCAAGAAGAAGATGGCCCAGAGCTTCGTTATTGGTCAGTCAGTGAGCACAGCGGAGTCCATCGAAGAGGCAGTAGATGGGAAGTTGGGAGCCGGAATGAGGACTCGTGTTCCCGGGACAGAGTCGACTCCACGGCCTCGGCGCGGAGAGGTGGTAGTCTTCGAGGCATTCTTCGAAGCTGGCCTGGGGCTACCAGCCGTGGATTTCCTAGCAGAGGTACTAGACATGTTCCACATTACTCTGCCTCAGTTGTCCCCCAACGCAATCGTCCGCCTGGCCGTCTTTGAGTGGGCTCTTCGGGCGGAAGGATGTGAAGGGCGCTCCGAAATCTTCGCAGCAACCCACGAAGCTATCTGCCAGCCGAAGCCTCAAGATGGGCCCGGAGACTCGAAGGTGACAGTGGCTTTCGGCAGTGTCAATTTTCAGCTACGGCGGGAGCACGCTCTTCATTTCCCTGCGAAGGCCATAAACGATCGATGGTATACAAATTGGATACTTCGGTGGTTTTACGCCGAAGTAGGAGAAGACTCCCCCCTTTCGGGCCCTCTTCAAGAAATTTGGTTCCGGAAGGAAGCGGACATCTCCCCGAACCCTAGCCTGCTCACGACGAGGCTAGGGTTGCTGGCTTCTGTGGCTCGTCGTATGAGCATGCGAGACTTGGCCGAAGAGTTCGTAGGCCTTCGGATCTCACCCCTCGGGGCCAGTTGGCCAATCTCCATCCCGCGAGCCTCGGAGGGGGACCTCCGAAACATAGGTACGTCCTTCTCCTGCGGCATCATTTTATATGAACACATTAATTATACTTATGCTTCTTATACCTTTTCCTTTTCAGCGGCGCCTCTGGCCTTATCTCCGGACGACATAGTCCGGGCTACCGAGCGAATTCTCGGAGCCCCTTCGGTAGCCGAAAGGCAGAAGAGGCTGGAACTGGTAGGGAGTTGGGAGCGCTCGAACAGGGTGTGGAGAGCCCTCGGCATGGAGCCCCCGCCGCTTCCCGACTTCGCCCCGGCTGGAGCGGCTGCTCGCAAGAGGAAAGCAGCGGCCGAGCCCTCTAAAAAGGCTGGCAAGCAACCCGCTCAGAAGAAGGCGGTGAAGCAGCCTTCTCACTTGACGCCTGCTTCGTCTTCTTCGTCGCCAGACGAGCGGAGCCCCACTCCCGAAGAGACAGAAGACTCCGGAGGCGCCACAGCGAAGGCTTTCGAAGATTACCTTCTGATCGACGAAGACATGGGGGAGGTCCCCACAACCCTCCCCGACAGGGAGGATGTTGACGCCACCCTTCTGACTCCTCCTGCGCCTGTCAACGTGCAAGTAGAGTCAAACTCTCCCTCCGGCTTGCCTGCTCACGAAGGGGTTTCAGCGGAGGTTGTGGCCCCGTCGGACGAGACCGAGGTCAGGACTTCGGGGGATGACTTCGACAACATCCTCCGGATGTACGAAGTCCTGGAGGATCCGGCGATCCTTCCTCAAACGGCTCTTGGAGGTATTTTCCCAGAACTCTTTCTTTTTTCATCGGCATTCGCTTGCTATCTGCAGAATATGTTAATTAACTTTGATAATTGAAACAGGTACCTCTTCGGGTATCGAGGCCTCGGTGGTGCCCGACGTCCCTACTTCCTCGGAGACAGTCACCCGGGTGGACCCTCCGGCTCCTCTGGGGGCTCCAAGCCCGGTGACAGAGAACGTATCCTTCGGAGCGGACGATGTGCTCCCTGGGACGGAATTGGCTCCGGCCGTGGCGACCTCGACTACTGACGGCGCCTCCGACAACGTGGCTCCAGCCGGAGGTGTGGCGGCCGAAGGTCAAGATGTTCTTGCCTCTCCCCCTTTCGTGCCGGGGAGGGGTAAGAGTATTTCCAGCTTGGGCCTTCGGGTTGATCAAGCAGCGCCCTCCGTCGGCAATTCAGAGGACGAGGCTGCCGAGGACGACGCCCGGGCCTTGTCTTGGCTCCCTCTTCTGGCTCCTTTCCTGGAGCATCGGAGCGGCCTTCGAAGGCTACTGGAGCCCTGGCTGAGAAAAGCCAGGATATTGCCAATTCGGAGTTGATCTCCGCTTTGAGCGAAGTCAGGGCTTCGAATCTCAACACGGCCCTCGAAAGGGCTGCCCTTCAGGTATGAAAAAGACACCGCAGTTGTTGTATTTTAATGATCAAAGCTTCTTTAGCACTTACCTTGTTTTCCTTGCAGCAATTCGCCCTTGCTAGAGCGGCAGCGACTTCCAGTGAGGTCGAAATTAACCGACTTAACCGGAAGGTTACAGCTCTTCAAACAGCCCTCGATGAGTCCACCGGGAGGTCTCTCCGGCTGAATGAGGAACTCTTGGAAGAACGGAAGGCCAAGGCCGCGTCTGACGAAGCCTCTGAAGCCCTCCGCTCTCATGCCGAAGAAGCCGAAGCTGAACAAGTGGTTCTCCGTGCGGAGGTCGAGAAGCTTCGCCAGGATGCGGCTGCTTCGAACGGCCGTATGGTTGAACTTCAAGAGGCTCTCAGCCAGGTAATGGCTCAGAAGAGTTCCCTGATGCTCCGGGTGGCCGCGTTGGACGCAACGGTTGCAAGCCTGGAAGCAGCAGATAAAAAGAATTCCAGTACTGCTGACCGTACCTTGGAAGCTCTTCAGGGTACGTTAGAGTACTTTGGCACCATGTGCCCTTCGACTTCTGCTGCAACCTTCGAGCCGCTCGACCGGAAGCTGACGAGGATCCAGGTAGCTTCGTCGCTGATGAAGAATTCCGGGGTACGGTACGGAGAGATCTCCGGACAGTGCGCCGGCATCGGGGTTCTTCGCCAGCTTGAAACTCTTCGGGTTCCCCTTGCTCCGGTTGGTGGTTCGTCTCCTGGAGGCTTCGCGGATGATGACCTGCTGCGGCCGTCTCCGGAGGTGGCTTCGGCGTGGGAAGCTTTCCGATCAGTATGGAAGGCGGACCACAAGGTTGCTGCTAAGGCTTGGATCGACGAGGCCCGCCGGCAAAAGCAGGCTCAGGCGAAGCCACCACTCCCGACTTCGCCAGCGCCTTCGGTCCCAGCTCCGCCAACCGACCCGCAGGTCTAGCTGCTTAGGGCTGTTGTGTACCTGTGGTCTTGTAAACTTTGTTTAATTAATGAGAAAGTTATAAACAGTACTTGTCTTGGGTGTTCTTCTCTTTTTTAGGTTCTGTCATGCCCTTCGAGCCCTGACTTCGTACTTTTGGAAACTACTGCCGAGCTTCGAAAGGAGTGGGCAGTTCTTGAGAGTTTGAGGCCTTATCGCCGCTCTCGCTTTTCTGTTCCACGCGGAGACGGGGGGAAGTTACCCTTGAAGTACGAAGGGATGTTTTGTCTTACATTAAAGAGGAAGAACAGGAAGGGGGGTCTTCGTCCTCCGAGTCTGTTGACTGGTCCGACTCGGAGTACCAAGCTGGAAACCTTGCCGAGGCTGGCTCCGAAAGGCTCTTGACGTGGGCCGAACTTCAAGAGGAGCAGAAGAAGCTGCGAGCCTCGAAGAAAAAGAGAAGTTCCCGGCCTAAAAAGACTTCAAGCTCCGAAGGGCAAAGTAGCCGCAGGGGTAGCTCTAGGGGTCGAAAGGGCCTCCGTTTTTATTTGGGTCTAGATAGCAATTTTTCCTGATGTATGAATATAATATTTTAATGCGGAATGCTTCGACAGCATGCTGTGTGACTCCTATCCTCCTACCCCTCTTGTGGGTGGCGGAGCTTTTATCTTATATAATGGTTCGGTAGGCACAATGATTGCTCGAGCACCTGTATGCTTCGAATTTTTGCACATGTTACCATCGATAAGTTAGACAAAAAATTTAAAGTCCTTAGACTCTTCTACGGATCCTAACAAGCCGGAGCCTGGAATCCGTAGGTTGGCCACCTACGGCTCTTTTACAGATACTTCGCACCCGGAGGCTTGAAATTCTGTTTTGTTTAAAGTCCTTAGACTCTTCTACGGATCCTAACAAGCCGGAGCCTGGAATCCGTAGGTTGGCCACCTACGGCTCTTTTACAGATACTTCGCACCCGGAGGCTTGAAATTCTGTTTTGTTTAAAGTCCTTAGACTCTTCTACGGATCCTAACAAGCCGGAGCCTGGAATCCGTAGGTTGGCCACCTACGGCTCTTTTACAGATACTTCGCACCCGGAGGCTTGAAATTCTGTTTTGTTTAAAGTCCTTAGACTCTTCTACGGATCCTAACAAGCCGGAGCCTGGAATCCGTAGGTTGGCGGAGCCACTGAACCAATGGTTCGTAGCAAGCCCCTTGGGTTTTTCCGAAAAATGCTTGGCTCTGCTAGCATCACCGACCTCCGAATGCGTCCATCCGGAGGGTTTGATGTTCGAAGCGCAAAACAAATCTCAACCCCTTAGCTTTATTTATAAAAGGAGTGTTACAAGTGATTACAAGGAAGCCTTAAGCATAATATCTCTTAAGGTGCTCCGCATGCCACGCATGTTTCAACTCTTCTCCTTCTAAATTAGCTAATTTAAACGAGCCGGGGCGACCTGAGCGTAAGATAACATATGGTCCTTCCCATTTGTTTCCTAGCTTCCCCGGAGCTATTACATTTCGTAATACTAGATGACCTGGTTTTAACTCAGTTAATTTGACTTTCGGGTCATACCATGTCTTTGTGTGCTCTTGGTACTTCGTCAGGTTGGCGACAGCTCGAAGCCTTGTTTCTTCCGACAAGTCTATTGAAGCACTCCGATCATCTTCGTCTTCGTGTTGAATTACGCGAAGTGACTCCCCTTTGAGCTCCGTAGGGGTCATGGCTTCGTCTCCGAAGAGCAACCTGAATGGCGTGAAGCCGGTTGATCTAGTTTGCGTGGTTCGGATAGACCATAGAATTTTGGGTAGCTCTTCGACCCATAGGCCCTTGGCCAATCCGACGATTCGGCGATTTAACCCGGAGAGGATATTCCCGTTGGCTCGCTCGACGGCTCCGTTGGATTGCGGATGTCGCACTGCTGCGAAGCATAGCTTAATGCCCAGTTCTTCACAGAATGTTTGGAAGGAATCAGCTTCGAACTGGGTCCCATTATCCACCGTTAATTCTCTGGGGACTCCGAACCTGCATATAATATTCTGCCAGAAGAACCTTTGCACATTCTTTGATGTGATGGCTGTTAACGGCTCTGCTTCCACCCATTTTGAGAAGTATTCTATTGCTACGACCGCAAATTTCAATCCGCCTTTTGCTGGTGGGAAAGGGCCTATGAGGTCCATGCCCCATCTAGCCATCGGCCATACTGGGGCAATAACTTGGAGTTGAGCTGGCGGGCGATGGCTCCTTCGGCCCATCCATTGGCAGCCTTGGCACGTCCGAACTAGGTCTTCGGCGTCTCTGACGATCGTCGGCCAATAAAAACCTTGCCGGAGCGTCTTGCCTGCTAGTGCTCTGGGAGCTAGATGACTTCCGCACAGCCCCTCGTGGATGCCTCGAAGTATGTCTTGTCCTTCAGGTTGAGAGATGCATCGAAGCAGTGGTGAGCATACTCCGGCTTTATATAGTACTTCCCCAATAAGTTTGTAATTTCGAGCTCTTGTTTGCACTCTTCGAGCTTCTGGCCTTCCGGAGGGTCATTGCTACCTTGCAACATAGTTATTATTGGAGTTCGCCAATCCGTAGCTTCAATACACATTACTTCTGACGGGGGTATTGGGTCAGCTGCTGGCTGCTCTAATTCTTCATAGAAAGCGCCCTCCGGGAGGTCTACTGCTCCTGCTGCGGCCTTCGCAAGAATATCTGCAAGTTGATTTTCTGCCCGCGGTATGCTTCGAACTGTAAACCCTTTGAATGCTGCTTCTGCCTTGCGGATTTCTTGAAGGTATTGCGCGAGATGTGGGTTTTTTGCTTGGAAGCTTTTATCAATATGTCCCGCGACGACTTGGGAATCTGTCTTGATCATTATCCTTGTAGCTCCGAGTGCTTTAGCCTTTCGGAGGCCTAGCAAGATTCCTTCATACTCGGCGACGTTATTAGTGGTTCGAAAGTTAAGCCTTGCAGAGTACATTGCCTTTTGTCCTGACGGTGAGAAGATTACTGCCCCTGCTCCGGCACCTGATGCTTGATAGGCCCCGTCGGAGAATATTGTCCAGAAACCGTCGGAGGGTTCTTCCGGAGTCCATACTGCAGATGGAGTCCACTCTGCTACGAAATCTGCTATAATTTGAGATTTAACGGCCGTCCTTGCTGTGAAGGAGATTTCGAAGGGTGCTAACTCGACTGCCCACTTTCCAACCCTGCCTGTGGAATCTTTGTTTCGGAGCATATCTCCAAGAGGATACGATGTGGGGATAATAAGGTTATGCGCCAAGAAATAATGCCTTAGCTTTCGTGAGGCCATTACCAAAGCATAAGCAAACTTTTCAAGCTCGGAGTATCTGATCTTGGCTCCTGATAATGCCTCCGAGACAAAATAAACTGGGTTTTGTACCAGCTAGTCCTTGAGCTCGACTTCTCGGACTAGTACTGCGCTTACTGCTGACCCTGTCGCCGCAAGGTATAAAAGCAATGTTTCCCCTGGAAGAGGAACAGTTAAGGTTGATAATGTTCCAAGGTAGGCTTTTATCTCTTCGAAGCTCTTTTGGCACTCCGGCGTCCAGCTGAAGCTTTCGGAGCCTTTGAGTGCCTTGAAAATTGGGAGGCTTCGCTCTGCCGATCTGGACAGGAACCTGCTGAGTGCTGCTAGCCTTCCTGCTAGCTTCTGTACTTGCTTCAAATTTTCAGGTGGGGCCATTCTTTGCAGCGCACTTATTTGCGTTGGACTTGCTTCGATCCCCCTGCTCGAAACTAAGTACCCTAGCAGCTTCCCTGCTTGTGCCCCGAATATACATTTTTCGGGATTGAGGCGTACTCCACATGCTCGGAGGCTCTCCAAAGTTTCATCCAAGTCTATGCTATGCTGATGCTTTTGAGCACTTTTTATTACAATATCGTCCATATAGGCTTCGACATTGCGGCCTATCTGATGGCCTAAAGCTTTAGCTATTAAGCGAGAAAAAGTGGCTCCGGCATTCCGTAAACCAAACGGCATTCTTACATAGCAGAATACTCCTGAAGGAGTTATGAAACTTGTCTTGGCCTCGTCTTCTTTCTTCAGCCATACTTGATGGTACCCGGAGTATGCATCGAGGAAGCTTAATAGTTCGGAGCCTGCTGTGGAATCTATTAATTGATCTATTCGGGGCATTGGGTAGGGGTCTCGCGGGCATGCTTTATTTAGTGATGTGAAGTCAATACACATGCGCCATTTGCTGGAATCCTTCTTCCTTACAAAGACAGGGTTGGCCAACCACTCGGTATGGGCCACTTCCCTGATAATGCCAGCTTTTAACAATTTTTCCACTTCGGCCTTGGCTAAATTTGCTCTTTCTGTTGATAGCTTCCGGAGCCCCTGGCGCACTGGCTTGGCCTTCGGGTTGACGAGCAGACTGTGCTCGATGATGCTTCGGTCGACCCCCGTGATATCTTCGTCGGTCCAAGCAAACATGTCTAAATTCTTCTTGACGACTTCTTCTAATGAGGCTGTTATCTCCGGAGATAGCCCCTTGCCGAATTTTATTGGGTATTCTTTGCCGTCTTCTGAGATTATTCTTGTCTCGACATCACCCTCCGGGCTTGGTTTGAGCGAGGATCCCTTCGGGGGGCTCAAGGCTTCTGGTACTTCTTCGGCTCTCTCCGCCACATTGTGCACTTGTCGAGGGTCCAATGGCTGCCCATGGCCATATTCTGTCCTTCTGGCTACAGCTTGGTCTCCTGAAACAGTGAGCACTCCACCTTGTGTGGGCATTTTGAGACAAAGGTAGTTGTGATGAGCTATAGCCCCGAATTGGTTTAACATCCCTCGTCCGAAGATAGCATTGTAGGCGTAGGGGGCATCCACTACGTCGAAAATCACCTCCTCTACTCGGGCCAGCGGCCCCTCTCCGAAGGCAACCTCGAGGCCTATTTGGCCGAGGGCATCGAGAGGCGGTCCTGAGAACCCTTGAAGTGGCCGGGCTGCAGGGAGTAGATGCTTCCGGGGTATGCACATCTGGTCGAAGGCTTGAACGAAGAGTATATCTGCGGAGCTTCCACCGTCCACCAGGATCCTCCGAACATCAGCCCCTGCTATATCAGCAGAGATGACTAATGGGTCAGCATGGGGAAACTTCACCCCTACTGCATCGCTGGCTGTGAATGAGATGGGTACATGGGACCATTCTGGCATCCCTTCAGCGGAACTTGAAGTCCCAATGTGCCCAACTTCTCGGACGTACTCACGGCGCTGTCTCTTGGACATGCTGCCGAGGGTCCCCCCTCCGGAGATGGGTAGGACCACTCTTTTGACGCGGTCTTGCGGATCTTCGTGCCTTGGTGGTGGCATAATACTGGCCACCGGTAGCCGTATAGGGCTTCGAGGGCACCGGCTCGGGCCACAGTTTGGACAGGCTCCGATCGTGCCGCAGGTGGAACCCGGTCCGAAGTACCCCTCCTGGTATTTCGGTCAATGTATTCACCCCGAAGGGTTAATATCGTCTTGCAGTCCTTCGTGTCATGGCTTCTATTATCGCCATGCACGCAGCAAAAATGACTCTGGCGCCTTCCAGGCACCCTTTCTTGAGGTACTGACGGCCCAGCCTTAAAATTTTTTACCTGCTGGAAACTGGCCGGTGCCTTCGAAGCTGAAGGTGCAATATTTAGCACTTCCGAACGGAAATGCTTTTTTCCTCGCCTATACTCGCTAGGGCGGCTGTCTTGTGGAGGTTGTGGCGGAGCGGTGGCCTCTGGCTCCCTTTTGACTTCCCGGAGGGCGGGTAGTGCTGCCTCAACTCGCCGAAGGCATCCTTCCTCTGCCTTGGCATATTGCTCGAAGTATGCCATGAGCTGTGCTACGGATGTTACCGGCTTCCGATGGAGTTTGCTGAGGAGGTCAGGGTTTAGCACCCCTTCTCGGGCAGCATCAACTACCGAAGAGGTAGTAAGGCCCTTGATCTGTGACTTGGTGTGGGCGAAGCGTGTAAAGTATTCTCGGAGGGTTTCTCCTTCCCGCTGCTTTACTTGGAACAAACTTCCCGTGGACATCGGGGCCACGAAAGTGCCTTGGAAGTTGCTCACGAACTTCTTTTTGAGTAGTTCCCATGACTTGATCGATCCTGGTTTTAGGGACCAGAACCACCGGAGTGCCACACCTTCGAGAGCAAGCGGGAAGCATTTTGCCATGGTGCTTCGTACCCCTCCGCTTGCTTCTATAGCTAGGGCGTACGAGCGGGCGAACTCCCCGGGGTCCGACCCCCCGGAGTACTTGTGCAGCTTTGAGGCCTTGAACTTGGGGTCGAACGGCACTCTCTGCAAATCAGGGTGCAATGGAGACTCATTGTCGAAGGACGCATTCTCGGCATCTTCTTGGACTTGTATAACTTCTGGGGGGTTGTGGCCTCCATCGTCTGGAGGCCCTCTTGGAGTTTCAGTGGAAGCTTGAGTGCGGAGTCTGTCGGCGGCTTCTTGCCTCCATCTGGACACCTCCTCCTGAAGCCTGGCTAGCTGCGTAGCCTCGGTCTCGGGAGGGCCTTCATCTTCGTCGGAGGGAACTTCAGGGTCTCGGCTTGCTGCGTAGTCGGTCTGAAGCATTGTAGGGGGCGGTAGAGGGCCCCGGGGCGCTCGACGCCCATCGGTTCCAGCAGGAACCGTCGGATTAGCTGAGGGTCCGGCTCCGTTGGTCCGAGGGGACCTTCGAAGGGGACCTGTAGCCTGACCACGCTTCGGAGGCATGGTTAGTCGATGAGGTGTCTTGGAAATGGAAGGCTTCGAACGACTTCGAGGGGGTCGAGGGAAGGCCTTCGGGCTGCACTAAGAAGCCCTTAACTGAAGGGTGCGCGGAATCTCAGGATTCCGAGGCTCCCCCCGTAAGTTTTCTTCAGAGTGCAGTCAGCGGTAGAGAACAAGCTTTCAGAACTTGGATCCCCACGGACGGCGCCAACTGTTGGCGTAAAAGTTACACCAACAGGTTCTTAGTAGTTAAGAACAAACAAACAAGAGGTTTGTGCTTTTAGGACAAACTTGAGCCTCCGTAAAGGATAACAACTCAAGAGGTCCGAGTGTATGTGTTTGAACCACTGGTTCTGGATCCTTCTTACAAGGTACAAAGGGGGGTATTTATAGGGAGAAAGGCTAAAGGAATAGACCTATTTACCCTTATATTACAAATGACCTTCAGTATTATAAACAAGGTTATACACGGTAAAGTGCTGCAGGGTAGATGGATAAGCAGGGCATCCAATCAGTCACGTCTTCCTGCTTCGAAGCCTCCTTTCTCCTTTCGGAGGGTCCTCCGAGACTTCGCGTCGTGGCACCCTTCGACCGTGCTGACGTATCTTCGAGCATTAGTCGACCATCTTCGGGACCTTCTTAGAGCCTTCGGAGGGTTAACCTTTAAGTCGTGGAAATGAAGTAATTTCCCCCAACATCAGGTATCTCAAGCATACCCTCGAATTCGGCATTTGGTACTCCGTGTCTTCCTCGTTGTGTCTTCGAGGTTATTCCGATGCGGATTTTGCTGGGTGTAGGATTGATAGGAAAAGTACCTCTGGTACTTGTCATTTCATGGGTACTTCTCTGGTTTGCTGGTCTTCCCACAAACAGTCTAGTGTTGCACAATCAACGGCTGAGGCCGAATATGTTGTTGCGGCTAGCTGTTGCTATCAGATTTTGTGGATGGTTTCCACTTTGCGGGATTTTGGGTTAGATTATAAGAGTGTTCCACTGTTCTGTGACAACACTAGTGCTATTTGTATTGCAAACAACCCGGTTCAGCATTCCAGAACCAAACACATTGATGTGCGATATCATTTTCTCAGAGATCATAATGAGAAGAGTGATATTGAACTTCAATATGTTGATACCCAACACCAGCTAGCCGATATTTTCACAAAACCCCTTCATGCTTCTCGTTTTGCCTACTTGCGTGGGGAACTTGGTATTTGTCTACCTTACGACATTTTGTGAGGGGGAGCAGATTTTGATTGTCATGCATATGCTCATTGTGTGTAAAATTGCATTTACATGTTTTGCACTAATATGCCTTGTTTTATTTCATGAAATCATGTCAGTTCAGCTCCGTTTAATATGTCTGATACATTTTGTGCATAATTTTCCTTTCCAAAATCAACATCGTGCTTACTGCTTAGTCTTGATACTAGCATGTTTAGGCCGGACTGCTTTAGCTATCTTTTATCTGCTGAATAGCAAGAATCCTTTTCTCTGGATGCTCCAAATTGCAACTTGAAAATTTGTATTGCTTACTCATGGATATTCGTCAAGTGCTGAACAATTTGTACACTTATCAAAAATCCAAAAATCCATGATTTCAATGCTAAAAGTGAAAAGATCCAGGTGGGTTTGTTTGTCGCACTACTTTATTCAAGACTGCTTACCATTGCACTTTGGTATGAACTTGGATAATTTAGTGTATGCCAAAATCACTGCCTTAAGCTTTTGATGGCTTTCTTGCCTAGGCTTGGCTTGATTGGAAAGTATAAGGTAGACGAACAAATAACCCCTGGCATTATGAAAAGAACAACAAAATTCGCTGTCCATCAAGTTTGCTTTCATTACTCCACTTGAACTGGACTTGTTTTTCTAGAGTAGAAATTGACTAGCTTTGCGCAGTCCCTGCTTTTACGTGTCTAGTTACCTTGATCGAGTGGTGATGCTCTTATTTCAAAATAATGAAATCACATGCTATCATTATGCTTTTAGATCATATTAGATTGAGCTGAGCACATGAAAATTGGTATTACAGTTGGCATATCTTTGCTTTATATGTCTTTGCAATTCTGCCCATTTTGAAACTTTGCATCTTTGAACTGCTCCTTGATGCTTGCATTGCCAAATGGGGAGGAATCTCTGAGTTCTCTGCAGCAAAGGGGAAAATAACTTAGGGGGAGCTTTTATTATGCAAAGGGAGATATTTGCCCAAGGGGCTTTTACTCTTTTGAAAAAGGGGGAGAAATTCTTTTGTCGAGTGACATGATTTGGCTCGTTTCTGAGTTTTTATGGTCACTTGTGTGCTGAAATTTTTCAAATTTTCTTGAAATTGAATTTGGTTGTCAATGCACTCATTAAGGGGGAGATTGAGAAACCAAGGGTTAGTTTCGGAGTCTGTGATGAGTGATTGACAGATTTTATCATCTGATTTGAAGGGGTACATCCGAAGGGGTTCAAAGGTTGTTTCACCGAAGGGTTCGGTGGGTCCGGTTGCTGCGGCTATTGCAGCGGAGTGTGACTGCCGGAGGGGTCCGACAGTACACGATGATCGGTGCGTACCGAAGGATTCGGTACTTTGGGCAGTACACCGAAGTGTGTGCCGGAGGTTGTTTACCCAGAGAGGTCTCCGGGGTACTGGATACACTTGTTTTTTTCTCTGTGGGGCGCAGGTGACTTTGGAGGCGACGGACGGTTCACAGAAAGTGAACCTGGGTCAAGCGGGAGGCTTGATGCCGGGCGAGCGGGGAGCTCGGTCACGAAGGTTGCGACGGGTCGAGGTCGGTCCTCGGGTCAAGGTGCACCAGGCGAAGGCAGAGAGTGCGGAGCATGGCTCTGGCTAAAGGTACCCCGAGACGAAGTCCTCGGAGGCGAGGCACTTCGAAGGATACTCCGAATGGAGTGACTTCGGAGTATGGTGGACTAAGTCCTCAGCGATGAGGCAAGGGATTCGAAGTGTGCTACGGATGGAGGCATTCGAAGGTTCACCCGACGAAGGTCTCAGAAGTTGAGGTGCATCGAAGGCATGGTCCGGGTGAGGTTCATCAAGGAGTGTGCTCAGGGAGAGACACTGCGATGAAGTGCTCATGGAATGCTTCATGTGGAGGCCTTGGACGAAGGAGGGACTTCGAAGGGTGGTACTCCGAAGGTGGGGCTTCAGAGTGTGGCTAACTTGAGATACTTCGGCCATGCATGGCTTCGGTACACGAACTGATGGAGTGACGGAGTTCGAGCTGGGAGTAGCTGCGAAGCCATGGTGGTCCACTCCGGAGGTGATGGTGCGAAGGCTCAAGGGTTTTGACGGCTTCGGATCAAAACCATCACTGTATCGAAGGCTGACTTCGGTGAAGTGAAACCCGTCAGGCTCAAGGCTTCTCACCGAAGCTACCGCACCTCTCGCATGCGAAGAGGGGCTTCAGAAGACTCCAAAACTGGAAAGGCTGACCGTGTCTGCCCTACAAAAAGCTGGTACTGTCTCCTCTGCGAAGCTGACAAAAGAAGCATCCAAATAAAGTAGACTACCAGTTGTACCCCCTGTTCTGATGAGACAAAATCAGTGTAAACCCTAGGGGTAAAGTAGTCTATTCACAGGACTGAATAGTGCATATAAATAGTGGAGGCTAGCTAGGCAATAGCAACACTTTGAGCAGTCATTTTAGAACTCCTATGCTAGCCGCCATCTTGTTGATAGCAAAAAATGGCATTGATGGCTAGATTATCAAAATATCAATTTTTGGTGATTTGGGCCGAAAATACACATGTCCAGGGTCTGATCGAAGCCCTACGGGGCAGAAGCCCGTCGAGCTATGGGCTTCGAAGGTCTCCAGCCAGCCCATGGGCTTCGACTAGGAAGCCTTCGGAGGCCCACACTGCCGAAGCTTCGGTACCTTCGGAGGCCCACGCTGCCGAAGCTTCGGGAACCTTCGGAGGCCCACGCTGCCGAAGCTTCGGGAACCTTCGGATGCCCACGCTGCCGAAGCTTTTGGAACCTTCGGAGGCCCACGCTACCGAAGCTTCAGCCCGAGGAGCAGGCCTCGGTGGGCCTGACCGAAGCCCACCTCGGCAGAGATAGAGATTGACGCGTTGCCAGCTCAAGCTTTATCCCTATCCGGCCGGATTAATAGCAGATTAGATTAGAGTTAACCCTCTATAAATAGAGAGGCCTGGCCGGCGTAGAGGACCCCCCCAACACAAACAAACCAAAGCCATGCTTTGATTGTACCTTTACTTTACCTTTACTTTTCTGTACCTCTTCGTGGGTTTGCTTGGAAGCCCTCCGTCTGCCACTATGGAATAGTGGTAAGCCTTGGTACTTCGCCCGTGAAGTCCCCGTTAATCTACGTAACAGATTGCTATCACCTTGTTACTTCGCCTGTGAAGTATCCGCTAATCTGCGTAATAGATTGCTACCTTCGCCACCCGTGCAACACCTCGCAAATTCGGTCCTAAGGCCAAATTGGTACTTCGCTCTCCCATGTTGCAGGTTCGCACGTTCGGATCCCCTTCGCTGGAGGTGTCCGGAGCTGAGAGATCGGTTCCGGAGGTCTCCAGGACGCCTTTCGACAGGACCACAGGCTTCGGCAGCAGGCTTCATCAGCACACTTCGTCATAGGCTCCGATACAAACACATTCCGCACCAAGACGAAGTTGCACCCGCGCGTAGCCTTCGCGTCACTTTTCTATACTTCGCTGCATCGGAGATCACATGCCGAACCCTGCTGTTTGGAGGTGATCACCGTGTCCAGGTCCGTTCGGAGTTTACCTTCGGCCGGATCGGTCCGAATGCCGAAGCACCCTTCGGCGGAACACTTCGCACCAGACGCCGAATGTACCCTTCGCTACAAACTTCGAACTAGGAGGATTCCGACTGGTTTTCTGATTTTAATCTATTTAACTTATTTCTTTCGGCTAATTGGATTATTTCTTGTAATCTGGTTGCCTGGCGACTCCACCCCCCTTATCACTATTAAGGGTAGTCGGAACGCGGCGTCGGTGCTACGTCACGCTTAGGCCCGTCCCTAAGTATCCGTGCACTTTTGGATCGCCGGACTGACCCAAGTGCGGGGGCACGTTTCCGTGTCAACACATCTCTTGTATTCAGAACCCGTGAGTTCATTTTGTGTTCCCTATTCATGCAATGAAGTTTTGATTCTGTTATTCTTTCACTACTTGAACTTGTATTTTTTGTTACACTGCATGCTTTGATTCCTCTGTGCACCATTTTCTTCTAAGCTGAGTTTGTGCACTGGTTCTCTTCAGGAGAAGTGTGTGAGAGTTCTGGGCATGTGAAGTGTGTTTTTCAGTGTGAGTTCGCTAAGTGTAAACTGGAGGCTAGTCCTCTCAGATTACTAGCGAAGCACTGTCCGTGGCTGAAATCGAATCTTGTTTTCTTCCCTATCGTAGTCCTTAGCGCAGTGTGATATGTGTGAGTTTAGACCTTCGAAATACGATGCCTAGTACCAGTTGCTAGTGCTGAGTATCTGGTCGAAGTCTACAGAGGGAAGTCATCTCTTGCGAAGGGTGAAGTGCGAAGTCTGCTCGAAGGCACCTAGTGTGCGGAGCCTGCACTGACTTAGCAGAGTTGAGTTTTTGGTGTTGTGGGTGGAGCGAAGTCTTCTTGACTTGGAACTTTTGCTCTTTGCGAAGCCTGGTTTCGGAGCTGTGAAATAACTCCGAACCAAAACTTCGAAGGGTGTGTTCGAAGCCTGTTCCACAGAAGACAGAACTAAAACAAAAGGCTATTTTTAGCCTGAAATTTTAAAAGCTCCCATTCACCCCCCCTCTGGTCGCCGTTTCTGGTCCAACAATAACTTTTAGAGCCTGACCCTAAACTAGTCGTACACTGGACATTAAAGGATCAGTGGAACTTTATGGGACACCCTAATCTCCAAACGATGTTGGGTACAGACAAGAAACCTGAAACGAACCATCACACTTCTATATGCACTTGGTCATTTTTTACTTTAGCCCCACCGATCATAGACTGTGGAAGGAACCTGTGGGGTGGTAAAAAATCGCTCCAAGGAGTGAGTCGAGTGCCTTTCACTTTCACTACCTGTATAAACCATTTCATCCCCCAAGGCTCATTGCGCGTTCAAGCAAACTCCTGCTCTTGCTTTAGATCTTGCCTCCTGCTAAGTTCTTAGCCTTAGCTTCCGAAGCCCTCCTTTTCCCCATACAAAGTAGAGCATTAGTTTCACAAGATACCAAAGATATCCTCCATATCCAAGGGATTCCTAGCCACCGGAGGGTCCACCTCAATGTAGGCCCAAACAGCGACCGTAACGGCTCCAAAGGCTGCTTCAAAGCACTACGGGGCACATGACCTCTGGCCTCCGATAGACAAGTTCGAGTAAACCTTCGAGATGAAGATAATGAAATAAATGCTAGAGTATGCCAACGGTGCCTACATGACAAAGTTATTCAAATCGATCGACCTCTAAGTCTCGAAGCAAGAGGGGATCCCAACAATAGAGCTGCTAGGAGAGGTACTTTAAATGTACAACCTCTAGCTCACCTAGTTGTCTCTGAACACCATAGTCTGCCTTGCCATCTTCGAGTGGGCCATGAATGTGGAGGGGTGCAAGGGTCACACAGATGTTTTCGTTGCCCTGCATGATGTGAACTGTCAATTGAATAAGAGGGTCAGTAATGACGGGGTCACTAGAGTACTAGCATTCGAGAGCGTCAATTTTCAACTCCGCTAGGAATTCAACAACAACTTCTTGACGAGGGTTTTGAATGATAGGTTGTACTCGAAGTGGGATCAGAGTTGATTCTATATCTATATTAGAGCGGACTCCCCCTTCACAGTATCAATGCCCTTATCTCATATCGCATGCACATGATTCAATGTTCAACTCTTGCACATGGTGGCCCGAAGGATGAGCATGAGCGACATAGATAATGAGTTCATCACTCTCTAACTTAGCCCCCTCATGCTTAAATGCCTGAAGGGCCTATTTGCAGACTCTATGCCTGGCGAGCCAAAGGAAATCCCTTCAAAAATTATCAGTGAGGCTCCGAAGCCCTGCATACTTGTACTCCGAACACATTGTTCATTACCATCACAACTTTTTTAACTAAATCCAAGTGAGTCGATCTAATGTCGAACAAGGTGGTCAAGATAGTCGAGCACGTTATGGGTGAAGGAATAGTGCCCAAGAAAATTACGGTTGGATCAGAAGTTCTGATTTGGAATCAGAAGTTCCGATATGGTATCAGAAGTTCAGATAATTTATTGTTTACAAAACAGGGAGCTCAAATCAGAAATTCCGTTATGGTATCGGAAGTTTCAATATTTTCTAATTTAGAGATAAAGAGTTGAAACCGGAAGTTCTAATGTGTATTGAGAAAAATTACACTGATTGGAAGTTCTGATAAGAGTATCGGAAGTTCCGATGATTCCTGGAATTGCGAACCGAGAGCCCTAATTGGAAGTTCCGATCTGAGGATCGAAAGTTCTGAGGTGGGTGTAACAGATTGGATTTGTTGGGTCTCGAATTGTTTGAGGTCAGGGCTCTCACCTCTATATAAAGAGAGGAGATGGAGGTCTTGGAAATTTAAGTTATTAATAGTTTATATAAGATCTAAACCCTATCCACCAAGAACTCCTCCTCTCCCTTTCTTGATCTCAAGAGTTGAGAATGAGATATCTCCCATTTCTCACGAGCGGTGCAAGCACGCCGGCGTGGAAACAATCTCATCCATGTATGTGTGGACTCCGTGAAGGCATTGCTCGAATACCGATGCTCATCGTCTTCATCATGTTTACACCGCCATCTTCACTGATTGGATTGCCAGGAACAGGTGGAGCGAGGCGAGGATGTGCTTCCCCAACACCTTCTTCCGATGCACCTAGCGCGTTTCGTGCTAGAAGGTATTGATTCATGATCCCTCACACGCATGGTTCTTGGGCTTTGTGCAGAAATTTTTGAAATTTCCGGCGAGCGTAGCTTCCCCATTCCCCAACAATGGGTCCCCCGACCTCAAGAAAAGCAAGCATCCTACCCTCGTTGGATCATGAGAGATGTATAACCGCATTTGGCTCTGACTCGGAGACGGTGAGCCCTTTGAGATTCTAGAGCTCTCTTAACCCACGACCTCTCATGAGGGGTTAGAATAGAAGAGGCCCAATGATGATGAAGAGTAGTAGGCTTCATCGCCATAGTGTCAATGAGGCCTAATAGACTTTATGGAACCAGTCGAATTACCGCCTCTGGCCTCGACTGTTGGGTTCAGATGCAAGGCCATCGGCGCCCCCAAGTCTACTCCCAGAGAAGCGACCAGAGAGGTTCCCCGAGTGTGAATCAAGGTTTAGAGCCAATGGCTCCACCAGTTCGTTTGGAGATAGACTAGGAAGAACACTTCGTTCCTTCAGATTGCTCGGACCTCTCCTCCATTATAATGGAGGTCACGGGTATATGATGGCACCAAACGCTTCGTATCCCCTCCTTAACTTGTTCTAGCTTAATTTTTTCTACATATCTTGTCGTCGACGACCTTGCGGACCATGATGTCCCTATGCCCTAGTGCCCTTGCCTACATCTAGCCACCGACCACTTGCGCCTGGTTGCTCGCGCTGTGGCTGTTGTGCCTCGCCACACACGCCTTGGCTCGTCCATGCCTCGGTGTCCCCGTGTCTCGACGCCCCCACCTACATTCGACCACCAATCAACTACATCCCCGCTTGGCCACTCGCACCGTGGTCGCCACCCGTGCCTTGCCTCGCCCACACCTAGCCCCACTCCCTTGAGAGAGAAGAGGAGGCAGGGGGATGGAGGAGAGAGAGGAGAGTGCCACATCATCTCTTTTGGTCCCACATATTGGTCACCCTTGTAACGTGACCTCAGCGTTTTCTACCACGTGGAAAAACACATCAGCAAAACCACCATTATATACTTTTTTCGGGTTATTTGTCTGGTTTATAATAGTTCGAGGGTTAAATGCCTGTTTTTTTAGTTGAGGGCAACATTCATCTACAAAGTAATACTTGTAGGTGATCTAGACTTTGTTGACACTCGAATTTGGCATTAATGGTCGAAATTGTCGAAATATCAATTTTGACAATTTGGGCCGAAAATATGCCATCTCCGGTACTGGCCGAAGCCCTGAAGTGTCGAAGGCCCGTCCTGCATTGGGCTTCGGCAGCACCTTTGAAGGCCTGCTTCATAGGCAGGCTTCGGCCCAGTGGGCCCCTTCGGTGGCTTGTGGGCTTCAGCTCGGCAGACTAGCTTCAGCGAGGCCTGTAGAGGCCCACTCTGGCCGGCAGAGTCCTATTCATATTATTATAATTCGGTTGTTTTTGATCTCTTATCCAAATCTTAACCACCTAGCTGAATCCTACTCAGATTAGGTGATATCTCTTATCCCAATCTTAACCACCTGGCCGAATCCTACTCAAATTAGGTGAGACCAGCCCCTATAAATATAGGGGTGATCTCGATTCAAGAGGCCCCCGCTTTCATATCAACACAAAGGCCTCGCTTTGAATCATTCTTTTACCTTTAAATCTACTTCGTTGCCCTAGGGTTACCTAAGTAATGTCCATCATCATGGGTTTGCATTGAAAGCCCTCCGTCCGCCGCGTCGAAATCACGGTAACCCTTGCTGATTCGCCTGTGAATCTCCCGTTTAATCCACGAAACGGATTTTTATCGTTTTATCAGTTTTCTTCTGCTACCATTGGAAGTTTGGCCTCTAGGCTGGATTGCACTTGATCTTTTACTGTTTTGCAGGGTAACCACCTCCAAAGTCATCGCCTAGGAGTTTTGGGGGGGTGATTGATATTCATCTACAAGGCTGTCGGAGCACCGTTCGCTATTACGCCGAAGCCCTCTTCGGCGAGAACCACTCCACAGTGAACCACTACGCGCCGGAGCATTCTTCACCGTCATGCCAAAGCCCTCTTCGGCGAGAACCCTCACAGTAAATTTCTCCGCACCGGACTCCGCGGTGCTGAAGCCCTTGGTCTGTCTGAGGCTTCGCTGTCGATATGATCGGGTACCCTCCATCGGTTTGATCGCCCGGAGACCGCTTCGCAACAGAACGCCAAAGCCACCTTCGGTGACCCCTTCGCAATAGAACACTGAAGCCACCTTCGGTGACCCCTTCACACCAGAGCGCCGAGGCCCCCCTTCGGCGATACTTCACAACAGAGCGTCGAGGCCCCCCTTCGGCGATACTTCCCAACAGAGTGTCGAGGCCCCCCTTTCAGAGATAGTTCGCATCATCGGTCTGACCAGGGAGTATACCTTCGGTTCGACTGCCATTTTATTATAGATCAGAATCGGCCCTATTCTGGCCGGTTTGTTTAGGTTTTATTATTTTAGTTATTTTCTCATACATCGGCTAACCGAACTTTATTTCTTAATATCTGTTTGATTACCTAGCGACTCCATTACCCTTACAACCATTAAGGATTTGTCGGTACGCGGCATCGGTGCCGCGTCACGCTTAGGTTTATCCCTAAGTATTCGCACGCTTTTGGATCATCGAACTGACCCAAGTGTGGGGGCGCGTTTTCGTGTCAACACACTTTTTGGCGACTCCGCTGGGGACGACATCAACATGACAAGCACGTCTAAATCGGCTGCGGGTACATCGACCATGACTACTACGACTATGGCAATAGTACCCCTATCACCAATGGACTCGGGGGGCATGAACACGGAGATCAACAACCGCAACATCATCCTCCCCACTCTCGCAGACATCCCCGAAGACGAT
The DNA here is from genome assembly GCA_019279435.1 of Zizania palustris. Lineage (NCBI taxonomy): Eukaryota > Viridiplantae > Streptophyta > Magnoliopsida > Poales > Poaceae > Zizania > Zizania palustris. Next base: position 45,301,997 of record JAAALK010000079.1, read on the forward strand.
CGGGCTGAGATCGAAGCCAAGATGAAGGAATTCCACGCCCTCATGCTCGGGCGCTACATGAAAACTCGCATAGGCTTCATCAAGCGTGACATCGACATCCCGGACCCCTTCGGAAACAAGGTACCACCACCATCCCTCCCGTCTTTATCCCCCTTAGAGATTAGACAGGAGATAGCAGCTACAGTGGATCAGGCCATTAGTGCTACATTTTCAAATCGACTAGGGCCTAAAATGGAAGCGATGTTTAGGAGATTCGGCTTTTCTGAGGCCGCTTCTCACACCCCGATTGCTAGCCTACCCCCGCGCACCACGTGCACAGTAGAACTGATGGGAGCACCGGAAAGGCCATTACATATGTGTCTCCAATTTCCAAGGTCGAGGCTGTGCACACCACTGTCGGTCAGGTCAGCCCTTGGGCCGGCCAAACCAGCACGTACCAGGCACCGCCACCGACGACAGTCGGTCTGACCGGCTACCAAGCCGGTCTGACTGACCCATATACCTACGGTCAGACCGACTACCAGGACGATCCGGCCGGCCAGTGTGCCTACGGTCAAACTAGCCCTATGGTCGGTCAGACCACCCCATTTTATTACAGGCTGCTTGCGCCCAAGCTGCCCTTTCATGCGCTGCCCGCACCTCCTGCTCCCACGTACCCACGTAGGCCTAGGCATCCCATTTATTATGAGCCGGCACGAGAGGAGGGAACACACGGCCGACATCCTAACATACCACCACATGTCACACCCCCACACGAGAGATGCGCGCAGGCCGGAAGCATAGAGGATATTGACGAGCGAATTCACACACTTGTTAGGGAATGCATTGTTAACACGCCTCGGGATCGGATTAGGGTTTACCGTAAGCCGTACCCAGACCATTTCAATCCCATCCCATATCCTCGCGGCTTTAGGGTTCCTGAGTTCACCAAGTTTGATGGCGAGAGTAGCAAGACCACCCTAGAGCATATAGGCTAATTTCTAGCACAGTGTGGTGAAGCAAGCGAGTCGGATGCGCTTAAGCTCAGATTATTTTCCTTATTGCTGTCCGGCACTACTTTCACTTGGTTTCCGGCGCTACCGCCGAACTCCGTCCAGACTTGGGCCCAGTTAGAACAAAAATTCCACGATTATTTTTACACTGGGGAAACCGAACTTAGGCTCTCACATTTGACATCGGTTAAACAAAAGACCAATGAGAGTGTCTCCGACTATATTAGGCGCTTCCGGGACACTAGGAACCGATGTTTTAGTTTAAACATCTCCGAGAGGGATCTGGCTGACTTAGCTTTTAACGGTTTGCATTCTGAAATTAAGGAAAAGTTAGACGACTGAAACTTCCTCGAGGTTAGTCAGGTTTTGCAGCAGGCTCTGGACCAAGAAGGCTGAGCTAGGAGAAAAAGGTCTGTCAAAGTTTTTAGTGAGCCTAAGGCCAAGCTACACATCGTGGAGCACTGCGAAGAAGAATCATCAGGATGAGAAGACTCGGCTGACATGTACGCGGCCGAATGGACCTGGCCCAGTGGATCTAAAATAATCACGTGCTCTAAACTATGGCCGTCTCCCGCTAAGAGTTAGCCCAATGAAGTTAAGTACTCGTTTGATGTGACCAAGTGCGATAAAATCTTTGATTTTCTGTTGAAAAGCAAGCTCCTTAGGTTGCCAGAAGGTCACGTCATTCCATCTTCCGACGACTTGAAGAAACGTAAATATTGTAAGTGGCATGATATGATTTTCCATACTACTAATGAATACAATGTTTTTCATCGACAAGTTCAATCGGCCATAAATGAAGGACGATTGAAGATATATTCTAGACCTAGAATGAAGCTAGATCATGATCCCTTTCCCGTAAACAACATTGATCTTGATGGGAAAAAAGTATTGATTCGGCCCGAACAGGCCGAGTCATCTAAAGGAAAGGCGGTCGTCATTGGGAAGCCTCGCACACACATGCTCATACCGAAGAACCCTGAGGTAGGAGTAAATGTAGACAAGACATCTCCGGCTAAATCCCGTACAAAGCCAGAGGTAACATTTGGGATGCTTCTCCAAAGACATGGGAGAAGGGCCGAGGACAAACACCCTCAACCACCCCCAAAGAGGTCGAACCCTCAACAGGAGCATGAGTCCGGCCCGTAGGTAGCTAAGGCCATTCTAGGTACACCTCGCTCGGCCGAAGATTTTGGGAGTGAATTTGTGACGCCCGGAACCAAGCTGCGAGTTTCATGGGCGCCTCCCTGGATGACTAAGTCCCAAAAGAGGCGATTGCAATGTCTTCGTGCCGAGTATCTTAGAGAAAAAGAGGCCGAAGAATGCAAAGGTAGCCCACCCGGTGAATCCACAACTGTAGCTAGAACACACCAGGTGTGGAGACTGAAGTTGGCTGGCAAGCCAGCTTCCACCCTCGCTAAGTAGGAACCACGTCCTTGCAAGGGACCCATGGGGCAAGACAAGTAAAATTACTAAAGGTCGATATGATGAGAAATCCGGCGCTTAAGTCCCATGGTCATATTAGTGAGTTGTACAAATCGTCCTCATCAAATTCAAATGTCTTGAGTTATGAAATGGATGATTTGGTAGGTAAACAAATAAAGAGTATCGCTCATGGTTCACTGTGCTTTTAGCTCACTAAGTTTGCTAAAAGGTAGGGGGGCATGTGTTGACACTCAAATTTGGCATTAATGGTCGAAATTGTCGATATATCAATTTTGACAATTTGGGCCGAAAATATGTCATCTCTGGTACTAGCCGAAGCCCTGAAGTGCTGAAGGCGCATCCTGCGTTGGGCTTTGGAAGCACCTTCGAAGGCCTGCTTCACAGGCAGGCTTTGACCTAGTGGGCCCCTTCAGCGGCATGTGGGCTTTGGCCCGGCAGACTAGCTTCGGCGAGGCCTACGGAGGCCCACTCCGGCCGGTAGAGGAATTCAGATTAGTATAATTCGGTTGTTTTTGATCTCTTATCCAAATCTTAACCACCTAGCTGAATCCTACTCATATTATGTGAGATCTCTTATCCCAATCTTAACCATCTGGCCAAATCCTACTCAAATTAGGTGAGACCAGCCCCTATAAATATAGGGGTGAGGCCGATTCAAGAGGCCCCCGCTTTCATATCAACACAAAGCCCTCGCTTTGAATCATTCTTTTATCTTCCAATCTACTTTCCTTGCCCTAGGATTAGCACAGTAACGTCCATCTTCGTGGGTTTGCGTCGTAATCCCTCTATTCGCCGCGTCAAAATCACGGTAACCCTTGCTGATTCACCTGTGAATCTCCCGTTTAATCCACGAAACGGATTTTTATCGTTTTATCAGTTTTCTTCTGCTACCATTGGGAGTTTGGCCTCTAGGCCGGATTGCACTTGATCTTTTACTGGTTTGCAGGTGAATTACCTTCAAAATCATCGCCAAGGAGTTTCAGGAGTAATTTCTATTCATCTACAAAGTCGCTGGAGCCCTTAGGTGATCAGATCGGAGCCTGTCGATCCGACCGACAGGGCTTCGCTGGGTCGTCAGGCTATTGTCGGTACGATCTTCACACACCCTTCGCCATCGTGCCGAAGCCCTCTTCGGCGAGAACCTCTTCACAGTGAACTACTCTGTGCCGGAGCACCCTTCGCCGTCGCGCCGAAGCCATCTTTGGTGAGAACCCTCCGCAGTAAATTGCTCCACACCGGACTCCGTGGTGGCGAAGCCCCGTTCTGACCGAGGCTTCGCTGTCGGTCTGACCGGGTACCCTCCGTCGGTCCGACCGCCCGGAGCTCGCTTCGCAACAGAACGCCGAGGCCCACTTCAGCGATACTTCGCACCAGAACGCTGAAGCCACCTTCGGTGACCCCTTCGCACCAGAACGCCAAAAACGCGCCCCCACACTTGGGTCAGTTCGACGATCCAAAAGTGTGTTGATACTTAGGGATAAACCTAAGCATGACGCGGCACCGATGTCGTGTTCTGACAAATCCTTAACAGTTGTAAGGGTAATGGAGTCGCTTGGAAATCAAATATATATTGATAAATATAGTTCGATTAGCCGATGTATGAGAAAATAACTAAAAATAATAAAACCTGAACAAACCGGCCAGAACAGGGCCGATTCTGATCTGTAATAAAATGGCAGTCGAACCGAAGGTATACTCCCTCGTCGGACCGATGATGTGAAGTATCGCTGAAGGGGGGGTCTCGGCGCTCTATTGTGAAGTATCGTCGAAGGGGGGCCTCGGCGCTCTGTTGCGAAGTATCGCCGAAGGGGGGCTCAGTGCTCCGGTGCGAAGGGGTCACCGAAGGTGGCTTCGACGTTCTGTTGCGAAGGGGTAACCGAAGGTGGCTTCAGTGTTCTATTGCGAAGCGGTCTCCGGGCGGTCAGACCGACGGAGGGTGCCCGATCAGACCGACAGCGAAGCCTCGGTCAGACCAAGGGCTTCGGCACCGTGGAATCTGGTGCGGAGCAATTTACTGTGAGGTTTCTCGTCGAAGAGGACTTCGACGTGACGGTGAAGAATGCTCCCGCACGTAGTGGTTCACTACGGAGAGGTTCTCGCCGAAGAGGGCTTCGGCGTGATAGCGAAGGGTGCTCTGACAGCCTTGTAGATGAATATCAATCACCCCCCCAAAACTCCTCGGTGATGACTTTGGAGGTGGTTTCCCTTCAAAACAGTAAAAGATCAAGTGCAATCCAGCCTAGAGGCCAAACTCCCAATGGTAGAAGAAGAAAACTAATAAAACGATAAAAATCTGTTTCGTGGATTAAACGAGAGATTCATAGGCGAATCAGCAAGGGTTACCGTGATTTCGACGCGGCGGACGGAGGGATTTCAATGCAAACCCATAAATATGGACATTACTCAGCTAATCCTAGGGCAAGGAAGTAGATTGAAAGGTAAAAGAATGATTCAAAGTGAGGGCTTTGTGTTGATATGAAAGCGGGGGCCTCTTGAATCGGCCTCACCCCTATATTTATAGGGGCTGGTCTCACCTAATTTGAGTAGGATTCGGCCAGGTGGTTAAGATTGCGATAAGAGATCTCACCTAATCTGAGTAGGATTCAGCTAGGTGGTTAAGATTTTGATAAGAGATCAAAAACAGCTGAATTATACTAATCTGAATAGGACTCTGTCGGCCGGAGTGGGCCTCCGCAGGCCTCGCCGAAGCTAGTCTGCCGGGCCAAAGCCCACAGGCCACCGAAGGGGCCCACTGGGCCGAAGCCTGCCTATGAAGCAGGCCTCCAAATGTGTTGCCGAAGCCCAGCACAGGACGGGCCTTCGGCACTTCAGGGCTTCGGCCAGTACCGGAGATGGCATATTTTCGGCCCAAATTGTCAAAATTGATATTTCGACAATTTCGACCATTAATGCCAAATTCGAGTGTCAACACATGACCCCCTGCCTTTTAGAAAACTTAGTGAGCTAAAAGCACAGTGAACCATGAGCGGTACTCTCTATTTGTTTACCTACCAAATCGTCCATTTCATAACCCAAGACATTTGAATTTGATGAGGATGATTTGTACAACTCACTAATATGACCATGGGACTTAAGCGTCGGATTTCTCATCAAATCGACCTTTAGTAATTTTACTTGTCTTGCCCCCCAGGTCCCTTGCAAGGACGCGGTTCCTACTTAGCGAGGGTAGAAGTTGGCTTGCCAGCCAACTTCGTTCTCCACACCTAGTGTGTTCTAGCTACAGTTGTGGATTCGTCGGGTGGGCTACCTTTGCATTCTTTGGCCTCTTTTTCTCTAAGATACTCGGCATGAAGACGTTGCAATCACCTCTTTTGGGACTTAGTCATCTCGAGAGGAGCCCATGAAGCTCATGGCTTGGTTCCGGGCATCACAAATTTGCTCCTAAAATCTTTGGCCGAGTGGGGTGTACCTGGAACGGCCTTAGCTACCTACGGGCCGAACTCATGCTCCTGTTGAGGGTTCAACCTCTTTGGGGGTAGCTGAGGGTGTTTGTCCTCGGCCCTTCTACTATGCCTTTGGAGAAGCATCCCAAATGTTACCTCTGGCTTTTTACGGGATTTAGCCGAAGATGTCTTGTCTACATTTACTCCTACCTCAGGGTTCTTCGGTATGAGCATGCATGTGCGAGGCTTCCCAATGACGACCGCCTTTCCTTTAGATGACTCGTCCTATTCGGGCCGAATCAGTACCTTTTTCCCATCAAGATCAATGTTGTTTACGGGAAAGGGATCATGATCTAGCTTTATTCTAGGGCTAGAATCTATCTTCAATCGTCCTTCATTTATGGTCGATTGAACTTATCGACGTAAAACATTGCATTCATTAGTAGAATGGGAAAGCGTATCATGCCACTTACAGTATTTACGTTTCTTCAAGTTGTCGGTAGATGGAATGACGTGACCTTCGGACAACCTAAGGAGCTTGCTTTTCAACAGAAAATCAAAGATTTTATCGCACTTGGTCACATAAAACGAGTACTTAACTTCATTGGGCTGACTCTTAGCGGGAGATGGTCGTAGTTCGGAGCACGCGATTGGTTTAGATCCACTGGGCCAGGTCCATTCGGTCGCGTACATGTCAGCCGAGTCTTCTCCGCTCGATGATTCTTCTTCGGAGTGCTCCACGATGTGTAGCTCGGCCTTAGGCTCACTAAAAACTTTGACAGACCTTTTGCTCCTGGCTCGGCCTTCCTAGTCCAGAGCCTGCTTCAAAACCTGACTAACCTCAAGGAAGTTTCGGCCGTCTAACTTTTCCTTAATTTCAGAATGCAAACCGTTGAAAGCTAAGTCGGCCAAATCCCTCTCGGAGATGTTTAAACTAAAACATCGGTTCCTAGTGTCCTGGAAGCGCCTAATTTAGTCAGAGACACTCTCATTAGTCTTTTGTTTATCCGATGTCAAATGTCAGAGCCTAAGTTTGGTTTCCCCGGTGTAAAAATAATCGTGGAATTTTAGTTCTAACTGGGCCCAAGTCTGGACGAAGTTTGGCGGTAGCGCCAAAAACCAAGTGAAAACAGTGTCGGACAGCGATAAGGAAAATAATCTAAGCTTAAGCGCATACGACCCGCTTGCTTCACCACACTGTGCTAGAAATTGGCCTATATGCTCTAGGGTGGTCTTGCTACTCTCGCCATCAAACTTGGTGAACTCAGGAACCCTAAAGCCGCGAGGATATGGGATGGCATAGAAATGGTCTGGGTACGGCTTACGGTAAACCCTAATCTGATCTCGAGGCGTGTAACCAGTGCATTCCCTAACAAGTGTGCGAATTCGCTCGTCAATATCCTCTATGCTACTGGCCTGCGCGCGTCTATCGTGCGGGGGCGCGACACGTGGTGGTATGTCAGGATGTCGGTCGTGTGTTCCCTCCTCTCATGTCGGCTCATGATAAATTGGATGCTCAGGCCTACGTGGGTACGCGGGAGCAGGAGGTGCGGTTAGCACGTGAAAGGGCAGCGTGGGCGCAGGCAGCGTGTAATAAAATAGGGGCGGTCTGACCGACCATAGGGCCGGTTTGACCATAGGCACACTGGCCGATCGGATCGGCCTGGTAGCCGGTCTAACCGTAGGTATATGGGTCAGTCATACCTGCTTGGTAGCCGGTCAGACTGACTGTCGTCGGTGGCGATGCCTGGTACGTGCTGGTTTGGCCGGCCCAAGGGCTGACCAGACCTATAGTGGTGTGCACAGCCTCAGCCCCGGAAATTGGAGACGCATATGTAATGGCCTTTCCGGTGCTCCCATCGGTTCTACTGTGCACGTGGTGCGCGGGGGGTAGGCTAGTAATCGGGGTGTGAGAAGCGGCCTCGGAAAAGCCGAATCTCCTAAACATCGCTTCCATTTCAGGCCCTAGTCGATTTGAAAATGTAGCACTAACGACCTGATCCACTGTAGCGGCTATCTCCTGTCTAATCTCTAAGGGGGTAAAGACAGGAGGGATGGTGGTGATACCTTGTTTCCGAAGGGGTCTGGGATGTCGATGTCACGCTTGACGAAGCCTATGCGAGTTTTCGTGTAGCGCCCAAGCATTAGGACGTGGAATTCCTTCATCTTGGCTTCGATCTCGGCCTAATCCTCTTCGGCGATGTCCGCGAGAGTGGGGAGGATGATGTTGCGGTTGTCAATCTCCGTGTTCATGTCCCCGGGGTCCATCGACGATAGGAGTACTATTGCCATAGTCATAGTAGTCGTGGTCGATGTACCCGCAGCCGATGTAGACGTGCTTGTCCTGTTGATTTCGTCCCCAGCGGAGTCGCCAAAAAGTGTGTTGACACGAAAACGCGCCCCCACACTTGGGTCAGTTCGACGATCCAAAAGCGTGCGGATATTTAGGAATAAACCTAAGCGTGACGCGGCACCGACGTCGTGTTCCGACAAATCCTTAACGGTTGTAAGGGTAACAGAGTCGCTAGGTAATCAAACAGATATTAAGAAATAAAGTTTGATTAGCCGATGTATGAGAAAATAACTAAAAATAATAAAACCTGAACAAACCAGCTAGAACAGGGCCGATTCTGATCTGCAATAAAATGGTAGTCGAACCGAAGGTATACTCCCTGGTCGGACTGATGATGTGAAGTGTCGCGCCCCGATTTAATAAATCAGGACTTTATTGAAATTCCATAGAAGATCAATAAAACAAGACGTTCATCATGCGACCACGTACAATACGAGCAAATCATTCACGGTTCGTAGACCGTATTAGTACAAAAGTGAATAAAGATGAAGAGAAACTAATAAAATAAGGGTCCTAGATGAACGCCTCCTTCCAGTCTCGCCTTGACTGGGTCGCTACTCCAGACCTTCATCCTCCTCGTAGTAGACAGGCTCTGATGTTGTAAGTCAACGGGGTGAGTACAGATGTACTCAGCAAGCCACCGAATGCAAATATAATGCAAGATAATAACAAGGGAGATAGTGGCTAATTTTGCAGAAGCAGCATAATTGTAAAGCTTTAAATGAGAGCAATTTATTAATACGGAAAAGTAAACATGTGCATGTGTATCATCATCTTCTAACTCGAGGGGTACAGTCAACCCCACCTCGCTCAACAGTCCTTACGTGCCATGAATAACTTGATCATTCAAACAATTGTAAACTAACTGCGAGTAGTCACACAACCCGCCCTTGACCGTGGGCTCGGCTTTTCGAAAAGATTAAATTACTCTGATCAGAGATGTACCACTGTACCCACAAGGCACGCACTCATCTCTTACACCAAAGTGTAACGAGATGACCCATTTCACGGGAACTCGTGCCAAAACCTTCCATCTGGTTCCCTCCGACTCCACAACACCCTCTTATGGGTTTCGTATCGTGTCTCGACGTGTCGAGTGCTCACCATACCCCCCTTGAGCCTTCTTTGGTACAAGTCGCCCGCAGGCTTGCCCTTTGTACCCCTCCACTATGGTGCATAGAGCCGAAGAGTTCCACACTTCCAGTTAGGACTTACCCATTAGACTTGTGGTTGGTACGGAAGTGCTTTGCAACAGATCCCGCAGACCGGTCCTTATAGTGCCCCGGGTGCGACAAACCAGTGCCCGAGCTTGCACCCGGAACCCACCATACTTATAACCTAGCCAACTCCAACAGAGTCCAGAGACGAGAATAACAGGGAAATACATATACAGAATCCAGCTATCTACGACTCGTTCTTTTTAACCTATAGCAGTTGTGCCGGTACATTGGGCACTAGCTAATATTTTAATAGTAGAGTGACAAGGAGTTAAGGCTCAATAAGCATGGCTTGGGTTTGCACACAAGGACAGGGATCTAATAAATATAAGTGTAAGGCTTGATTATTGGACTAATGCAATATTAACCTATGGGTTATAGCGATAATTTATTAAAACATGGGCTCAATTATGATCAACTGTTTCCACAGAGATGGTCGATGACTTGCCTTGATCAGCAAAGGGGGATGGAGGAACCTCGGGGTAGAACTCCTGCTCCTCGACGAACTCGTAGTCTTCTCGATACGGAAAAATAAATAAACAACACATTCAATAAAACATCACCAAACATAATCATACATTTTTGTGGGTGTTTTTATGTGAAGTAACATTTTAATCTTCTGAAGTTTTGTATAAAACAGTAAAGTTTAACTTTTTAGGATTTTTCCTAATTTATTTTCTATATTATTAATCTTAATCCTAAGGGGTTTTTATTCATTTATTTATTAAGAATATTTTGGGTAACAGTAACATACTGTTTTTACGGCATTAATGTGTAGAGAATATTATTCTGGTTTTAACAAAATTTGAATGGGGAAATTTGGAGTTAAAATGAGCAAGATATGAATTTTTGAAGTTTAAACTATTTTCTGGATTTTATTTAAACAGAAAAACAGTCCCTGGTCCACGGTGAACCAGGCTCACCGTGAACCCGTGACTATGCGCGTGGACCGATCGGATCTGGACCGTTGGATCTGGATCCAGCGGCCAGATGCGAGGCGGGGGGTTTTAATGAGATTGAACGGCCCAGATTAAAACATGGCGAAGGGGTATACGTGGACGCACGAGATCAAGTCAAGATTTTAAATAACGATCAACGGCCCAGATGCCTTGGTACCGGTTTGACCGGATGGACGCCTCGGATTAAACCTGGGTGGGTTATAATCCTAGCTGTTCATCACAGATCGAACGCCCGTGAGTGCGTCCGGCACGCCACGTGCGTAAGGGGCTTGTACCCTTCGTCTCCGGCGACGGCGGGACTTCGGGAGCGACGGCGACGGTGGCGGCGAAGGTCTAGGGGCCTAGCTATGGCCAAAAATGGAACGCGGAGGGGATGGGGGTCATGATGGTACCTTCGGCGGCGAAGGTTGGCGACGGACGGCGACGACGGCGAGGGGTAGACGAAGGAGGCCTTCGGGGAGCTCGTCGGCGACGATGATCCGGCGGGTTCCAAGGCCAATGAAGGGGTGGCCGAGGATGGGGGTTTGTCGACGGTCACTCTGGTAGCAGTGGCTAGGGCGGAGGTGGCTGGAGTTGACGGCGACGGCTCGCCGGAGTTGAACAGAGGGGAAAAATTGAAAGTGGAGGGGGAAGCGCTCTGGATGGCTATGGTTCGGGCTACGGCGGTGTGGATTGAGTGCGGTGAGGTTGAGGGTATATATAGGGGCTTGCCGACGTCCGGATGGCAAGAAATGCCGAGGAACCCGAAGGTTTAATTCCTAACTCCGACGAGGTTCCTTTTTAGCTCGGATTTGCTTCCATAAGCGTAAAAATGCGTTGAGTTCTGATGGAAGGAGGTCGGGGGCGGTCGGGGAAGGGAATCCGAGAGTGATCGGGTGTGATCGGGCGGCCGGCGGTGAAAAATTGGAAAGGGATCGCCGGCGGGAGGGAAGGGGGATCCCCTTCCAAGGAGGAAGACGGAGCTGACAGGTGGCCCCCACCTGTCAGTGGGCGACCCGAAAATGGAAAAACCACAGGCGGTCCGCATGCGTCAGAGAAACAGGGAGGGCCGCGGGTGACTGCCATGTGGGGCCGAGCGGGGACGGGCGCGGAAGAGAGAGGGGGGAAGTGGTGCCGACAAGCGGGCCCCGCCTGTCAGTGTGAGGGGCTGAAGCGGGCTGGGCCAAAAGGCCTTTGAAGGGAGTTTCAGGGTTTCGGCCCAATAAGATTAAATATTGTTTTCTGATTAAATTTAATTCCAGAAAATCAAATATTTGATTAAGGGTGGAATCACTGTTGATAAAAATTTGTAAAAATTCCTAAAATTATATTTTGGTCTCTAGTTCATCTCATAAAATTTTCAAGTCCAGATTTTGAGTATTTCTCCCTGTTTGGCTTTATTTGGGCTCTTTTGTGATTTTCCTTTACTAAATAAATCCAGAAATGTTTTAGATAATATTTTCCTTTTATTTTAATCCTTTTTAATTTCTGGGGTGTTACAATCCTATCCCCCTTACAGAGAATCTCGTCCTCGAGATTCGGATCAATCCTCGAATAGCTCCGGATGCTGTGCCTTGAGTTCATCTTCTTTTTCCCATGTAGCTTCCTCTACCGGATGATTGCTCCACTGCACTTTGCAGAAGCGGATTACTCGACTCCTGGTGGTCCTTTCTTTGACTTCCAATATCTTGACCGGCTTTTCCACATAGGTCAGATCCTCTTGGACATCCAACTACTGAAGATCCACTTGCTCTGTGGGGACGCGGAGACACTTCTTGAGTTGAGATACGTGGAACACATCATGCACTCCAGTCAATGAGGGTGGTAGTTCCAACTGATAAGCTACTTCGCCTTGGCGTCGGATAATGGGGAATGGTCCAACATATCGAGGGGCCAACTTTTCTCTCATGTTAAACCGTTGGGTGCCACGGAGGGGTGTAACTCGAAGGTATACATGATCTCCTTCTTCAAAGACTAAGTCTCGGCGTCGATTGTCTGCGTAGCTCTTCTGTCGAGATTGGGCTGTCTTGAGCCGGTCTCTGATGATCCGTACCTTCTCTTCAGCTTCACGAAGAATGTCCGTTCCGAACACTTGGGATTCACCAGTTTGGTCCCAAAGTAGAGGCGTTCTGCACTTACGTCCATATAGGGCTTCAAAAGGAGACATCTGAAGGCTGGCTTGATAGCTGTTGTTGTATGAAAACTCAGTGTACGGCAAGCTCTTGTCCCAAGTGGCTCCAAAATCCAAAACACATGATCGAAGCATATCCTCCAATATCTGATTTACCCTCTCTGTTTGTCCATCTGTCTGAGGGTGGTAGGCGGTACTGAAATTCAATCTTGTGCCCATCTCCTCTTGAAGGTTCTTCCAGAAACGAGAGGTAAACTGACTTCCTCTGTCGGACACTATCTTCTTGGGCACTCCATGAAGACATACGATCCGGGCCATATATAGCTCTGCAAGCTTAGGGCCACTGAAGGTCGTCTTGACGGCTATGAAATGTGCTACTTTCGTAAGCCGATCGATGATCACCCAAATAGAATCATACCCAAGTTGGGTCTTTGGTAATCCGGTGATGAAATCCATACCGATCTCTTCCCACTTCCATTCAGGCACTTTAAGTGGCTGTAACAATCCTGCAGGTCTCTGGTGTTCAGCTTTTACTCTTCTGCAGGTGTCACATTCGGCGACAAACTGAGCAATCTCTCTTTTCATGCTGACCCACCAATAACGCTCTTTCAGATCCTGGTACATCTTGGTACTGCCGGGATGAATTGAGTATAATGTCTCATGGGCTTCCCTTAGGATAAGGGTCTTTATCTCAGGTTTATCCGGCACACATATCCGGGTTCCAAACCATATGGTGCCATTCTCGTCCTCTGAAAATCTGGGGGCTTTTCCTTGTCTCATGTTCTTCCTAATGGCAGCTATATCTGGGTCCTCCAACTGAGCTTCACGGATCTACTCAAATAGAATAGGCTGGGTCTCCAAGGTGGCTAGATATGCTCCGGTGGTCAATCCAAGATTCAGCTTTTCCATCTCCCTACATAACAAGGGTGCGTGTTCTTGAATCATCATGGCTGTGCAATATCCCTTGCGACTTAAGGCATCAGCTACCACATTTGCTTTTCCGGGGTGGTAGTGAATACCCAAGTCATAGTCCTTGATTAGTTCCAACCATCGTCTTTGCCTCAAGTTAAGGTCTGGCTGTGTGAAGATATACTTCAAGCTCTTGTGATCCGTAAAGATCTCACAGCAATTTCCCACCAAATAGTGCCTCCAAATCTTAAGGGCGTGCACCACGGCGGCTAGTTCCAAATCATGGGTCGGATAATTCAACTCATGAGGTCTCAACTGACGGGAGGCATAAGAGATAACCTTCCCATCTTGCATAAGAACACATCCCAATCCTTGGCGAGATGCGTCGCAATAGACATGGAAGTCCTTACGGATATCCGGTAGGGTCAGTATGGGTGCAGACACTAAACGGGTCTTGAGAGTGCGGAAACTTTCCTCGCATTCAGGAGTCCATTCAAACTTCTCTCCTTTCTGCAACAACTTGGTCATTGGCTTGGCTATCTTAGAAAAATTCTCAATGAATCTTCGATAATATCCGGCCAAACCCAGAAAACTTCGTATCTCAGATACGTTCGTGGGTGGCAGCCAATCCGTAACTGCTTCTACGGTGGCAGGGTCTACTGTGATTCCTTGAGCAGAGATGATGTGTCCAAGGAACTTTACTTCTGCCATCCAAAACTTGCATTTGTTGTACTTGGCATACAATTGGTGTTCCCTTAACTTTCCTAAGGTTAACCGGAGGTGAGCCTCGTGCTCCTTCTGGTCCTTGGAGTAAATGAGGATGTCGTCTATGAAGACCACGATGAACTTGTCCAAATACTCCATGAACACTTTATTCATCATATTCATGAAGAATGCAGGGGCGTTGGTCAATCCAAAGGACATAACCGTACACTCATATAATCCATAACGGGTGGTGAAGGCAGTCTTGGGTATATCCTCTTCTCGAATCCTTAACTGATGATAACCAGAACGCAAGTCGATCTTCGAGAATATTGTAGCTCCTTTTAGCTGGTCGAAGAGATCGTCGATTCGAGGCAACGGATATTTATTCTTGATGGTTACCTCATTCAAAGCGCGGTAATCCACACACATACGCTTGGCCTTGTCTTCTTTCTTCTCGACGAAGATGACAGGGGCACCCCATGGCGATGTGCTAGGTCTGATGTAGCCTTTCTTCTCGAGATCCTCCAACTGCTGCTTCATCTCAGCTAATTCGTTGGCGGCCATCCGATATGGTCGCTTGTAAATAGGGGTGGTTCCGGGCACCAAGTCAATCCTGAACTCGATGTCCCTCCTGGGGGGCATTCCTGGTAAATCCTCTGGAAACACGTCCGGGTACTCACAGACTATCGGTATTTCTTCCAAGGTAATCTGGTGCAGTCTTGGTCTCCTGATCTTCAGTCTTGGCATCTGAAATGTGACGGCAGTCCCTTCTTCGCTGGTCACAGTCACTTTTCTCTGGGCACATTCTATCACTCCTTGGTATTTATTTAACCAATCCATTCCTAGAATGAGATCCAGGCCTTGGCATTCAATAAGGATGGGGTCGGCCCAAAATATGGTGTCGTGGATATCTATCCATACTTTTGGGCTATAGGTTAGGGCTAGTGTTTGTTTCCCCGGGGTGACTATTTGTACGGCTCTGGGTAGTTCTTCTGTGCTTAGGTTGTTCTTTTCCACAAATTCAGTTGAGATGAAGGAGTGTGTAGCTCCGGTGTCAAACAAAACCATTGCAATT
This sequence comes from Zizania palustris, assembly GCA_019279435.1. NCBI lineage: Eukaryota > Viridiplantae > Streptophyta > Magnoliopsida > Poales > Poaceae > Zizania > Zizania palustris. Next base: position 45,317,167 of record JAAALK010000079.1, read on the forward strand.
GCTGAATTTACCATGAACTTACCCATCACGATCTCGGGCGCGGCCTGGGCTTCCTCGGCGGTGACATGGTTGACGCGGGCACGGATGGCGGGGTTCGTCGTGACTCCCTGTGCGCGCTTGGGGTGGGGGCACTGATAGGCGTAATGCCCCTCCTGGCGGCAGTTAAAACATACCACGGGCTTGCCGTGCTTGTCGCGCAGAATCTCTGCCTTCTTTGCCGGGGCGGGTGGTGCAGCTGGTGCGGCGGGAGCGAGGCGAGGCTGTTCGGCCCCGGTGTTGGCGGCAGGTGGTGCCGGACGATGTACTGGGCGGGGGTGGTATTGTGGCGTCGGAGGAGGAGGAGTGAAGCGAGGCCTCTGCGCCATGCCTTGGTTCTGCCTGAAAGCAATCATTCTCTTCCTCTTCAGGTCGACCTTATTTTGCTGAGTCTCCTGAATAATAGCCTTATTAACCAACTTTTGGAAGTTGGCATAATCTCCGGAAACGAGTTGAAGGGACAACTCATCCTTAAGACCTCGAAGGAACTTAGACTGCCTGGCCGCGTCAGTACGGACTTCTTCAGGCGCGTATCGAGCCAGCCGGTTGAACTCATGTAAATACTCCGTGACGGACCTGCTCCCCTGCTGCAGGTCCCTGAACTCCTGCTGCTTCTGTGCGATGATGCCTTCTGGGATATGAGCGGCACGGAAAGCATCAGAAAATTCTGCCCAAGTGTGAACATGTCCTTCGGGCAGAGTCTCTCGCAGGTTGTCCCACCATTCTGCGGCGGGACCATGGAGTTGATGGGTGGCGAAGGCCACCTTCTCCTGCTCAGTGCAGGTCAGCAGATCGAGCTTCTTCTCAATGGTCCTCAACCAATCCCCAGCCTCCATGGGGTTGGTGGTGCTTGAGAAGGTTGGTGGGCGAACTCGGAGGAACTCCGAGAGCTGAGATGTGGGAGCGGGAGCTGGGGCGGCGTGATGATGCAGCTCGGGCTGTTGGTGAAGGTGGAAAAACTGAGCCTGCTGCTCTTGCATCTGCTGCTGCTGTTGTTGCATCTGGTTTAATAGGGCAGCAACTAACTGGTTCTGTGTGGCCATCATCTCGGCCAGAGTGGGGTGGTTGGCGACCGGGGCTTGCCTTTGCCCGGTGGCTCCCCATTGTGGCAAGTTGCCACTCTCGCCTCCGTTCTGAGGAGCGTCGGAACCCTGAGTGTTGGTCATCCTGGAGTTTTCAAGGTATACATATTTATTTTAGTGAACTTCTTTATATTTTATTTCAAAAGGGTACCGTTCTTGCGGTTACATTTATTGATTTCTTCATTCATGCCTTATGTTTTGACATGAATGCTAATACAAGCAAGCAAAAATGAAAATAACAATCAATCGTAAAACTACGTCTACGGTAGCTCGGGGGACGGCTCGATCTCGGGCTCGTGGGAGACGGTCGGGGTCGAGGAGCTGGATGGTCCGGCGGGCGGTGCGCTGCGGGAGATCCTCTTGGGCCTCACAGTAGGGATCCGAAGGGGTTTCTTCCTACGAGGCGGAAGAGGTGCGATCTCCTCGATGTCCTTCTTTAATTCCTCGATCTGGTAACGGAGCTGAGGGTTGGTGGCGACGCGCTGCCGAAGGAGCTCATTCTGACGCCGTAACTCCTCTGCCTCGGCTGCCAAACGATGTCCCTGCTGAATACGGCGACGAAGATCTCCGTTCTCGCGGTTCAGATCCTCAGAAGACTGTCGGTAAAAACTGATCGTGTCGCATTGTCCATTGGCGTCCTGCAGTGCCTCGTAATGAAGATCATCCATGGCCTCCAATAAGCGCATGGTATGTCCAATCGCGGAATGACGCTGGGAGAGGGTGCTGACGAAGACGCTGTGGGGACTCCCTGGAGTGCGAAGAGGCACGAAGCGGAAGTCCGTGTCATAGAGCTCACTGTCGTATCTCATCCGGAGCTCCGTGAGTGCCTGGAGGGCGGTGCGCTGACTGGCAACCAAAAAGGTAGGTCCTCCTCCGCGATAGGTGTGAGCTGTCTGAGGGGAGGGCTGGACGACGACGGTGACCTCGCAAAAGCTTTCTTCCTCGTTGGGGAAGACTCCATGGTACATCGGCTCATGCTCAAATCCAAGAAAACCAACGAGCATGCGTAGCTCGCGGATGAATCCGGCCTCATCACGAAGGTTCCCACTCATGGTACGGACCGGCATCTACAAAAGAGAGAAATCTTTGTGAAAACTTCAGAAGATGAGAAGGTAAGCAGTTTGTAAGAAAATATGTTTAATATAAGTCCTAGGGTCAGGTCTATTTGGCTTCCTACAGTCAAGTCGGCTCTGATACCATCTTGTCGCGCCCCGATTTAATAAATCAGGACTTTATTGAAATTCCATAGAAGATCAATAAAACAAGACGTTCATCATGCGACCACGTACAATACGAGCAAATCATTCACGGTTCGTAGACCGTATTAGTACAAAAGTGAATAAAGATGAAGAGAAACTAATAAAATAAGGGTCCTAGATGAACGCCTCCTTCCAGTCTCGCCTTGACTGGGTCGCTACTCCAGACCTTCATCCTCCTCGTAGTAGACGGGCTCTGATGTTGTAAGTCAACGGGGTGAGTACAGATGTACTCAGCAAGCCACCGAATGCAAATATAATGCAAGATAATAACAAGGGAGATAGTGGCTAATTTTGCGGAAGCAGCATAATTGTAAAGCTTTAAATGAGAGCAATTTATTAATACGGAAAAGTAAACATGTGTATGTGTATCATCATCTTCTAACTCGAGGGGTACAGTCAACCCCACCTCGCTCAACAGTCCTTACGTGCCATGAATAACTTGATCATTCAAACAATTGTAAACTAACTGCGAGTAGTCACACAACCCGCCCTTGACCGTGGGCTCGGCTTTTCGAAAAGATTAAATTACTCTGATCAGAGATGTACCACTGTACCCACAAGGCACGCACTCATCTCTTACACCAAAGTGTAACGAGATGACCCATTTCACGGGAACTCGTGCCAAAACCTTCCATGTGGTTCCCTCCAACTCCACAACACCCTCTTATGGGTTTCGTATCGTGTCTCGACGTGTCGAGTGCTCACCATACCCCCCCTTGAGCCTTCTTTGGTACAAGTCGCCCGCAGGCTTGCCCCTTGTACCCCTCCACTATGGTGCATAGAGCCGAAGAGTTCCACACTTCCAGTTAGGACTTACCCATTAGACTTGTGGTTGGTACGGAAGTGCTTTGCAACAGATCCCGCAGACCGGTCCTTATAGTGCCCCGGGTGCGACAAACCAGTGCCCGAGCTTGCACCCGGAACCCACCATACTTATAACCTAGCCAACTCCAACAGAGTCCAGAGACGAGAATAACAGGGAAATACATATACAGAATCCAGCTATCTACGACTCGTTCTTTTTAACCTATAGCAGTTGTGCCGGTACATTGGGCACTAGCTAATATTTTAATAGTAGAGTGACAAGGAGTTAAGGCTCAATAAGCATGGCTTGGGTTTGCACACAAGGACAGGGATCTAATAAATATAAGTGTAAGGCTTGATTATTGGACTAATGCAATATTAACCTATGGGTTATAGCGATAATTTATTAAAACATGGGCTCAATTATGATCAACTGTTTCCACAGAGATGGTCGATGACTTGCCTTGATCAGCAAAGGGGGATGGAGGAACCTCGGGGTAGAACTCCTGCTCCTCGACGAACTCGTAGTCTTCTCGATACGGAAAAATAAATAAACAACACATTCAATAAAACATCACCAAACATAATCATACATTTTTGTGGGTGTTTTTATGTGAAGTAACATTTTAATCTTCTGAAGTTTTGTATAAAACAGTAAAGTTTAACTTTTTAGGATTTTTCCTAATTTATTTTCTATATTATTAATCTTAATCCTAAGGGGTTTTTATTCATTTATTTATTAAGAATATTTTGGGTAACAGTAACATACTGTTTTTACGGCATTAATGTGTAGAGAATATTATTCTGGTTTTAACAAAATTTGAATGGGGAAATTTGGAGTTAAAATGAGCAAGATATGAATTTTTGAAGTTTAAACTATTTTCTGGATTTTATTTAAACAGAAAAACAGTCCCTGGTCCACGGTGAACCAGGCTCACTGTGAACCCGTGACTATGCGCGTGGACCGATCGGATCTGGACCGTTGGATCTGGATCCAGCGGCCAGATGCGAGGCGGGGGGTTTTAATGAGATTGAACGGCCCAGATTAAAACGTGGCGAAGGGGTATACGTGGACGCACGAGATCAAGTCAAGATTTTAAATAACGATCAACGGCCCAGATGCCTTGGTACCGGTTTGACCGGATGGACGCCTCGGATTAAACCTGGGTGGGTTATAATCCTAGCTGTTCATCACAGATCGAACGGCCGTGAGTGCGTCCGGCACGCCACGTGCATAAGGGGCTTGTACCCTTCGTCTCCGGCGACGGCGGGACTTCGGGGGCGACGGCGACGGTGGCGGCGAAGGTCTAGGGGCCTAGCTATGGCCAAAAATGGAACGCGGAGGGGATGGGGGTCATGATGGTACCTTCGGCGGCGAAGGTTGGCGACGGACGGCGACGACGGCGAGGGGTAGACGAAGGAGGCCTTCGGGGAGCTCGTCGGCGACGATGATCCGGCGGGTTCCAAGGCCAATGAAGGGGTGGCCGAGGATGGGGGTTTGTCGACGGTCACTCTGGTAGCAGTGGCTAGGGCGGAGGTGGCCGGAGTTGATGGCGACGGCTCGCCGGAGTTGAACAGAGGGGAAAAATTGAAAGTGGAGGGGGAAGCGCTCTGGATGGCTATGGTTTGGGCTATGGCGGTGTGGATTGAGTGCGGTGAGGTTGAGGGTATATATAGGGGCTTGCCGGCGTCCGGATGGCAAGAAATGCCGAGGAACCCGAAGGTTTAATTCCTAACTCCGACGAGGTTCCTTTTTAGCTCGGATTTGCTTCCATAAGCGTAAAAATGCGTTGAGTTCTGATGGAAGGAGGTCGGGGGTGGTCGGGGAAGGGAATCCGAGAGTGATCGGGTGTGATCGGGCGGCCGGCGGTGAAAAATTGGAAAGGGATCGCCGGCGGGAGGGAAGGGGGATCCCCTTCCAAGGAGGAAGACGGAGCTGACAGGTGGCCCCACCTGTCAGTGGGCGACCCGAAAATGGAAAAACCACAGGCGGTCCCCATGCGTTAGAGAAACAGGGAGGGCCGCGGGTTACTGCCATGTGGGGCCGAGCGGGGACGGGCGCGGAAGAGAGAGGGGGGAAGTGGTGCCGACAAGCGGGCCCCGCCTGTCAGTGTGAGGGGCTGAAGCGGGCTGGGCCAAAAGGCCTTTGAAGGGAGTTTCAGGGTTTCGGCCCAATAAGATTAAATATTGTTTTCTGATTAAATTTAATTCCAGAAAATCAAATATTTGATTAAGGGTGGAATCACTGTTGATAAAAATTTGAAAAATTCCTAAAATTATATTTGGTCTCTAGTTCATCTCATAAAATTTTCAAGTCCAGATTTTGAGTATTTCTCCCTGTTTGGCTTTATTTGGGCTCTTTTGTGATTTTCCTTTACTAAATAAATCCAGAAATGTTTTAGATAATATTTTCCTTTTATTTTAATCCTTTTTAATTTTTGGGGTGTTACATGAAGTATCGCTGAAGGGGGGCCTCGGCGCTCTGTTGCGAAGTATCGCCGAAGGGGGGCCTCGGCGCTCTGTTGCGAAGTATCGCCAAAGAGGGGCCTTGGTCAGACCAAGGGCTTCGACACCGCGGAGTCTGGTGCAGAGCAATTTACTACGAGAGTTCTCGCCAAAGAGGGCTTCGACGTGATGGTGAAGAATGCTCCGGCGCGTAGTGGTTAACTACGGAGAGGTTCTCGCCGAAGAGGGCTTCGGCGTGATAGCAAAGGGTGCTCCGACAGCCTTGTAGATGAATATCAATCACCCCCAAAACTCCTCGGCGATGACTTTGGAGGTGGTTTCCCTACAAAACAGTAAAAGATCAAGTGCAATCCTGCCTAGAGGCTGAACTCCCAATGGTAGCAGAAGAAAACCGATAAAACGATAAAAATCCGTTTCGTGGATTAAACGGGATATTCACAGGCGAATCAGGAAGGGTTACCGTGATTTCGACGCGGTGGACGGAGGGCTTTCAATGCAAACCCACGAAGATAGACATTACTTAGCTAATCCTAGGGCAAGGAAGTAGATTGAAAGGTAAAAGAACGATTCAAAGTGAGGGCTTTGTGTTAATATGAAAGCGGGGGCCTCTCGAATCGGCCTCACCCCTATATTTATAGGGGCTGGTCTCACCTAATTTGAGTAGGATTCAGCCAGGTGGTTAAGATTGGGATAACAGATCTCACCTAATCTGAGTAGGATTCAGTTAGGTTAAGATTTGGATAAGAGATCAAAAACAGTCAAATTATACTAATCTGAATAGGACTCTGCCGACCGGAGTGGGCCTCCGCAGGCCTCGCTGAAACTAGTCTGTCAGGCCGAAGCCCACAGGCCACCGAAGGGGCCCACTGGGCTGAAGCCTACCTGCGAAGCAGGCCTCCGAAGGTGCCGTCGAAGCCCAACGCAGGACAGGCCTTCGGCACTTCAGGGCTTCGGCCAGTACCGGAGATGGCATATTTGCGGCCCAAATTGTCAAAATTAATATTTCAACAATTTCGACCATTAATGCCAAATTCGAGCGTCAACAGACTTTTTCCTATTTTTAATGAAAGAATACATGTGAGATTCATACACACACACAATTGTTTGTGTATTGTTATATACTTTTAATTTATAAACATTATAATATATAACCTACAATATATAAACACATATTGCATAGGTGCACATTAGATGAAGCACAAGTTATAATTTACATTACACCTCTCATCTACTAGTCAAACATGCCCTTCACTAGGTTCTGCTCTATGGTGTAAGGTGTAACATTTCCACCGTAGAACTACACATATAATTACTTTACCGTGAAACTACTCAGTCATGCATTTTTAGAATGAAGAATAAAATAGTAGAGTTGAATACTCATAATCATGCCCTTGTTCCACCTTAAATCTCCCATAATGAAAATAAAGAGTTTTTTCTCAAGTTAATTAATTACCACAAGGTCTTGTTTTTAATGTTAAAAGTAAAAAATGTCCCGGTGAGGAAGCTTTTCTTGTGGCAAGCTAGTGTTATGTAATTCAAGATCCGCTGAGGACATGTCTGAGAGGGCTTTATTCCATTATTATTAGTTCTATTCCAAAACTCTACGATAGAGTAGATATATGGTGTAGCAGATCTATAGTAAATAGTTTTACAATTTGGATCTGTAGAGCACTTTTTTAGCAGCTCCAGTATTTTATACTGCGGGAGACTCAACTTCATAGAGTTGGCTGCTCCACGAAGCTATGGAGTTAAGGTGTTTAGAACAACTTCATCCTACTCTACAATAAAGTTGGGAGTTGGAACTCTCTCAAATAGGCTCTACATCGGCTAGATTTGGATGCTCTAATTTTGGGATCTTTATAAGGATAAGTTAGAGCTGAACTAAATGATTTTTAGCTTTTTAATAATTTTTAGCTTTTTAAGAGTGGAGAAGGTAATATGTTCTAAAAATATATACCAAATATGGAGAAGCTTTGTTATTAAAGCTTTGGACTGCCTAACTTTTTCTTAGGTTGCAGCTTTGCATTGACCCGGCTTTACGAAAAGCGACAATATAAAATCCTATCTTTCCAAGCATCTTGATGCGAAAGACATTAAGATCGTTAACAAGAAACGAGACAAGCAACTCGAAGAGGATTAATTTTTCACCACCAGCAAGGGAATGAGAAAGGGATCTGGATTAGTATCACTGAGCACTGGACACATCAACATCCAAGTGAACAAGAGTCCAGGTAAATGTACTAATGTTTTCTTTCTGGTCTTGCGGAAGTAGCTGTCTAGTTACCATCTTGACAAAATTTCCACGCATGATAGATACAGGAGCAAGAAAATTTTGCACTGGTTAGGCTGAAATTTATTACAATTGGCAATTGACATATATAGAGGAACAATTATGAATATATCGTAGCAACCAAACGTGTATAGCCAAAAGCCCTTATCAGGTTAAACCGCACGTAGAGTACCACAAGAGAGAACGAACGGCACTGAATGACTTCTGAAAATCAGTCGACACAATTGTTTGATTTGAGAGATTGATTGATATCAAGTGAAACTGAACGATTCTAAGAAAAAAGTATTACTATAGTTGAAATATGTGACACACATTTTTTTTAGAATAACATGGTTTCGAACAATGCAGCGTGGCTAGAGACGATAAGGAGCAACCAAGCGACACGGTTAGACGACCAGGAGCGGTGGTGCTGCGTGGCCACAGGGGTGGAAGGGTTGGGCAGCCACCCATAATGGGGCCAGGTGGCCCTAAGTGGCAGGGCTAGGCGGCACAGCTAGGTTGGGTGGCACATCGGTAGGGTGGGAGGGCCAGCGAGGCTGGGCGACGTGGCTAGAGTGGCAGGGGTGGTATAACTGGTGTGACATGGCTAAGTAGCGACATGACTGGGTGCCAAGGGCAGCGTAGCGCGGCGGCGAGATGCATATTTCATCCATTCTTATTCCCTAAACCAAACGTGAGACTGAATAATCACATGGCTCCTTGTTTATCAAACCAAACACATTATTGAAGAATTCTATTCATCCAACCATCCATTCTCATTCTCCATTTCTCAAGACCCAACGTAAGACTGAATTATCCCACCCCTCCTTGTTCATCAAAAGAATTTGATTCGCCCAACCAAACATCTTGCGAAACTCTCTCATCTCATGTCCTACAAATAAAATAATCTCATCGCATTCCTCTCGTACCGTAGATCCAAACAAGCACAGCTACGAAGTTAACAGACAACCAGGCATATGAACAACATTTAACTAACAAATTTAAACTAGAAATAGCATCAAGTTTCCATAGGAGGTTTACTGGCTGGACGGACATACATGTATAAACCAGTTCCAAGTTCCAGCCATTTTGCAACTACTGCAAAACCTATATGAGAAAGACCTATAGAATTACCAGAGTTCACCGGAAACGCTTTCCCCATGGAAGCAGAGGAGGACCATGGTGAATTTAAAAGCTTAAAGGTGATCTTTCTTTAAACCCTACAGGTTTATTTCTTCAGTAGTACCAATTGGAGCCGTTGTTCTTCTGCGGCCCCTGCATTGAGCCAGGGTAGTCGACGCCACCTGACATATTGAAACCAGACCCGAACCTGAACTCCGATGCGCCGTTGATGTCGGCGATCTGGTTACCGAACGGCGCGTCGTTGCTGATGAAGAAGTGCTGCTGTGGCGGGGTAGTCTGCTGCTGCATCATGCCACTGACATCTTCGAATTCACATTCGCTGTTGCCGCCGATGCCATTGCCCTGTCCAAAGAAGCCGCCGTCCATCTGCATCCTTGGGGTGACTGCACTAGGCCTCTCCATGATCGCGGTGGCATCGTCATTGCTCAGGTTCTTTCTGGGGAGGAAGTTGCTGTCGTACAAGTTCATCAGCTCGGCAATTGACCTCTGGCCGTCCAGGGGCAGGCTGAAATCCAGATTGTTGTTCAGCGCCTGGTTCGGCGGGTTGTAGGTTCCAGGGAAGACGGCCGGTGGCGACGGCTTGTTCTCCGTGGTCTGCTGGATGGGATCATTGTACTTGCAGGTGTACTGGTGGCTGTTGCGGGCATTCCGGTCAAGGAAGCCGTATCCGCAGTCGCTGTGCGGGCACTGACCATTGTTGCAGGTGTAGGCACGGTTGTTCAGCATCAGCTCAGGCTCAGCGCCGGCTGCGCTCCTCTTCTGGATGAACTCAACGTCGGAGGTCTCCTCTTTCATAGACGCCGGCATGAGGAACTTGTCATTCAGAATAGCGGCGCCAAGGTTGAACGCGGTTGGGTCGGCGACAGCGGCCTTCTGGTTGCCGGCCTCGTCGCCCTTGCAGTCGTCCACGACGTCGACGTCGTACTCACTTGAGCTGGCGTTGAACGATATGGCGCTGGCGATGCCGCCGGAAGGGGCCGGAGGGCGGGCGCCGGGGTGCAGCTTCAGGTACAGCTCCTCCTCCTGCTTGACGACAGCCAGCCAGGTGGCAATCTCCTTGGCGGTCATCTTGTCCTGGAGGCACTTGGACTGGCGAACGAGCCGGCGGATCTTCTCGATGTCCGGCGACATGTGCTTGATGACGGCGGTGAGCACGCTGACCTTCCAGGCCTTCTTCAGGTCATGGGGCTTCTTGTACGGAGGCGGGCCCTGGTCTTTGGGGATGCCAAGCTCTGGCCACCACTCCTCGTCGCCGGTGGGCCACCACGGCGGTGGGACGCCCTTCTCGAGCGGGTACCGCCGCTGCGGAGGGTCGCAGTGCTGCATAAGCGCCGAGAGCAGCGACCCGAGCGTGGTGTCTTGCAGCTCCTGTAGCGAGTGCGGGCTCCCGGTGCCGGAAGTGAGCTCGTTCTCGCAGCCCGGGACGACGTTGTCGGCCTGGTACTTGGCGATGGCGGCCGGGCCGTTGCGGTCGAAGCGGACCTTCTCCTTCCACCAACCACGGAGGTTGTCGGAGGCGCCGCTCACCGGCTTGCCCTTCTCCGGGATGATCCCGTACACGAACCCCTGCGCGCGGCACACCTCCATCATCTTGAGCATGTACTTCAGGATGCCGTCCTGCGCGCGCGACATCTTCTTGCGCCGCGCCTGCTCCAGCGACTGCCGCGGCTTCGACGGATCGCCGCCGCCGGCCATCAGGTCCTTGCCGTGGGTCTGCTGCAGCTCCTTGAGCCGCTTCAGCTTCATGCGGTCGCGCCACATGCGGCGCTCCAGCTCCTCGATGTCGTCCACGTCGTCGTCGCTGTCGTCCTCCCCGCCGTCCGGTAAGCTCTCCGGCGGTGGGTCCACGAGGTCACCCTCACCGATCACGCCCAGCTCGCCGGACGACGTCTGCGGCATGAGCGAGCCGAAGCCGAGGTTCTTGTCGCCCACGCCGTTCTGCTGCAGGAGATCCACGAAGTTGTGCACGCCGGAGAACATCATGCCCTGGTCCATCACCAGCCCGCCTCCCATCATCGCACACCCACACACAGAGATACCCCGAAGCAATTCACCCACTCAATCAATCACACGTAGCCAAGACTTCCTTTGTACGAGTACGAGTAATATTCGCCTGCACAAAAGCAAGCAAAGCGGCTTATGGTAAATATAGAATTAAAACGAGGTTTAAGCAACTGATTACTAGATTACTACGTCTAAACGCAATAACTGTTACCTCCTTAACTAGGCAACATGGGCAACACGGTTAGAGTGATTAAAAGAGGTAACTACGGTTACCAAAATAAACCCCATCCAGAAAACATCCTAGATCTACTAGCCCGGAGATTAATCATAAATCATAAACCTCTCACAGTTATAAGCATAAAGTTATCATGATTCATGCATGATCATAAAGTACCAATGCATTTTTCCACTCACAAAAAAAGTACGGATGGAAGAACTAGTCAAGAGTTGAAGCATGAAAACAGTTTCCCATGCACAGGATTGGCTGAAAAGCAATCCACATGCTTTCTAACAAGCAGGAACCACAAGAAGTCGAAGCGTGTGAAATTTCTTATCTTTTCCCCCTTTCCATGAAGCAAGTTGAGAAACATGAAAGAACAAGCTTTGATCAGATCAAGGGGAGATGAAAAGGGTTAAAAAGCACGGGAAAAACATTTCAGAAAGAGAATATATTTATATTTCAGAAAACAAGAGACAAAAAATGGATCAAGATTCAACATTCAAGCACAAATCAAATGGAGCATAGAGGAAGAAGAAATGATCGTTTTTTTTCTCTTTGCACCCAATCACTATACATTTCCGAGCAGTATTTACCACAAAGCTGAATTCCTTAGTCCATGTAAACTGGTAGAATACTGAGATCTAGTAATAAACAGACGTATTTTTTTCATTTTTTCGCTGGCAGCAAATTGCAGTCATAAAAGCTGCAAACTTTGAAGACTGCCGTGGATTTACTCAGGCCTGACAGAAGCAAACCACAAAAACCAGAAAAAAAACACCAAGAAAAGAGGAAGAGAAGCAAAGAGCAACAAACAAGTCGTAGCCAAACAGGAATTTTCTTACCGCGAGCAACGACGATCCACAGATTATCCGAGAAAAAGTACAAGATCTAGCCAAACAGATCACATCTCGGACCACAAAGCCATCCAAGAACACAAGCATGCTTCACCGAAGAACAGCAACCCAACCAAACATCAAAAGGACAAAGCAAGCAAGCCACGGATGGATGATAAACAACAAGCGATTCCATCTCCACATAATATGCACGCAGGAAGAACAACACGAGAGATATGATAGATACTCCTAGAGAAGGGGCAGCACGCGGCCTACCTCTCTCACGCACACTCTGCCGATCTCCCACTTGCTATTTCCCCTGCCGCTGTTTCTCGTTCGCCATGACCTTGGAGAAGGGAGTCAGAGAGAGGAGAGAGGGGAAGGAGAGGGAAGAAAGGGAGGGAGATAAGAACAGGGTGAGCCAGCGCGCGCGGGCACAAAAGTAATCGGCAAGTGGGGCGCGGGATGGGTCGTGCGCTTGTGCTTGGGAGCAACAGCGACAGGGACGGGGGATCCCTTTTATATATAAAATCCACCCTTAAAAACTAGTCTCCTCCCACGAACCGCCGCCGCCGCTGGCTGACTCCGGTAAGCCGGTGGCTGTGCGGTAGCATCTGCGGTGAAAAAAAGGTTGGCTGCCGGAGATCTGGTCATGGCGTGCGGGGTCCAATGATGAGTGAGCTAACGAACTGGGTGCAGTGGCGGCTGTCGCTGACTCGCTGTGACTCTGTGAGGAATCCGAGTTACCGTTTTGCCCTCTTTGGCTTGGTTGAGCTTCGGTTCGGTGTCCCAGCGATTCCGGAAGGTGGAGGATGACACTCCATCCTATTTTTAGACAAATTTAATAATTTATTGGTAAAGGTAAAAGCTAATTACTCCGTTATTACTAATAGAATTATATTTGTACGATATATAAAGGATATTGAAGATAAATATAATGGTTTTTATATTTTCTAAACCGAGGGTTTTGAAAAACCAAATTTTATCCTGTTGTTCTTATTCTGTTAGAGTGAGCTTGCAGCTTATTTTGTTTGAGTTCAATTAAGTAAGACATTATTTCCTAACACGTTGTTTGGGTCGTGCTTGTAGTATAATGTGCTTTAGCATCTAGTTCATAATCATTAGCATTAATTTACCTCAACTTGTGCATGCATTCGATATTGTCATTTGTAGCCGTGAGATGTGATAGGAGTAATATTTTATACGTGCAAAGTACTAGCTAGCTAGTAGAATTGTTAAGTCGGGGGATCGTTACTCGTTAGGAATTACTACCTCCGTTTAGATTTAAATAATTTTTTTGACCGGTTTGATAAAATTAAAGAAACGGTAAAATTACTCTTTTGTCCTTATTTCTGTTGCCCTTCTTCGTTTCATCTGTTTGCCCCCTTCTTCTCCGTTCGTTTGTTCGCCCCTTCTCCTCCTGTAGCCAGCAACCATGGAGGAAAATGACGACTATAGTGGCTGCTCGGGGTGATCCTTAGAGACCACAGTGCCGCCCCCTATGCGCGTCGTGAAGCCATAGACGAACTGGAACATGGAAGAAGGGGGAGGCAAGCAACTGTGGAGCAAGGCTATGGAGGAAGGGGGAGAAGAGTTGGTTCTTGTGCACACTAGTGGCATGCCGTACTTTGGGTCCGTCGAGCGCCGTCTCGCACATTTCTCCGCCGCATCAATGTGGGTTGGTGTGGCTTCGTCTTCATCTCCTCTATCCCTAAGGTACAAATTCTCTATTTGGTTCCCTAGATTCTTGGATGAGTCTCTGCTCTGAATCTCTAAATCAGTATTGATTTCAAGTTAGATGAAAATCTTCGCTACATTTTGTAGGGTTGAACAATGTGGGTTGAATGTTGAAGGAGGAGGAAGGCAAAGGAGTAAGAAAAGGAAATCTCCTTTTACGACCATGCCACTTTTTAGATCTCCATTGAACAGAATATTGTTGTCACCTTCAGTGAGACATAGGAAATCACCATTTGCTGCTACAACAGATCGTGGTCGAGGAGTGATGCTTGATATCGATTTAAATGTACAACTAGATGAAGATGCTCAAGGGAATGTACAAACTCAAGAGACTGCTAAAAATAGTTTTGATCCTGAGGGTAATCTAATACCTCAAGAGAATGTTGAAAGTGGTCTTCATCCTGAGGATGATTCACATGCTCAACGGAATGCACACAAAAATGTTGTGACTGATGACAAACGAAGAGAAATATTTGATGCTTTGCTAGCAAGGGCTGTGAATGGAAAACTGAAGCGTTGTGATACAAAAGAAGTTTCAACAGAGTTCTTAGTACCTATAAGAACAATACAACATTTTTGGCAAAAAGGGAAAAATATTTAGATCAAGGTCTTGTAGTTGATGTTAGAACTGGAAAATAGTCCAAGTGTGGCCGCAAGAAGATTGAGGTGGATGCGTCCACACTTCCAGATCTTCCTTTGTCAAGTCGTACAATGACACGTGATGTGGCTACCCATTTTGGTGTTAGTACAGCTACGGTGCATAAAATGAAACGAGAAGGTGTCATAAAGAGTATCTCAAACAACCTAAAGCCCTACTTGACAGAGAAAAACAAGATGGACCGGCTAAAATGGTGTCTATCAATGCTTGATCAAAGGAGTTTGCCCAATGGTCCCATGTTCAAAGGGTTATTTGATTATGTCTTCATTGATGAGAAATGATTCAATATCACCAAGAAAACAGAAAGATATTATGCAATTATTAGTGAAGAACAACCTACAAGGACATGTAAGAATAAGAACTACATCCCAAAGATTATGATTTTGACTACTCTTGCTCGACCGAGATTTGACTCCAATGGCAATTTCACTTTTGATGGGAAAATTGGTTGCTTCCCCTTCATCACATACACAGCAACAAAGAGATCAAGTGCAAACCGGCCTGCAGAGACAATAGAGATGAAACCTATTGATTTGATCACAAAGGATGTCATTTTAACTTTCCTAATTGAAAAGGTTTTGCCATCTATTCGTGCTAAGTGACCACATGAAGATACAAGTAATCCCATATACATTCAACAAGACAATGCTAAGCCTCATATTGCAACCAGCGATAAATTGTTTTGTGATGCCGCAAAGCAAGATGGGTCCGACATTAGACTCATATGTCAACCAGCTAATTCACCAGATCTGAACATATTGGATGTAGGTTTCTTTAATTCTATTCAGTCCATCCAGTCCAAAACAACGGCCAAAACAACTGAACAACTTGTAGCTGTAGTTGAGAGCAGGCTTTTCAAAATTACTCGGCATGCTAGGCAAATCGGATTTTCTTGACTCTACATGGATGCATGATGGAAATAATGAGAATCCATGGTGGCAACGGATACGATATTCCACACATTAGGAAAGGGATGCTTGAAAAGCAAGTGTGTCTTCCTCTACAACTAAACTGTGATGCCTCATTGATGCATGATGCAATGACACATATCAATGGTGGGTGTTGGAACAATTGCGTTAGTTCCAGCAGGTTTTCCTGTAGTGGTGTACGATGTGGAGAATGAACCTCGATGGGTTCTCTCAGAGGGATTAGGGGTTTATACTGGTTCGGGCCTCCCCTAGGGGATAATAGCCCTACGTCCAGTTTGTGGTGGATTTGGCATGGTATGCCTTAGTGTGGGGAAGAGAACTACAGGGTCTCATGGCCCCTTGGGGTGTCCCCTGCTACAAGGGCTTGGCCTTGCTTTTATAGGCACGCAGACCAGAGGAAAAGACTGGGATGCCCCCTATGAGCCCTAGGCTCATAGGGGCAGAGAGGGGAAAAGGAGCTAGCTACGGTACAAAAAGTGCCAGACAACTTTACAGCTTTACTGACGTGTCAGGCTGCGCCAGGCTTTGACCAGCTAAAAGATATACCGAAGGTAGAGGCTGGGGGGAAGGCTTCGGAGTGCACCCCAGAGGGGAGCTTCGAAGCATGCTCCGGAGGGCAGTCTCCGGACGGGACTCCGGAGGGCGGCCTCCGGACTTGGCTCTCGGAGGGTGGCCTCCGAACTGGACTCCGGAGGGAGGCCTCCAAACTGGACTCCGGAGGGAGGCCTCCGAACTGGACTCCGGAGGGAGGCCTCCGGACTTGGCTCCGGAGGGCGGCCTCCAGACTTGGCTCCGGAGGGCAGCCTCCGGACTTGGCTCTCGGAGGGCGGCCTCCGAACTTGGTTCTCGGAGGGCGGCCTCCGGACTTCTGCGCTCGGAGGGTGGCCTCCGGCGCCTTGCGCCAGGGCCCGGACTGGGGGCTCCGGGCCAGACCTCCTGGCCTGAGGGCTCCGAAGCTACGGACCCCGGAAGGCACCTTGGGACCTGGAAACAACATTTAGATAGAAAACAGGCTCCGACAGTACTGGGGTCTGGGCCGAAGGCTGTCGGGGGCTGACGTCATTTGGCCCCTGTTTAAGGGAAATATATTTCCCCAACAGTAGCCCCTCGCGTGTAGGCCTTCGGGACGAAGGGGTGCACGCGCCCTTATGACAAATGACCTGAAAACATGACTTCAGAGGGAACATACCTTCGGAGCCTGGACCGAAGGTGACCTCGATACCCGGGGGTAATAAATGCCCGCGCTAGTCGCCAGAACGGCCTCGGGGAGGCCGAACGGCTCCGCAACGGTCAAGAAAGTTACCGTTACCTTGATCTGGGCCGGTTCGCCTTCGCTGGAGGCCCACTTGGCGGTGGGTTCGGCCCACGACGGTTGGAATTCTTACCGCGCCTATAAATAGGGACTTTCCGCGCGCGGCTTCGACACACCTTCATTTGCTTTCTTCTCGTTGCCTTGCAACCTTCGCTCTGTTCTTCTTCTAGCTTCGCTCCGAGCCCCCTTCGCTAGTTTTAGCTCTTCGCGCCGAAGTCCCATCAACATGCCGAAGAAGGCGGTGGCGAAGCCTCTTGCTTTGGGCTCGAGCTCGGGCTCCGCCCAGGTGCAGGCAGCGGCGGCTGCGGCGGCGAAGACTGCGCCCAGGCGGATTGGGCCGAGGGACCTTCGGACGCCCTCCGACAAGTTCGAGCAAACCCTGGAGATGAGGGCCTCGATCTCTATGGAGGAGTCGGTCCGGAGGGCCTGCGAAGGGAAGATTGCGGCGAAGATCCAACTTCGGGTCCCGGAGAAGTCGGAGGCTGAGCCGAGGCCTCGTGCTGACGAGGTGGTGGTGTTCGAGGCCTTTTTCGAAGCCGGCCTCGGACTGCCTGCAGTGGGGATGTTGAGTGAAGTCCTCAAGGCTTACAACCTCGAGCTCCCTCAGCTTTCGCCCAACGCCGTGGCGAGGTTAGCCGTCTTTGAGTGGGCCATGAGGGCCGAGGGCTGCGAGGGCCGCGCGGACGTCTTCGTCGCCCTCCACGACGCCAACTGCCAACCGAAGCCACGGGAGGGGACGGACCGCGTCAAGAGGGCGCTGGCCTTCGGCAGCGCCAATTTCCAGCTCCGGAAGGAGTACCAAGACGCCTTCCCGGCGAGGGCCGTCAACAACAAGTGGTACTCGAGGTGGGACCAAGAGTGGTTCTATGCCTCCGTCGGTGCCAACTCCCCCCTTCGGAGTACCAACGCCCATATTTTGTACCGGCGCGAAGGGGTGGTGAAGACCAGCGAAGACATCCTTCGCTCGAGGATCTCGCTGCTCCGGAGAGTGGCGGCGAAGATGAGCATGAGGGACCTCGCAGAGGAGTTCATCACCCTCCGGCTCAGCCCCCTTGCGCGCTCCTGGCCGGAGGGGCTCTTCCAGGCTTCGGGCCGAGGTGAACTCAGCGAGCTGGCCTTCGACCGCTTCTGTAAGGCTTCGTAGTCTCTCTGCTTTTAATACTTCGTAAACTTCACTTCTAACTCAAACTTTCCATGAAGCCGACCTCGAAATGAGGACCCCGGAGGAGGCCATCGCGGCGGCGGATCGAGTCGTCGGGACTCCGACCCCCGAGGAGCAGAACCAGCGTCTTGCCCTGGTGGGGTCCTGGGAGCGCTGGAACAGAGTGTGGACCGCGCTCGACCTCGGAGGGCTCCCTGCTCTACCGGACTTCGCCCACCTGACCACCTCGTCGGCCGTAGCCAAGAGGAAGCGGGGGGACGAGGACGAGCCGAATGCCTCGGGGGAGGTTGCGGAGAAGCCCGCAGCTACACCGCCCTCCAAGAAGGCAGCGAAGCTCCTGGCGGCGAAGGTGGCTCAGAGTCGAAGGTGGCTCACACTATCACAGGTTCGGTGAATCCACACCAAATATCCTTCTCATTACAGGACCAAGTTCCGAAGCCTTGCTTCATTATCTTAACACGCTCCGAAGCCTGGCTTCGCGTGGTCGTGTATAATTACTGATTGTTCATTGTCATATGTCCATTTCTGTGATCAAATCATTTTGTCTCTAGCCTCTCGTCAAATTCTTTCCATGTTTTCTTTCTTTAGTATGAAAAAATCAACATGTTCTTTGGCATCTTCAGTAAAACTTCGAAGGAGCAATATCTGCAGAGAACCTAGGTAAGAAGGAGGAGTATTGAAACCAGTGTTTTATGAGGTTGTCATTTACATACACCTTGTGATTGATGTTTAAATGTTTAAAGATGATTTGTGATTGTTTTTTAAAGACTATTGTTGCCATTTACAAAATCAACTGAATCAGGTGTGGCATTTCATCAGAGATAATGTCAACATAGAACATTAATTGAATGCTTGGTGGCAACAAAATGTCATTTTTTCTATTAATAGAATTATCCATACAGTTACAATAGTTTGATAAACTCCTCAAATTTGACAAATTTGGCGCCAAATTTGACACAAGGTGCCGCAAGCAGAGGGGCTTGACACTAGGAGAACAAACATCGGTCCTCCATACCAAAAACAGAGGAATCAAAAACAAGAGTAGTTTATACATGCTGCTATAAAACTTCACAGAACATTCACAAAGAACACAGAAAAGTTTTACATTCCAGCAACACTTTTAGACTAGCAAACTTCATAGAAATTTACTCCAGACGCCTTTTAAACTAGCTCCCCCACCAACCAGGGAGCTATGGCAAGAATATGTAGTTCTCTGTGCAGTCCTAACGGTGAACAAACACCATTCCTACAGGTGGAGCATGTAGAAGCGGGGGGGAGGTGGATGTTGGCACTGAAGCTTGGGGCTTGGGCGCGGCACAACCAGATCTTAAGGATGAGTTGGTCCAGGGTGAGTTGAACGAACGCGCAGGGGTCCATGGCATGCACAGGGGAGGCAACGAGCTGGCGGTGGCGGCAACGAGCTGGCGGCAGTGGTGGGGATCAGCTCGATCGGTGAGGGGAGAAAGTGAGCTGAGACAGTGGTGGGGATCAGCTCAGTCCACAAGGGGAGGAAGCGAGCTGGCAACGACGATAAGGATTTGCTCAGTCGGTGAGGAGAGGAGGTAAGTTGGAGACGTTGTGGGGATCAGCTTGGTCACGAGGGGAGGAAGGAGTGCAGAGTGGAGGGGCATCAGACTTGAATATGTGCAGAGGGGCAAATATGTAAAATAGAATAGTGAGATAAGAAAAAATGATTACAACGTCATGTAAAAAAATACTTTCAAAATGCACTAAGACGTCATTTAAATCTAAACGGCGGGAGTAATTCGTAAATCTAGCTTTCATAAAAACAGGATAAAGTACGTAGTTTTGCCGAAAACTCATATTTTGAATTTTACAGCAATGAATTTTCGTTACGATGGTTTTATCAACCTTTTTCTTCACACAACTCTTTTTTTAAATAACATCATTAATTTTTATTATAACATTTGATCATTTGTTTTGTTCAAAATTTTTGTACAAATATGTAAAAATATAAGTTATGCTTGAAGGATCTCTACTAGGAAAACAAATTATAAAGAAATAAATGGTTCAAAAGACTTTTAAATAAGACGAATGATTAAATGTTATAATAAAGTCAACGACGTTATTAAAAAAAGAGTAGAGATCATATCCAAAGTCCAAACAGCTCATCAAGTGTAACACCCGCATTTTTTAAATTAACCCAAACCAGAAATTTTCAAAATTTCAAAACCAGGTTTGAATTCAAAAGTTTTTAAAGGAAGAAATGATTTTGGCAATCTTAAACATTGAGAAAATTTTCGAATTAAAAAGTTTTAATATTTTTGTAAGACTCCTCACACCTTGAAATATTTTACAAAATTATTTCATAATTTTTGAGATTTAAATTCATATTTTAAACTTCAAAACGAATTTCCAGATTTATTTTTATTCGAAAAACAATTTAAAGTCTTGGTGGGCCGCAACCCTCTTTTCCCTCTGGCCGGCCCAATCCAGCCCCTCTCTTTCCCTCTCTCCCTGACCGGTGGGCCCGCCCTGTCGGCGCCACTCTCCGCGCGCCCTCTCTCTTCCCTCTCTCTCTGCCGCTGGGCCCCGCCCGCCAGCCTGCGCTTGAGCCGCTGCCGCCCGGGTCCCACTTGTCAGCCGCCGCTGTGCCCTCAACCGCTCCCTCCTTCTCCGCGCGAGCACCGCCGCCCCAACCTCCCGCCCGATTACTCCGGCGCCCTTTCCCCCTTATCTTCAGCCCCCAAAACCACCGCCCTCGGCTTCTTTAAAACCCGCCGCACCCTAAGCCCATTTCCGTCGCCGCGTCCCCGCCTTCCCCTCGCCGGAAATCCCCTTCGCGCGTGAGAGCTCCGCCGCCCCTGTTTTTGCGCCCAGCCGGCAATCGCCGCCGCTAGCAGCCACCTCAGCCCTCGCCGCCAGCCCCTTCGGGTTCCCCGTCGCGAGGTCTACTCCGGCATCGCATCGGATTGGCTTCCCCGTCGCCGGATCGCCGCCGCCCTCTCCATCCCGAGGACGCCCTCCGCTTCCTCCTCGCCGCCGGCCGCCTCCGCCGTCTTCGGTCGCCGTCATCGGTACGGGTAGCCTCCTCGCGTCCTCCCCGTTCCATTTTTGCCGTCGCTTGGGCCTTTGACCTCGCGCTCGCCGTCGCCGCCGCTCGCCACCGCCTGGCCAGAGCTGGGGACGAAGTCCCTGGCCGCTCCGTGCCGTGCCCGTGCCGGACGCGTGGTCGGCCGTTGGATGTCGATCCAACGGTCCACGTTGGCCCGGTCCGTGGCGCGGTGCGCGGGTTCATGGTGCGCGCGGTGCACTGTGGACCGCGGGTGCGCGCGGTCTGTGGTTCACCGTGGACCGCAGGCAGTGAGCGCGATGCGCTAGGTCCACCGTAGACCAGGGCTCTTTTAATTTCAGAAAATGATTTATAAAATTCCAGAAAATCCCTTAAACTTCAAAAATTCATAGTAAATTCATTTTAACTCGGATTTGGCCCATTCAAATTTTAGAAAATCCAGAAAATTATTCTCTTTATTTTCATGCACTTTAATTGTACTGTTCATGATGTCTTTTATACTGTTTTAATTTATTTTTCCTCGGTTTGCGTGTCTAGTCGACGTTGAGGCTTTCGAGGAGTCATCTTTTCCTGCTGCAGACCCGTACCAGTATTACGAGGATCCAGGCAAGTCACAGATTCATTTCCGTGGAAATAGTTGATCATGTTGAACCCATTTTTATTATTAATTATTGCTAAAACCCATAGGCTAATAAATGCATTAGTTTACACTTTTAATTATTTAGTTAAAGTTTAGTTTAAACCCTGTTGTGTAAACCCAAGCCATGCTTTGTATTCCGTTCTCCTTGTCGCCTTATAAAATTTATTAGTTAGTGCTCTAAAGTAGAGGCACACTTGCTAGCGTCAAAATTAATATTTATTACTAGACAGGTGGATCGTCTCTATATCTTTGTTATATCTCGTTTCATTGTGATTCTGCGTTGTGTTTCTTGAAATCTTGGAGAATGGTGTTGCATTGAGCATGGTGGGTTCCGGGTGCAAGCTCGGAAATTGGTTGGTCGCACCCGGGGCACTATAAGGACCGGTCTGCGGGATCTGTTGCGAAGCATAACAGTACTGACCACAAGTCTAATGGGTAAGGCCTAATTCGAAGTATGGGTCGATTCAGCTTGATGCACCGAGCGGAGGGGACAAGTTCACTTAACCCGGAGTGCCAGGTGGTGACTTGGTCCGACGAGGCACGAAAGGGGGTCTACGTCTGCCAATCGGGGTCTACCCATGATTTTCGGGTGAGATCTCAGTGGAGCGTGGGCGAAACCTGGTGTGGTTGTCCTCTTGCTGAGTCAATTCATATGACGGGTTTTGGCATGAACTTGGTCAGGGTATCGTGGTGGTATCCTGGTGCACACCGAGTTTGTGCCTTGTGGGTAAAGTAGTACACCTCTGATCAGAGTATAAACTTTTCGAAAAGCCGTGCCCACGGTCATGGGCGGCCTAGTGATGTTCTCCGCAGTTAGCATTTATTTCTGCATTTGTGTGTGAAAGCATTGAACATGATGGAATGGGTTGAAAGAGCGAGTTGGCACAGGTGTGCAACTCGAGGTAGTGGGAAGTTATTGTTCATATTTATTTCAGCATTTTATATACATGTTTTAATTTTGCTCACTAAAGCTTAAACCACGTTAAGCTTGCTCATTTATGCAAACAAGCCTAGAATATGCTCCTTTGTTATTCAGCCTTCATTAATTGCATTTCTGTGGCTTGTTGAGTACGTTTGTACTCACCCTTATTGATTAAAACTTTTTAGATGCTGAGTCCTATGAAGACGAAGGCCTGGAGTAGCTGTCCCAGTCAAGGAGCGATCCGTGGAGCAAGATGTTCATCGCCAAGACCTTTTTATTATTTCAGTGTAATATAATAGCCTCTGAGCTATATTTTTTGTTTGTCATAAGGCGTTGTCGCTTGATGAACATTTTGTAAGTTGATTTCCTATGGAATTTCAATGAAACTCGAAGTCGGTAGACTTCGGGCGTGACAAGATGGTATCAGAGCCGACTCGACTGTAGGAAGCCCCTGGACTGTTGATAGGAACTATTTTTAAAAGATTCTAAAATATATATATTTTAAAACCTTGTTTGGTTATACTTCTCATCTAAATTTTCTTTTATTCTATTCTAACGCTTCTCTAAACTTCAAAATTTTTATAGCGTGTAGTTTTGAGTGAGATACAGATGGGCCTTAGAACGTCGCTTCCGTAGTCGTTAGTCCCTCTCGTTAGGTTGCTTGTTAGTGTGCTTGTTTGTGTATGTTTGTTTGTTTGTGAGTATGTTTGCTTGTTATTTAACCCCCTTTTTCACGCTATTCAAAGTTTCCGCGTTATTTTCTCGGGTGGGTTCGTTGACCTTCTTAGTAGATGGCTGCCAATCCGAGCGACGTCCCTGAGAACAGCAATGCTGATAGAGCCAACCCAACAGCCGAAGCCAACAGGATTCCAGCAGCAGAGGCCAACCGGATTCTGCGCAGTTTGGGTGGGCCCAGCTGGGGCAACTCAGGCCCTCGTCAAATGGGACCACCTCCTGCGCCCAATAATCCAACTCTTGCAGAGGTCATGATCAATCAGAATAACATGATGGCTGCACTGATGGCACAAATGCAGAGGCAGCAGGACCAGCTTCAACAGCTTCAGCAGCAGATGATGGATCGAGATCGCCAGGCACCCGCACCAGCCCCTGCACCTGCCCCCGCACCTGCACCAGTTCCCGCTCCGGCACCTGCTTCACAGTTGTCTGAGTTTCTGCGAGTCCGGCCTCCTATCTTCTCCAGCACTACTAATCCAATGGAGGCAGGAGACTGGTTGAGAACTATTAGTAAGAAGTTGGATTTGTTGCAGTGTTCTGATCGCGAGCGAGTTGCTTTCGCGACTCACCAGCTTCAGGGACCCGCCTCTGAGTGGTGGGATAATTTTCAGGAGGCTCAGCCAGTTGATCATGTGGTTACCTGGGCTGAGTTCACTACAGAATTCCGGGATGCCCACATCCCGTCCGGTTTGGTGGAACTGAAAAGACAGGAGTTCATGGATCTGCGGCAGGGCAACCGTTCTGTTACGGAATATTTGCATGAGTTCAATCGTCTAGCACGCTATGCTCCTGAGGATGTTCGCATTGATGCGAAAAAGCAGGAAAAGTTTCTTAGAGGCATCAAGGATGAGCTGAAACCTCTATTGCTAGCCACTGATCACGCTAACTTTCAGAAGTTGGTGAATAGAGCTATTATCCAGGAGTCCGAGTACAACAGGGTTGAGCAGAAGAAGCGCAAGGCGATTGTTTTCCGCCATCAGCAAGGGAACGGTCAGAGACCTCGTCTTATGCCTACTACTCAAGTGTCCAATGATCAACCTCAGACTGCAGCCGAGCCACAGAATGCCAAGGGAGGATCAAGTTCAGAAGTCTCGCCTCAAGTACTGCCAGCAAGTCAAGCTCCGAAGCAGATTACCGGAGTCGTGAGGGATAAAAATGGTAATATTGTGGTTTGTTTCAATTGTCACCAGGAAGGCCATTACTCAAACAGATGTCCTTACCCCAAGCAAGCGCAAGTCCGCACTCAAGTAAACTACATCTCCGCTATGGAAGCTCAAGGTACGCAAGAAGCGACTTGGGAAAAAGAGGTTGAATTCAAAGCTTCGCATCCCGAGTTATTCGAAGGACGTTTCGAATCTCGAGGACGAGATTCTTTGTAAGGGGGGTAGGTTTGTAACACCCGCATTTTTTAAATTAACCCAAACCAGAAATTTTCAAAATTTCAAAACCAGGTTTGAATTCAAAAGTTTTTAAAGGAAGAAATGATTTTGGCAATCTTAAACATTGAGAAAATTTTCGAATTAAAAAGTTTTAATATTTTTGTAAGACTCCTCACACCTTGAAATATTTTACAAAATTATTTCATAATTTTTGAGATTTAAATTCATATTTTAAACTTCAAAACGAATTTCCAGATTTATTTTATTCGAAAAACAATTTAAAGTCTTGGTGGGCCGCAACCCTCTTTTCCCTCTGGCCGGCCCAATCCAGCCCCTCTCTTTCCCTCTCTCCCTGACCGGTGGGCCCGCCCTGTCGGCGCCACTCTCCGCGCGCCCTCTCTCTTCCCTCTCTCTCTGCCGCTGGGCCCCGCCCGCCAGCCTGCGCTTGAGCCGCTGCCGCCCGGGTCCCACTTGTCAGCCGCCGCTGTGCCCTCAACCGCTCCCTCCTTCTCCGCGCGAGCACCGCCGCCCCAACCTCCCGCCCGATTACTCCGGCGCCCTTTCCCCCTTATCTTCAGCCCCCAAAACCACCGCCCTCGGCTTCTTTAAAACCCGCCGCACCCTAAGCCCATTTCCGTCGCCGCGTCCCCGCCTTCCCCTCGCCGGAAATCCCCTTCGCGCGTGAGAGCTCCGCCGCCCCTGTTTTTGCGCCCAGCCGGCAATCGCCGCCGCTAGCAGCCACCTCAGCCCTCGCCGCCAGCCCCTTCGGGTTCCCCGTCGCGAGGTCTACTCCGGCATCGCATCGGATTGGCTTCCCCGTCGCCGGATCGCCGCCGCCCTCTCCATCCCGAGGACGCCCTCCGCTTCCTCCTCGCCGCCGGCCGCCTCCGCCGTCTTCGGTCGCCGTCATCGGTACGGGTAGCCTCCTCGCGTCCTCCCCGTTCCATTTTTGCCGTCGCTTGGGCCTTTGACCTCGCGCTCGCCGTCGCCGCCGCTCGCCACCGCCTGGCCAGAGCTGGGGACGAAGTCCCTGGCCGCTCCGTGCCGTGCCCGTGCCGGACGCGTGGTCGGCCGTTGGATGTCGATCCAACGGTCCACGTTGGCCCGGTCCGTGGCGCGGTGCGCGGGTTCATGGTGCGCGCGGTGCACTGTGGACCGCGGGTGCGCGCGGTCTGTGGTTCACCGTGGACCGCAGGCAGTGAGCGCGATGCGCTAGGTCCACCGTAGACCAGGGCTCTTTTAATTTCAGAAAATGATTTATAAAATTCCAGAAAATCCCTTAAACTTCAAAAATTCATAGTAAATTCATTTTAACTCGGATTTGGCCCATTCAAATTTTAGAAAATCCAGAAAATTATTCTCTTTATTTTCATGCACTTTAATTGTACTGTTCATGATGTCTTTTATACTGTTTTAATTTATTTTTCCTCGGTTTGCGTGTCTAGTCGACGTTGAGGCTTTCGAGGAGTCATCTTTTCCTGCTGCAGACCCGTACCAGTATTACGAGGATCCAGGCAAGTCACAGATTCATTTCCGTGGAAATAGTTGATCATGTTGAACCCATTTTTATTATTAATTATTGCTAAAACCCATAGGCTAATAAATGCATTAGTTTACACTTTTAATTATTTAGTTAAAGTTTAGTTTAAACCCTGTTGTGTAAACCCAAGCCATGCTTTGTATTCCGTTCTCCTTGTCGCCTTATAAAATTTATTAGTTAGTGCTCTAAAGTAGAGGCACACTTGCTAGCGTCAAAATTAATATTTATTACTAGACAGGTGGATCGTCTCTATATCTTTGTTATATCTCGTTTCATTGTGATTCTGCGTTGTGTTTCTTGAAATCTTGGAGAATGGTGTTGCATTGAGCATGGTGGGTTCCGGGTGCAAGCTCGGAAATTGGTTGGTCGCACCCGGGGCACTATAAGGACCGGTCTGCGGGATCTGTTGCGAAGCATAACAGTACTGACCACAAGTCTAATGGGTAAGGCCTAATTCGAAGTATGGGTCGATTCAGCTTGATGCACCGAGCGGAGGGGACAAGTTCACTTAACCCGGAGTGCCAGGTGGTGACTTGGTCCGACGAGGCACGAAAGGGGGTCTACGTCTGCCAATCGGGGTCTACCCATGATTTTCGGGTGAGATCTCAGTGGAGCGTGGGCGAAACCTGGTGTGGTTGTCCTCTTGCTGAGTCAATTCATATGACGGGTTTTGGCATGAACTTGGTCAGGGTATCGTGGTGGTATCCTGGTGCACACCGAGTTTGTGCCTTGTGGGTAAAGTAGTACACCTCTGATCAGAGTATAAACTTTTCGAAAAGCCGTGCCCACGGTCATGGGCGGCCTAGTGATGTTCTCCGCAGTTAGCATTTATTTCTGCATTTGTGTGTGAAAGCATTGAACATGATGGAATGGGTTGAAAGAGCGAGTTGGCACAGGTGTGCAACTCGAGGTAGTGGGAAGTTATTGTTCATATTTATTTCAGCATTTTATATACATGTTTTAATTTTGCTCACTAAAGCTTAAACCACGTTAAGCTTGCTCATTTATGCAAACAAGCCTAGAATATGCTCCTTTGTTATTCAGCCTTCATTAATTGCATTTCTGTGGCTTGTTGAGTACGTTTGTACTCACCCTTATTGATTAAAACTTTTTAGATGCTGAGTCCTATGAAGACGAAGGCCTGGAGTAGCTGTCCCAGTCAAGGAGCGATCCGTGGAGCAAGATGTTCATCGCCAAGACCTTTTTATTATTTCAGTGTAATATAATAGCCTCTGAGCTATATTTTTTGTTTGTCATAAGGCGTTGTCGCTTGATGAACATTTTGTAAGTTGATTTCCTATGGAATTTCAATGAAACTCGAAGTCGGTAGACTTCGGGCGTTACATCAAGCGACGGTATTTTTATCTATTGAGTTCTAAACCCTCACGAGTTTGAGGCATCAAGCGTGTATGTACGTCAAAAAATGAGAGATTTGAGAATTTGCCATTTTTAAAAAGTGATTTTGTATTTTTGCCATTCAGACTTATTGTCATTAATTCAGGTGGTCCTACATATCAGTCTCAAAAGTAACGTCACGATCAAAATATACATGGCAAATTATCATTTTAAAAAAACATACGCTGACAAGGACAAACGTACTATCTGATACATACAACATGTAAATTAAAACAAGTTTTACTATCCAATACGGTCGGTATGTGCATTGTTTAGTTCTAATATGTTTGTGGGAGTAGATTGATTGGATTTGTTTCGATGTATAGATTTTGTTTCTATTAAAATAAACGACTTAATATACAAGTTTATAATGCGGGACGACTCGGTACAAACAAAACTATAATATATGAATCAAGCATAAGAGTATGTCTTAATGGTATATAAAATAAAGTGAATGTCATAATTTGTCGACTTGAACCATAAATTACAAATTTCGTATTGATTTTGCCCGGTTTAGCCAACATAAATTGAAATCAATATATGATCTATGGTTTTTACTCTATAATAGCTGTTGGTATTAAGGCAGAGAAAACCACCTCCTTACCACTCCTATCACCTGACAACTCTTTCTCCACAAAGTATCAAATTTTGTATATGAGCTCAAAATATATTTTTATATTTTTTATGGTTTAAAAATATAATATTAATGCGGTACTGATAGACTCGAGCCATCACAGTCACTATTAAGGCTATTTTTAAAATTCTTATAAATTTTAATAACACGTACGAAATAAGTAATTATTTCTAGTATTTTAGTGCACTGCAAGCTATTACTACTATCTAACTCATGACTTGATAACATGAGTAGAGTTTAGTAGGGAGTAAATAGATTAACGGTGTATTTGATTTAGCTATAGATTTTAAAAACAAATATACGCTATGAGTTATAAAAAAATTGTTACGAGCGCAGAAAAATGAGAGACGTAGAAAACTGGTTGGCCTTAAAATCACCGGGTCGTGCCCTTCCGATCTTTTCCAGTTTGCTCCTAGTCTGAGCTAAATGGAAGCCTAGAACCCGTTCTATCTGCAGCCAGACAATCCAACACAGGATCTAGCCGATACATCAGGAGGAGAGCACAAGCAGTAAAAACAGCAGCCAGCGAGGTATTATTTTGTTTACTCTGGTGAGTGAGCTCCCAGCTCCGAAAGGGACAAAATGGTCAGGGCAGCTAACTTTATCATCAAATCCGGTTAACTTTGACGGCCTTCGAATCCGCAGCCGCCGCAGCAGAAGCAGCGATGTCGCAGCACCACCACGTGCTGCCTAATGGGCTGGGGCCACGTGTCGTGCGCCCCACGGCCACACCCCCTGTGGCTTTACGCGTGGGCCCAACGGGCTCACACGCCACCGGATGGCAAGCCACGGTGGCGGTATTCCTAATTTATACTTAAAATTTTTATAAGACCGTCAACTAAAAATTTAATGTGATTTTGTTTTTTAAAATATATCATAATATAGCAATAATATATCATAACTTCATAAATACACTAAACTTCATAATGCTTAGAATTTAATCGGTGATAATAATAAATTAATTAGAAATCAATCAACAAAATCTTCATAGCTAAAAAAATCCAAAAACTATTCTTTTGTTAGTATGCAATTTTAGTGTAGAATGTGGATAAAATTATGAACAATAATTTATAATATCGTTATAAACATAAGAGCAATTTAATGACATAAAACAACTCAAACTGCACACAAAGAATCAAAAAATTCATCAAACCAAAGTTAGAAAAAGTGTTTTGTTTTTTACATTGAAACATAGCTATTTTATTGATTCATATAAAACCAGTATAATTAAGTCCTTGAGTGCCAAATTTTGGGGTAGTTCAGGGCCCACCTGGACTACCCCTTGGAGCCGCCCATGCAAGCCACCAACGCGTACGCCTCAAAAAGGGAGAATTTTTTTAAGAAATAATACATTTTAATTTAAATTTTCAAATCTGATAAGTGGTTTTTAGAAATTACAAAAATAATTTACTGTCTGACAGACTATCTGCCAATTTACCAAAAATCAGCGTATGGTCTACCGATAGCACCACGCTGGTGGGTCCGATCTTTATCGACAGACCATCTATCTTTGATATTTGATTGTACGGCTAATATGCGGTCTCGATATAAAACACTAAATTATTTAATGACGTGCATTTACATCATTACTTTAGTAAGGAAATTTTATAATTGTTGTAGCAATTTCGTTAGTTACAAATAGGTTTATATAATGATGATAACCTTGAAGGGTTATACTGTGGAAGAAGTTTGAACCTCGAATAGTTCATATGGAGAGAATGTTTTTATACTGGTTCAGACCTCCATGAGGGTTAATAACCTTACGTCCAGTTCAGTGATTTCTATCTCTTTTCCCTCTTACATTAGAGGTGGTCTGCTTTTATAGGCAAAATATAATAGGAAAAGATTATTTTACCCTCTACTTACAACCGTCATACAAAACTATGTTTACAAGACTTTGCAGGGGTAAAACAGTAAACTCATTAATAAATACATATGCAAATAATAGGGGCGAAGGCCCCTGGTTTCAGTATTTAGTTTTGGCCTTTAGTTTGAAGTGGTTTCAAAGCCTTTGAGCATGGTGAAGTGGGGCTTCGAACCTGGCCTCCGAACCTAGTGAAGGGGGCTCCAAACCTAGCCTTCGAACCTAGTGAAGGGGGCTCCGAATCTGGCCTCTGAACCTGGTGAAGGGAGCTCTGAATCTGGCCTCCGAACCTAGTGAAGGGGCTTCAAACCTGGTGAAGGGGGCTCTGAATCTAGCCTCTGAACCTGGTGAAGGGGCTCCGAATCTGGCCTCCGAGCCTAATGAAGGGGGCTCCGAATCTGGCCTCCGAACCTATTGAAGGGGGCTCCGAATCTGGCCTCCGAACCTAGGCTTCGAACATGGTGAATGGGGATCCAAACCTAGCCTCCAAACCTAGTGAAGGGGGCTTCGAACCTAACCTCTGAACATGGTGAAGGGGGCTTCGAATTTGTCCTACAAACCTGGTGAAGGAGGCTCTAAATCTGGCCTCCGAACCTGGTGAAGGGGGCTCCGAACTTGGTGAAGAGGGTTTTGAACCTGGTGAATGGTGCTCCGAATCTGGCCTCCGAACCTGGGATTCGAACCTGGTGAAGGGGGCTTCGAACCTAGTGAAGGTGGCTCCGAATTTGGCCTCCGAACCTAATGAAAGGGGCTCCGAATCTGGCCTCCGAACCTGGTGAAGGGGGCTTCAAACCTGGCCTCTTAACCCGGTGAATGGGCTCTGAATCTGGCCTTTGAACCTGGTGAAGGGGGCTCCGAATCTAGCCTCCGAACCTGGTGAAGGGGGCTTCGAACCTGGTGAAGGGGGCTCCAAATCTGGCCTCCGAACCTGGGCTTCGAACCTGGTAAAGGCTTCGAACCTGGTGAAGCGGGCTCTGAATCTAGCCTCCAAACCTGGTGATGGTGATGGAGGAGGGGGTGCCCGATCTTCCGTCAGGTGGGGGATAAACAACGATTTGTGGAGAACTCGACGTTGACGATCCGGCTTCCGATCCATGAGATCGACCCTTGCAATCGCTACACCACTGCTCCATTAGTTATCAACCGAGCACATCCTGATTGACCTCACCAGGAAGACTAATCCTTGCCTGTGAATCGAAGAACACAAGCAAGAACGCAGAAAACGCAATCGAACTGAAAATTCTATTAGAATATGCGAATTAAGGTTCACTTACAAATCTGGTGAAACGATGGCTACCAAAGCAACATGTAAACTAAACCCAAATACCCTGATGGCTGTAGAAACAACTTATATAGTAGTTCGGGACACACCTCTAATGGGCTCAACTGGATACATGGCCCAAAGGCCCAATAACACAGAAAACAATGCGCTGACAGATTGTGGACACTATATTGTTTTGACGATTTCCATTGATCTAGAAGGAATTTTGAGAGGAAACTGGTGGAATTGGAAATGTTATGAAGTTATCTTTCTGTGGATGGATGGAACGTCAAAAACAGAGTCTGTATGCGGTCTAGGCGATGATTTTAGTGCACGCTGCTACTAATAATAATAATATTAGGTAGTAATTTATTCCCAAGATAATATACTAAGATACTTAGAAATGAGTTGACCTGGATATTTAATCGCCGTATTTGAACTCGAATAATTGGATCTTGGTATTCATGTATGGTTGTATCATCGGTAGGGATGTCTTCATCATCCTCTCCTTCTTGATTTGGATTCGTCCTCGGCTCAACGTCTATTGGTCCCTAATCAACTTTCATGATAATACAAGAGTTCCATATACATGCATCTCTTCTATTGATCCAAGAAAGTATTTCTAAAATTGAAAATGAATGCATCTCATGGTGTAGCATCTGAGGTTCAAATATATAAAAATTAAATCTAACATAGAAAGCATGCACATTAACTTATTTCCTCACAATCATGATCCTATCCCAACTGGTGATATTCTCATCAAATGAGGCTCTGAATCTGGCCTCCGAACCTGGTGAAGGGGGCTTCAAATCTGTTGAAGGAGTCTCTGAATCTAGCCTCCGAACCTGGGCTTCGAACCTTGCCTCTAAGCCTGGTGAAGGGGGCTCCGAATCTGGTCTTCAAACCTAGTGAAGGGGGCTCCAAATCTAGCCTCTGAACCTGGTGAAGGAGGCTCCGAATCTGGCCTCCGAAGCTGGTGAAGGGGGTTTCGAACCTGGTGAAGGAGGCTCCGAATCTGGCCTCCAAACCTGAGCTTCGAACCTGGTGAAGGGGGCTTCAAATCTGGCCTCCGAACCTCAGAACATTTGGGAAGCTCTAGTTCGAAGGGATCTTCAAAATTTGATAATTCTTGATTAACTATTGGTCAATCCTTAAGTATAACGGGAGTTATTTTCCCTCAACAGTAATGTTTTGTAGATTTAAATAAAATACGAAATGATATATTTTAGATATTTTTTTCAAACTTTTAATAGAACGGTGGGTATTTTTTGCGAAGTTTGAACTAGAAAACTAAAAAAATTCGGGTGAGAGTAACTTTCACAACTTCTCCAATTCATACACAAAAGTTATATATTTTAAATAACCTGATTTACCACCAAATCAGTTTGGTTTAGGTTTTAGCTTTCCAAGAAAACCGGTTAAAAAAACTGAGTCAGTAAACATGACTAAAACGAACGGAGCAGTGGAGCACCCACGGGCCACGGGTGTCCGGCTGTCCGCAGATAGGACTAGATGCCGCCGCGTGGAATGGTCGGGGACGCCGATCCAGCCCGTACACGTAAAGGGTGGCGGCCGATGGTCATCTGCGGCCGTCCGCGCGTCGTGACCAGCGCACGTGATCATCGTGCTTACTGCTACTGGCGCGTGTGCTCGCCGCGGTAGCCAGCCACCACCACCTGGTCGGCGCTGGTCCCGCCGAAATGCACTTCACACCGCACAGTGGTCCGCCGGTGAATCTCGTCGCGACGAGCTACACGCACGGCACACGGTAAAATGGTACTCCACTATGGTAGAGAGTGCCCGAAGCATAATATAGCGCGTGGCTAGATGGTCCAGCTTGTGTGCTTTTTTGAAGAAAAAAAATGGGTTCTCAGGTGATCGGATAAGCTAGGAATATTACATTTTAAGATTTGATTTAATATTTTATATTACAATAAATTTAGATAATATATATTTGCTAAACTATAAAATATTAAATCTGTTCTTAAATTATGAAATATCAAATTTGTTCTAAGTTATAATATTACGTGACAGATGAGTAGTTGAGATCGTAGAAACAACATGCACATTAGTTTAGAAATAATTAAATGTTATGGATAATAAGGTTAACAATTAGTTTATATATATATATATATATATAAGCAATATTGACGTGGAAAACTGGTGTAGAAAATTTCCGGTGTGAAATCGTATTTTCGTAAATGCGTGCACAAAAAAGTATACTTAGTTAGCTAAAATGAAAGCCCCTTATTAGACGATGACACACGATAGTTTTTCGAAGTTGGAATGGCAAAGGGACTGAAATGTCCGTATAAATAAAACAATGTTGATTAGAATATATAAGACTAGCTAGGGTGCCGTGTGTACTCAATAATTGTGATTAACTAAAAAGATAGTATCATATCTACTTGATTTTTTATTAATCATTTAAGATCCCGTTTGAACTTCTGGCAACTAACTACATGTACTCTCCAAATATCTAGTAGTCTAGCTTCTCATTCGGTTCATATTATTTGTTAAATGTAAACTTTGGTACAATTGAACTGTTGTCGTAAGAAGGATCCAGTTTTTTATATATTCTTAGTACATACCTTTTAGACTTTTAGCTCCTCAAACAAGGTCCGTGTAGGTAAAGAGGGAATGAGGGATGGAATGGTTGGGCTTACGTTCCATTCGAAAAGAAGTTGATTGATGGATTATAAATAAAACTAAATTTATGGCAATTATCCATAGTTCAAGTAAATGAATTTAATGTTAAAAAATATATAAATAGCTTAAAAATACTTTTTGCTGGTTTTTATATAAAAATTTATTTAAAAATGTACTATCATCCATTCATTTTTAAATGATACTATTGACTTTTATCATAGCATTTAATCATCCGTATTATTCAAAAATTTTGTGTTAAATAAGATGAATGATTAAATGTTGAGATAAAAGTCAACGACGTTATTGAAAAATAAATGGAGGTGTTGATAGCAAAAAATGGTATTAATGGTCAAAATTGTCAAAAAGTCAAAATTGGTAATTTGGACCAAAAATATGCCAAGTCCTGGCACCGGACGGTCTGACCGGCCCTATAAGGCTGGTCTGACCGGATTAATCTGAATCCGAGTCAGATTAGTTGATTTCGAGTAGATTTTATCTCTAATTAATTTTTAACAACTTGGACTCGTATTTAGGTCAAATTAGAGCCTAGGCATGTCATGTCTAACCCCTATAAATATAGGGGCAAGGCCGATTCAAGGACTCTCTCTCCCCCTAAAACCTTAATAAATCCAATCTATTATTTTACCTTGAATCACACTTTTACCTTCAATCTACTTTCCATGCCCTGGGATTAGCTTAGCACGCACATCTTTGTGAGTTTGTGCTGTAAACTCTCCGTCCACCACGTCATAATCACGATAAGCCTTGTTGATTCACTGGTGAATCATCCGTTTCATCCACGTAATGGATTTTTATCGTTTTATCGGTTTTCATCGGTAATTCGGTCTCTTAGCCGAATTGTCTGTAGTTTCGTGGTGTTTTTTTGAAGTGTTTCACCTTCCCCATATTCGCCAATAAGTATCGTGCAAAGATACCAACAACAAGGCGATCGCCGGAGGACCCGGGTGATCAAATATGCCGCTGTCGGTCTGACCGACAGCAGGCGACCGGTCTAACCGGGGCGTATCGGGCCATCATCCCATTGCCGACACGCATCGGTCTGACCGACGGTGTATGACCGGTCTGACCGGCTAGACGCAGTCGATCCCGAGTGCTATTTTCTCTACCTACGTGGTTGGACCGCGGGGTCAACGTAGGTCTAACCGGTCCCCTTAGGCCGGTCTAACCGACCCTACTGTTTCGGTACAATCGGCCCTGGTTTGGCCGGTTGATCGTTTTTTCCTTTTTCGGCCAATTAGATTATAACTTTGTGTGGGATCGTAATGGTGACTAGAGGGGGCGCGGTGAATAGGCGTCTTGACAAATTCTTGTGAATAAGATGGCTTGTTCAGAACACCCCAACGCTCCTCTAAAAATTATAGAATCACAATTGAGACTCACAGTACAAAACCAGAACAAAAATCAACCCAGTTTCAAAATTACTCCTAAATCGGAGATTGAAGTGCCAAAATTCTCTGTCGGCAACTGATTTGCCGAAATTCAAAGTCTAGATCGACAACTGGATTATCGATAGAAGGCTATCGGTAATTGAAACACTGATAGGATTCAGAATTTTCAGATTTGAGATTAAAAACAAATTCTGCAGCAATCAAACAATTGATGCTTCAACTTGACACAAGTAGATTCACACACACATGACTAAATTACTGATTCTTGAACAGAACCGATCACACACAAATGATTAACATCAATTTTCATAACAAACACAAGATTCTCTAGAGAGATAACTGCAGTCAGAGGCCTTACACAATTAAAAGGATCCTATGTAGCAAATGAGAAGAACTCAGATATGCACTTTCAGAACTGTTACACACTGGTACAGTACCCACGGAAAAACAAGTTTCCTTGCCGAAACACAAATGACTCGATATATCAACACAGTGCCTCAAATGAAGTGATTAAAAGTGCATGCAACAAAATTACAGGCTGAACTCAAGAACCAAAAATAATGAGCTGGCTAGCTTGATGGAACTAGGCAAGTAAAACAGTAATTGCTTTCCTAGTTCAACTTTTTAATCCGTATGCATATGAAATTGCAATAGTTGCTAGGCTACCCTGTAGAGTGTTGAAACTACAGAATTGTTCTTGTGCAATATAGCTTAGCAACTCTTTTTCTTCTCAAAAACATCTTGAAATCAAACTGCCTTTTGACACAAAGATACTAGAGAACAAGAGAACTATAACCAGCGGATCAATTTAAAGCAGATCAAGACTAATCAAAGTTATCATTAATATTTTGTGTGCTAAATCTTGGTTCATGGCACATCAGTTCTTGTGAATATTGCACATCAAATACAGAACCTGATAATCAGAATCAGATCAGCAAACAGAACTAGGAGAAGACACAGGAATAAGGTGCTGGATCAAATCTAGAAAACATAGCAGTGGCAATTGAATGAAGGTGAACAACAAGTATATAAAACCACCCTGACTTCTATGGTTCAACAACTTGGTTCTGATAATGATTCAATGTATATCAGCAGTGCTCAGAAAGCTTACTGGCTAAAACATTCTTGCTGTGACAAGTTCAACAGACAAGTGACCATGAAAGCTCTTGAAAAGAGCAAAATGGAAACATGCCACTTGATAAAAGTTGGTGGTAGAACAAAAACCAAACTCAAAAGCAAGCAAGCAAAAGCAAAAATATGAACTCTCCCCATTTGTCAATGCAGACATCAAGATAGCAACCTGAGATGTGAGGATGAAGTGTAAATGCAATGCTTCTGGAATATGATTAATTCCAATTACAATACAAACAAGCATTGTGCCTCGAATATTGTCCTAAAGTACTGTGTGACAAACTCATATGTATATAATCTAAGTAATAACATGAGCAAGCATTTTCAATTTTTAGCAAATAAAAGCATCACTACTCAGACTAGCATACTAGACATGGCAAGGTAAGAGATGCAAAAGCTAATCAAATACTAACTAGATAAGCATATCCCACTACAAGGAGCTTCAATGAATTTGATATGCAATGAATTTAAACTTTTTATTTTTCAATTATGTGCCAGAGGTTATTTGCAAGTCAACATTATGCTAACCGACCAAGCTAAGCCTAGGTTGAAACCATCAGAAGCTTAAAGCATTGGTCTTGATATACACTTCAATATCCCAGTTCATACCAAAGTGCTATGGTAAGCAGGCTAGAACAAAGTAGTGCGACAATGCAAACCCACCTAGATCTTTTCAATTTTAGAACAAGATAGCATGAGTAACAAATATTTTTCATTTTTTTCATTTTTTTAATTTTCAGCACAACATGATCAAGTTGCGTATTAGCATCCAAGTGAAAAAGGACCTAGCTACTGGGTATGTAAAAGATAACAAATGAACTCAACCTATTCATGTTAGTTTTCAGACTAAACAGTGATCATTTTCAAGTTTTCACAAATAAAAGCCATGCTCAAGATAGATGCATTCAAGCCAAGTATAATCAACAATATTAAAATACAGTATTATAAAGGCATAATAAAACATGTACTCGTAAAAGCAATTAATCATATTACAGAAGCTTATGCAATGCTACACAACTCCCCCTTACATGATGCCATAAGGATGACAAATGCCAAGCTCTCCTCTCAAAAATGCAAAGTGTGAAGTATCGAGAGGCTTGATAAAAATATTTGCAAGCTGGTTCTGGATATCAACAACGCGCAAATCGATATCACCCTTCTCATTGTGATCTCTTAAGAAATGATAACACACATTAATGTATTTGGTCCTAGAATGTTGTATTGGGTTGTTTGCTAAGCCGATTGCACTTGTGTTATCACAAAAAAGTGGAACACCCTTAAAATCCAACCCAAAATCCCGCAAAGTAGAAACCATCCACAAAATCTGTGCGCAACAGCTAGCGATAGCTATATATTTAGCCTCAGCTGTAGACTGTGCAACGCTAGACTGTTTGTGAGAAGACCAACACACAAGAGAAGAACCCAGAAAATGGCAAGTCCTAGATGTAATTTTTCGATCAATTCGACATCCAACAAAATCAACATCAGAAAAACCTCTCAAGCATAATGAAGATAATGCAGAGTACTAAATGCCAAATTCAAGTGTATGCTTGAGATACCTTAGTATGCGCTTGACATCTTGACGATGTGAAGCCCTTGGAGAAGCCTGATAACGAGCGCACAGACATATTGCAAAGTTTATGTCCGACTTCATAGTCATCAAGTAGAGGAGGGAGTCGATCATGCTCCGGAACTCCACCTGGTCCACTTCTTCTCCATCTTCATCTGGATCTAGCGCAACTGAAGTACCCATTGGGGTAGCAAGTGGTTTTGCATATGCCATGTCAAAGCATTTTAGCAGGTCTTTAGTGTATTTTGTCTGATGTACAAAAATTCCTTGTTTGCTCTGCTTGATTTGCAACCCAAGGAAGAAGGTCATCTCACCCATCATCGACATTTCGAATTCCCTACTCATAGAATCAGCAAACTCGGCCACAAGAGTATGAGATGAACCACCAAAAATTATGTCATCAACATAAATCTGAACAAGTAAGAAATCTTTGCCATGCATAAGAGTGAACAAGGTCTTATCAACATAGCCCATTTTGTACTCGTGCTCAATCAAGAAGTTCCTAAGACAGTCATACCAAGCCCTAGGAGATTTCTTAAGCCCATATAAAGCTTTGTGAAGTTTAAAGACTCTATGAGGGTACTTGGGATGTTCAAAGCCAAGTGGTTGTTTGACATACATATCTTCTCCTACAAAACCATTAAGGAAAAAACTTTTTACATCCATTTGAAACATCTTGAAACCATGAGACGATGCAAATGCAAGCAAAATCCTAATGGCCTCAAGTCGAGCTATCGGTGCAAAAGTTTCTCCAAAATCAACCCCTTCGACTTGAGTATAACCCTGAGCCACAAGTCTAGCCTTGTTTCTCACTATAGCCCCATCCTCCCCCTGTTTGTTTTTGAAAATCCATTTTGTTCCAATGATATGAATGTTAGGGGGTGGATCAACAAGAATCCAGATTTGATTTCTATCAAAATTTTCCAGCTCTTCATGCATGGAGTTGATCCAACTTACATCAGACAAAGCATGACTAACATCTAATGGCTCAAAAGTAGCGACAAATGCATAATCAATGAAATGAGATGAGATCGGGTTACCCTTTCATTTAGCTCACCGATGATCTTCTCAGGGAGATATATTCTCTGAATTTGAAGCGGTGCTTCTCGTTGTGACAAAATCTCCCCCTAAACTCTTGCTGAAGTTTGCTCCAAGCTTTTTGAGGTCGATGCTTCATGTCCTCTAGCAGATGTGGATGATGCTTCTAGAGATGTCGTAGAAGGAGGTTGTGGTACATTTTCATTATCTTCAACATCTGATGAATCTTCTTCCTCAAAGATCGTTTCACTCATATCATGCTCACTCGCAAGTTCAGAAGTAGAACTAACACATGGAGATGTCTGATCAAAAGTTACATCGCAAGATTCAACAACAGTGTTAGTATCAAGATTGAAGACACGATAAGAGTGACCATGCAAGAAATAGCCCAAAAAGATTCCATCAGTTGCACGCGACTCAAACTTGTTTAAGTTTCCACGCTTTAGGATGAAGCACCGACATCCAAATACTCTTAAGTGAGTAACCTTGGGATTCCTCCCAAAGAGAAGTTCATATGACGTTAAATTCAACAAAGAGCACAAAAATATCCTATTGGAGATGTAACATGTTGTACTCATGGCTTCAGCCCAAAATTTCCTAGGAGTCCTATGCTCATTGAGCATCGTCCTAGACATCTCCACAAGTGTGCGATTTTCCTCTCAACAACACCATTTTGTTGAGGGACCCTTGGAGCAGAAAACTGTTGCTCAATGCCATGCTCAAGGTTAAAATCAGCAAAACAACTATTCTTCAACTCAGTGCGGTTGTCACTTCTAATAGCTTTCATTGCACCAACGAGTTCATTGAATAGCCTCAAAGCTAAGCTCCAAAAGTGTATAAACACTTCATCCTTGCTTACAAGAAAGAAGATCCATGAGTAGCGAGAGTAGTCGTCAACAACAATAAGGACATACTACTTTCTGCCTAAAGAACTAACCCGGGATGGACCTACAGTGTCCATATGAAGAAGCTCTCTGGGTCATTCAGTCATCACCATGTTTATGGGTGAATGAGAGGCGACAACCATTTTTCCAAGACGACAAGGAGCACAAACAAGGTTCTTCTCAAATTTGAGTTTGGGAAATCTTCGGATTAGTCCTAGGACACTCAGTCGAGCAAGCAAATCAAAACTCATGTGCCCTAGTTTCCTATGCCACATCTAGAGCTCAGATGATGGTTCAGCAAGAAGGCAATGAGAAGAACCAAACGACTCAATGAAATCCGCTCCAAAAATTCTCCCAACTCTTGAAATTTTGCAAATAAGAGCACCAGAAGAGTCAAGCACATCAGAGGTATCACGTCCAAAGTGTACCTCAAAACTCTCATCAAGCAACTGAGAAATAGAAAGCAAGTTGTACCTCAAGTCCTCAACCAAAGCAACATTTGAGAGAGTGAAGTTTTGATTGATTCTAATCGTACCTTGGCCTTTCACTCTACTTCTTCGATTGTTTCCAACGGTGATGTGTTCTCGTTGCTTGGTCAAGGTGAAGCCGGAGAACCATGATGACTTTTCGGTCATGTGGCACGAATAGCCGGAATCCATGATCCACTTGTTCTCCAAGCTTCCATGCCTTCCTTACACAAAACAAGAAGATCTCGAGTACTCAGTGCTGGGGTTAGTAACAAAACGTTTAGGAATCCAGCACTGAACAACCCGAGAGTCAGGAAAAACAGAAGGTTGTGTAGAATATGAATCATAATAAAAGGGAGGTCTGCTTGCAAAGTGTCGAGGTCTCCTAAAATGATGTGGACCAAAACCACTAACACGTGGTCTAACATCATATGAAGCATGATGTAAACCACGATGGGTATAGTCACTCATATAACCGTGAGGAGCCTCAAAATTAGAATGAGAGCGATAATCATATTCGTGCAAATAAAAATATGGATAATACAAGTCATGAAAGTTCATAGCATGAGCATGACGTTCATCCTTGATACGTCGATAACAAAACCCAATCAAATGACCTACATGATGACAATAAGAGCAATGCTAAACTTTATTGTGAGTAGGTACATAAGTTTCAGGTGAAAACCTCACAGTTTTTCTGGGTTTCTGCTTGGAGTTTGTCTTTGGTGGTGGAATGATTTTCTTTGTAGGTTGGGTAGGATTCTTGGATTTTTGAGTGCTGTCTAACTGGGCTCTCTCTTTCTCAAGGGTAGTAGGTGGAGTGAACACAATTTTGCTCGAGGTATTTGGTGTAGTTCTCTCATAACCCAACCCTAGAGCTAACCCTGCCCTATCAGCACACATTTTTGTTTTATCCAAAGGCAAATCCATTTTACCCTTCCCTTTGGTACACTTATCCACCATGGAAAGAAGATAATCATTCTCACACTTAAGTTTTTCGACTTGCTCTCTAGCGAAGTTGAGTTGGTCCTTAAGGATGATGCAAGTGGAGAATGTCAGCTGTACATCCTTAGAACACTCAACACTCTCCAATCTAGCCTTAAGTTCATCAACATTCTTATCTCTCAAATTAATGCTTTTAACAAGTTAAGAACAATTCATGCATTCATTGATAACACAAGGACTTGACTCCACCTCCAAAAGTTGTTTCTGAACATTTTTAGTTTTTTCAAGATTTTGAGCATGAATCAGACACAACTAAGCAAGTTCGTTCATAACAACAAGACAAGACTCACACTCAACATTTTCAGATTTAAACTTCAGCAAGACAAGTCCAGTGGAAAGAGATTCAATTTTGAATTTTAGTTCCTTTCATTCTTTAGCAGCAAGTTTAAGTAGTCTATCTTGTAAAATGATATCATCATGTAATTAATCATTTTGAACAATAAGCTGGTCATGAGATAGACTAACCTCAGATGAGTCTATCTCATCGCTGCTATGCTTGTCGTCGGCCATGAAGCAAAGGCCGGTGAAGACTTCTATCTTCTCCTTCTTTTCTTCATTCTTGGATGCCTCTTCTTCATCAGATCTTGGCTCCTCACTTGAAGTGTTGTCGATGTTGCAAAGGGTAGCCACAAACGCTCTGGCTACTCTTTTTGCCACTTTTCCACGCTTTCCTTTGAAGAAGGTTTTTTGTCTCTTTTCTGGTGTTTGTGTTCATGTTCATTCTTTGGTTTTAGTTTTGGACAATTAGATTTGATATGATTAAGATCTCCACACTCAAAACATCCTCAAGAGCCTCCTCTCATTTGATCCCTTCTATCATTATAGAATCGGGTGAACTTTTTGACTATGAGAGCAAGCTCCTCATCGTTTAATGTGTCCACTTGTTCTTTAGTGATAGTGAGAAACCAAGGGTTGGTTTCGGTGTTTGTGATGAGTGATTGACAGGCTTTTAACCTCTGGTTCGAAGGGGTACCTCCGAAGGGGGTTCGGAGGTTGGAACTCCGAAGGTGTTCGGAGGTGGGTTCACCGAAGGGTTCGGTGGTTTGGTTGCTGCAGCTGTTGCAGCGGAGTGTGCCTATCGGAGGGGTCCGACAGTACACGATGACTGGGTTTGTACCGAAGATCTTGGTACTTTGGGTGGTACACCGGAGTGTGTGCCGAAGGTTGCTAACCCGGAGAGGTCTCCGGAGTACTGGATACACTTGTCTGTTTGTCTGTGGTGCGCAGGGGACTTTGGAGGCGACAGACGGACGTAGCAGGTGAACTTGGGTCAAGCGGGAGGCTTGATGCCAGGGGAGCAGGGAGCTCCGTCACAGTGGCTGCGAAGGGGTCCAGGTTGGTCCTCGGGTCGAGGTGCACCACGAGAAGGCAGTAAGTTTGGAGCGTGGCTTCGGGTGAAGGTGCTCCGAGACAAAGTCCTCGGAGGCGAGGCACTTCGAAGGGTACTCCAGATGGAGTGACTTCGGAGTTTGGTGGTTCAAGTCCTCTGCGGAGGCAAGGCGTTCGAAGTGTGCTCCGGAGGGAGACATTCGAAGGTACCCGACGAAGGTCTCAGAAGTCGAGGCGCATCGAAGGCATGGTCCGGGTGAGGCCCGTCGAGGAGTGTGCTCGGGGAGAGACACTGCGACGATGTGCTCATGGAATACTTCGTGCGGAGGCCTTGGACGAAGGAGGGACTTCGAAGGGTGGTACTCCGAAGGTGGGTCTTTGGAGTGAGGAAGGCTTCGGAGCGAGGCTAGCTCTGGAGCGAGGTTGACTTGTGGTGCTTTGGCCAAACATGGCTTTGGTACACGGACTAACAAAGTTCGAGCTGGGAGTAGTTGCGAAGCCGTGGTGGTCCACTCCGAGGGTGTTGGTGCGAAGGCCCAAGGGCTTTGATGGCTTCGGCTCAAAATCGTCACTGTATCAGAGGCTAACTTCGGTGAAGCAAAGGCCGTCAAGCTCAAGTCTTCTCGCCGAAGCTACCGCACCCCTCGCGTGCGAAGGGAGGCTCCAGGAAGGTCAAAGACTGCAAAGGCTGATATTGTCTGCTCTACAAAAAGCTGACGCTGTCCCCTCTGCAAAGCTGACAGAGAAGCCTCCAAAATAAAGTTGACTACCTTTTGTACCCCTCTATTCTGTAGAGACAAAACTGGTGTAAACCCT
The DNA here is from genome assembly GCA_019279435.1 of Zizania palustris. Taxonomy (NCBI): domain Eukaryota; kingdom Viridiplantae; phylum Streptophyta; class Magnoliopsida; order Poales; family Poaceae; genus Zizania; species Zizania palustris. The sequence goes on from JAAALK010000079.1 coordinate 45,360,783, forward strand.
AGGGGTAAAGTAGTCAATTCACATGGGTGAATAGTGGCTATAAATATGGGGGCTGGGTAGGTAACATTTAATACTTTGAGCATTTACTGTTGAGCTCCTGTACTAGCCCCACACACATTGTATTCATCCAGTGAGTTCTTTTACTGTGTTCCTTGTTCAAGCGGCGAAGTCCTGTTTCTGTGTTGTCTTTCTGCTTGAGCTTGTTTGCATACCTCGCTAGTTGTAGTGCACCGAAGCCTGTCTAGGCGAAGGGTGTTTTGTGCGAAGTGTGCTTTTCAGTGTGCGTTCGCTCTGTGTAACAGAAGGCTAGACCTTGCTGCTTACTAGCGAAGCCCTGATCGAAGCCCATTTTGCTTCTAGTGTCGAAGCCCTTAGCGAAGTCCACATAGTGTGCGTTTAGACCTTCGCTGTACTAAGCCCAACACCAGTTGCTGTCGCTAAGTATTAGGTCGAAGTCCTCAGAGGGTAGTCCACTCTTGCGAAGGGTAAAGTGCGAAGCCTGCTCGAAGCACCCTGTGTGCGGAGCCTGCACTGACTTAGCAGAGTTGTTTTCGGGGTTGTGGGTGGAGCGAAGTCTGCTTGACTTTGGACTTTTACTCCTTCCAAAGCCTGTGTTCGGAGCTGTCAAATACCTCCGAACTAGACCTTCGAAGGTTGGTGTTCTAAGTCTGTTCCGCAGTAAACAGAATTAAAAACCGAAGGCTGTTTTTAGCCTGAATTTTAAAAGCTCCCATTCACCCCCCCTCTGGTCGCCGTTTCCGGTCCATCAGATAGAGACCAAGGAAGACAAGGCAAAACCTCTAGAGAAAGCACAAACTCCAGAACCACCAAAAAGGTTACCTCGAGATGAGGTGCCACTACTACCTCGAGATGAGGTGCCACTACTAGAACCGGAAACTAGTGCCATGGATTGTGGTAAAGAGTTCCCAATTCCAGAACGAGACGCCTTGACAATCTCGATGGACTTAAGCTTACTGAATAGTTCGTCGCAAGTCAAAGTGTTAAAACTCGCCGACTCTTCAATACTCTACGATCAAGAGTATAGAGAAGTTTGATTGCTCTATCATGGTCTGAATAAGCTAAAGTCCTAGTAGAGTGCAAGTTGCTCACAATCCCATCAAAACGAGCAAACATGGCATCTACAGATTCGCCGGGGCCTTGCACAAATATTTGATATTCTTAATTATATGTGTTTTGCCTCCTAGCCTTAATCTGAGTAGTGCTCTCATGAAATGTTTTCAAAGTAGTCCAAATCTCACGTGCAGTTCAAAGGTGCTGTACCCTGTCAAACTCATTGCGACTCAGACTGATGAACAATATATTTCTTGCTTTACTATTACAATCGTACTGTTCCTTCTCAGTTTGTGTGGTGCAAGTTTCAGAAATCACATATTGGGAATCAACAATGTCCTATATAACACTTCCTTGGCTTAGTAGATAAGCCTCCATGCGCACCTTTCAATAGGCAAAATCTCGAACATCAAACATCGACATCTTAGAGTTCTTGTCCATGTCGCCACAAGGATCACAAACCGCTTAAGGTCAACTTGTGATCTAACCGACTCTGATACCAATTGTGGGATCAGATTAGGCGACTAGAGGGGGGTGAATAGGTGCCTCGACAAATTCTCGTGAATAAGATGGCCTATTCAGAACACCCAACACTCCTCTAAAATTTCAAAATCTAAATTTAGACTCACAATTCAAAACCAGAATAGAAATCAAACCAAATTAAAAATTCTTCCTAAATCAGAGTATGAATTGCCGATATGTACTGTCGGAGTTTGATTCTCCGAAATAAGAGGTCTAGATCGGCAATTGAATTACCAACAGGAGCTATCGACTAATGGTTTTCCGACAAAGTTCAAAAGTTTCAGATTTGGGATTAAAAACACATTTTGCAGCAATCAATCAATTCTAAGAAGATTGATCATCAAGATTTACACATCAGAGATTACAAAACATATCACTTGTTCATGAAAAGATGATTAGATACTGAACATGAACTATGTTCATGGCAAAGACACAATGAATCAGATGATCTTCAGAAGTAATAACCAAACAGACAATTACAATTTGACTCAAGGATAGATAAATTTGATGGCAGAATCAAACAGAGATTCAATCAGTTAAAGTATTGCTTCTTGAAAGGTCAGAGCAGGGTATTTTATAACTTTCTTCAAGTAAAACAAGTGTTCAAGATAGACTAAGGAACATACTACAAAAGTGAATGAAAATGAACCAAAAGTTTCTCTAGAAAGTAAATAAGTCTGAGAGATGCCTAGAGAGAAATTAATTCAGGAGTTTATGCACCAATCAGAACAGTGAGTCAAATCACAAGTTGTCACAGCAAGAATGATTTAGCAGTACACTTTGTGCTTGACATCTGATGATGGATAAATGAGCTAACTGTCAAAACAGCAACATAAGCAGTGATGAAAAGAGCAACGGAAATAATATTCAGAGAAGGAAACTCTCAAACTGTTTTGCACTTTGTGTTGATGCTAGTTCTTTCTGCACATATGAAGGCACATTTGCATCAATCTGAACAGAAGATAACAAACAAAACTAGTATGTATTTGTTTTTGATCTTCAACATTTGAGAGCTTCAAGAAGACATTCAGCAGAATACTGAACACACACAGGAGAAAAGCCAACTAATCTTACTCAAGAGATCAAAAATTCAGAGCAAAAAGAAGCTTCAAATTGCACCTGGTATGTAGTCAGTGTAAACAACTCTGTAGATGATCCAGGATGAGTCTTCTGCAGCACACACATCAGATCAGAACAGAAAACACCATGGCGACGCTGTTCATGTTCTTGAGCAGAACAATTTGAAACTTCCACACTGTACTCTTTCAGATCATAGAATCAGTAGTACAAACTTGAGAAAATGAGTTCAGTAGTGAAAACATGACCAGAAATTTCCATTTCAATCGAATCAAAAGTATACAAGCATTCTTGATTTCCTGGCCCTTACGCACAGAGATGACAGCGAAAAATGACTAGAATAGAGAAGAACCACAACACTCAGTTCTACCGACAAAAAGAATAGTGTTCCACCCTTGTCGGCTGAAGATGAGCAGTATACACGCTTTGCAAAAGTTGATTAAAAGCAACAGCAATTCAAGAACAATAAAATGCAAAAGACACAACACAAAATGGAATAAATTTCAGGTTTAAAGAGAGCAGCCCAAACCCTTAGGCATGGGGTCCTTTATATAGGCCAGCCTATTAAAATATTCCCCAAAATGTCATTAGGCTTAAAGTTGTAGGTATTTACCTAAATGCCATAATGTATTTTCAGAGTTATCAATTCTGAAAAATACATTAATGCATACTCTTAATTTATTACAACATTGACCCTATTATTTTAATATTTTTTCAGAATTTGAAAATTCCGAAAAATACTAAAAGATTACACTTAATCTAGACTACTAAACATAAAAATTAACTCCTATTTATTAGAATTAAAAAAATTTTGAAATGTGACGATTTTCAGCAAAAACCGACAAAGCCTCCTAGATCTTCGACATATGTCGTCAGTCTGCGAACTCAACTACCAGCAAGTATCTCCCGCTCTTGATCCCTCGAGCCACCTTGTCACTTGCACTGGCTTCCATTTCGCTGACTTGATCAACACTTCATCTCGATCATCCATTCTCCCGTGTCTTTCCTCATCTCCATGTGTACGCCTAAGATCACTTTCAACTTCAATTGGCATCCTCGACCATCTGGCATTAGACTCCCTGTCTAACCCTGATCACTTGCCATCGACAGTTGACAAGTATCTCAACCCTGTACACACGAGATAAGCAAAACACATAACTCCATGAAACCCATACACAGACAACCAAAGATCAACACAACCCACTTTGTCAATCACTCATCATAAAACTAGAACCACAGTGAAAGCTTCACTTGGTTTCTCACTTTGTGATCTGATTGCCTGATGACTCCACCCTCCCTTGTCACTATCAAGGGTCATCAGAACATGACATTGGCGGCATGTCATGCCTAGGGTTATCTCTAGGTATCCACACACTTTTGGATCATCGAATCAGTGTCGGTGCGTTTGGCACTTTGACCGTTAGGTTTTAGTGTCAACAAAATTTTTGGCGACTCCGCTAGTGACAAACATGCCAAACCCTACTACATCAGCGATGGATACACCAACTACATTTACATCAATGGGACCCTTGAAGCCGATGGATCCGGTGGGGAGCACATAGATTGACGACAACAATATCATCCTCCCCACCCTCGAAAACCTATCCGAGGAAGATAGGACGGAGATTAAGGCCAAGACAGAGGGACTACACGCTCTCCTGCTTGGGCGCTTTGGCAAGACCCGTGTGGGCTTCGTCAAGCATGACATCGACATCCCCGTCCTCTCTGAGAGCAAGGTAACACCATCGTCCCCTCGACTGTCCTCTTGGGACATCGAGCAAAAGATAGCCACCATAGTAGATCATGATGTTAGCGCATCTTTTGCGAATCGTCTAGAAACCATGGTTGACTCTCGAATGGAGGTGATGTTTAAGAGACTCGGCTTTTCTGAGGCCGCTTATCCAACTCTAATTGCAAGCGTACCCCCTGTTCATCGCATATACAGTAGAACCGATGAGAGTACCAGAAAATCCATCGCATCTCCAACCACATCATCCATGGTCAAGACCGCATATGGCCCTATCGGTTAGACTGACCCTTGGGCCGGTCAAACTGGCGTGTGCCAGCCTCAATAGCCGACAACAGTCGGTCAGACCAACCTGCAGGCTGGTTCGATTGGCTACTACACCCTCGGTCAGACCGGCCCTATGGTCGGTCAGACCGCTCCTACCACCTATTATGCACCACCGCCGCCCGCGTCTACGCTACCTTTTCCCACGCTGCCCGCACCTTCTTCTCCTGAGCACCCACATAGACCCGAGCATGTCCCGTATCACGAACTGGCACGAGAGGAGGAGCCGCACGACCGACACCCCGAGATACCACCGCATGTTGCGCCCCCGCACGAGAGACACACGCAAGTAGGAGGCATTGATTATATCGAGGAGCGAATTCATGCACTGTTTAGAGAATGTGCGGGTTGGACACCTAGGGGTCGATTTAGTGTTTACCACAAGCCTTACCCCGACCACTTCGATATGATCCCATACCCGCCCGGCTTTAGGTTCCCTGAATTTACTAAATTTGATGGTGAAGGTAGTAAGACCACCCTAGAGCACATATGCCAATTCCTAGCACAGTGTGGCGAGGCTAGTGGGTCAGACGCGTTGAAGCTTAGACTATTTTCCCTATCACTTTTCAACACTGCTTTCACTTGGTTTTCGGTGTTACCGCCAAACTCCGTGCAGACTTGGGCCTAGTTAGAGCAGAAGTTCCACGACTACTTTTATACTGGGGAAACTGAACTCAGGCTATCACATTTGACATTCGTTAGGCAGAAGGTTAGTGAGAGTGTCTCTGAGTACATTAAGCGCCTTAGGGACACTAGAAACCGATGTTTTACCTTGAACATTTCTGATAGGGACTTGGTCGACCTAGCTTTTAACGGTTTACACTCCGAACTTAAGGAGAAACTACATGGCCAAGATTTCTTTGAAGTTAGTCAAGTTTTGCAGAAGGCTCTGGTTCAGGAAAGCTGATCCAAAAGTAGGAAATTCACTAACACCTTTAACAAGCCCATGGCCGAGGTGCACGTCATGGAGCACTCCGATGAGGAATCATCAGAGAGCGAGGATGACTCGGCCAACATGTACACTGTAGAGTTAGCCTAGTGAGGTGAATTATGCTTTTGACGTGACCAAGTGTGACAAAATATTTGATTTTTTTGTTGAAGAACAAGCTAATCAGATTGCTGAAGGGTCACGCCATCTCAACTGCTGATGACTTGAAGAAGCGAGCTTATTGTAAGTGGCATGATTTTCATTCCCATTTTATTAATGATTACCATGTTTTTTGTCGATAGGTTCAATCGGCCATAGAGGAAGGACGATTGAAGTTGGATACTAATCCCAAAATGAAGCTCGACCAGGACCCCTTTCTCGTGAACACCATTGATCTTGATGGGAAGATGGTGCTGATTCGGCCCGAGCAGGCTGGGTCAGCTAAAGGGAAGGAGGTCATGATTGGAGAGCCGCACACACACACACACACACTCATGCCGAAGAACCCTGTGGTAGGGGTTGGAAAGTGAATACCAACACATCGTCTTCGACTGCGACCCGCAAGAAGCCGAAGGTGACATATGACATATTGTTACAAAAACATAAGAAGAGGGCCGAGAAGGTGAACACTCGGCTAGGACCTCGAGCGAGGCCAAGCCCTCCTTAGAAAAGTTGGTTCGGCCTACGATGGGTGAGACCACTAGAGCCATCTTTTCCTCCACCGCCATATCACTTGACCATGGAATAGTGGCCTCCATGTTACTTTCCGCCTCCCGGGTGTCCTTCTCCATACTATATTGCTCCATTTTTGCCCACCGAATTTTATAACCTACAAAACCAGATGGGCACTACGCGAGGCGACATCTTCGACAGATTGTCTATCGCATCACGAGGATGACCGGAGGAGGTATCCAAGGCCATCGTGGTCAAGGTGGGGTCCTAGGACATCCGAATCCCTAAGGGGCCCCTCTCGGAGCGAGTTAGAGGCAAACCATAGAAGGCACCCGAGGAGGAGACTGTTGGCCTGACCACAGTCCCAGGGCTGGTCAGACCACACTCAATACCTCGGTCTGACCGGCCTACTATGGCCAGTCTGACCTACCTTTGTCAAACATCAGGCACCAGCTGGTCTAACTGGCCCACCATGGCCGGTCCGACAGACAGAGCCCAATTAGACCGACCTAGTAAGGCCGGTCTGACCGATAGTACGCAGGAACAAATCTTCGCCAAGCGCAAAAATGCTGAGGCCGATCCACGTGCTTCCCATTCAGCCAAAAATTCCAGGAGCAAGTTTGTGGTGCCCGGTACTAAGCCGCAACCTTCATAGGCACCTCCAGGCATGACCAAGTCCCAGAAGAGACGGCTACAACATCTTTGAGCCCAGGAGATGCGCGAGAAGAAGGTCAAGGACAAGCAAGATGTCGTTTTCGAGGAGATCTGTCCCTGACCAGTGGTGAAGAAGGTTTGGAAGCCCAAACCGGTTGCTATAGACAACCCGGCTCCTACTCCAAGCGACGACGAGGATGATCTGATGGACGACGACTACATGCCTGTCTTTGAGGGGCCCCCTCCTCAAGCGATGGACGTAAAGGTCGTCATGATTCCTGCTGAGTTTGCTCTTTCACAGGATGAGGTTGAGGTTGCTCAATTGAGCCTCGGCCCACGGGAGGCCGTTTTCGAGAAGCCCAAGGATAAGACTCGTCACCTGAGGCCTCTCAACGTCAAGGGGTAGATCGATGGGAAGTCGATCTTGAGGATGCTTGTAGGCGGAGGCACCACCGTCAACCTGATGTCGTACTCTCTGTTGAAGAAGCTCGACAAAAATTAAGACGATTTGATGAAGACTAACTTAACGCTCAACGGCTTCAATGGAGAGATCTCCGAGGCCAAGGGCGCACTTTATTTGGAGCTGGCTGTGGGCAATAAGATGTTGCTGAAGGCCTTCTTCATCGCCGATGTGCAACTTGGGCACGATTGGATTCATGTCAATTGTTGTATTCCGTCTACCTTGCACCAGTGTCTGATTCAGTGGGACGACGATGATGTAGAAGTCGTACCAGCTGACACTTTGGCCCAGGTTGCTTTGGTCGATGTGTCTATCGACGTCATCTATGATAAGGTAGAATGTTTGTCGGGTAGAGATCTCTCATATTATGACTTTGTCATGTCTAGTAAGAGTAATCTTGATTGGCTAAAGTCTCGTGTAGAGCAATATCGGTCTTCTAAAGACGGTATTTCTGAAGCCATTGAAGATTTTAGCGAAGTAGAAAAGTTAGATCAAGGTTTTCCGTTGACCGACCCTCTAGAAGAGGTAGATATAGGCAATGTTAGTATTCCAAGTCCAACTTTTGTAAATCAAAATTTGCAGGCTACTGAAAAGGCCGAGGTAATAAAATTGCTTTGGTCGTATGTCGATTGTTTCACATGGGAGTACAATGAGATGACCAGACTTAGTCGCGAGCTCTTGGAGCATCGTCTGCCTATCAAACCCTGGTTTAGGCCTTATAAACAACTCCCTCGTCGCTTTAATTCAGCCATGTATGACCGAGTTAAAGAGGAGATAGAACGACTACTTAAGGCTGAAATTATTAGGCCATGCAGGTATGCTGAATGGGTTGCTAACATTGTGCCTGTAGAGAAGAAAGGGAGTGGCAAGATTCGTGTATGCATTGATTTCAGGGATTTGAACAAGGCCACTCCAAAAGACGAGTACCCCATGCCAATAGCCGATATGTTGATCAACGATGTTTCAGGACACAAGGTACTAAGTTTTATCGATGGCAACACTAGTTATAATCAAATCTTTATGACTGAAGAGGACGCTTACAAAACGTCCTTTCCATGCCCTGGTTTTGTCGGCTTATTTGAGTGGATTGTGATGACTTTTGGTTTAAAGAATGCTGGCGCTACATATCAACGTGCTATGAACTTGATCTTTTATGACTTGCAAGGAGTTATGCTAGAGGTCTATATAGATGATGTTGTAGTCAAATCGGATGATATGGGAAACCATTTAGCCGATTTGAGAATTTCTTTTGAAAGAATGCGTCAATATGGCTTAAAAATGAACCTGCTCAAGTGTGCTTTTGGCGTGTCAGCGGGCAAGTTTTTATGATTCATGATTCATGAGAGAGGTATTGAGATTGATCCTAAGAGGCTTGAGAAGATTAAGAACTTTGAAGCACCGACGTGCAAGAGAGATGTACAAAAATTGCTAGGTGAGGTAAACTATTTGCGCCGCTTTATATCTAACTTGTCTGACAAGATTGATGATTTTGTCCCCATACTTTGGCTAAAGAATGAAGACGAATTCACTTGAGGGGAAAGTCAGCAATGCGCTTTTGAGCTAATTAAAGAGTGCTTATCATAACCACCTATGGTAAGAGCATCGAAAACTGAGATTCTGTTTCGATTGTACATTGCTGCAGAAGATAGCGTGATAGGAGCTGTGTTGACTCAGGAGGTGGAGGGAAAGGAGTACATCATCACATTCTTGAGTCGCCGCCTACTGGATGTTGAAACGAGGTATGTGTTTTCAGAATGTTTATGTTTATCACTTTATTATGTACCAAATTTCACCATTATCTTGTATCTAGCACATGTATTGTTACTTGTCAAACCGATGTTATAAAGTACATGTTGCAAAAGCTGATTCTAAGTGGGAGAATTGGAAAGTGGGCTTACGCTTTAATTGAGTACGATTTAGCTTATGATCCTTTGAAAGCTATGAAAGGCCACGTCATCACAAATTTTATAGTTGATCACCATGTAGACATCAATTGGAGTAGTGATACTTCTTTGATTGAAGTAATGCCATGGAAACTTTACTTTAATGGTTTGGCTTGCAAGAATGGCCAAGGTGTTGGAGTTGTGCTCATATAACCTAGTGGTATGAGTTTGTTGACACGAAAACGTGACCCCGCACTTGGGTCAGTTCGACGATCCAAAAGTGTGAGGATACTTAGGGACAAGGGGGTGGAGTCGCCAGGTAATAAGATCACAAAGAAATAATCCAATTAGCCAAAATAAATGTATTAAATAGAACAAATTAGCAGTTGAGCGGAGCCTAATTGATTCGAAGTGTGGTGCGAAGGGTGTCGCCGAAGGGTACCTTCGGCGCCTGGTGCGAAGTGTCCCGCCGAAGGGTGCCTTTGGCGTTCGGACCGATCTGGCCGAAGATGAACTCCGAACCGATCTAGACGCGACAATCACCTTCGAACAATAGGGTTCAGAACGAAGTCTCCGATACAGTAAGATATAGGATAATGACTTGGACGCAACGCTCGGGCGTAGCTTCGTCTGACGCAGGGTACAAGCGTGGCGAAGCTTGTCGTGACGAAGCCTATTGTGGAGTGTGTTGGCGTGCGGGACTTGGCCAAACCGACGATAGTGTGACGGTCCGGCACGGGCGGTCGAAGCAGTACTCTCGTCGAGGGGTGTTCCCACAACCTTCGGAACCAATCTCTCAACTCCGAACACCTCCGACGAAGTAGCTCTGAATGTGGAAACTTGCAACAGAGTAGATTCGAAGTACCAATTCGGCATGCGGACCGAATTCTGCTAAGTGTTGCACTAGGGGGTGAGGATAGCAATCTGTTACGCAGATTAGTGGATACTTCATAGGCAAAGTAACAAGGCGATAACAATCTATTACGTAGATTAACGAATACTCCACAAACGAAGTAACAAGGATTACCACTGTTCCGAAGTGGCCGGCGGAGGGCTTCTAGGCAAACCCACGAAGAGTACAGAAAAGTAAAGGTAAAATAAAGTACGGTTCAAAGCTAGGGCTTTGTGTTGATTGTGTTGTTGGGGGCGGTTCTGAACCGGCCTCACCCCTATACTTATAGGGGCTATACTTCTAAAATGATTACATTTCGTCGGTAAAAGCTGACAGAAGTTAGACTAAACCCAACAAAAATTAGCATCTTCCATCAGCAAAACGCTAACTTATGTCGGTTTTCGACTGACAAAAAATAACATACGAAAGATACTTAAATTTCATCGACTAATTTAAAAAGTATTGCATGATAATCCTTAATATATGGACTAGTTTCACATCTAATGTTTTGTCATAAACATCTGGTGTACAGTTGTACTACTCTATTTTTTGTCATAAAGCGTGAAAACTAATGGTTTGTTATAAATATTAGTTTCCTTTGAGTTAAAACAAGTTGTGCAGTATCTTTGACAAGCCACGGATGAGGTTCTATCTTTGATGACTAGGGGAAAAATAGTAAGGAAATGCTCGCTATCATGGAGGGAGTAAAACTAGTTGACTTCTGGGTGTGAACTTCTGTAGTCAACCACTTGTAGTCAACCACTGCTGTTTTCTCGAAATAAATTGGTAGGTTATTGGAGTATTAGACAATTGCAAGATTAATTTTTGAAATAGATAAATCATGACAATCGCATTAATTAGTATGAAAAAAATCTATCATACTAGTAAATAGTAACATGATAATTATGATTTCACAAAACATGATCTTTAACCGTACAGAAAAGTAAAATATGTAATGTATGGTAGCTGAAGACGAATCCGTGGTCAGAGCAGAGGTTCTCCTGTTGGAGTCAAATCATAGTACCCAACGGTAGACGTGGATGGAAGACGAACCATGATGATGAACTTGAGCAGTTGCGCGGAGCGCTTTCCAAAAACCTTATTCATCATCTTTTGGTACAGAAACACAAGAGCAAGAGGTTCCAGAGACCTACTCTTCCATTCTTAGTGAACGCAGACGGACGTAATGAAGTAGACTATGGCAGCAGCATGGCAGAGAGAAGAGACGGTACAAACCCTAGCTTCGTTATGTTGTATATCTCATATTCATCGAATCAACTATATATACGGGTATTTATATGGAAGCAATCAGATCTCGTGTCGTGATTATGATCTCAATCAAGTCGGTTTCCACATAACCATATCATGTAAACTTCATCACGTTGCCAAAAAATCGGAATGAGAAAAGGAAAGACCTAGTCTCCATGAGGCAAGGAGTCGGTCATCGGGAACATGTGGTTGGGCTCGATAGGCCGACCCCGACCCCCAGGTCCCAACTCGGATTAAGAACTCATGAATGTTGACCCCGACCTCCGAGTCTTAGCTCAGATTCGACACTCGGGAATGCCGACTATCGAGTCCGATTCTCGACTATTCAGTATTTTTTTCATGACATGGGTATGAGATTTATTTAGGAATTTCTGAAATATTCATATGGGTCTATCCTAAAATTTCAGAAATCCCCTACCAGATCTCATTTAGAAATTTTTCTGATTCTTACTACTGTTTGATATACTATGAAGAACATAGTGAGGTCTGTCACTAGTGTTCAAGGTAATGATGAGTGATTGACAGGGTGAATTCATGGGGTATGTCTGGATGTTCTAGATATGGTGTGTGTGTCTGTGTTTGTCTCGTGTGTGCAGGCTTGAGTTACTCGTCAACTGTCGATGGCACGAGATTAGAGTTAGACGGGGAGTCTAATGTCAGATGGTTGAGGGTGTTAGTCGAAGTCGAGAGTGGACTCTAATGTACGCATGGAGGTCGAACAGGACGTTGAGTTAAAGATTGATCAATACGAAGTGTCGATCGAGTTAGCGAAAGGGAAGCCAGTTCAAGTGATAAGGCGACTCGAGGGATCGAGAGCGGGAGAGACTTGCCGGCGGTAGTGTTCACGGACTGACGACAGACGTCAACGATCAGGAGATGCTTTGTCGGTTTTTGCTGAAAACCGTCAAAACGTTAAATGTTTTTACGAATTCAATACATTTGTGTCATGTATTAGTTTAATTTTTTAGTTTCATAGTGTATCCTTTTGGTATATTTTTTTGAGTGGGTTCACTCTGAAAATATATTAAAAAGAAGAGTCCTTTTGTAATTTTTCTTTTAGGGTCTAATAGGGTATTTTTAGATTTGTAATTTCAGAGTTTTCTAAGGGGCAAAGTGTAAAACTGTGGTTTCTAGAACTTGGGCAGATGGGATATTTATCCCTTGACCTCCTGGCCGAACAGAACAACCTGACGGAATCAAAAATTTGCTCAGTTCTTTTAATGAAACACCAAGGAAATTCCTGTGTGATGAAATCCCTGAATTGATACAGTGTGCTGCGCTCGGTTTTCAGATCCACTACAGCGTTTTTGGCACAAACTGTTCCGAGTAAGGATTTCTGCTTTCAGCGATTGAACTTGTAAGTAATCTTCTGTTTTGTATTCAATTTCCTGTTGATCTCAGTGGATTTCCTGTGAATTTACTCCTTGAAAGTCATGTATTCCATGCTGAGTATGTTTGAATTGTGAATCTGTCTCCTGAGATTTCCATGACTTAAGTTCAGAATCAGGTTGGATTTGATACTTCAGAACTGGTTTGCTGTATTTTATCCACCTGTTGGCCAATCTTTTTACAAGTTCCATAATCAAGTCTCTGTAGAAACTATGTTTGAGGTCTTTCTCTCTAGTCTCAGGTCTGTTGGGTCACTGGTTTCAAGATCAACATCTCTGTTGATGTATTCAGAGTTTGTTTGTTTTGAACATCTGTTTCTTTTTGTGTCAGCAATCTCCTGCAGTAAATTGCATCTCAAATTGATTCTAATCATGCTTCATAGTAGTTATGCTTTGATCTGGCTCAAGAACTTCATTATTGTGATTAACTGCTTTGTGATTGTTGTCTGAAATTGTCTATGGATCAAATTAGAGATAAATATCTGTGTTAAATCTGGTTGATTGGTTTAAGAATAGGTTCATATGTTAAAAGTGTCTCTTGGCTGAAAGTTTTTCAGACTTTTTCATCTATTTCCTATTTTTGTGGAGTTTAGTCTGTTTTGGTTTCAGATTCACTTCTCTGCAGTTTTCTGTTTTACTCTATTACTGCTTGTCTTGATCAGAATAGCAGTGAGTCCTTGTCTTTTGAATGTAATTCTGATAGATTAAAAGTTGTTGATAAGAATGGAATAATGCTGCAATTCTCTAAATGAAACATAATTTGTTGCTTTTCAGTCTGAATCATTTTTGATCAGAAGCTAGATTATTTAGTGTTAGAACTGTGTCAAGTTTGTTTTTGAGGTCTAGTTTTAGTTTCTGTACTGAAAATACTCTCTATTTGAATGTGTTAGTTCTGTAGACTATATTGAAATGGTGTTCCAATTCTGAGTTAGAAATATATTATATTTTCAAAATTATTTCAGGTTTTACTGCTTCTAGTTTTCAGTTGTTGTATACTAAATTGATTCAAAGTGTACTCAGTTCAGTTTGGATTGTTTCAGTTGCTTAAGTATTTGAATCAGAAATTTAATTCTGTTCTCAGTGATACAATACTTAAATATGCTCTTTGTGGGTTCCTGAAATAGTAACAGAACTGATTTGTGTCTGCAGTATCTATTCTGTGAATGATCTGATAAAAATTGGAATTCATTCAAATTTTAGTTTGTGATCAAGATTTGAATGCAAGTTTTCACTGCTGATTCATATTGGTTCAAATTCAGATATACTTTGTTGAGTATTCTCAGTGTGTGATATCAGTTTCTGTATTAACTGAAATCTAAACAAATCTGAAACTATTAGAGGATTGATGTGCTGAAAGTAAATATGTTCTGAAATTGAAGTTTGCAAATTGAACCAAAACCTGAATTCTGAATATTTCTCAAAGTTACTGTTACTATTCATCGTCCAGAGGGTTTCTGAAGTGTTGAGGTTTTAAGTTGATTCTCTATTCTAATTCTATTTGCATTCTTGTGTGAAGTATGTTGATATTCATCGATTAAACAATCTTTAAATCTAGTGGAGCTTGAATCATGTACTGATTTGGTTAATACTTGAAATTGTGTGTTTAGAGGTGCGTTGGGTGATATTGAGAAGGCCATCACATTCGAAAGAAAGTGTCGAGGCGCATATTCACCCCCCTCTAGTCGCCATTCCAATCCCACAATTGGTATCAAAGCCGGTTAGATCACCCGTTGACCTTAACCGGTCTATGATCCTTGTGGCGACATGGATAAGAACACCAAGATTCCGATGTTTGATGGTCGAGATTATGCCTATTGGAAGGTGCGCATAGAGGCTTATTTGCTTAGCCAAGGAAGTGCGATATGGGACATTGTTGCATCCCAGTATGTGATTCCTGACACTCGTACCTCAGAGACTGAGAAGGCACAATATGAATGTAATAGCAAGGCTAGAAACATTTTTTTATCAGTCTGAGTCGCAATGAGTTCAACAGGATCCAGGACCTTCGGACTGCACGAGAAATCTGGATGACCTTGAGTACTTTTCATGAGGGCACATCATAGATTAAGGCTAGGAGACAGAGCACGTATAATCAAGAATACCAAATATTTGTGCAAGGCCCTGGCGAATCTGTAGATGCGTTGTTTGCTCGCTTTTACGGAATTGTTAGTAACTTGCGCTCCACTGGGATGCTAGCTTACTCTGATCATGACTGAGCGGTCAAACTTCTCTATGATCTGGATCGTAGCATACAGGAAGTAAGGATCTCAAGCATTGAAGAGTCTACGAGTTTTGATACTTTGAGATGAAATGAACTCTTCAGTAAGCCTAAGTCCACCGAGATCGCCAAGGCATCTCGTTCTGGGATTGGGAACTCTTTGCCACAATCCATGGCACTAGTTTCTGATTCCGGCAGTGGCACCTCATCTAGAGGTAGCATGTCTGGTGTTTGTGCTTTGTCTGAGGGTTTTGTCTTGTCTTCTTTGGTCTCTATCACAAAGGAAAAAGTGGACACATTGGACGATGAAGAGCTTGCTCTTATAGTCAAAAAGTTCACTAGGTTCTATAATGATAGAAGAGATTAGAGGAGAGGAGGCTCTCGAGGGTGTTTTGAGTGCGGTGACCTAAATCACATTAAAGCCAATTGCCAAAAACTAATAGCCAAAAATGAACATGAACAAAAATATCAGAAAAGAGATAAAAAACCGTTTTACAAAGGCAAAAGAGGAAAAGTGGCGAAAAGGATGGCTAGAGCTTTTGTGGCAGCACTCAGTGACATTGACAACACCTCGAGTGAAGAACCAAGTTCTGATGAAGTTGAACCAGGCAAGAATGAAGAGAAGAAGGAAAAGATGAAGGACTTCAATGGCCTCTGCTTCATGGCTAACGGCAAGCAAAGCAGTGATGAGCTTGACTCATCTGAGGTTAGTCTATCTCTTGATCAATTACTTGTTCAAAATGATGAATTACATGATGCTATTATTTCACAAGATAGACTGCTTAAACTTGCTGCTAAAGAACGAAAAGAACAAAAGCTTAAAATTGAATCTCTTTCTACTGAACTTGCTAATTGTGAGTCATGTATTATTGTGATGGATGAACTTTCTTAGTTGCGTCTGATTCATTCTCAAAACATTGAAAAACTTGAAAATGTTCAGAAGCAACTCTTGGTAGTGGAGTCTAGTCCTAATGCCATCGATGAATGCTTAAATTGCACCCTTCTGATTGAAAGCATTAGTCTGAGAGATAAGCATATCGATGAGCTTAAGGCCAGATTGGAGAATGTTGAGTGTTCTAAGGACGTGCAGCCGGCGTGTCCCACCTGCATCATCCTTAAGGACCAACTCAGCTTTGCTAGAGAGCAAGTAGAAAAGCTGAAGTGTGAGAATGATTATCTGCTTTCCATGGTAGACAAATGCACTGAGGGGAAAGGGAAAATGGATTTGCTTTTGGATAAAACTAAAATGTGCGCTGATAGAGCAAGGTTAGCTCTTGGGTTAGGTTATGAGAGGACTTCATCTAGTACCCCAAGCCAAACTGTGTTCACTCTACCTACCACCCTTGAGAAAGAGAGAGCCCAGTTAGACACACCTCAAAAAGCCAAAAATCCTACCCAACCTAAAAAGATAATCATTCCACCACTCAAGACAGACTCCAAGCAGAAACCTAGGAAAATTGTGAGGTTCGTGCCAGAAACCTATAAACCTACACCCAAGAAAGTTTTCCATTGCACTTATTGTCATCGTGTAGGTCATTTCATTGGTTTTTGCTATAGACGCATGAAAGATGAACGTCGTGCTCATGTTTTACATTTTCATGATTATCCTTCATTTGATATGCATGACTATGATTATAATACTTATACTGATTATGAGGCTCCTTACAGTTATATGAGTGGCTATGCCCATCGTGGTGTGTATCGTACCTCGTATGATGATAGACCACATAGGCATTTTGGTCCAAATTATTTTATGAGACCTCAGCGATTTGCAAGGAGACCTCATGTGCAGTATGATTCTCATCACACACAGTCTCCTGCTTTACCTACTTCTTGGGTAGTTCAGTGTTGGATACCTAGGCATCTTATCTCTAAACCCAGTGCTGAGAACTCGATATTTTCCATCTCTACTTAGGGCATGGGAGGCTGGAGGACAAGTGGATCATCAATTCCAGATGTTCACGTCACATGACCGGGAAGTCTTCATGGTTCTCCAGCTTCACCTCAGCCAGGCATCGTGAAAGCATCACATTTGAAAACAATTGCAAAAGCAGAGTGAAGGGCAAAGGTACGATCAAAATTAATGAAAATTTCACTCTCACAAATGTTGCTTTGGTTGAGGACTTAAGGTACAATTTGCTTTCTGTTTCACAATTGCTTGATGAGGGTTTTGAGGTTCATTTCAGTCATGATGCCTCTTATGTGCGTGATTCTTCTGGTGTTTTCATTTGCAAAATCTTAAGAGTAGGGAGAATTTTTGGAGCTGATTTCACTGAGTCTTTTGGATCTTCTCATTGTCTTTTAGTTGAACCGTCTTCTGAGCTTTGGATGTGACATAGGAGACTAGGGTATACGAGCTTTGATCTTCTTATGAGATTGAGTGCCCTAAGACTCATCCGAGGATTGCCTGAGCTAAAATTTGAGAGGAACCACATTTGTGCTCCATGTCGTCTAGGAAAAATGGTTGTTTCCTCGCATTACCCCATAAACATGGTGATGACTTAGCGACCCGGTGAGCTCCTACATATGGATATAGTTGGTCCATCCCGGGTTAGCTCTTTAGGCAGCAAATGGTACGTGCTTGTTGTGGTTGACGACTATTCTCGTTACTCTTGGGTTTTCTTTCTCGTAAGTAAGGATAAAGTGTTCATACACTTTCGGAGCTTAGCACTAAGGATATTCAATGAACTCCATGGTGCAATGAAGGCTATTCTAAGCGACAACGACATAGAGTTCAAAAATAGCTCTTTTGCAGAATTTTGCCTTGAACATAGAATTGAACATCAGTTTTCTGCACCAAGAGTCCCTCAACAAAACGGTGTGGTTGAGAGGAAGAATTGTACGCTTGTGGAGATGGCTAGGACGATGTTGAATGAGCACAGGACTTCTAGAAAATTTTCGGTTGAAGCCGTGAGTACAACATGTTACATCTCCAACAAGATTTTTTTGCACTCTTTGCTGAATGTGACCTCTTATGAACTTCGCTTTGGGATGAACCCCAAGGTCACTCACTTCAGAGTGTTTGGATGTCGTTGCTTCATCCTAAAGCGAGGTAATTTGGATAAATTTGAATCGCGCGCATCTGATGGGATCTTTTTGGGCTATTCTTTACATGGACACTCTTATCGTGTTTTCAATCTTGAAACTAACACATCGGTTAAATCTTGTGATGTAACTTTTGATGAAACTTCTCCATGTGTTAGCCCTAACTTTGAATTTGTAAGTGAGCACGATATGAGTGAAACACTTTTTGAGGAAGAAGATCCATCAGACGATGAAGATCCTGAGGTTGTACCACTTCCTCCCTCTACGGCGACTCCAGAAGCTTCGACCACATCGACAAGAGGACCTAAAGATTCTACTTCGGAGAGTATGGAGCAAACTTCGGCAAGAGTTGAGGGGGAGATTCTGTCGTAGAGAGAAGCACCGCTTCGTATTCAAAGAATGCATCCCCAGAGCAGATCATCGGCGAGCTAAATGAACGAGTAACCTGATCTCACGCTCATTTTGTTGATTCTTCTTTTGTTGCTAATTTTGAACTATTAGATGTTAGTCATGCTTTGTCTGATGTGAGTTGGGTCAACGCCATGCATGAGGAAATTGAAAACTTTGATAGAAATCAGGTTTGGATTCTCGGTGATCCACCCCCTAACATTCACTTAATTGCTACAAAATGGATTTTCAAAAACAAACAGGGGGAGGATGGGGCGATAGTGAGAAACAAAACTAGGATAGTGGCTCAAGGGTATACTCAAGTCGAGGGGATTGATTTTGGAGAAACTTTTGCACCGATAACTCGACTTGAGGCCATTAGGATCTTGCTTGCTTTTGCCTCTTCGCGCGGCTTTAATCTTTTTCAAATGGATGTGAAAAGCGCTTTTCTGAATGGTTTCATAGGAGAGGACGTGTATGTCAAGCAGCCTCCTGGCTTTGAGGATCCCAAGTACCCCCATAGAGTCTTTAAACTTCACAAAGCACTATATGGACTCAAACAAGCATCGAGGGCCTGGTACGACCGCCTTAGGACATTCTTGATTGAGCATGGGTACAAAATAGGGTCTGTTGACAAAACTTTGTTCACTCTCATGCATGGCAAATACTTCCTACTTGTTCAGATATATATCGATGATATAATATTTGGTGGTTCATCTCATACACTTGTTGCTGAGTTTGCAGAATCGATGAGCAGGGAATTTGAGATGTCAATGATGGGCGAGCTGACCTTCTTCTTTGGTTTGCAGATCAAACAAAGCAAACAAGGAACTTTTGTCCATCGAACAAAATACACTAGAGATTTTCTTAAACGATTTGACATGTCTGACGCTAAACCTCTTGCTACCCTAATGGGTACTTCTATTGCTCTTGATCCAGATGAAGATGAAGAAGAAGTGAACCAGAAGGAGTATCGTAGCATGATCGGCTCCCTTCTGTACTTTATTGCTACGAGGCCGGACATACACTTTTCTGTGTGTCTGTGCGCTCGTTTTCAGGCTTCTCCTAGGGCATCACATCGTCAAGCTGTCAAACGCATCTGAAGGTACCTCAAGCATACTCTTGAATTCGGTATTTGGTATTCTGCATCATCTTCATTATGCTTGAGAGGTTTTTCTGACGCTGACTTTGCTGGTTGTCGGATTGATCGTAAGAGTACTTCTGAGACATGTCATTTTCTTGGGTCATCTCTTGTGTGTTGGTCTTCACGCAAATAGTCTAGCGTTGCACAGTCTATAGCCGAGGCTGAATATGTAGCTGCCGCTAGCTATTGCACACAAATTTTGTGGATGGTTTCTACTTTGCGGGACTTTGGGTTGGAGTTTTCTCGTGTTCCACTATTTTGCGATAACACAAGTGCAATCAGTTTAGCAAACAACCCAGTACAACATTCTAGGATCAAACACATTGACGTGTGTTATCACTTTTTGAGAGATCACAATGAAAAAGGCGATATTGAATTGCATTTTATCTATACTCAAAATCAGCTTGCAGATATTTTCACCAAGCCTCTCGATGCTTCTCGCTTTGCATTTTTAAGGGGAGAGCTTGGCATTTGTCATCCTTATGGTATCATGTGAGGGGGAGTTGTGTACATTTGCATATGCTTCTAAAATATGATTAATTGCTTTTACATGTACATGACTTGTGTGTGCACTTTACGATATTGTCCTGTTTTTACTGTTTGATTGTGCTTAGAATGAACACATCTATCTATATGATTTGAGCATGGATTTTCATTGCGAAAATTTGAAAATGGTCACTACCAAGTCTGGTTTCTAGCATGAATAGGCTAGGGTGCTTTTGCTATTCATTTCTGACTTGATAGCTTTGTCCTTGTCACTTGGATGCTCATATGCAACTTGATCATGTTTTCTCAAAAATAAAAATAAAAAAATTGAAACATTGAAAAATGAAAATGATGAAAATGAATCAAAAGTGCTAAAGTGGTGATAAAATTGAAAAGATCCAGGTGGGTTTGCATAGTCGCACTACTTTGTTCTAGACTGCATACCATTGTACTTTGGTTCGAACTGGGACATCGAGTGTTTACCAAGATCAACGCCTTAAGCTTCCGATGGTTTATCCTAGGCTTGGCTTGATCGGTTAGCATAAGGTTGACTTGCAAATATCCTCTGACAGTAAAAAATGGAATAAAAAGTTTACTTTTCTCGCATATCAAGTTTGCTGCAGCTCCTTGTAGTGGGATGTGCTTTTCGAGTTTGTTTCTGACTAGATTTTGTATCTCTTACCTTGCCATGTATAGTACACTAGTCTGGGTAGTGATGCTTTTATTTGCTTAAACTTCAAACGCCTTGCTCATACGGATATTTAGATTATGTTTATTCAAAGCTTGCCATGCAGTTTAGTCAGGACAGATTGTGAGGCACATGAAGTGCTTGTATTGTAATTGTACTTAATCATATTCTGGAAGCATTGCATGGTCACTTTACTCTCTCAACTCATGGGGCTATCTTGATGTCTGCATTGCCAAAGAGGGAGAGTACTTGAGCTTGTTGATGAGTTTGTGATCTTTTGATCTTTTGAAGTAATTTTTGCGTTGCTTTATCATTTGGCAAGTGACATGTTTTTTAATTTTGCTCTCTTTAGAGCTTTCATGGTCACTTGTGTGCTAAACCTTTGCTTTACTCTTTTTGGATCTTGTGTTGTCAATGCGCTCATCAAGGGGGAGATTGAGGAACATAGTGAGGTCTGTCACTAGTGTTCAAGGTAATGATGAGTGATTGACAGGGTGAATTCATGGGGTATGTCTGGATGTTCTGAATATGGTGTGTGTGTCTGTGTTTGTCTCGTGTGTGCAGGCTTGAGTTACTCGTCAACCGTCGATGGCACGGGATCAGGGTTAGACGGGGAGTCTAATGCCAGATGGTCGAGGGTGTTAATCGAAGTCGAGAGTGGACTCTGATGTACGCATGGAGGTCGAACAGGATGTTGAGTTGAAGATTGATCAAGACGAAGTGTCGATCGAGTTAGTGAAAGTGAAGCCAGTTCAAGTGATAAGGCGACTCGAGGGATCGAGAGCGGGAGAGACTTGCTGGCGGTCGGGTTCACGAACTGACGACAGGCGTCAACGATCAGGAGACGCTTTGTCGGTTTTTGCTGAAAACCATCAAAACGTTAAATATTTTTATGAATTCAATAAATTTGTGTCATGTATTAGTTTAATTTTTTAGTTTCATAGTGTATCCTTTTGGTATATTTTTTTGAGTGGGTTCACTCTGAAAATATATTGAAAAGAAGAGTCCTTTTGTAATTTTTCTTTTAGGGTCTAATAGGGTATTTTCAGATTTGTAATTTTAGAGTTTTCTAAGGGGCAAAGTGTAAAACTGTGGTTTCTAGAACTTGGGTAGGTGGGATATATTTATCCCTTGACCTCCTGGCCGAACAGAACAACCTAACGAAATCAAAAATTTGCTCAGTTCTTTGAATGAAACACCAAGGAGGTTGAAAGTCATGTATTCCATGTTGAGTATGTTTGAATTGTGAATATGTCTCCTGAGATTTCCATCATTCCATGACTTAAGTTCAGAATCAGGTTGGATTTGATACTTCAGAACTGGTTTGTTGTATTTTATCCACCTGTTGGCCAAT
Source organism: Zizania palustris (assembly GCA_019279435.1). Taxonomy (NCBI): domain Eukaryota; kingdom Viridiplantae; phylum Streptophyta; class Magnoliopsida; order Poales; family Poaceae; genus Zizania; species Zizania palustris. The sequence goes on from JAAALK010000079.1 coordinate 45,382,992, forward strand.
CTTTTTACAAGTTCCATAATCAAGTCTCTGTAGAAACTCTGTTTGAGGTCTTTCTCTCTAGTCTCAGGTCTGTTGGGTCACTGGTTTCAAGATCAACATCTCTGTTGATGTATTCAGAGTTTGTATGTTTTGAACATCTGTTTCTTTTTTGTCAGCAATCTCCTGCAGTAAATTGCATCTCAAATTTATTCTAATCATGCTTCATAGTAGTTATGCTTTGATCTGGCTCAAGAACTTCATTACTGTGATTAACTGCTTTGTGATTGTTGTCTGAAATTGTCTATGGATCAAATTAGAGATGAATATCTGTGTTAAGTCTGGTTGATTGGTTGAAGAATAGGTTCATATGTTAAAAGTGTCTCTTGGCTGAAAGTTTTTCAGACTTTTTCATCTATTTCCTATTTTTGTGGAGTTTAGTCTGTTTTGGTTTCAGATTCACTTCTCTGCAGTTTTCTGTTTTACTCTATTACTGCTTGTCTTGATCAGAATAGCAGTGAGTCCTTGTCTTTTGAATGTAATTCTGATAGATTAAAAGTTGTTGATAAGAATGGAATAGTGCTGCAATTCTCTAAATGAAACATAATTTGTTGCTTTTCAGCCTGAATCATTTTTGATCAGAAGCTAGACTATTCAGTGTCAGAACTGTGTCAAGTTTGTTTTTGAGGTCTAGTTTTAGTTTCTGTTCTGAAAATACTCTCTATTTGAAAGTGTTAGTTTTGTAGTCTATATTGAAATGGTGTTCCTATTCTGAGTTAGAAATATATTACATTTTGAGAATTGTTTCAGGTTTTACTGCTTCTAGTTTTCAGATGCTGTATACTAAATTGATTCAAAGTGTAGTCAGTTCAGTTTGGACAGTTTCAGTTGCTTAAGTATTTGAATCAGAAATTTAATTATGTTCTCAGTGATACAATACTTAAACATGCTCTTTGTGGGTTCCTGAAATAGTAACAGATCTGATTTGTGTCTGCAGTATCTATTGTATGAATGCTCTGATAAAAATTGGAATTCATTCAAATTTCAGTCTGTGATCAAGATTTGAATGCAAGTTTTCACTGCTGATTCATATTGGTTCAAATTCAGATATACTTTGTTGAGTATTCTCAGTGTGTGATATCAGTTTTTGTATTAACTGAAATCTGAACAAATCTAAAACTATTAGAGGATTGATGTGCTGAAAGTAAATATGTTCTGAAATCGAAGTTTGCAAATTGAACCAAAACTTGAATTCTGAATATTTCTGAAAGTTACAGTTACTATTCATCGTCCAGAGGTTTTCTGAAGTGTTGAGGTTTTAAGTTGATTCTCTATTCTAATTTGATTTGCATTCTTGTGTGAAGTGTGTTGATATTCATCGATTAAACAATCTTTAAATATAGTGGAGCTTGAATCATGTACTGATTTGGTTAAAACTTGAAACTGTGTGTTTAGAGGTGTGTTGGGTGATATTGAGAAGGCCATCACATTCGAAACAAAGTGTCGAGGCGCCTATTCACCCCCTCTAGTCGCCATTCCGATCCCACATACTAGCATTTCGACGAAGACTGTTAAGTTGAACTCCCGCTTAGATCTTCAAGCTATACTCATCCACAACTTGAATAATGGAGTATGCCTTGAATCGCAAGTTTTATGCGAACGAGTTTCACTCAGAGTCATAACTATTACCTGGCTACTAGTAGCCTATCCCGCAGATGGAGCATATGCATCATACTCCCTTGTCTCATAATTATCTTACTAGAGATCACCCAAGTCTCGTGGACTACGACGTTAAACAAGAAAGCTCATATAGGTGTATTCTTTCAGGAATGCTCTATAGGATAGAGCATCTTAACTAATTAAAGCTAACATGATATATTAAGGCATAAAGTCATCCTGCCTTATACTATATGAGAGTATTTCATCTTCACTTAGAGAGGGTTTGGAATAAATAATTACTCTTCTTAGTTAAACAATAGCTTGTTTTTCCTAGGTCCTAATTCACAGGATCTCCGATCAAATAGGTTGGGTTACCACTATGGTAACTCATATGGGTCTCACACTCATATTCCTCGATGCATTTTCTATCACATTTCATGATAGCCCTTTTGTAAAGGGATTTGCCATGTTTTTGTCTGTTTGAATATAAGTCACACTTATCACTCAAGAGTTTCTCAACTTCCTGATGGACTTCAATCAAATTTTAACGTGTCTTTATGACTTCACATTATCCTTAGCATTGTTCACTTTGATGGTAACAATTTGATTGTCATAGTTCATAAAGTATAACTGGCACTGATTTTTCAACCATAGGCAAGTCCATCAATAGTTCACGCAGTCACTTTGCCTTTGTAGTTGTTGTGTCTAAAATAGTAAGTTTTGTTTCCATGGGTGACCTTGTCAAAATGGTTCATCAAAATGGTATGTTTACAAGACCTCCATGATATTACACCACCTTCAAGGGTAAAAACATACCCAGTCGTGGCATAAAGCTCATCAGCATCAGATATCCAGTTCGAATCACTCTATCCCTCAAGCAGAGTAGGGTGCCTAGAATAGTGAATTCCATAACTCTTAGTACCTATCAGGTAACGCATAACCCTTTCAAGTACATGACAGTTATCACTACGTGGGTTGGACATGAACATACTCAATTTGTTCACAGTAAATGATATTTCAGGTCTCATTGTGCTATCTAGGTACATGAGTGATTCAATTATCTGATAATATCTCAGTTGATCTATAGAAATTTTCTTGTTCTTTCGAAGTATCACATTGTGAACCAATTATCTGAGAATATCTCAGTGGATCTTTAGTAATTTTCTTATTCTTTCGAAGTATCACACTAGGATCATAAGGTGTTGGAGAAGTCTTACTGTCTTTATAGCCGAAACGGCTCAAGACCCTCTCCACATAATGAGATTGCGAAAGTGTAATCTCATTCTCGTCCTTAATTAGTTTGATGTTGAGAATAACATTAGTTTCTCCCAAATCTTTCATATCAAATCTCTTTGATACAAAAGACTTGAGTTCATTAATCGCATCAATGTTTATCCATAAGATCAGTATGTCATCGACATACACGCATAATATAACTCCTTCACCCCACCATGTTAATAGTATACACATCTACCGGCCTCCTTTATGACAAAGCCCGCAGAAGTTAGGGTTCTATCGAACTTCTCATGCCATTGCTTAGGTTCTTGTTTTAGGCCATACAAATACTTCAATAATTTACACACCTTTCTCTCTTGACCCTTTAGTATAAACTTATCAAGCTGACTCATGTAGATATCCTCATCCAACTCTCCATTTAAGAAAGTTGTCTTAACATCCATTTGATGAATGATAAGACCATATGAGGATGCTAGGGAAAGTAATGCTCTGATTGTGGTCAGTCTAGCGACAGGTGAATAAGTATCAAAGAAGTCTTCATCTTCTTTTTGTGTATAACCTTTGGCTACAATTCTAGCCTTGTACTTCTCAATAGTACCATCAGGCCTAAGCTTCTTCTTGAACACCCACTTACAATCCACGGGTTTACAAATGTATGGTTGTTCGATAAGTTCCCATGTACCATTGGACAAAATTGAGTCCATCTCAGTATGGACCACTTATTTCCAATCATATGCATATAGAGATGCATATGCCTCGGTAATGGTACTAGGAGTGTCATCCACAAGGTACACAGTGAAATAATCACCAAAGGATTTTGTAACCCTTTGTCTCTTACTCCTTCTAGGATCTTCACTGTAATCCTCCTTAAGGATTTCCTTCGTGTGAACATGTTGTTCAGAAGACCCAAAATTCATAGGTGTAAGAATTATCTCAGTACAATATCTAGCAATGTCAAGCATATCTTTCATAGGAAATATATTCTCAAAGAATGTTGCATCATGAGTAGGGATGTCAATCAAGAATGACGGATACGGGTAGTGCATACCCATACTCATACCCATTTATCCAATGGGTAAAAACTTGTGTCCATACCCGTTACCTGTGGTCACTGTATATCTGTGGGTATACCCATTTACCCATGAAATAAAAAGTGAAGAAATTTACGAGACGAGGGTCGGGTTGGATTGAAGGCCGACCGAACGACACACGGGAGTGCTCGTCGACCGTGGGGTCGCAGGCACGTGACCACGTGGACCAGAGTAGTGTGACACTTAGAAGCGCATGAGGGTGCAGGGCCACGGAGCACGGGGTAGGGCTCTACAGAGCGCGGGGCAAAACATGGCGGAGCACGGGGCGGCGCTGGCAATGTGCGGTGGCGCGACCATACGGGCCAGTACAACACAAGAGTATAGAACGGCGTGGGAGATGAGTGGATGGAGGAGAGAAGGGAGTTGGGTGAAAGGCGACAGCTCGTGAGGGTGTTGAGAGGAGAGAGACGAGGGGTAGTGGGATTTTAGAGTTTAATATTTATTTTTATAGTGAGATAATGGAGTAAACGAGTAAACATGTATGGGTAGTCGATACCCATACCCATTTACCTGTCGGGTATAAAATTGAGAACAAACCCGACCCTACTAGAGTTTTTACTCATGGGTAAATGGGTAATTGGGTACGATTGCCATCCCTAATAACGAGATTCCAAAATAGTATCAACATACATATCAAGCATCTCAGATTTTACTATAAAAATCTGTATGCCATGCTCATCTGAGCATAGCCTAGAAAGATGCAATCCACTATCTTAGGTCCCAACTTACGTTTCTTCACTATTGGAATGTTGACTTTCGGCAAACACCTCAAGTGCGCAAGTAAGAAAGTGGCGGTTTTCTCCCAGTCAATATCTCATATGGAGTTTGTTCTTTATTCTTGTTAGGAACTCTATTCAGGACGTGACATGCAGTCGATAGAGCCTCTCCCACTATGCCTTTGATGAACCAACAGTATCCAACATGACGTTAACCAAGTCAGTTAGCGTGCGATTTTTCCTGTCGGCAACCCCATTTGATTCAGGCAAAGAGGGATGCATCCTCCCATGAATAATATTGTATTCCTCACATAATTCATCAAATATTTTGGGAAAATTATTGACACAAAAATGCGTCCACACACTGGCGTCAGTTCGACGATCCAAAAGCACGCGGTCGTTTCAAGGATAAACCCTAAAACATCGCGAGATGCCGACGTCGCGTTCCGACGACCCTTAAATAGTGGTAAGGGAAAAATGGATTCGCCGGGAAATCAAACAAGTATTTGGTAATAATGCTTGACTAGCCGAAGTGTTTTAATAATTAAATAAAATAAACCAGCCAGACTAGTGCCGATTTGAGTCTGTATCGAAGGGGAACAGTTGGACTGGCGAAGGGTCTACGGTTAGACCGACTGTGCGAAGGGGGGCACTGAAGGGTGCTTCGGCGATGCGTGTGAAGGGGGGTTCGAAGGGTCCCGGAAGGGTCCTTCGGCCTGACGCCCGGTCGAACCGATGTGCACACGGGATGGCTCTGAAGCACACTGCGAAGGAGACCTACCGAATGGGTCGGTGCGAAGGGTACCCGCCGGTCGGACCGATGGAGGGTCCCTGGTCAGACCGATGGAGGGGGCCTGGTCAGACCGCACGCGGAGTCTCGGGGACTTCGGTGCGCGCGGTGTGGAAGATTGCTTCGGTGCGAGGACCTCGGTCGGACCGGCATGCAGGCACTAGTAAAACTAGAGGGTGCCGAAGGCGGATGACGAGTGTGCCGACAATAGCCTTATGGGGCGGCACGACACACTCCGGTCAGACTAGCATGTAGCCTCTAGTCAGACCGACAATGCAGATTCAAACTGCTCGATTTCTCCGGTGACCTTATAGATGATCTCCGATCGCCCCCCAAATTCCTTGGAGAGGTATTTGGGAGTAATATCTATGCAAAACAGGAAGGGATCAAGTACAATTCGGCCAAAGGCCGAATTTCCAATTGTAGCGTAGAAAACCGATGAAAACGATAAAAATCCATTACGTGGATGAAACGGACGATTCTCGAGCGAATTGACAAGAACTTACCGTGATTACGACGCGGCAGATGGAGGGCTTACAATGCAAACACATGAAGATAGATGCTACTTGACTAATCCTAGGGCAAGGAAAGTAGATTGAAATAAAAGTGTGATTCAAAACTAGGGTTTTGAAGTATTGATCTGTGGAGAGATACCCTTTGAATCGTCCTCACCCCTAAATTTATAAGGGCTTGTCTCAAGTTTCATGACGCCTAATCTAAGTAGGATTCAGCCAAAAGTTGTTAAAATTTAATTAGAGATCAAAACAACCCAAAACTAACTATCTCTAATTTTCAGACTTGGACCAGTCTGACCGGACCCATTGGGACAGTCTGACCGGGCCTACATGATCAGTTGGACCGGCCTGTGCTTAGAAAGGCATATTTTCGGCCCAAATTACCAAAAATTGATATTTTGACAATTTCGACCATTAATGTCATTTTTGCTATCAAAACATGCCCCCTGTCTTTTAGCAAACTTAGTGAGCTAAAAGCACAATGGGGTAAGGGCGATACAATCCATATCGGCCTTACGATTTCTTAAGTGTTTTTTCTGAGTTCTTTAAAAGTATTCAATAAACATTTATCTACCAAACCGTCCATTTCATAACTTAGGAAATCTGAATTCTGAGAATGATTTGTATGAATTACTAATATGACTAAGGGACTTAAGCGCCGAATTTTCCACCTACTCGGCCTTTAGTCCTTTTACTAGTTTTTGCCCCCGAGTCCCTTGTAGGGACGCACCCTTACTCAACGAGGCTAGAAGTTGGCTTATCAACCAACTTCGATTTCCACACCAGTCGTGTCTTTTCTAGGGTTTTAGATTCATCGAGCGTGTTATCCTCGAACTCTTTGGCCTTCTTCTCTTTGAGATAATTAGCACAAAGACGTTGTAAGCGTCTCTTTTGAGACTTAGTTATTCCGGGGGGTGCCCATGAAGGATGCAGCTTAGTTTTGGGCATCACAAACTTGCTCCTATAATCTTTATCCGAACGGTGAACACCCGGACTGGCCTCGGTAATTTTGCACTTGGTGGAGTCATCTTTCTGTCTTCTATCAGTTAGACTAGCCTTATTGGGCTAGTTGGACCGGCTGTTGCCAAACGCTTGGGATGGGCCGGTTGGATCGGCCACAGAAGGCCGGTCAGACCGGGGTGGTGCTGGCGGTCTATTCCATTGTGGGTTGAACTCACGCCTCTGTGGAATGTTCTGCCTCCTTAGCGGCTGTGGCCGAGAGTACGTCTTCTCGGCCCTCCTCTTATGCTTCTGGAGTAGCATCCCAAAAGTTATCTTCGGCTTCTTGTGGGACCTAGCCGAAGATGAAACATCGATATTCACTTTCCACACTCCTACTTCAGGATTCTTTGGTACGAGCATGCGTGGGTGAGGTTTTCCAACGACGACCGCTTTCCCTTTGGATGACTCGGCCTGCTCAGGTCGAATCAACACCCTCTTCCCAGCGAGATCAATGTTGTTCACATGGAAGGGATCATGGTCCCTCTTCATCTTAGGGCTAGAATATATTTTCAATCGTCCTTCATCTATGGCCAATTTAACCTACCGATGAAAAACATTACAATCGTCAGTAGAATGGGAAAGTGAATAATGCCACTTACATTATGCTTGTTTTTCAAGTCATCGGTGGTTGGAATGACGTGCCCTTTAGGAAATCTAAGGAGCTTGCTCTTTAATAAAAAGTCAAATATTTTATCACATTTGGTCACATCAAAAGAGTATTTAACTTCACTAGGACGATTCTTAGTGGGAGACAGATGTAGTTCAGAGCAAGTGACCCTTTTGGACCCATTAGGTTAGGTCCATTCTATCGTGTACACGTCGGCCGAGTCATCTTCTTCTTCCAACGACTCATCATCAGAGTGTTATACGATGTGTACCTCAGCCTTGGGCTCACTAAGAGTTTTAATGCCCCTTTTAGATTTGACTCGGCCTTCTTGGACCAGAGCCCTCTCCATAACTTGGCTAACCTCGAGGAAATTATGGCCATCCAACTTCTCCTTGAGTTCATAGTGTAAGCTGTTAAAAGCTAGGTCAGCCAAATCCCACTCGAAGATGTTCAAACTAAAACATTGGTTTCTAGTGTCCCGAAAGCGCCTAATGTAATCGGAGACACTCTCACTAGCCTTTTGTCTAACCGATGTCAAGTGTGAAAGTCTAGGTTTGGTTTCCCCAGTATAGAAATAATCGTGAAATTTCTATTCTAGCTGGGCCCAAGTCTGCACGGAGTTCGGCGGCAATGCCAAAAACCAAGTGAAAGCGGTGGCAGAAAGCGACAAATAGAATAATCTAAGTTTAAGAACGTCTGACCCGCTTGCTTCGCCACACTGTGCTAGGAATTGACCTATATGCTCTAGGGTGGTCTTGCTACCCTCATCATCGAACGTGGTGAACTAGGGGACCCTAAAGCCGTGAGGGTATGGGATAGCATCGAAGTGGTCTGGGTACGACATACGGTAAACTCTAACCTGATCCCAAGGCGCGTAACCAGTGCATTCCCCAACAAGCGCCCGAATTCACTCATCAATATCATCTACGCCTTCTACCTGTGCACGTATCTCGTGTGTGGGTGCGACACATGGTGGTATGTTGGGGTGTCGGCCGTGCGGCCCCTCCTCTTGTGTCGGCTCATGATAAATAGCATGTTAAGGCCTACGCGGTTGTGCGGGAGTAGGAGGTGCGGGCAGCGTGGGAAAAAGTAGTGTAGGCGTGGGTGGAGGCTGCACGTAGCAGACGGGGGTGGTCTGACCGTCCATAGAGCCAGTTTGACCATAGATGTACTAGCCGGTTGGACCGGCCTGGTAGCAGGTCTGACCGTAGGTGTATTGGCCGGTCGAACTAGTCTGGTATTCGGTCGGACTGATTGTTGTTGGGAGTGGGGCTTGGTACGTGTCGGTCTGACCAATCCAAGGGCTGGTCTAATTAGTAGTGGTATATGTGGTCTCGGCCCTAGAGGGCGGAGACATGACAACGTTCACGGTGCTCCCATCTGTTCGGTTGTAAATGTGGTGCACAGGGGGTAAACTAGCGATTGGAGTGGGAGAAGCGACCTCGGAAAAGCTGAATCTCTTAAATATCGCTTCCATCTCAGGCCTTAAACGATTCGCAAATGTGGCGCTAATAGCTTGATCTACTGTGGCGGCTATCTCCTGCCTGATTTCTGAGGGGTATAGAGACGGGGATGATGTCGGTGGTACCTTGTTTTAGGAGAGGTCGGGAATCTCGACATTGCGCTTGACAAAGCCCGTGCAATTTTTGGTGTAGCGCCCAAGCATGAGTGCGTGGAACTCCTTCATCTTGGCCTCAATCTCGGCCCGATCCTCTTCGGGGATGTCTGCAAGGGTGAGGAGAATGATGTTGCGGTCATCGATCTCCGCGCTCATGCCCCCCGCGTCCATCGACGATAGGGGTACTGTTGCCGTAGTCATAGTAGTCATGGTCGATGTACCTGCAGCCGATGTAGACGTCCCTATCATACTGATGTCGTCTCCAGCGGAGTTGCCAAAAAGTTTGTTGACACAAAAATGCGCCCACACACTAGCATCAGTTCGATGATCCAAAAGCGTGCGGTCGTTTCAAGGATAAACCCTATAACGTCGTGAGACGCCGACGTCGCGTTCTAACAACCCTTAAACAGTGGTAAGGGAAAACAGAGTCGCCAAGCAATCAAACAAGTATTTGGTAATAATGCTTGACTAGCCGAAGTGTTGGAATAATTAAATAAAATTATCGGCCAGACTAGTGCCAATTTGAGTCTACATCGAAGGGGAACGGTCAGACCGGTGAAGGGTCTCTGGCCAGACTGACTGTGCAAAGGGGGGCACCAAAGGGTGCTTCGGCGATGCGTGCGAAGGGGGGTCCGAAGGGTCCCGGAAGGGTCCTTCGGCCTAACGCCCATTCTGACCAAAGTGCAGACTTCGGTCGGACCGATGTGTACACGGGACGGCTCCGAAGCACACTACGAAGGAGACCTACTGAAGGGGTCGGTTCAAAGGGTACCCCCCGGTCAGACCAACGGAGGGTCCCTGGTTAGACCGACGGAGGGGCCTGGTCAGACCGCACGTAGAGTCTTGGGAACTTTGGCGCACGCGGTGCAGCAGATTTCTTCGGTGCGAGGACCTCGGTCAGACTGACATGCAGGCACCGGTCAAACCAGAGGGTGCCGAAGGCGGATGATGAGCATGCCGGCAATAGCCTTATGGGGCGGCATGGCACACTTCGGTCAGACCAGCGTGTAGCCTTCGGTCAGACCGACAATGTAGATTCAAACTGCTCGATTTCTCCGGCGACCTTGTAGATGATCTCCGATCGCCCCCAAACTCCTTAGCGAGGTATTTGGGAGTAATATCTCTGCAAACAGGAAGAGATCAAGTGCAATTCATCCAAAGGTCGAATTTCCAATGGTAACGGAGAAAACCGATGAAAAAGATAAAAATCCGTTAGATGGATTAAACGGGTGATTCACGGGTGAATCAACAAGGATTACCGTGATTACGACATGACAGACGGAGGGCTTACGATGCAAACCCACGAATATGTACGTTACTTGTCTAATCCTAGGGCAAGGAAAGTAGATTGAAATAAAAGTCTGATTCAAAACTAGGGTTTTGAAGTATTGATTTGTGGAGAGATACCCTTTGAATCCCATCACCCCAATATTTATAGGGGCTAGTCTCAAGTTCCCTAGCGTCTAATCTGAGTAGGATTTGGCCACAAGTTGTTAAAATTTAATTAGAGATCAAAATAGCCCAAAACCAACTCTATCTCTAATTTTCAGACTTTGGCTGATCTGACCGGACCCATTCGGCCGGTCTGACAGGGCCTACATGGCCAGCTCAACCGTCCTGTGCTAGGAAAGGCATATTTCATCCAAATTACCAAAAAAATGATATTTTGACAATTTCAGCCATTAATGCCATTTTTTGCTATCAACAAAAATATTCACTACCACGATTAGACCCTAATCGTTTGATCTTTCTCTCTAGTTGATTTTCAACTTCAGCTTTATATTTTTTAAATAGTCTAATGCCTCATCCTTAGTTCTCAACAAATATATCGCGTCGTCAATCAATTTCATGAAATATCTTTTTCAGTCTTTGTCAACACACCATTCATCTTGAAAAGATCAGAATGTTTGAGTTCTATATGTGCCAAGTTTCTCTCCTTAGCTTCCCTATGAGGCTTCCGAGGTTGCTTAGATTGCATACAACTATGGCACTTATTGTGGGTCGCGGGGAAGCAACGCCTGCCGACAATTTCAAAATTTTCCCCTAAACTCTAGAATCATGCACATGGGGGATCATGAATTGTTACCTTCTAACACGGGACATGCTAGTGCAGCGGAAGAAGATGTTGGGGAAGCATGTCCTCGCATATCCTCATCTGGGTCCGCTCGTTCCCCAGTGATCCAATCGGTGAAGATCGGTCCACACGTATAGGGAAGGATTGCTCCCATGCCGGTGTGCTAGCACCGCTCATGAGAACCAGGGAGAAATCTCAATCTCAATGCTTGAGATCAAGAGGGAAAGGAAGGGAGAGGTGAGGCGTGGTGGCTATGGTGGAGCACTTGGGGCTTCTGAAAACCTATATCCACGACCTCCTCCTCCCTATTTATAATGCCAAGGTGTGGGCCTTTAACCACAATCAAATCTATAACAGATCTAATCTATTATGTCCTGATCAAGTCTTTCGATCTATTATTCAGCCCACATCGGAACTTCCGATACCCCTATCGGAACTTCCGATCTGTCCTTTCGATCTCCAAAGCAGAACACATCGGAACTTCCGATACCCCTATCAAACCTTCCGATCAATCGATTTCAAATCGGAACTTCCGGTTTGAACTCTATGTCTCCGAATAATAAATATTCAAAACTTTCGAATCTAAACCGGAACTTCCGATTTGAGCTCTCTATTTCTAATTTAGAAAATAATCGGAACTTCCGATTCTAAATCGGAACTTCTGATCCTCCGAGAATTTTCTTGGGCACAATTCCTTCAATCTCCCACTTGCACAAGAACCAATTCTTAGCAAGTTTCTTAATCCATTCCCTTAAGTGTGTGACGCGATAGGTTCATATACAAATGGTTGTTCATTGGAAACCATTTCCAACTCACTGATCAATAGTGGTACCTAGCAGCACATATTGACTCATGAACATCCTCCTTCGCAGCTTCTGAACCTGAGATATACTTAGCTTCTGTTGTAGAATCGACCATCGTCTCTTGCTTGGAACTCTTCCAACTCACTGCGCCTCCATTTAGGTAGAACACGAAACTAGATTGCGATCGAGAATCATCTTTATCGGTCTAAAATCTATCATCGGTGTAACCACTTACAACGAGCTCCTCATCACCACCGTAAACTAGGAACATCTCCTCAGTCCTTCTCAAGTACTTGAGGATATTTTTAACTAAAGCCTAGTGACTTTCAACTGCGTTTGAGTGGTATCTACTCTAAGAAACCAAGGGTGGTTTCGGGATGAATGATGAGTGATTGATAAGGATGAGCGTCTGAATGGATGAGTGGTCGAGAGTATGTGGAGTGCATCGAGGGTTTCGATGTGGAGTGAAGGTGTGGCGGTCGAGGGTTTCGGTAGTGCGTTTCGTTCTTGTTTTGGCTTGTTTTTTTGTGCAGGGTGGAGATGCTGACCGATTGTCGATGGCGGGTGATCGAGGGTCGAGCGGGGAGCTTGATGCCGAGGATCAGGGAGGCCGAGCGAAGTTGGAGAAGATCTGAAGAGTGCATGAAGAGACGGAACGAGATTTGGACGGACAGCTGATTGCGACGGCGTGTCGACCGGGTTCGTGAGAGGGAGGCCAGGACAAGCATTCGCGCGGCTCGAGGGGATCGAGAGCGGAAGTGGCTTGCTGGCGCTCAGAGTCATGAAGCGGTGTCATGAGTCGAAGGGCTGAAAAGGCTTTGTCATCATCCAGAGACTAGTTTTCCTCAGAATTTTTTCCGGTTAGAATCTCATCAAATTTTCTATAATCTCTTTATGATATGAGGTGATATTTGGTTGATTCTCTCTGGTTTTGATTGATGAGTATACTGAAGAGTTTTGATGATTGAATCAGTTCATGTTTGAGTGTAAGTTCAGTTTTACTTGAGGATTAATGTCTGAACACTCTGAATTTGTCTCTATGTGCTTGAGTTCAATTCCTACAGATGCAATCGAGTGAATATTTGTGATTGAAAGTCAATCTGATGAGAATTATAGAATGTTGATTTGCGATTACTTCAAGTTGTTAGATCAAATTTATTTGAATCAATATGATCATCCTGTTTCTGATTTTGTTTGATAGTGCCACATTAGTCATCTGATTTGCAATGGTAATCTGATTTGCTTTAAGTCTCAGGTTTTGGTTTAGGTTCTGTATTCAAGCTCTCTAGTTTTTCATCTACTAATTGCTGATCTTGCAAATATTTACAAAGTATAATATGATATGAATGAATGGATTTATAGCAGTAAGTTCTAGATGCTTTGTACTGATTTACACATGAAGGTTGAAACATAGTTAAATTCTGTTTGAATGTCTCTAGTCTAATCTCTGCTATCTGGTTTGTGTGTATCTGAGTAGCAAAACAGAATTTACTTTTCAGATTACATCCTTGTGTGTGTAATTCAATCCTGGTTTTGAAACAACTCTGATTTCCATCCAGTTTTGACTGATTGTGCTATAGATTTCTTAATCAAGTGTCTAAGGTTCAAAAATATTTGTGAGTGTTGTTTTGAATCAAATTTGTCTCAGAAACTTTTCATTCAGAACAAGAGTTATTGCTCTCTTGAAAAACTGCATACCGTGAATAGTCCTCAGAGGGTTTTTCAATCCTGAAACCAGTGTGAGATCTGATTGAACTAAAATTCGGATTCAATATGTTTAATCTGAAAAAATTGAGATATAGTTTCTGAAAAGTGTTCAACCTGTTCTGATTTAATTTGATGTGCTTGTTGGTGAATCAGAAATCTGTAGTGATTGAAATAGAACAATTTGTGTGCAATTCCTTGAAGTGTGTCACTAGAAAGCATATTCTGCAATGAAAACCTATAGTGATCAGTAAATAGCTGAGTAATTCATTCCTGCTTGTATTCATTGTCCTTCAAGGTTGAGTATTGTTCTAGATTTCTGAATTCAGAATTGTGTTGATTTCAAATTGTGATATCTGAATTTATGTTCTAATCTGTCTTGAGTATAAACCTAAACTTGAATACTTGTATATCTTGTTTAGTCAATCAATTCTGTTTATCTGAAATTTGAAGTCTGAAAGTATATATGCAGATTATCATTTGTTCTATTTTGGATATTATCGGATAAGGAATAGTGCTATCTTTTAGAATATTCTTCAAAGAACTCTGAATTTGTATGATCAGAGCTATGAAGTTACAGGATCCATAATCCTTATCATGTTCTGATTTGATATGTGCTGAACTGAATAGAATCTGAATTTGAAACTTGCAAATTGAACCAAAGTTTAACAAATGTGCTTTGCTGAAATTACATTTACTATTCACCGTCCGAAAAAATTCAGAAGTGTTTGAATCTTATTTGTGATTGAGTTAAAACGTTCTGATTACTGTCTACACTTGAAATTGAACTCTAGAGTGAGTATTTCTGATAGGTGTTGTCTAGGAACTTGAAACAAAGTTGTTTTTGAGTTTTTGACTTTGTTTGAGCTTAACATTCGTACTGTTTGAATTGAAATGTGAAATTGTGTTTTTAGAGGTGTGTTGGGTGATTTGATTAGGCCATCACTTCGAAAGAAAGTGTCGAGGTGCCTATTCACCCCCCTCTAGCCGCCATTCTGATCCCACATACTCATAACACTTAGAGCATAGGAAACATATGGGCGTGTACATAACATGGCATACATGATGGACCCGATTGCGGAGGCATACAGGATCGCACTCATTTTCTCTAGCTCATCAGGTGTCGCGGCACACGAAGTCTTATTGAAAGAAATACCATGTGACATTGGCAAAAATCCCTTCTTGGAATTCTCCATTTTTAACTACTTCAAAACCTTATCAATGTATATACTCTGGCTTAATCCTATTAGCCGCTTTGATCTATCTCTACAAATCTTTATGCCCAAAATGTATGATGCCTCTCAAAGATCTTTTATCGAGAAACTATTTTTCAATGAATTCTTGACAGCATTCAACAAAGTGTGTTCCCACTAGCCTTCTTGTAAACACAAGGCTCTTCTTTGTTCTTGATGAAGCCAAACCCTTTGACTACCTCATCAAAACGAAGATTCGAATTCCGAGAAGCTTTCTTCAGTCCATAAATTGACTTCTACAACTTACAAACTTTCCCAACATTTTCTAGATCATCAAGACCTTCAGGTTGTGTCATGTACACATCCTCACTTAGGTTTCATTCAGGAAAGTCATCTTGACATCCATTTGCCATATCTGATAATCATAAAATGTGGCAATTGCTAGGATGATTTGAATATACTTAAGCATTACGATGGGCGAAAATGTTTTATCATAATCAACACCTTGAATCTGTCTGAAACCTTTTGCCACCAATTGTGCTTTATAGATGTGAACATTTTCATCAACGTCTATGTTTTTCTTGAAAATCCATTTACACTCAATAGTTTTTACACCATCGGGTGCATTGACCAAGTTCCAAACTTAGTTTTCTCACATGGACTTCAATTCACATATAATGGCTCCAAGCCATTTCTCAGAGTCTGGTCCCATCACTGCTTCTGCATAGGTCTTGGGCTCGTCGTTGTCCAACAACAACACATCGTGTTGCCCAGTGGTCAAAAACATGAACCGCTCTGGCACGTGACTCACCGTTCCGGACCTTTGTAATGCTGGTGTCTCTACAATGGGCTCTACAACACCTTGCATATCCTGTTGTGGTTCAGTAGGATCTGGAACACTTTCTAGTGGCTCTCAAACTTCTTCGAGATACACCATTCTCCCACTAACCCCTTTTGAGAGAAATTCTTTCTCAAGAAACACACCATTCCGAGCGACAAACACTTTGCCCTCTTCTCTATTATAGAAATAATATCCTTTGGTTTCCCTAGGATATCCCATGAAGAATTACATGTCAGATTTAGGAGTGAGCTTGTTAGACGTCAAACATTTGACATACACCTCACAACACTAAATCTATAGAAAATGCAAACTAGGATGCCTCCCAGGCCACATCTCATATGTCATCTTCTCTCCTGACTTTGATGGAACTCTATTTATCGTGAAAGCGACAGTTTCTAGAGTGAGTCCCCAAAAGGATAATGAAGATCATCATGACTCATCATAGACCGAACTATATCCAACAAAGTATGGTTTCTCCGCTCGGACACTCCATTCCACTGGGGCGTGCCAGGTGGAGTCAGTCGTGGAACAATTCCACACTGCTTCAGATGATCACTAAACCCATGGCTCAAATATTCACCTCCACGATCAAATCATAGAAATTTAATTTTCTTGCCCGTATGATTTTGTACTTCATTTTGGAACTCCTTGAACTTTTAAAAGGACTCCCACTTATGCCTCATTAAGTACACATAACCATATCTACTAATGTCATCGATAAAAGTGATAAAGTACTGAAAACCACCTCTTACAACATGGCTCATTGGTCCACATACATCAGTATGTACAATGGCCAACAGCTCACTGCCCACTCACTTTGACTAGTGAAAGGTGTCTTTGTTATTTTGCCAAGTAAGCAAGACTCACATGTGTCATATGATTCAAAATCAAATGACTGCACGCGCTTCTCATTTATATGACCCAAACAATAATGTCAAACGTAGTTAGGATTCAAATCATTGAGTCATTGTTTCTTTGTACTAATGTTATAAACATGTGCGTCTTCAAGATTTAGAATGTATAATCCATTCACTAATGGACAAACACCATAGAGCATGCCATTCAAAAATATTGAACAACACTTGTTCTTTATTACGAATTCAAAACCGTCTTTTTCTAAACATGAAGAAGACATTGTTTCTGCCTAAGGCGGGAATGAAATAACAATTATTTAATTCCAAAACTAATCTTGGAGATAGCGACGGTGAATAAACACCGACGACCAACGTTGCAACTTTTGCACCATTTCCGACGCGAACATCCAATTCGCCACTAGCACACTTTCTTGTCCTACTCAGCCCCTACAATGATTTGCAAGTATGAATCATCGAACCGGTATCAAATACCCATGAATCATTTGGACAAGTAGCAGGATTAATTTCTATAACATTAATACCTGAAACGGAACTCACACTTCCCTTCTTGTTATTCTGTTCTTCCAGATACACCTTGCATTTGCGCTTCCAATGCTCATGCTTGTAGCAATGGTGGCAAACATTAGAGTTAGCAGGACCCGACTTGGACTTTCCAATCGGTTTAGGCTTCGCACTAGAGATCGCATCTGAAGTCTTAGCCTTGCCCTTCCTCTTTCTCTTTTTTCCCTCCTTTTGAACCATCATCACATGATTGGGAGATTTCTTGATACTCTCCTCGGTAGTTTTTAACATCCCATGCAATTCAGCCAGTGTCTTCTCCAATCCATTCATATTGTAATTCATAATAAACGGCTTGAAGCTCAAGGGGAGCGACTAGAGAATCACATCAATGGTCAAGTATGGATCTAGTGGAGAACTCAATCTCTCCAAAGTCTCGATGTAACCAATCATCCTGATCACATGAGGACTCACTAGGCTCCCTTCAGCCAACCTACTCCCAAATAAGGACTTAGATACATAGTACCTCTCAACCTATGTCTAGTTTTGAAACATGCCCTTGAGGTGGCCGGGGACGAGGGGTCATCGACGGTCACGACGGTGGCAGTGGCTAGGGCAGGGGAGGCCGGAGGCGGCAGCGATCGCTCGCCGGAGGTGGAGCAGAGGGGAAACCCGAAAACGAAGAGGGAGCGCTCTGGTTCACTCGAGCTCGGGCTTTGGCGGTGTGGACTGAACGCGGCGAGGGGAGGGGCTTTTATAGGGTCACCGGCGGCGGACAAATGGAAGGAAACCGAAGGTTTCCTTCCTTCTCCGGCGAGGGTTCCATTCCCTTGGCCCGGCTTCCATACTCATCAAAACGCGTGGCCTAAGGGCGGAAAGGGATCGGGGGCTCCGGGGAAAGGTGTCCGAGGTAGATCCAACCGGATCGGGGCGGCCGGCGGCGAGGGAAGGAAAGGGGGTCACCGGAAGGAAAGGGGAGCGATCCCCTTCCATCGGGGACGAAGGTCCTGACAGGTGGGCTCCACCTGTCAGTGGGCGAACGAGAAAGGAAAGGGGCCGACAGGCGGGGCCGAGCGGTCAGTGGGCGAAGGTGAGCGCGTGGAGGCTGACATGTTGGGCCAGGCGGGGCGCGGGCGGGAGGAGAGAGGGAACGCGAGCGCCGACATGTTGGTCCCACCTGTCAGTGGCTCAAGGCTTGGGCTGGGCTGGGCTCGGTCACTTTGAAGGTTGCGGCCCGTTAAGCATTTTAATTCTTTTCTGATTTAAAATAATTCCAGTAATTCATTTATTTGATTAAGGGTTGAATCACTATTGATAAAAATTTGTAAAAATTCCTAAAATTATATTTTGGTCTCTAGTTCATCTCATAAAATTTTCAAGTCCAGATTTTGAGTATTTCTCCCTGGTTGGCTTTATTTGGGCTCTTTTGTGATTTTCCTTTAATAAATAAATCCAGAAATGATTTAAATAATATTTTTCTTTTATTTTAATCCTTTTTAATTTCTGGGGTGTTACAATCCTATCCCCCTTACAGAGAATCTCGTCCTCGAGATTCGGATCAATCCTCGAATAGCTCAGGATGCTGTGCCTTGAGTTCATCTTCTTTCTCCCAGGTAGCTTCTTCTACAGGATGATTGCTCCACTGCACTTTACAGAAGCGGATGACTCGACTCCTGGTGGTCCTTTCTTTTACTTCCAATATCTTGACAGGTTTTTCCACATAGGTCAAATCCTCTTGAACATCCAACTGCTGAAGATCCAATTGCTCTGTGGGGACGCGGAGACACTTCTTGAGTTGAGATACGTGAAATACGTCATGCACTCCAGCCAATGAGGGTGGTAGTTCCAACTGATAAGCAACTTCGCCTTGGCGTCGGATAATGGGGAATGGTCCAACATATCGAGGGGCCAACTTTCCTCTCATGTTAAACCGTTGAGTACCACGGAGAGGCGTAACTCGAAGGTAGACATGATCTCCTTCTTCAAATGCTAGGTCTCGGCGACGATTGTCTGCGTAGCTCTTCTGTCGTGATTGAGCTGTCTTGAGTCGGTCTCTAATGATCCGTACCTTCTCTTCAGCTTCACGAAGAATGTCCATTCCGAATACTTGGGATTCACCAGTTTGGTCCCAAAGGAGAGGCGTCCTGCACTTACGTCCATACAGGGCTTCAAAAGGAGACATCTGAAGGCTGGCTTGATAGCTGTTGTTGTATGAAAACTCAGCGTACGGCAAGCTCTTGTCCCAAGTGGCTCCAAAATCCAAGACACATGCTCGAAGCATATCCTCCAATATCTGATTTACTCTTTCTGTTTGTCCATCTGTCTGAGGGTGGTAGGCGGTACTGAAATTCAATCTCGTGCCCATCTCCTCTTGAAGGTTTTTCCAGAAACGAGAGGTAAACTGACTTCCTCTGTCGGACACTATCTTCTTGGGCACTCCATGAAGACATACGATCCGGGCCATGTATAGTTCTGCAAGCTTAGGGCCACTAAAGGTCGTCTTGACGGCTATGAAATGTGCTACTTTCGTAAGCCGATCGATGATCACCCAAATAGAATCATACCCAAGTTGGGTCTTTGGTAATCCGGTGATGAAATCCATACCGATCTCTTCCCACTTCCATTCAGGCACTTTAAGTGGCTGTAACAATCCTGCAGGCCTCTGATGTTCAGCCTTTACTCTTCTGCAGGTGTCACACTCGGCGACGAACTGGGCGATCTCTCTTTTCATGCTGACCCACCAATAACGTTCTTTCAGATCCTGGTACATCTTGGTACTGCCGGGATGAATGGAGTACAATGTCTCATGGGCTTCTCTCAGGATAAGGGTCTTTATCTCTGGTTTATCTGGTACACATATCCGGGTTCCAAACCATATGGTGCCGTTTTCGTCCTCTGAAAATCCTGGGGCTTTTCCTTGCCTCATGTTCTTCCTAATGGCAGCTATATCCGGGTCCTCCAACTGAGCTTCATGGATCTGCTCAAATAGAATAGGCTGGGTCTCCAAGGTGGCTAGATATGCTCTGGTGGTCAATCCAAGATTCAACTTTTCCATCTCTCTACATAACAGGGGTGCGTGTTCTTGAATCATCATGGCTGTGCAATATCCCTTGTGACTTAATGCATCAGCTACCACATTTGCTTTTCCGGGGTGGTAGTGAATACCTAAGGCATAGTCTTTGATTAGTTCCAACCATCGTCTTTGCCTCAGATTGAGGTCAGGCTGTGTGAAGATGTACTTCAAGCTCTTGTGATCCGTAAAGATCTCACAGCGATTTCCAACCAAATAGTGCCTCCAAATCTTAAGGGCGTGCACTACGGTGGCTAATTCCAAATCATGGGTCGGGTAATTCAACTCATGAGGTCTCAACTGACGGGAGGCATAAGAGATAACTTTCCCGTCTTGCATAAGAACACATCCCAATCCTTGGCGAGATGCGTCGCAATAGACATGGAAGTCTTTCCGAATATCGGGTAGGGTCAGTATGGGTGCTGACACCAGACGGGTCTTGAGGGTGCGGAAACTTTCCTCGCATTCAGGAGTCCATTCAAACTTCTCTCCTTTCTGCAACAACTTGGTCATTGGCTTGGCTATCTTAGAAAAATTCTCAATGAACCTTCGATAATATCCGGCCAAACCCAGAAAACTTCGTATCTCAGATACGTTCGTGGGTGGCAGCCAATTCGTAACGGCTTCTACGGTGGCAGGGTCTACTGCGATTCCTTGCGCAGAGATGATGTGTCCAAGGAACTTTACTTCTGCCGTCCAAAACTTGCATTTGCTGTACTTGGCATATAATTGGTGTTCCCTTAACTTTCCTAAGGTTAACCGGAGGTGAGTCTCGTGCTCTTTCTGGTCCTTGGAATAAATGAGGATGTCGTCTATGAAGACTACGATGAATTTGTCCAAATACTCCATGAACACCTTATTCATCATATTCATGAAGAATGCAGGGGCGTTGGTCAATCCAAAGGACATAACCGTGCACTCATATAATCCATAACGGGTGGTAAAGGCAGTCTTGGGTATATCCTCTTCTCGAATCCTTAACTGATGATAACCAGAACGCAAGTCGATCTTCGAGAATACTGTAGCTCCTTTTAGCTGGTCGAAGAGATCGTCGATCCGAGGCAACGGATATTTATTCTTGATGGTTACCTCATTCAAAGCGCGGTAATCCACACACATATGCTTTGCCTTGTCTTCTTTCTTCTCGACGAAGATGACGGGAGCGCCCCATGGCGATGTGCTAGGTCTAATGTAGCCTTTCTTCTCGAGATCCTCCAACTGCTGCTTCATCTCGGCTAACTCATTGGCGGCCATCCGGTATGGTCGCTTATAAATCGGGGTAGTTCCGGGCACCAAGTCAATCCTGAACTCGATGTCCCTCTTGGGTGGCATCCCTGGTAGATCTTCTGGGAATACGTCCGGGTATTCACTGACTACTGGTATCTCCTCCAAGGTAATCTGATGTAGTCTTGTCCTTCCGGCCTTCATGCTTGGCATCTGGAATGTGACGATAGTCCCTTCTTCATTAGTCACAGTCACTTTTCTCTGGGCGCATTCTATCACTCCTTGATGTTTATTTAGCCAATCCATCCCTAGAATGAGATCCAAACCTTGACATTCTATTAGAATGGGGTCGACCCAAAATATCGTGCCTTGGATATCTACCCATACCCTTGGACTAAAAGAACAGGCGAGGGTTTGCTTGCCCGGGGTAGCTATCAATACTGGCCTGGGTAGTTCACTTATGTCCAGGGCATTACTTTCCACAAAAGCAGTTGATATAAAGGAGTGGGTAGCTCCGGTGTCAAATAATACCACTGCAAGCGATGAATGAACCATAAACTTACCCATGACAATCTCCGGGGCGGCCTGGGCTTCTTCGGCGGTGACGTGGTTGACCTTGGCGCGGACGGCGGGGTTTGAGGCGACGCCTTGAGCACGCTTGGGATGAGGGCACTGATGGGAGTAGTGTCCTTCCTGGCGGCAGTTGAAGCATACTACAGGCTTGCCATGCCTGTCTCTCAGAACTTCCGGCTTCTTGGCTGGGGCAGCTGGGGCGGTTGGTGCGGCGGGAGCGGGGCGAGGTTGACTGGCTCCGGCATTGGCGGCTGGTGGTGCCGGACGATATACTGGGCGGGGGTGGTACTGCGGTGCTGATGGAGGTGGAGCAAAGCGGGGTCTCTGGGCCATGCCCTGGTTCTGCCTGAAGGCTATCATCCTCTTCTTCTTCAGGTCAACCTTGTTCTGTTGGGTCTCCTGCATGATGGCTTTGTTCACCAACTTTTGAAAATTGGTGAAATCTCTAGAGATAAGCTGTAGGGACAACTCATCCTTTAATCCTCGGAGGAACTTGGCCTATCTGGCCGCATCCGTACGAACCTCCTCAGGTGCGTACCTGGCCAGACGGTTGAATTCGTGCAGGTATTCCGTGACAGACCTGCTCCCCTGCTGCAGGTCTCTGAACTCCTGTTGCTTTTGCGCAATAATGCCGTCGGGGATGTGAGCGGCACGAAAGGCGGCCGAGAACTCTGCCCAAGTGTGGGCGTGGCCCTCGGGCAGAGTCTCGCGATGATTGTCCCACTACTCTGCGGCGGGACCATGAAGCTGGTGGGTGGCGAAGGCCACCCTCTCCTGCTCATTGCAGGTCAGCAGATCGAGCTTCTTCTCGATAGCTCGCAACCAATCCCCAGCCTCCATGGGGTTGGTGGTGCTCGAGAAGGTCGGTGGGCGGACTCGGAGGAACTCCGAGAGCTGGGATGCAGGAGCGGGAGCTGGTGTGGCGGGTCGGGGCAGCTCGGGCTCTTGGTGGAGGCGGAAGAGATGAGCCTGCTGCTCCTGCATCTGCTGCTGCTGCTGTTGCATCTGATTCAATAGGGCAGCAACCAACTGGTTCTGGGTGGCCATCATCTCAGCCAGTGTGGGGTGGTTGGCGACTGGGGCTTGCCTTTGCCCGGTGGCTCCCCATTGTGGCAAGTTGCCACTCTCTCCTCCGTTCTGAGGAGCGTCGGAACCCTGAGTGTTGGTCATCCTGGAGTTTTCAAAGTAGACATATTTATTTTAGCGAACTTCTTTATATTTTATTTCAAAAGGTACCGTTCTTGCGGTTACATTTATTTATTTCTTCATTCATGCCTTATGTTTTGACATGAATGCTAATACAATCAAGCAAAAATGAAAAACAATCAATCGTAAACTACATCTACGGTAGCTCGGGGGACGGCTCAATCTCGGGCTCGTGGGAGACGGTTGGAGTCGAGGAGCTGGACGGTCCGGCGGGTGGTGCACTGCGGGAGATCCTCTTGGGCCTCACAGTGGGGATCCGAAGGGGTTTCTTCCTGCGAGGCGGAAGAGGCGCGATCTCCTCAATGTCCTTCTTCAACTCCTCGATCTGGTAGCGGAGCTGTGGGTTGGTGGCGACACGCTGTCGAAGGAGCTCATTCTGACGCCGTAACTCCTCTGCCTCGGCAGCCAAACGATGTCCCTGCTGGATGCGGCGACGAAGATCTCCGTTCTCGCGGTTCAGATCCTCAGAAGATTGTCGGTAAAAGCTGATCGTGTCGCGCTGTCCATTGGCGTCCTGCAGTGCCTCGTAATGAAGATCATCCATGGCCTCCAGCAAGCGCATGGTATGACCAATCGCAGAATGGCGCTGGGAGAGTGTGCTGACGAAGACACTGTGGGGACTCCCTGGGGTGCGAAGAGGCATGAAGCGAAAGTCCGTGTCGTAGAGCTCGCTGTCGTAGATCATCCGAAGCTCTGTGAGTGCCTGGAGAGCGGTGCGCTGGCTGGCAACCAGGAAGGTAGGTCCTCCTCCGCGGTAGGTGTGAGCTGTCTGAGGGGAGGGCTGGACGACGACGGTGACCTCGCAGAAGCTCTCTTCCTCGTCGGGGAAGACTCCATGGTACATCGGCTCATGCTCAAATCCGAGGAAGCTGACGAGCATGCGCAGCTCGCGAATGAATCCGGCCTCGTCACGAAGGTTCCCACTCATGGTACGGACCGGCATCTACAAAAGAGAGAAAGTTTTTGTGAAAATCTCGGGAGATGAGAGGATAAGCAGTGTTTGTAAGAAAATATAGTAAGTATAGGTCCTAGGGTCAGGTCTGTTTGGCTTCCTACAGTCAAGTCGGCTCTAATACCATCTTGTCGCGCCTCGATTTAATAAATCAGGACTTTATTGAAATTCCATAGAAAATCAATAAAACAAGACGTTCATCATGCGACCACGTACAATACGGGCAATCATTCACGGTTCGTAGACCGCATTAGTACAAAAGTGTATAAAGGTGAAGAGAAACTAATAAAATAAGGGTCCTAGATGAACGCCTCCTTCCAGTCTCGCCTTGACTGGGTCGCTACTCCAGACCTTCATCCTCCTCGTAGTAGACTGGCTCTGATGGTGTATGTCAACGGGGTGAGTACAGATGTACTCAGCAAGCCACCGAATGCAAATATAATGCAAGGTAATAACAAGGGAGATAGTGGCTAGTTTTGCGGAAGCAGCATAATTGTAAAGCTTTAAATGTGAGCAATTTATTAGTACGGAAAAGTAAACATGTGTGTGTGCATCATCATCTTCTAACTCGAGGGGTACAGTCAGCCCCACCTCGCTCAACAGTCCTTACGTGCCATGAATAATTCGAACATTCAAACAATTGTAAACTAACTGCGAGTAGTCACACAACCCGCCCTTGACCGTGGGCTCGGCTTTTCGAAAAGATTGAATTACTCTGATCAGAGATGTACCACTGTACCCACAAGGCACGCACTCATCACCTACACCGAAGTGTAACGAGATTACCCATCACACGGGAACTCGTGCCAAAACCTTCCATATAGTCCACCCCGACCCAATAGCACCCTCTTATGGGTTTCATATGGTGTCCCGACGCATCGGAGCCCCACCATACCCCCCCTTGAGCCTCGTCGGTACAAGTCGCCCGCAGGCTAGCCCCTTGCCCCCTCCTCTATAGTGCATCGAGCCGGAGTATTCCATA
This sequence comes from Zizania palustris, assembly GCA_019279435.1. Classification (NCBI taxonomy): domain Eukaryota; kingdom Viridiplantae; phylum Streptophyta; class Magnoliopsida; order Poales; family Poaceae; genus Zizania; species Zizania palustris. The sequence goes on from JAAALK010000079.1 coordinate 45,408,197, forward strand.
CTTCCAGTTAGGACTTACCCATTAGACTTGTGGTTGGTACGGAAGTGCTTTGCAACAGATCTCGCAGACCGGTCCTTATAGTGCCCCGGGTGCGACAAACCAGTGCCCGAGCTTGCACCCGAAACCCACCATACTTATAACTTAGCCAACTCCAACAGAGTCCAGAGACGAGAATAACGGGGAAATTCATATACAGAATCTAGCTATCTACGACTCATTCTTTGTATCCTATAGCAGTTGTGCCGGTACATTGGGCACTAGCTAATATTTTTATAGTAGAGTGACAAGGAGTTAAGGCTCAATAAGCATGGCTTGGGTTTGCACACCAGGTCGGGGATCTAATAAATATAAGTGTAAGGCTTGATTATTGGACTAATGCATTATTAACCTATGGGTTATAGCGATAACTTATTAAAACATGGGCTCAATTATGATCAACTGTTTCCACAGAGATGGTCGATGACTTGCCTTGATCAGCAAATGGTGATGGAGGAACCTCGGGGTAGAACTCCTGCTCCTCGATGAACTCGTAGTCTTCTTGATACGGAAAAATAAACAGTACATTCAATAAACAGACAAAAATTCACCAAATGCTATACATACACATTTGTGGATGTTTTTATGTGAAGTAATATTTCAATATTCTAAAGTTTGGTATAAAACAGTAAAACTTAACTTTTTAGGATTTTTCATAATTTATTTTGCTGAATTAATAATTTATCCCTAAGGGGTTTTTATTCTTTTATTTGCTAAAAATATTTTGGGTAACAGTAACATACTGTTTTTATGGCATTAATGTGTAGAGAATATTATTCTGGATTTAACAAAATTTGAATGGTGAAATTTGGAGTCAAAATGAGCAAGTTATAAATTTTCAAAGTTTAAACAATTTTCTGGAATTTTATTTAAACTGGAAAATGGCCTCTGGTCCACGGTGAGCCAGGCCCACGGTGGACCGCGCCACTGTGCGCGTGGACCGGCCGATCCAGAGCCGTCGGATCTGGATCTGGCGGTCAGATGCGAGGCGGGATCCTTTAAGTGAAGATGGACGGTCCAGATTAAAACGGAGCGAAGGGGTACGCGTGGACGCACCAGATCGCTCCAGCGCTTTAAGTTGCGATCGACGGCCGAGAGCGCACGATACCGCTTTGACCAGATCCGAGGGCCCAGATTAAATCCCGGAGGGATTTAATCCTAGCCCTCCGATCGCGATCGGGCGGTCGTGGCTCAATCCGGCACGGCACGCCGTAAGGGGGCACGTACCCCCTTCGTCTCCGGCGACGGCGGGCTCGGGTGCGGCCACGGCGGCGACGGCGAGGGCCTAGGGACCTAGCTAGGGCCAAAAATGGAACGAGGAGGTCGAGACGGTCTCGGCCATACCTTCGGTGGCGACGACGGGCGACGGACGGCGACGGCGGCGAGGGTAGACGGCGAAGGTGGTTCGGGAGCTCGACGGCGACGATGATCCGGTGGGTTCCAAGGCCAATGGAGTGGTGGCCGGGGACGAGGGGTCGTCGACGGTCACGACGGTGGCAGTGGCTAGGGCAGGGGAGGCCGGAGGCGGCAGCGATCGCTCACCGGAGGTGGAGCAGAGGGGAAACCCGAAAACGAAGAGGGAGCGCTCTGGTTCACTCGAGCTCGGGCTTTGGTGGTGTGGGCTGAACGCGGCGAGGGGAGGGGCTTTTATAGGGTCACCGGCGGCGGACAAATGGAAGGAAACCGAAGGTTTCCTTCCTTCTCCGGCGAGGGTTCCATTCCCTTGGCCCGGCTTCCATACTCATCAAAACGCGTGGCCTAAGGGCGGAAAGGGATCGGGGGCTCCGGGGAAATGTGTCCGAGGTAGATCCAACCGGATCGGGGCGGCCGGCGGCGAGGGAAGGAAAGGGGGTCGCCAGAAGGAAAGGGGAGCGATCCCCTTCCATCGGGGACGAAGGTCCTGACAGGTGGGCTCCACCTGTCAGTGGGCGAACGGGAAAGGAAAGGGGCCGACAGGTGGGGCCGAGCGGTCAGTGGGCGAAGGTGAGCGCGTGGAGGCTGACATGTGGGGCCAGGCGGGGCGCGGGCAGGAGGAGAGAGGGAACGCGAGCGCCGACAGGTTGGTCCCACCTGTCAGTGGCTCAAGGCTTGGGCTTGGCTGGGCTCGGTCACTTTGAAGGTTGCGGTCCATTAAGCATTTTAATTCTTTTCTGATTTAAAATAATTCTAGTAATTCATTTATTTGATTAAGGGTTGAATCACTGTTGATAAAAATTTGTAAAAATTCCTAAAATTATATTTTGGTCTCTAGTTCATCTCATAAAATTTTCAAGTCCAGATTTTGAGTATTTCTCCCTGGTTGGCTTTATTTGGGCTCTTTTGTGATTTTCCTTTAATAAATAAATCCAGAAATGATTTAAATAATATTTTTCTTTTATTTTAATCCTTTTTAATTTCTGGGGTGTTACAAATGCTACTTGGGCCGAAGTATCTATGGGAATGACTTCTTTCTCATCGTCGTCCCACTGTATCAGGCACTGGTGTAAAGTAGAAGGAATGCAACAGTTCGTGTGAATCCAGTCACGCCCAAGTAGTACGCTTTAGTTACCTTGTACGTCGACGACGAAAATTGCTGTTGGCAATGTTTTGTTGCCCACCGTCAACTCCATGGAGAGTACGCCTTTGGCCTCGGAGCTCTCGCCGTTGAAGCCGTTGAGCATCAAGTTGGTCTTCTTCAGGTCATCCTCATCCCTGCCAAGTTTCTTCAACAACGAGTAAGGCATTAAGTTAACAGTGGCACCACCGTCGACGAGCATTCGGGAAATCGGCTTTCCATCGATGTGACCTCGGACGTAGAGAGGCTTTAGATGGCGAGCCGAGTCCTTGGGCTTCTCGAAGATGGCGTTGCGTGGACCGAGGTTCAATTGAGCGACCTCGGCCTCGTTCTGTGATAGGGCGAACTCGACGGGCAGCGTGATGATGTTGATATCCATCACCTGGGGTGCGAGCCCTTTAGATATGGGCGAGTAATCATCGTCGAGCATGTCGTCTTCGTCGTCGCTCGGACTAGGAGTCAGGTTGGATATCTCAACCAGCTTCTCCCTCCATACTTGTTTTGTAGTTGGTCGAGGGCGGATTTCTTCGAAGATAGCATTGCACTCGGCCTTAGCTTCCCTCTCGCGCATCTCCTGTGCCCGTAGTCTTTGTAGGCGTCTCTTCTATGATTTGGACATGCCTGGAGGTGCCCAAGATGGCTGTGGCTTGGTGCCGGGTGCTACTATTCGGCTTCAATTAATTCTGGCCGAAGTGGCACTGTGCCCTTTGGCCTTGTGCACCCTGTGTTCGGAGGGGTCTTCGCCGCGAACCCCGATGGATGGACAGGCCTTATTTGGCCGATCGAACCGGGCTTCGGCGCAGAGCACGGCCGAAGCATGGGACTTACCTCCGCCAGACTTCGGTGACAAAGTCTTAGGGATTGGGACTTCCTGAGACCCAACTCTAATGGTGATGGCTTCAGACTCCCTGACTTCGGCCTCCGCGTGTCCGCGCCCTTCGGCTTCGCTCTGCATGGTCCAATTCGGAGGCACCATGGACAGTCTGTGGACGATGCCCCCCTCCGCTGCGTCTGTTTGTCCCTGCCATCCATAACAATCTGAAGGAAAACAAGGCATAGTGTTAGGTTGCGGAGGGTACCCTGACCCGGATACATACGGGGCCCACGGGGTTCCCGCCTAGTCATATGGCGGAGGCATCGGCGACTCTAGTGGCCTCGCCCACTGTGAACCGAACCCGTTACCCGGAAGGGGGTTCGGTAGAGTTGATGGCGTCTCGGACCACACCAGCGAAGGGTCCTGCCAGGCTGGAGGTACGTTCGGCCAGTTCGGGCCGAAGCCTCCTATCGGAGAAGTCCAAAACGGTGCGGGATTCGGCCATTGGGGGCCGAAGTTACTGTACTGAGGGTTCGGCCATTGTGGATCAAAGCCACCGTGAAGAGTATCAGGCCACCGTGGCCCGAAGCCTAAGCTACCCTCTGAGAGTCCCGGACCCTTAAGCTGCTTTAGCTTCTTAGTGTGTGGACCTGCTTCCTTGGCTTTTCTTTGATGCTTGTTCAACAACATCTTGTACGTTACCTTTGGCCTCTTGCGAGCTTTAGCCGAAGGGGCATTAATATTCTATTTCCACACTCCTTCCTCGGGGTTCTTTGGTATGAGCGTGCGAGTGCGCGGTTCTCCAACAATTACATCTTTCCCCTTAGCCGACCTGGCCTGTTCTGGCTGAATCAACACCTTCTTCTCACCGAGGTCGACGGCGTTGACGGGAAAAGGATCTTTATCTAGCTTCATCTTCGGATTATGGTCTATCTTCAATCGTCCTTCTTCTATGGCCGATTGGATCTGCCGCCGGAAAACATTGTAGTCGTTAGTATTATGTGAATGTGAATCATGCCACTTACAGTACGGATGCTTCTTTAACTCATCGGCAGGTGGAATGACTTGACCCTTAGGTAACCTGAGAAGCTGACTTCTCAAGAGAAAATCAAATATTTTATCACACTTAGTTATATCAAATGAGTACTTGACCTCACTAGGTCGATTCTTGGTGGGAGATGGTCGTAACTCGGAGCAGGTGTCAGGTTTATTTTTAGCGTTCCAAACCCATTCGGCTGCGTACATATCGGCCGAATCCTCCTCCTCTAACTCTTCCTCGTCAGAGCGTTCCATGATGTGGATCTCAGCCCTAGGCTTGCTAAACGTCTTAATAAACTTTTTATCTTTGGTTCGGCCTTCTTGGACCAGAGCCTGCTGCAAAACTTGGCTAACTTCTAAAAAGTTTTGGTTATCTAACCTCTCTTTAATTTCGGAACGCAACCCATTAAAAGCTAGTTCCACCAAGTCCCTTTCCGAAATATTAAGGCTAAAACATCGGTTTATAGTATCCCTAAAACGCTTAATGTACTCAGAGGCGTTCTCGTTAGATTTCTGCTTGACCGATGTCAAATGTGAAAGCCTAAGTTCTGTCTCACCCGTGTAGAAGTAATCATGGAATTTCTGCTCCAAATCGTCCCATGTCTGAACGGAGTTCGGCGGGAGTGCCGAAAACCAAGTGAAAGCGGTGCCAGATAGCGAGAGAGAAAATAGCCTAACTTTTAGGGCATCTATCCCGCCGACTTCTCCACATTGTGCCAAAAATTGACTAATGTGCTCTAGCGTAGTTTTGCTACCCTCGCCATCGAACTTAGTGAATTCAGGGATTCTATAGCCGCGGGGGTAGGGTACTGTATCAAGATGGTCGGGGTATGGCTTACGGTAAACCCTAACCCGTACCTTGGGCACGAAGCCGGTACACTCTTGTTGGACCGGAAACGGCGACCAGAGGGGAGGTGAATGGGAGCTTTTAAAATTTCGGGCTAAAAACTAGCCTTCGGTTTTAGTTCTGTCTTCTGAGGAACAGGCTTCGAACACTACCTTCGAAGGTCTGGTTCAGAGGTGCTTCGACAGCTCCGAACACAGGCTTCGCAGGAGCTAAAGTTTGAAGCCAAGAAGACTTTGCTCCACTTACAACCCTCGAAAATCTACTCTGCTAAGTCAGTGCAGCCTCCGCACACAGGGTGCTTCGAGCAGGCTTCGCACTTCACCCTTCGCAAAAGTGGACAGCCCTCTGAGGACTTCGACCAAGTACTTGGCAGCAGCAACTGGTGCTGGGCTTCGTACACGAAGGTCTAAACGCACACAAACGGACTTCGCTAAGGGCTTCGACACAAGAAGCAAAACGGGCTTCGATCAGGGCTTCGCTAGTAAGCTGTGAGGACTAGCCTCAAGTTACACAGAGCGAACGCGCACTGAAAAACACACTTCGCACAAAACACCCTTCACCTAGACAGGCTTCGGTGCACTATAACTAGCGAGGTATGTAACACGAGCTCAAGCAAAAAGCACAAAGAAGCAAGGCTTCGTCGCTTGAACAAGGAACACTTGGAAAAAGAACTCTGGATGAATACAGCGAGGTGTGTGGCTACAGGAGCTCAATAGTAAATGCTCAAAGTGTTAAATGTTAACTACCGAGCCCCCATATTTATAGCCCACAGTTCACCCAAAGGAATTGACTACTTTACCCCTAGGGTTTACACCAGTTTTGTCTCTACAGAACAGAGGGGTACAAAAGGTAGTCTAACTTTATTCTGGAGGCTTCTCTGTCAGCTTTGCAGAGGGGACAACATCAGCTTTTTGCAGAGCAGACAGTGTCAGCCTTTGCAGTCTTTGACCTTCTGGAGCCTCCCTTCGCACGCGAGGGGTGCGGTAGCTTCGGCGAGAAGCCTTGAAGCCAGATGGCCTTCGCTTCACCGAAGATAGCCTCCGATACAGTGACGGTTTTGAGCCGAAGCCGTCAAAGCCCTTGGGCCTTCGCACCAACACCTCCGGAGTGGACCACCACGGCTTCGCAGCTTCACCCAGCTCGAACTCCGTCAGTCCGTGTACCGAAGCCATGCAGGCCGAAGTACCTCAAGTCAACCTTGCTCCGGAGCTAGCCTCGCTCCGAAGCCTTCCTCACTCCGAAGCCCCACCTTTGGAGTACCACCCTTCGAAGTCCCTCCTTCGTCCAAGGCCTCCGCATGAAGCATTCCATGAGCACTTCGTCGCAGTGCCTCTCCCCGAGCAAACTCCTCGACGAGCCTCACCCGGACCATGCCTTCGATTCACCTCGACTTCTGAGACCTTCGTCGGGCATCTTCGAATGTCTCCCTCCGGAGCACACTTCGAATTCCTTGCCTCCGCAGAGGACTTGATGCGTCCAACTCCGAAGTCACTCCATTCGGAGTACCTTCGAAGTGCCTCACCTCCGAGGACTTGTCTCGGAGTACCTTCAGTCGGAGCCACGCTCCGCACTCTCTGCCTTCACCTGGCGCACCTCGACCCGAGGACCGACCCGGACCCCTTCACAGCCACCGTGACGGAGCTCCCCGCTCCCCTGGCATCAAGCCTCCCGCTTGACCCAGGTTCACCCGCTACGAACCTTGTCCGTCGCCTCCGAAGTCCCTGCGCACCACAGATAAGCAGACAAGTGTATCTAGTACTCCGGAGACCTCTCCGGGTTAGCAACCTCCGGTACACGCTCCGGTGTACCGCCCAAAGTACCGAAGCCTTCGGTACGAACCTAGTCATCGTGTACTGTCGGACCCCTCCGACATGCACACTCCGCTGCAACAGCTGCAGCAACCAAACCACCGAACATACTTCGGTGAAACCACCTCCGAACACCCTTCGGAGGTACAACCTCCGAAACCCCTCCGGAGGTACCCTCCTCCGAACACCTTCGGAGGTCCAACCTCCGAACACCCTTCGGAGGTACCCTTCGAACCAGAGGGTAAAAAGCCTGTCAATCACTCATCACAAACACTGAAACCAACCCTTGGTTTCTCAATGTCCCCCTTGATGAGTGCATTGACAACCAACTTTAAATCCAAGAAAATTTAAAAACTTTCAGCACACAAGTGACCATAAAAACTCAGAAAAGAGCCAAATCATGTCACTTGACAGAAGAATTTTCCTCCCCCTTTTCAAAAGAGTAAAAAGCCCTTTCGGCAAATCTCCCCTTTCTCAAGATAAAAACTCCCCCTGAGTTAAATTTTCCCCCTTTTTGGCAACAAAGAACCTTCTCCCCCTTTATGTCAAATTTTCTCCCCCTTTGGAAATTATACTCCCTTGCGGCAGAGAACGTAGCAAATCTCTCCCCCTTTAGGAATTTCTCCCCCTTTGGCAATGCAAGCATCAAGGAGCAAGTAAAAGATGCAAAGCTTCGAAAGGAGCAGAATTGCAAAGACATATAAAGCAAAAATATGCCAATAATAACACCAATGATCATGGGCTCAGCTCAAATTAACATTCTCTAAAAAAACATGATGACATGTGATTTGATCATTTTTGAAATAAAATCATCACCACTTAGTCAAGGGAACTAGACAAGTAAGAGCAGGGACTGCGCAAAGCTAGTCAAATTCTACTCTAGACAGACAAGTCCAGTTCAAATGGAGCATGAAAAGCAAACTTGATAATCAATGAATTGTTTGTTGTTCTTTTCTTAGTGCCAGGGGTTATTTGATTGTCCACCTTATACTTTCCAATCAGGCCAAGCCTAGGCATGAAAACCATAAGAAGCTTAAGGCAATGATTTTGGCATACACTACACTATTCCAGTTCAGACCAATGTGCAATGGTAAGCAGTCTAGAATAGGGTAGTGCGACAAACAAACCCACCTGGATCTTTTAACTTGAAGCATGCAAATCATGGAATTTTTTATTTTAACTAAGTGAACCAAATGTTTGGCACTTTATGAAGAACCATGAAAATGTAGAACAATTTTTCAAGTTGCAATTTTTAGCATCCAATGAACAGTGTCTTGCTATCAAGCAGATAAAAGATAGCTAAAGCAGTCCTGCCTAAACATGCTAGATTCAAGACTAAGCAGTGAGCACGATGAGATGTTGAAAAGAAAACATCATGCACATGAATGCTTCAGAGTAATTAAAAAGAGCTGAGCTGACACGATTTCATGAATTATATATAGGCATACAAGTGCAAAAGATGTAAATGCAATTTCAGCCCATAAGTAGCAAATGCACATCAATCTAAAACTGCTCCCCCTCACAAAATGCCGTAAGGGTGACAAATACCAAGTTCCCCATGCAAGTAAGCAAATCGAGAAGCATCGAGGGGTTTTGTAAAAATATCGGCAAGCTGATGTTGGGTATCAACATATTGAAGTTCAATATCACCCTTCTCATTGTGATCTCTGAGAAAATGATACCGCACATCAATGTGTTTGGTTCTGGAGTGCTGAACCGGGTTGTTTGCAATACAAATAGCACTAGTGTTATCACAGAAAAGTGGAACACTCTTATAATCTAACCCGAAATCCCGCAAAGTGGAAACCATCCACAGAATCTGAGAGCAACAGCTAGCTGCAGCAACATATTCGGCCTCAGCCGTCGATTGTGCAACACTAGACTGTTTGCGGGAAGACCAGCAAACCAGAGAAGTACCCAGAAAATGACAAGTACCAGAGGTACTCTTCCTATCAATTCTACACCCAGCAAAGTCCGCATCGGAATAACCTCGAAGACATAAAGATGAAGATGCTGAATACCATATGCCAAATTCAAGGGTGTGTTTGAGATACCTTAAGATGCGCTTTACCGCTTGGCAGTGCGAAGCTCGTGGTGAAGCCTGAAAACGAGCGCACAGACACACAGCAAAGTGTATATCCGGCATCGTAGCAGTCAAGTAGAGGAGGGATCCAATCATGCTTCGGAACTCCTTCTGATCTACGGCTTCTCCATCTTCGTCAGGATCCAATGCTACAGATGTACCATTGGAGTGGTGAGGGGCTTCGCATCGGACATGTTGAACTTCTTGAGCAGGTCCTTGGTGTACTTTGTCTGGTGGACAAAAGTACCTTGTTTGCTTTTCTTGATTTGCAAACCAAGGAAAAATGTAAGCTCGCCCATCATGGACATTTCAAATTCCCTGCTCATGGTATCTGCAAACTCGGCAACCAAAGCATGAGAAGAGCCACCAAAGATGATATCATCCACATAAATCTGAACCAGGAGGAAATCTTTGCCATGCTTGAGAGTAAACAGTGTTTTATCAACAGAGCCCATCAAATACCCTCGCTCAAGCAGAAAAGACTTAAGTCTATCATACCAAGCCCGAGGGGCCTGCTTGAGTCCATAAAGAGCCTTATGAAGTTTAAGGACTTTATGTGGGTACTTGGGGTTTTCAAAACCAGGGGGTTGTTTTACATAAACATCTTCACCTATGAAGCCATTAAGAAAAGCACTTTTGACATCCATCTGATAGAGTTTGAATCCCCGGGATGTCGCAAAGGCAAGCAAAATCCTAATGGCCTCAAGGCGAGCAACAGGTGCAAAAGTTTCAGTAAAATCAATCCCTTCTAGTTGTGAAAAGCCATGAGCTACAAGTCTAGCCTTGTTTCTAACTATAGTCCCATCCTCCCCTTGTTTGTTTTTGAAAATCCATTTTGTTCCATTGAAATGAACATTTGGTGGAGGATCAACTAATGACCAGATTTGGTTTCTCTCAAAATTTTCAAGCTCTTCATGCATGGCATTGATCCAACTAGAATCAGAAAGTGCATGACTAATATCTAAGGGCTCGAAAGAAGCAACAAAAGCGGAATCAATGAAATGAGCATGAGAACGTGTTACCCTTTGATCAAGCTCACCAATGATCTGCTCGGGAGGGTGCATCCTTTGAACATGATGTGGAGCCTCGCGGCGGGATGCAGTCTCCCCCTCAACTTGTGCGTTGGAGTGGTCCAAGATGACCGATGTTGAGGTAGTCGCTTCGGGACCTCGTGCCGAAGTAGTTGAAGCGGGGTCAGCTTCGGTGGTTGATGTCGAGGGTAGTAAGGGTTCATCCTCGAATTCTCCGGGATCTTCCTCTTCGAAGATGGTCTGTTCCATGTCGTGTTCATTTGCCTGTTCAAATGCAGAACTAACAGAGGGGGTTGATTCATCAAAAGTCACATCACATGACTCGATGACAGTGTTAGTCTCTAAATTATAAACACGAAAAGAATGACCATGTGTCGTGTAACCCAAAAAGATCCCGTCAGAAGATCGCGACTCAAATTTATCCAAGTTACCACGCTTTAGGATAAAGCAGCGACAGCCAAAAACTCGAAGATGAGTAACCTTGGGCTGTCTCCCAAAACGCAGCTCATAAGATGTCAAATTTAAAATTGAGTGCAAGAATATACGGTTTGAGATGTAACATGCAGTGTTCATGGCCTCAGCCCAGAATTTTCTAGGAGTCCTATGCTCATCAAGCATCGTCCTAGCCATCTCAACCAAAGTGCGGTTCTTCCTCTCAACAACACCATTCTGTTGAGGAACCCGCGGAGCAGAGAATTGATGTTCTATGCCATGCTCCATGCAAAAGTCAACAAAGAGACTGTTTTTGAACTCGGTGCCATTATCACTTCGAATGAATTTCAATGCACCTGGGAGTTCAGTGAAAAGTCTCAAAGCCAAGCTCCGAAAGTGTGAAAACACTTCATCCTTGCTGGCAAGAAAGAAGACCCAAGAGTAGCGAGAAAAATCGTCGACAATAACTAATACATACCACTTGCCGCCTAAAGAACTAACCCGAGAAGGACCTACAGTGTCCATATGGAGAAGTTCTCCGGGTTGTTCAGTCATCACTGTGGTGACTGGCGAATGCGAAGCAGCAATCATTTTTCCATGTCGACACGGAGCGCAAACTAAATTCTTCTCAAACTTGAGCTTGGGCAATCCTCGGATCAGACCTAGGGCGCTCAGACGAGCGAGCAACTCAAAGCTCATATGCCCTAGTATCCTATGCCACTTCCAAAGCTCAGAAGTCGAATGTGCAACAAGACAATGAGAAGATCTAGACGACTCAGAAAAATCAGCTCCAAAAACTCTCCCAACTCTAAAGATCTTACACACCACAACGCCATCAGAATTGAGCACTTGCGAAGTATCGCGGTGGAATCGCACTTCGAAGCCCTCATCAAGCAACTGAGATACAGACAGCAAATTGTATCCCAGGTTTTCAACCAAAGCAACATCTTTGAGAGTCAAATTCGAGTTAATTCTTACCACACCTTTACCTTTCACTCTACTCCTTCGATTGTTTCTGAAAGTGATATGTTCCCTTTGCTTGGTTGTGGTGAGGCTGGAGAACCAAGCTGCATCTCCGGTCATGTGGCGCGAACAACCAGAGTCCATGATCCACGTGCCCTCCAAGCCTCGATCTGTCGCCTACACATGATAATAATATCTCGATCGCTCAGTGCTGGGGTGAGTGAAATAATGACGAGGCATCCAGCACTGAGTGACACGAGTAGTAGGCGCAGTAAAAGTAGACGGTCTACGCACAAGAAAATCAAAATGATGCAAAGTGCGAGGTCTACCCACATGCTGTGATCGAACAACATGTCGAGGTCTCCTACTCTGACGAGGTACAAAGCTACTCGCCCAGGGTCTACCACCATATGTAACATGGTGAACACCTCGAGGAGCAAAACCTCTCCGAGAAGCACGAGGAGCCTCAAAAGCAGGACGATAGTACAACTCAGACTCATGCATACCTAAAGATGGGTAATGCATGTCCTGGTAACTCATCGCCTGAGAGCGTCGCTCATCCTTGATGCGACGAAAACAGAAACCAACCAAATGACCCGCCCGCTGACAGTAGGAACAGTGAAAAACTCTCCTGGGGGCACTCTCATGGGTCACAGGAGCAACTCTCACAGGCTCCTTGGGCTTCTTTTGAGTGGTTTTCTTGGGAGGATTTTTCTTGGCAGGAGGAGTGGTTTTCTTTGGTGGTTGGGTAGGCTTTTTGGCTGATGGGGTGTCTAACAGAGCTCTCTCTTTCTCTAGGGTAGTGGGAGAGGTAAAAACAGTTTTGGTCTTACTGTCTAAAGGTATCCTCTCAAAACCCAAACCTAGAGCTACCCCTGCTCTGTCAGCACACAACTTGGTCTTGGCCAAGAGCAAATCCATCCTACCCTTTCCCTCAGTGCATTTATTAACCACAGAAAAAGGTACTCATTTTCAGACATGAGGTTTTCAGCTCGCTCTCTAGCAGTGCCTAGCTGGTCCTTAAGGGTAATGCAAGTGTCACACACAGGTTGCACATCCTTAGAACTACCGGCCCTCTTCAATATAGCCTCTAAATCATGAACATGTTTATCACGTAAATTAATCCTCTCGCGCAATAAAGAACAGTTCATGCAATCAATAACATCATGAGGTCTAGAATCCACATCCAAAAGCTGCTTCTGTGCAGTCTCAAGCTCAGAAAGAGTTTGAGCATGTACATAACGCAACTGAGCAAGCTCACCCATGACAGTGGTACAAGAATCACATTCAACATCATTAACTTTAGACTTAAGCATGGCATATTCAGTAGAAACAGATTCTAGCCTAAGTCTAAGGTCTTTTCTTTCTCTAGCGGCTTGCACAAGCAATCTATCCTGACCAAGAACTACTTCATTCAGCTCATCTAATTTAATTAATAGCTGGTCAGATGATAGAGGTACCTCAGATGAGTCTAGCTCATCGCCGCTGTGATCGCTGTCGGCCATGAAGCAAAGGCCGGTGAAGTCTCGTCCCTTCTTGTCCTTCTTGTCCTCCTTCCTTGGGGACTCCTCCTCCTCAGAGCTCGACTCCTCAGTTGAGGAAGTGTCGATGTCGCTGAGAGCAGCAACAAATGCTCTGGAAGCGGCCCTGGCTACTTTCTTAGCCACCTTGCCGCGCTTGCCCTTCACAGAGGGTTTCCTCTCCTTCTTGTGGTATTTAGGGCGCTCACTCTCATCTCTCTTTTTGAGCTTAGGACAATTGGCCTTGATGTGAGAAGTGTCGCCACACTCAAAACAACCACTAAAACCACTTCTCCTCTGATCCCGTCTCTCATGATGAAAACGGGTGAACCTCCGGGCAATGAGAGCTAGCTCATCATCATCTAGAGTGTCCACCTGCTCCTTTGTGACGGAGACCAGGGAGGACAAAGCAAAACCATCTGCAAAAACACAAGTGCCAGATGTGCTTGGTTCTGCAGTGGTGCCACGGCTAGTGCTAGAAACCAATGCCAAAGGCTGTGGCAAAGAGCTTCTGTGCACTGCAAGAGATGCCTTGGCAATCTCTGTGGACTTCAGCTTGCTGAAGAGTTCATCACAGGTCAATGTGTCATAACCTGCCGACTCCTCAATGCTGGATATCTTCACTTCCCATATGCTACGGTCAAGAGCATAGAGAAGCTTGATAGCCCTATCATGATCATTGTAAGCAAGCGTCCCGTTGGATCGCAAGTTACTCACTATCGCATCAAAGCGAGAAAACATGGCATTTATAGATTCACCAGGTGCCTGCACAAACAGCTGATACTGTTGGTTGTATGTGCTTTGGCGCCTGGCCTTAATCTGTGTAGAGCCCTCATGAAAAATAGTGAGTGTTGTCCAGATTTCCCTAGCAGTCCTAAGGTGCTGCACCCTATCAAACTCACTCCGGCTCAAACCAATGAACAATATATTCCTAGCCTTGGAGTTGGCATTATACTGATCTTTTTCTGTTTGAGTAGTGCGAGTATCAGGGATGGAGTATTGTGAGTCCACAATCTCCCAAATTGCATTTCCTTGGCTTAACAAGTAATCCTCCATGCGCACCTTCCAGTATGCAAAATCAGTCCCATCGAACAGAGGAATTTTACTGCCTCTATCCATGTCGCCAACAGATCACAAAACCGGTTAAGGTCAACTGGTGATCTTAACCCGCTCTGATACCAATTGTTGGACCGGAAACGGCGACCAGAGAGGGGGTGAATGGGAGCTTTTAAAATTTCGGGCTAAAAACTAGCCTTCGGTTTTAGTTCTGTCTTCTGCGGAACAGGCTTCGAACACTACCTTCGAAGGTCTGGTTCGGAGGTGCTTCGACAGCTCTGAACACAGGCTTCGCAGGAGCTAAAGTTCGAAGCCAAGAAGACTTCGCTCCACTTACAACCCTCGAAAATCTACTCTGCTAAGTCAGTGCAGCCTCCGCACACAGGGTGCTTCGAGCAGGCTTCGCACTTCACCCTTCGCAAAAGTGGACAGCCCTCTGAGGACTTCGACCAAGTACTTGGCAGCAGCAACTGGTGCTGGGCTTCGTACACGAAGGTCTAAACGCACACAAATGGACTTCGCTAAGGGCTTCGACACAAGAAGCAAAACGGGCTTCGATCAGGGCTTCGCTAGTAAGCTGTGAGGACTAGCCTCAAGTTACACAGAGCGAACGCGCACTGAAAAACACACTTCGCACAAAACACCCTTCACCTAGACAGGCTTCGGTGCACTATAACTAGCGAGGTATGTAACACGAGCTCAAGCAAAAAGCACAAAGAAGCAGGGCTTCGCCGCTTGAACAAGGAACACTTGGAAAAAGAACTCTGGATGAATACAGCGAGGTGTGTGGCTAAAGGAGCTCAATAGTAAATGCTCAAAGTGTTAAATGTTAACTACCGAGCCCCCATATTTATAGCCCACAGTTCACCCAAAGGAATTGACTACTTTACCCCTAGGGTTTACACCAGTTTTGTCTCTATAGAACAGAGGGGTACAAAAGGTAGTCTAACTTTATTCTGGAGGCTTCTCTGTCAGCTTTGCAGAGGGGACAGTGTCAGCTTTTTGCAGAGCAGACAGTGTCAGCCTTTGCAGTCTTTGACCTTCTGGAGCCTCCCTTCGCACGCGAGGGGTGCGGTAGATTCGGCGAGAAGCCTTGAAGCCAGATGGCCTTCGCTTCACCGAAGATAGCCTCCGATACAGTGACGGTTTTGAGCCGAAGCCGTCAAAGCCCTTGGGCCTTCGCACCAACACCTCCGGAGTGGACCACCACGTCTTCGCAGCTTCACCCAGCTCGAACTTCGTCAGTCCGTGTACCGAAGCCATGCAGGCCGAAGTACCTCAAGTCAACCTTGCTCCGGAGCTAGCCTCGCTCTAAAGCCTTCCTCACTCCGAAGCCCCACCTTCGGAGTACCACCCTTCGAAGTCCCTCCTTCGTCCAAGGCCTCCGCATGAAGCATTCCATGAGCACTTTGTCGCAGTGCCTCTCCCCGAGCACACTCCTCGACGAGCCTCACCCGGACCATGCCTTCGATGCACCTCGACTTCTGAGACCTTCGTCGGGCATCTTCGAATGTCTCCCTCCGGAGCACACTTCGAATTCCTTACCTCCGCAGAGGACTTGATCCGTCCAACTCCGAAGTCACTCCATTCGGAGTACCTTCGAAGTGCCTCACCTCCGAGGACTTGTCTCGGAGTACCTTCAGTCGGAGCCACGCTCCGCACTCTCTGCCTTCACCTGGCGCACCTCGACCCGATGACCGACCCGGACCCCTTCGCAGCCACCGTGACGGAGCTCCCCGCTCCCCTGGCATCAAGCCTCCCGCTTGACCCAGGTTCACCCGCTACGTACCTTGTCTGTCGCCTCCGAAGTCCCTGCGCACCACAGACAAGCAGACAAGTGTATCTAGTACTCCGGAGACCTCTCCGGGTTAGCAACCTCCGGTACACGCTCCGGTGTACCGCCCAAAGTACCAAAGCCTTCGGTACGAACCTATTCATCGTGTACTGTCGGACCCCTCCGACACGCACACTCCACTGCAACAGCTGCAGCAACCAAACCACCGAACATACTTTGGTGAAACCACCTCCGAACACCCTTCGGAGGTACAACCTCTGAAACCCCTCTGGAGGTACCCTCCTCCGAACACCTTCGGAGGTCCAACCTCCGAACACCCTTCGGAGGTACCCTTCGAACCATAGGGTAAAAAGCCTGTCAATCACTCATCACAAACACTGAAACCAACCCTTGGTTTCTCAACTCTCTAAATAGTGCGCGGACCTGCTCCTCTATGTCATCTTGGCATGTTGCTTGTGCGCGTCTCTCATGCGGGGGCGCGGCACGCGGGGGGATGTCGGCGTGTCATCCATGGGCCTCTTCCCTGCGTGCTATCTATATGACGTGCTCGTGTCTGGGTGCCTGCGCATGTGGTGCGGGTAGCGCGGGTACCAGCACAGGTGGTGGTGCATGGTACGCAGTGTTAGTTTGACCGTAGGTGTAGTGATTAGTCTCGGCCATAAGTGTTGAGGCCGGAGACATGATTGTGCCAGTGTTGTCGTTAGTTCTACGTACACGTGGTTTGCCAGAGGTGCACTAGCAATAGGGACCGGGGGTATGGCCTTAGTAAAGCCGAACCTCCTAAGGGTCGCCTCTACTTGGGAGCTGGCTGTCGACTCTAAACGGTTGGCTAGCGAAGCGCTAACGGCTTGATCTACAGATGCGGCTATTTTTTGCTCAATCTCTAAAAAAGATAAACGAGGCGATACAGGTGTTACCTGGACCTGAGTGAGGTCGGGGGTGATGATGTCACGCTTGATGAAGCCCACGCATGTCTTAACGTAGCCCCCAAGCATCATGTCTTGTAGTGCCTTTAACTTTGCCTCGATCTCCGCTCGGTCTTCTGCGGGAATATCTTCAAGTGTAGGATTCAAGATGTTGCGGTTGTCGATATATGCGCCTCCTATTGTGTCCATCGGCGGTGTAGACGTAGTAGCCGACGTAGATGTACCGGTGGCCGATGTAGATGTACTTGTCATGTTGGCGTAGCCTTCCCCAACAGAGTCGCCAAAAAGTGTGTTGACATGAGAATGTGCCCCCACACTTGGGTCAGTTCGATGATCCAAAAGTACGCGGATACTTAGGGACAAGCCTAAGCGTGACGCAACACCGACGTCACGTTCCGACTACCCTTAGTCGTGATAAGGGGGTGGAGTCGCCAGGCAATCAGATCACACAAAATAATCCAATTAGCCAAAAGAAATATATTAAATAGAATAGAATCAGCAAATCGGTCGGAGCATGTCTGCTTCAAAGTCTAGTGCGAAGGGGTCACCGAAGTGTACCTTCACCGTCTGGTGCGAAGTATCCCGCCGAAGGGTGCTTCGGCGTTCGGACTGATCCGGCCGAAGATGGACTCTGAACGGATCTGTACATGACGATCACCTCCGAACAGCGGGGTTCGACGTGAGGTCTCTGATACGGCAAATTACAGAATAATGATGCGAGGGCCACGCGCGGGCGTAACTTCGTCCAGTGCAGAATGCGATTGTGGCGAAGCCTGTTGTGACGAAGTGTGCTGGCGAAGCCTGTCATCGGAGCCTACAGTCTCGCCGAAGGGTGTCTTGGTGACCTCCGAAACCGATCTCTCAACTCCGGACACCTCTGACAAAGTAGCTCCGAACATGGGAACCTGCAACAAAGAGAGTTCGAAGTACCAATTCAGCCTGAGGACCGAATTCTGCTAAGTGTTGCACTAGTAGCGAAGGTAGCAATCTGTTACGCAGATTAGCGGATACTTCACACGTGAAGTAACAAGGCGATAGCAATCTATTACGTAGATTAACGGATACTTCACAAGCAAAGTAACAAGGGTTACCATTGTTCCGAAGTGGCCGGCGGAGGGCTTCCAGGCAAACCCACAAAGAGGTACAGGAAAAATAAAGGTAAAGTAAATGCGATCAAAGCTAGGGCTTTCTTTTGATTTGTGTTGGGGGGGCTTCTACGCTGGCCTCGCCTCTCTATTTATAGGGGCTAACTTCAGATTGAATCTGCTATATTTCAGCTTGTATAAAGATAAAAACCCAGCCGGAATTGTATACAATTCTAGCTCTACCGAAGTAGGCTTCGGCCAGGCCCGTCGAGGCCTGCTCCTTGGGCCGAAGCTTCGGTGGCGCGGGCCTCCGAAGGCTTCCTGGCCGAAGGCCGTAGGCTGACTAGAGGCTTTCGGAGCCCATGGCCCAATGGACCTTCGGCCTTGTAGGGCTTCGGCCTGACCCTGGACATGTGTATTTTTTGGCCCAAATCACCAAAATTGATATTTTGGCAATCTCAGCCATTAATGCCATTTTTTGCTATCAACACCAGTTTGGCCTTTCGATCTCCAAACCAGAACACATCGGAATTTTTTGTACCCCTATCGGAACTTCCGACCAACTAATTCCAAATCAAAACTTCTGGTTTGAACTCTCTGTCTCTGAATAAGAAATAATCAAAACTTCCGATTTGAGCTCTCTATTTCTAATTTAGAAAATAATCGAAACTTCCGATTCCAAATCGGAACTTCTAATCCTCCGAGAATTTTCTTAGGCACGATTCCTTCACTACCTTTGACAATGGTGAAATTTGGAATTAAACACACACTAAAAAATCGAGACATCAAGCCAAAATTAGCGTGACATAAACGTGAATGCCAAATGCTTGCATCACCATCAATATTTCCACGGATATGGTTCACTCACTTATTTCTAAAATCCAAAAGGGAAAAACGGAACAGGCCTCCATAGTCATAGCATTTACCAATAAATTTTCCGTGTTTTAACAAGACTATATTTGACTCTAAGACTACCTTAAACCCATCCTTGTATAGAATAGATTCGCTAACAAAATTCTTGTTGATAGTATGGACATGTTGCACATTCCTTAGCTGCACGATCTTTCCCGAAGTAAAGTTTAGATCTACTATGCCAACACCATGAACAAACACATGTGACTCATTCCCTATTAGGACGGAAGAATCATGGACGGCCTTATGAGAAGAAAACATACATATGTCACCACACATATGAACATTGGCACCTGTATCAAACCACTAGCTGGTAGTCTGAAATAGTATAGTATAGTAAATGGATTATTGTATCCATCCTCAGTATTGCCGATGGTCACCATGTTGACATTCTTAGACTTTTGCCCTTTGCGATCTGCACGATTTGGACAATCCTTAAAGAAGTGTCCCAGTTCACCGCAAGTAAAGCAATTCAACCCGGCTGTATTTTTTCTTCTTCTTAAAGATAGTGGTTCTCGTAACCTTGTTAGGCTTATATTTCCATTTGTTCTTGCTATGTGGGGATATCTGCACCAAGTTGATGCTAGACTAACCCTCGCCTCATTTCTCAGCAACATCCTTTGTCCGATCTTTCTCTTTAATATCAAGAGATGTTATCAAATTATCAATTGATATCTCCTATCTCTGATGTTTTAGAATAGTGGTGAAGTTCCTACATGAAAAAGGAAACTTTGCAATAATGCATCCAACAACAAACTTATCAGGTAGAGAACACTTTACGAGGTCAAGTTCTTTGACAATGCACACAACCTCATGAGCTTGTTCCACCATAGAACGGTTGTTCACCATCCTATAGTCGTGAAAGCTCTCCATGAGGTATAGTTCATTGACTGCATCTGATGGATCATATTTTGCAATCAGAGCATCCCACAACTCCTTCGCATCTATCATAGTGATGTAGACATCACACAGACGGTTAGAGAGCAAACCTATAATGCACCCTATGAAGAGATTATTGGCCTCAACGAACATCTTCTACTCATCAGAAAAAGGTTCGCCTTCAGGTTTGCCAAGTCTCTCTTCCCATATATCCATAGAAGTAAGTCAGAGAAGAACTTTTGCTTGTCAACTCTTAAAATGCACACTAGAGAATTTGTCTAGCCTTAGTGCATCCACAAAACTAGCCATAGAATAATTTCCAGATTGTATATAATATGGTTTTTGGATTATTGGAGTATTAGGTAATTTCAAGATTAATTTCCGAAATAGATAAATCATGGCAACCGCATTAACTAGTATGAACAGATCTATCATACTAGTAAATAGTAACAAGATAATCATGATTTCACAAAACATGATCTTTAATTGTATAGAAAAGTAAAACATGTACTGTACGGTAGCCGAAAACGAATCCATGGTCGGACAAGAGGTTCTCCTGTTGGAGTCGAATCACAGTACCCATCGGCGACCGATGGTAGACGTGGATGGAAGACACGCCATGATGACGAACTTGAGCAGTCGTGCGGAGCAATTCTCAAAAACCTTATTCGACCTCTCCCAGTATAGGATCACAAGAGCAAGAAGGTCCGGAGACCTGCTCTCCCATTTTCGATGCACACATATTAATTATTGCATGTACTACAAAAAGTAAATAATCAGCGGACTTTTCATACATGCGATATGCATACGTAATGCTTTCCATAATTAATCTAGTCCACCAATTTTCTTTTTTAATTATTTATTTTAAACATCCTTAATCAATGTTCTAGATTAGTTTTAACTATTACCTCCTTAGAAGGTAATGGGGTACTATAAATGGACACTTGTAAAATTGTTTGATGAATTATTATAAGAAAGTCAACATTAGGAATACAAGAATTTTTCCATGGGAGTCAACCATAAGTACACAATGATAGTTATGTTTGTGGCAATCTACACAGCCCAAGTCCAAGTATTGCATCCCTATATTTTTAATAAATAGTGATCTCAACCAGTCGAAGAAAGTACCTATTTTGTTATAAGGGAGACTTGTAGTTTATTGTTATATAATGAGGAGACTGGTAATTGTTTTGCACAATGAGATTTTTTTCTAGATATATGAACATGTTCAAGATTTTTTTTATGGATTCTTGATCTTTTGAAATTGAAAAGGATACTTAGTTAGTGATCCATAGGTGCTCAGGTTAACCAAACCAACTAACTGTCGGTCAATAATTGTCGATGAATCACCAAGCATTTCACTTAGAAGGTACCTGAGGTAGTGAATGGATGGTTAGGGAAACGTGGCACTTTTAAATCCGATGGTTGGCTCTAAGAAATAAGAGTCAAGATTTATACTTGTTTAGGTCTTCTAAAGGATAATAGTCCTTTATTTGGTGTTTTGGTGTATTTTATCGTGTCCAAGCTTCCAAAGCATGAAAGCGTGAACAATAACATGCTTTAGGGGTGCCTCGTCTCCTTATATACTCAAGTGGTGAGCCCAATAACCCATGACTTTACACCGAGTCGGTTTCCTAATGCCTAGCATCATATACCAAACTCAAGTGCTAATTCTCTAATTAAAAGGATTACGATACAAACATATATCATTATATCGGATATAGGATTTGGTTGCTAAATAAGGATATAATATTTCTTATTGGGACCAAACTTGAGTGCTGGACTTGATCTGCTCTCGATCTAGACTGATAAGTCTAACATAAGATATAGGGGTCATATCCTCAATAGTAATATATTTAGTTACTAGTAAGCTAAAAACCATAGTTATCGTATTGTTAACTCATAAGGGTCACTCCTATGAAGTTTCATAGTACGATTCTACTACTACACACTAGTTATTCTGCATTTGAAAGAAGGATGTCGGAACTACACAATAATTCATGATTCACGAGTGGTAGAATTAATTGATTGATGCTCGGTAGTTGATCAGCCGACTACCAAGTATGGATTAATTGGTTAATCGGTGGATTAATTGAATTAATCAGTTTACCAATTAATCGGTCAACATAACATATGTAATATGCAAATATATGTATATTTTCTATGAGAACATAAATAGAACTATACAAGTACAATGCATATGGCATACCTATGAGTTTTTTGCTGCATATGTATGTGCTTGAAGGCTTGGTTGAAGTATGTGCTTGAAATGTGCATTATACCAATATTCCATAATTCGTTACACACTAAATAAAGACATCCACACAACAACAATACCACACAAATAAACAATAGTCCATAGTTTCACATATTATGAGAGAAATAAATAATATAGGTAGTAGGATCAAAGATCCATTGATTCATCTTCTTTATTATCCTTAGTTGAAACCACTCCTCCATCAATCATCAGACTCAAATTCAATCTCTTCATCCATATTGAGCTCTTGTTCATAATCATCTTCAAAAACAAATTCTTCTACTTCATAGAGCTCTCTCACTCTCTTGCTCTTACGAGGCTCCATTGCTTCTGTAGCTCCTATTGCTACATTAATTAGATCATACAATAATCCCGTTGTTGGATCAATTTATTCATCACATTCACATATCCAATCTTATGCATGTGAAGCATCTTCTCCTAAAAAACATCACTAGAGATAGAACACTTTTTCCTTTTATTATCATTTCTTCCATTGAATTGAACAAACACTAGGTTGTTCACACAACATACATCTAATTTATTTCTCCTCTTTGTATCCAACTTGAAATTGCAAAATGAAAATAAGTTAGGAAAAATTGTTAAGGCTCTAGCAAAATGAAAAAGAGTTATGATGGTTATCATTTCAAATGCATTCCAATTTCTTTCACATACGGATGCACTTGAGGTAAAATTTAAAATCTCAATAGCCATTCTTTGTAATGTAGGAGTTTTCAATCCATAAGTTGATCACCATGTCCCTACAAGTAATCAAAAAGTCAAAAATACATAAATGTGTGGTCTTGTATGAATTGCAATAATATCGATCTTTATAAGTACACACAAACTTACTAGTGGAAAAATTGCCATTGTGAAGTGCTTTTGTAGCAGCCACCTTTCCAAACATGCCTCGGTGAATTTTAAAGATAGGCAAGTCTACATTAAAAACAAGATTTTGCTTATCACCATCATCATAATAAAATGTTTCAATAACATCCTTAAAGGCAAACATGAGGTCTACATATCTAAAGATTGACAAATCAAGTAGCTATAATGGGGATTTAAGATGTATGATACCTTATGCAATGGAGAATCAAGCCTTCCAATCATCTTGATTTCTATGGCTACAACAATCATATTATAGTCTCTTTTTGAATTTCCCATGGCAATCTTGATGGCCTTCTTTGTCTCTAGAGGCACTATCACTATTAGTTAAGCGAAGCAATTTCACTAATGGCTCAAAGACCTTGATGCAAATAACAACATTGATCCAAAATCTTCTACTCATGATTATGGCATATGCTAACTTTCCTTTCTTTTATCTTGTGTATTTGCATTGTCCCAAAGCCTCACTACAAGCCATCTCTTTTAGTTGTTTTTCTTGACAAGCAAACTTTGTAAAGTAAGAAACATTGAAGCAAATCTTGTTATACTTGGCCTAACAATATCTATCTTCTTAGTGTGCATTCTCATCAAGGACAAAGTAGCATGATGTGGATATATAAAAATAGTCATTTTCTTGGCTTTAGTGATTGTAGGTGGGAACTGTTTCAACTTACTAATTGCCTCTACCATTAAGTTTAAAGTGTGAGTTATACATGAGGACCAAAATATGTTTGGTCTTTTGTCCTTTAACATCTCCCTTGCTCCCATATTATTAGAAGCATTATCCACAACTACTTCTACAATATTTTGAAAACATATGTTCTCAATATATTCATCAACATAACTAAGTATGTATGAACTTGTATGTGCATCAGTTGAAGCCTCTTTTGACTCTATAATTGAAGTTCCTAGCTTGCAATGAACACACAAGTTCACTATGTTCTTTCTCTTCTTGTTTGTCCAAGCATCGGTTATAATAGAGCACCCAGTTTGCACCCTCTCAACTTTATGTGGATTTAACAACTCCTTAGTTCTTTGTACCTCCTCCTCCAACATATTTCCTTTATAAATGTATTGAGATGATTGTTTCCAATTTGGATCGTAACGATCAAGAGCCTCACAAAATTGTTTAAAGCCATCATCATCAATGTTATTGAATGGAATATTTCTCTTATACATCCATCTACAAAAAGATTGCCCCACCTTATAAGTTCTTTCCTTATCAATAGCATAATTAATATTTTGTTGTCTCTTTGTCGTACTAATAGGGATAGAAGGATCAATCAAGTCCACAAATTTATTCATAGGTCCTAAATTATTCTTTGGTGCATTAATACTAAAACTAGTTTCATTCATCTCTTCTTTATCTTCTTTCTCCTCAGTTGTGACCTCATCTCTTAGCTCTTGCTCACGTATAACCTTGGCCACCTTTTTAGCCTTTGCTTCATTAAGAGACTTTTTACACTTCTATTGTTGCTCTTTTGTGGCTTTTCTACAACTTGAAACCTGCCCTTTAACTTGAGAAACATGGCATTTCAACCTAAAAATCCCTCCATTCATTTTCTTGCCACACAATTTGCATTATACTTTTTGTAAATTATTTGCATCTATCAAGCAGCTAAATTCCCATTCCTCATCAACTGAATTTCTCTTTGAATTTCTCTTAAGAACTCTAAAATTTGCATTTTCATTTTTATTGTTGCTTGTCATTCTTATTCAATCACTCTGTTATGCAATATAAAGGATTGAAAGCAAGTAAGAGGAAGATATATGATACTCATCAAGACAAGTAATATTGAAATAGCAATTAGCAAGTAATACTATATAGAATTAAAATAGCAATTAGTAAGTGAGGAGCTGTTTTAAGAGCACTAGCGGAGCATACAACACAAGGGCACATGTAGTACGATAGAGAGTACACTCGGCTAGTGTCTGGGCATGCGCGGGGCACGCTTGGGTCATGGACTTCGCATGCTCAGTGGAAACGGCACGAACGACACGCGCTTGGCATGGACGGCATGCGTACAGCATGGACGACACACACTCTAGCTTAGCAGCACCAGATCTGTCTCACACAGGGTTGGATCTAGCTATGCGATGACGGAATCTGGGCTTTGGAAATAGGAAAATGTGCATGGGAATAGAGCTAGAGGTGAGGGAAACATAATTTTTCCTAACTTTTATTGGACTGATTAATCGGTGGGCACCGATTAATTGGGTTGACCAGCCGATTAATTGTTCCACTGATTTTTGGTATGCTTTTGCTGTAAATTAATTGGATTGTGACTGATTACTGAATAATCGGCTGATTGGTGGATTTTTTTTTCATTTTTAGGAACTCGTCTCGAATCTTTCTTGAGGAAATATAAATACCTAAACAACGGCTTTGCCATGTTTTAAACATGAATTGCCGGCAATCGAGGGACGTAATCTTCCTGCTACGCGACGCCCCGGAAGACTCTCTTCGTTATCCACTGCCCACGAGGTAAGGGGGAAAAAAGCATGCTGCTTGCCATCTTCTTGTCCAACGCCCCGCCAAGGACGGTGAGCCAAGCAAGCGTGCAGGTTCTTCCGGGGCATGTCACACGAGGCGGAGTGTAGACGAGCTTGAGCTCGATCGCCGCCGGCCAATCGGCCATTGTCAATTGCCATTTGGCAGCCCTGCTCCCTCCAGCTCAGGCAGCCGCTGGGGTATGAGAGGATCGGTACGCACGTGTAGAGATTCTGGAAAGATTTTCCGACGATGCGTCGCGATGGATTCGGATTCCGTGCTCCATGTTCACTGCTCTGGTCATCGGAACGCATATATATATATATATATATTCATATAGCTTCGGTTTCTGTCGCTGACGATCTAGTAGAGATCTCGTGTTGTCAGTGTCTGCATCTTTGGTGAATAATGCCTGCTCATCATGATCGGAGATGTTTGGGGGAATGCGAAATTGGCTGGTTCGAAGTTACTAACCCGGATCCAGAAGTTCCATCTGCTCACCCGTTCGTATCGTATCGGTATGCTTGTGTTCAGGGCCGTGCCTAGGGGGGGTCGAGCGGTGCGCTCGACCCGGGCCCCCACCTTCCTAGGGCCCACAGCTGAAATTTTTCTTTTTTTCAGCGGTGCGCTCGATATTGCAAATGACACTGCCAGATAGATCAATGTCTGCTATGGAAATTTTTGAGTATGTTAGAGAAATGGATTGCTATCCCAATATATATATTGCTTATCGGATATTATTTACAATACCAGTAATCGTGGCATCAGCTGAAAGGAGCTTCTCAAAGCTAAAATTATTGAAGAATTATTTAAGGTCTATAATGTCTTAGGAAAGGCTAAATGGGCTGACAATTTTATGTATTGAGAAGAACTTGTTAGATGATATTAATATTGCAGCCATCATTGATGATTTTGCATCAAGAAATGTTAGAAGACATTTTTTAGGTGATCTATAATATATTTAAGGTAATGATCTTGCTTCTTTTTTTACCGCTTAAAATTTTCTGTGATACATTAAATTATTTTAGTTAGTTGATATATAATAGTAAAAAATAGTTCTTTGGTATTAGGGCCTCTATTTATAATTTCGCCCCGGGCCTCGCAAAACTCAGGAACGGCCCTGCTTGTGTTGTGTGGCATAGCAGTTGCACACTTCCACTAGGTTCGTGTGCACATGCGAGATCTGAGCAGTGAGTTAAACCTGTAAAAAAACCCAGAAAGCATAAGATAGGTTCAGAGATTCTGTCCCTCCATGTGGATGTTGTCATTATGACCTATGGCGACGAGAGGGAGAAGGAAGACGCTGAAACCTGCAGGCCATTGCTACGCATTTCTTTAGGCCTAATCTGCTAGTCTGCTATGTCCAGTCCATTATCAATTTGGGCATAATCTGTTACTCTGATGAGTTTTCGATATCCATTGCGGCTACAGGTAGTACAGATCATCAGATGGGCTGGGCTAAACATACATCGTGTTCTTGGACCCGTCGGCTAGTAGGCACGGCCCGATAATCTTCTTGTGTCATCATGCCATGCTATGGAGTGTATAGCAGGTAATCAATCAGAGGGAAGCAGCGGACAAAAGACGAGACCATCCAAACCGTCTGGTCCAGCTTGCCACCTCGGCCGGACAACGACGACCCACCTGCCGCCAGCGACGGCAAGCCCCCACCCCACCCAACCCGAGCGAGGCCAGGCACGGCCGAAACCAGCTCACGCGATCGACGGCGCGGCCACCTAGCTTGCCCGGTTGCCCCGTACCACGCTGCTCGTCGTACGTACGCGCATCGCTCGCTGGCATGCCGCAGTGTAGCTAGCTCGCGCACACCTCGCGCCGCCACGTACCGGTTGCGAACCTGCAGCCAGCTGCCAGCGCGCGAGCAGCTCACCGCCTCACATGCCGTGCCGCGCGGTGTCGGCCCAGGCCCAGCCGGCGCGCGACGCATCAACCACCCGCACGGACGCCGTCTCCCTCGAGCGCATCCGCAGCTCGGGTGCGTCGCCATCACGCGCTACCCACCGGAGTTGCGACGACGCGATCGATCTGGCGTAGCCACTGAATACATGGAAGAATTGTGAATAATCGATGAACCGGCGATCGAGCGGTGTGAATGTGTGATACATGCATGTACACAAGTGTGCTGCCTGCGACAGGGTCGGCCGTCTGCGCTGGCAGTTACAGCAGCAGCGTCGTGGGGAGCATCAGGAGCAGCAGCAGGTGGAGTCTTGTGGGTCGGTGCGTCGCCGGGCAGGCACCGCCGCCGTTCGTGGCCGCGGTTGACGATGTGATCGCCGGCATGCCGGACCCTGCAGGGAGTTGAGACTTGAGACTTTGTTAGTACAAGCAATATCGCCGTGTGATAGAAAAAAATATGACAAATTTGACCAGACATTTTTCTTGCCTGCATTGCCGACATTCGGCTATCTAGAAGGATAAAATGAGGTGGTACTTCCATCGAATACTATGATTACTTCACTGTTCCAGCTACTCGATACAGTATGTCGCTACAACTACACATGAAAGCTCTGTTCTTTTGCATATGGTTGTACAATTCTGCGTCATTTAATGACAGTTGATTTGACAATTGAAGTAGTGTAAGTCCAAAATTCGTACTGATTCGTAACGAGAGTTTATCAATTAAGGTTGCAAATGACGAAGTTTTGAGCTAGTCATGTATAATAATCTACTAATAAAGTACAACTCTTTAGCATGCGGATTTCGTGAAAGGTTCTGCAGTTAAACTCCATTAAGACGGCCACATTGCGAAAAAAAGGAAAAGGTCTAGTAAAGATGGTATGCTTATTGATTGCACGCGGCAGAGCGTCGTGTCGTACCTGATACCGCGGGCACGGTGCCGCTCGGCGGCTCGGCGACGGGCAGCCCGAGCGCGGCGCAGAGCCTGGGCGGGGGCGCGTCGACGTGACAGATGGTGGGCAGGGCGAGCGCGCGGACGGCGTCGACGTTGACACCGTACGCGCCGTACCCGCCCACGAGCCCGCACAGGCAGGCGGCCTCGTCGAGCACGACGCCCGCGAGCGCGCCGCAGCAGCCCTTGTCCGGCCGGGTCAGCGCGCTCCGGGGCTCCACGTAGGTGAGGCACGAGGACAGGTTCAGCAGCGCGCCAGTGCAGTCGAGCTCGCCTGGCCACGGCCACGGCGCTGGCGCCGGCGCCGCCAACGGCGCGGCCGATATCTGCGCCCGCGCCGCGCGGGGCTGCAGCGACGTGAGCACTAGGAGCGCGACGGCGGCGGCGACCACGGGCGGCATAATCATAGCCATGGCGTCGATTCTTGGGCTGCTTGACCTGTGTTTGACATGTGGAGATGGGGGAGCGCCGCGAGCGTGTGTGCCTTGTGAATGTTCGTGTGCGCACGCTGAGTGATGGCGATGTGTAGTAACAAGAACCTTCTTGGATTCGTTTTCGTAGAATTCTTTCTTGCGGGTTACAACCTAGCTTGCCTAGTACAGTAGAATTCTTTTTGCTAGGAATGACAATTGTTTAGAGCATCTCCATTGTAATTGCTATTTTTGACTTGCTATTCATAGCAATAGCAAGTCTCCCTATTTTAATTGGCTTGCTATATTGCTACTCACTCCATTGTACTTGCTATTTGACTTGTTATTTTAGAAAACTTGCTATTTCTCTCATCAAACTTGCTACATGTAGCAAGTTTGGTGAGAGAAATAGCAAGCCCCCTAAAATAGCAAGTCAAATAGCAAGTACAATGGAGACAACTTTTTGACAATTCTTGCTATTTTTAAGAATAGCAAGTTGGATAGCAATTACAATGGAGATGCTCTTAGAGGCGAGGCGTCAATCCATTCTTTGTCCAAAAATGTAGGCTTTTTTTACCTGGTAGTTGAAAACATTTTTTTATATTTGTCCTGCTCTCAACCCCAAACTTATCATCTTCATCCTCCATTAGACCATCGTTCTTTGAGACTAGAAAAAATGTGCAGATTCACCAGGAGTTGATGAGGGCTGACGCTCCAGTTGGCAACACGAAGAAAAATGCCACTTCGTCATGTCTGGCAAGTTGGTTAAGTTCATTTCACTTGTGGGCTTGCGCCATAAATTTGGGCAAAAATGTAATGCTCCGATTTACGACAAGTTTTGCCTTTATGCCCTGGCAACAGTCTCCGCTGTTGTGCAATCGTAGTTTCTTGTCAGTTAACATCGTACGCATCGACAAAAAAATGATTTCGCCGAAATTCTAAAAACCTACGCTGAGAAGTCTGTAAGGTGATGATGCTTCACTAGAGTCCAACTGAAAAGAGAGCATCGTATTGTTTCACACGTCACACCTACAAACTTCTCATACTTTCACGGTATTTTTGTCAGTTCCAGCATCTGGTGCATCTACGATGTGTACTCGTCGGTACACGCAGGATTAGCTCAAATTCTTCTCCACACAGGTAATTAGTACAGATATTAGCATAGCACCATCCTGTGATTGTGTATACACACAAGGTTCAGTAACCAATAACGAAAATAAGTCGTAGTACGGTATTAAAACGGAGGATGTAAATAGGTACAAACAGTACTAGTACAGAACGATCCTAAACTATTTATGAACATACAGTGCACGTGAGAACAGCAAACATGACATGAACTTTGAATGCTATCATCTACAGCTCGTGAAAGATGGTTATTACGCAAAAATGGCGAGCTTGGAAACTTGCCAGAGCCAATGCAACATTATTCACGTTGTTTAGCTTGTTCCATCCAAGATTGAAAGAATCATGCCCCCTTAATGCCCATTTTATGTAGCAACTGAAATGAGAACCTCCATCACTAAAAAAGACTGTAAACTAGCAACAGCGTTCCTATATTTTCCCAACTCACAAGGGCAAGAAACTGGTCACTCGAAACTGAGACCTGAAGTAATACTGAATATCCTCTAAGGCACATACAACCAACTGCAGAAGTATATCATGTCCTCCCACAACCATTTCTTTGAGCATATTTTACTCTCCTACGGTCATTCCAAAACCGAACTTGTAGTTCTTCTTTGGATGGTCAATCTGCACCACATAAGATAAGTTCAAAAATATGCTAATCCAAAAAGGAGAACAAGGCAGTGCACTCAGTTCTTGTTAATAAAATATATAGTGGCAAGAAGAGAACATGAAAGTTGAAAATATAATACAACACATACCTCTGCAGAAAGAAGAAAATTAACGCCCGTGTTCAATCTCTCTTCCAAAAATGCAGCAACAACACCATTTGAGTCAATCTTTCCCCTTAGTCGGCACTGCAGTATAATCCACCAACAAATTCAAAACTACTTAAAGGAAATATCAGAAAAGAAGGAAATGCAGGTGTGAGAGTACATGGCTTTGTACTTTGTACCGTTCATGGATATCCATCTACTCTAACAAGCTCATGCAGCGATACAGAACTGAGCAAACTCAAGAAAGAATCCATTTCTACTTGATACAAAATATCAGTGGTATAAACACTAACCTGCCTAAGCATATAGTCATAACCAAAGCTACAAGTCACGTCACTTGACATGTGGTTATACATGAAGTCAGAGGCAAGGGAAACCTGCAGACCAATACCCTTACAATCAGATTAAAATAAAATATGAAAGTCTTCTGATGGAAATAATTATGAGGCCCAACCTTCTCTGAAACTTTCTGGACATAGCTCAATGCAACTATACCAGTACTGGCAACCTGTAGAGTACCCACCTGCAATGGCAATAAACAGAAAAAACGTGCTCAGGTTACACACTCTAAGTAGTTAAATTATGTTTGTACAAAAAAGGTGGATGTGTTAAGCAGTGTGATTGAATCTGTCAACTGAGCAATGATGAATAATGGTGTTTTTATAGTGATCATGAAAGGAAAGTGCTCACTCTAGCTTCTTAAGCCTTATTTTATGGTTATGGATTTAATTCTTATAGCTTGCTTCTATAGGAGTGGTTTTGACACAAACTTCTTTCGGATTGGCAGGACAACACTAAAACATCCACCAATCTGAAGAGATTGGACCTATTCCCCCATCCATAAAAACAACCCTCATTGTTTTCAGTGACATTTGGGGTATTGAGCAAGTAACTTAGGGAAAAGTGCATCCAACATTTGTAAAAATAACAGAACCTAACGTGTTTGAAAAGAGAAACAAATAAACATGCCAACAGAGTATTAGAGGTTACGGACAAGGAAAAGCTACATGGTTACCGCAATCATCTTGAATAACTTTGAAAGGGTTCCTTACCAATTTATCTGTATTATATCGCGACGCAAAACCAATTCCTGATTTCCTTTGGTGGCCAAGCCAGAATATTTCAGTTCCCATTGACAAATTCGGCGTAACACTCTGAAATGCAAAACGCCATTGTTTTGCTGTTAAGAGTAGACAAGATTAAATAATGAACAATCTACCGTAATACAGAAACCAGAAAATGGTTTAGCCAGCATGAACATGTATTTGCGCTAAATTGCAAGGCTTGCTAAATATGTGAACTGTGAAGCATATATGATCCGAACTGTAAAGCATGTATGCTCCAAATCCCAAACAGGCATGTTAGAAAACGTTGTAAATTGTGAATTGCCTTTGCAAAACTGCATATTTGCAATAGCAGTTTAATGCATTAATTTCATTTTGCCAAGCTGTTTCCAAATTGATATTGAACTTAAGACATCAATTTTATTTAGTCAGTACTCAGTAGCCCAACAGTAACTCTGCCTATGTTGTCTCAACATAGCAGGTCCCAAACCCTGGTAAAGGAGGGAGAGTCCATTTCCCCCTAAAAGGTTGTGATATGCTTGGTAAGCCAATGGAAAACCTAGCCACTCAAATGGAGATGAATCCCAAGTTTAGGTTACAACTCTAGCCTACTCCCAGCTCACATGGGATTGAAAAGCTTTGAAGTAGCCCAGAAGTATAGTCCATTTCCAGTACTAAAATAAATGAAGAGAAATGTTCAAATGAACCAATACAGCAAATAAAGTGGCCACTAAGCATAAATACATCATAAATTCAAGACAACAACATACTACGACATAAGCTATCTTTCCTGCAGAATCTAAACAATCAATGGATAAATGAAGAGCTAAGGAGAACATTAAATATGATCATTTTTCTTTTTCATTTACTAAGTCCTGAAGAAAAAAATGTTATGATGTAGACATAACTGCACATTTACACATAAAGATACTTACCTGAATATAATTTGCCCCATAGAACGCATTATTTCCAATTTGGAATTGTGTTCGGTAGTCTGTGCCCTATACAAATACATGAATCCTTTTAAGAGAATGACTAAAGATATGAGATGGATGCAGGCAAAAAGACAAAGTAGTTTGCTAATTGGTAATGCTAATAATAATGACTAATACATAAATCATCACACATCATCAGAACACACTTAATGATTAAAGAAGGGTAGACAAATATACTGACCTTGTAGTCAAAGTTAAACATTCCTTGGGAGTAATGTGGCTCATGGGTAAGCTGGGAAATAGGATTCATCAGCCGAACAAATACAAATACCAGTCATCAAATAATATTCAGGTACCTGTGCATTTATTTTCAGAGTAAGATTATCTGTCAGATCACATTTCACACGAGCGTTCAGCCTTCCATCTGTCATCACCCTTCCAACGAGCATTAACTGTAGAAAATTTAATAAAATATCAAAAGTTACGAAACACATCAAGCAGAAAATCAAAATCCCCATATTGAATGCCATACAAACAAACCTTTGGATCTAGAAAATTGGCACCAAATTCATAATGTGCTGTTGGAACTTTGATAGTTTCAGTTGACTGAGATGGAACTTCTAAGGAACCCATAAAAATACTGTTGAAGTTATCAGAATAATATGCAAGAGGCCAGGAAACACATATTCACCAACAATCCAACATTACGTGTTTCCCATACCTGTGGCTAAGTGAGAACCTCTGATTTAACCCTTTCGTGAAGTCAAATCTCAATCCTTCAAAAAGCTCAGGTTTCAAGGACACTACAAATGGATAATGTTAGTAGACCTCACAAAAGAAATGTTCAGATGCCAAATTTCACATAGAAAATAGCATGCATGCACCAGTAGATCAAAGCACACAATTAATCTTCTCAGAGTTAACAATGCACCATGCATAAATGGTCATATAAAATCAACAAAACATGATAACATCAATAAAGACCATGTTAATGAAAAGGGTCACTCATGTAGAGTGTTAAGGTGTAACTGAGGTTGTTGAATGAAATCATAAGGATGGAATTATGTTGCAGAAACTCATGTTTATTATTAAAGTATAGTGGTATACTGCCATACTGATATATTAAGTAAAAAATCAAACTAAACAGCACATGTTAGTGCAGCCATGATAGCAAGCTATTTTGCGATTGGCCGATTGCACTTCATTATGTAGGTCTGAATTTAAGAAGTTAAAGACACATTGGGTCAATCAATCGTAAGAAGTTATGTAGGTCTGAGCGTAAGAAGTTAAAGACACATTTCAACACTCATATCTGCAAGATTATATAGGTCTTAAGGTAAGAAGTTGAAGACACATTTAGACAAACATGTGTGAGAAGTCAACTGCAATCTAAATTTCAGGTTATTTGAGCATTTTAGTCACAAATCCCACATGGACTGGAGACAGCAATAGTCAACAGCAACCAATGTCTGAGCAAATTATAATAAATGAATAATGATACTAAATGCCTCCAGATTCCAGAGCAAAACATTCCACTGATAACAGTATAACACCAGCTAACACACAGCATATGAGTATTTTGTTCACAATTTCACACGATATACGAATTACCAAGAAAATCCTAAGACTCACAATTGGAACAATCAACGAAGCAGTGTAGAACCACACATTTTAGATACAGTAACACTTCGAACCGTCGAACAACGTCAATCAATCGGTTCGCGACCAAGCAACCGAATATACCACCAGCACCATGATAACGAACGCATGCATCAGGCAGCATTTCTCCAATGCGGCAGCAATTCACACGCTGGACGGCTGGAGCAGTCAAAAAGGTATAAATGGAGGAGGGGCAAGAGGGTGCACGAACTGAGGGCCTCGCGCTGGATCTCCTCGAAGGGTAAGGGGCAGGGGAGGTTGAGGTAGTCCACCTTCTCCTCGCCGTCCGGCTTCGGCGGGAGGATCCCGGCGAGGCCGGCCCCGTACGGCGGTGCGGCCATGTGGGGCTGCGCTGACGGCGGCGGCGGCGGTGGCGCTGCTGCGGAGGCGACGGATCCCATGGTGGCGAAACCCTAGATTGGGGTTTCCGGATTGGGTTTGGGTGGGAGAGTCCGGGATTGTGGCTTGGGCTCTCGTCTTCAAGCTCCACCTCGAGGTGGAACTTTTCCGCCGACCCCCTCTTGATTTTCTTCTCTAGGCCTCAAGCTACTGCACGTTGCCTCGAGTTTTTTCCGTACTATCCTTTCGAGCCAAAGAACAATTAATAAATTGTCATGTCATATTAGAAAAAAACTAAACTTTTTTTATTGGATAGATTAACTATATATAATTGAAAATATAATCTTTATTTATAGACAAAATCGCTAAGAAATAGACGTAACCAACACAATCGATGCTTATCTTTGAGATATTTGGTTTCCTAACAATCCCCCTTGCACTTCTCACAATATGCATATAGAGTACATAGCGCATCTTGGTTGTACGAATTGTCTCATTAAAAAACTTAATATGAGAAAGTTTAGAAAAACTTAATCAACTTTAAGATCAATTCGGTTACTTAGTCTACTTGACTAATATGCAATTCTTCTTGTTAGTGTTATGTAAAGTCTCTCCTTATGAAACGCACAAGTATTTAAGTCTAACGTTCATATCTTTTAAAACTAGATGTTTAGAAAAGACTTAATAAGTAATATGTGAGATTTTTATCACCTTTATTTCATTCTTCTTACGCATTTATGAGCATAGTAGAATTTGGGGTTTATGAGTTTCATTAAATTGTTCTTCACATATCCAAATTATATTTGTGCAACATAAGGTACATTATCTATATGGATAATAGTAAGAGTGTTAGCATGATTCAATCCACATGACTTCTGGATGTGATTATAATTCTTCTAAACCATGTACATTCTAGTAAGGCTTCATACAAAAGTATTATTTTTGAGTGGTTCGTCGAAGTCGATGCAGGACTTTGCTTTAACAATTTCTAGGATATTGCAGTTCTACCACAAAGAAAAACATAGCTAGATCGTGTGAGTAGGTTTACAACAAACGTAATGTCCAGTATAGTATAATAGGTTAGGTACATTAACGTACCTATAACACTCCAATATAGGAATTCAGGTCCCAAAATTTATCTCCCTCTTCTCTAGATCTATATGGATTTATGGTCTACTTTGAATGACATTTCTGTTCATGGGGTTTTTCGATGGAAATAACTTCTCAAAGCAAAATCTTTGCAACACTTTCTGAGTATAAGTGGACTGATATACTAATTCATCAGTTGCATGCTTTGGCTGCAAGTCAATGCATAACTTGGTTCTATCTAAGTGTTTTTTCAAACTCAAATTCAATGGGCGAGTTTGCTTCCTCAATTTCATTATGGTATTCAGGCTATATTCATAATCTATTTAGGTATCTTCAATATTCATGTAACGTTTCTTTTAGAGAAATGTATTATATATTACTAAGACTTTTTATTCTTTTTATCTTGGTTCAAGACATGGTACTTCATGTACCTTCATATAATTGTTTGATCTAAGCTCTCACGTAAATAACAACATCAATTAATTCATTAATCAATATAATTTGACTTCAAGTCAATTTTTAATTTCATATTGATTCATTCAACTCTTGGTTGATTTCAATTTTCAATAACTAGATGTCTGCCATTGAGATTATATTTCTAAAGGTAATCCAACCCATGGTCAAGGAATAGATTTCATAATTAACTCCTTGCAGTTGAGTGAAAATTTTATATAACAAGTCATACATTTTCTCTTACTGTTTTTCTAGTTTGTTCAGATAATTCGGTTGTCATTGCTTTCTTGTAAGCTTCTCGATGCGGCCTTTTCATACATTCAATGAGTGATATAAGTTTAAGGTCAATATTTATGATTGTGGTAGTAATAAATAGTAAGTGTAGATAATTGGCAGTTGCTATATCATAGGATTCATCCAAACTTCTATAACTTCTAGTTATTTTATCATGGGTTGTGCATTCTAGTGCTTAATCGTCTTACTCACCATTATTTTCCATCATAGGAGAAAGGAACTTTAGTGTATCAACGACTATTTTGGTGCGCACCTTATCATTGGTTTCTTCCTTGATGGAAGTGATTCATATTGGTATGTCTATTTCTGAGGTTCCATACCATTGCTAAGTCTGAACTGACTCCCCTTCATTCTATGGTGCAATTTTCATGATTAAGTATGATAAGCTCACATGTCTTGTTTTTACTAGACGTCTCCAGTTACTTAGAACATGAATAATGGGAGTTCTTGTCTTATTATTTATACTTGAGGCCTCTAGACAAGAAGAGGGAAACCTTTTCTTTTTCGGTATTTCACCCTCTCTAGTGCATTACATTCAGGTAGTGCAACTTAGCCATGCTTTTTAGATCACAAAAATAATTAGGCAGCGTCAGGAATATGATCTCGGGCTACCTCCCGAGTGGTTTTAAGCCAACCAACCAACGGTCGGAATTATCCAGGTGGCCGGTATTTGGGGGTCCAAACGCTTCCAAATCCAGCACTCGGAATAGGGTCTCCCGACCACTAGCATTCGATTAGTCGTCATTAAGAACCAAGTCGTCGTTAAATCTCCATAAACCCACATTTATTAGGGCAGTTATCTTTCAGAATGAATACCCATAGAATGGGTCATTATTCACAATTTGTAACCCCTAATCCCTTTCATATAAAAGGATTAGAGGAAGTTTGAAAGGGGATCAAAGTATTCTGATAACACACACATACATGAGTAGGTTATTATTCTCAGGGAGGCTCGGACCTGTCTAAAACCTTCGTCTCTATCTCATCACTTAGATAACCATCGGATCATCACACAACACCCCCCATTAGCCTAATCAAAACCTCTATTTGGGTACTCCCGTTGAGAACTGATGTCACATACAACGATAGTTGGCGCACCAAGTATGGGTCAGGCACATGTGATTTTTGACTGAATCAATGGTTGTTATTTGCAAGGTTCCTATTGGTGTCATGATTTCCTTCGGAAATTTAACTTTCGTTGGATATTGCATGCATCAGCTAGTTAAGACCATCCCCCTAAGTGCAAAAACTTCACGTATCTTAGTGGTACGATCATCAGTTCCTCAAGCGTCCAAGCTCATGACTCCGCCTAGGGAACTCTCGCTGCCCCCTAGGGCGTTTGGGTGATTGGCTTCGCCCAAGGCTCGTCCCTAAGTCACCACTGACTCGCTCGTCGACTATGTCATCTTCGCCAATTAAGGTGGACGCACAATTCAACGGTGTCAATTCTCTACGATCATGTCATCATGATCTCACCAACTGGCCATCTTGGTCAGGCGGGCATCGCCTCCACCAGTCATCATGATGATGATGGGGATTTTCTCTGAAAATGAGCCCTCCAATGACGCTGAATCTTGCACTCATTGGCGTGAGCGCCGGAGGAGAAATGTTGCTTGAGTTGACCATCGTGCGGGAACTCACGCGAACACTGGGACCTCTCAACAAGGTGCATAGGCCACGTACACGATGGAGTTCGAGGGCCACGATGTGTACCACATTCCTACAGTGAATTTGCTCATCATCGAGAGGACGCTCGACGTCCTCCCCGACACGCCTGATCTCCAAAGGGCTCGGGTCATGACTCAGGTGACAACCGTTCAATTGGTTGATGTGGCGCCGCCTCAACAATCACGGTCTCTAGACCACGTCTCTCGTTCCCGACCATCCAAGCAGCTGGCGTGCTAGCATAATAGCGTGCATCGAGGGAGGTCCTACACAAGTGATGCCCGAAACATCATCAATGATGAGCGTAATGCGTGTAACGTCATTTCTCACCGTCATGGTGAACGCGAACGTGGTGAGCTCCATCGTCATGAACAATATGACCGGAGTCATGGCACGCCGGGGATTAGTCGGCCTGACACTGACATCTCACGCCACGATGGTTTCCCAACCTTCTCTGACCGCATTCATCGAGTTGTATGGCCTCGTAATTTTGCCCAATGGGAATCACGCTATAGGACAGCAAGACCAACCCATCCCAAATGGTTGCAGATGTACTACATGGCCATACACGTAGCTAGAAGAGACCAAGACATTATGGTTAATTACCTCCCCGTCATGCTTTCTGCGATTGCCATCAATTGGTTGGCCTCACTCTTAGAAGACTCCATAAATTCCTGGAGTAAATTGTGTGATGTCTTCATTGCCCATTATCAAGGAACTTAGCAAAGGACCGCCTCACGACATGACTTGCGCCAGGTATGCTAGAAAGAAGGAGAGTCCCTTCGGGACTACATTCGCCGCTTCTCCGAGTGTCACAACACCGTCGCTAGCATCTTCGACTCCGACGTGATGTACATCTTCCAAGATGGCTTGTGCAAACCTTTAGAGTAGTTTATCTATCAAGTGATGAATGAGTCGGCTGACCCTGGTGATATGATCATCACCGTCAAACAGTTCGTCAACGCCGAGGATGCTGAACGAGAGCAAATGTATCCAAATGCCCAAAGTCTAGAGAAGGATAAGAAGAAGAAGAATCATCACCGCTCTCATGCACTCAATAATCGTGACAAGCCCGATTCCTCTACTCGGCCAAGGAAAAAGAAGAAAAAGGGCAAGGAAGTCATGGTCGTCGACAAGAATTCCCGACCACGTGGCCAGAACAATTCGACATTGCAAGAAGTATTAGATAAATCGTGCATAATTAATTCTAATAGCAACCACACCACCCACTAGTGTTATCAGTTACATAACTAGATGGTGAAGGAGACGGAAGAAAACCCTCGATAAGACAAATGTCGTCGGGATGACAAGAAAAAGAAGTCTGATGAGAATGAGGATATCGGGACATCCCGACAGAAAATGACTTCTAGGAGCCTGCATGAACGGTCTCCATGATCTTCGATGGCGCAATCGCCACCGAGTCTAAGCGCCAATAGAAGTTGATGACTCACCGCATCAATGCCCTTAGTGTCGGGGTGACTGAGCGTCTGAGGTGGTCAGAAACTCTGATCACCTTTAACTATGAAGATCAGTGGACGGATGTCCCCAAACCATGACGGTTCTCACTAGTCCTTGACCCGGTTGTATTCAGAGTACGTCTCAAGAGAGTGTTGATAGACGGTGACAGCGGCCTTGATGTCCTATTCAAAGGGACGTTGGCTGCACTCGGCATCGAAGACTCTGCACTCCAAAAGATGGACACATCTTTCTATGGGACTGTCCTAGGGAAGGCCTTCATTCCCCTCGGCACTCTCACCCTACCGGTGAAGTTCGATACTTGGGACAACTATAGGACTGAACATATCAAGTTATATGTCGTTGACTTTGAGACCGCCTATCACGCCATGATTGGGCGGTCGTTTCTTGCCAAATTCATGGTGATACCCCACTACACATACCTGGTCCTTAAAATTCCTGGTCCAGGTGGGGATTTCTCCATGAAAGGGGACATATCCACCTCGCACACCTATAAGCGGGACAACCTCGCCTTGGGTGAAGTCACTGACATTTTTGTCTGAATGGAGGAAACAGTCCAAGAGGCCCAAATGACACCGACCATGGGTATGGAGATGTCGACCATCACACCATCTACATCAAAATTAGCGCCCTCACCGGCTGAGTACAAGAGTATTCGGCTCTCGGATGTCGACCCCTCCAAGACGGTGCTGGTTGGGACAACACTAGATCCCAAATAGGAAAGTGCGCTCACCAGTTTCCTCTGCTCCAATGCCAACATATTCACCTGGCAACCCTCCGACATACCGGGCATACCACGGGAGCTGATCAAGCACAAATTCCACACCGCCTAGCCGATTAAGCAGATGATGTGCTGATTTTCTCAAGATCACAAAAGAGGCCATCAAAGAATAAGTTACTGCCTTTTAGCGGTAGGGTTTATAAAAGAGATACATCATCCTGATTGGCTAGCTAATCCAGTCCTTGTAAAAATGGAGAATGGAGAATGTGCGTTGACTACACTAATCTCAATAAATGATGCCCTAAAGACCCTTTCCTGTTGTCGCATATTGATCAAGTGGTCGATTCAACTACTTGTAGTGCTCTCTTGTGCTTCTTGGATTACTACTCGGTCTACCATCAAATCAGTCTGAAGGAAGAAGATCAAAAGAAGATGTCATTTATCACCCCATTTGGTGCCTATTAATATACATCAATGTTTTTTGGGCTGAAGAATACGGGGGCTACATACCAGTGGAATATTCAACGTTGTTTGGATTATCAAATCAGTTGTAGCGTTGAGGCTTATGTGGATGATGTCGTCATTAAGTCCAGAAGGCCAGAAGATCGCATCATCGACCTCCAAGATACTATAGACAATCTTCACAAATTCAGATGGCAACTTAACCTAGAAAAATATGTATTTGGGTGCCGACTATAAAAGCTACTTATATTTATTGTCAGCAGTCGAGGAATCTAAGCAAATCCGAAGAATATTATGATGATATTGAACATGGCAAGCCTGATAGGGTCAAGCACATTCAACGTTGCACAGGCTGCATGACTTTCCTTGGTAGATTTATTTTTCGACTAGGTGAGCGTGGGATGCCTTTCTTCAAATTGTTAAAAAAGGAAGGTTATTTTGTGTGGACGTCGGAGGCCGATCAAGCATTCGTTGACCTCAAGATTTTTTTTTCTTCTCCACCAGTTCTGGTTGCACCGACCTCTGTTGAAACACTCCTCTACATTATCTCTGAAGTCACCCGACTAGGATCATATCGCCTAATGCGAGAAGACGTCCAAAAGATTGCGAATTCCTAGAATATTGAACATATTTGACGTTTTTATCCATAATACAATAAGCTAATTTCTTATTTCTGTTTGAATTAATAAATATGTTCGACATTTTCCAATTTGGCTTTCACATTTTTTCTCTCCTCCCAGACCCTTGAGCCTCTGAAATCTAACGATTTTAACTTTGAATCCACGATCCGCTCTGGCAGAGTTAAGTCATTTTTTCCATTTGCTCAAGGGTTAAGATTTTTCTTTGAGATTTATCCGATCATTTGAACAGCATGCATGCGGCTCAAGCTTCCCGGCACTAATGAATCTAAGCTATATCATATATTTAAATTGGTCTCAACTGGTCGATCTTAGAGTATATTTAAACAAAAAGATTGTGTCATTTCATTTCATCCAAATGTATATATACAAATGTATTATGTTTACATTTTTCTACTCGACAGGTGCAATAAGATAAATTTCAACGTCTGAAATAAATGCATTGGTTGTTTCCTCAACTTCTACATAAATGTGCCCGACATCAGACTCCCCAACTCGTGTTAGCCACCCCACATGGATGTAGTTGTTGGCGCAAAAGATTACGCTAACAGGTTTAGTGAACTCGAAAGACTGAAAAACGAAGTGTTTGCTTATGAGGACTATTCTAAGCCTCTGAATTGGATAATAGCTTGAGATAGTTAGAAGTGTGTATTGAAGATCTGAGTATTCGATACCCCTTACAGAGCGAAGGGGGGTATTTATAGAAGAAATACATTAGGAAAAGACTCATGTACCCTCTAATTACAACCGACTTAGAAGATATTGTTTAATATTCTTCGTAGGGTTAAAAGGGGTAAAAGACTAATTTAACAGTGAGAAAGTAATTGTTTTGTCCATTCTAGCAGTACCCCTTCGGGTAAAGAGGCTTTGGGATTCTTCGTCACGCCGAATCTTTTGCGGAGGCTTTCATTGTAGAAGGATCTGAATACAACGAAGCCTTGATGCTTTAAGACCTTCGGAGATCAAAGCTTCTGACTTCATTTTGTCTTCTGACTGTGTTGATGTAGAGGTTTTATTAATACCCAGAGGATAAAATATTTTCCCCCAACAGTAGCCCCTCAAATACTTCTCTTGGAATTGCTTGTGCAGTGAAGAGGGTAGTATACGCAAGAAATAATTTCATATCTAAAACTTGGAAAAAAACCGAAAGTCCTTATAGCCATTAGAAATAATATATTCGGAGGTAAGGAATCTTCGGACCCGAAATCCGTTCGGAGGTGTCCAAGGAGGCAGCTTCGGAGTCGAAGTTCCTTTGGAGCCAAACTAGCCATTAGTTCTTAGAGCCGTTAGACCCAAATTAGAGCCGTTACTCTCTGAGAAGGCTAATGGTCGCACGATCTCACAGCGGTTGCAAGTCTTCATTGTGATGGCCCTACATGTCATAACGGCATCGAAACCGAAACAGAGCAACCAAAATGTCGCTCTGTAACGTACAACACAAGGGACTTCAGGGTTATAAAAGAAATAAGAATAGTGATTTTTAGGCACATTACCGACTGCTTCTGTAGACTTGCTTTTCTCCTTCCTGAGCGCACATTTCCAGTCTTCCTAGCTTTCTCCAATGTCAAAAACTAGTTCCAAAGTTCTTGCATCGTCTTTGGCTTTGGCTCGGCAGCAAGCCATGGCGGCGGGGCCTTTGGAGAATCCTCGGCCTGCCGGCCCTTGCGATCTCTGATCGGCGTCCACCAAGTATATGGATCAGTCGTATAGCTTGGGGGAATCGACCTGCTCGAAGAAGTCGATTGCCGAGGCAGTGGTTGAGAAGCTAGGGCCCAGAGTGAAAGTGTGATCTCCCGGGAAAGAGATTATTCTGGTGCTGCAGGCAGGAGAGGCCGTGGTATTTGAAGCCTTCTTCGAAGCCGAACTTGGGCTTCATGCAGTGGACTTCTTGACGAAGGTATTGGATCTATTCCATGTAAAGCTTTCTCAACTTTCTCTGAATGCAATCGCTCGCTTGGCCATCTTCGAATGGCCTTGTGGGCCAAAGGGTGTGCGGGGAGAGCAGATATCTTCGCTGCTGTCCACAAGGCTTCATGTCAGCCAAAGACGTACACTAGACCCAGAGGGGAGAAGATGGTGGTGGCCTTCGAAAGCATAAACTTCCAGCTTCGGGGTGAATTCCAAGACCGGTTTCTGGCGAAGGCCATTAACGACCAGCGGTACTCCGAATGGATCCTCCGCTGGTTCTATGCGGAGGTGGGCATGACCTCCGCCTTGGTGGGGCCCCTAGAGGAGATCTTGTACCGGAGGGAGGCGGAGATTAGCCCCGATCTAAGCCAGCTTCAGGTACGTCTTGGGTTGCTGTACACCGTGAGTTGACGCATGAGTATGCGCGACTTAGCGAAGGAATTCATTGCCTTATGAATTCCTCCCCTGATGGCCGCCTAGCCAATCCACTTCGAAGACAACCTGGAGGGGGGACTTCGAGAAATCCCTTCGAACTCCGCGGGTAGGCTTTCTACATATTCTGCATCAAGATGCTTCATACACATATATTGATTTAATTTCATTGAATTAATCAGATGATATCTTTTCTTTTAGCTCCGCAGATGACTTGGACTCTAGAGCAAATTGCCCGGGCTGTGGAGAAAGTCCTCGGAGCCCCTACGCTCGTAGAGAAAGAGCAAAGGGTGAAGCTGGTAGGGAATTGGGAGCGATTTAACCGAGTATGGAGTGTACTCGGAGTCGATGCCCCAACCCTTACGGACTGGTCCGCAAAAGATCCGGCTCTGAGGAAGGGGAAGGTCGAGGCCAGGACTTCTGGCCTGGTGAAGACACCAATGAAGAAAGTGGCCCAAAAGCCGAAGGCTCATGATCCTTCGAAATCACCTATTTTGTCGCTGAAGCAGTCTGAAGATGAAGATGACATGGACATGCAGATGGCGGAGGAGTTCGAAGCTCTTCTTGCGGGGACGGTGAAGAAGGGTCTCAGATGGAAACCGAGACCTTCGTCCAAGATGGTGCGGAGGTGGCACCAACCGAAGAGGGGGGAGAACCTAGGCAAGTGGATGCCGAAGTTGCTCCATCAGGCCGGATAGACGCCCCGATTTTGAATCAAGGCGGAGTTGAGGTCGAAAGGGTTTAGGCCCTAGATGCGGAGGCCTCGATCAGCTCTAGACGACGTGGTGGTTGCTACAGCCAAGGAAACTCCAGCATTTGTTGCTTGGGTTCGATCTCTGGAGTCTGATGAAGACTTCACTCAAATGTTCGAGCATCCGAGCAGTTATGTGCTCGTCCGACAACAAGATGTCGGAGGTATATCTTTACCAACCGAAGCTTGTTTCACTTTCTTTTACCTACAACATTTAAATAATA
The DNA here is from genome assembly GCA_019279435.1 of Zizania palustris. Classification (NCBI taxonomy): domain Eukaryota; kingdom Viridiplantae; phylum Streptophyta; class Magnoliopsida; order Poales; family Poaceae; genus Zizania; species Zizania palustris. Next base: position 45,452,890 of record JAAALK010000079.1, read on the forward strand.
GCATATACCTTCGAATTCGTAGAATCAGCTTGACCCATCTCCAAATGGTGGCCTCGGTTTGGAACACTCCATACCTTAGTTAGGACTTACCCATTAGACTTGTGGTTAGTACGGAAGTGTATTGCAACAGATCCCACAGACCGGTCCTTATAGTGCCCCGGGTGCTACCGACCAATGCCCTAGCTTGCACCCGGAACCCACCATGCATCCACTCACAACCACAACTCCAACACCGACAAAATTCCAAAGATGAGAATAACAGGGATCATATAGTAGAACCAATCGCTACGACTCATTTTTAATCCTATAGCAATCGTGTCAATACATTGGACACTAGCTAATAACATTTATCATATGGTGACAAGGAGTTTAGGCTAGAGAGCATGGCTTGGGTTGCACTTCAAGGTCGGGGGATCCTAAATAAATATATTGTAAGGGTTTCATTTGACTAATGCATGTATCACCTATGTGTTTTAGTGATAGTTTAATAAAACATGGGTTCAATATGCTCAAAAGATTGGTTTGGTGACTTGCCTTGTTCAGCGAAAGGTGAGGGAGGAACTTCCAGGAAATATTTCGGCTCCTCGACGACGTCGTAGTATTTCCAATATAAATAAAATGAAATAAATACAACATTCAATTTAAACAATCTAAAACCACAAAACAAGCATATAGGTTTTAGTCGATTTGGTTTGAAGAAAGCAAGTTGCTATGTTTCTGAAACTTATTTCATAAATAATTCAAAATGAATCATAATGAAATATTGTCCTTCATAAAAGGGGTTTTAATTGTGAATAATCCCATTTTAAGTTTTCTAATTAATTTAAAATGAATGGTTCAGAGAAAACTTAGTGGTTTCATCATTTTTAACAGGGAATGAATAAATATAAATTTTTCTGAAATTTAAATAATTAAAATTGTATTTTACCCTAAGGGCATTTGAAAACTTTATTAAATAAACATGAAATGTCCAAAGTAAACATAATGTTCTTATTGCATTAACATGTAGAGAATAAAATTATAAAATTTCTGGAATTGAAATGATAATTTTTAGAGTTCAAATGCGCCAGATATGAATTTTTGAAGTTTAAAAGCATTTCTGGAATTTAAATTAAACCAAAAACAAGCGTCGGTCCACGGTGAGCCGAGACCACCGTGCACCTGCGCACTATGCGCGTGCGCCGGATCAAGATCCACCGTTGGATCGCGATCGGGTGGTCACGGGCGAGGCGGGGGAGTTAAAATGACGTGGATGGCTGAGATTAAAATGTTGAACCGGTATGCGATGGATGGCGGAGATTAAACGCGGGATTTTAAAACTAACGGACGCGCGAGATTAAAACATACCCCTTCGCTCAGATCCGACGGTGTAGATTAAACCGCACATGGGATTTAATCGGTACCGTTGGATCCAGATCGCATGGCCAGGATCAAATCCGACACGGCGTGTGTCGGGGGGGTTAAGTACCCTTCTTCCCCGACTCCGACGACGCGACGGCGAGCGATTCCGGCGACGATGAGGGCTATCCGGCCTAACTAAAGCCAAATACGCAACGAGGGAACTAAGGGGAACATGAGGGTACCCTGGCGGTGGCGAATGGTTGACGGAGCGAGGCCGGCGACGAGTGGAGGCGGCGAAGGTGTTCGGGTCCTTGGCGGCGACGGCGATCCGACGGGGTTCGACGTCGACGGAGGGGTGGCCGAGGTTGGTGTAGTCCTTGCGGTCACGGAGGTGCGGTCGGCGTGGACGGAGAGGGACTCCGGCGACGGCGAGTGACGGCTGGAGGACGGACGGTGGTGGTGCGCTAAAACTTGAAGTGAGGGCGTTCTATGCGTTCTCGCAGTGTGTGAGCGTGGGGTCGCAATGCGGGTGGCCAGGGGGTTTATATAGGGCCATCGGCGGGGGAAGAGGGGGCGTAATCGACGGTGGCCGGGAATAAACGCGTTTAAACGCCGGCGAGCTCGGGTTGGATTCGATTCATCGAACCTGGATGTGAATCGGTCTGATTTAATTGGGGGAAACGGTCGCCGTGGACCGGGGGTGGTAATGGCGGGCTCAATTTGAGGGGAGGGTGTCGGGGGCAGGGGATCCGAGGCGCGTTATTGCGTCGGCCGGCGAGGGGGGGGGGATTTGGGGGCGCATCTCGCGGGGAAGATGAATCCGACAGGTGGGGGCCACCGGGCAGCGGGCGCGAGCGGGCAAGTGAGAGGGCTGACGGGTGGGAACGTGGTGTCGGGCGCGCGCGCGAGGGGAGGCGATCGGCGCCGACAGGTGGGGTCGAACTGTCAGCCTGAGGCGGGCGAGGGTGACGGGCTGGGCCGGCCGGGAGAGAGAGAAGGGAGGGGGGAGGCCCAATACTGTTTCAAAACATTTCTGAATAAAAATAATTCCAGGAAATAGATTAAAATCTTAGGGCTACTTCCAAGGTTGATAAAAATTTATAAAAATTCTCAAAAATGTATTCTGGTCTTAGGAGTTTATACAAAAAATTTTAGCTCCTGGTTTGGTCATTAACTCTATGTTGTAGTTCAAGAATGGTAAAGAAGGGTATTTAAAAGGTATTTTCAGAATAATAAAATACAGGAAATTGAATTAATAATATTTTTATTCCTTTGAAAATTTGGGGTGTTACAGGATGCTTATCTTCGCTTCAGACCTTCTCCCACCGATGACGATCGGAGTGCCTTGACAAGGCTCTCCCTTCTAGCCCCTTTTCTCGAAAGAAGGACAGGGCTTCGGACTCTGCTAGAGCCTCTGGCTCGAGCTAGTCGAGAAGTGGGGGAGACCGAACTAGTCTCCGTAATAGGCGAGGCTGAAGGGTTGGAGATGGACGCCGCCCTTGAATGGGTAGCCTACCAGGTACGGTGCACCTGCAAAAGTTAATTTTATTTGAAGTACATAACATGCTCACCTCATTCTTCTTTTTCTTTTGTCAGCACATTGTTCTAGCTCGTGCAACTGTTGTTTCTAATGAGCGTGAATGCAATCGACTCAAAGAGAAGGTGATGGCTCTCCAAGGGAGCCTTAATGACTCCGAGAGTCGGGCCTCAAGCTTGGAGGAGATAGCTCATGCAAAGCGGAGCATGAAGGCGAAGCTGGAAGCCACCAACGAAGAGCTTTTTGCTGAGAGGGTGGTGCTTTGAACCGAAGTTGAAAGGCTTCGAGACGAGCAAGCAGCCTCCGGAGTTGAAGCTGTAAGGCTTCGGGAAGAACGGCAATGTTTTGCTGACGACGTATGGCTACTGCTTGGGCAGAAGACTGTCCTCATGATGAAGACAGCTAAGCTCACCACTTTGATCTGTGACCTGTGGCACTCATCTGAGGCCTTGGTTGCAGAGAAGACAAAGTGCGATAGCATAGCCTCCGAGACCATGGGCGTCCTTCGGGGCATCTTGGAATACTTCGGTACGACTTGTGCCTCTTCATCATCGATGAACGATACTTTAATTCAGAAGTTGAAGATGATCCAAGCAGCGACGAAGAGAATGAAGACTTCGGGTACTCGGTATGGAGAGATCTCTAGACAAGTAGTCGCTCTCAGAGTACTTCGCCACTTCGAAGACATTGGAATTTCTGTTTCGCCGAACCTCGGAGTAGAACCTGCCATCTTTGCTAGTGACCGGCTATTGACCCCTTCGCCTGACGTCACCGCGGCTTGGGAAGCTTTTCAAGAATCCTGGAAAGCTGAAGGTCGGACGACGGTGAAGACGTGGATCGATAAAGGCCACCATCGAAAGTAGGTGCGGACGCTGCCTTCAACTAGCATGCCACCTCTGGACTCAAAGATCTAGCCCTCTTTAGGGTCCTATTATGTAAAAACTTGTATTTCTGTCTCGCTTTGAATGAAAAAGACTTATTTGGAAATGTTTTTAGGATTTTTTGCATTTTCTGGATGATGAGCTTGAAGTGCTAGATTTTAACGAAGGGCTCCGCCAGCAGTGGGCTACCTTTAAAGCCTTAAGGCCTCACAGGTGTCCTCGATTTTATGTTCCTCGAGGGAGCCATGGAGAGGTTATACCTGAAATTTGTAAAGAGGTACTAGATTATATTAAGGAAGAAAAGGGGAAAAGGAGGAAGTTGTAAATTTAGCATCTTCATCTTCAGAGGACATCGACTGGTCCGAAGAGGAGTGGTCTGACGAAGACCAAGTGAAGACCAGCCTCGAAAGACTTCGGACCTGGGCCGAGCTTCAGCAAGAGCAGAAGGACTTCAGGGCTTCGAAGAAAGGGAAGCAGATTAAGCGCAAAGTTCTGAAGACTCCGGGCTCAGGAACAAGTCGCTGCCAAAGTCAAGCTACCTCCGAAACTAGTCTTAGGGATATGAGGGGTCTTCGTTTTCTTCTTGGTTTAGACACTAATTTTTCATGATGTAATATAATTAAGTAATATAAACTGAAATGCTTCGAAATTGTGCCTTTGTCTTTACCTCCTATCCCCTCTTTGATGGTGAGCGCCTTCGATTATCAAGCGAAGTCGGTTACACACAACGACTGTCATGCTAGCTAAATGCATAATTTTTATAGGGTTTTTGATTTTAGATGCTCGGAGCCCCTATTGTATTGAATAAGGATTTTGAACCAGTGGTTCAAAATCCGAGTAGATTGTCGTTATGGACCTCGTAGGACTCTTCAAATCTAAAGGTCTGGAGTCTATAAATGGCAGCTTAGTACTCTTTTTAGGATGTATTGGAATCTGGTTATTTTGGTCGCCTTCGACTCTTTACGGATGCTTTCAAGCCAATGGCTTAGAATCTGTGTATTTTGGTCGCATTCTACTCTTTTCTGGATGCTTTCAAGCCAATGGCTCAGAATTCGTGTATTTTGGTCGCCTTCGACTCTTTTCTGGATGCTTTCAAGCCAATGTCTCGGAATCCATGTATTTTGGTCACCTTCGAGTCTTTTCCGGATGCTTTCAAGTCAATGGCTCAGAATTCGTGTATTTTGGTCACCTTCGACTCTTTTCCGGATGCTTTCAAGCCAATGGCTCGGAATCCGTGTATTTTGGTCGCCTTCGACTCTTTTCCGGATGCTTTCAAGACAATGGCTCGGAATCCATTTTTCATGGTACTTTCCCACCTGGACGGATGCTTCGAACCTGTGGCTCGAAGTCTGTTGATTGGGTTCGTATCAATAATACTTACCTCCGCAATCTGCTCTGTTCCCCTAGTGCGTCCACTAAGGGTAGGAATCATCTTGAGAAGCTTGCATTATTCGAACCATAAGCTTTATTTATTTAGAAAGGTGTTTACAATCTGTTACAAGGAGCCCCTAAGTGAAATAACGTTTAAGGTGCTCCGCATGACATGCATGTTTTAATTCTTCCCCTTCTAAATTAGCTGATTTAAAAGATCCAGGGCGTCCTGAATGCAAGATGATATATGGTCCTTCCCATTTATTTCCTAATTTTCCCAGAGAAATTATGCTTCGCAATACTAAATGGCCCGACTTAAGTTCATTAAGCTTTATTTTTGGGTCATACAAAGTCTTCGTCTGATGTTGATACTTTGTCAGGTTGGCAACAACTTGAAGCCTTGTTTCTTCAGTCAAGTCTAGTGAAGTCTATCTTTCATTGTCAAGCTCTAGTTCTATGGTGCGGAGGGAACCTCCTTTTAGCTCCGTCGGCGTCATGGCTTCATCTCCGACTAAAAACCAAAAAGGGGTGAACCCTGTAGACCTTGCCTGAGTGGTCCGGATGGACCACAAAATCTTCGGGAGTTCTTCGTTCCACAACCCCTTTGCCAATCCTACTATCCTTCGATTTAAGCCTGACAAGATATTACCATTAGCTCGCTCGACGACTCCATTGGATTGGAGATGATGGATAGCTGCAAAACACATTTGGATATTCTCTGAAAGGTTCGACATCGAACTGAGTGCCATTGTCAATTGTAAGTTGCCTAGGTACTTCGAATCTACAAATAATATTTTGCTAGAAAATTTTTTGCCATTGGGAAGGGGCCAATGAGATCTATTCCCCACCGGGCCATTGGCCATACCAGAGTGAAAACTTGAAGAGGTGTTGGTGGACGATGACTCTATCTTCCCATCCATTGACAACCCTCACAAGTGCAGACTAATTCCTCCACATCAGCTACTATAGTAGGCCAATAGAGCCCCTAGCGAAGTGTTTTGCCTGCTAAAGCCCGAGGGGCTAGATGGCTACAACATAGGCCTTCGTGAATTTCCCGAAGTATGTCTTGGCCTTCGGATTGGGAGATACATCGGAGCAGAGGAGAATAGACTATGGCCTTGTACAAAATACCATTGATAATATTATAGTTCCAGACCCTCAACTGTAATCTTGATAGCTTTGGGCCTTCGGGCAAATTAGTTTCGTCTTGCAATAAATCCATAATTGGGCTACGCCAATTGTTGCTCGATATGCAAAGTACTTCCTCAGGAGGGAGTTGTGGCACTGAAGGGGAGGCAAGTTCTTCGTAGAAAGTCCATTCCGAAATATCTAGGACTCTAGCGGCAGCTTTGTCCAAGACGTCTGATTGCAAGTTGTCGGCTCGTGGAATGCTCTGGATAGAAATCCCTTTAAATGTTGTTTCAGTCTTGTGGATTTCTTCCAAATATTTGGCAAGTTGTGGATGCCGAACTTGAAAACTTTTATCAATGTGCCCTGCGACAATCTGAAAGTCTATTTTTATGACAACTCTTGTAGCACCAAGTGTGCGCGCTTTGCGAAGCCCAAGTAGGATCCCTTCGTACTCCGCAATATTATTGGTGGACTTAAAGTTGAGCCTTGCGGAGTACATTTCTTTTTGCCCTGAAGGCAAGATTATGACTGCTCCGGTGCCTGCTACGGACGCTTGAAAAGCTCTGTCAGAGTATATGGTCCATACACCTTCATTTGATTCCTCTGGAGCGCATACTGCAGACGAAGTCCACTCCACTACAAAATCAGCTACCACCTGTGATTTGATGGTTGTTCTTACTACAAAAGAAATACCAAAAGGGGTCAACTCGACAACCCATTTCCCAATTCTCCCCTTGGAATCTTTGCTTCGGAGCATATCTCCAAGAGGGTAAGAAGTTGGAACAATTACATTATGTGCCAAAAAGTAATGTCGCAACTTCCTCGAAGCCATTACCAGGGCATAAGTAAATTTCTCGACCTCGGAGTATCGAGTTTTGTCTCCGGATAAAGCTTCCCATACAAATTATATCAGATTATGCACCAACTTCCCATTGAAATCCACTTCTCGAACAAGTAATGCACTGACAGCGGAGCTTGTGGCTGCAAGATAGAGAAGAAGAGTTTCAAATGCGAGGGGCACAGTAAGCGTTGCGAGATTGCTGAGATAGTTTTTAATTTCATCAAAGCTCTTTTGGCACTCCGGTGTCCAGGCAAAATCTTCGGACCCCTTCAAAGCTTTGAATATTGGGAGGCTCCGCTCTGCGGACCTTGCCAAAAATCTACTAAGGGCTGCAAGGCGTCTGACGAGCTTTTAGACTTTATTCAAATTTTCCGGCAGAGCCATCCTTTGCAATGCACTTATTTGCGTTGGGCTAGCTTCAATCCCTCTACTCGAAACTAAATACCCTAACAATTTTCGTGCTTTAGCCCCGAAGATACATTTCTCGAGGTTGAGGCGAACTCCACATACTCGGAGGCTCTCAAACGTTTCTGCTAAGTCTAGACTATGTTGGTGCTTCAAAGCACTTTTATTACAATGTCATCCATATAGGCCTCAACATTGCGATCTATCTGGTGACCTAGATCCTTAGCAATTAATCTTGAAAAAGTTGCTCCGGTATTCCTTAAGCCGAAGGCAATTCTAACATAACAAAAGATTCTCGATGGGGTTATAAATCTTGTCTTGGCTTCGTCTTCACGTTTTAACCATATTTGATGATATCCGGAGTACGCGTCGAGGAAGCTTAAAAGCTTGGATCCGGGTGTGGAGTCGATGAATTGATCAATACGGGGCATGGGGTAGGGGTCACGTGGGCATGATTATTCAGAGATGTGAAGTCAATGCACATGTGCCACTTGCCGGAGGCCTTTTTTTGACAAAGACGGGGTTAGCTAACCACTCCGTGTGGGCCACCTCCCCAATGATCCCGTCTTTTAATAATTTTTCAACCTCCGCTTTGGCAAGATCTGCTCTTTCTGTTGACAGCTTGCGGAGCCCCTAGTGAATAGGTCGAACCCTTGGGGTGACGAGCAGGCTGTGCTTGATAATGCTTCGGTTGACTCCAGGAATATCTCCGTCTGACTAGGCAAAGACATCCAGATTGTCTTTAACTAATTCTTCTAGCGAAGTGGCAATTTCCGGAGGCAATTCCTTGCCAAACTGTATGGGATAGTCTTTGCCGTCCTTGACGATGATCTTCGTTACAACTTCGCCTTCAGGGCTTGGCTTGAGGGAGGGGATCTTCGAAGGGTCTCTCGATACCGAAGCATCCTCCGAATGGTCCTGCACATTATTTACCTACCTAGTATCAAGAGGTGAGTCGTGGCCGTACTCCGCCCTCCGCACTGTAGCTTGGTTGCCGAGAACCGCAAGTACTCCTCCTTGCGTGGGCATTTTCAGGCATAAATAATTGTTATGTGCTACAACTCCAAACTAGTTCAGCATTCCCCTTCCGAAGATAACATTATAAGCATAAGGAGCGTCGATGACATCAAAAATTACTTCCTCCGATCTAGCCAGGTGCCCCTCTCCGAAGGCGACCTCGAGACCTATTTGGCCGAGGGCATCGAGAGGAGGCCTGCGAAGCCTTGAAGCGGATGAGCTGCTGGAAGTAAATGCCTCCGCGGGATGCATAATTGATTGAAGGCCTGAAGAAAGATAATGTCCACGGAGCTTCCACCATCAACCAACACTCACCGGACCCCTGTTCCTGCAATGTCAGCTGTAATAACAAGAGGGTCCACATGGGGGAATTTAATTCTAGCTGCATCAGCCGCAGAGAAGGATATGGGCACATGAGACTACTTGGGCATTTCAGCAGTTGACGAGGAGGTCCCAATGTGCCCTACTTCGTGTACATATTCCCTCCACTGACTCTTCGACATGCCGCTCAAGGTCCCTCCTATGGAGATGGGCAGGACTACCTATTTCCCGCGATCTTGGTTGTCTTCTTGCTTCAGAGGTGGCATAACACTAGCCACTGAAGGTTGTCTTGGGGCTTCGAAACTGTCCACACGTCCAACAATAGCCTGCATCGGCTCCGGACATGTCGCAGGAGGGGTTCGGTCAGTAGTGTTGTGACTAGAGCTCCTCTCGAGATACTCGCTCCGCAGAGCTAATATGGACTTGCATGCGTCGGTGGCATGGCTTTGGTTTTCACCATGCACACAGCAGAAGAAGGTATGGCCTCGGCCAGCCAGCTTCCCTAGAGGCCTTGAGCCGCTGACCTTGTTGCCCTGAGCTTGTAGATACTTAGGAGGCAATTTTGAAGTAGAAGGGACAATATTTAGAACCTTGGAGTGAGGATGCTTTCGTCCTCTTCGTCCATCATGCTGATTATTGTCAAATGAGAACACTTGTGGTGGACTTGAAGTCTTCGGTTCAAGTTTGACTTCTTGGAGGACGATTGATGAAGACGAAGCAGTCCCCCGAAGCCATCCTTCTTCTGACTTGGCATATTGCTCGAAGTAGGCCATTAATTGCGCTACTGAGGAAATATGCTTCCGGTGAAGCTTATCGAGGAGGCCCGCGTTCGTGACACCTTCGCGTGCTGCATCAACAACGGATGATGCAGACAATCCCTTTATCTAAGACTTCGTATGAGCGAAGCACTTGAAGAATTGTCGTAGAATTTCTCTAGGTTGCTGCTTCACCTAAAAAAGACTCCCCTATAGACATCAGGGGCATGAAGGTCCCTTGAAAATTGCTCATGAATTTTTTCCTCAACTGCTCCCAGGACTTAATTGATCCTAGTTTTAAGAACCAGAACCAACGAAGAGCTACCCCTTCGAGCGCAATGGGGAAACACTTGGCCATCATGTCTCGAACCCCTCCGCTGGCTTCAATCGCAAGAGCATAAGAGCGAGAGAATTCTCCGAGGTCTTCCTCTCCGGAGTACTTGCACAACTTCTAAGCTCTAAATTTAGGGTCGAAGCGCACCTTTTGCAAGTCCGGGTGAAGTGGAGATTCATTGTCGAAGGAAGCATTCTCGGTGCTTCTCTGGATCTCAGATGCTTCAAGATAGTAAATAGGGTAATCGTCTTGAGGCACCTTCGGGATGACGGGGCTAGCTTGAGGGCGAAGCCTATCGACAGCTTCCTGCCTCCACCTTTCTACCTCGTCCTGAAACCAAGACATCTTGGCCACCACGTCATCTAGATGGCCTTCATTTCCTCCGAAGGGGCCCTCCGGGTCTTGAGAACTGACAAAGTCAGTTCGGAGCACAGACGGAGCCACAGGAGAGGCTCTGTATGCTCAAGGATGAGTGTTTACTTTGGGAGTTTGAGGTGGGGGGACCACGGAGGGTCCTCCGACCTCGGTGGTGTTCGAAGATCCCAATCTGGAGGTCTGAGAAGACCTTCAAAGGGGACTAGTGCCTAAGATCCATTTAGAAGGCATGGCTCTAAGAAAGGATTTGTAGAGAACGAAGTTTTTGTACTAGGTCCTCGTGGACGGCGCCAACTATTGGCGCAAAAGATTACGCTAACAGGTTTAGTGAACTCGAAAGACTGACAAACGAAGTGTTTGCTTATGAGGACTATTCCAAGCCTCCGAATTGGATAATATCTTGAGATAGTTCGAAGTGTGTATTGAATATCTAAGTATTCGATACCCTTACACAGCGAAGAGGGGTATTTGTAGATGAAATACATTAGGAAAAGACTCCTTTACCCTCTAATTATAACCGACTTAGAAGATATTGTTTAATATTCTTCGTAGGGTTAAAAGGGGTAAAAGACTACTTTCACAGTGAGAAAGTAATTCTTCTATCCTGTCCTTGCTGGCGGTACCCCTTTGAGTAAAGAGGCTCTGGGATTATTCGTCACACCAAAGCCTTTGCGGAGGCTTTCATTGTAGAAGGCTCCGAATACAACGAAGCCTTGATGCTTTAAGACCTTTGGAGATCAAAGCTTCTGACTTCATTTTGTCTTCTAACTGTGTTGATGTAGAGGTTTCCTTAATACCCGGAGGATGAAATATTTTCCTCCAACAGTAGTCCAAACGAGATGTTGGGTACAATGTTCGGACAATCCCGAGCGTGTGTGTGGTCACCGTTCTGACAAAGTCCCGGGTTTGCTCCCACAGGTGTGCATATATCCCGTCGAGCCATGCAAAGGACTCCTCTGCAGACCACACTCTATTGGATGGCTTGCAATCAATCATCTTGATCAGCGTCTCCGCACTAGCTCGGTACCAATCCCGTTGCGCTTGAGTATCGGACAGACACAACTCTAGGTCAGCAAACTGAGCGCCTAATCGGCGATGAAGCTCTGCAAGCAAAGCGTTGATTCAAGGCACGAGTCATCAAAGAAAAATCTGAAGAAAAGTGTTCTAATTTATGATTCATACTTTTGTACTCACCAAACTACTTATCAGTGGCTGCTTCAGACTCCTTAAGCTACTTCTTGAGTTTTGTCACTTTAGCAAGGGCTTCATCCCTCTCGGCTATGGCTTGTTCTATCGTGGTGGCCGATTGGTCTGTCAAGTTGGTGTATGTCTTGAGTAGCTCTGTCGTTGATGCCAACTACTCTACAGTACAAGCACTAGGTTACTACATTCTGTGATACCAAACTAATAACAAAGAGTGGTCGGGAGCTTACCATAGGATTGGAAGTTTAGCTACTCGTGAAGGACATAATTGTCCTTCTCCATCCTCTTCAGCTCGACATTCTTTTGGGCCAACTGATCAATCAACTGAACTACTAGGAGCTGCACAACAATAACAAGTTAGTCTGAATACATATAATGAAATATATGTATTTAACTAACACTTGCTTGAATACTTACGATGGTCTCCTCATCAAAACACTTAAGTGCTTTGAAGCACTCGGTCATGCCCTCCTAACTACTTTGGTCGGGAGACTAGTGGCTATGCCCCTAGTTAGCTGTGACATCTCCTCAACCCTGGCTGTGAAGGAGACCCAATCGGGTAGTGTCAACAAAGCAGGGCTGAACAGAAGAAAGCAACAACATAAAATCAAGATAAAGCTTAGATATCCTACTCATACAAATAACAACTAGCCTCACCATCCCGACTACCGGAACACTGTCTTCTTTGTCCGCGAGCTAGGACCCTCTCCAAGGGTAAATCCAGCTAGCGGTGGTGGAGGAGGCGGAGGCGGTTGTGATGAAGGTGGTGGTGGCATAGAAATGGATGACGATGATGCAACAACCCCACCGATCACCGGAGCTGCCTTAGTTGTTGTTGGACCGAAATAGGCGACCAGAGGGGGGTGAATGAGAGCTTTTAAAATTCAGTTCTGCTGAACAAGCTTCGAACACACCCTTCGAAGTGTCTGGTTCGGAGGTATCAAACACACTCCGAACACAGGCTTCGAATAGGGCAAAAGTTCAAAGTTTAGAACACTTCGCTCGCACTCAAAAACCCAGAAATGCATTGAACTTTGTAAAGATAGTGCAGGCTCCGTACACGAGGTGCCTTCGAGCAGACATCGCACTACTGTACTTCACACAAATATGTTTCCCTCAGAGAGCTCCGGATAGGTACTCCACACTAGTAACTGGTACTAGGTGTTGACACGGAAACGTGCCCCCGCACTTGGGTCAGTTCGACGATCCAAAAGTGCATGGATACTTAGGAACGAGCCTAAGCGTGACGTGGCACCGACGTCGCGTTCCGACTACCCTTAGCCGTGATAAGGGGGTGGAGTCGCCAGGCAACCAGATTACACAAAATAATCCAATTAGCCGAAAGAGATAGATTAAACAGAACAAAATCAAGAAACCAGTCGGAGCCCATCTGGTTCGAAGTTTGGTGCAAAGGGGTCACCGAAGTGTACCTTCAGCGTCTGGTGCGAAGTGCTCCGCCGAAGGGTGCTTTGGCATTCGGACTGATCCGTCTGAAGATGGACTCCGAACGGATCTGGATGCGGTGATCACCTCCGAACAGCGGGGTTCGGCGTGAGATCTCCGATACAGCAAACTACGGAATAATGACGCGAGACCATGCGTGAGTGCAACTTCGTCCGGTGCGGAGTATGATCGTGGCGAAGCCCGTTGCGATGAAGTATGCTAGTGAAGCCTGTTGCCGGAGCCTGTAGTCCCGCCGAAGGGTGTCCTAGGGACCTCCGAAACCGATCTCTCAGCTCCGGACACCTCCGACGAAGTGGCTCCGAACGTGCGAACCTGAAACAAAGATAATTCGAAGTACCAATTCGGCCTGAGGACCGAATTTTGCTAAGTGTTGCACTAGTAGCGAAGGTAGCAATCTGTTACGCGGATTAGCGGATACTTCACAGGCGAAGTAACAAGCGATAGCAATCTATTACGTAGATTAACGGATATTTCACAAGCGAAGTAACAAGGGTTACCACTGTTCCATAGTGGTCGGCGAAGGGCTTTCAGGCAAACCCATGAAGAGGTACATGAAAATAAAGGTAAAGTAAATACGATCAAAGCATAGGGCTTTGGTTTGGTTTGAGTTGGGGGGCTCTCTACGCCGGCCTTGCCTCTCTGTTTATAGGGGTTTAACCCCTAATCTAATCTGCTATTAATCCGGCCAGATAGAGATAAAGATTGAGCTGGAAACACATACAATTCTACCTCTGCCGAAGTGGGCTTCGGTCAGGCCCGTCGAGGCCTGCTCCTCGGGCCGAAGCTTCGGTAGCGTGGGCCTCCGAAGGCTTCCTGACCGAAGCCCTTGGGCTGGCTAGAGGCTTTCGGAGCCCATAGCTCAATGGACTTTGACTCTATAGGGCTTCGGACAGACCCTGGACATGTGTATCTTTGGCCCAAATCACCAAAAATTGATATTTTGACAATCTAGCCATTAATGCCATTTTTTGCTATCAACACTAGGCTTCGCACTTCGGAGTGCTGAAAACATAACTGACTGCAATGAGAACTTCGACTATGATAAGACAACATGCCTCGAATGGATGCTTCGCAGGGTGCTTCGCTAGTAACCAGTGAGGACTACTCTCCGATTTACACAGAGCGAACACACACAAACGTTACTCACAAAAATCGCACATACAAGAGACAAACACACTTCGTTGAAAATGAAACAAGGCAAAAACTCTAATTGGCATAGAACGAAGTGAAGTGCAGAAAACTTAACTCATGTAGTGGAAAAACTCAGATACAAGTTCAAGCAATAGATGAAAACAGAATAGAAAATTCATTGCAAGAACAGGGAACACAAAACTCACAAGTACAGAGAACACTTCATGGCAGTTGGCCAAGTCTACAGGGAAATAGAAGGTTCTAAAAGAGTGCACAGTGTTACCCTAGCCCTTAGCCTGCCTCTCCTTTTATAGGCACTACTCTGACTTGCGAATAGACTACAACTCCCCAAGGGTTTACATCACTTTTGTCTCAGCCAGACATAGGGGTATAGATGGTAGTCTACTTTATTGGAAGCTCTTTTGTCAGCTTGGCAGAGGAGACAACATCGGCTTTTGCAGAGCAGACACGATCATCTTTTGCAAAGCGGAATCTTCTAATGCCCCTTCACACACGAAGTGTGCAGAGTCTTCGGTGACACGCTTCGAACCAGAAGGCCTTCGCTTCACCGAAGTTAGTATTTGATACATTGACGATTTTGAGCCGAAGCTATCAAGGCCCTTGAGCCTTCGCACCATCACCTCTGGAGTGGACCACCACGGCTTCGCAGCTACTCCTAGCTCGAACACCATTCATCCATGTACCGAAGCCATCCATGGCCGAAGTACTTCAAGTCATCCACACTCTGAAGCCCCACATTCGAAGTACCTTCGCTACTTTTCAAAGTCCTTTCATCCAAGGCCTCCGCATGAAGCACTTCCATAAACACTCCTTCGGAGTGTATTTGCCCAGAGCACACTTGGGAGCCTTGCCCAGACCATGCCTTCGATACACCTCGACTTCTGAGACTTCGTCAGGTGTCCTTCAAAGTGTCTCCATCCGGAGCACACTTGGGAGCCTTGCCTCATTCCTGAGGACTTCGTCCACCAACCTTCAAAGTCACTCCTTCAGAGTCACCCTTCGAAGTACCTCACCTCCGAGGAGTTTTCGTCGGGGTACCTTCAGCCAGAGCCACCCTTCACACTTTCTACCTTCGCCTAGAACACCTTGACCCGAGAATCGACCTCGACCCCACGCAGCCTCCGTGACCGAGCTCCCTGCCCGCCTGGCATCAAGCCTCCCGCTTGACCTAGGTTCACTTGCTGCGAACCATCTCGTCGCCTCCGAAGTCACCTGCACACCACCGACAAGCAGACAAGTGTTTCCAGTACCCCGAAGACCTCTCCGATAAACAACCTCCGGTACACACTCCGGTGTACCACCCAAAGTACCGAGCCCTTTAGTACAAACTTTTCATCGTATTCTGCCAGACCCCTCCGACAAACATACTCCACTGTAAAAGCTACAGCCAGCAAACACCGAACCCTTCAGTAAAACACCTCCGAACCCCTTCGAAGGAACCCCTTCGCCGAGAAGGAAACTTGTAAACCACTCATCACAGACTTGAAACCAAGGCACATCTCAACTTGGTTTCTCAGATGTCTTCGAGTTGACACCCACATCTCCTGTGAAGGATGACGGTATTTTTGGCGGTATCTAAGGCACCGCCGCATTTGTTGCCTCTCTCATCGTCGCCCTCATTGCCCTCAATGTCCCCATCACATTTGTCGTCGACATCTTCATCCTCTTCATCTTAGGAGGGCAAATTTGTTTGCCCTTCCTTTTATCCCCGGTCGGCCTGGCATGTGGGTTGATGTCCTTTTGCCCGACTGCACGAGGATGTTTTAGCAGTAGTGACAGAGAGGAAAAAAGCTTCTCGACCCTATACAGTTCAAAAATTAGCACTCGGTAGGTGATATTACCAAAAATGAAAAATTGAAGAGCAAATAGATCTCACCACTGGTCAGGGGTTGTTGAGCATGAAGGGTCAAGGGTTGGTATAAGGATCGAGACCGAGTTTGCTGGTGAAGATTGATCTCACTCTCTTCTGTATCTCCTCATCTGTTAAGGGTTGGCCCTCACCCTTGTCGGGTCCCTAATGCACAAGTACTCGAAAGCCGGTGGAGTCGTTTCTTCAATGACTAAACTCAATGGCGCACGAAGCTAATCGCTACATGAATGCCTGAAATGTTCACCGCTTAGAGTTTCTTCACTATCTCCACCAGTTCATCGACTTACCCCTACTCCTCCGACTAGCATCAGTCAGACTAGGTGAGTGCTAAAAACGACACTCGATCGATCTTCAGAGATAAGGTTAACTCATGGTTGGCCATGTAGAACCAACCTGAGTTTCAGTCCTTGTTGGAAGACGTGAGCGGCACCAGGATGTACTCGGTCGCCTTCCCATCTCTTGGTGGTCGGCCACAGATAGAAGAAGTATCAGAATAAATTGAAATGGGGCTTAATGCCCAAAAAGGCTTCGCACGGATGTACGAAGATGGCAAGATGGAGGATGGAATTGGGATTCATATTGCAAAGAGAAATGTCGTAGTGATGGAGGATACCACAAAAGAATGGATGAGCCAGCAATCTGACCCACATAACTCTACCACCACACACTTCTTCGTCGTCTACGATCAGAACTCCATCGACCGGTCAACTGCCTCCTAAGGGTTGAGCGCTGCCATTGGGATGTCAAGAGGTGGAGCCAAGGGTTTGAGATTGAACAAATGTCGTGTCTTGCGGTAACAAACTATGCAGTTGCAATGTCGAGTGGGATTGCGCAACACCAGTAGATTAGTGCTCAAAGAAGAAGACAAAGTTGAAAGGATTTGAAGCATGTGAAAATATTGAGTATTGACTAGGCTATTTATAAACTTCCCACGCAATCATTTGGATCTCCAAAGCATCGTGATTTTCCAAGAAGACATCCCAAAGCAATCTTTGCCATTAATCGTGTCGGTCAACATTTTTTCAATCTTACCATCTAAACCGATGATTGCAAATCCAGTGCTAGGGGACAAATCGACGCTTGTAGTTTATTAATTTAAACTCGTGTGCGAAAGGTAGTCTTGGAAGTTGTGTGGGTCCATTCAGACCGTCGATTTTGATAGGCGCCAGTCTGTGCAAACAGAAGTCCTTTCACATGAGTGGCCCACAAGCACTCCATTGTATTTGTACATATGTAGGAGTATATAATTTTGAAGTGGTCTTTAAACCACTAAAAGTTCGACCATCGGCGTACAAACACTTAAAAAACCCGTTTGGTTCTTTAGTCCAAAAATTTAGTCCTATCACATCGTATGTTTAGATGCTATTTTATTTAGAGTATTAAATGTAGACTATTTACAAAACTCATTCATAATCGGTGGATTATTCATGAGATAAATTTAACGAGACTAATTACACCATGATTTGACAACATGATGTCACGGTAAATATTTTCTAATCATGGATTAATTAGGCTTAATAAATTCGTCTCACGAATAATCCTCTGATTCTATAATTATTTTTATAATTAGTTCACGTTTAATCCTTCAAATTGATGTCCAAATTATTGATGTGACACGGACTAAACTTTAGTCCATAGAACCAAACATCCCTATAAACCTATATAATTTCTAAAAATTGAAGTGAAGGAAGAATCAAAAATTGCTAAGACTTCAATCCAAGCCTGCCAAACACTCCAATAGTATTACAGTAGTGGACGTTTGTACCGCCTCCTTCATGCCGAATTGTCGATCGATCGATCAATCAATGCGTTGGAATAATGTTGCATTGGGTCAATGAATGGATGTGAACTCGTGGATGTCACTTTCCAAGTCAACCGATTAATGGATAAATGTCACTGATCCGATCAATTAATTAATCTACTTTTGATCAGTTGCAGCCATACAAGTGTAGCAGATACACATCACAGGGTTGAAAACTGGGAGCAGCATGTCGCCGTTGCGTGGCCAAGTGGACCGTTGAGCTTCTTAATTTATGACGCCTGCTTCGCTAAGACGCTAACAATATGCCGTCCACTCGATCGATCAGTTCACTCACAGCTACACGCAGCTGCAAAAGTGATGCAATCTCAACCGTATCTAATTGTCTTAATCGAAAGAGAGAGTAAACCATTAATATAGACCCTACTTTCGACGAATAATTTTTTTTAAAATATTTTCATCTAATCATTTATTTTCTCTTTCTTTTCTTTTCCAATACTCACTTTTAATTTCCTCGCTTCTCGTGGTTTTTTGCACGAGACTTAGTTTTTATAATTTTTTCTCTTTCTTCTCGTTAACTTCACATCAGTTTTTTTCTTGCATAACAAGTTGTCTAATGTCATAACTACTGTAGGTCACATGGAGGGTTAGGAATGCCACGATGCTACCGGAACGAATCAAAGCCAATAATGCTAGCTAGATGGATCTCACTGCCCTGCATCTGCATGGCACAATCTGGCCATATATAACTCTGCAATCGAGAGGTCATTACTCCTTCGAGTACACAACTGTAGACTTACAAAAAAATGTAGCTTGTAGTCGAATATGACTCATCGGAAATACAATACGGCTTACGTCCCATCTAGTTGTAGACTTGCTCTAAGAGCATCTCCATTGTAATTGTTATTTTTAACTTGCTATTCATAGCAATAGCAAGTCTCCCCATTTTAATTGGCTTGCTATATTGCTACTCACTTCATTGTACTTGCTATTTGACTTGCTATTTTTCTAACCAAACTTGCTACATGTAGCAAGTTTGGTGAGAGAAATAGCAAGCTTCCTAAAATAACAAGTACAATGGAGACAACTTTTAGACAATTCTTGCTATTTTTAAGAATAGCAAGTTGGATAGCAATTACAATGTAGATGCTCTAACACAACTCTGGCCCTCTTAAAAAATTAGGTCTGGTTCGATGGATATTACTTAATGGAATATGACCATTTCATCTAATTTGCTATTTGGTTAGAGACTACGGCAGATGGGATGACCAATATATTTTAGAGTTATCCTAAATCATTCAAATGATTTTCCATCGTAAATTATTTATCCAATTTATAATCAAATTACATCATTGTATTAATTATAATTTAATCTATAAATTGATTATATTTTATTAAAAAATATATTTGAAAAAATTATATCACATAACCAAATAAAAAATTAACTCACGCATCCATCGGACCAAACACATAAGACATATCATCTGTCTCTAAATTGAGGAGTGATCCTATCAATAATTGCCCACAAGGCTGAGCACCCATTCCCGTACGAGCCACTTCCGATAGTAGTAATCTCACCCGTCATCGATCAAGCAGAGAAAGCAACCTTTGGATCTTTTTGTACAAGAAGTCAGCTTTAATTTGGCTCTGACGTTGATGTTATCTGATTGCTTTAAAAGTCATAAAAATATTTATAGTTTTTAGTATTTTAGTATATTTAACAATATTCGTGTTGAATATCGTATACTACTTTTTAGTTTTCAAAGCCTAAACTCGACAATTTATTGAGAAAAAAGAGACAAACTCAAACTGTGACGAGCATTTGTTCACCGTGAATCTGTTAATTAGTCTGAGTTTATATTTGAATTTTTTAGAGTAATACTTCCTCGATCCAAGTTTGATGAGCGCCAAAATAAAAATAAATTATTTAAGTTCGATCAACACCTAAACATATGGTACTGTTCAATTTACAAGAACCCTCATTGTTCCATGGTTGAGTAATTATTGCATGACTATATGGTGGCTCCTGGCTACATGACTAAGTTTCAAATAGTTTGATATACAAAATACATCATACATCATTCATTATATGAGCTACGCATTGATCTTTGAATATATTAAATATATTGTGGACCAATAACTTTTTTTCCTTGGTCTTTGTGTCACAATCTTTGATGATCAAACTTAGACAGAGACAGTAAATAGGAGTAGATGGAAAGAGTATACTAATGCTGTTTATACTAACTAGGTATGTGTTTGTTTTAATTTAAGATTATTGTAATTCAGCTTATAGAAAAAATGTGAATTATACTAACTTGTTAGATTGTTATAATCTACACTTTAGATTATAATAAGCTGACATGTTTGTTTCAACTTATAAAACTAAGGTAGATTATTATAATGGTAAGCTAAAACAAACATGTCCTTATCCCATCTCGAAACATATCATCTTTTAGGCTTCACGGGTATTAAAAAGATGTGTAAAAAGACTATAATATTTTTATCGGGGTGAGTGACTATGAGTCCGGGAGTAGTTACATAACAGTATCTCTAAGAGAAGCTCTAGAGAGCTCCCTTCGCTAATTTTTGGGGATTATAAATAAAAAAATCAGGTCCAATAGATACTCTAAGGTGGCATTTGGTTCTAGAGACAAGGTGAAATGTGACATGATAGTCCTGTTTTTTATGATGTTTGATTCGAAGTCATGTGGGACAAAGTCGTCCCACCAGAAAATATTTCTCCAATATTTGGGACGAATTCGTCCAAAAAAGAACAAATGAGCTCATCCCACCTCGCACGCAAGACTCTATGGTAGGACCGAAAGTTTTAGAGTGGGCTGGAAGTTTCGAGACGAAAGCTCTAGGGATGGATTGAAGGTTTTAGGACGGGCTGAAGGTTTCGGGGCAGAGTTCCTCATTTTTCTTAACGTACCAACCAAATACGAAATTAAGACATCCACATCTCTCACAACCAAATATGAGATCGAACGATTCCTTCCCAAAAAACGAGGATAGAATCGTTCCATCTCATCTTGTCTCTGAACCAAACGAAACCTAAATGACACCCAAAAATAAAGGATCCTTAAAATTAATTTTTTCGCTCCCTATTTTTAGTAAGCATACTCATATACTCAAATTTAGGGGATGTTTGGTTTTGGGGATAAATTTTATCCCCCGTTAAATCAGATTTTTATATACTATTTTGGATTATTAAATATAGACTATTTATAAAACCCATTTATAATCGGTGGATTATTGGCGAACCGAATCTAATGAGCCTAATTATGCCATGATTTGACAATGTGATGCTACAGTAAATATTTGCTAATCATAGATTAATTAGGCTTATTAGATTCGTCTCGCCAATAATCCTCCAATTCTATAATTATTTTATAATTAATTTACATTTAGTTTTTCAAATTAATGTCTAAACATCTAATGTGAGAACAACACCTCCATAGATAACATATTTAAAGGTTTTCCTAAAAAACCAAAAACCTATATATGAAGTCAATTTTGTACATGCTCTGACATCCTAATCTGTCTCCCTGTACGTGTGGAAACCCTCGATCATTGAGGCCCCGAAATTCCTTCGTCCGACTGGCGGGCGCCCACCTCTCGCGTCGCATTCAGGCTCTTCATCTAGAAGCAAACGAATTCCAATCATCTAGGCCGAAACAGAATCAAAATCGATGTCCCCCTGAAACGTACACGTACTCGTAGACTCGTAGTGGCAGTGTCTCGACTAGAAGTTCTAGACGACGAGAGGAAAACCAAGGGAGAAAACAACGGATTTGTTGGATGGTTTTAGGCGAAAAGCTAGGGTCGCGGCCATCCAAGTCATCTGCTGCTGCTACTCGTCGACAAGATGAGCAGGACACGTACACGTGTTAAGTCGACGAGGAGGTTTATACGATCTAGAAACGACGCGTCCGGCGTCGGTGTGCTGGCTAATTCGAGAATTTGACGACTTCCTAAACCATCGTATCCTCTGGAAGTCGAGATCAGCTGGTACACCATTAGCTAAGGTTGGTTTTGGTGGTAATTGTAATAGGTCATTTGAGCTTTAGGGGTATTGACTGGTTTTTCATACCTAGCGCTCTTTAGCACACTGGATCTGGTATGTCTATTTCTTTTGTTGTGGTGAAGGAGAATATTTCAAGTTAGAACATGAACTTGTGCTCTAGACCCTTACAATTTATAAAAACAATTATGATCAAGATAATATAGATTGTGTTTAGTTTAGATTTTCTAACCAATTTCTTGGTTAATAAGCTAAAAACCGAATCAAACAAGTTTGAGGATAAACCCGTTTTTCAAAATCTACAATATTTTCTGTATAATCTCGGTAAGCTGTGAAAGTTACTTGTACCCTAAATTTTAGGGAAATTTTGTTGTAAGACACCGCAAAAACATCAAATTAGCTTGCTCACATTGCAAACGAGCTTTTTTGTCCAGTACCATTATAATTTTGTGGTTCTTTGCCCAGATACACCACACCGATTATTTTAATCATTTCTTAGATTTTTGGAGAGAGAAGGCGAGTGAAATGACTTTTTTTCCCTTGTCTTCAACCTTCGATTGGTCACTAAATTTTGTCATAACACATCAAAGTGTCGTAACACGCGAAGGCGACGTCAAGTGTGGAGGTGACGATGTGTTACGTCAAAATTTAGTGACCAAACGAAGGTTAAAGACAAGGGCAGAAAAGTCATTTCACTCACCTTCTCTCTCTAAAAATCTAAGAAATGATTAAAATAATCAGCGCGGTGTGTCTGGGCAAAGAACCATGAAATTATAATGGTACTGGGCAAAGAAGCCTGTTTGCAGTATGAGTCAGCCAATTTAATGTTTTTGTGGTGTCCTACAACAAAATTTCCCTAATTTTTACGTCTTTTTAGTCTAAACTTCACAAAAAATACTTACCATACCATTGAAAATTTGAAAAGTTACTCTCACCCCAACTTTTACAGCTTCTTAGTTTTTTTATATCTTGCGGCTCACAACAGATTTTATATAATTTTTACAGCTCAATCAAACACACCGTAATAATGCAAGCTAATCTATGAACATAAGCAAACTAAAAGTTTTATATTCTTTCCAATTCCTTATGTAAGTCATTTCAATCTTCTTAACCATTTCCTAAATATGCATATTTTTACAACTTTTGTTATCTTTTCTTCCATATTTACTATTATCAAATAAATTTTACATCTATCACAAATAAATAATTCATATTTTCTATAAAAAGATACCATAAAGCGATTTTAGTTGATTTATTAATTATTATGCACAAGTTCAAAATAACATTTATAATAAGGTTGAAAAGGTAGCAAAGTTATACCTTTTAGATTGTGTAAGTTAAATATATTTCTTATGCAAACTGATACTACTGATAAATAAAAAAATCAAGTAGTTGATTAATAGCAAAACTGTAGATCTATTCGTCCCCGTCAACTTTAATTAACGCACTATAAAAACCATATTAACAGTTTATGCACATAATACCATAAATGGTTTTAAAGGTTGAATTTGATAACAAC
Source organism: Zizania palustris (assembly GCA_019279435.1). Classification (NCBI taxonomy): domain Eukaryota; kingdom Viridiplantae; phylum Streptophyta; class Magnoliopsida; order Poales; family Poaceae; genus Zizania; species Zizania palustris. The sequence continues at coordinate 45,476,190 of JAAALK010000079.1, forward strand.
GGATCTTACTATACTAATTACTCTCGTTATCCCATAATATTATAATAATAATGTATGATTAGATTTACTATAATATAGTACAATAAATCCATGTCTACGAGGTCTGTTGTATCACGTTATATTAAATCTAGTTCTAAGTTACAATAGTATAACACAAAAAAGTAATTGTTTTCAGTCGTGTTTTGTTCTACTTTCTCATGTGCGTCTTACTACCTTTATTATTTTTAAATGATACCATTAATTTTATCTTAACATTTAACCATTTATCTTATTAATTTTTTAAAATATCATTTATTTTTATTATAATTTGTTTTATTATTGAAGATACTTCAATCCTAACTTATGTGATCAAATTTTAATCCCTAGCTTCTCAGTTTATAGTAGAAAAAACTAATTAATCGTTGGATTTGGTTTAGCTTCGAACTTTCTAGCTAATAAAAATGTTGGAAAAGCTGAATAAAAGGCGATACGATCCATAATAGACGTATAGTTCACTGTTACGTGCACATGTGTTATACGTGGGGCGCCTTAAACGAAAAATTAGCAGAGAACGCTTCGTGTGGGCGATGACGCCTTTTGGTGCTTATCTAATTATCTTGCCGCGCCGCGTCCTCCTGATAAAATGAGACGACTTTGGTGGGCACGCTTCCGTCACACTGACACTCACAGCGCTATATATAATGTAAGCGTGGCCTTGCAGATGAATCAGTATCCCCTAAACAGATTAGTTGCAGACGCGAATCAAACCAAGATTGATTGGTGTGTCGCCCGTTGCATCCATCAATCTGTGTAGAGCGATACGATCGATGAGCTCGGTGTGCGCGAGGCCCGTGGCCGTGGGCATGGGATACCAGCTGGCCGGCGGGGCGAGGTGCCAGCAGCGGCGGCGGGCGGCGCGGGTGAGGGTGTCTGCCGCGGCCGCGGCCATGGCGCCGCCGGCGACGGCGGCGACGGCGACGGCGACGATGTACGAGGTGCTGGCGGTAGAGGAGACGGCGGGGCCGGAGGAAATCAAGGCGGCGTACAGGCGCGCCGCGCGGCGGTGGCACCCGGACGCGTGCCCCGGCGGCGGCGACCGGTTCATGAGGGCGCACGAGGCCTACGAGGTGCTCTCCGATCCAGAGCGGAGACGCGGCTACGACGTCCAGCTGCGCTGCGGCGCCGGCGGCGGAGCACAGGCGGCTGGGTTCGCCGACTGGGAGGCGCAGCTGGTCGGGCTCCAGTGGCGGGCGGCTGCGCGCGGCCGCGACGGGGAGACGTGGGGGAGCAGGATGCGCCAAGCCACGGCGCAGGCGCAGCCGCCCTCTGGCCCATCTCCGTTCTAATTCTAGGGGAATCGAAGAGGCTTTTTTATCTTCTTTTTTTCTTACTATTTCTGCAGCGTTTATTTTCGCGCGGCTACTTGGAATGTATATACGATCCTAGTCCTAGGATCTGCTACGTAAGAACAATAGAAACATTGAACAAATTTCCAACATTTTGATTTTTGATCAGTCTACTTTTTGAGCAGAAAACGTATGGCTTCTGCCTAAGAAGAGAAAACAGTGCTTAATTGACCACTTTTTACGCATTACAGAGATCCAGAGTATAAACAATACCTCATATATACACAGAGTAATTTTCGGAACTTTAGAATGATCTGAATCTTATGGCAAAACTAGTATTTTCTATTTTTTTAAAAAAAAACGAAAATACTTTTAAAAAGTTTTTCCTTTGAACACAAACTTTTGAAACAGTTTTTTAATTCATTCCTCTCAACAATATGATATTTCTAAACTCAACATTTATAAGAATTTGATAATTTGCATCGGTTGAGCTGATACAAGACTAAACTCTAAATTTTACAATTTTGATCTCAATTTTAATGCAATCTTTCTCAATTTTCTGCATACATTTTAACAACATTGCTAGTAACATTTTATCGCTATTGTCGTTAATATATCAAAATTAATTAGAGTTTATATGCACTTTAAGTAGAGCAACACTGTGCTGCACCACTTGCTGATTGTGACGACCATGACGAACGATGATGGAGGCAGCGGCTGTGATGCCACATGTGGTCAAGCGTGTTCTGACAGCGGTGGCGTGCGATCTTCAGTCGAACTACCGAGAGTAGAGATCGGATAAACGAGTGCAAATTTAAATTCGTAAATTTTGATAAAATAATTTTTAATGATATCATTAGTTTGTCAATAGAGATACATGATGACAGTTTGAAAGATCACAAACATTCAAAAAATCCATACAAATTTATCTTCAAAAAATGCCACAAGCGTCCTAAGGAAAAGGTACACACAGAGAACTCAAATGCATTCAAACGAACACTTGACGTGCATAAAGAAACTCATTCACAAATCACACAAAGCATTTTAGCAAACACGTGAAGTGCACTCCAAAACTCACAAGCAATTCATCAATTAATTGACGTGCATCTTGAAACTCATAAACATTTCATCAAATATTAAAAATGTACGGAATAAAAAATTGATTACCTACTTTCATATAGAAGTGGAAGAAGACGACGATGAAGAAGCATCTCAAGGCGGTGCGAGTACTGGCCGGCGATGAAGACGTGTTTGTGGGCGCAGGAGACACAATCCCGTGGAGAAACACGCAGCGGTCGAGTCCAGGCGTGTGTGTGCTTCACTAGTGTAGGACAGGGGCGACGCTAGACGCGCAGTGTTGGCTGCACCGTCGTGCCATGTGAGCCGCGTGCACATGTCCGAACCAGGCGACGACGACACACCCAAGGCAAGAAAAATAGCAGGCCGGTGATGGCTTGCCTGGTTCGTGTCACACGTAGACCGAGCGTCGGTGCCTGGTTGTTCCTCGCGTGTAGGCCGGCGGGTGTGGGGCCACGTGTGCAAGAACACAGGCGACGATTGACCGAGGGACAACACGTACCGAGACTGGCTTACATTGAGCCTTGGACCGTGCGGTTGAGCGCTCACTGGGGAAAATGCAGAAGCGGTGGCCTACACACGCAGGCTGGTGGCGATGGATGCAGTCAGAGGCTGCAGCTTGGAGCAAAACTGTCGGCCGACGGCTAGAGGCAAAACAGGCGGCTACAGGAACACCCCCAATAAAATCAAATTTCAAAAATCAATTTATTGGGTTCAAAAGTGTTGCCCTAACACATAGCCTAACCCTTTCTTTTATTGTCACAACGGATTAAGGAAAATACTTGACTATCCCTATGATTACATCCACTCGATATGCCCAATGGTCATAAAGGTAGAATCTCATTATAGACATTTATTTGATGCTTTATATTTCGAAGACTCCACGGCCTTGTATCGGATCCGTTGATCTTTGGATGTGTGGTTGACGATTTTGAGCCGAAACCGCCAAAGCGCTTGCCGCCCTTGCACCACATACTCGAATTGGACCACTACGACCCCACAACTCTTTTAGCCTGGCAATCGCCCGTCCATCTATCTGAGTCACACGTGACCAACACCATTGATGATAGCAAAAAAATGGCATTAATGGTCAAAATTGTCAAAATATCGATTTTGGTAAATTTGGGCCGAAAATATGCCAAACCTGGCATAGGTTGGTCCAACCGGCTATGTAGGCCCAATCAGACCGGCCATGTGGGCTTGGTCAGACCGGCCCAATCTGAGTGCGAAAAGGATTAATTTTATTTAGGGTAATTTTATCCCTAACTTAATCCTAATGACTTGGACGTGTTTTTAGTAGATTAAAGCCTATACACGTCATGTCCAACCCCTATAAATATATGGATAAGAGTGATTCAAGGTGCCCCCTGAAACCCTAATAGATCCAATCTATTATTTACCTTGAATCGTTCTTTATTTTCAATCTACTTTCCTTGCCCTAGGATTAGGTAAGTGTTGATGCCGAGATTTGGTAAAGCCCAAGACCCACCAAGAAAGGCGCACGGTCAACAACAGGTCAAAGGAGATCCGGTCAAAGAAGGTCAGAGGAATCCTTTCGCAACATTTGCATGATCGGATAGGGGAGCCGATGGAGATAGGAATAGAAGATGGTGACAGATTCATCTAGAATCGACTGGATAAGTTACTTAGATAGCAAGTCTATGAACTATAAATATGTATCCCTTAGTTTAGATTAGGTAACTCTCATTTAATTAATCAATCGGCGCATCACCACCCTTGAGCCCCAAGGTTATCCGGTGGGAGTCGGGCGATCGAAGCTGGGCTGCATCATTTTAATCTCTAGAGAAAAGGTGAGTCCCGCCACCCCCAACATCCATGCCAACTAGGTTAGTACCCTCACGGCTGCATCGGTTCAGTTTGATCTCTTGAGGAGAATGGTGAAACAACACGATCGCTAGTTGTTCTTAGTGTATTTGGCTAGGTCTAAGGCTGCATCAGTTAGGTTTGATCTCTTAGATTGAAGTGATCTAGATCTGATAGTTTGAGGCTTCATCGGTTAAGTCTGACATCTCTTGCTATTGTATCTTTTTCATGTCGTATACTATTCATCTAAATAAAGTTTTCCCGATTCGTTGATATATTGTTCAGATCATTGTTACTAGCTACTGTCTTAGTTAGGCCCGATCTAGTTATTGTGATGATTTCCATGATATAGATCTGTTATCTGGCATGCTTTATTTATTTCTATCAGAGTACAAGCTGATATGTTATCTTTAATTCATCTCCATATCATGTTCACCGTCGAATGGTGCACATCGGCCTATATGCATATTTTCCCTTTTCTATCTGCCGATAGTGCGCTCGCTCAATTGGACCAACTTGGGCTATCGGCCGTATGGCTGATCGACATGCAGGTTCATGGTTTTATCCTTTATGCCATAGTCATCGGCTTGTCAGCCAATCAACTATGCTACTAATGTTTATCTTTTCCGATCCCTTATTAGTTGCAGGGTCAAACTGATTGGCACACCCTAAACCCCTTCTCTAAGAACATAGGACCTGAACTAGAGTCAAGTAGATCTCCTAGGCCACGTGTGTGTCAGTGTGTGTGACCAAAAAGCATGCCAACACTAAGTAACATCCATCTTTGTTGGTTTGTGCTGTAAACCATCCGTCCGTCGCGTCGTAATCACGGTAAGACTTGTTGATTTGCCCGTGAATCACCCGTTTAATCCACATAATGGATTTTTATTGGTTTTATCGGTTTTTGTTGGTAATTCGGTCTCTTGGCCGAATTGCCTCTCATCTTCTGGTGTTTTTGCAGTGTTTCATCTTCCCTTTCTTCGCCAAGAACCCCTGTAGCAAGCCACCAACTGCAAGATGGTCGCCGACGACTCCGGGTTTTTGAATCTGCTACTATCGGTCTGACCGACAATGACGGGCCAGTCCGATCGAGCTGTGTCAGGCCGTCATCCCATCACCGACATGCGCCGGTCTGACCGGCGGTGCGCGGTCGGTCCGACCGGCTGTGCGTAGTCAGACACGACTGACCCCTCTTTTTCCCTAACAGTCTGACCGTCTAACCACACTCGGTCTGACTGGCCTATTTTGGTAGGTCTAACCGACCCCTGTACCACGGTCTGACTAGCTCTAACTTGGCCGGTTTAAACACATATTACAAATTGGTTATTTAAATAATATTCTAAGTATTGTTTAATTGTCTTGAGACTCCACCCTCCCTTGTCACACTATCAAGAGTCGTCGGAATATGGCATCGACGACATGTTACTCTTAGGGTTATCCCAAGGTATACACACGCTTTTAGATCGTCGAATCGACGTCGGTGTGTTGGCGCTTTGATCTACGGATTTTTGTGTCAACACACTTTTTGGCGACTCCACTGGGGACAACATGCCAAGCACTACTACATCGACGATGGGTAAATCTACTACGTCTACATCAATAGGACCATCGACACCGGTGCACCCGGTGGGGAGCGCGGAGATCGAAGATGACAACATTATCCTCTCCACCCTCGATGACCTCTCCGAGGAAGATAGGGCAGAGATTGAGACCAAGACGAAGGAGCTGCGCGCTCTCATGATTAGGCGCTTCACCAAGAACCACAGGGGTTTCATCAAGCGTGATATCGACATCCCCGACCTCTCCGGAAGCAAGGTACACCGTCATCCCATTCACTATCCTCCTTGGACATCGAGCAAAAGATATCCACCATAGTAGACTAAGACGTTAGCGCCACTTTTGCAAATCGTTTAGGGCCCAAAGTCAATTCTAGGATGGAAGCGATGTTTAGGAGATTCGGCTTTTCTGAGGCTGCTTCTCCAACTCCGATTGCTAGTGTACCCCCTATTCATCACATACATAGTAGAACCAACGGGAGTACCGGGAAAACCATCGCATCTCCAGCTTCGTCATTTATGGTTGAGACCACATTCAACCCTATCGGTTAGACTGGCCCTTGGGCCGGTTAGACCGGCATGTGCCACCCTCAGCAGCCAACAATAGTCGGTCAGACCGGACATCAGGCCGGTCCGACCGGCCATTACACCCTCGGTAAGACCGACTCTATGGATGGTCAGACCGCCTCTGCCACCTATTACGCACCGCCTTTGCCCGCGCCTACGCTACCCTTTCCCGCGTTGCCCACACCATCTACTCCTGTGGACCCATATAGGCACGAGCACGTCACTTATCACAAGACAACACGAGAGGAGGGGCCGCACGACCGACACACTGATTTACCACCACGTGTCTCGCCCCCGCATGAGATACGCGCACAGGCAAGAGGCGTAGATGACATAGAAGAGCGAATCTGCGCACTATTTAGGGAATGTACGGGTTTCACACCTTGAGATCGGGCTAGGGTTTACCACAAGCTATACCCCGACCACTTCGACATTATCCCATACCCGCGTGGCTTTAGGGTTCCCGAGTTCACTAAATTTGACGGTGAAGGTAGTAAAACCACCCTAGAGAACATAGGCTAATTCCTAGCACAGTGTGGCGAAGCTAGTGGGTCGGATGCACTGAAGCTTAGGTTATTTTCCCTATCGCTTTCTGGCACCACTTTTACTTGGTTTTCGGTGTTATCGTCGAACTCCATACAAACTTAGGCCTAGTTAGAGCAGAAGTTCCACGACTACTTTTATACTAGGGAAACTAAACTTAGGCTCTCACACTTGACATCAGTTAGATAGAAGGCTAGCGAGAGTGTCTACGAGTACATTAGGTGCTTTAGGGACACTAGAAACCGATGTTTTAGCCTAAATATTTCTGAGAGAGACTTGGTCGACCTAGCTTTTAATGTCTTACACTCCGAACTTAAGGAGAAGCTAGATGGCCAGGATTTCCTCGAGGTTAGTCAGGTCCTACAAAAGGCTCTAGTTCAAGAAAGCCGAGCCAAAAGTAAGAAATTCACCAAGACATTTAACAAACCTAAGGCCGAGGTAAACGTCATGGAGCACTCCGATGATGAATCATCAGAGAGCGAGGATGACTCGGCCGACATGTACACTACAGAGTGAACTTGGTCTAGTAAGTCCAAGCCCATCATCTGCTCTGAGTTACGACCATCTCCCGCTAAGAGTTAGCCAGTGAAGTCAAATATGCATTTGACGTGACCAAGTGCGACAAGATATTTGATTTTCTGTTAAAAACAAACTCCTCAGGTTGCCGAAGGGTCACGTCATTCCAACCGCCGATGACTTGAAGAAGCACGTTTACTATAAGTGGTATGATTCGCATTCTCATTCTACTAACTAGAGATGTCAATGGGGCCCCAAAACCCGATTACCCGTGGGGAATTCCTCTATTAGGGTTAGGGTATGGGTTAAAATTGATCCCCATGGGTATAGATTTTGGAGAAATGCTTTCCCCATCGGGTATGGCGGGTACGGGTTTGGGAGGGCTAAACCCGAACCCGATTACTCGTGGGGCTGTTTTACCTGATTTAATATAGCATCCAAGCTTCTAGGGGAATTCAACTATCTACGTTGTGGACTTGTGGCTTGTCCTCCTGTGGGCCAAAGAATGCTAACGGTGAATCCTAAAGCGAAGAAACAAAAAAAACCATATGCTGAAATTTTGAAATGCTGAATAGTCGGGTCAGGTATGGGTCCCCATGGGTATTTGGTACCCGGTCAGGGATGGGTATGAGAATATTTTCGTACCCGAGATTGGGTTCGGGTTCGGGTTCAGGGATGGGGGTGGGTCTATGATCATGGGTACGGGTCTGGGGAGTTAATCCCCGGTGGGGAATTCCCCATTGACATCTCTACTACAAACGATTGCAATGTTTTTCGTCGACATGTTCAATCGGCCATAGAAGAAGGATGATTGAAGTTGGACACTAATCCTAAGATGAAGCTTGACCAAGATCCCTTCCCCATGAACACCATTGATATCGACGGGAAGGTGTTGATTCATCCCGAGCAGGTCGGGTCAGCTAAGGGGAAGGAGGTCGTGATCGGAGAGCCTCACACACACACTCGTGCTGAAGAATCCCGAGGTAGGAGTGTGGAAAGTGAACACCAACATGTCGTCTTCGGCTGTGGCCCATAAGAAGCCAAAGGTGACATATGAGATGCTACTACAGAAGCACAAGAAGAGGGCCGAGGAGGCAAACCCTCGGCCAGGACCACCAAGGAGGCCGAACCCTCCACGGAGAGATGAGTTCGGCCCGTGATGGGCGAGACCACTGGAGCCACCCTTTCCTCCACCGCCGTATCACCTAACGATGGCACAATGACCTCCGTGTTACTTTCTGCCTCCCGGGTACCTTGCTCCATACTATATTGCTCCCTTCGTTCCTTCTGATTTTTATAACATGCAGGAGCAGATGTGTGCGTTAAGGGGCGGCGTCTTCAATAAGTTGTCTGTCACACCACGAGGGCGTATAGAGGAGGTGTCCGAGGCCATCGTAGTCAAGGTCAGTCCTAGGATGTCCCAATCCCTAAGGGGACCCCCTCGGAGCAAGACAAAGGCGATCCGCAAAAGGCAGCCAAGGAGAAGATTGCCGGTCTGACCATAGCACTAGGGCCGGTCAGACCGCCCTCACCACTTTGGTCTGACTGGCCTACTGTGGCCGGTCTGACCGACCTTTTTCGGTCATCCGACACTGTCTGGTAAAACCATCCCACAATGGTCGGTCCGACCGATAGGGCTCGGTCCGATCGGCCCAATAAGGTTGATTCGACCGACATAACGCAATAAAAAAAATTCCCGCTAAGTGCAAAAATGTCGAGGCTGACCCGGGTGCTTCCCATTTGGCCAAAAATTCTAGGAGCAAGTTCATGGCACCCGACACGAAGCCACAACCGTCGTGGGTGCCTCTAGGCATGAATAAGTCCTAGAAAAGGCGGCTACAATATCTTTGACCCCAAGAGATGAGAGAGAAGAAGGCCGAGGATGAACGAGATGCGGTTTTCAAGGAGATCCATCCCCGTCCAGTACACAAATAGGTATGGAATACCAAGCCAGTTGCCATGAACAACCCGACTCCTACTCTGAGCGACGACGAGGATGACATGTTCGACGACAACTACACACCCGTCTCAGAGGGGCCATATCCTCAGCCGATGGATGCGAATGTGGTGATGCTTCCCGCTGAGTTTGGTCTGCTAGTAGAGGAGGCCGAGGTCGTTCATCTAAACCTCGTCCCACGTGAAGTTGTTTTTGAGAAGCCCGAGGAGTCAGCTCGTCACTTGAAGCCCCTGTATGTCCGAGGACACCTCAACGGGAAGCCGATCTCCAGGATGCTCGTAGACGGAGGCACCACCGTCAACCTAATGTCGTATTCTCTGTTGAAAAAGATTGGCAGAAATGAAGACGACTTGATGAAGACCATCCTGACGCTGAATGGCTTCAACGGCGAGAGCTCTGAGGCCAAAGGCGTAATTTCGTTGGAGCTGACAATGGGCAATAAGACGTTGTCGACAGCGTTCTTCGTGGTTGACGTGCAAGGTAAATATAGTGTATTACTTGGGCGTGATTGGATTCACGTGAATTGTTGCATTCCGTCTACCTTGCACCAGTGCTTGATCTAGTGGAACGACGACGATGTAGAAGTTGTACTAGCTGATACCTCGACCCAAGTTGCTTTGGTCGATGTGTCTATTGACGTCGTCTACGATAAGGTAGAGTGTCTGTCAGGTAGATACCTCTCGGATTACAACTTTGTTAGCATGTCTGAGGGGCGATTCGTTCCAGTGTCTGTAAAGCCGACTGGTGTAGCTCGTCTGTCTCTAAATTAGTTGTCATGTCGGGTAAAAGTAATCTTGATTGGCTAAAGTCTTATGTAGAGCAATATCGGTCTTCTAAAGACGGTATTGCTGAAGCCATTGAAGATTTTAGTGAAGTAGAAAAGTTGGGTCAAGGTTTTGCATCGACCGACCCTTTATAAGTAGACATAGGAGATGGTAGTGTTCCAAGGACGACTTTTGTAAATCAGAATTTATTGGCTTGTGATAAGGTCGAGGTAATAAAGTTACTTCAGTCGTATGTTGATTGTTTTGCATGGGAATATAACGAGGTGCCTGGACTTATCCGCGAGCTCGTAGAGCATCGGCTTCCCATCAAACCCGGGTTTAGGCCTTATAAACATCCACCACGCCGCTTTAATTCGACTGTATATGACCGAGTTAAAGAGGAGATAGAGCGACTACTTAAGGCTAAGTTTATTAGGCCATGCAGGTATGCTGAATGGGTTGCTAACATCGTGCCTATCAAGAAGAAAAGGAGTGGCAAGATTTGTGTATGCATTGATTTCAGGGATTTGAACAAGACCACTCTGAAGGACTAGTATCCCATGCTGATAGCCAACATGTTGATCAACGATGCTTCAGGACACAAGGTACTAAGTTTTCTTGATGGCAATGTTGGTTATAATCAAATTTTTATGGCCGAAGAGGATGTTTACAATACAACCTTTCGATGTCCTAGTTTTGTCGGCTTATTTGAGTGGGTTGTGATGAATTTTGGTTTGAAAAATGATGGCGCTACATATCAACGTGCTATGAACTTCATATTTCATGACTTGCTAGGAGTTATGCTAGAGGTATATATAGATGATGTTGTAGTCAAATCGGATGCTATGGGTAACCATTTAGCCTAATTGAGAGTTTCTTTTGAAAGAATGTGTTAGTATGGCTTGAAAATGAATCCGCTCAAGTGTGCTTTTGGCGTGTTGGCGGACAAGTTCTTAGGATTTATGATTCATGAAAGAGGTATTGAGATTGATCCTAAGAAACTTGAGAAGATTAAGAATTTTGAAGCGCCGACATGCAAAAGAGATGTGCAGAAGTTGCTAGGCAAGGTGAATTATTTGCGCCGCTTTATATCTAACTTGTCTTGTAATATTGATGCTTTCATCCCCATACTTCGGCTAAAGAATGAAGCCGAATTCACTTGGGGGGCAAGTCAACAACATGCTTTTGAGCGAATTAAGGAGTGCTTGTTATCACCACCTATGGTAAGAGCACCAAAAGCCGGGATTCTGTTTCGGCTATACGTTGCTGTAGAAGATAACGTGATAGGAGCTTTGTTGACTCAAGAGGTGGAGGGAAAAGATTACATCATCACATTCTTGTTTCGCCACTTGTTAGATGCCGAGACGAGGTATGTGTTTTTAGAGCATTTATGTTTATCACTAAATTATGCATGTACCAAGCTCTACCACTATCTTTTATCTAGCATATGTATTGTTACTTGTCAAACTAATATTATAAAGTACATGTTGCAAATGCCGATTCTAAGTGGGAGAATCAGAAAATGGGCTTATGCTTTAATTGAGTATGATTTGGTTTATGAACCCTTGAAAGCTATGAAAGGCTAGGCCGTCGCAAACTTTATAGTTGATCACCATGTAGATGTCAATTGGAGTAGTGATGCTGCTTTGATTGAAGTAGTGCCATAGAAATTTTACTTTGATGATTCGACTTGAAAGAATGGTCAAGGTGTTGGAGTTGTGCTCATATCACCTAGTGTTATGAGTTTCGAGACCTCGACCCGATTAGAATTTCCTTGTACTAATAATCAAGCCGAATATGAAGCTTTATTGTTAGGACTTGAATTATTAAGCTCCGTGAGTGTTAAAAATGTTCATGCATATGGTGATTCATTATTAATAATTCAACAAGTAGCTAATGATGGCCAATGCTTCAATGATTTATTGAATAGTTACTTGGATAAATGTCTAGACATAATTGGCACTTTTGATGATTTTGAGATTTCACATGTGTCTACATAAGCCAACTGAGTAGCAAATGACTTGGCTCAGCAAGCATCTGGTTACCAAATTAAAAGAGGTAGATTTTACGCATAAGGAACACTGATGCTTGACAGCCTCTTACCGTGCGAGTCAGAACGCATCGGTCTAACCGGCCTGACATGGCCGGTCCGACCATAGGTATGCAGTCAATCTGACTGGCCATGCCAAACTAGTCTGACCGCCCTATGTCAGTCGTCCAACAACGGTCGGTCTGGATGGCCCCCTATGGCCGGTCTGACCGCCATGTGTCAGGATGTTTTGGGGCACGAGGGGCAAGTCAAATTTATTGACTTGAACGCCAATTTAAGTGATAATTTGGCGAGTGCTTCAGAAAGTAATGTGGATGATTGGAGGACTCCGATTGTTCAATATTTGAGAGATCCTAGCAAGCGGGTTGGTCGAAAAGTTCGGCGGCAAGCGTTTAAATTTGTGTTGCTTGATGATGAGTTGTATCGACGAACAATTGATGGAGTACTTTTGAAAAATTTGAATGATGATCAGTCTAAACTTGCTATGGGTGAAGTACATTAAGATCTTAGTGGTACTCATTAGTCGACCAAGAAAATGAGTTGGATGCTCAAAAGAGCGGGTTTTTATTGGCCGACTATGACTGAGGACTGTTTTAGGTACTATAGAGGATGTGAAGCGTGTCAAAGGTTTGGTAATATTAAGCTTGCTCCTGCGTCTTGGCTTAACCCAATTATCAAACCATGGCGGTTCTGAGGTTGGTCCTTGGACTTCATCGACCAAATTTATCCTTCCTCTTCAAAAGGGCATCGGTTCGTGTTGATGACTACAGATTACTTCACTAAGTGGACCGAGGTCGTACCTCTCAAGAACATGATGCATAACGAGGAAATTGATTTCATCTTGAAGCACATTATACATAGATTCGGTATTCCCCAAACTCTTACAACAGATCAGGGTACTTTGTTTGTTTCTAAAGAGGTGTGTGATTTTGCCGAATCTTATGGTATAAAGTTGATAAACTCTTCATCATACTATGCTCAGGCCAATGGTCAGGTCGAGTCTAGTAATAAAACTGTGATTAAGCTTATTAAGAAAAAGATTGAAGAGTTTCCTAGAAGATGGCATGAAGTGCTTTCCGAGGTATTATAAGCATGTATAATTGTGAAGCATGGCGACACCAAGATAAGTCCATATGAGTTGGTGTATGGACAAGAAGTCGTTTTACCCATAGAGGTGAATCTTGGTTCTTTGAGGTTGCTTAAGCAAGATGACTTATCGGTCGGTGATTATGAAGTTCTGTTGAAGGACAATTTGGAAGAAGTGAACGATAAGAGATTAAGAGCTCTAGAGGCAATAGAAAGAGACAAGAGAAGAGTGGTTAGAGCTTATAATAAGAAGGTGAAAGCAAAATCGTTTCAAGTTGATGACTTGGTTTGGAAGACGATTTTCCCTTTAGGCACTAAAAGCCCAAAGTTTGGTAAATGGTTGCCTAATTGGGAATGTCCTTTTAGAGTTGTTTAAATCGCTCCAGGTAATGCATATTTGCTAGAGTCTCCGCAAGGAGAGCGATTTTGTAGAGCTTTTAGTGGTGGGTATTTGAAAAAGTACTTCCCAAGTGTGTGGCAAAACGCTTGAAGTGTAAAAATGCTGATATGGAGTATATCACCCTTAGCCCATTGTGCTTTTGGCTCATTAAGTTTGCCAAAAGGTAGGGGGCATGTGTTGATAGAAAAAATGGCAGTAATGGTCGAAATTGTCAAAATATCGATTTTGATAATTTTGGGCCGAAAATATCACAGACTTGGCACAGGCCGGTCCAACCAGCCATGTAGGCTCGGTCTGACCGGCCATGTAGGCTCGGTCTGACCAGCCATGTGGGCTCAGTTAGACCAACCCAATCTAAGTCCGAAAAGGATTAATTTGATTCAAGGTAATTTTATCCCTATCTTAATCCTAATGAGTTGGACGTGTTTTGTAGCGCCCCAATTTACCAAAATCGAGACATTATTGAATTTCATAAGAAAAACAATAATACAAGAGGTTCATCATGCGACAACTTACATACCACAGTATTCATGGTACGCAGACCATATTTATTACATCAAAGTTTTAGTAAAAACAGTAATAAAAATAATTAAGAAGCGGCATGACGAACATCTCCTTCAGGATCTTTCCTCTCGACTGGGTCGCTACTTCAGACCATCTTCATAGTAAGCATCCTCTGTGGGGTCCAACGGGTATGAGTACAAAAAGTACTCAACAAGCCACCGCAAATGCAAGTAATTATGAAGGATAATAAACAAAGAAGGGTAATGGCTAACATTGCAGAAAAGTACAGTTTCCAGTTATTGCATTTAGTGTAGTCACATTTTAAATCATGCGGAAAAGTAAACATGAACATCAACAACATCAACTAACTCGAGGAGTACGTTTTACCTGCTCGCACAACAGTCCTTACATGTCAATCCATCATGCACATACATATTCAAAGTAATCTAACTGGGGGATGTCACACAACCCGCCCTTGACCATGGGCCCGACTTTTCGAAAAGATTTAAGACTCTGATCAGAGATGTACTACTGTACCCACAAGGCACGCACTCATCCCAAACGAGATGACCCATACCACGGGAACTCGTGCCAAAACCTCAGCATGAAATGTTCCAAGCGATAACCACCCGCTCTAGGTTTCGCCGGCGCGCCGGGTCGCATCCCGGCTAACGTCGCACCCCCTTTTGCGCCACATTGGTACAAGTCACCCGCAGGTGCTACTTGACCCATCTCCAAATGGTGGCCTCGGTTTGGAACAATCCATACCTTAGTTAGGACTTACCCACTAGACTTGTGGTTAGTACGTAAGTGTATTGCAACGGATCCCTCAGACCGGTCCTTATAGTGCCCCGGGTGCTACCGACCAATGCCCTAACTTGCACCCGGAACCCACCATGCATTCACTCACAACCACAACTCCAACAACGGCAGAATTCCATAGATAAGAAACAATGGTTATCATATAGTAGAACCATGTACTACGACTCATTTTTATCCTATAGCGATCGTGTCGATACATTGGACACTAGCTAATAACATTTATCATATGGTGACAAGGAGTTTAGGCTAGAGAGCATGGCTTGGGTTGCACATCAAGGTCGGGGGATCCTAAATAAATATATTGTAAGGGTTCATTTGACTAATGCATGTATAACCTATGTGTTTTAGCGATAGTTTAATCAAACATGGGTTCAATATGCTCAAAAGATTGGTTTGGTGACTTGCCTTGATCAGCGAAAGGCGAGGGAGGGACTTCCGGGAAGTATTCCGGCTCCTCGGCGACGTCGTAGTCTTTTTGATAAAGTAAAGTAAAATAAAATGAACACAATATTCAATCAAACAATATAACATTACATGATAAGCACATAGGTCAAAGTTGGTTTGATTAAAAATAAAATAAATTCAATCGTTAAGGTTCTGTGATTTATTTCATAAATAAATTTTAAAGGAATTAAATAGTTGTCCTTTTTAGAAAGGGGTGTTTAAATGTGATTATTGTCATATTAAGTTCTCAAATAAATTTGAAATGAAAAGTTCATGTTAATTTAATGGTTTTCAGTACATGGACAGAAAGGAAATAAATATAAATTTTTCTGAAGTTTAAATATTTGAATTTATATTTCAACCCTAAAGGGATTTGAATATTCATTTGAATAAACAGGAAATGTCCAAAGTAAACCTACTGTTTTTATTGCATAAACAGGTAGAGAATAATATTATGAATTTTCTGAAACTGGAATGGTAATTTTTAGAGTTCAAATGCGCCAGATATGAATTTTACAAGTTTTAAACCTTTTCTGGAATTTATTTTCAAATTTAAACCCTCTCGGGTCCACGGTGAGCCAGGCTCATGGTGAACCCACGCATTGTGCGTGTGCGCCGGATCCAGATCCGCCGTTGGATCGCGATCGAACGGTCACGGACGAGGCGGGGGAGTTAAAATGACGTGGACGGCTGAGATTAAAACGTTTGAACCGGTACGCGATGAACGGCTTAGATGCGAGGCGGGGTTTTAAAACTAACGGATGACTGAGATTATAACGTACCCCTTCGCCGAGATCTAACGGATCCAATTAAATCACACGCGGGTTTTAATCGCAACCGTCGGATCCAGATCGCGCGGTCGCGCGTGAATCCGACACGACACGGGTAATCAGCCCGTGCCGGTCGTCTTCTCCGGCGACGGCGAGCGGGCCAGGGTCCACGGCGAGCGATGGCGGTCGAAGCTAAGGCCTAAAATGGAAAGAGGGAGCTACGAGGATCACGAGGGTACCCTTGCGGCGAAGAAAGGTCGATGGAGCGAGGCCGGCGATGAGCGGAGGTGACGAAGGTGTTCGGGTCCTCGGCGGCGACGGCGATCTGGCGAGGTTCGTCGACGACGGAGTGGTGGCCAGCGTTGGGGAGGTCCTTGCGGTTGCAGCGGTGCGGTCGGCGAGGGCGGAGGGGGACTCCGGCGACGGCGATCGACGGCTGGAGGTCGGGCGGCGGTGTTGCGCTAAAAACTGAATGGAGGGCGCTCTGCTTGGTCTGAGTGCTATTGGACGCGTGAACCGAACGCGGTGGAGGGCCGTGGTTTAAATAGGGGTACCGGCGGGGGCAGGGAGGGCGCAATCGATGGTGGCCGGCGATAAATGCATTTTGACGCCGACGAGCTCGGGTTGAACGCGGTTCATCGAACCTGGACGCGAATCGGCCGATATTAATAGGGGGAAACGGTCGGCGCGTTGAGGGGAATTCATTGCCGGCGAGTAATTACGGTGAGGGGGTCAGCGGGGGCGGATCCGAGGCGAGATTAGGGCTTCGGCCGGTGAGGGGGGGGGGGGGAATTTGGGGGCGGATCTCGCGGGGACGACGAATCCGACAGGTGGGGGCCACCTGCCAGCGAGCGCGAACGAGCGAGGGAGGCAGCTGACGGGTGGGGCCGTGGCGTCGGGCGCGCGCGCGAGGGGAGGCATTCAGCGCCGATAGGTGGGACCAGGCTGTCAGCCTAAGGCGAGCGCGGGTGATGGGCTGGGCCAGCCGGGAGAGAGAGAAGGGAGGAGGAGGGCCCAATACTGTTTTAAAATATTTTCTGATTAAAAATAATTGCAGAAATTGGTTTAAAATAATAGGGCTACTTCCATGCTTGGTAAAAATTTATAAAAATTCTCAAAAATATATTTTAGCCTTGGGAGTTTATACAAAAAGTTTTAGCTCCTGGTTTGGTCATTAACTCTATGTTGTAGTGCAAAAGGGTATAAAAGGATATTAAAGGTATTTTCAGAAATATAAAATCCAGGAAATTGAATTAAATAATATTTTTATTGTTTTGGAAATTTGGGGTGTTACAAACCTATCCCCTTACAAAGAATCTCGTCCTCGAGATTGGAATGTTACTCGAATAACTCGGGGTATTGGGCTTTTAGTTCATCTTCCTTTTCCCAAGTGGCTTCTTCGGCGGGATGGTTGTTACATTGAACCTTGCAGAAGCGAATGACACGGCTTCTGGTTACTCTCTCCTTGGTTTCCAAGATCTTGATGGGTTTCTCTATGTAGGTCAAGTCTTCCTGGATGTGGAGCTGTTGAAGGTCGGCTTGCTCGGTGGGTACACGGAGGCACTTCTTCAGTTGGGAGACGTGGAACACATCATGAACTCCTGCCAAGGATGGAGGCAGTTCAAGTTGATATGCCACTTCTCCTTGTCGTCGGAGGATCTGAAAAGGTCCGATGTAGCGGGGTGCTAGCTTGCCTTTCATGTTGAACCTTTGAGTACCACGGAGGGGAGTGACTCGAAGATAGACATAATCGCCCTCCTCAAAGGCTAGATCTCTTCAACGGTTGTCGGCATAGCTCTTCTGCCGGGATTGGGCTGCCTTCAATCGGCCTCTTATGATTTTGACCTTCTCTTCAACTTCTCTTAATAGATCGGTCCCAAACAGTTGTGACTCTCCGGTTTGATCCCAGAGCAACGGCGTTCTGCACTTACGTCCGTAGAGTGCTTCGAACGGGGACATTTGTAGGCTGGCTTGGTAGCTGTTGTTGTAGGAGAACTCCGCATATGGCAAGTTCTTGTCCCACATTCCGCCAAAGTCTAGAGCACAAGCTCTAAGCATATCTTCCAATATCTGGTTGACCCTTTCGGTTTGACCGTCGGTCTGTGGATGATAGGCGGTGCTAAAGTTCAGCCGGGTGTCGAGTTCCTCTTGAAGGTTCTTCCAAAACTTGGAGGTAAACTGACTCCCGCGGTCAGATACAATCTTCTTAGGAACTCCGTGAAGGCACACGATCCGGGTCATATACAACTCAGCCAACTTGGCGACGGTGTAAGTTGTCTTGACCGGAACGAAGTGAGCTACCTTGGTGAGTCGGTCGACGATCACCTAGATAGAATCGTGACCAGCTTGGGTCCTGGGCAGTCCCGTGATGAAGTCCATTCCTATCTCTTCCCACTTCCATTCAGGGACCTTGAGAGGTTGAAGAAGTCCGGCAGGCCTCTAATGCTCTGCCTTGACTCGTTGGCATGTGTCGCACTTGGCCACATACTCAGCTATTTCTCTCTTCATGCTGACCCACCAGTATTTCTCCTTCAGATCTTGATACATTTTTGTACTCCCGGGATGGATGGAGTATAAGGTATCGTGGGCTTCTTCAAGGATGAGGGTCTTCAACTCAGGTTTGTCGGGTACGCAGATCCGGTTTCCGAACCAAATGGTACCATGCTCGTCCTCGGAAAATCCGGGGGCTTTACCCTTCCTCATGTTTTGCTGGATCTCCAGGATGTCCGGGTCTTCCTTCTGCTTTTCTCGGATCTGGTCTATTAAGACAGTCCGAGACTCCAAGGCAGCGAGGTATGCTCGAGTGGTGATATCTAGGTTTAGCCTTTCCATCTCCTTGTAGAGTAAAGGAGCTTGGTCCTGAATCATGATGGCATTGCAGTACCCTTTTCGACTAAGGGCGTCTGCCACCACATTGGCCTTGCCTGGATGATAATGGATGCCCAAGTCATAATCCTTGATCAGTTCCAACCATCTCCATTGCCTGAGATTCAGATCTGGTTGGGTGAATATGTACTTGAGGCTCTTGTGGTCGGTGAAGACCTCACACCGATTCCCCACAAGGTAATGTCTCCATATCTTCAAGGCATGAACCACGACTGCTAGTTCCAGGTCGTGGGTTGGGTAGTTCAGCTCATGCGGTCTCAGTTGCCGGGAGGCGTAGGATATCACTTTCCCTTCTTGCATTAAGACGCATCCCAATCCTTGACGAGAGGCATCACAGTAGACGTGGAAGTCTTTCCGGATGTCTGGCAGAGTCAGAATAGGAGCTGACACTAGCTTCTTCTTGAGGGTCTGGAAGATTTCTTCGCAGTCGGGGGTCCATTCAAATTTCACTTCCTTCTGCAAAAGTCTGGTCATCGGCTTGGCGATCTTGGAAAAATTCTCGATGAACCGGCGGTAGTATCCGGCCAATCCAAGAAAACTCCGGATCTCGGTCACGGTGGTGGGCTGCAGCCAGTTGGTTACTGCTTCAACGGTGGTTGGGTCCACTGCTATTCCTCCGGCAGATATAACATGGCCGAGGAACTTCACCTCAGACGACCAAAATTCGCATTTGCTGTATTTGGCGTACAATTGCTGCTCCCTTAGCTTTCCGAGGGTCAAACGGAGGTGAGTTTCGTGTTCTTCCTTGGTCTTGGAGTAAACGAGGATATCGTCGATGAATACCACGATGAACATGTCCAAGAACTCCATGAATACATTGTTCATCATGTTCATGAAAAAGGCCGGGGCATTCATGAGTCCGAACGACATCACGGTGTACTCATAGAGTCCATAGCGGGAGGTGAAGGCAGTCTTGGGTATGTCTTCTTCTCTAATCCTCAATTGGTGATAACCTGACCAGAGGTTGATCTTGGAAAACACCGAGGATCCTTTCAGCTGATCGAACGGGTCGTCGATTCGAGGCAATGGGTATTTGTTCTTGATGGTTACGTCATTCAAGGCTCTATAGTCCACGCACATCCTCTTGGTCTTGTCCTTCTTCATGGCAAATATAACCGGTGCACCCCAGGGTGAGGTACTCGGTCGGATGTACCCTTTCTGCTCTAGGTCTTTGATGTTGCTCTTGACTTCGGCTAGTTCATTAGCGGCCATCCGGTACAGACACTTGGAGATTGGAGTGGTCCCGGGGACAAGTTCGATTCTGAATTCGATGTCCCGCTTGGGAGGCATTCCGGGTAGGTCTTCAGGGAAGACGTCCGCGAACTCCTTGACTATGGGCACTTCTTCAAGAGCTATTGACGAAGGGATGCTCCGAGTGGTTTGCGACGGGTCATTCGAAAGGTGATGGCTGCTCCTTCAGTGTTGGTCACCGTGACGGACTTGTTGGCATAGTTGATCACTCCCTTGTGCTTCATCAACCAATCCATCCCTAGTATAAGGTCGAGTCCGGTGCATTCTATGAGGACTGGCTTGGCCCGAAATAATACTCCTTGGATCTCAACCTGAACCTTAGGGCTATATAAGCGGGCTAAGGTTCTATTGCCGGGAGTGGCAATCACCATGGGGATGGGTAGAGGGAGTACGTCCAGTTCGTTTGTTTTCACAAATTTTTCAGAGACGAAGGAGTGTGTTGCTCCAGAGTCAAATAATATTACGGCTGGTACGGAATTCACAGCAAACGTACCGAGCATGACTTCAGGAGCCTCCTGAGCTTCCTCCACGCTGATGTGGTTGACGCGGGCACGAACTGCCTGGTTGGGTGCCGTGCCTTGAGTCTGCTTGGGGTGAGGACACTGGTGCGAATAGTGCCCTTCCTTGCGGCAGTTGAAGCAGACGACCTGCCTCCCTTGGCGATCCTTCAAGATCGGAGCCTTGGCGGCTGACGTCGGCTGAGCGACCGGAGCTGGTGGAGTGGGACGAGGATGCCCGGCGTTGGATCTACCGGTGGCGTGAGGTGGCCTGAAGGCGGGCCGAGGATGGTAGGCGGGTGCTGGTGGCGGAGGGACGAAGCGGGGCCTCTGAGAGTTCGCCTGCTGGTGCTTGAAGGCGATCATCTTCGTCTTCTTGAGGTCCAGCCTGTTTTGCTCAGTCTCTTGGATGAGCGCTTTGTTGACTAGCCGTTGGAAGTCGGCATATTCGGTGGCGACGAGCTGGATGGACAGCTCATCCTTGAGTCCCCGGAGGAACTTGGCTTGGCGGAGGGCGTCGGTGCGCACTTCCTCCGGTGCGCAGCGGGCGAGGCGATTGAACTCATGGAGGTACTCCATGACGGTCCGGTTGCCTTGTTGCAGGTCGCGGAACTCCTGCTGTTTCACCGCGATGACACCGGCGGGGACATGGGCGGTACAGAAGGCGATGGTGAACTCCGCCTAGGTCACCACGTGGCCCTCCAGCTGGGACTCGCGATAATTGTCCCACCATTCAGTGGCGGGACCCTGGAGCTGATGAGTGGCGAAGGCCACTCGCTCCCGGTCGGTGCAGGGGAGGAGGTTAAGCTTCTTTCCGATGGTGCGAAGCCAATCCCCGGCCTCCATCGGGTTGGTGGTGCTTGAGAAAATGGGCGGGCGCACGCGCAGGAACTCTGAGAGTTGTGGAGCGGGTGCGGGTGCTGGTGCACGAGGGGCAGGCTCCCCGTTCTGCAGTCGGTCCAACTGAGCTTGTTGGTGCTGCATCTGGGTGAGGAGGGCGGTGATCAATTGGTTCTGATTCGCCATCATCTCCGCCAAAGTGGGGTGGTTGGCGGAGGGCGACCCAGACTGACGCGGGCCGGTTGCACCCCAGTTGGGTACAACACCCTCGGGCGCATCACGGCTTCCTCCTGCTCCGTTGTTGGAGCCGGTGTTCTGGTGATCGGCCATCTTCTGAATTTATAATGTTACAAGGCAAAAAGATGACAACACAATTAACGAGAATAGTTTATGCATATATAAATCAAGTGGTAAAATGTTCATTACAATCAAGTTCTTATTCTACCCACAACACACTCGTCGTGGGTAGCACCACATACAAAATTAGGCTTTTTATTTAAAATAGCGACTCCTAACGCCTACTCGCCACCGAAGGCGGTCTCCGTGCTCTCGGAACCACGGGTACGCGGCTCCAGAGGGATGGTGGGTTCGAGAAAGTTCTCGATGATGGAGTCGGAGACGAGACCGGGGCGCGGTGCAGGGGCACTGGTGGAGGGTCTGGCGGGGGAGGGTCATGGCGAGATCCTCTTGGGATGAGGGAGGGGCTCACGGATGGGCTTCTTCTTCCTTGGAAGAAGAGGAACCATCTCCGCAATATCCTTCTGCAGCTGCATGATCTTGTGCAGCAGCTCGCCGTTCTGTTGGATCGAGTTCTTCATTTCTTCACGAAGGAACTCAACCGCCTCATGGTGCTCATCGGCGTCGAGCACCGCCTCGGTATGGAGGTCGTCCATAGCCTGCAGAAGACGCGACTGCCGGGCCATGACCGGATCACGCACGGAGTGAACTCCGAGGTAGATGCTACGGTGGGCTCCGGGAGTACGCTTCGGCACGAGCCGGAAGGACGAGTTCTGAAGACGATCATCGTAGATCATCCTCAGCTCCATGAGGGCCTGGAGGGCAACCCGTTGGCACGCGACGTCGAAAGTCGGGCCTCCAAGTGCTGTGGTGTAGGGTGGCAGGTGTTCTCCGGAGCCGTGGACGGTGAGGGAGACGTCGCAAGGCCCGGCGAACTCGTCGGGGTACACTCCTTGGAATTCGGGTTCGAAGAGGAACCCGAGGAAGGTGAGCATCATACGGAGCTCCCAGACGAAGCCCTCGTAATGGCGGCAGTAGCTGTGCACTTGGTATACTGGCATGTACAAAACAGCAAGTTGAATAAAAGTGAGGAGAGGAACAAAGTTTATAAAGTAGATTTTCGAGAAATAATTTCCTGTGGCTAATGGCTAGGCGGGTCTGTTTGGCTTCCTACAGTCAAGTCGGCTCTGATACCATCTTGTAGCGCCCCGATTTACCAAAATCGAGACATTATTGAATTTCATAAGAAAAACAATAATACAAGAGGTTCATCATGCGACAACGTACATACGACAGTATTCATGGTACACAGACCATATTTATTACATCAAAGTTTTAGTAAAAACAGTAATAAAAATAATTAAGAAGCGGCATGACGAACATCTCCTTCAGGATCTTTCCTCTCGACTGGGTCGCTACTCCAGACCGTCTTCATAGTAAGCATCCTCTGTGGGGTCCAACAGCTATGAGTACAAAAAGTACTCAACAAGCCACCTCAAATGCAAGTAATAATGAAGGATAATAAACAAAGAAGGGTAATGGCTAACATTGCGGAAAAGTACAGTTTCCAGTTATTGCATTTAGTGTAGTCACATTTTAAATCATGCGGAAAAGTAAACATGAACATC
The DNA here is from genome assembly GCA_019279435.1 of Zizania palustris. NCBI lineage: Eukaryota > Viridiplantae > Streptophyta > Magnoliopsida > Poales > Poaceae > Zizania > Zizania palustris. The sequence goes on from JAAALK010000079.1 coordinate 45,499,734, forward strand.
AACAACATCAACTAACTCGAGGAGTACGTTTTACCTCCTCGCACAACAGTCCTTACATGTCAATCCATCATGCACATACATATTCAAAGTAATCTAACTGGGGGATGTCACGCAACCCGCCCTTGACCGTGGGCCCGGCTTTTCGAAAAGATTTAAGACTCTGATCAGAGATGTACTACTATACCCACAAGGCACACACTCATCCCAAACGAGATGACCCATACCATGGGAACTCGTGCCAAAACCTCAGCATGAAATGTTCCAAGCGATAACCACCCGCTCTAGGTTTCGCCGGCGCGCCGGGCCGCATCCCGGCTAACGTCGCACCCCCTTTTGCGCCACATTGGTACAAGTCACCCGCAGGTGCTACTTGACCCATCTCCAAATGGTGGCCTCAGTTTGGAACAATCCATACCTTAGTTAGGACTTACCCACTAGACTTGTGGTTAGTACGTAAGTGTATTGCAACGGATCCCTCAGACCGGTCCTTATAGTGCCCCGGGTGCTACCGACCAATGCCCTAGCTTGCACACGAAACCCACCATGCATTCACTCACAACCACAACTCCAACAACGACAGAATTCCATAGATAAGAAACAATGGGGATCATATAGTAGAACCATGTACTACGACTCATTTTTATCCTATAGCGATCGTGTCGATACATTGGACACTAGCTAATAACATTTATCATATGGTGACAAGGAGTTTAGGCTAGAGAGCATGGCTTGTGTTGCACATCAAGGTCGGGGGATCCTAAATAAATATATTGTAAGGGTTCATTTGACTAATGCATGTATAACCTATGTGTTTTAGCGATAGTTTAATCAAACATGGGTTCAATATGCTCAAAAGATTGGTTTGGTGACTTGCCTTGATCAGCGAAAGGCGAGGGAGGGACTTCCGGGAAGTATTCCGGCTCCTCGGCGACGTCGTAGTCTTTTTGATATAGTAAAGTAAAATAAAATGAACACAATATTCAATCAAACAATATAACATTATATGATAAGCACATAGGTCAAAGTTGGTTTGATTAAAAATAAAATAAATTCAATCGTTAAGGTTCTGTGATTTATTTCATAAATAAATTTTAAAGGAATTAAATAATTGTCCTTTTTAGAAAGGGGTGTTTAAATGTGATTATTGTCATATTAAGTTCTCAAATAAATTTGAAATGAAAAGTTCATGTTAATTTAATGGTTTTCAGTACATGGACAGAAAGGAAATAAATATAAATTTTTCTGAAGTTTAAATATTTGAATTTATATTTCAACCCTAAAGGCATTTGAATATTAATTTGAATAAACATGAAATGTCCAAAGTAAACCTACTGTTTTTATTGCATAAACAGGTAGAGAATAATATTATGAATTTTCTGAAACTGGAATGGTAATTTTTAGAGTTCAAATGCGTCAGATATGAATTTTACAAGTTTTAAACCTTTTCTGGAATTTATTTTCAAATTTAAACCCTCTCGGGTCCACGGTGAGCCAGGCTCACGGTGAACCCGCGCACTGTGCGCGTGCGCCGGATCCAGATCCGCCGTTGGATCGCGATCGGGCGGTCACGGACGAGGCGGGGGAGTTAAAATGACGTGGACGGTTGAGATTAAAACGTTTGAACCGGTACGCGATGAACGGCTTAGATGCGAGGCGGGGTTTTAAAACTAACGGACGGCTGAGATTATAACGTACCCCTTCGCCGAGATCTAACGGATCCAATTAAATCACACATGGGTTTTAATCGCAACCGTCGGATCCAGATCGCGCAGTCGCGCGTGAATCCGACACGGCACGGGTAATCAGCCCGTGCCGGTCGTCTTCTCCGGTGACGGCGAGCGGGCCAGGGGCCACGGCGAGCGATGGCGGTCGAAGCTAAGGCCTAAAATGGAAAGAGGGAGCTACGGGGATCATGAGGGTACCCTTGCGGCGAAGAAAGGTCGATGGAGCGAGGTCGGCGACGAGCGGAGGCGGCGAAGGTGTTCGGGTCCTCGGCGGCGACGACGATCTGGCGAGGTTCGTCGACGACGGAGTGGTGGCCGGCATTTTGGAGGTCCTTGCGGTTGCAGCGGTGTGGTCGGCGAGGGCGGAGGGGGACTCCGGCGACGGCGATCGACGGCTGGAGGTCGGGCGGCGGTGTTGCGCTAAAAACTGAATGGAGGGCGCTCTGCTTGGTCTGAGTGCTAATAGACGCGTGAACCGAACGCGGTGGAGGGCCGTGGTTTAAATAGGGGTACTGGCGGGGGCAGGGAGGGCGCAATCGACGGTGGTCGGGGATAAATGCGTTTTGACGCCGACGAGCTCGGGTTGAACGCGGTTTATCGAACCTGGACGCGAATCGGCCGAGATTAATAGGGGAAACGGTCGGCGCGTTGAGGGGAATTCATTGCCGGCGAGTAATTATGGTGAGGGGGTCGGCGGGGGCGGATCCGAGGCAAGATTAGGGCTTCGGCCAGTGAGGGGAGGGGGGGAATTTGGGGGCGGATCTCGCGGGGACGACGAATCCGACAGGTGGGGGCCACCTGCCAGCGAGCGCGAACGAGCGAGGGAGGCAGCTGACGGGTGGGGCCGTGGCGTCGGGCGCGCGCGCGAGGGGAGGCATTCGGCGCCGACAGGTGGGACCAGGCTGTCAGCCTAAGGCGAGCGCGGGTGATGGGCTGGGCCGGCCGGGAGAGAGAGAAGGGAGGAGGAGGGCCCAATACTGTTTTAAAATATTTTCTGATTAAAAATAATTGCAGAAATTGGTTTAAAATAATAGGGCTACTTCCATGCTTGGTAAAAATTTATAAAATTCTCAAAAATATATTTTAGCCTTGGGAGTTTATAGGTATAAAAGGATATTAAAGGTATTTTCAGAAATATAAAATCTAGGAAATTGAATTAAATAATATTTTTATTGTTTTGGAAATTTGGGGTGTTACATGTTTTTAAGTAGATTAAAGCCCAGACACGTCATGTCCAACCCCTATAAATATATGGGCAAGGCCGATTCAAGGTGCCCCCAAAACCCTAATAGATCCAATCTATTATTTACCTTGAATCGTTCTTTACTTTCAATCTACTTTCCTTTCCCTAGGATTAGCCAAGTAACATCCATCTTTATTGGTATGCGCTATAAACCATCTGTCCATCACATCGTAATCACGGTAAGCCTTGTTGATTCACTCGTGAATCACCCGTTTAATCCACGTAACAGATTTTTATCGGTTTTATCGTTTTTTGTTGGTAATTCGGTCTCTTGGCCGAATTTCCTCTCATCTTTTGGTGTTTTGCAGTGTTTCATCTTCCATTTCTTCACCAAGAACCCCTGCTGCAAGCCGCCAATCGCAAGATGGTCGTCGGTGACTCCGGGTTTTTGGATCTTCTACTATCGGTCTGACCGGCATTGACGGGCCACTCCGATCGTGCTGTACCGGGCCGTCATCCCATCACCGGCATGCGCCGGTCTAACCGGCGGTGCACGATCGGTCCGACCAGTTGTGCGTCATCATACACGGTCAACCCCTCTTTTTTCCCTGATAGTCTGACTGCCAGACTACACTCGGTCTGACCAGCCCATCTTGGCCGGTCTGACCGACCTCTGTACCACGGTCTGACCGGCTCTGACTTGACCGGTTTAAATGCTTCTCTTACAAATTTGTTATTTAAATAATATTCTAAATATTGTTTAATTGTTTTGTTACTCCACCCTTCCTTGTCACTATCGAGGGTCATCGGAACGCGATGTCGGCGTCATGTTACTCTTAGGGTTATCCCTAGGTATCCACGCACTTTTGGATCGTCGAATCAACGTCGGTGCATTGGCGCTTTGATCTACGGATTTTGGTGTCAACAACCACATCAAGGCACTTGCCGCTCTTACGTCGTGTACTCGGAATGGTCCACCATGACCTCGTAGCTCCTTCAGCTCGACGATTGCTTGTCCGTCTACCCGAGTCACATGACCAATGCCACGACAAGTCATCTTCCTTCGAAATGCCTCCCTTCGGAGGCTTCCTTCATCTCTCTCTTCTGAGTGCCTCTCTTCGAAGGGTTTCTTCCATCTTTCGTTGACAATCACTTATTATTTGGGAGCCATGAAGCCAACAGTCTTTTCCATGGCTCATGACTCCTAGTTGGATGGAAATTCAATTATACAAGATGTAATCTAGCAATCTATTTGCACAACATATACATACTTTGGGGTTGTTGCTGGTAGATCGCACAAACCATGACGAGTTGGATGCAATGCCATCTAAATGTACGTAGCCTTTCGCACGCCAGAGCTTCATGATAACAATCTGTATGAAAATATTTACTATAGACTATGGTCTAGAGTGCCTTAAAAATACACGTGTAAAATTCCAGAAAACACAACATTTATAGAAAAATCATATTAGGAGATGTGTTATTACAATTGAGGAAGGACCTCTTTATTTATTATTTATTTATTGGCAAAGCCCCTAAAAGTAATGTTTGATAAGGAAATAATTATCTTTAGAAGGAAATAAATATTTATGGAAAAAAAGCTGAGATCAAAATGGATTTTTTTAAATAATATTTTTTTAAAAAAATCAAATTTGTTAGTCAAATTTAAAAAATTTCAAAAATAAACTCCTATCGGTAGTGTATCCTCCGAATGTGGCTATGTCAGCCTCGTTCGACACTTCAACAGCTGAATAAGGCCACATCAGCATCACAACGGCTACTTCGGCCGAACATGGCCACGTCAACCACGTTCGGCACTTTAACAACTGAAAAGGTTGTCGTGGCCACGTTCGGCTGATGCAGTGCCGAACGTGGCTCTATAAATAGGGGGTATTGCATTAGCCGAAAGTGGCCACGTCAGCCTCATTCGGCCGTTAAAGTACCGAACGTGGTTGACGTGGCCATGTTCGGCTGAAGTAGATGTTGTGGCACTGACGTGGCTAGTCGTTGCCCACGTTTAACACTTCAACAGCCGAACGAGGCTGACGTGGCTATGTTCAGCTGATGCAGTGTCGAATGTAGCCTGACATGGCCACGTTCGGCAGATACACTACCGACGGGAGTCTATTTTTATAATTTCTTTGAATCCGACTACCGGATTTGATTTTTTTAAAATATTATTTAAAAGAATCGATCAAAACATCTCCACTCTTTCTGTATATTTCTGAGTTTTCAGTTATATCACGGAAGTTTCAGAGTTGCCTATGATGCGACTACAAATCAAATGTTCTACCATCGGACAAAATTGGACGCTCTCTAGAGCCATTCAATTTCTCTAGCAGAATCTTGGTCGATCAAACCGTTAGAACCAATAAGTGAAACATTGAGTATAAATGTGTGAAACATTGATTAGAACTGATTAAAATATTATATGTGAACAATTAAAATAATTTGTGTTTCTAGTTAAACATAATTTACATAATTTTTGTAAAACACTACTCATGTATAAAAGTGAAACATTATTTTAAAAATAAAATAACACAACAATTTTAACTATTTTAAATATTATAATATACTAACTAAAACAATATGTGTAATTAAGTAAAACATTATTCTTAACTGGTTGAAATATTTTATGTGAATGGTTGAAATAATGTGTTTCTAGTTAAACATAATTTACATATTTTTGGAAACACTACTAATGTATAGAAGTGAAACATTATTTAATAAATAAAATGAAATAACTATTTAAACTTTTTGAAATATTATGTTGTACGAGCAGAAACAATATGTATAATTATGTGAAACAATATTCTAATGGATTAAAACATTAGGCCCTGTTTGGGAACACAGTTTTTTGTAGTTTTGGAAGCAATACTGCAGTATTGAGTAATACTACGGTATTATATACTGAAAAGTGTTTGGCAATTTCATCTGAAATCTTTGTAAAGTAAACTGCAGGATTAGAAATACAGTACTCAATCTACAATATTGAAAACTTTGGTACAAATCACTTTTTCAAAAACTGTGGTATTATAAATTGTGGTATTGTCATGGATGTAGTATAGTGTAGTTTTTGAAATACTGTAGTTTCCAAAAATTGTGTTCCCAAATAGAGCCTTACATGTACACAATTTTTTACCATTTTTGAAACATGTTAATGGCTTATTGATGAGATTACGTTGTTGAGCCTGACCCACATAGGCTAAGACTAGACCACGCTAAGCTGGACCAGCCACTTGCATGCTAAAGTAGGCTAGCCCCATGCAGGCTAAGCTAGGCCACGTAGAGCATCCGAGTAGTGTGCTCACACCAAATGCCTAACTCAATGTATTATAAGTTTCCTAATAATTAGTTAGGCTAACCGATATTTTAACCTCGCTTTCTACAATAAATGATAATAACACCCTGAACCCTCGAAATCGATCACAATATTATCTTAGGGTCTATTTGGATTCTAGAAATTAGGCCAAGAAATAAAGAAATGTAATTCAATTCTATGAAGCGGGCAATTTAGGCCACCATGGATTTAAAATCATCGAAGGCCACCAATTCCTCTCAAAAAAGAATCGACCTGAATCACCTCATTTTCCTGGACCATCTTGCGCATTGCCTCTACCATTGCTCAAGCGATACCGTGTGCCACATGTGTGAGGGATGAGTTCACCTCCTGCTCCGCTCTTCTCCTTCCTCCGCAGCCCCACCTCACGGCAGCTCCTCCTTGTCACGGCACACGGTGGCGTTGGCTCTACTTCACTCAAGAGATTAGTGGAACACCCCCTGGCCTGTGCCTCGCCTCTTCCTAGCGTTATTTGGATTCTTCTCCTTCTATTGTTCGTGGGGGAGGGAATATGTGGCGTTCTTCTTGATAGTGGGGATTGTAGTTGTTTGATGTTACTACTAAGGTTGTTTCCATCTCGTCTTGTGGGTGGATGTTTGGATGATCCACGTGGTCGCCTTCTATGATCTGACGTGTTTGAAATTACATAGTGGAGCATCTTTGTTTCTATTTCATTTTGTTTTTAATTTTGTGTTGATTGCTAATTTTTATGTCTATTTTTAGATATGTTTCAACATAGTTTGATCAGCAAAATCAACATGAAGCACAAAGTACACATCATTGAAACCACAGGTATGAAAACCCATCATGATACTTTAGTTTCAACAAATTGCAATGTTGATGATCTTTGTTGAGAATCATAAGTTGTATTAGTAAGATTGACAACTATTCCTCATGCTTACCAAACTCACTTGCCATGACTTGAGGTAGTAAGAAGATGTGAGCACTATGCCATGCTATATGAAACTCTCTTCAAGCATAGCAGAGTTTTCACCGTAATCATGTGACTTTGTTATCACAAATCTAAATTTATATGATGAACAAATTGGTGCAATGTTACATGAGGAAACATGTGTCCTTAAATACTCTTACATGTTGAAGTAAATATCTCTAAGTAAGTTTCAATGTGATAAGTAAATGACTCCATGGAGGGGATCAAATACTTTTGTAGGGCTAATTTTTTCTTCACCTTTTCACATAAATTTGTGGTATATCTTTCTTTCTTGATTTTAGGTGCTCCTCACAAAGTTTACCAGCCTTCCACCATCATTTAAGAATACAACAAACACAGTCCAAGAACGGAATCGCACGTAAGTTTTGCAACACTTTGTTTCAAAGAATTTATACTCTTGTACTTTTGTAGTGAATCATATACACATGTGATCATCTGAACTAGGCATTGTGAACCATTATACTGAAGATGACTTTATTTAACTTATTTGTATTTTCACTTCACATAATGTCAACAAATTGTCTAATATATGCATTGTAGATGCCAAATATGTCTATTAACTTTAATCTGAACACAAATTATGGGTAAATAAGGAGACAGATATGGAAGATAATAGATATTGGTTTTTTTTCTGCATTCATGAGCATAGTAGCATATTTGTATCATCATAAAAGACATAAACATCTTACTTATGTGGATGAAGAGCATGTGACAAACATTAGGGCCAATCAGTAAGTGTTGCAAGACATTTACTAAGGTTCTAATGTCCATTGTTACGATAGTCTGTGTTTGAGTAAGAGGTCATTTTCATATTTATGTTTCATCTTACGTGAAAGAGGTGGCTGGTTTGCTTGATACTTTGAATATGAAGGTATACGAATCAATAGCATTATTTTTTTCTCATATTGGGTCATGGTACAAAGATGAGGCTAATTTGTAGCTCATATGGTTAGTCACTAGAGATAATTAGTCGGTGTTTTAACGTGGTATTAAGAGTTATTCTATAATTGTTTAATGAATTTATAAAATTACCTAACCCTTCAATTGAGCGATCCGAGGAAGGCAAGTGGAGAGAGTTTGAAGATTGTCTTGGAGCGCTAGATGACACACATATTAAGGTTCTTGTACCATTAGCAGATCAAGGAAGATATATGAATATGAAACAAAAGGTAACAACTAATGTTTTGGAGTTTGTGATTGTCATATAAAGTTTATCTATGTCTTAGCGGGATGAGAAGGTTAGCATCGGACTCGCGTGTACTACATGATGCAATGACTAGACAAGATGATTTTATTGTTCCAAACAGAAAGTACTACCCAGTAGATGCTAGATATACAAATTGTCCCGATTTCCAAGCTCCATATTGATCAACGTGTTATGACTTGAATGAGTAGGCATCTCAGGGAAATAACCCATCTACTCCAAAAGAGTTTTTAACTCGTGTCATGCTTCATCTAGGAATGTCATAGAGAGAGTATTTGGTCTCTTGAAAATGAGATAGGCTATTCTATGGAACAACTCATTTTTTAACATATAAACTCAGGCATCTTGTAGTCTAGATTCCTAACCTAGATACCTTTATCTTAAGTATTGTATTAATAAGTCATACTATCTTTTCGTAGATCCATGTCATCAATATTTGTTGCATATTGCATAACTTTCTATGTGATAGGCAAAGAGTCATGGATAACATTCTATTGCATCAAGTGGAGAGTGTGATATCTATTGCATATGATGAGAATCAAGAAGAGCCAAATATGATTAGACATGTTCAATTATCAAATGAGAGGAACAACTTTAGAAATGCTAAAACTAACCAAATATTTACCAAGTACCAAGCAAGTCGAGGCCAACAATTTTGAGTTATAAAAGAGTTTACATGTCCTTATCGAGATGCCTTGGAAATCTCAGTGGACTTCAGTTTGCTAAAGAGTTAGTTCATCACAAGTTAACGTGTCGTAACTTGTGGATTCCTCAATGCTAGATATCTTAACCTCCCATATGCCATGATCAAGGGCATATAGAAGCTTGATAGCACAATCATGATCAGAATACACCAAAGTTCCAGTGGAACGCAAATTGCTCACAATGCTATCAAATCTAGCAAACATGGCATCAATAGATTCGTCGGACCCTTGCACAAACAATTGATATTCTTGGTTATATGTACTTCGACGCCTAGCCTTAATCTGAGTAGAGCCCTCATGAAACACCGCAAGAGTAGTCCAAATCTCCCTAGCAGTACAAAGGTGCTGGACCCTATCAAACTCATTTCAACTTAGACTTTTGAACAGTATATTCCTAGCTTTACAGTTAGAATCATATTGTTGTTTCTCGGAGTTAGTGGTACGAGTATCATGGATCACATATCGAGAATCAACAATATCCTAGATTGCACTTCCTTGGCTTTGAAGGTAAGCCTCCATGTGCACCTTCTAGTATGCAAAATCTTTTCCATCGAACAGAGGAATATTGTTGTATTTGTCCATGTCGCCTAAGGATAAAAAACCGGTTAAGGTCAACTGGTGATCTAACCGGCTCTGATACCAATTGTAGGACCAAATAGGCGACTAGAGGGGGGTGAATAGGCGCCTCCACAAATTCTTTTGAATTGATGGCCTTTTTGAAAATCAATGCACCTCTAAAGGAACAAGCGGAAGCAAATAAATTTTCACAGTATAAACCCAAACAGAGTTAGTGCGATCAATCTCCTGTCATATATGAACCAATGTGACAGACTGAGAGATCACGAGCACTAAAAATAATCTAGCCTCCAAGCAATCGGTGTCAAAGATGAAACAACACCAACACAATGCTTAAAGGCAGATTAAAATTACTCACATATCAAATGACAGATGAACAACTATTTCATCAAAACACATACCTTTCATCAATCATAAGATAATCACATCAAAATATCTTCAGACATGCATCTCATTAAGTGGAGTTTGAGGACTGTGTCTCACGCACTACGACAAATAGGGTCCGATGATCCCTAGGGCCAATCAAACAGGTGTGATGGCATACGACCTCGTTAGGCTCCCGCGTGTTCCTTGCCGAGAGAAACACCCATGCTCGGCTGCACACATCTGTACGCGGCTGCGCCTGTAGTGGCCGGAGGTGATGGCCAACACTAGAAAAACCAGATACAATAGGTGTGGAAGAAGAAAAATCGGACCACCATTCCACTAGAGAAAAAAAGGAGTGTGGGTCTATTCTCAAGCGAGCGGCGGAAATCAAAAGATCTATGGCAGCAATGATTTCAACCAAGAAATAGAAATCAGCGGCAGAAGGAAGAAAGATTAAAAGTGAACTCATATTTTTCATTGGATGAGTTGGTGAAACCCTGGGTCAAGGTGGTCTTTTATAGGCAATTCAAAAAAACAAGAAATGGCTCAATTACCCCTAGGATTTTTTAAAAACTCAATGGCTCACATGGCTAAAAAGGTAAAATTGTATCTAAAGGCAGTTTGTCCTGATACAGAGCTTTTGTAATAGCTACGGCTTCACTTTGGGACTATTTAATCTTGATCCCTCGAGCCACCTTGTTACTTGCCTTGACATCCCTTTCACTTGACTTGGTCAACACACCGTCTCAAACATCTGTCAGTCCATGATTGCTTCATCTCCACGTGTACGTCTGAGATCATCATCAACTTCACCCGACTTTCTTGATCGTCCAGCATCAAGCTCTCCACTTGACCCTGATCACCCACCATTTAAAGTTGACTAGCATCCCAACCCAACACACCATGAGACAACAAAATGGTATCTCCACGCACACACCAAACCCTTCGGTGAACTCAAATGCCAAACACGGATCCAAACCCTTAACCAGCCAAACTTGTCAATCACTCATCACTTAGACAAAACCAAGGTACATCTCCACTTGGTTTCTCAGAAGCACATCAGTTACAAAGATGAGTTAGGTGAACCTGGAAGAACATAAGTAGTTCAAGCATGAATATGCTCCAAAGCACCATTAGGAGTTAAAATAAACACGGTAGAAATTTCTAGAATTGATTCTATGGTTTGATCACCTAAGCAAGTTTTAGAATTAGTTCTCATATTTTAATTCTATGCAATAGCCAAACAAAAGTATTATATTTCAATTAAATTCCACATAATTAAATTGTTTATATTTTATAGAATCTGAAATGAATTCAAATTATTTGAATACTAAAATTCAAATGAGTCTTTGATGAAAGACTTCTACAACCCTCCAGGTTATCATATTCCTCCTATCCACTTGGTACGGTCATCCTGTTGCATATGAGGGCTTTGCTACACCTACTATTGTAGCTAGGGATGATAATTGTGCTCGATTAAATGTTTAACTGTGGGTAAAACCCCATTAGGATTAGGTATGTTCTTAATTTCATACTCACGGGTATGATATTGGATCATACCTCATACCCGATCGGTAAACGGGTATGGGTATGTATAGTTACTGTTGGCGTAAAAGATTACACTAACAGGTTTTTGTAGAATAGAAACTAACAAACGAAGTGTTTGTGAAGAGAACTGTTCTAAGCCTCCGAAAGGATAACAACTTAGAATAGTTCGAATATGTGTATTGAATAACTTGTATTCGGTCCCTATTACAGGGTGAAACGGGGGGTATTTATAGGCCCAAATATTAAGGAAAAGACTTATTTACCCCTCTATTACAACCGACATAGTGGAAACTATTCGGTACCCTTGATAGGGCTAAAATGGTAAAAGACTAATCTAATGATATAAAAGATAAATCTTCCATCTTAGCTGGCAATAAAGATCTCGCAGAACCTTAGTTTGAAGATGTACTTCGAACTAATGCCTATCTTCGTACTTCGATCTTGACTCAGGGTATCTTCGAAGATGGACGTCTGGAAACCTTCGAATCCACTATCTGCTGTCATGCTGTTGCGGCAATAACCCCGAAGAGGAGATATTTCCCCCCAACAGTAGCCCCTCGAATACTCTTCTCCGTTTAACCTGTAATGTTAGGAGAGCAGTATACGGAAGGAAAAAATAACCAGACATAGGGGTTATTAGATTTCAATTCATCTCCGAAATGTGCGAAGATATAAACTCCGAATCAGTCTTAAGATAATTACTTTCGAACTATCTTAGAACTGACTCAGGAAGTTCAAAAGTCTTTTAGACTTAGAGGAAATAGCCGTTAGCTTTCTGTTCCTAACGGAAACTGTAGAAAGAGTTAATTTCGGAGAAAAGTAACGGGCAGGAATGCGAAACGGTATGGGCTAACGGTAAGAATGTAATGTTTAGGCTATAAATAGATGGCCTAGAACTTACCCGGTTACCTTTTCACTGCTCTCTCGCAATCAAACATCTTTTGAGCCCCTTGAGTTCTTTGAGCCCTAGCCTCCATTTCCCCAAAGCAATCTAGCGACCGCAATGGTGAAGACCAAGGGATCTGGAGCTCCGTCGGCCTTGGCCCGGCAGCAGGCAGCTGCAGCAGCAGCGGCTGCAGCGTTGTCGGCGGCACCTCCGGCATCTGCAGTGACATCCATGGCGGCAAGAGGGAGAAATCCCCAAAACGTCGATGATCAAAGTCTCTGCCCGCCATCAACGAAGTATCTGGACCAGTCTTTCCAACTGGGATCTTCTACCTGCAAGAGGGAATCGCTGGCAATTGCGGTAGAAGGAAAAATCAGTACCGGAGTGATGATTTGGAAGCCCGGGAAAGAACTCATTCCGTCACCAAGGCCCGGAGAAGTGGTTGTATTCGAAGCCTTCTTCGAAGCCGGCTTGGGCCTTCCTGCAGTAGACTTCCTGGCGGAGGTACTCGATCTATTCCATGTCACCCTACCTCAATTATCTCCGAATGCAGTAGCTAGACTGGCTATCTTCGAATAGGCATTGAGAGCCAAAGGCTGTGAGGGGAGGGCAGAGATCTTCGCTGCACTGCATAGGGCTTCATGCCAGCCTAAAACCTTCGTAGGTCCTGGAGGTGAAAAGGTAGTGGTTGCCTTCGGAAGCATTAATTTTAGGCTCCGGGATGAATATGCCCTGCAATTCCCTGCTAAGGCCATCAATGCAAGATGATACACTGACTGGATTATGAGGTGGTTCTATGCCGAAGTTGGGGCGAGTAATCCTCTAGCCGGACCTCTGAAAGAAATTCAATTCCGGAAAGAAGCCTTAGTGCATCCCGGCCAAGGTCAGCTCGAAGCCCGCCTCAACCTACTTCAGCGGATCAGCCGGAGGTTGAGTATGCGAGACTTAGCCGAAGAGTTCCTCGGGTTACAAATTTCTCCACTGATGGCCAACTGGCCTATCGTCTTTGAAGAGGATTCGGAAGGCGGTCTTCGAAAAATTACCGTGACTTTGAGCCCTGCAGGTAACTTCGAAGACAACATGTATTATGCATATTCATTCGAAGAAAAAGCTAACTTGATTTATTTATTTATTTATTTTAGCTTCTTCAGCCCCTGTTACTTCGGAGCAAATCGTAAGGGCTTCGGAGAAGATTTTGGGCGCTCCAACTCTGGCAGAAAAAGAATGGAGAATCAAGCTAGTCGGGAGTTGGGAGAGATTTAATAGAGTATGGGGAATGCTGGAAATCACTCCGCCCCCTTTGATGGATTGGGTGCCTTCGGAGAAAGGACCCAAGAAGAGGAAAGCCGAAGCTGGGACTTCGAGCTCCGCGAAGACTCCGGTGAAGAAGGTGGCTCGGAAGCCAAAAAATCTTGCACCTTCGAATCCTGCACCTTCGAGCTCAAGAGCTTCAGTTTCTGACTCCCAGGAGGAAACAGGAAGATTGCTTGTGCATCTAATAGAAGAAGATGAAACTCAAAGGACTGCACAAGCTGAAGTACCTGTGAGGAGCTATGCTGAATAGCGTGGGCCTCATGGCTCCAGAAGTGATGAGTCATTGTCAACGATAGTCAAAGAGGACTGAAGAAGAAGAAGAGATCTGCTGTTTCATGGGCCGTGTGTGACTCAGGTACACGGGCAGCGAGCGACTGTCGGGCAGAGGAGGCTGCGAAGTCGGGCTGGCCCAATCCGGGTGCATGGGCCAGAAGCAGTAGAAGACCCACTGGGCTGTTGACCAGGACTGACTCAGGTACACGGGCGGTGAGCGATTGCCGGGCTGAGAGAGCTGCGGAGTCGGGCCGGCCCAATCCGGGTACCTGGTGCAAAGCCGGTGGAGGCTTTGTCAGTTTCGGCGTAAAACTGACAACCGTTGATTCTGTATCCGACTATCTAGAAGAGAAGCCGTAGTAGCTACGAAAACTTAGCTTCCGGATATGTCATCTGTAACTCTAGGCCCACAGTCAGTCACTTGTGTCTGTAAAAATTCCTAAGGGCAGTAGAGTCTTTTCCTTTATTTTTGAGTCTGTAAAAAACCCTAAGGGGCTGGTAGAATATTCCTAGTGTTGGGCTGCCTATAAATAGGACCCCAATCCCTAGGGTTTGGACTACCCTTTTGTGCTGAAATCAAATCCACCCTTTGGGTCACTTTGTCTCCCAATTCTCTCTCCTGTGTGCGCCGCCAGGACTTGCTCCTCCCTGTTCGTGAGTTATTTAGGCTTTAATCTCTTGGATGCATTTAATCTTTGGTCCCTGGTGAATTTATTGGTTGCATATTGTTCGGTTTGGAGAGTTACTGCTTTGGCTACGGGCTGCTGAATTTATTTTTTGAGAAGAAGCTTCTTCTGTTGCTTCTGTTCTTCGTGAGAGGGAGTACTAGTTCTTGCTGTTGCAAGTAGTACTGCTACTGTAGCTACAGTACTTGCTGCCAGCTTTTTACCTTCTACTGTACTGCCCTTTTGATCGAAGCAGAATGGAGTAAATGCCTTTTTGACAGTTTCTGCGAAGTCATCTTTCTCTGTTCGAAGCTCCTCAGCTTCGTGAGGCAGGCTACGATCTAACACTTTCCAAAACTATCGTTCAAGCTGCGAACTTCGGTTTTTGTGTCTGAGTTGCTAGTTTCGAAGTTCTTCCTGTATGGACAGCATCGCATACTTCGAACAAGCATACTCCGAATCTATCTGTTCGAAGTGCACACTTTGTTAGGCTTCGAAGTTGGGTTCGAAGTTTGTCTTTTCTGATAGACTTCGCATGGTTTTCTTTGTGGCGTGTCAGCCTTCGATTCTTCTTCCGAAGCTTTCCCTGTTCGAAGATAGAGTGTAGGCTTCGGATTTGTTTTTGTGTCACGTGACAGACTTCGCTTCTTTGCTCGAAGGTTGTCTGTTTGTGTGTTGTGTTCGAAGCTTTCTGTTCGAAAGTCGTGCTTCGAAGCTCTCGGTTCAAAGTTGTGTTCGAAGTTTTGTCTTCGAAGTGCTCACTTCGAAGTAGGCTCAGACTTTGTCACTTTGCTCCGAAGCTCTTGGTTCGAAGCTGTGTTCGAAGTCTTGTCTTCGAGGTACATACTTCGAACCAGGCTCCGGCACTGTTTTACTTCGCTCCGAAGTACACTTCGCCTCTTACCACTTCGAACTAGGCTAGACAGTGACACCTTCGGCATTTCGGACAGACTCCGTCACCTACCTCCGAAGCAGACCTCGTCGTGCGAAGGGGGCTTCGCCAAGTTTCGAACAGGAGACAAATTTGGACAGTAACTTCTCTTTTCATTTTATACATACTTAGATCATTTCATTGAGAAGTTTAGGCCTATTACAAATTGTTCATCTTCCTAGTTGCACCACTTTAGTTTTACCCTGTTTATCATCAGTTGCTTCTAGGTTAGAAACCTTTAGACTTAGGCCTTCAGTTTATTTTCTGCTGCATAGTATTTTGAGGTGCGGTGGGTATTCGGAACAGGCCATTGATTCGAAAGAATTTTTAAGCCGCCCATTCACCCCCCCTCTGGTCGCTACTTTCGGTCCTACAAGTGGTATCAGAGCCAACGGTTAGGGTTTTTCCATACCTTAACCGGTTCTAAACCCCAGTAGTGACTATGACGTCTCCTGGCAAGGTCCCGTCCTTGGAAGCCTATGGCTATAATTATTGGAAGACTCGCATGCGAGCCTATCTCATGAGCCAGGGTTCGGACATATGGGACATTTGCGTTCACAGCACGTTTGTCATTTTGCCAGTTACTGAGCAAGGTACTGCTGGTATCATTGCTCAGCATCTGAGCAACAGTAAGGCTGTGAACATTTTGTTTTCTGGTTTAGGTCCCACTGAATTTGAGCGAGTGAGTCATCTCTCCACTGCGAGAGAGATCTGGGCTACCCTCAAGGCACACCATGAGGGAACAGCACAGGTCAAGGCTCGGCTCTATCAGACCTACCGGCGTGAGTACGAGAACTTCACACAGAAGCCGGGTGAATCTGTTGAGGCTTTGTTTGGTCGCTTTCAGTCGATCATTAACAAGCTTCGGGACAACAAGGCTGAGGGTGCTCAGTTAGTCTCAGATCACGAGCAGGCGCTCAAGGTTCTTCATACCTTGGACCCAAAGATCTGGGAGATCAAGGTATCCTCTATCGTTGAGAGTACTTCTTACGATACCTTGACCATTTCTGAGTTGTTTAGCAAGCTGAAGGCCACTGAGGTAGATATCCAGTTGAGATCAAATCTCACTGGCTCTGGATCAAAATCCCTGGCCCTTGCTACACCTTCAGTTGATCCCTCTGCTGTGAGCTGTGCTGGGTTCTCTTTGATGTCTATCACTGAGGACCAGCTTGAGTTGTTGGGAGATGATGATTTGTGTCTCTTTAACAACCGGGTGCGTCGTGTCTATGATAAGAGAATGTTCAAAAGACACGGCACAAAATCCGGATGTTTTGAATGTGGTGATCCAGGACACTTCATCGCCGACTGCCCCAAGCGCAGTGGATACAAGAAGGGCACCGGCAGCAGCTTCCACGACTCCGGCAAGCATGAGAGCCCCTCCTTCAACAAGGGCAAGCCGAAGACTCGTTTCTTCAAGAAGGCCCTGAAGGACTACCGACGAGAGAACAAGAAGCGAGACAAGGCCTTCTTCGCCGAGATGGAGAAGAGCTACTCCTAGCAGTCCACGACTTCTTCCTCTTCATCGAGCTCAAGCGATGAGGAGATCGCCATCAGGAAGGGGAAGGACAAGGATGATCCGGCGGGCCTCTGCTTCATGGCCTTCGGAGACAAGCCGAAGAGCCGCTCACACCAGCGTCGAAGATCCCGCAAGAGCTTCTGCTCAATGGCTCTTGGGGATAGAGAAGAAAAGAGCTCCTCCGACGACTCCGACGACGACGATAGCAAGGTATCATCTTATGAGCGTGAAATTGTTGATTTACTTGAAAGCAATCGTCAGGAGTTGAAATATCGGGAGAAACTGCTTAGGGGGGCTAAGAAAAGGATAGACGAGTTAGAGAGTGAGCTTGCCGTGGCCAACGGTAGAATAGAAAGTCTATCTTCTTCCCCTTGCTTGGGTGATAGCAGTGAGTGCCCGAAGTGTGAGGTGCTTCTGTGTGACCTGTCGACTCTGAAGTCCAGGTACACAGAAAGGGTTGATGAGAGGGACGCTTTGGCCACTGAGCTTGAAAGCGCTCAGCAGGAGCTGAAAGATGCTCAAGCCACTGTCGTCGCACCCTGTGTTGATTGCCCATCGCATCTAGCTGCCTTAGCTGAGCTGAAATCCAAGGGCGATGAGCATTTGGGTGATTTAGAGAGGTTGAGAGCTGAGCTTGCCCAGACTAGGCTAGAGCTTGAGACACTGTCAGTTCCACCCACTGTTTGTGAGAACTGTCTGTCTCTTAGAATGGAATTAATTAAGCTGAAAGCCGAGAAGTCTGTCCAAGTAGAGAGTGAGTGTGAGACCTGCTTGTCTCAGGTGGAGGTTCTAGCTTCCTTGAGAGAGGAGCTAGCAGATTCTCAGAATGAGAACTTTTACCTCCGTTCTATCCTGAGTTGGATCAGTGCCAGAGAGCCACAGCTTGGCATGATGATCCAGCAGTTCAAGAGGCAGGATGGGTTTGGGGTAGGTTACACCTACACCAAGGCTGACTTTGAGAGTGCCATCAGCCGGGCAGTGGAGTGGAGTAAAATGACTCCAGAGCAGAGGTATCCCAAGACTCACTCCACTAAGTCTTCCCAGGCTTGTCAGCCCAAGGATGGAGTGATCCATGAACCACCTAAAGCTCCACCCAAGAAACCTATCTGGGTTCCAAAGCCCAAAAATCTCCACACTTCTCTAGACTCTCTTCCTGGACCCTCTCAGCCCAAGAAGACCACACCAAACACTACTAAGCCCAAGAACCCCAAGCCTCAATCACATCCCAAGAAGCCTACCTATCATTGTGAGTATTGTCAGAGAGATGGGCATCTTGCGGAGTTTTGCTTCAGAAGGAAGCGGGTTGAGAGAGCAGAGAGGGCTCGTAGTGATCAGGAGCAGTTCTACCAGCAGGGTGGTAGACTGCGTGTTCCTCGGCGCGGGGAGAGGCTGGAGGCCAGGCCGCGTCGTGTAGGTGGTGGTAGAGGAGACGGTTTTCGTGCCCGTGCTCCAGGTGGTGGTTCCGGCAGAGTTCCAGACCGAGTTGGCTACGGTTCTGGACCTCGTGGCCGTAGGATTAGGCAAAACCGTGGACCGCGCTTTGAGCCGCGTTTTGGTCCAAATTCTTTTGATGGTTTTCGCTTTCCATCTTTTGAGCAGATGGCTCGACACTGGTTTAGCTCTTTTGCTAAACCTGGTGCCGGACCATTTGCTCCCACTTACAGACATTGATTGTGCAGGACCGGGGACTGGAGGATGTTTGGATCATGGACTCAGGATGCTCTCGCCACATGACGGGACATCGCAGATGGTTCTCCAGTCTCACTCCCCCGAGCTCCAAAGAATATATCACGTTCGGGAACAGCGGTCAAGGGAAAGTAAGTGGCATAGGCTCAATCAGCATTTCAGACCATTTCTCTTTAAAGAATGTTGCTTTGGTTAAAAATCTGAACTTTAATTTAATCTCGGTTTTGCAACTTCTTGAGGATGGTTTGGAAGTGCGTTTTAAGAAGGGCAATTCGTCTGTGGTTGATTCTAGAGGGTCTTTGGTTTGTCAGATTTTACCCTTCGGTAAAGTTTTTCGAATTGACTTCTCTAGTTCTTTTGGCCCTTCTCGCTGTTTGATTGCTGGATCTTCTTCTGAGCTCTGGAAGTGGCATAGGAGGTTAGGTCATTTGAGTTTTGATCTGCTAGTCAGGTTAAGATCTATGGACCTCATCCGAGGATTGCCCAAGCTTAAGATGGAGAAGGATCTAGTTTGTCATCCCTGTCGTCATGGGCAAATGGTTGCTGCTTCTCACTCACCTGTGACTCAGGTGATGACTTCATATCCGGGCGAGCTTTTGCATTTGGACACTGTAGGTCCATCTCGGGTACGCTCAGTCGGTGGGAAGTGGTATGCACTTGTGATTGTTGACGACTTTTCTCGGTTCTCGTGGGTTTTCTTTTTGGAGTCTAAGGATGAAACTTTTCAATTTGTCCATGACCTGATTTTGAAGCTGAAGAATGAGAACAATGGCCGGATGCGAGCAATTCGCTCCGACAACGGCTCTGAGTTCAAGAACTCTCAGTTCGTCAGCTTCTGTGGTGATCAGGGTCTGGACCATCAGTTTTCTTCTCCTTACACTCCCCCACAGAACGGCGTTGTGGAACGAAAGAACCGCATGCTAGTTGAGATGGCCAGGACGATGCTCGATGAGCACAGGACTCCTAGGCGTTTCTGGGCTGAAGCCATGAACACGGCTTGCTATCTGGCCAACCGCATTTTTCTTAGAGCTTACCTTGGTAAGACATCATATGAGTTGCGGTTTGGCAGACAGCCCAAGGTGAGCCACTTGCGAGCATTTGGCTGCAAGTGCTTTGTGCTCAAGAAGGGAGGGCATTTGGACAAATTTGAGTCTCGTTGCTGGGATGGTGTTTTTCTTGGTTATGCATTGCATTCTCGAGGCTTCCGTGTTTGGAACCTCGAATCCCAGCTGCTTGTCGAGACGTGTGAGGTTTCATTTGATGAGTCCTTGCCTTCTTTGACTCCTTCTTTTGAGCTTTCTGGTGATGATGAGCTCGGAGAGTCCATCTTCGAGGAAGATGAGGATACTCCAGTTGCTGTTGAGGGTGGGCCTTCTGCATCCCCCGCAGAGCCCACACCTTCTGAGATTTCGACTGATGATGAGGGCGGACCTCTGATCACTTCTTCCACTTCGATCGAGCCCCCTCAGTCGAGTCCAGAGGTGCCAGCCGCTGACTCCGGTGAGGTGACTTCAGATCACCAGGGAACCCGAGCAGTTCAGCGTGACCATCCCTCAGAGCTCATCATAGGTGATTTGACTGAGAGAACTTTGCGTTCTTCTGCCTCTCTCGCTGTGTTTGCTGAATCTGCGTTTGTTGCATCTTTTGAGCCCAGAGACGTTTCTCATGCTCTTTCTGATTCTAATTGGATTAATGCTATGCAAGAAGAGCTTGAGAATTTTGTCCGTAATCGGGTTTGGACACTAGTTGAGCCGCCACCAGAATGCAACCCCATAGGCACCAAGTGGGTATTCAAAAACAAACAAGGTGAAGATGGGGTTGTGGTGCGCAACAAGGCTCGACTGGTTGCCCAGGGTTATTGCCAGAAGGAAGGTATTGACTTTGAAGAAACCTTCGCTCCTGTTGCCCGTCTTGAGTCCATTCGCATTCTTTTAGCTTTTGCCGCTTCGAAGGGATTTAAGCTTTTTCAAATGGACGTTAAGAGTGCTTTTCTGAACGGGTTCATTGAGGAGGAAGTTTATGTTAGGCAACCCCCCGGTTTTGAGAACCCTAAGTTGCCTCGACATGTTTTTAAGTTGCACAAAGCTTTATACGGGTTGAAGCAAGCCCCCAGGGCTTGGTATGACCGATTAAAGCATTTTTTGTTGGGGAAAGGCTTTGTGATGGGTTCTGTGGACAAAACTCTTTTCTTGCTCAGAGATGCTTCAGATTTTTTAGTTGCTCAGATTTACGTGGACGATATTATTTTTGGCGGTACTACTGATTCTCTTGTGTCCAAGTTCTCTGAGCAGATGCACAGTGAGTTTGAAATGAGCCTCATGGGTGAGCTCAAGTACTTCTTAGGGCTCCAGATCAAGCAGACCAAGGACGGCACCTTCATCCACCAAGGTAAGTATACTCGTGACATGCTTAAGAAATTTGACTTTGGTGGTGAATTGAAGCCGCAGATGACCCCGATGGGCACTTCTGGGGGCCTGGACAAGGACGAGAGCGGTGTCAAGGTCAATGAGAGAGAATTTCGAGGGATGATCGGTTCACTGTTGTACTTAACGGCAACAAGACCGGACATACAGTTCGCCGTGGGACTTTGCGCGCGTTTTCAGTCTTCACCACGCGCGTCTCACCGGCAGGCTGTCAAGCGCATTTTCAGGTATCTCACCTATGTGCCTGATCTTGGTCTTTATTATTCAGCATCATCATCTCTTGATTTATCTGGCTTTTCGGACGCCGACTTTGGTGGGTGCCGGTTGGATCGCAAGTCGACTTCCGGTACTTGCCAGTTTCTTGGTTCTTCCCTTGTATCTTGGTCTTCTCGAAAGCAATCTGGAGTTGCTCTTTCGACCACAGAGGCTGAGTACGTAGCTGCTGCTAGCTGCTGCTCACAGTTGGTTTGGATGATTTCCACTCTACGAGACTTTGGGTTGTTCTTTCTTACCAGGGTTCCATTATTTTGCGACAGCACTAGTGCTATTAGTGTAGGGAAAAACCCGTGTCTCCATTCAAAAACCAAACATATTGATGTGCGCTTTCACTTCTTGCGGGATCAATATGAGAAAGGTGTCATTGATCTTATTCATGTTGATACCCATCATCAGTTGGCTGACATTTTCACCAAACCCCTAGATCAGTCTACGTTTGAGCGTTTACGAGGGGATTTGTGTGTTGTGTATCCTTTCTAGGATATTTTGCGTCAGTTTTTTCTTTCTTCTTTACTTGAGCCTTTTTGTGTATGTTCATATCTTGCATATTCACGTATCACACTTTAGAGATGCTTCTGTTATATGATTGAACTGCTTTACTTATTCTAGCTGGTACATGCTTTCGAATACTTGTCGATGATCATGCTTTGCTTCAGTTCAAATGATATGCTGATATCTGTCATATGCATGGCTTTTACGCTTTCAACTTGAAAATGATCACCATTGCTTCTGGTAACTAGCATGTGTAGGCTGAGTGCTTTTGCTATTTGTTACATGCCTTGTAGCTAGTTCATCACATACATGCAGATATACAACTTGGACATCTTTATGCTTTAACATGGAAAATGTGCTATAAAAATGATAAAAATCAAAAATGAATGAAAATTCCATGCCTTTTTATGCTTAAGTTGAAAAGATCCAAGTGGGTTTGCTTTGTCGCATTATATTGTTCTGGATTGCTTACCATAGCACTTTGGTATGAACTAGGACAGTGTAGTGTATGCCAAGACCAATGTCTTAAGCTTCTGATGGTCCAGTTCTGGCCTAGGCTTGACTTGGTCGGTTAGCATAAGGTTTGACATGCAAATAACCCTTGGCAAAAATGACAAAGGACAATGAAAAAGCCTGATCATCTAAAAGATAACAAGTTTACTGCAGCATTTTGTTTTGGACAATGCTTATCTTGGTAGATATCAGCTAGCTTCTGCATCTCATGTTTTACCTTGCTCACTTATTGGAACTTATGGTGATGCTTTTATTTGCAAAAAATGAAAAATGCGTGCTAAATGACTTTCTTTAGATATCATCTGTTGCACTGATCATGCCATGTGTCTTAGACAGTATCTCTTTTGCTATACTTGTTAGATACTGTATTTGCAGTCAATCATATCTGAGAAGCATGCTTTCTACACTCCACCTGCACCCCAGTTGCATTCACTGCATATTTTGAGGGGGAGTTGCTTTTCAGGGGGAGTCTGTGTCTCTTTTGAGTGCTTGATGAGTTCACTTGTCAACAAGGGGGAGAAAATTTGGGATCAGAGTTTAAGGGGGAGTTCTTACTCTGTTGATATCCTTGTTGTTCTGAAATCACACTCATTTTGAGCTTTTACGTTTTGGTTAACCATAATGACCGTTTCTTGCTTTTGGTTGGCTTTTGGTCATTAGGGTTACACTTTTACCTTATTTTTCTTCTTCTTTGTTTCCTTGTGTTTTGTTTTCGTGTTTCCACATTTGTTCGCAGGTGCTGAAGAGTAGTGAAAAGTGGAATGTTGACAATGCACTCATCAAGGGGGAGATTGAGGAGCCATGCTGAATAGCGTGGGCCTCATGGCTCCAGAAATGATGAGTCATTGTCAACGATAGTCAAAGAGGACTGAAGAAGAAGAAGAGATCTGCTGTTTCATGGGCCGTGTGTGACTCAGGTACACGGGCAGCGAGCGACTGTCGGGCAGAGGAGGCTGCGAAGTCGGGCTGGCCCAATCCGGGTGCATGGGCCAGAAGCAGTAGAAGACCCACTAGGCTGTTGACCAGGACTGACTCAGGTACACGGGCGGTGAGCGATTGCCGGGCTGAGAGAGCTGCGGAGTCGGGCCGGCCCAATCCGGGTACCTGGTGCAAAGCCGGTGGAGGCTTTGTCAGTTTCGGCGTAAAACTGACAACCGTTGATTCTGTATCCGACTATCCAGAAGAGAAGCCGTAGTAGCTACGAAAACTTAGCTTCCGGATATGTCATCTGTAACTCTAGGCCCACAGTTAGTCACTTGTGTCTGTAAAAATTCCTAAGGGCAGTAGAGTCTTTTCCTTTATTTTTGAGTCTGTAAAAAACCCTAAGGGGCTGGTAGAATATTCCTAGTGTTGGGCTTCCTATAAATAGGACCCCAATCCCTAGGGTTTGGACTACCCTTTTGTGCTGAAATCAAATCCACCCTTTGGGTCACTTTGTCTCCCATTTCTCTCTCCTGTGTGCGCCGCCAGGACTTGCTCCTCCCTGTTCGTGAGTTATTTAGGCTTTAATCTCTTGGATGCATTTAATCTTTGGTCCCTGGTGAATTTATTGGTTGCATATTGTTCGGTTTGGAGAGTTACTGCTTTGGCTACGGGCTGCTGAATTTATTTCTTGAGAAGAAGCTTCTTCTGTTGCTTCTGTTCTTCGTGAGAGGGAGTACTAGTTCTTGCTGTTGCAAGTAGTACTGCTACTGTAGCTACAGTACTTGCTGCCAGCTTTTTACCTTCTACTGTACTGCCCTTTTGATCGAAGCAGAATGGAGTAAATGCCTTTTTGACAGTTTCTGCGAAGTCATCTTTCTCTGTTCGAAGCTCCTCAGCTTCGTGAGGCAGGCTACGATCTAACACTTTCCAAAACTATCGTTCAAGCTGCGAACTTCAGTTTTTGTGTCTGAGTTGCTAGTTTCGAAGTTCTTCCTGTATGGACAGCATCGCATACTTCGAACAAGCATATTCCGAATCTATCTGTTCGAAGTGCACACTTTGTTAAGCTTCGAAGTTGGGTTCGAAGTTTGTCTTTTCTGATAGACTTCGCTTGGTTTTCTTTGTGGCGTGTCAGCCTTCGATTCTTCTTCCGAAGCTTTCCCTGTTCGAAGATAGAGTGTAGGCTTCGGATTTGTTTTTGTGTCACGTGACAGACTTCGCTTCTTTGCTCGAAGGTTGTCTGTTTGTGTGTTGTGTTCGAAGCTTTCTGTTCGAAAGTCGTGCTTCGAAGCTCTCGGTTCAAAGTTGTGTTCGAAGTTTTGTCTTCGAAGTGCTCACTTCGAAGTAGGCTCAGACTTTGTCACTTTGCTCCGAAGCTCTTGGTTCGAAGCTGTGTTCGAAGTCTTGTCTTCGAGGTACATACTTCGAACCAGGCTCCGGCACTGTTTTACTTCGCTCCGAAGTACACTTCGCCTCTTACCACTTCGAACTAGGCTAGACAGTGACACCTTCAGCATTTCGGACAGACTCCGTCACCAACCTCCGAAGCAGACCTCGTCGTGCGAAGGGGGCTTCGCCAAGTTCCGAACAGGAGACAAATTTGGACAGTAACTTCTCTTTTCATTTTATACATACTTAGATCATTTCATTGAGAAGTTTAGGCCTATTACAAATTGTTCATCTTCCTAGTTGCACCACTTTAGTTTTACCCTGTTTATCATCAGTTGCTTCTAGGTTAGAAACCTTTAGACTTAGGCCTTCAGTTTATTTTCTGCTGCATAGTATTTTGAGGTGCGGTGGGTATTGGGAACAGGCCATTGATTCGAAAGAATTTTTAAGGCGCCCATTCACCCCCCCTCTGGTCGCTACTTTCGGTCCTACAACCTGCGAACGTGCCGGAGTCCCAAGATAATGTTGATCAACCAAGGACATCGGTAGTTCAGGAAGAGGTGTCTCAGGACGAAGTTCCTGTGAATGAGAGTGGGGTTGAAGTTACTATAGCTTCGATCCCCGAAGAAGCAACGAGGACTGCTCAGGACGATGCTCCTGCAGTCCAAGAATTAACGGCTGATTCGGATGAAGAACTAGCCTTCGATCCACCGAACAGTCCGACGATGACTCCTCTGCAAAACGTCGAAGGTAGACTTCGAATAATCTTTTCATGTTTATTTTGAGTATTTATACAATGTATAATACTTTTCATTATTTTTTATAGAGTCCACTCCTATGGAAGAAGTCCGACAGGAAGAAATAATTCCTGGACCTTCGACAACTTCGGAGCCAGCCCAGAGAGTTACTCAAATGGGACCTGGAAGAGGCAAAAGACATATAGAGCCCCTCCCTGCTGTGAGCTTCGGATCAACTCCGTCTGATTCAACAGACGAGAGCCAATCTTCAGGGGAGGGCCAGTCTCCAGTGGCTCCGAAGACCACAGGCCAAAGCTCCGGTCCTTCGCTGAACGAAGATGACCAACAGGCAATAAGCATGCTCCCCTTGCTGGCTCCTTTCTTAGGGCAAACAACTGGTCTCCGGACTTTGCTCGAACCTTTGGATCGAGTTAGCCGTGACATTGGGGAGACTAACTTAGTAGCCATTTTGAGCAAGGCGGATAGGACGGAGCTTAATGCCGCCATAGAACGTGCAGCCTATCAGGTACGGAGCATCTGCGAAATATCATAGAATTCATCTACGAATAAATATTTACCTTAGTTTTTTATTTTTGCAGCAAACTGTCTTGGCCCGGGCTGCGAATATATGCAATGACGAAGAGATCGCTCGTCTTCGGGAGGAAAATAATGCCCTTCAAAGGAATCTTAATATCTCCGAAAGTCGAGTGGTCCAAATGGATAATATAGTGTCAACAGAGCGAAGGGCCAGGCAAAGTTTGGAGGCTGTGAAGAAAGAGCTCGAAGCAGAAAGAATTGTGCTTCGAGCAGAAGTTGAAAAGCTGCGGGCGGAGCACGCTACTGCGGGGTCCGAGCTCGTTAGACTCCAAGAGGAAGCTAGCCAGCTGTTAAATCAAAAGAATATCTTGACTACTGAAAATGCTAGGCTTTCTGGGGTTTTGGGCGAAGTCACTTCGACGAAGGATGCATTGAACGAAGACAAGCTAAAGTCTGAGAAGGTGGCTGCGGAAGTTATGAGTCAGTTGTTAGATCTCCTGGAGTACTTCGGTACTACTGGGATACTTCCTTCTGACGATAACATCACTCTTCTGCACCGGTTAAAAAGGATCCAAGGAGTGGCGAAGCAAATGAAGACGGCGGGCATTAGATACGGAGAACTCTCCGGACAAGTGTCTATTGTTGGTCTACTTCGCTACTACGAAGATCTAGGCCGATCGATTACTCCGGACGCAAGAGGGGGCCTAATCACCTTCGACGACGAACGACTTCTGAAACCTTCCGAAGGTGTGGCTGCTGCCTGGCGAGCCTTCCAAACTTCATGGAGAGCCGAAGGTCGTTCCGCGATCAAGGCTTGGATTGACGAAGGCCAATGCCAGAAGCAAGTTCGGACCCAGGCTTCGAGCAGTCAGCCTCCTTCGAACCCGCAGGTTTAGAAATACCTTAGGATTTTTGACCATGTAAAGCTTTATGCTTGTAAACATTTATCAATGAAAATCTTGTTTGTCATGTTTTTAGGCTTTGCCTCTTACGGAGGATATCGAAGTGTTAGAGCTTAACGATGAAGTTCGCTCATTGTGGACCACCTTCGATCTTCTTAAAGCTTACAAACGTCCTCGATTTCTAATTCCTCGAGATGACTCCGGTGTAATTGCGCCCAAAGTAATCAAAGATATAATGTCTTATATTAAAGAGGAGGAAAAAGAGGTTAACGTAAACACTTCGTCTTCTGAAGACGTTATATGGTCTGAAGACGAAGATGAAACTCAAAATAAAAAACCTGAAGAACTTGGAAGCTGGGAAAGGAGCCCCGAACGGCTTCGAACTTGGGCCGAGCTTCAACAAGAATAGAAGAATTTTAGAGCTTCGAAGGGGAGCAAGAGAGTTAAACGCAAAGTTATTAGAACTCCCGGCGCTGGAACTAGTCGTTCCACCCCTAGCTCTAGGGACTGAAGAGGTCTTCGATTCCTTCTTGGTATAGATACCAATTTTTCATAATGTAATATGTAAACACATTTGTTTGAATAATGAATACCGATTTAAAATTGTCTCCATATTAACTAGCCCCTCTTTGGGTATAAGCAACTTCGAACTGTATTCAAAGATGGTTATGCGCAAAGAAAAAACTTCGGATTACAATTTTTTGGGGGTTCGGAGCCCCTCTGTAATTTGAAGATCTTTTAAAATCTTATAAAATGTCTTGGACTATTTGTAGTCTGAAGAATGGCAACTTAGCACCTTTGATTTTTGAAAGAAATCACTTGAGATAACTTTCAAGATACCTTAGTATCTTAGATAATTTGTCACTTTGGACTGTGTTAACAGACATTCGAAGCTCATGGCTCAAATTCTGTTTTGCTTTAGCCACCTTCGGCTCTTTTTTGCGATCTCTGTCGAACCAATGGTTCGGAGTTTGCAATGGTCTCTTTGGACTCTTTTTACGGATGTCTACCAGCCAATGGCTTGGACTTCGTATATTTTGGCCACCTTCGGCTCTTTTTGCGGAAGTCTACCAGCCAATGGCTTGGACTTCGCAGGTTTTGGCCACCTTCGGCTCTTTTTGCGGAAGTCTACCAGCCAATGGCTTGGACTTCGCAGGTTTTGGCCACCTTCGGCTCTTTTTATGGAAGTCTACCAGCCAATGGCTTGGACTCCGTATGATGTGGTTTTGGGCTCTTTTACGGATGCCTACAAGCCGGTGGCTTGGACTCCGGATTATGTCAGCCCCCACGTCGGAAGCTTCGAACTTGCAGGTTCGAAGTCCGAAAATACAACCCAGCTTCATGACACTTCCCTCTCGGTCGACCCCGCGGTTCCAGTGCGTCCACTCGGAAGCTGGAAGTTTATGAGGGGAAGGCACTATCAGGATCGTATGCTTTATTAATTTAGAAGATGATTACAAGCGAATTACAAGGAGCCCTTATGCGAAGTATCGCTTTAGGTGCTCCGCATGCCAAGTATGTGCTAACTCTTCACCTTCTAAATTAGCTAACTTAAAAGAGCCAGGGCGTCCTGAATGGACAATTAGGTATGGACCTTCCTATTTATTCCCTAACTTCCCTGGTGCTATAATGCTTCGGAGAACAAGATGACCCGGTCTTAGTTCATTGAGCTTAACCTTCGGGTCGAACCAAGCCTTCGTCTGCTGATGATACTTTGATAAATTTGCCATAGCTCGAAGTCTTGTTTCTTCTGATAGATCTAGCGAAGCTTGTCTTTCTTCTTCAATGTCCGGTTCGGTGCTGCGAAATGATCCTCCTTTGAGTTCCGTTGGAGTCATAGCTTCATCTCCGAATAGTAGTCTGAACGGAGTAAAACCTGTGGACCTTGTTTGCGTAGTCTGAATGGACCACAAAATCTTCGGAAGCTCTTCGGTCCACAGTCCCTTGGCTAATCCTACTATCATTTGATTTAGGCCTGACAAAATATTTCCATTGGCTCGCTCTACGGCTCCATTAGACTGAGGATGCCTCACTGCAGCAAAACATAACTGAATGCCTAGATCTTCGCAAAACTTCCTGAAGGGTTCTGCGTCGAACTGTGTTCCATTATCAACTGTGAGGTATCTAGGCACTCCGAACTAGCAAATGATGTTCTTCCAGAAGAATTTCTGTACATTGTTCGAAGTGATAGCTGTTAAGGGTTCTGCTTCCACCCACTTAGAAAAATATTCAATAGCTACCACTGCAAACTTCATATTTCCCTTGGCTACTGGAAAGGGACCAATTAAATCCATACCCCATCTGGCCATAGGCCATACCGGAGCAATGACTTGAAGAGCTGTTGGTGGGCGATGACTCCGTCGACCCATCCACTGGCATCCTTGACAAGTGCGGACTAAGCTCTCCGCATCAGCTGTTATTGTAGGCCAATAAAGCCCCTGGCGAAGTGTTTTTCCTGCCAAAGCTCTAGGGGCTAAATGGCCTTCAGCTTGAGATATACATCGGAGTAGAGGGGAACATACTCCGGCCTTCTATAAAATACCATTGATTATTTGATAATTTCTGGCTCTAAGCTTTAATCTTGACAGTTGTGGCTCTTCGGGCAAATTTGTTCCTCCCTATAAAAGTTCCATGATTGAATTTTTCCAATCTGCACTAGGAATGCAAAGAATCTCTGCAGAGGGAATTTGTGGCACCGAAGGTACATTGAGCTCCTCATAGAAAGCTTCTTCGGGCACATCCACAGCTCCGGCCGCAGCTTTTGCTAAGATGTCCGCTTGCACATTTTCTGCTCTTGGTATACTCCGAATGGAAATACCCTTGAAGTGTGCTTCGATTTTACGGATTTCTTCTAAGTACTTTGCAAGCTGTGGATGTCGAACTTGGAAACTTTTATCTACGTGCCCTGCTACTATCTGAGAATCTGTCTTTATAATTATTCTTGTAGCCCCTAGAGCACGTGCTTTTCGGAGTCCCAATAAAATCCCTTCATACTCCGCTACATTATTGGTAGACTTAAAGTTGAGTCTTGCGGAGTACATTGCTCTTTGCCCTGAAGGTGAAATTAACACTGCTCCAATGCCTGCTCCGGATGCTTGAAAAGCCCCATCGGAGTAAACAATCCAAACTCCGTCACTTGACTTCTCCGGAACCAAAATTGCAGGTGGAGTCCATTCTGCTACAAAATCTGCTAGGATTTGCGATTTGATTGCTGTCCTTGCCAAGAAAGATATGCCGAAGGGTGCTAGCTCAACTGCCCACTTCCCAATCCTTCCAGTGGAATCCTTGCTTCGAAGAATATCTCCTAAAGGATACGAAGTTGGTACAATTACATTGTGTGCCAAAAAATAATGTCTTAATTTCCTCGAAGCCATTATCAGAGCATAAACGAACATCTCAAGTTTGGAGTATCTTGTCTTCGCTCCTGATAATGCTTCAGATACAAAATAAACAGGATTTTGGACCAACTTCCCATTGAAATCCACTTCTCTGACAAGGACTGCACTGACAGCAGAACTTGTATCTGCAAGGTAAAGGAGTAGGGTTTCGTCTGCAGTAGGCACCGTGAGTGTAGCAAGATTACTGAGATACTCTTTAATATCTTCGAAGCTTTTCTAACACTCCGGTGTCCATTTAAAATCTTCGGACCCTTTCAATGCTTTAAATATAGGCAAGCTTCTCTCCGCAGACCTTGATAAAAAACTGCTAAGTGCTGCCAGACGCCCAGTCAGCTTTTGCACTTGCTTTAAATTTTCCGGAGGAGCCATCTTTTGTAGCGCAGTTATTTGAGTAGGGCTAGCTTCAATTCCCCTGCTTGAAACTAAATACCCTAACAATTTTCCAGCCTTAGCTCCGAAGATACATTTTTCGGGGTTAAGACGGATCCCACATGCCCGAAGGCTATTGAATGTTTCTGCTAAGTCTAGGCTATGCTGGTGCTTTAAAGCACTCTTTATTACAATATCATCCATATAGGCCTCCACATTGCGACCTAGAGCCTTAGCAACTAACCTCGAAAAAGTAGCCCCGGCATTTCTTAAGCCGAAGGGCATTCTTACATAATAGAAGACTCCCGAAGGAGTTACGAAGCTTGTCTTGATCTCATCTTCGCGCTTCAACCATATTTGATGATAACCATAATACGCGTCAAGGAAGCTTAATAACTCCGAACCTGCGGTGGAGTCAACCAATTGATCAATTCGGGGCATGGGGTAGGGGTCACGTGGGCATGCTTTATTCAAGGATGTGAAATCAATGCACATGCGCCACTTCCCGGAAGACTTCTTTCTGACGAAGACTGGGTTGGCTAACCATTCTGTGTGAGCCACTTCTCTGATAATCCCAGCCTTTAACAATTTCTCAACTTCGTCCTTCGCTAGAGCTGCTCTTTCTGCAGACATTTTCCGGAGTCCTTGCCGAATAGGTCGGGCCTTCGGGTTTACAAGTAAACTATGTTCAATGATATCCCGATCGACTCCGGTGATATCTTCGTCAGACCAAGTGAAGACATCCAAATTTTCTTCTACCACCTTTTCCAAGGAGGTTGCAACTTCTGCGGGTAAATCTTTACCAAATTGAAATGTATACTCTTTACCATCTTTAACAATGACCTTCGTTGCAATTTCTCCCTCAGGACTTGGTCTCGGAAAGGACTTCTTCGAAGCTTCGGAGGAGGCTGAAAAAATTTCTTCATTATCTTGTACACTGTTTACTTGTCTTGGATCAAGAGGGGGACCATGACCATATTCCGCTCTCCGAGCAATAGCTTGATCTCCGAAGACAGTAAGGACTCCTGCTTGCGTGGGCATCTTCATGCACAAATAAACCTTCTCCGAAGGTAACTTCCAGGCCTATTTGGCCAAGTGCATCAAGCGGAGGTCCTGCGAAGCCTTGCAAAGGACGAGCCGCTGGAAGGAGATGCTTCCTGGAAATGCACAATTGATCGAAGGCTTGAACAAAAATGATATCTGCCGAACTACCTCCGTCAATCAACACCCTTCGAACTTCAGTGCCCGCAATATCAGCAGTGATAACAAGTGGATCTGCATGCGGGAACTTAATACCAGCTGCATCCTCCGCAAAAAAGGATATCGGTACATGAGACCACTCCGGCATTGCAGCTGCAGACGACGAAGTCCCAATATGACCTACTTCCCGGACGTAGTCTCTTCGCTGTCTCTTTGACATGCTTCCGAGGGTACCTCCTCCGGAGATGGGGAGAACTACTCTCTTCCCTCGATCTTGCCCTTCCTCTTGCTTCGGAGGTGGCATAACATTGGCCACCGGAGGGTGTCTTGCAGCATCAAAGTTTTCTATCCGCGCCACAGCCTGGGCCGGCTTTGGGCGCGTTGCAGCTGGAACTCGGTCGGTAGTACCTCGACCCGAAGTTCTTTCTAGGTACTCTCCCCTTAGGGTAAGTATAGCCTTGCAAGTATCAGTTGCATGGCTTCGATTTTCTCCATGGATGCAGCAGAAAAGGGTCTGGCCCTTGCCAGCCGTTTTCCCTGGCGGCCTCCAGCCGCTGGCCTTGTTCCCCGTAGACTGTGGAGCTCTCTGTGTAAACTTCTGTGGGGGTGCAATATTCATGACTTCAGAACGAGGGTGCTTTTTCCCTCTTCTCCGATCATGTTGAACTTCGAAGACTGGTTCTTGCGGCTGTGCCGAAGTTTTCACTTCTACTTTAACTTCTTGCAATATGGACGAAGTAGCGGCAGTCCTTCGAAGCCAACCCTCTTCTGACCTCGCATACTCCTCGAAGTATGACATCAACTGAGAGACCGAGGAGATGTTTTTCCGATGAAGCTTATCCAAGAGGCCTTGATGAGTGACGCCTTCTCGAGCTGCATCAACTACCGAAGATGCAGACAACCCCCGGATTTGCGACTTCGTATGAGTGAAGCGCTTAAAATATTGCCTCAATGTTTCTCCGGGAAGCTGTTTCACCTGAAAAAGGCTTCCTGTTGACATGGGAGGCACGAAGGTGCCTTGAAAATTGCTTATAAACTTCTTCTTCAGCTGCGGCCATGAATTAATTGATCCTGGCTTCAAGGACCAGAACCACCTTAACGCCACTCCTTGAAGAGCTAAAGGGAAGCACTTCGCCATGGTGTCTCGAACTGCTCCGCTAGCTTCAATTGCTAGGGCATAAGAACGAACGAACTCTCCGGGATCTTCATCTCCGGCATACTTACAGAGCTTCGAAGTTTTAAACTTTGGATCAAAGCGAACTTTCTGCAGCTCAGGATGCAGCGGAGATTCATTATCGAAGGAGGCGTTCTCCGGGGCTTCGGGATAATCGAGATCATCGTCTTCGGGCACTTCTGGGATAGTTGGGGTGGCTTGAGAGCGAAGCCTGTTCGCAGCTTCCTGTCGCCACCTTGCCACTTCAGCTTGAAGGTTGGCCATTTGAGTGGCCATATCTCCAAGATTGTCTTCATATCCTCCGGAAGGATCTTCTGGGTCTTGAGAACTAGTAGGATCAGTTCGAATTGGGATGCAAGGTGGAGGAAGGACTCCGGGCGGTCGAAGTATGGAAGGGGTTGGCGGAGAAGCTTCGTATGTTCGAGGGATATAAGCTCCTTCTGGAGTTTGCGGAGGGAATGTCGAAGGCCCTCCGACTTCAACTGTGTCAAATGGTATCTCTCTGGAGATCCGAGAAGATCTCCGAACGGGATTGCAGGGTGCGCTCCGCTTAGGAGGCATGATGTAAGAAGTTGGTAGAGAACGAAGTTTTTCGGACTAGGTTCCCCACGGACGGCGCCAACTGTTGGCGTAAAAGATTACACTAACAGGTTTCTGTAGAATAGAAACTAACAAACGAAGTGTTTGTGAAGAGAACTGTTCTAAGCCTCCGAAAGGATAACAACTTAGAATAGTTCGAATATGTGTATTGAATAACTTGTATTCGGTCCCTATTACAGGGTGAAACGGGGGGTATTTATAGGCCCAAATATTAAGGAAAAGACTTATTTACCCCTCTATTACAACCGACATAGTGGAAACTATTCGGTACCCTTGATAGGGCTAAAATGGTAAAAGACTAATCTAATGATATAAAAGATAAATCTTCCATCTTAGCTGGCAATAAAGATCTCGCAGAACCTTAGTTCGAAGATGTACTTCGAACTAATGCCTATCTTCGTACTTCGAGCTTGACTCAGGGTATCTTCGAAGATGGATGTCTGGAAACCTTCGAATCCACTATCTGCTGTCATGCTGTTGCGGCAATAACCCCGAAGAGGAGATATTTTCCCCCAACAGTTACTATCTATACCCAACAGCCTCTTAAGTATATAAATCACTTTCTAAACCATATCTCTAGATCCACCTTCCCTTCTCAGCACAACTGTCATCCTATCCTCCATTTGCCCCATCTCCTCTTGTCCTCACAATGCTGGTCACCCCGCTGGCCTTCCACACCACTCCTACGGTGTGCCTCTCCTCTGCACCTCTCCTCCCTACGTTGGTCCTACAATGATCCTCGTGCCATGCTACGCTAGTCCCCACAAGTTACCCGTGCGGTGCCCTGACTAGCTCCATGCGTTGAATCCCCATCATACTCTTCGTGTGCTCCCTCGATGGCCTGGAAGGCCTCCTCATGCGACTTTCTCAGTGGCTCGGTCAGGCTCCCTGCGTTGTTTCCTCGGATAGGCTCCAAGTGTCGCTCGCATCCCGCGTCGATCATTTGCCGCAATGACCCACGCCACACCCCCGCCTAGTGCCCTGACCCCACGTATCCCTCATAGGTCTCTCTACACTGATCCTCCATTGTTCTGGCTGATGTTCCATCCTTAGTCCTAGAGATATGTATTCTTCTCTTCATAAAGAAAAGAAAATCTGCACAATTGAAATTTGTTTCATTTTACTGAAATCTATTTCATTTGCTAAATTTGTTTGTTGAAATCTTGCTGATTGTGGAATATTGAAATATTGATTGCTGCTTTCTCCACGTGGGTAAATGGATATACTCATGTATATACAACGCCTGTGGGTATCAGGTATGAGTATAGGTTTTTACCCATCACGAGTAACAGGTACGCATATAAAAAATATTCATGGATATGGGTATGAGTATATACTACTCGAACCTATCGTACTCGACTGACATCCCTAGCCGCCGCCCCTACTCCTCTTTTCTTTTTTTGAATAGTGAACACTATGTTGCAACTGTCATTTAGTGGTTTATTTTTATTTTGAACAAACACTGGTTATACCCAAAGAAAACAAAGTGACAATATGTTCTGTACTAGATAGTATTACCCATGTTCTCAAAGAGATGGCACCCTAAAATATAATTTTAAGAGTTAATCTTAAAATATTACATCATTAATAAATTAAACATCACTAGTATCGTACAAAATAATGTTGAAAATCAAAAAATAATTATACTAGCAATACTTCGCAGGTGTCGTATCCTTCTTTCGAGAACTCGCCTAAGAATTCCAGCTCTTGCGTGAAGGCGGTGATAGCAATCCGGTGTTTGGGAATCCGATCAAAGCGGCGGCCGAGGATGGGGAGGGTAGGATGGACCTGACGGAGTCAATAACGAGGACAGATGTAGCTGTCGATGACAAGGGCGGGTGGCGGCTGAGCAAAAACACACAGCGTGGGCTCGGGTTCATGAGGCTAGTGAGGAGCCATGCTGAATAGCGTGGGCCTCATGGCTCCTGAAGTGATGAGTCATTGTCAACGATAGTCAATGAGGACAAAAGAAGAAGAGATCTGCTGTTTCATGGGCCACGTGTGACTCAGGTACACGGGCAGCGAGCGACTGTCGGGCAGAGGAGGCTGCGAAGTCGGGCTAGCCCAATCCGGGTACATGGGCCAGAAGTAGTAGAAGACCCACTGGGCTGTTGACCAGGGTTGACTCAGGTACACGGGCGGTGAGTGATTGCCGGGCTGAGAGAGCTACGGAATCGGGCCGGCCCAATCCGGGTACCTGGTGCAAAGTCGGTGGAGGCTTTATCAGTTTCGGCGCAAAACTGACAACCGTCGATCTTGTATCGGACTGTCCAGAAGAGAAGCCGTAGTCGCTACGAAAACTTAGCTTCTGGATAAGTCATCTGTATCTCTAGGCCCACTGTCAGTCAGTCGTGTCTGTAAAAATTCCTAAGGGCAGTAGAGTATTTTACTTTATTCCTGCGTCTGTAAGAAACCCTAAGGGGCTGGTGGAATATTCTAGGTCATTGGGCAGCCTATAAATAGGGCCCCAATCCCTAGGGTTGGACTACCCTTCTAGAAATCACTTTTCATTATTCCTTGGGTCATCTTTGTTTCCTGCGCATTCTCTTTCTTGCTCCTATTTCTGTGTGCCGCCAGAGGCTTCTATCCTGCATGCATTCATACTGTTCTTCATTAATGCAGTGAGATTTTGTTCTCTGTTGAGTGCAAGGCGTGCATTTAGTTTTTGTGGATCTAAATCTTTGTGTACCGTGTGCAGTTTGTTCACTATTTGCTACTCTGTTGCCTGTGTTCTTCGTGCAAGCAGTACTAGTTCTTGCTGTTGCAAGTAGTACTACTTCTCTGTAGCGACAGTACACTGGTACTACAGCTTGCCTTTTCTGCATAGCTTTTTAATCGAAGCAGACTGAGTTGAATGCCTTTTTGACTGTTTCTAGCGAAGCCCCTTCTCTTTTCGAAGTCCCTCAGCTCTGTGAGGCAGGCTTCGATCTGACAGTCCTGAGGGCTTCGTCTTTTACTTCACTCTGTGATGCTAGCTTTGAAGTACGTTTTTTTTGTGTGGACAGCGTGACATACTTCGAACGACTGTGTGAAGGTACTCCGACTTGAGATCTTCGAAGTCCATACTTCGACAAGTTTTGAAGTTGGCTTCGAAGCTTGTCTTTCTGTTAGACTTCGCTCAGTGTTTGCATCCGTCCTCTTCGAAGGTCCTTGTTGTGTTCTGTTCGAAGGTAGAGTGTAGGTTTTGTTTTAGTTTCTCTGTCGCGTGTCAGCCTTCGCTTTTCTTTTCGAAGGTTGTTTGCTATGTATGCATGTTCGAAGCTGTGTTCGAAGCCTTGCCCTCAAAGTACACACTTCGAAGCAGGCTCCGACTCTGTCATACTTCGCTCTGATTCACACTCGACCTAGGATAGACAACACACCTTCGACAGACTTCGACTTCCACCTCCGAACCAGACTTCGACCAGCGAAGTAGGCCTCGACCTCCGAAGTAGGCTTCGACACTACGAAGCAGGCCTCGACCAGTGAAGCAGGCTTCGCCAAGTTTCGAACAGGAGATAGATTTCGAACGGTAATTTCTCACTTCATTCTTAGTGCACTTGTGCTATACTGAGAAGTTTGTCTTTGCCTTGTCTTGTGTTTACTGTTTATCTGTCTATTAGCACTGCTTTGGTAGTTCTCTGTTTGACATCAGTTGCTTCTAGGCTAGATACCTTTAGACTTAGGCTATCTGCTCATATTCTGCTGCTTGGTCTTTTGAGGTGCGTTGGGTGTTGGGAGCAGGCCATTGATTCGAAAGAATTTTTTAGGCGCCCATTCACCCCCCCCCTCTGGTCGCTACTTTCGGTCCTACAAGTGGCATCAGAGCGAGGTTAGGGTTTTTCCATACCTTAACTGGTTCTAAACCCCAGTAGTGACCATGACGTCTCCTGGCAAGGTCCCGTCCTTGGAAGCCTATGGCTATAACTATTGGAAGACTCGCATGCGAGCCTATCTCATGAGCCAGGGTTCGGACATTTGGGACATTTGCGTTCACACCACGTTTGTCATATTGCCAGTCAGTGAGCATGGTACTGCTGGTATCATTGCTCAGCATCTGAGCAACAGTAAGGCTGTGAAAATTCTTTTCTCTGGTTTAGGTCCCACTGAGTTTGAGCGTGTGAGCCATCTCTCCACTGCGAGAGAGATCTGGGCTACCCTCAAGGCACACCATGAGGGAATAGCATAGGTCAAGGCTCGGCTCTATCAGATCTACCGGCATGAATATGAGAATTTCACACAGAAGCCGGGTGAATCTGTTGAAGCTTTGTTTGGTCATTTTCAATCGATCATTAACAAGCTTCGGGACAACAAGGCTGAGGGTGCTCAGTTAGTCTCAGATCATGAGCAGGCGCTCAAGGTTCTCCATACCTTGGACCCAAAGATCTAGGAGATCAAGGTATCTTCTATCATTGAGAGTACTTCTTATGATACCTTGACCATTTCTGAGTTGTTTAGCAAGCTGAAGGCTACTGAGGTTGATCTCCAGCTGAGATCAAATCTCACTGGTTCTGGATCAAAATCTTTGGCCCTTGCTACACCTTCTGTTGATCCTTCTTCTGTGAGTTGTGCTGGGTTCTCTTTGATGTCTATCACTGAGGACCAGCTTGAGTCTTTGGGAGATGATGATTTGTGTGTTTTTAACAACCGGGTGCGTCGTGTTTATGACAAAAGAATGTTCAAGAGACACGGCACAAAATCCGGGTGCTTTGAGTGTGGTGATCTAGGACACTTCATCGCCGACTGCCCCAAGCGTAATGGACACAAGAAGGGCACCAGTGGTGGCTTCCACGACTCCGGCAAGCATGACAACTCTTCCTTCAACAAGGGCAAGCCGAAGACCAGATTCTTCAAGAAGGCCCTGAAGGACTACCGGCGAGAGAACAAGAAGCGCGACAAGGCCTTCTTCGCCGAGATGGAGAAGAGCTACTCCAAGCAGTCCACGTCTTCTTCCTCTTCATCGAGCTCAAGCGATGAGGAGATCGTCATCAGGAAGGGGAAGGACAAGGACGATACGGCGGGCCTCTGCTTCATGGCTTTCGGGGACAGACCGAAGAGCCACTCACACCAGCGCCGAAGATCCCGCAAGAGCTTCTGCGCAATGGCTCTTGGGGATAAGGAAGAAAAGAGCTCCTCCGATGACTCTGACGACGACAACGAAAAGGTATCATCTTATGAGCGTGAAATTGTTGATTTACTTGAGAGCAATCGTCAGGAGTTAAAGTATCGGGAAAAACTGCTTAGGGGGGCCAAGAAGAGGATAGATGAGTTAGAGAGTGAGCTTGTCGTAGCTAACGACCGAATTGAGAGTCTATCTTCTTCCCCTTGCTTGGGTGATAGCAGTGAGTGCCCAAAGTGCGAGGTGCTTCTGTGTGACCTGTCGACTCTGAAGTCCAGGTACACAGAAAGGGTTGATGAGAGGGACGCTTTGGCAACTGAGCTTGAAAACGCTCAGCTGGAGCTGAAAGATGCTCAAGCCACTGTCGTCGTACCCTACGCTAATTGCCCATCTCATCTAGCTGTCTTAGCTAAGCTGAAAGCCCAGGGCGATGAGCGTTTGGGTGATTTGGAGAGAGTGAGAGCTGAGCTGGCGCAGACTAGGCTAGAACTTGAGACACTGTCAGTTCCACCCACTATCTGTGAGAACTGTCTGTCTCTTAGAATGGAGTTGATCAAGCTGAAAGCCGAAAAGTCTATCCAAGTAGAGAGTGAGTGTGAGACCTGCTTGTCTCAGGTGGAGGTTCTAGCTTCCTTGAGAGAGGAGCTAGCTGATTCTCAGAATGAGAACTTTTACCTTCGTTCTATCTTGAGTTGGATCAGTGCCAGAGAGCCACAGCTTGGCATGATGATCTAGCAGTTCAAGAGGCAGGATGGGTTTGGGGTAGGTTACACCTACACCAAGGCTGACTTTGAGAATGCCATTAGCCGGGCAGTGGAGTGGAGTAAAATGACTCCTGAGCAGAGATATCCCAAGACCCATTCCACTGAGTCTTCCCAGGCTTGTCAGCCCAAGGATGGAGTGATCCATGAACCACCCAAAGCTCCACCCAAGAAGCCCATTTGGGTTCCAAAGCCAAAACATATCCACACTACTCTAGACTCTCTTCCTGGACCCTCTCAACCCAAGAAGACAACACCAACCACCACTAAGCCCAAGAACCCCAAGCCTCAACCACATCCCAAGAAGTCTACCTATCATTGTGAGTACTGTCAGAGAGATGGGCATCTTGCGGAGTTTTGCTTCAGGAGGAAGCGGGTTAAGAGAGCAGAGCGTGCTCGTGGTGGTCAGGAGCAGTTCTACCAGCAGGGTGGTAGACTGAGAGTTCCTCGACGCGGGGAGAGGCTGGAGGCTAGGCCGCGTTGTGTAGGTGGTGGTAGAGGAGATGACTTTCATGCCCGTGCTCCAGATGGTGGTGTTCATTCCGGCAGAGCTCCAGGCCGTTTTGGCTACGGTCCTAGACCTCGTGGCCGAGGTTTTAGGCAGAACCATGGACCGCGCTTTGAGCCGCATTTTGGTCCAAACTTTTCTGATGATTTCTGCTTTCCGTCTTTTGAGCAGATGGATCGACACTGGTTTAGCTCTTTTGCTAAATCTGGTGCCGGACCATTTGCTTCCACTTACGACCACTGATTGTGCAGGATCGGGGACTGGAGGACGTTTGGATCATGGACTCAGGATGCTCCCGCCACATGACGGGACATCACAGATGGTTCTCCAGTATCACTCCCCTGAGCTCCAAAGAGTACATCACCTTCGGGAACAGTGGTCAAGGGAAAGTAAGTGGCATTGGCTCAATTCGCATTTTAGACCATTTTTCTTTAAAGAACGTTGCTTTGGTTGGAAACTTATCATCAATTTGATTTCTGTTTCGCAACTTCTTGAGGATGGTTTGGAGGTGCATTTTAAGAAGGGCGATTCTTCTGTGTTTGATTCTAGAGGGTCTTTGATTTGCCATATCTTACCATTTGGTAAAGTTTTTCGAATTGACTTCTCTAGTTCTTTTGGCCCTTCTCGCTGTTTGATTGTTGGATCCTCCTCTGAACTCTAGAAGTGGCATAGGAGGTTAGGTCATTTGAGTTTTGATCTGCTAGTCAGGTTGAGCTCTATGGACCTCATCCGAGGACTGCCCAAGCTTAAGATGGAGAAGGATCTAGTTTGCCATCCCTGTCGTCATGGGAAAATGGTTGCCGCTTCTCACTCACCTGTGACTCAGGTGATGACTTCGTATCCGGGCGAGCTGTTACACATGGACACGGTCGGTCCAGCTCGGGTATGCTCAGTCGGTGGGAAGTGATATGCGCTTGTCATTGTTGATGATTTTTCTCGATTCTCGTGGGTTTTCTTCTTGGAGTCTAAGGATGAGACTTTTCATTTTTTTCATGACTTGATTCTGAAGCTGAAGAATGAGAACTATGGTCGGATGCGAGCAATTCGCTCCGACAATGGCTCTGAGTTCAAGAACTCTCAGTTCGTCAGCTTCTGCAGTGATCAGGGTCTTGACCATCAGTTTTCTGCTCCTTACACTCCCCCACAGAACGGCGTTGTGGAACGAAAGAACCGCACGCTAGTCGAGATGGCCAGGACGATGCTCGATGAGCACAGGACTCCTAGGCGTTTTTGGGCTGAAGCCATGAACACGGCTTGCTATCTGGCCAACCGCATTTTTCTTAGAGCTTACCTTGGTAAGACCTCATATGAGTTGCGGTTTGGCAGACAGCCCAAAGTGAGCCACTTGCGAGCGTTTGGCTGCAAGTGCTTTGTGCTCAAGAAGGGAGGGCATTTGGACAAGTTTGAGTCTCGTTGCTGGGACGGAGTTTTTCTTGGTTATGCATTGCATTCTCGAGGTTTCCGTGTTTGGAACCTCAAATCCTAGCAGCTTGTCGAGACTTGTGAGGTTTCTTTTGATGAGTCCTTGCCTTCTTTGACTCCTTCTTTTGAGCTTTCTGGTGATGGTGAGCTCGGAGAGTCCATCTTCGAGGAAGATGAGGATTCTCCAGCTGCTGATGAGGGTGGGCTTTCTGCACCTCCTGCTGAGCCCACACCTTCTGAGACTTCGACTGAGGACGAGGGCGGACCTCTGATCACTTCTTCCACTTCGATCGAGCCCCCTCAGTCGAGTCCATAGGTGCCAGCTGCTGACTCCGGTGAGGTGACTTCAGATCACCAGGGATCCCGAGCAGTTCAGTGTGATCACCCCTCAGAGCTCATCATCGGTGATGTGTCTACAAGGACTTTGCGTTCGTCTGTTGACTCTCTTGCTGTGTTTGCTGAATCTGCTTTTGTTGCATCTTTTGAGCCCAGAGACATTTCTCATGCTCTTTCTGATTCTAATTGGATTAATTCTATGCAAGAAGAGCTTGAGAACTTTGTCCGCAATCGGGTTTGGACACTAGTTGAGCCACCACCAGGATGCAACCCCATAGGCACCAAGTGGGTGTTCAAGAACAAACAAGGTGAAGATGGGGTTGTGGTGCGCAACAAAGCTCGACTAGTTGCCCAGGGTTATTGCCAGAAGGAAGGTATTGACTTTGAAGAAACTTTCGCCCCTGTAGCCCGTCTTGAGTCCATTCGCATTCTCTTAGCTTTTGCGCTTCGAAGGGTTTTAAGCTTTTTCAAATGGATGTTAAGAGTGCTTTTCTGAACGGGTTCATAGAGGAGGAAGTTTTTGTTAGGCAGCCCCCCGGTTTTGAGAACCCCAAGTTTCCTCGACATGTTTTTAAATTGCAAAAAGCTTTATACGGGTTGAAGCAAGCCCCCAGGGCTTGGTATGACCGGTTGAAGCAGTTTTTGTTGGGGAAAGGCTTTGTGATGGGTTCTGTGGATAAAACTCTCTTTTTGCTCAAAGTTGCTTCTGATTTCTTGGTTGCTCAGATTTACGTGGACGATATTATCTTTGGCGGTACTACTGATTCTCTTGTGTCCAAGTTTTCTGAGCAGATGCATAGCAAGTTTGAGATGCGCCTCATGGGTGAGCTCAAGTATTTTCTAGGGCTCCAGATCAAGCAGACCAAGGACGGCACCTTCATCCACCAAGGTAAGTATACTCGTGACATGTTGAAAAAATTTGACTTTGGTGGTGAGTTGAAGCCGCAGATGACCCTGATGGGCACATCCGGGGGTCTGGACAAGGACAAAAGCGGTGTCAAGGTCAATGAAAGGGAGTTTCGAGGGATGATCGGTTCGCTGCTGTACTTGACAGCAACAAGACCGGACATACAGTTCGCCGTGGGACTTTGCGCGCGTTTTCAGTCTTCACCACGCGCGTCTCATCGGCAGGCTGTCAAGCGCATCTTCAGGTATCTCACTTATGCACCCGATCTCGGTCTTTACTACTCAACATCATCATCTCTTGATTTATCTGTTTTTCGGATGCCGACTTTGGTGGGTGCCGGTTGGATCGCAAGTCGACTTCCGGTACTTGCCAGTTTCTTGGTTCTTCACTTGTCTCTTGGTCTTCTCGAAAGCAATCTGGAGTTGCTCTTTCGACCACAGAGGCTGAGTACGTAGCTGCTGCTAGCTGCTGCTCACAGTTGGTTTGGATGATTTCCACTCTGCGAGATTTTGAGTTGTTCTTTCCTACCAGGGTTCCATTGTTTTGCGACAGCACCAGTGCTATTAGTGTAGGGAAAAACCCTTGTCTCCATTCAAAAACCAAACACA
The DNA here is from genome assembly GCA_019279435.1 of Zizania palustris. NCBI lineage: Eukaryota > Viridiplantae > Streptophyta > Magnoliopsida > Poales > Poaceae > Zizania > Zizania palustris. The sequence goes on from JAAALK010000079.1 coordinate 45,543,176, forward strand.
TTGATGTGCGCTTTCACTTTCTGAGGGATCAATATGAGAAAGGTGTCATTGACCTTGTTCATGTTGATACCCATCATCAGTTGGCTGACATTTTCACCAAACCCCTGGATTAGTCTACCTTTGAGCGTTTACGAGGGGATTTGGGTGGTGTGTATCCTTTGTAGGATATTTTGCGTCATTTTTCTTTCTTCTTTACTCTTTTTCTTGAGTCTTTTTGTGTGTTCATATCTTGCATATTCACATATCACATTTTAGAGCTGCTTCTGTTATATGATTGAACTGCTTTACTTATTATAGCTGGTACATGCTTTTGATTACTTGTCGATGATCATGCTTTGCTTCAGTTCACTTGATGTCTGATATCTGTCATATGCATGGCTTTTATGCTTTAAACTTGAAAAATCATCACCATTGCTTCTGGTAACTAGCATGCGTAGGCTGACTGTTATTGCTATCTATTACATGCCTTTTAGCTAGTTCCTGACTTAGATGCAAACATGCAACTTGGACATCCTTCTGCTTTAAAACATGGAAATGTGCTATAAAAATCAAGAAAAATGAAAATTCCATGCCTCTTTATGCATAACTTGCAAAGATCCAGGTGGGTTTGCTTTGTCGCATTGCATTGTCCTGGACTGCGTACCATAGCACTTTGGTATGAACTGGGACAATGTAGTGTATGCCAAGACCAATGTCTTAAGCTTCTGATGGTCCAGTTCTGGCCTAGGCTTGACTCGGTCGGTCAACATAAGGTTTGACACGCAAATAACCCCTGGCATAAATGAAAAAGAGAAAAGAAAAAGCTTGAAAATTGAAATGATAACAAGTATGCTGAAGCATTTTGTTTTGGACTATGCTTATCTTGGTAGATATCAGTTAGCTTTTGCATCTCATGCTTTACCTTGCTTGTCAACTGAAAAAGTGGTGATGTTTTTGTTTGCAAAAACTGAAAAATGCGTGCTAATGACCTTCTTTAGATATCATCTGTTGCACTGATCATGGCATGTATCGTTAATAGTATGTCTTTTGTTGTATCTGTTAGATGTTGTAATTGCAGTCAATCATATCTGAGAAGCATGTTTTATTCACTCCACCTGCACCCCAGTTGCATTCATCGCATATTTTGAGGGGGAGTTGCATTTCAGGGGGAGTCTGTGTCTTTTTCGAGTGCTTGATGAGTTCACTTGTCAACAAGGGGGAGAAATTTTGGGATAAGAGTTTAAGGGGGAGTTTTTGTCTCGCTTACTCTTTTTGATATCCTTGTTTCTATTTCTAAGATTGCACTCGTTTTGAGCTTTTATCTTTGGTTAACCATAATGACCGCTTCTTGCTTTTGTTTGGCTTTTGGTCATTAGGGTTAAACTTTTACCTTATTTTCTTCTTCTTTGTTTTTCTTGTGCTTTGTTTTCGTGTTTCCACATTTGTTCGCAGGTGCTGAAGAGTTGAAGAAGAGGAGTGTTGACAATGCACTCATCAAGGGGGAGATTGAGGAGCCATGCTGAATAGCGTGGGCCTCATGGCTCCTGAAGTGATGAGTCATTGTCAACGATAGTCAATGAGGACAAAAGAAGAAGAGATCTGCTATTTCATGGGCCGCGTGTGACTCAGGTACACGGGCAGCGAGCGACTGTCGGGCAGAGGAGACTGTGAAGTCGGGCTGGCCCAATCCGGGTACATGGGCCAGAAGCAGTAGAAGACCCACTGGGATGTTGACCAGGGTTGACTCAGGTACACGGGCGGTGAGTGATTGCCGGGCTGAGAGAGCTTCGGAATTGGGCCGGCCCAATCTGGGTACCTGGTGCAAAGTCGGTGGAGGCTTTGTCAGTTTCGGCACAAAACTGACAACCATCGATCTTGTATCGGACTGTCCAGAAGAGAAGTCGTAGTCGCTACGAAAACTTAGCTTCCGGATAAGTCATCTATGTCTCTAAGCCCACTGTCAGTCAGTCATGTCTGTAAAAATTCCTAAGGGCAGTAGAGTCTTTTACTTTATTCCTGCGTCTGTAAGAAACCCTAAGGGGCTGGTGGAATATTCTAGGTCATTGGGCAGCCTATAAATAGGGCCCCAATCCCTAGGGTTGGACTGCCTTTCTAGAAATCACTTTTCATTATTCCTTGGGTCATCTTTGTTTCCTGCGCATTCTCTTTCTTGCTCCTGTTTCTGTGCGCCGCCAGAGGCTTCTATCCTGCATGCATTCATACTGTTCTTCATTAATGCAGTGAGATTTTGTACTCTGTTGAGTGCGAGGCGTGCATTTAGTTTTTGTGGATCTAAATCTTTGTGTACCGTGTGCAGTTTGTTCACTATTTGCTACTCTGTTGCCTGTGTTCTTCGTGCAAGCAGTACTAGTTCTTGCTGTTGCAAGTAGTACTACTTCTCTGTAGCGACAGTACACTGGTACTACAGCTTGCCTTTTCTACATAGCTTTGTAATCGAAGCAGACTGAGTTGAATGCCTTTTTGACTGTTTCTAGCGAAGCCCCTTCTCTTTTCGAAGTCCCTCAGCTCCGTGAGGCAGGCTTCGATCTGACAGTCTTGAGGGCTTCGTCTTTTACTTCACTCTGTGCTGCTAGCTTTGAAGTACGTTTTTTTTGTGTGGACAACGTGACATACTTCGAACGACTGTGCAAAGGTACTCCGACTTGAGATCTTCAAAGTCCATACTTCGACAGGTTTCGAAGTTGGCTTCGAAGCTTGTCTTTCTGTTAGACTTCGCTCAGTATTTGCATCCATCCTCTTCAAAGGTCCTTGTTGTGTTCTGTTCGAAGGTAGAGTGTAGGCTTCGTTTTAGTTTCTTTGTCGCGTGTCAGCCTTCGCTTTTCCTTTCGAAGGTTGTTTGCTCTGTATGCGTGTTCGAAGCTGTGTTCGAAGCCTTGCCTTCGAAGTACACACTTCGAAGCAGGCTCCGACTCTGTCATACTTCGCTCTCATTCACACTCGACCTAGGATAGACAACACACCTTCGACAGACTTCAACTTCCACCTCCGAACCAGACTTCAACCAGCGAAGTAGGCCTCGACCTCCGAAGCAGGCTTCGACACTACGAAGCAGGCCTCGACCAGTGAAGCAGGCTTCGCCAAGTTTCGAACAGGAGATAGATTTCGAACGGTAATTTCTCACTTCATTCTTAGTGCACTTAGAGTGCTATACTGAGAAGTTTGTTTTTGCCTTGTCTTGTGTTTACTGTTTATCTGTCTATTAGCACTGCTTTGGTAGTTCTCTGTTTGACATCAGTTGCTTCTAGGCTAGATACCTTTAGACTTAGGCTATCTGCTCATATTCTGCTGCTTGGTCTTTTGAGGTGCGTTGGGTGTTGGGAGCAGGCCATTGATTCGAAAGAATTTTTTAGGCGCCCATTCACCCCCCTCTGGTCGCTACCTTCGGTCCTACAACTAGGGTTAGATTTGATGGCAGGATTTGGCCATGGACTCCGTTTTTATATGCAGGTGCCGGAGAAGGAATCGGGTGGGTATGGAAGGGGATTCCAAGGCTTCCAAAAATAATATTGTGTAATGAATACATTTTCCATTTATTTATTATTTCTATATAAGACTAATCAGATTTTTATAGATTTCCATATATATGATCAGTATTCCATATATTAATGATTTCCATATAAAACATATAAGCTACAATGTATCGATGATTTCTATATATTAATAATTTACATATAAAACATATCATTGTCCATATATTGATGATTTCAATATATTAATAATTTCCATATAAAACAAATTAGCTTTCATATATTGATGTTTTCCATATATTAATAATTGCTATATAAAACAAATTAGATTTCATATAATAAAACAGGTGAGGCCTAGTGGCAAAGAGAGCATTACAGATCTACGGGGCTCACGACAGTACATATCCAACGAATGACAATCTAGATTAGTAAATGAAATGCTAGGATCATCTAGATGAGTGAGTAAATAAACACTCAACTTTCCCAATTATATAATAGAGTTGATTAGAATTTGATACATAAAAATGATATTTTAGCATGTTATAAAAAAATATTTTCATATAATTATATTTCAAATAACTCTTATAAATATATAGCTATAAAAATATCATTTACATTTGTGCATCACATACCATGTAAATATTCGGAACATTATTTACCAAAGAATGAAGATAGTACCTAGGTCACACTCGCATCGGATTCAGGTTGAGGACATGTGACATCCCAAAATTAAAACTAAAAAAATTGAGGGAAATAAATTTTCTGAAAATAAAAAGAAATTTAATTAAAGGAAAGGCTAAAAGAATCCAAATAAAGCAAAACATGGAAAAATAATTCAAATTTAAAGCTGAAATATTTATGGTGGAATCTAGAGGCCCGGAAATATTTTTGAGAATTTTTACAAGATTTTAGCAACAGTATTTCAAACTCTAAATAAATATATGAATTTCTGGAATTATTTTAAACGAAGAATACATTTTAAACCTTGGTGGGCCGCAACCTCCAATTAGCCTCCGGCCCGGCCCAGTCTGGCGCCATGCCACTGACGTGTGGGGTCCACCTGTCGGCGCAAGCCCCCTCTCTCCTGCGCGCGCGCACGTCCGTCGGCCCCACCCGTCAGCCTCACTCGTGAGGGCCTTTGCCACTGCCTTCCCGGGCCCGCTGGTCAGCCCCTTTCCCTTTGCGCTCGGTCTATGACAGGTGGGACCCACCTGTCATATCCATCTTCTTCGATGGAAGGGGATTCCCCCCTTCCATACTGACGCCCCTTTCCTTCTATTCCGCTATCGGTCGCCACCAATCAATAGACCAAGGCTGGGATCCCCTCCCTCTCTCACCGGCGGTCACTTTCCCCCTTTTCCCCACGCGTTTCCCGTCCGAATGGTGGGTCACCGTGCTTTTGGAAGCTCGCTAGAAAACTTTGGAAACCCCCCTTGGGTTCCCTCATTTAGCCTTCCAAATCACCGCCGACGACCCCTATAAGAACCACAGCGTGCACCGCAATCCGCCCACACCGAAATCACCCAAGCCCTCACCGTACCGAGCCACCACTCCACATTTTTTCGGGTTTTCCCCTACCTCGGCTCCGGCCACCCCTCGCCGGAGCCACAAGGCTCCGCTGCCCTCGTCGTCGCCATCCCCGGAACCGTCGTCACCCGGGCATCCTCGGCCTCACCTCCATTTTGGTCCCCCGCCACCGGATCACCGCACCGTCATTGAACCCAAGGATCTCACATCCCCTTCTCACCGCCGACCACCGCCACTACCCCGTCGCCGTCACCTACGGTATGCCTAGACTCCCCGTAGCCTCCTCTTTCCATTTTTAGCCTTAGCCTAGCTAGATAGCCATCGCCGCCGCCGGAGACCCTCGCCGCAGTGTCGCCGGAGACGGAGAAGAAGGGTACGTTACCCTCTTATGTGCGTGCCGTACCGAATGGGCTCAAAGCCCTCTGATCGGATCTGGACGGTCCAGATTAAAACCCTCGAGGGGTTTAATCCTGGAAGTCGGTCTGGTCAAAGCGGTACGGACCTATCTGGGTCGTCCGTTGTGACTTAGGTCCCCCTGCCTCGCGCCTGGCCGCTAGATCTAGATCCAACGGTCCAGATTGGACCGGTTCATGCGCACAGTGTGCTGGTCCATGGTGGGCCTGGCTCACCGTGGACCCAAGCCTGATTTCTGTGTAAATAAAATTTCAGAAAATTGATTAAACTTTAAACATTCATAACTTGCTCAATTTAACTCCAAATTTGACCATTTTAATTCTGGAAAATTTGTCTTTTTATTCTCTACACTTATATGCAATACAAACAGTATGCTTATTTTGCACAAAATATTCTTATTAAATAATAAAGCAAAATCCCCTTTAGAATTAAATTCATATTTCATTAAATATTTCAAAGGAACCCTTAATAATTTGTATATTAATTTCTGAGGACATAATAACCTCATTTCACTATTTCAATACAATAAAAATAGTAGGGTTGATTGGTACATTTTAATTCACCTGTCAATAGGAAAGTAAAAACCCCTTAGGGTAAATGCTTAATTCAATTTATAAAATTCAGAAACCTCTTTAAAAATTAATCTTAAATATTTAGGAAATAATTTCGTAGAATTTAAGGTTTTATTCCCATTATTTACTACAACAAAAACATGTATGCTTGCCTTGGTGCTTTTGGTTTGTTTATTAAATGTCGTGTTTATTTTCCGTACCGAAAGACTACGACGTCGTCGAAGATCCGGAGTTTTACCCCGAGGTTCCACCTTCACAATTTGCAGATCAAGGAAAGTCATAACCTCCATTTTGATCATAATTGAGCCCATGTTTTAATAAATTATCGCTATAACTCATAGGATAATATTGCATTAGTCTAATCTCAAGCTCTAAATTATATTTATTAGATCCCCGTCTGAGGAGCCATGCTGAAGAGCGTGGGCCTCATGGCTCCAGATGTGATGAGTCATTGTCAACGATAGTCAAAGAGGACTGAAGAAAGGAGAAGACCTGCTGCGTCTGGGTCGCGTGTGACTCAGGTACACGGGTAGCGAGCGACTTTCGAGCAGAGGGGTCGCGAAGTCGGGCTGTCCCAATCCGGGTACATGGGCTAGGAGCAGTAGAGGATCCACTGGGCAATTGATCAGGATTGACTCAGGTACACGGGCGGTGAGCGATTGCCGGGCTAAGAGAGCTGCGGAGTCGGGCCAGCCCAATCCGGGTACCTGGTGCAAAGTCGGTGGACGCTTTGTCAGTTTCGGCGCAAAACTGACAACCTCTGATCTCGCATCGGACTATTCAGAGGTGAAGCCGTAGTCGCTACGAAAGCTCCACTTCCAGATAAGTCATCTGTAAATAGGAGTTTACTATTTTGTCCTTAGGCCCACAGTCAGTCAGTCGAGTCTGTAAAAATATCCTAAGGGCAGTTTGGTCTTTTCTTTTTATTTCAGCGTCTGTAAAAAACCCTAAGGGTCTGGTGGAATATTCCTAGTCTATTGGGCTGCCTATAAAAAGGGCCTGAATCCCTAGGGTTAGGTCACCCTTTTATGAAATCACTTTACTAATCAAGAGATTGGGTCACTTTTTGTTCATCTCTCCGTGTGCTTCTTCCTGTGAGCGCCGCCACTGTCTTCCTTCGTGCACGCGCCAAGAAATCACGTAATCTGATGTTTTGTTTTTCCCGACCATCAATTTTTGCTGTGTTTTTTATTGCAACGCGTTGCGTGCTCTTTCTTCTGGTTGTGTTTGCAGCAAGTTGTGTTTCAGCACTGTTCTTCCTTCTGTTTCTGCGAAAGGATCATTTTTCTATCGGGAGAATAGTCTAGTTCTGGTAGCTAGTTTCTTTAAAGTTTCTCTTCTCTGTGCTCGTATACTGGAGGAGTTCTCTGGTTGTTCATTGCCTATGTGCTAGATTGCAGAAGTAGCACTGCTGTGCAGTTTGCTGCTCTCTAGGCAAACCAGTACTAGTCTACAGTTCTTACAGTAGGCCTGTTTTCCCTTTGTGCAGACATGTTGAGTACCTAGAGCAGCCAGAATAAGTAGCCTCGTAGGCTACAACAGTGTTGTTTTCCTGTTCGAAGCTAGTTTTCGCTTTGCCTTTCGAATCCTTTCATCGGAGCCTATCTCTAGTCTTTACCACCTTCAGAGTTGCTGTTGTTTTTCTGCATGAGAAGCTCCTGACGAAGTCCGTTCAACGTACTCCGAAGGACTCAGGCTTTGCAAGCGAAGTCTGCATACTTTGGAGCTTTCGAATCTGTGTTCAGGACTTCGAAGTGCTTTATTTCAGAGTATAGGTTTCGAACGATATCCTTCATTGGTGCTTTGCTGACTGCCCATGGAGTTCTAGCTTGTGACTTTCGGCTGTGCGAAGTACCCACAATTACATAGTGCACTTTGGCATCATTTTGAAGGTGCAATGCACTTCGCTGAAGAGTAACATACTTCGCTGAGTAGTGCTTGTTTCGAGGTTCTGCAAAGTACACCTCGTTGTTTTTCTTCGCACTTGTTCTGTACATTGCTTGTTCGAAGTGCACGGTTCGAAGTCCTATCTTTGGCTTCGAATTCTGTGGGCTTCGGAGTGCTGGCTCGGACAACAGGAGGCTTCGCAAGAACACTCCGAACCAGCTTCTACTCCGACAACTTTCACACATCAACTTCGGACAGGCTTCGATAGTTGCTACTCAGGCTTCGACACTGTGTACTCCAAAGCCAGCTTTGACATCGTACAGGCTTCGCACCACACAGGCTTCGTCAGGTTTTAGACAGGAGACATGTTTTGAACAGTAACCTCTCATCTCTTTTTACGTACACTCAGTTTAACTGTTGTGATGGTTTATTCCTGTGAACTTTGATCTGTCCATGTTTTGAATGCTTTGTTTATCTGCCTGTTAGCACTATGTTGGTGTTTCGATGTCTAGGACACCGGTCGTTTACAGGCTAGATACTTTTAGGCTTTGACGATCTGTTTACATTTTCCTGCTAAGTCTTCTGAGGTGCGTTGGGTGTTGGGAGCAGGCCATTGAATTTGAGCATGTGAGCCATCTCACCACTGCGAGAGATATCTGGGCTACCCTTCAGGCACACCAAGAGGGGACAGCCCAGGTCAAGGCTCGGCTCTATCAGACCTACCGGCGTGAATATGAGAATTTCACATAGAAGCCGGGTGAATCTGTTGAAGCGTTGTTTGGTCGTTTCCAATCGATCATAAACAAGCTTCGGGACAACAAGGCTGAGGGTGTTCAGTTAGTCTCATATCATGAGCATGCACTCAAGGTTCTCCATACCTTGGACCCTAAGATCTGGGAGATCAAGGTATCCTCTATCATTGAGAGCACGTCTTATGATACCTTGACCATTTCTGAGTTGTTTAGCAAGCTAAAGGCCACTGAGGTTGATACCTAGTTGAGATCAAATCTCACTGGCTCTGGATCAAAGTCCATGTCCCTTTCTACACCATCTGTTGACCCCTCCTCTATGAGCTGTGCTGGGTTCTCCTTGATGTCTATCACTGAGGACCAGCTTGAGTCGTTAGGAGATGATGATCTGTGTCTCTTTAACAACCGTGTGCGTCGTGTTTATGACAAGAGAATGTTCAAAAGACATGGCACGAAATCCGGGTGCTTTGAGTGTGGTGACCCAGGACACTTCATCGCTGACTGCCCCAAGTGCAATGGTCACAAGAAGGGCACTGGTAGTGGCTTCCATGACTCCGGCAAGCATGACAGCTCCTCCTTCACCAAGGGCAAGCCAAGGACCAGATTCTTCAGAAAGGCCCTGAAGGACTACCGGCGAGAGAATAAGAAGCGCGACAAGGCTTTCTTCGCCGAGATGGAGAAGAGCTACTCCAAGCGGTCCACGTCTTCTTCCTCTTCATCGAGCTCGAGTGATGAGGAGATTGTCATCAGGCAGGGGAAGGACAAGGACGATCTGGCGGGCCTTTGATTCATGGCCTTCGGGGACAGACCGAAGAGCCGCTCACATCAACGCCGAAGATCCCGCAAGAGCTTCTACTCAATGGCTCTTGGGGATAAGGAAGAGAAGGGCTGCTCCGATGACTCCGACGACGACGAAAATGAGAAGGTATCATCTTATGAACGTGAAATCGTTGATTTACTTGAAAGCAATCGTCAGGAGTTAAAATATCGGGAAAAAATGCTTAGGGGGGTTAAGAAGAGGATAGATGAACTAGAAAGTGAGCTTGCCGTGGCCAACGGTAGAATTGAGAGTCTATCTTCTTCCCCTTGCTTGGGTGATAGCAGTGAGTGCCCAAAGTGTGAGGTGCTTCTGTGTGACCTGTCGACTCTAAAGTCCAGGTACACAGAAAGGGTTGATGAGAGGGACGCTTTGGCCACTAAGCTTGAAAGCGCTTAGCTGGAGCTGAAAGATGCTCATGCCACTGTCGTCGTGCCCTGTGCTGATTGCCCATCCCATCTAGCCAGTCTAGCTGAGCTGAAAGCCAATGGTGATGAGCATTTGAGCAAGTTGGAGAGAGTAAGAACTGAGTTGGGGCAGGCTAGGCTAGAGCTTGAGACACTGTCAGTTCCACCCACTGTTTGTGAGAACTTCTTGTCTCTTAGACTGGAGTTGGTTAAGCTGAAAGCCGAGAAGTCTATCCAAGTAGATAGAGAGTGTGAGACCTGCTTGTCTCAGGTGGAGGTACTAGCTTCCTTGAGAGAGGAGCTAGATGATGCCCAGAATGAAAACTTTTACCTCCGTTCAATCTTGAGTTGAATCAGTGTGAGAGAGCCACAGCTCAGCATGATTATCCAGCAGTTTAAGAGGCAGGATGGGTTTGGGGTAGGTTACACCTACACCAAGGCTGACTTTGAGAGTGCTATTAGCCGGGCAGTGGAGTGGAGTAAATTGACTCCTGAGCAGAGATACCCCAAGACTCACTCCACTGAGTCTTTCCAGGCTAGTCAGCCCAAGGATGGAGTGTTCCAAGAATAGCCCAAAGCTGCACCCAAGAAGCCCATCTGGGTTCCAAAGCCCAAACATCTCCACACTTCTCTAGACTCTCTTCCTAGACCCTCTCACACTAAGAAGACTACACCAAACACCACTAAGCCCAAGAACCCCAAGCCTCAACAACATCCCAAGAAGCCCACCTACCACTGTGAGTATTGTCAGAGAGACGGGCATCTTGCGGAGTTTTGCTTTAGGAGGAAGCGGGTTGAGAGAGCAGAGAGAGCTCGTGGTGGTCAGGAGCAGTTCTACCAGCAGGGTGGTAGACTGAGAGTTCCTCGACGCGGGGAGAGGCTGGAGGCCATGCCGCATCGTGTAGGTGGAGGTAGAGGAGACGACTTTCGTGCCCATGCTCCAGATGGTGGTGTTCGTTCCGGCAGAGCTCTAGGCCATTCTGGATATGGTCCTGGACCTCGTGGCCGAGTTTTTAGGCAGAACCATGGCCCGTTCTTTGAGCCGTGTTTTGGTCTGAACTCTTATGATGATTTCTGCTTTCCTTCTTTTGAGTAGATGGCTCGATACTGGTTTAGCTCTTTTGCTAAACCTGGTGCCGGACCATTTGCTCCCCCCTTACAACCACTGATTGTGCACGATTGGGGACTAGAGGACGTTTGGATCATGGACTCAAGATGCTCTCGCCACATGACGGGACATCGCAGATGGTTCTCCAGTCTCACTCCCCCAAGCTCCAAAGAGTACATCACATTCGGGAATAGTGGTCAAGGGAAGGTACACGGCATTGGCTCAATTCACATCTCAGACCATTTCTCTTTGAAGAATGTTACTTTGGTTGGGAATTTGAACTTTAATTTTATTTCTGTTTCGCAACTTCTTGAGGATGGTTTGGATGTCCGTTTTAAGAAGGGAAGTTCTTCTGTGATTGATTCTAGAGGGTCTTTGATTTTCCAGATCTTAACTTTTGGTAAGGTTTTTCGGATTGACTTCTGTAGTTCTTTTGGCCCTTCTCGTTGTTTGATTGCTGGGTCCTCCTCTGAGCTCTGGAAGTGGCATAGGAGGTTAGGTCATTTGAGTTTTGATCTGCTAGTCAGGTTGAGCTCTATGTACCTCATCCAAGGATTGCCCAAGCTTAAGATGGAGAAGGATCTAGTTTGTCATCCCTGTCGTCACGGGAAAATGGTTGCCGCTTCTCACTCACCTGTGACTCAGGTAATGACTTCGTATCCGGGCGAGCTGTTACACATGGACACTGTCGGTCCAGCTCGAGTACGCTCAGTCGGTGGGAAGTGGTACGCGCTTGTGATCATTCATGATTTTTCTCGATTTTCATGGGTTTTATTTTTGGAGTCTAAGGATGAGACATTTCATTTTGTTCATGACCTAATTTTGAAGCTGAAGAATGAGAACAATGGTCGGATACGAGCAATTCGCTCTGACAATGGCTCTGAGTTCAAGAACTCTCAGTTTGTCAGCTTCTGTAGTGATCAGGGTCTTGACCATCAGTTTTCTGCTCCTTACACTTCCCCACAGAACGGCATTGTGGAACGAAAGAACCGCACACTAGTCGAGATGGCTAGGACGATGCTCGATGAGCACAGGACTCCTAGGCGTTTTTGGGCTGAAGCCATGAACACGGCTTGCTATCTAGCCAACCGTATTTTTCTTAGAGCTTACCTAGGTAAGACTTCATATGAGTTGCGGTTTGGCAGACAGCCCAAGGTGAGCCACTTGCGAGCGTTTGGCTGCAAGTGCTTTGTGCTCAAGAAGGGAGGGCATTTGGACAAGTTTGAGTCTCGTTGTTGGGATGGAGTTTTTCTTGGCTATGCTTTGCATTCTCGAGGCTTCCGTGTTTGGAACCTCGACTCCCAGCAGCTTGTCGAGACTTGTGAGGTTTCATTTGATGAGTCCTTGCCTTCTTTGACTCCTTCTTTTGAGTTTTCTAGAGATGGTGAGCTCGGAGAGTCTATTTTCGAGGAAGATGATGACACTCCAGCTGCTGATGAGGGTGGGCCTTCTGCACAGGCTGCAGAACCCACACCTTCTGAGACTTCGACTGAGGATGAGGACGGATCTCTGATCACTTCTTCCACTTCGATCGAGCCCCCTCAGTCGAGTCTAGAGGTGCCAGCTGCTGACTCCGGTGAGGTGACTTCAGATCATCAGGGATCCCGAGCAGTTCAGCGTGATCACCCCTCAGAGCTCATCATCGGTGATCTTTCTGAGAGGACTTTGCGTTCGTCTGTTGACTCTCTTGTTGTGTTTGTTGAATCTGCTTTTGTTGCATCTTTTGAGCCCAGAGACGTTTCTCATGCTCTTTCTGATTCGAATTGGATTAATGCTATGCAAGAAGATCTTGAGAACTTTGTCCGCAATCGGGTTTGGACACTGGTTGAGCTGCCACCCGGATGCAACCCCATAGGCACCAAGTGGATGTTCAAAAACAAGCAAGGTGAAGATGGGGTTGTGGTGCGCAACAAATTTCGACTAGTTTCCCAAGGTTTTTGCCAGAAAGAGGGTATTGACTTTGAAGAAACTTTCGCCCCTATTGCCCGTCTTGAGTCCATTCGCATTCTCTTAGCTTTTGCCGCTTCAAAGGGTTTTAAGCTTTTTCAAATGGATGTCAAGAGTGCTTTTCTGAACGGGTATATAGAGGAGGAAGTGTATGTTAGGCAGCCCCCCAGTTTTGAGAACCCCAAGTTTCCTTGACATTTTTTTAAGTTGCAAAAAGCTTTATACGGGTTGAAGCAAGCCCCCAGGGCTTGGTATGACCGGTTGAAGCAGTTTTTGTTGGGGAAGGGCTTTGTGATGGGTTCTGTGGATAAAACTCTTTTCTTGCTCAAAGATGCCTCAGATTTCTTAGTCGCTCAGATTTACGTGGACGATATTATCTTTGGCGGTACTACTGATGCTCTTGTGTCCAAGTTTTCTGAGCAGATGCACAGAGAGTTTGAGATGAGCCTCATGGGTGAGCTCAAGTACTTCTTAGGGCTCTAGATCAAGCAGACTAAGGACGGCACCTTCATCTACCAAGGTAAGTACACTAGAGATATGTTGAAGAAGTTCGACTTTGGTGGAGAGCTGAAGCCTCAGATGACCCCAATGGGCACATCTGGGGGCCTGGACAAGGACGAGAGCGGCATCAAGGTCAACGAGAGAGAGTTTCGAGGGATGATCGGTTCGCTGCTTTACCTGACGGCGACAAGGCCAGACATACAGTTCGTCGTGGGATTGTGTGTGCGCTTCCAGTCTTCACCACGCGTGTCTCATCGGCAAGTTGTCAAGCGCATTTTCAGGTATCTCACCTATACGCCTGATCTTGGTCTTTATTATTCAGCATCATCATCTCTTGACTTATCTGGCTTTTCGGACGCTGACTTTGGTGGGTACCGGTTGGATCGCGAGTCGACTTCCGGTACTTGCCAGTTTCTTGGTTCGTCTCTTGTTTCTTGGTCTTCTCGAAAGCAGTATGGAGTTGCTCTTTCGACCATTGAGGTTGAGTATGTAGCTGCTGCTCACAGTTAGTTTGGATGATTTCCACTTTGCGAGACTTTGGGTTGTTCTTTCCTACCAGAGTTCCTCTATTTTGCGACAGCACTAGTGCTATTAGTGTAGGGAAAAACCCTTGTCTCCATTCAAAAACCAAACACATTGATGTGCGCTTTTACTTTCTGAGGGATCAATATGAGAAAGGTGTCATTGACCTTGTTCATGTTGATACTCATCATCAGTTGGCTGACATTTTCACCAAATCCCTAGATCAGTCTACCTTTGAGTGTTTGCGAGGGGATTTGGGTGTTGTGTATCCTTTTTAGGATATTTTGAGTCAGTTTTCTTTCTTATTTACTCTTTTCTTGAGTCTTTTTGTGTGTGTTCATATCATACATACTCACATATCACACTTTTGAGCTTGCTTCTGTTATATGATTGAACTGCTTTACTTATTTTAGCTGGTACATGCTTTTGATTACTTGTCGATGATCATGCTTTGGTTCAGTTCACTTGATATGTCGGATATCTATCATATGCATGGCTTTTCTGCTTTAAATTGAAAAATGATCACCATTGCTTCTGGTAACTAGCATGTGTAGGCTGAGTGCTTTTGCTATCTGTTACATGCCTTGTAGCTCGTTCCTCACTTAGATGCCGATATGCAACTTAGACATCTATATGCTTTAAACATGGAAAATGTGCTATAAAAATGATGAAAAATCAGAAAAATGAAAATTCCATGCCTTTTTATGCATAATTTGAAAAGATCTAGGTGGGTTTGCTTTGTCGCATTGCATTGTTCTGGACTGCTTACCATAGCACTTTGGTACGAACTAGGACAATGTAGTATATGCCGAGATCAATGTCAAAGCTTCTGATGGTCCAGTTCTGGCCTAGGCTTGACTTGGTCGGTCAGCATAAGGTTTGACATGCAAATAACCCCTGGCACAAATGAAAAAGGAAAAAGAAAAAGCCAGAAAATTAAAAAGATAACAAGTTTGCTGAAGCACTTTGTTTTGGACAATGCTTATGTTGGTAGATATCAGTTAGCTTCTGCATCTCATGCTTTACCTTGCTTGTCAACTGGAAAATGTGGTGATGTTTTTGTTTGCAAAAATTGAAAAATGTGTGCTAATGACTTTCTTTAGATATCATCTATTACACTGATCATGCCATGTGTCTTAGACAGTATGTCTTTTGCTATACTTGTTAGATGTTGTAATTGCAGTCAATCATATCTGAGAAGCATGTTTTCTTCACTCCACCTGCACCCCAGTTGCATTCATTGCATATTTTGAGGGGGAGTTGCATTTCAGGGGGAGCCCGTGTCTCTTTAGAGTGCATTTAGTCTCGCTTGATGAGTTCAGTTGTCAACAAGGGGGAGAAATTTTGGGAGAAGAGTTTAAGGGGGAGTTTTGGCTTTCTTTGGGATTTGTTTCAGGGGGAGTTTTTGTCCTGTTTGTCCTTACTCTTTTTGATATCCTTGTTGATGATTCTGAGATTGCACTCGTTTTGAGCTTTTACTTTTGGATAAACATAATGACCGCTTCTTGATTTTGTTCGGCTTTTGGTCATTAGGGTTAAACTTTTACTTTATTTTCTTCTTCTCTGTTTTCTTGTGCTTTGTTTTCGTGTTTCCACATGTGTTCGCAGGTACTGAGGAGCTGATGAAGAGAAGTGTTGACAATGCACTCATCAAGGGGGAGATTGAGGAGCCATGCTGAAGAGCGTGGGCCTCATGGCTCCAGATGTGATGAGTCATTGTCAACGGTAGTCAAAGAGGACTGAAGAAAGGAGAAGACATGCTGCGTCTGGGCCGTGTGTGACTCAGGTACATGGGCAGCGAGCGACTGTCAGGCAGAGGGTCCACGAAGTCGGGCTAGCCCAATCCGGGTACATGGGCTAGGAGTAGCAGAGGATCCACTGGGCTATTGACCAGGATTTACTCAGCTACACGGGCGGTGAGCGATTGTCGGGCTGAGAGAGCTGCGGAGTCGGGTCGGCCCAATCCGGGTACCTGGTGCAAAGTCGGTGGACGCTTTGTCAGTTTCGGCGCAAAACTGACAACCTCTGATCTCGCATCGGACTGTTCAGAGGTGAAGCCGTAGTCGCTACAAAAGCTCCGCTTCCGGATAAGTCATCTGTAAATAGGAGTTTACTATTTTGTCCTTAGGCCCACAGTCAGTCAGTCGAGTCTGTAAAAATATCCTAAGGGCAGTTTAGTCTTTTCTTTTTATTTCAGCGTCTGTAAAAAACCCTAAGGGTCTGGTGGAATATTCCTAGTCTATTGGGCTGCCTATAAAAAGGGCCCGAATCCCTAGGGTTAGGTCACCCTTTTCTGAAATCACTTTACTAATCAAGAGATTGGGTCACTTTTTGTTCATCTCTCTGTGTGCTTCTTCCTGCGAGCGCCGCCACTGTATTCCTTCGTGCACGCGCCAAGAAATCACGTAATCTAATGTTTTGTTTTTCCCGACCATCAAGTTTTGTTGTGTTTTTATTGCATCGCGTTGCGTGCTCTTTCTTCTGGTTGCGTTTGCTGTAAGTTGTGTTTCAGCACTGTTCTTCCATCTGTTTCTGCGAAAGGATCATTTTTCTATCGGGAGAATAGTCTAGTTCTGGCAGCTAGTTTCTTTAAAGTTTCTCTTCTCTGTGCTCGTAGACTGGAGGAGTTCTCTGGTTGTTCATTGCCTAGGTGCTAGATTGCAGAAGTAGCACAGCTGTGCAGTTTGCTGCTCTCTAGGAAAACTAGTACTAGTCTACAGTTCTTACAGTAGGCCTGTTTTCCCTTTGCGCAGAGATGTTGAGTACCTAGAGCAGCCAGAACAAGTAGCCTCGTGGGCTACAACAGTGTCGTTTTCCTGTTCGAAGCTAGTTTTCGCTTTGCCTTTCGAATCCTTGCATCGGAGCCTGTCTCTAGTCTTTACCGCCTTCAGAGTTGTTGTTATTTTTCTGCACGAGAAGCTCCTGACGAAGTCCGTTCAACGTACTCCGAAGGACTCAGGCTTCGCAAGCGAAGTCTGCATACTTCGGAGCTTTCGAATCTGTGTTCGGGACTTCGAAGTGCTTTATTTCGGAGTATAGGCTTCGAACGATATCCTTCATTGGTGCTTTGCTGACTGCCCACGAAGTTCTAGCTTGTGACTTTAGGCTGTGCGAAGTACCCACAGTTACATAGTGCACTTTGGCATCGTTTCAAAGGTGCAATGCACTTCGCTGAAGAGTAGCATACTTCGCTGAGTAGTGCTTGTTTCGAGGTTCTGCAAAGTACACCTCGTTGTTTTTCTTCGCACTTGTTCTATACATTGCTTGTTCCAAGTGCACGGTTCGAAGTCCTGTCTTTGTCTTCGAATTCTGTGGGCTTCGGAGTGCTGGCTCGGACAACAGCAGGCTTTGCACGAACACTCCGAACCAGCTTCTACTCCGATAACTTTCAAACGTCAACTTTGAACAGGCTTCGACAGTTGCTACTCATGCTTCGACACTATGTACTCCGAAGCCAGCTTCGACACCGTATAGGCTTCACACCACACAGGCTTCATTAGGTTTCAGACAGGAGACATGTTTTGAACAGTAACCTCTCATCTCTTTTTACGTACACTCAGTTTAACTGTTGTGATGGTTTATTCCTGTGAACTTTGATCTGTCCATGTTTTGAATGCTTTGTTTATCTGCCTATTACCACGGTGTTGATGTTTCGATGTCTAGGACACCGGTCGTTTACAGGCTAGATCCTTTTAGGCTTTGACGATCTGTTTACATTTTCCTGCTAAGTCTTTTGAGGTGTTTTGGGTGTTGGGAGCAGGCCATTGATTCGAA
The DNA here is from genome assembly GCA_019279435.1 of Zizania palustris. Taxonomy (NCBI): domain Eukaryota; kingdom Viridiplantae; phylum Streptophyta; class Magnoliopsida; order Poales; family Poaceae; genus Zizania; species Zizania palustris. The sequence goes on from JAAALK010000079.1 coordinate 45,560,868, forward strand.
AGAATTTTTTAGGTGCCCATTCACCGCCCTCCTGGTCGCTACTTTCGGTCCTACACCGTCCTTGTGTGTAAACCCAAGCCATGCTTATTGAGCCTAAACTCCTTGTCACTCTACAATATTATATTAGCTAGTGTCCAATGTACCGACACCACTGCTATAGGATAAAAGAAACGGGTCATAGATAGTTGGATTCTACTATATGGTATTTCCCCGTTATTCTCATCTCTGGATTCTGTTGGAGTTGGCTATGTTATAAGTATGGTGGGTTTCGTGTGCAAGCTCGGGAATTGGTTGGTCGCACCCGGGGCACTATAATGACCGGTCTGCGGGATCTGTTGCAAAACACTTCCGTACTAACCACAAGTCTAATGGGTAAGTCCTAACTGGAGGTATGGATCAAACCAACTTGATGCACCATAGTGGAGGGGGCAAGGGGCAACCTGCGGGTGACTTGTACCGACGTGGCTCAAGGGGGGTATGGTGTTGGCCCGAAGTAACTAGGGCACCATATGAAACCTATAAAAGGGTGTTATCGAATTGGTGCGTTCCATGCTAAAGGTTTTGGCATGAGTTCCCGTGGTATGGGTCATCTCGTACACTTTGGTGTCCGTGGATGAGTATGTGTCTTGTGGGTACAGTGGTACACCTCTGATCAAAGTTTAAATCTTTTCGAAAAGCCGAGCCCATGGTCAAGGGCGGGTTGTGTGACTTCTCGCAGTTAGTTTTACTATTGCTTGAATGTTCGTGTTATTCATGGCATGTAAGGACTGATGAGCAAGGGTGAGCTGACTGTACCCCTCGAGTTAAAAGATGACACATGTACTAATGTTTAAGTTTTGGTACTAATAATCTGCTTACATTAAATGCTTTACAAATATGCTTTTCCGCAAAAGTAGCCACTACCTTCCTTGTTAATACCTTGCATTATATTTGCATTCGGTGGCTTGCTGAGTACGATTGTACTCACCCCCGTTGACTTACACCACCAGAGGCAGTCCACTACGAGGAGGGTGACGGTCTGGAGTAGCGACCCAGTCAAGGCACGAGACTGGAAGAAGGCGTTCATCTAGGAAGTTTGTTTTACTAGTTTCTCTTTGTTTTAACTCTTTTGTAATAATATGGTCTACGAACCATGATTGATTGGCATATTGTACGCAGTCGTGTGATGAACGTCTTGTATTTATTGATTTTCTATGGAATTTTAATAAAGTCTAGGTTTTATTAAATCTGGGCATTACAAGATGGTATTAGAGCCGACTTGACTGTAGGAAGCCAAAGAGACCTGACCCTAGTATTTATATTGACTATATTTTCGCAAACTACTTACTACCTCATCTTCTAGAATTTTTACCAAAAATTTCTCTCTTTTTGTAGATGCCGGATCATACCATGAGTGGGACTCTCCGCGATGAGGCCGGTTTCGTTCGCGAGCTCCACATGCTCGTGGGTTTCCTCGAATTCAAGCACGAGCCTGCGTTCCACGGGGTCTTCCCCGACGAGAACGAGAGCTACTGTGAGGTCACCGTCGTCATCCACCCCTCCTCCTCGTAGCCAGCTCACACTTACAGAGTTGGAGGACCTACCTTCTTGGTAGCCAGCCAGCGCGCCGCACTTCAGGCCCTCTCCGAGCTTCGGGTGATCTACGACAGCTAGCTCTATGACACCGACTACCGCTTCATGCCCATGCGCACTCCGGGGAGTCATCGCAGTGTCTACATCAGCACTTTCTCCCAGCGCCACCCCGCCATCGGCCGCACCATACGTCTACTGGAGGCAATGGATGATCTTCACACGGAGGCCGTACTTGACGCCGACAGCCAGCACGACACCATTGACTACTACCGCCACTCTTCAGAGAGCCTGAACCACGAGAACGGAGAGCTCCGTCACCGGGCCCAGCAGGGGCACCGCATAGCCACTGCGGCAGAGGAGTTGCGACGTCAGAACAAGGTTCTGCGCTAGAGCATCGCCGACACCGCACAGTTGCGTCACCAGATCGAGGAGCTCTAGAAGGATCTCGAAGAGGTCGCTCCCCTTCTGTCGCGCAAGCAGAAGACGCTTAGGACCCCATCAGCTAGGCCCAAGAGAATCTCGCGCAGTGCCCCTCCCGCCGGACCTTCCAGCTCCACCACCCCTGCACTGACCGTCCTCGTCGAGCCAATGATCGAGCCCTCCCCCGAGTTATTTTAGACGATAGTTTACGATTGTTTGTTTTCATTTTTGATATGTTTGTAATGCTGCTCTTGTCAGAATATAAGGCATGAGTGAAAATTTATAAGAAATTTAAAATAAAGATGTAAGCATCTAGGTCAAAACATTCATTATGAGCAATAAAATTAGTAATACTTTCCCTTAAATATTGTACCTTCTTTTGAACCCCTCAACTTCAGGATGGCTGATAACCACAGATCAGATGCCCCGTGTGACGGAGGTGACTCTGACAATTTGCCCCAGTGGGGAGCAACCGGCCAACGGCAGGCCCCCGTTGCCAATCATCCCACACTAGCTGAGATGATGGCAAACCAAAACCAACTGATCGCCACGCTGCTTACTCAGATGCAACAACAACAAAGCCAAATGCAAGACCAGCAGGCACATTTGTTCCGTCTCCAACAACAGCAACCCGAGCCTCCCCTCCACCCAGCCGTCCATGCACCGGCACCAGTCTCTCAACTGTCAGAGTTTATGCGTGTTCGGCCCCCAATATTCTCTAGCACCACCAACCCGATGGAGGCAGGAGACTGGCTGAGGACCATCGGCAAGAAGCTAGACCTTCTGCCCTATTCCGAGCAGGAGCGAGTGGCATTTGCCGATCACCAACTACAAGGACCCACCGTGGAGTGGTGGGATAATTTTCGCGAGACTCGGCCCGAGGGCCATGAGATTTCATGGACTGAGTTTACCACCGCTTTTCGGGCCGCCCATGTTCCGGATGGCGTGGTAGCCCAGAAGCAGCAAGAATTCCGAGATCTGCATCAAGGGATTAGGACCATTACGGAGTACCTGCATGAATTTAACCGGTTGGCCCGTTACACACCTGACGAAGTGCACACGGACGTATCCCACCAATCCAAGTTTCTTCGGGGGCTGAAGGACGAAGTGTCCCTTCAGTTGGTCTCCGGAGACTATGCCAACTTCCAAAAGTTAGTAAACAATGCTATCATTCAAGAAACCAAACAAAACAAGGTGGACTTGAAGAAGTGAAGAATGATCGCCTACCATCAGCAGCAAGGAATGGCGCAGAAGACTCACTCGATGATCCCTCCTCAAGCCCCAACCCCTATCGAGCCACAGATCACTCTTGGAGGGCCAAGTTCAGGCGTCCCACCCCAAGCACCACCAGCCAGAAGAGCTCCAGTTCAAGCTACCGGAGCTAAGAGGGACAGGAACGGAAATCCAATTATATGCTTCAATTGTCACCAAGCGGGACACTTCTCCAGCATGTGCCCCTACCCCAAGCAGGCATCATCCTGTGTTCCAAGCCCGGTGGGACATACCCAAGTTCACCACATCTCTACTCAAGAAGTCCAAGGTATGTCGGAAGGTGTTTCCATTTTGACCCCAATCAACCCAGTTCCGGAGAACACTCTGCCTGTTTCTGAAGCATCGCCTTCTCCCAATCCGGAGCACTAGTAGAACCCCCGTCCCTTTAATTTCCCCGAGGTTCACTTCGAATCTCGAGGACAAGATTCTTTGTAAGGGGATAGGATTGTAACATCCCAAAATTAAAACTAAAATAAAAATGAGAGAAATAAATTTTCTAAAAAATAAAAAGAAATTTATTTAATTAAAGGAAAGGCTAAAAGAATCCAAATAAAGAAAAACATCGAAAAATATTTCAAATTTAAAGCTGAAAACTTTATGGTGGAATCTAGAGCCCTAGAAATATTTTTGAGAATTTTTACAAGATTTTAGCAACAGTATTTCAAACTCTAAATAAATATATGAATTTCTGGAATTATTTTAAACGGAGAATACATTTTAAACCTTGGTGGGCCGCAACCTCCAATTAGCCTCCGGCCCGGCCCAGTCCAGTGCCATGCCACTGACGTGTGGGGTCCGCCTGTCGGTGCACGCCCCCTATCTCCTGCGTGCGCGCACGTCTGTCGGCCCCACCCGTTAGCCTCACTCGCGAGGGCCTTTGCCACTGCCTTCCCGGGCCAGCTGGTCAGCCCCTTTCCCTTTGCGCTCGATCTATGACAGGTGGGACCCACCTGTCATATCCCTCTTCTTTGATGGAAGGGGATCCCCCCTTCCATACTGATGCCCCTTTCCTTCTATTCTGCCGCCGGCCGCCGCCAATCACTAGACCGAGGCCGGGATCCCCTCCCCCTCTCACCGGCGGTCACTTTCCCCCTTTTCCCCACGCGTTCCCCCCGGATGGTAGGTCACCGTGCTTTTGGAAGCTCGCCGGAAAACATTGGAAACCTCCTCGGGTTCCATCATTTACCCTTCCAAATCGCCACCGATGACCCCTATAAGAACCACAGCACGCACCGCAATCCGCCCACACCGAAATCGCCCAAGCCCTCACCGTACCGAGCCGCCACTCCATATTTTTCGGTTTTTCCCCTGCCTCAGCTCCAGCCACCCCTCGCCGGCGCCACAAGGCTCCGCTGCCATCATCGTCGCCATCCCTAGAACCATCGTCGCTCGGGCATCCTCGGCCTCGCCTCTATTTTTGTCCCCCGCCACCGGATCGCCACGTCGTCGTCGAAGCCGAGGATCTCACCGCCCCCTTCTCATCGCCGACCGCTGCTACTACCCCGTCGTCGTCACCTTCGGTATGCCTAGACTCCCTGTAGCCTCCTCTTTCCATTGTTAGCCTTAGCCTAGCTAGATAGCCATCGCCACCGCCGGAGACCCTCGCCACAGTGTCGCCGGAGACGGAGAAGAAGGGTACGCTACCCTCTTATGTGAGTGCCGTGCCGGATGGGCTCAGAGCCCTCCGATCGGATCTGGACGGTCCAGATTAAAACCCTCGAGGGGTTTAATCCTGGATGTCGCTCTGGTCAAAGTTGTACGGACCCATCTGGGTCGTCCGCTGTGACTTAGCCCCCTCCCCCCCCCCCCGCCTCGCGCCTGGCCGCTAGATCCAGATCCAACAATCCAGATTGGACCGGTTCACGCGCACAGTGTGCGGGTCCATGGTGGGCCTAGCGCACCGTGGACCCAAGCCTGATTTATGTGTAAATAAAATTTCAGAAAATTGATTAAACTTTAAAAATTCATAACTTGCTCAATTTAACTCCAAATTTGACCATTTTAATTCTCGAAAATTTGTCTTTTTTATTCTCTACACTTATATGTAATAAAAACAGTATGCTTATTTTGCACAAAATATTCTTATTAAATAATAAAGCAAAATCCCCTTTAGGATTAAATTCATATTTCATTAAATATTTCAGAGGAACCCTTAATAATTTGTATATTAATTTCAGAGGGCATAATAACCTCATTTCACTATTTCAATACAATAAAAACAGTAGGGTTGATTGGTACATTTTAATTCACATGTAAAAAGGAAAGTAAAAACCCCTTAGGGTAAATGCTTAATTCAATTTATAAAATTCAGAAACCTCTTTAAAAATTAATCTTAAATATTTAGGAAATAATTTCATAGAATTTAAGGTTTTATTCCCTTTATTTACTGCAACAGAAACATGTATGCTTGCCTTGGTGCTTTTGGTTTGTTTATTGAATGTCGTGTTTATTTTTCGTACTGGGACGCCGTCGAAGATCCAGAGTTTTACCCCGAGGTTCCACCTTCACAATTTGCCGATCAAGGCAAGTCACAACCCCCATTTTGATCATAATTGAGCTCATGTTTTAATAAATTATCGCTATAACTCATAGGATAATATTGCATTAGTCTAATCTCAAGCCCTAAATTATATTTATTAGATCCCCGTCCTTGTGTGTAAACCCAAGCCATGCTTATTGAGCCTAAACTCCTTGTCACTCTACAATATTATATTAGCTAATGTCCAATGTACCGACACCACTGCTATAGGATAAAAGAAATGAGCTGTAGATAGTTGGATTCTACTATATGGTATTTCCCCGTTATTCTCATCTCTAGATTCTATTAGAGTTGGCTATGTTATAAGTATGGTGGGTTCCGGGTGCAAGCTCGGTAATTGGTTGGTCGCACCCAGGGCACTATAAGGACCGGTCTACGGGATCTGTTGCAAAACACTTCCGTACTAACCACAAGTCTAATGGGTAAGTCCTAACTGGAGGTATGGATCAAACCAACTTGATGGACCATAGTGGAGGGGGCAAGGGGCAACCTGCGGGTGACTTGTACCGACGTGGCTCAAGGGGGGTATGGTGTTGACCCGAAGTGACTGGGGCACCATATGAAACCTATAAGAGGGTGTTATCGAATTTGTGTGTTCCATAATAAAGGTTTTGGCACGAGTTCCCATGGTATGGCTCATCTCGTACACTTTGGTGTCCGTGGATGAGTGTGTGCCTTGTGGGTACAGTGGTACACATCTGATCAGAGTTTAAATCTTTTCGAAAAGTCGAGCCCACGGTCAAGGGTGTGTTGTGTGACTTCTCGCAGTTAGTTTTACTATTGCTTGAATGTTCGTGTTATTCATGGCATGTAAGGACTGATGAGCAAGGGTGGGCTGACTGTACTCCTCGAGTTAAAAGATGACGCATGTACTCATGTTTAAATTTCGGTACTAATAATCTGCTTACATTAAATGCTTTACAAATATGCTTTTCCACAAAAGTAGCCACTACCTTCCTTGTTAATACCTTGCATTATAATTGCATTCGGTGGCTTGCTGAGTACGATTGTACTCACCCCTGTTGACTTACACCACCAGAGGCAGTCCACTATGAGGAGGGTGACGGTCTGGAGTAGCGACCCAGTCAAGGCACGAGACTGGAAGAAGGTGTTCATCTAGGAAGTTTGTTTTACTAGTTTCTCTTTGTTTTAACACTTTTGTAATAATATGGTCTACGAACAATGATTGATTGGCGTATTGTACGTAGTCGTGTGATGAACGTCTTGTATTTATTGATTTTCTATGGAATTTCAATTAATTCCCGGTTTTATTAAATCGAGGCGTTACAGGGCATGAACAAAATCTTTTGCGACAACTCATCGATTCACTTGAAACTACATAGACACATTTTCAACTCTCTAATCCCATGAAATTCTTGTAAAATTAGGGCAGAAAGCAAAACTCAGCATATTGTATTGACTGTTTTGTCGGACTAGTGTTGGTGCGTTTTTTGGTCACACTTTGACACACGCATGACCTGGGATATCTGTTTCACTCCAGTGCAGGTTCTATGTTCTAATCAAAAGGGTTCAAGGCGTGCCAACCAGTTTGACCCTACAACTTATAAGGGAACATAAAATATGGGATTAGTAGCATGGCCTATCGGCTATTGAGCCGATGACCGCGACGACGATGGGATATTCGTGGAATATCATGCTGATTGTCCATAAGGCCGATGACCTACGATGAAGCAATCGGGAAAGCGTGTTGTTTACGCTAGAATTCACCGATCAAAATGCCAACACACTGACACCGATTCGATGATCCAAATGTGTGTGGATACCTAGGGATAACCCTAAGCATAACACGATGCTGACATCGCGTTCCGATGACCCTTGATAGTGACAAGGAAGGGTGGAGTCACCAGGAAACCAGATCACACCAAAAGGCGTGATCCAATTGGCCGAAGTGTGGAGAAACAAATAAACAGGCCAAGTCAGGGCCGGTTCAACCGAAGTGTAAAGGGCGGTCAGACTAGCCTATAGGGGCCAGTCAGACCGGTTGTAGGCTGCTGGTCAGACCGTTGGGTGTCGGCACGCAAGATGATGGACCAGACACGGTTCGATCAGACTGAACGTCTGCCATTGGTCAGACCGAAGTGGCGATCATCAATAATCCCCCGCATCGCTAGCACGCTAGATGGCAAATACGGCATGCTCTGGTCAGAAAGAATGCTTGCAGTCGGTTAGACCGAAGTGGAAATCAACAGTAGTCTCATGTCACCGGCAAGCTTGATGACAAAAATGGCACACTCCGGTCAGACCGAACGCTTGTCGTCGGTCAGACCGAAGTGGTGGTAAGCAGCAATCTCCTGTCACTGGCATGCTTGACGACGAAAACAACATGGCCGGTCAGACCGAACCCAAGCCATCGGTCAGACCGACAGTCTGGGAACAAACCGTCTGGTGCTCTGGTGATTGTCTTGCTATAGATATCTTGTAGCAGGGGTTCTTGGTGAAGAATATGGGATGAAAACACTGCAAAAACACCAAAAGATCAAATGCAATTCGGCCTAGAGACCGAATTCCTGATAAAAACCGATAAAACCAATAGAAATGTGTTACATTGATTAAACGGGTGATTCACGAGTGATGTAACAAGGCTTACCATGATTACGATGCGGCGGACAGAGAGTTTACAGCACAAACTCATAAAGATGGACGTAGTAGCTACTCCTAGGGCAAGGAAAATAGATTGAAACTAAAGAACGATTCAAGGTAAAATAATAGATTGGAACTATTAGGGTTTTTGGGGGGTCCTTGAATCGACTTGGCCTCTATATTTATAGGGGTGAGTATTGACGTTCCTAGGCTCTTAATTGCCTCAACCAAGCGTCCAAACTATTAGGATATGATTTAGAGACACAAACAACCTGAATAGATTAATTTGATTCAGACTCGGAGAGACCGACCTTATAGGGCCGGTAGGACCGAAGTAGGGCTGGTCAGACCGACGGTACATGGCCTGTCAGACCGGCCTGTACCAAGAATTTAATATTTTCGGCCAAAAGTACTAATTTTGACATTTTGATAATTTTTACCATTAATGCCACTTTTTTCTATCAACACATGCCCCCTGCGTTTTGGCAAACTTAGTGAGCCAAAAGCACAACGAGCTAAGGGCAATATATTCCATATCGACCTTGCAATACTTCAAGCATCTTTCCACACACTTGGGAAGTACTTTTTCAAATATCTACCATTCAAAGCTCTACGAAATCGCTCTCTTTGTAGGGACTCTAACAAATATGCATTACCTGGAGCGATTTCAACAACTCTAATAGGACTTTCTCAACTAGGCGACCATTTACCAAACTTTGGCCTTTTAGTTCCTAAAGGCAAAATCATCTTCCAAACCAAGTCACCAACTTGAAACGGTTTTGCTTTCACCTTCTTATTATAAGCTCTAGCCACTCTTCTCTTGTCTCTTTCTATTGCCTCTAGAGCTCTTAATCTCTTATTGGTCACTTCTTCCAAATTATCCTTCAAAAATGTTTCATACTCATCGACCGATAAGCCATCTTTCTTAAGTAATCTCAAAGAACCAAGATTTACCTCTACCGGTAAAACGGATTCCTGCCCATACACCAATTCATATGGACTTACCTTGGTGGCGCCATGCTTCGCAACTCTACATGCCCATAATGCCTCGGAAAACACTTCATGCCACCTTCTATGAAACTCTTCAATCTTCTTTTTAATAAGCTTAATAACAGTTTTATTACTAGACTCGTCCTGACCATTGGCCTGATCATAGTAGGGTGAAGAGTTTATCAATTTATACCATAAGATTCGACAAAATCGCACACCTCTTTAGAAACAAATAAAGTACCCTGATCTATAGTAAGAGTTTGGAGAATATCGAATCTATGTATAATGTCCTTCAGAATGAAATCAATTACCTCATTATGTGTCATGTTTTTTAGAGGCACGGCCTCGGTCCACTTGGTGAAGTAATCCGTAGCCATCAACATGAACCGATGTTCTTTCGAAGATGGAGGATGAATTCGTCCGATGAAGTCCAAGGCCCACCCTTGGAATGACCATGGCTTGATAATAGGATTAAGCAAAGACAGAGGAGCAAGCTGAATATTACCAATCCTTTGACACGCTTCACATCCTCTATAATATCTGAAGCAGTACTCAGTCATAGTCAGCCAATAAAAACCCGCTCTATTGAGTATCTAACTCATTTTCTGGGCCCACTGATGAGTACCACAAAGACCTTCATGTACTTCACCCTTAGCAAGTTTAAACTGATCGGCATTCAAATTTTTCAAAAGTACAACATCAATTGTTTGGCGATACAACTCATCATCAAGCAGCACGAATTTAAACGCTTGTCGCCGAACTTTCCGATCAACCCGCTTAGTAGGATCTCTCAAATATTGAATAATTGGAGTTCTCCAATCATCCTTATGATTTTCTGAAGTACTCGTCAAATTCTCACATGAATTGGCGTTCAAATCACTAATTTTAGCTTACCCCATGTGTCCTACAATTTCCTGACACAAGGTAGTCAGATAGGCTATAGAGGGCCGGTCAGACCGGCCGTTGTCGGACGATTGACACGGGATGATCAGACCGGCCTAGCATGGCTGGTCAGACCGAAGTGATGTCTACGGTCGGACCAGCCATGTCAGGTCGGTCAGACCGAAGTGTTCTGACTCGCGATAATAAGATATGTCAAGCATCTGTTTTTCTTGTGTGAAAAAATTATCTCTTATAATTTGATAGCCAGATGCTTGTTGAGCCAAATCATTTGCTATTGAGTTAGCTTTTCTAGACACATGTGAAATTTCAAAGTTATCAAAAGTACCAATTATGTCTAAGCATTTATCCAAGTAGCTATTCACCAAACTATTAAAGCATTGAGCTATTCTAGCTACTTGTTGAACAACTAATAGAGAATCGCCATATGCATGAACATATTTAACACCCATATAATCTAAAAGTCCAAGTCCTAGCAATAGAGCTTCATATTCGGCTTGATTATTAATACAAGGAAATTCTAATCGGGCGAGGTCTCAAAACTCATACCACCAAGTGATATGAGCACAAATCCAACACCTTGGCCATTCTTGCAAGTCGAACCATCAAAGTAAAGTTTCCATGGCACTACCTCAATTAGAGCAACGCCGTCACTCCAATCGACATCTACATGGTGATCAACTATAAAGTTTGCAATGATTTGGCCTTTCATAGATTTCAAGGGTTCGTAAGCCAAATCATACTCAATTAAAGTGTAATCCCACTTTCTGATTCTCCCACTTAGAATCGGCTTTTGCAACATGTATTTTATAACATCGGTTTGGCAAGTGACAATACATCAACATCAACAAAGCCTTTTAGTCCCAAGCAAGTTGGGGTAGGCTAGAGTTGAAACCCAACAAGAAGTCACCAAAAAGAGAGAGAGAGAAAGGGGAGGGGAAAAGCTTTTAAGAGCACTAAAAGGGAAAAGGCCTAATCACGGTTCGGGCACGTGGATAGCTTCTTTCCAAGCCCTTCTATCCAAACACAACTCCTTTGGGATATTCCATTCCTTCAAGTCCCTTTTGATTGCCTCCTCCCATGTCAAGTTTGGTCGCCCTCTACCTCTCTTCACAGTATTGACCCGTCTTATGATACCTCTGTGCACTGGTGCCTCTGGGGGTCTCCGGTGGACATGCCCAAACCATCTCAACCGGTGTTGCATAAGCTTTTCTTAAATTGGCACTACTCCTAGCCAATCGCCTATGTCATCGTTTCTCACTCGGTCCAATCTTGTGTGCCCACATATCCAACGCAACATACGCATCTCTGTGACACATAGTTGTTGGATATGCCGCCTCTTAGTAGGCCAACACTCAGCCCCATATAACATAGCAGGCCTAATCGCCGTCCTGTAGAACTTGCCTTTCAACGTCGGTGGCACTCTCTTGTCACATAGGACTCCCGATGCTTGACGCCATTTCATCCACCCCGCTTTGATCCTATGGCTAACATCTTCATCAATATCACCATCTCTCTGAAGCATCGATCCCAAATAACGGAAGGTGTCCTTCTTTGGTACTACTTGGCCTCCCAAGCTTACGTCTCCATCCTCACTAATTGTAGTACCAAAGTCACATCTCATATACTCGGTTTTGGTCCTGCTAATTCTAAATCCTTTTGACTCTAGGGTCTGACGCCATAACTCTAGCTTTCTATTTACTCCTTCCCGGCTTTCATCTACTAGAACTACATCATCAGCGAAAAGCATACACCAAGGAATATCTCCTTATATATCCCTCGTGACCTCATCTATCACTAAGGCAAATAGGTAAGGGCTCAAAGCTGAACCTTGATGTAGTCCTATGTTAATCGGGAAAACATTTGTATCACCATCAGTTGTTCGGACACTAGTCACAACCTTGTCATACATGTCCTTAATGAGCGTAACATACTTTGTTGGGACTTTATGCTTATCCAATGCCCACCATATGAGATTCCTAGGTATTTTATCATAGGCCTTTTCCAAGTCGATAAAAACCATGTGCAAGTCCTTCTTCTGCTCCTTATACCGCTCCATGACCTGTCTTATTAAAAAAATTGCTTCCATGGTTGACCTTCCAGGCATGAATCCAAATTAGTTCATGGTGATATGCGTCATTCCTCTTAGGCGATGCTCAATAACTCTCTCCCAAAGCTTCATAGTGTGGCTCATGAGCTTAATCCCTCGATAGTTGGTACAACTTTGAATATCTCCCTTGTTCATAAAGATTGGTACTAATGTACTCCTCCTCCACTCATCGGGCATCTTGTTTGATCGAAAAATATGGTTGAACAACTTGGTTAGCCAAACGATGGCAATATCCCCAAGGCATTTCCACACCTCTATTGGGATACCATCCGGACCCATCGCCTTGCCCCCTTTCATCCTCTTTAAAGCTTCTTTGACCTCTGACTCTTGGATCCTGCGTACAAAGCATCTATTTAAATCATCAAAGGAGTCATCCAATTGGGTGTCCATAGTCTCATTCTCACCATTGAAAAGATTGTCAAAATACCTCTGCCACCTCTGTTTGATGTCTTGTCCTTTCACCAAGAGTTGATCCATCTCATCTTTAATGCATTTAACTTGGTTGAGGTCCCTTGTCTTCCTTTCCCGAATCCTAGCCATCTTGTAGACATCCTTCTCCCCTTCTTTTGTACTTAGTCTTCGGTAAAGATCATCATAGGCTCGACCCTTTGCCTCACTCACAGCTCGCTTAGCAGTCTTCTTTGCTACCTTATACCTCTCTATGTTGACCGTGCTCCTGTCATGGAACAAGCTCTTGTAACATTCTTTCTTCTCCTTTATTGCCTTTTGAACATCCTCGGTCCACCACCAAGTATCTTTAGGTTCACCTCTGCTCCCTTTGGTCACTCCAAACACTTCTGACGCCACCTTCCTAATACAAGTTGCCATCTTCACCCACATGTTGTTTGCATCTTCTTCTTCGGGCCAAGCGCCCTCCACAGAAACTCTTTCCTTAAAAACTTCGGATGTATCCCCTTTGAGTTTCCACCACTTCGTCCTCACAATTTTGGCTTGTTTATCCCTATGGGTACAGATCCGAAAACGAAAGTCAGCCACCACAAGATTATGTTGGGGCACAACACTCTCTCCAGGTATCACCTTACAATCCAAACATGCTTGTTTATCTTCTCTCCTAGTGAGAACAAAGTCGATCTGGCTCGAACGATGGCCACTACTAAAAGTCACCAAATTAGAATCTCTCTTTCTGAAGAAAGTGTTGGCTATCACTAGGTTGTAAGCTACAGCGAAGTCCAAAATATCCTCTCCTTCTTGATTCCTACTACCATACCGAAACCTCCATGAGCCAGCTCATAACCTGCCTTTGTTGAACCTACATGACCATTGAGATCTCCTCCTATGAAAAGCTTCTCATTGGTTGGTACTGCTCTGACCATGCTATCTAAATCTTCCCAGAACTTTCTCTTCTCGCTCTCACTGAGACCAACCTGAGGGGCATATGCACTTATTATGTTCAAGACCACATCCCCCAAAACTAGTTTGACTAAGATAATCCTATCTCCCTGCCTTTTGACATCCACCACTCCATCCTTAAGGCTCTTATTAATCAGGATACCTACTCCATTTTTGTTTGCCACTGTTCCTGAGTACCAAAGCTTGAAACCAGTGTTCTCCACCTCCTTCGCTTTTTGCCCCTTCCATTTTGTCTCCTGGACACATAGGATATTAACACGCCTCCTGCTCGCTGCATCGACTAACTCTCTTAGCTTACCTGTAAGGGACCCTACGTTCCAACTACCTACACGGATCCTAGTCGGCTCAACTAGCTTCCTTACCCCTCGCACCCGTTGAGACAGATGCGAAGACCCTTGCACATTTGTCACTACACCCGGGCGCCGATGTAGCGTGCCACTAAGGAAGCGACGACCCGATCCTTGCTCACTTGACACCGCATCCAGATCACGACACGGCGCGCCACCAAGGGGGTGGCGGCCCGGCCCTTGCCCATTTAACACCATACCCGGGTTTCGATATGGCGCGTCGCTAAGAGGGTTACGCCCCAACGGTTTTCTATTGGGTTTCATTTCCATTTGAGTGACAATACATGTGCCAGATAAAAAGATAGTGGCGGAGTTTGGTACATGCATAATAAAGTTATAAACACAGGCGCTATAAAAACACGTACCTCATCTCGGCATCTAATAGGCAACAACTCAAGAATGTGATGATGTACTCCTTTCCATCCAGCTCTTGAGTCAGCACGGCTCCTATTACGCTATCTTCTGCAGCAACGTACAACCAAAACAAAATTCTAGCTTTCGGCGCTCTTACCACAGGTGGTGGTGACAAGCACTCCTTGATTTGATCAAAAGCACGTTTTTGACTTACCCCCCAAGCGAATTAGGCTTCGTTCTTTAGCCGAAGTATGGGGATAAAAGCATCAATCTTGCCAAACAGGTTAGATATAAAGTGACGCAAATAGTTCACCTTGCCTAGCAACTTTTGCACATCTTTCTTGCATGCCGGCGCTACAAAGTTCTTAATCTTCTCAAGTCTCTTAGGATCAATCTCAATACCTCTTTCATGAATCATAAATCCTAAGAACTTACCTGCCGACACGCCAAAAGCACACTTGAGTGGGTTTATTTTCAAGCCATACTGACACATTCTTTCAAAAGAAACTCTCAAATCGGCTAAATGGTTACCCATAGCTTTAGATTTGACTACAACATCATCTATATAGACCTCTAGCATAACTCCTAGCAAGTTATGAAAGATCAAGATCGTAGCACATTGATATATAGCGTCAGCATTCTTTAAACCAAAAGTCATCACAACCCACTCAAACAAGCTGACAAAACCTGGGCACCGAAAGGCCGTTTTGTAAACGTCCTCTTTAGCCATAAAGATTTGATTATAACCAGTGTTACCATCAAGAAAACTTAGTACCTTGTGTCCAGAAGCATCGTTGATCAACATGTCAGCTATCGGCATGGGGTACTTGTCCTTTGTAGAGGCCTTGTTCAAATCCCTGAAATCAATACACACGTGAATCTTGCCACTCCCCTTTTTTCGACGGGTACTATGTTAGCAACCCATTCAGTGTACCTGCATGGCCTAATAAATTCTGCAGCTAGTAATCGTTCTACCTCCTCTTTAACATGATCATACACGGCCGAATTAAAGCGGGGTGGTGGCTATTTATAAGGCCTAAACTTGGGTTTGATGGGAAGTCGATGCTCCATGAGCTCGTGGCTAAGTCCGAGCATCTCACTGTACTCCCATGCGAAACAATCGACATACCACCGAAGCAACTTTATTACCTTGGCCTTCTCAAAAGCCTGTAAATTTTGAATTACAAAAGTCGTCCTTGGAATACTACCATCTCCGATGCAAAACCTTGACCTAGGTTTTTTACTTCACTAAAATCTTCAATGGCTTCAGCAATACCGTCTTTAGAAGATCAATATTGCTCTACACGAGACTTTAGCCAATCACGATTACTTTTACCTAACATGACAACTAATTTAGAAATAGTCGAGCTACACTAGCCAGCTTTACAGACACTGGAACAAATCACCCCTCGGACACGCTGTAGGACCGAAAGTAGCGACTAGAGGGGGGTGAATGGGCGCCTAAAAATTCTTGCTAAACTATATTTTAATCCCAACACCCAAACGAGCTTAACCGGACAAATAATATTAGCAAAGCGAATTATCGGAACTAAAGTTGTCTATCCTAAAAATAACCGGTGTCTTAATTGAAATGATATTAAAGATAAACTAAAATAAGAATACTACAGTAAATAAAAACACCTAGATAAATCACGAAATATTTATATTTCAGTCTAGAAATAAAAATACTAATCAAATAAATAAAGCATGGAATATTCAAAAATTACTTCAGAAATAAACCTAAAATATTTTAGGTAAAGATTAGAATAAAATATTGCTGCAACTAATAAACTTTTCTTTACTTTTTATATAAGCATATTAAATTAACACGAAATTTCTAAACAAATTTTTCACTAATTAATTAATAGATGATTATCTCTAAAACAGATCTACTAAAAAATAGGAGATTATAAATTACCTTCGTCATCGTTCAAGTCGTGGTGGCTGCATGCTAAAGTCCGGCCGGCGCCGTGATGTCCCGCCCTCGATCACCGTGCGCGTGAAACACAGCAAAACGCCAAACTTTTCTCTTCCTGCGAGCACCACGCCGTCCGGGGACCACACAACCAGCTCTCGGCCCCGTGCCTTTGGCACCGTGCTGCAGCCTTGAGAAAAAGCCTGCCGGCCTAGCTTCTATAGCCTGTGGGCCCACCGGTGGACTCCTAGCGGCAACGGTCGGCGTGCTACAACCGTGGGGCCCATGAGAAGAAATCTGCCGCCTGGAAATTCTCACTGTGGAGAAAGCCTGGCGCCTGTGCCGATCGCTGTCGTGCGCCGCAGCCGCGGCGTGCGCGTGCAACAACGGTGAAAAAAAACTCGGTGGCCAGAAAAAGAAGTACAGCGGCGCAGATTGAAAAACAAGAGAAAAACAGTAGCGGCCGAAAAATCCTGGACTGTAGATAGATCCAATAAAAACAGTCAACTATCCCCAAGGGGATAGGGGCCTATTTATAGGCGACTCTAATACATGAAAAGACTAATTTACCCCTAGGGTAAATTAATACTGACTCTAAAATAAATTCCGAAAATTACTAAAATATTCTTAGAAAAATCACCTGACTCATCTAAAAATATTCTAAACTTAAAAACTAAATATTAATACCCTAAAAGCGAATTAATCATAGGTTATCAGTTTTGCGCCGAAACTGACAAAGCGTCCACCGTCTTCGCACCGGGTACCCGGATTGGACCGACCCGACCCCGCAGCTTCCTCGGCCTGGCAATCGCTCGTCGTCCGTATACCTGAGTCAAACCCAGTCAACAGACCAGTGGATCATCTGTCGCTCCTAGCCATGTACCCGGATTGGGCCAGCCCGACCCCGCGGCTCCTCTGCCCGGCCGTCGCTCGCTGCCCGTGTACCTGAGTCACACGCGCCTCAGACACGGCAGGTCTTCATATCTCCCTTCCTTTGACTTCCGTTGACAATCACTCATCACATCTGGAATATCAAAATCATATTCTTCAACATGGTTTCTCAATCTCCCCCTTGATGAGTGCATTGTCAACACCCTCTTCAGCTCACCTCCAGAACCTGCAAAACATGTGGAAACAGAAAAACAAAGACAAAAGAAAATAGAAGAAATAAAATAAAAGTTTAACCATAATGACCAAAAGCCAAATAGAAGCAAGAAAAATGGTCATTATGGTTAACCAAAAATAAAGACTCAAAAACAAGTGCAATCTCAAAATTACCAACAAGGAACTCCCCCTGAAATAAATCCCAGAGAAAGCTAAAAATGTTCCCTAAACTCCAAAATTTCTCCCCCTTGTTGACAATTGGACTCATCAAGTGAGACTAAATGCACTCTAAAGAGACATAGACAAAAACTCCCCCTGAAATGCAGCTCCCCCTCAAAATATGCCATGAATGCAGATGGAGTGCAGGTGGAGTGTGAAAAGCATGCTTCCTAGATATGATTAACTACACTTACAACGTCTAACAGGTATAGCAAAAGATATATTGTCTAAGATACATGACATGATCAGTGCAACAGATGATATCTAAAGAGAGTCATTAGCACGCATTTTTGATTTTAGCAAACAAAAGCATCACCACATTTTCTAGTTGACAAGCAGAGTAAAACATGAGATGCAAAAGCTAACTGATATCTACCAAGATAAGCATTGTCCAAATCAAAGTGCTTCAGCAAACTTGTCATCTTTTTAAAATTTTCAGACTTTTTATTTTTATTTTTCATTTCTGCTAGGGGTTATTTGCATGTCAAACCTTATGCTAACTAACCAAGTCAAGCCTAGGTCAGAACTGGACCATTAGAAGCTTAAGACATTGGTCTTGGTATACATTACACCGTCCTAGTTCATACCAAACTGCTATGGTAAGCAGTCCAGAACAATGCAATGCGACAAAGAAAACCCACCTGGATCTTTTCTAATAATCACAAAAATGCATAAATTTTTCAATTTTCTGAATTTTTTATCATTTTTATAACACATTTTTCATATTTAAAGCATATAGATGTCCAAGTTGCATATCTGCATCTAAGTAAGGATCTAGCTAAAAGGCATGTAAAATATAGCGAAAGCATTCAGCCTACACATGCTAGTTACCAGAAACAATGGTGATCATTTTTCAATTTTAAAGCATAAAAACCATGCATATGACAAATATCAGATATATCATGTGAACTGAACCAGAACATGATCATCGACAGGTAATCAAAAACATATACTAGCTAGAGAAAGTAAAGCTGATTAATCATATAACAGAAGAGAGCTCAAAATGTGACTAATGATTATGCATGATATGAACGCACACAAAAAGACTCAATAAAAATAAAGAAGAAAAGAAAAACTGACTCAAAGTATCCTAAAAAGGATACACAACTCCCAAATCAAGATCAATAATCACGAGTGGGAACAAACGGTCCAACGCCGGGTTTGGCAAAGGTGTTAAACCAGTGTCGAGCCATCTGCTCGTATGTAGGAAAGCATAAGGAATCATATGAGTCTGGACCAAAACGCGGATCAAAGTGCGGTCCTCTGTTCTTCCTAAAATCACAGCCACGAGGTCCAAAGTCGTATCCATAACGATCTGGAACTCTACCGGAATGAAAACCACCCTCCGGAGTGCGATCATAAAAAATGTATCATCTACCACCACCTACACGACGTGGCCTAGCCTCTAGCCTCTCTCTACATCGAGGAACTCTCTGTCTACCACCCTGCTGGTAGAACTGCCCCTGCCCACTTTGAGCTCTCTCTGCTCGCTCAACCCGCTTCCTCCTGAAGCAAAACTCCTCAAGATGCCCATCTCTCTGACAAAACTCACAGTGATAGGTAGGCTTCTTGGTATGCGGTTGAGGCTTGGGATTCTTAGGATTGGTGGTGTTTGGTGTATCATATTTGGTGTGAGAGGGTCCAGGTAAAGAATCAAGAGAAGTGTGGAGAGTTTTAGGCTTTAGGACCCATATTTGCTTCTTAGGTGGAGCTTTAGGTTGTTCTTGGAACACTCCATCCTTGGGCTGACTATCCTTAAAGGACTCAGGGGAGTGAGTCTTGGGATATCTCTGCTCAAGAGTCATTTTACTCCACTCCATTGCCCGACTAATGGCACTCTCAAAGTCAGCCTTGGTGTAGGTGTAGCCTACCCCAAACCCATCCTGCCTCTTAAACTGTTGGATCATCATGCCGAGCTGTGGCTCTCTAGCACTGATCCAACTCAGGATTGAACGGAGGTAAAAGTTCTCGTTCTGAACATCAGCTAGCTCCTCTCTCAAAGAAGCTAACATCTCCACCTGAGACAAGCAGATCTCACACTCTTTATCAACTTCGACAGACTTCTCAGCTTTTAGCTTGATCAACTCCATTCTAATGGATAAGCAGTTCTCACAAACAGTGGATGGAACTGACAAGGTCTCAAGCTCTAGCTTAGTCTACTCCAACTCAGCTCTCACTCCGGCTAACTCACTCAACTGCTCATCACTCTTGGCTCTCAGCACAGCTATACTAGCTAAATGAGATGGGCAGTCTACACAAGGTGCGACGACAGTGGCCTGAGCATCTTTTAGCTCCTGCTGAGCGCTCTCAAGCTCAGTGGCCAATGTGTCTCTCTCATCTACTCTCTCTGTGTACCTGGACTTAAGAGTCGTCGCGTCACACAACAGCACCTCACAGTTAGGGCACTCACCATTATCACCCAAGAAAGGGGAAGAAGACAAACTCTCAATCTTGCCATTCGCCGTGGCAAGCTCACTCTCAAGCTCATCTATCCTCTTCTTAGCCCCTCTAAGCAGTTTCTCCCGATACTTCAACTCCTGACTATTCTGTTCTAGTAAATTAACAACTTCTTGTTCATAGAAAGATGCCTTCTCATCGTCGGAGTCGTCGGAGTCGTCGGAGGAGTCCTTTTCTTTCTTCTCCCCAAGAGCCATTGAGCATAAGCTCTTGTGGGGTCTTCAGCTGTGACGTGAGCGACTCTTCGGCTTGTCCCCAAAGCCCATGAAACAGAGGCCCGCCGGATTGTCCCTGTCCTTCCCTTTCCTGATCATGATCTCTTCATCACTTGAACTTGAAGACGATGAGGAAGATGAGGATCTCTTGGAGTATCTTTTCTCCATCTCGGCGAAGAAGGTCTTGTCTCGCTTCTTGTTCTCACGCCTGTAATCCTTCAGAGCCTTTCGAAAGAATCTTGTCTTGGGCTTGCCCTTCGTGGAGTTGTCGTACTTGCCGGAGTTGTAGGAGTTGTCGACGGTTTCCTTCTTGTAATTCTTCTGCTTGGGACAGTCGACGATAAAATGACCTGGGTCACCACACTCAAAGCATCCGGATTTTGTGTCGTGTCTCTTAAACATTCGCTTATCATAAACATGTCACACCCAGTTGTTAAACAAGCACAGATCATCATCTCCTAGTGAATCAAGTTGTTCCTCGGAGATAGACATCAAGGAAAAGGCAGTACAACTCATGGCATTAGGATCAGCCGACGGTGTCGCAAGCGCCAGAGTCTTTGAGCTAGAATCAGTGAGATTTGATCTCAACTGAATATCGACCTTTGAGGCCTTGAGCTTACTAAAAAGCTCTGCGGTGGTCAAGGTACCATAAGACGTGATCTCAACAATAGAAGAGACCTTGATCTCCCAGATCTTAGGGTCCAAGGTATGGAGTACCTTAAGCGCTTGTTCATGATCCGAGACCAGTTGATCACCCTCGGCCTTGTTAACGCAAAGCTTGTTAATGATCGATTGAAAACGACCAAACAAAGCCTCAACCGTCTCACCCGGCTTCTGTGAGAAATTCTCATACTCACGCCGGTAAGTCTGATAAAGCCTAGCCTTGACCTGAGCTGTCCCCTCATGATGTGCCTGGAGGGTAGCCCAGATTTCTCGAGTAGTGGTGAGATGGCTAACACGCTCAAACTCACTAGGACCTAGACCAGAGACTAAAATATTCACCGCCTTACTATTATTTTGATGCTGGGTAATTACATCAGCAGTAGTATCCGCAGCAATAGTCGTTATGGTGAAACTAGGATGAACACAAATCTCTCATATGTCCAAGCTCTGGCTCATAAGGTATGCGCGCATGCGAATCTTCCAATAAGTGTAGCCAACAGCTTCTAGGGACGGGATTTTACCAGAAGACGTCATGGTCACTACCTAGGTTTAGAATCGGTTAAGATATTAGAAAAACCTAACCTTGCTCTGATACCACTTGTAGGACCGAAAGTAGAGACCAAAGGGGGGTGAATGGGCATCTAAAAATTCTTGCTAAACTATATTTTAATCCCAACACCCAAACGAGCTTAACCGGACAAATAATATTAGCAAAGCAAATTATCGGAACTAAAGTTGTCTATACTAAAAATAACCGGTGTCTTAATTGAAATGATATTAAAGATAAACTAAAATAAGAATACTGCAGTAAATAAAAACACCTAGATAAATCACGAAATATTTATATTTCAGTCTAGAAATAAAAATACTAATCAAATAAATAAAGCATGGAATATTCAAAAATTACTTCATAAATAAACCTAAAATATTTTAGGTAAAGATTAGAATAAAAATATTACTGCAACTAATAAACTTTTCTTTACTTTTTATATAAGCATATTAAATTAACACGAAATTGCTAAATAAATTTTTCGATAATTAATTAATAGATGATTATCTCTAAAACAGATCTACTAAAAAATAGGAGATTAGAAATTACCTTCGTCGTCGTTCAAGTCGCGGTGGCTGCGTGCTAAACTCTGGCCGGCGCCGTGATGTCCCGCCCTCGATCACCGTGCGCGTGAAACACAGCAAAACGCCAAACTTTTCTCTTCCTGCGAGCACCACGCCGTCCGGGGACCACATAGCCAACTCTCGGCCGCCGTGCCTTTGGCACCGTGCTGCAGCCTTGAGAAAAAGCCTACCGGCCTAGCTTCTATAGCTTGTGGGCCTGCCGGTGGACTCCTGGCGGCAATGGCCGGTGTGCTACAGCCGTGGGGCCCACGCGAAGAAATCTGCCGCCTGGAAATTCTCACCGTGGAGAAAGCCTGGCGCCTGTGCTGATCGCTGTCGTGCACTGCAGCCGTGGCGTGCACGTGCAACAACGGTGAAAAAAAACTCAACGGCCAGAAAAAGAAGTACATCGGCGCAGATTGAAAAACAAGAGAAAAACAGTGGCGACCGAAAAATCCTAGACTGTAGATAGATCCAATAAAAACAGTCAACTATCCCCAAGGGGATAGGGGCCTATTTATAGGCGACTCTAATACATGAAAAGACTAATTTACCCCTAGGGTAAATTAATACTGACTCTAAAATAAATTCCAAAAATTACTAAAATATTCTTAGAAAAATCACCTCACTCAACTAAAAATATTCTAAACTTAAAAACTAAATATTAATACCCTAAAAACGAATTAATCATAGGTTGTGAGTTTTGCGCCGAAACTGACAAAGCGTCCACCGTCTTCGCACCAGGTACCCGGATTGGACCGACCCGACCCCGCAGCTTCCTCAGACCGGCAATCGCTCGCCGTCCGTATACCTGAGTCAAACCCAGGAAACAGACCAGTGGATCATCTGCCGCTCCTAGCCATGTACTCGGATTGGGCTAGCCCGACCCCGCGGCTGCTCTGCCCGGCCGTCGCTCGTTGCCCGTGTACCTGAGTCACACGCGCCTCAAACATGGCAGGTCTTCATATCTCCCTTCCTTTGACTTCCGTTGACAATCACTCATCACATCTGGAATATCAAAACCATATTCTTCAACATGGTTTCTCACACGCTAACAAAGTCGTAATCCGAGAGGTCTCTACCTGACAGACACTCTACCTTATCATGGACGGAATCAATAGACACATCGGCCAAAGAAACCTGGGCCAAAGTATCAGCTAGTACAACTTCTACATCATCGCCATCCCACTGGATCAAACATTGGTGCAAGGTAGATGGAATGCAGCAATTTGCGTGAATCCAATCACGCCCAAGTAATACATTATAGTTACCTTGAACGTCAACACGAAGAATTCTATCGGCAATGTCTTGCTTTCCACAATCAGCTCCAAAGAAAGTACGCCTTTGGCCTCGAGAGCTCTCGTCATTGAAGCCGTTAGAGTCAAGTTGGTCTTCATCAAGTCATCTTTGTTTCTACCGAGCTTCTTCAATAGAGAGTACGACATTAGGTTGACGGTGGCGCTTATGTCTACAAGCATCCTGGAGATTAGCTTCTCATCAATGGGCCCCTTGACATAGAGAAGCTTCAAGTGACGAGTCGTATCCTCGAGCTTCTCAAAAATGGCCTATCGTGGGCTAAGGCTTAGCTGAGCGACCTCAGCCTCATCATGTGGTAGCACGAACTCGGTAGGAAGCATGACGACGTTTATGTCCATCGCCTGAGGAAAGGGTCCCTTAGAGACGGATGTGTAGTTTTCATTCATTAGATCATCTTCATCATCACTCGGAGTAGGAGTCGGGTTGTTTGTGGCAACCGTCTTGGGCTTCCATACCTGTTTAAGTACTGGTCGAGGACAGATCTCCTCAAAAATGGTGTTCCGCTCATCCTCGGCTTTCTTCTCGCGCATCTCCTGAGCCCAAAGATGTTGTAGCCTCCTCTTTTGTGGTTTGGTCATGCCTAGAGGTGCCCGTGAAGGTTGTGGCTTTGTGCCAGGCACCACGAATTTGCTTTTGGAATTTTTGGCCTAATGGGAAATGCCCGGATCGGCCTTGACATTTTTGCGTTTTGCGGGAATTTTTTTCCTGTATACTATCGGTCGGGCCGACCTTACTAGGCCAGTATGATTGTGCCCTGTCGGTCGAACTGGCTAGGGTGGGCTGGTCAGAACGACTGTCATCGGTAGACTATAAAGGGTCATTCAAACCGACCACAGTAGGCCGGTCAGACCGAAGTGGTGACGGCGGTTTGATTGGCCGTGGGTCGGTCAGACCGAAGTGCTTCTGCTCGGCAGCCTTTTGCGACTCGCCTTCGTTCTGCTCTGAGGGGGTCCCCTTAGGGGTTGGGACATCCTAGGACCCCACCTAGACTACGATGGCCTCAGACACCTCCTCTGGATGCCCTCGTGGTGTGACGGACAACCCGAGAGGTGGAAAGTAACACGGAGGCCACTATGCCATTGTCAGGTGGTACATGGCCAGTTAGACCGGCATGTGCCATAAATTGCATATTTTTGGCCAAAAGTACCAATTTTGACATTTTGACAATTTTTACCATTAATGCCACTTTTTGCTATCAACACGTGCCATCGGCCGATGAGATGAACAGTGAACCGCACAGGTCGATGAATACTTTTCCGATAACTTATAGGATGTAGCGTAGAATCGATGGTAACCCATCGGCTTGTACTCCGACAGAAATAAATAAAATGTGCCAGTTAACATATCTCTATCATGAAAGTCATCATAATAACTAGATCGAACCTAACCAATACAGTAGCTAGTCACGATGATCTTAATAATATATCAAAAAATCAGACATACTTTATTTAGATGAACGGTATACAATATGAAAGAGATACAATAGCAAGAGATGTCGGACTTAACCAATGAAGCCTCAAACTATCACACCTAGATCACATCAATCTAAGAGATCAAACTGAACTGATGCAGCCTTAGACCTAGCTAATACACCAAGAACAATCGACGACAGTAATGTTTAAATATTCACCTCAAGAGATCAAACCGATGCAGTCGTGAGGATACTAATCTAATCGGTACGAACGTCAGGGTGACGGGACTCACCTCTTCACCGGAGATCAAAACGATGCAGCCCAGCTCTGAGTGTTGAACCCCGTTAGAATAAACCTTGGAAGCCAAGGGTGGTGATGCGCCAAATAGTTGGTTGACAGAGATGTATTTTTCTAAGCTAACTAGGGATACATATTTATAGTTTGGAGACTTACCGTCCAAGCACTCTATCTTAACCAATTCTGGATAATCCTCATCTTCCTTTTCCGCACCTTATCTCCATCGGCTTCTTTTGTGTCCGATCATCTTGTAACAGCATGGACGGGCTTTCTTGACTTTCTTTAACCAGACCTCTTTCTGTTGACCGTGCAGCATTTTAGTGGGCCCGGGCTTTACCAAATCTTGGCATCAACAACTAGGCTGAGTGGTAGTAGTACTTGGTGTGTGGTGTAGGGAATTCCCCGTCGGGTTTAGCTTTCTCATCCCCGTTCCTATGGAGGTAAATTTTCTTTATCCCCATCTCCTCTAATGATGATGGGTACCCGTCCTTGTGTGGGGATTTTCCCCGTGAAGGGTCTCGCCCACCGCTTTAGCTTGTGCCTATAGCCTACTATCTATGGTTTGGTCGATGACGAGCAGCGCACAGTGGATGGTGCAGTGGCTGCACAATGGTGGGTGGAGTGGTGATCGGCAAGGCGATGCTTTGGCATGTGCGCGCCACGTGCGTAGACCGCATGAGGCGGCGCAGTGGCCTATGCCATGGATGGAGCAGTGCTTGTGTCGGCACGGTAAGCAACGCGGTGGAGACACGAGTGTGCGATGTCCTAGGTTGTGGAGGCATGGAACTCTAGCGCAGCATGGCAAAAAGCATGATGAACACGCGGACGCGTGGTGTCTAGGGCTAGGTTGTGTGTGAGAGAGAACGGGGGAGAAAAGTTAGGGTTTAGTATTCTAGCATTATTTTAAAGTATAGTTATTAGGCTATTGGGTCAGGTTGTTATTTTAATCTAAGATGATTTGAACCCGATCTCTACGGGGAATGGGACGGGAAGTAGAGGGTCATACCTGTCTCTGCCAAACCCAATGGGGATTGATTGTTCGTAGGGAACAGGGACGAGGCATGGAGGATCGTACCCAATCCCACCAAATCCGTTAGGGATTGATTTTTTTTCCCATATAATTTCCCACTGGTAAAAAGAACTATCATCCCTAACACCTAACGGGAAATTCCCCGCAGTCAATCAGGTAACGGTCTCTGTGTCACATTCCTTGTCTCCGGTGTGCAGATTCTACAGCTCACTACCGTGAATAAAACTCAATTGTGCCAAAGGTGAGATGAAAAGCAGAGCGCATAGGAAAGGATAGTCTACTTGTTTTTTTCTTATAAAAGTTGATGGTATTTATTTTTATAAAGACTAATTATTTTTAATTCGTCTGTATAAATCAACTTGTCTAAATACATTGTGATGCTCTAATAAAAATGCAAATATCACTTAGGTCCCGTTTGGATCCTAGGTTTGTGTAGAATTTAATTGAAATCTAATATTTCTGTTTGGACATTCCATAGAATTAAAATCTAACAATTAATTCTAAAACTTGTTTGGATGACCAAACCGTAGAATCAATTCAATTATTACAATAAAAGTATCATCATCTCCATCTAAATCTATCTAAGACAGGATGAGTGGTAGAGATTTTGATCAATTCTTTTTCTTGAAGAGGAATTGGGCTGAATTGTGAATTCCAGATTGAATTTAGATAGGATTTCATAATTATAATTTCAAAATGGTCAAAACGACCCATCTTATAGAATTGAATTTCAACTCTTCGATTCCGAAGGATACAAATAGGCCTTTAGGTAGTGTTTGGTTTGGTGTACGACGAGGAATGGAACGGGATGGTTCGGAACCATCTCGTTCGCAAAAAAATCAGTACCACGCGGTTCAGTATCTACAGGGAATATTGTGTTTCTGGGGATCGTTTGGTTCCACTTGATTCCACCACATCCCTCGAATCAAACAGCAGTATCACTCTCATTTCAGGAACCATTCCATTCCATTCCTTCGGGAACCAAACACTACCTTTAATAGCCCTTAATAGAAATGCAAAATTTAGGTCTGAAAGTAAAACTCAGTGTAGTGACTGTTTTGTGGGCCTAGACTGAGGAGGTAGTAGTACCTGGTGTGTGGTCTGACTAGTGTCACACTCCTTGTCTCTCGTGAGTAGATTCTGCAGGAATAAAACTCAGGTTGTGCCAAAGGCGAGACGAAAAGCAGAGCACAACTTGTTTTTTTATAAAAGTTGGGAGTATTTGTATTTATATTCTATTTGTATAAGATATATAATTTATAAAACTAATTGTTTTATATACTTAACCATAATATGGTACTAAAGTAGGAATAGGAATAAAGAAATATATTTAGATATCTATAAACATTGTAAAACTAGTCTAAAATAAATTTAGCTACCCATAATACTAAGCACTACCTATATAAAATAAGAAATAATTTATCTCATATCTCACCTATACCATTTCCTATTTTATTTTTATAGGTTCCACTTATTTAGTATATATAGACATTATTATTATTGTGCAGATTTAAATAACCAAAACTAGTTATTTTCCATTCATCTATATAGACTAGCTAGTCTAAATAATTGTGGTTGCTCTAATAAAAAATAAATATTATATCTTTTTAAATGGTGTCATTAACTTTTATCACAACATTGATTATTTGTTTTATTAAAAAATCTTTTACAAATATATAAAAATATAAGTTATGCTTAAAATATATTTAATAATAAAACAAATTATAAAAAATAAATAATAGTTAAAAATAATAGAATAAATAATTAAATGTTATGATAAAAATTAACATTGTTTAAGAAAAAAGAGTACCACTTCATTACAGAATGGAGAACAATCCCGCACCAAATTCATTTCCATCTTTTTGCCGGACAGTCACTCACCGGCGCACGCACTCTCTCACTCTTTTTGGATTCTTCCCGAGCGAGGAGAGCATCGCCGGACTGTCTGCCCCCGTTGGCCCAAGCTCACCACCCCTCGCTTTGTGGAATCCTAAATTCTTGCCTCCCCACCAGGACACCCCACCCTGGCCTCTGCATCTTCTACCTCTCTCTCTGTCGATCGCTGAGAGGTCTCTTGGTTGTTGGCATGCGCGGGAGGCGGCGGCAGGGGGCGAGCGAGGGATCGGTGTTCGGTCGGTGCAAGCGCGGTTGGTAAGTTGGTTCGTTGTTGCGTAGGTGTTTGATCGCGCGCGCGCGGCGGTGCGGTTGCTGCTGCTGTGCATTTGTTGTTGCTAGGTGTTAGTTGTGTGGTGACTGGTGATCGCGCGCGGGCGCTCGGCTGGGAGGGGGGAAAGAGGGGAGGAGTGGATGGGAGCTCAGGCAATGTCGTCGCACCACGGCAGCGAGGCACTGTCGCGGCAGGTGTCGCTGTGCGGCGTCACGCGGGGTGAGATGGACGGGCAGCTATACGGAGTGAACCTCGGCGACTTCAACCTCCGCACGACCGGCTCGGCAGCGGCGGGCGCGGCGGCGGGGGCCAGGAAGACGGTGGACGAGGTTTGGCGGGACATCCAGGGCACAGCCAACGGCTTCCTGCGCACGCCGCCGCCAGCGGCATCGGCGCCCCAGATGACGCTCGAGGACTTCCTGTCCAGGGCGGGCGCCGTGGCACCCGACGCCGCAGACTCAGGGAGCGGCTGCTGCGCCGTCGACGGCGCGTTCTGGGCCCCGCAACAGCAACACCAGCAGCGACACCACCACCACCACGTCGGGCGCCCAGTTCCACGGCCGCTCGGAGTGGGCGCGGGCCCGGTGCTGGACGCGCTGTACCACGACGGCGCGGTGTCCGGGCGGAAGCGCGCCCCCGACCCCACCGCGCCCGCCGCCGTTGAAGGCGCCGCGGCGGAGAAGACGGTGGAGCGGCGCAAGAAGCGGATGATCAAGAACCGCGAGTCGGCGGCGAGGTCACGCGCCAGGAAGCAGGTGCGCTCTTTGACACCGGCCATCTCTGACCTCCTCGATCTCTCGCGCATTCGGTACCGCTTGCGCGCGCGCGACTACTCTGGTCTGGTTCGCGCAGGCTTACACGAACGAGCTGGAGAACAAGATCGCGCAGCTGGAGGAGGAGAACGAGCTTCTCAGGATGCACAAGGTAATACTAATACAACCCAACTGCAGCATGTCTCAGCTTATCTGCTCATGTATGCATCAACTTTGAGTTATATTGAAGCTTCAAACAAAGTTGACCTTTGATCATCCCTTGCACAGACCAGAATGAATCTGTCGTATATTCCCTCTATTTTGTATAATAAGCCCTTTTATTTTAAATGAAATGTATCAAGTTTTAAAAAATTATTAACATCCATAATATCAAATAAATATATTACCTATTTCGTAGTGGAATTAATAAAAAAAATATTACAATGGTTAGTGTATCTTTATTTTAACTTCTAAAAGTCAAATAATTTGTAATTCGACGGATGGAGTATCAAATATGTATTATAGTAGACTGGAGTTGCTAGCCTCTACTGCCATCTTCATTTGCTTTTTTTTCTAAACTCTTTTGAATTTTTAGTATGAGACAAATCAAGACAGCCGCACGTAGGGCACTCAGGCCATTTGATTGCTAAATGTGTTCTAAGATTTTGGGACCACCATATTACCATGATGCATATATTTTTTCTTAGCATGAATGGGGTCTACCATCTATTTGGTTGGAGGGGCTGTTAGAGGTGGTGGAGCCACGATTGCTACTTTGATTTCATTGCGAGGGATATACTTATTACATACTTTTACATATTTTTTAGATTCATTTACACATCGATGATACCCAAGATAAATCTAAAAAATCAAAATGACTTATTAATGTGAATCGGAGGTAGTACGTGCTCAGCAAAATGATACCTTATTTACTACTCGGAATAAGTTTTCCTTTGGTTTTGTCGTGAGTCAAACTATTTTAAGTTTTATTAAATTTATAGAACAGGTATTAACATATACATATCAAACAAGTAAATAATAATATTATGTTACATAATAAGGGTTCGTTTGGTAGAGCTCCAGATCTTGAAATTTATATTGAAGTTGCAGTAGAGCATTTGAAGTTGGCTAAATCCTGTTCCAGCACTTCAGTTTATTTTTTTGAAGTGATTTCAGTAGAATCCATTCCTCAAATAAATGTTTGATTTGACTCCAGCTTCATAAGACAAAAAAAATTGAAATTGAAACCTTGCCTAACGCACCCTAAGAAACTTATTTTGAAACTGGAGGCAGTTCATCCTTAGGTTTCACCTGAGTTTGCATTGCATGTAGATTAGTTTATTTGGCAGGTTGTTTGCTGACATGATTTCTTTTATCATGACGACGACGCAAGCACGAGTAAAAAGAAAGTGCAACAAACTAGTTTAGCTAGCAAATCAAGCATTCATAAACTATGACACTAACTACATATATACCTTGGCCTTAAGATGAAAAACACAATGTCCTTCGATGTACTCTAGCCCTTTGATTTTTATTTCGCTGTCGCTGCGTGATTGGCTTCGCCTGAGCTCTCAAGTGGGAGGACGTCCGGTAATGGACGGACGACGCAGTTCTGTCCAATCAATGGTGTTCCATCTTTTCCTCTGCATCCTGTTGCGCAAAGAAAAGATCTCCTTTCCTCATGGCATACTCCATCAGCTAAATTGTTTTGGCCCCTTCTTTCTAGGAGCACATATGGACTAGCTAATGTGACACATTTGCTTCATATTATAGATGGTTGACCCTTTTCATCTCTTCTGTTATCTCAAACTTTCTCAAGGTTCCACTTGAAATATTATAGTTCACTAGACTGAATGAGTTGTCTAGTTTAAGCTTTACCCATTGAAATATACAATGGACTAAAGTAGGCCTTTGGAAAAGTTTATTTATTATATTGTCTGACAGGTCGAGTTCCCTTCATGAAATCAGCATTATAGTTCACGAGACCGAGATGGGATCTCTAGTTTAAGTTTTATTGAATATCATGTGTCAGAGACATGATGATACAAGTATTTTTCAGGAGATTATTCGTCGTAGTATTATTCTCGCTCGCTCGAGAATGCTTAGCGTCAAAGTTCTAATAAGATTTAATATCAATTTGCTTACATCTCTTTCATAAATGATAGTATTTGCCACCCATTTTAGGTTAGCGCGGATATTGTGCCACTATCCATGTACTGATAAAAATCTGCACATCTATCTCGGACTGCGCTGTAATACCTTTTGTGCGTTTTTTACTTGCTTAGTTGCTTTACGATCCTTCCTATGCTCATGTCATGAAATCGGCAGACATCATGTATTACTCTGCAAGTGGCAACTTCTCCGAAAGGTGAGATTTATGTCCTACTTTGCATTCCGGGAGTATGAATGAAACAGTTGCCTCATTGTCCAGTATTGACATTGCTCGAATATAAAGCGTCCAGGAACTGATAAACTTAGTTAAATTCGACAAGTAGGTGTGTTTATAAAAACAAAATGCTAACTTTTTTCGCAGTTGTTGTCTTCTGTTCTTAAGTCTTTCAGTATCTGAGCATTGTGCCTCACAGACATTTTAGGCGCCCATTTTGTACTATTCTGCCCCATAGATATGTAATGTTTAGGGATGCAGGAATCCAAAAATACAAGAATAGGATATGAATATATGTAGAAAACAGAAAATTTGAAAACACAGAAAAAAATAGAGATGTATTGTTTGGAACACGGGAATTAACTAATCACCAGATTTTTTCTAAACATTCATATTAAAGCTACTTATATTATCTCATTTGAAGTTTTATGCATTGAATTGCTTTGGACTTAGCAAAAGAAAGGAAAAAAGATGTTGGAGTGGATGTTTGAATTCTTATATTTTTTCTATGAATTCTAAGAAAAAGGAAAATTTCCTTCATTTTTCCTATACACCAATCTTCCTTTCCAAATGACTGAATAGTATCAATTTTTATAGGAATTTGAATTCTACATTATACCTCTAAAATTCCTTCAAACCAAAGAACCCTTATTCTTTTACATATCCTGTCCGTGATTATAGGATATCTGGATGAAATTGCAGTCATATTATAAGAGCTGCGTGAAATGAGATTTTTTTTAAGGGAGGCAATAGTAGCACGTTTGCCTTTTCCACATGCTGCAGGGCAGCACAGTCTGTAACTGCATGCATGCCGCATGCATCAGTTGCAGTACGTGGAAAGCAGGAAACCTCCGTTTGCGAGCTGGAATAGTCAATTGTGTTCTTTTTGAGTTTTGACCTCTCAGGGAACGATGAACAAGTAGACATTTGCTCTTTGAGATCTGCTTCAACAATGGAGATTTCTTTTCATAGTTCGATGCCCCCAATAGGCCAATAGTAATACCATTTTATAACCTTTACAGTTTGCAAACTGATGTGGGTAACTCTTGTGTTTTGTGCTTGCTACAGGCAATTGAACCGGTAGTGCAGTATGTGCCGCAGCAGGAACCAAAGAAGCTCCAGCGGGTTAACTCGGCCAACTTCTGATCATGTTAATAGTAGAAGTGAAGTAGTAAACTGCCGTGGAATTAAGGTGGCTCAGGTTGTAACTGCCATGTTGGAAATTACTTAGCTAGTAAGAACCCTCTTTTCTCTCTGCAGTCCCCAGATTGCTGGATGTTGTTGCAAAAGAATTGTACTACTAATTAACCTGTGGTTTGCTGCCGCTGAGTGCCGCAACATAACCTTCTTCCCGCTGGTGCATTGCTTTCTGTAGCCTGTGATTGCAAGAGTGCCCCAGATAAGCTGCAATGTTTTGTCACATTCAAAATGGAAACAAGACATGTTAGTCCAAATTCATACCCCAGATCTTTATCACACCTCGAGAACGCAGGGAAAATTAAGGATAGTTTTGTTCTGTTGTTGAAAAAAATACCAGAGACTTTATTCAAAGTGAAATATGATATATACATAAATCTTGTCTTGATCTATAAAAAAGTGGGTTAACACAAGTCCTCACTGCTAATACATCAACTGCTGGCAGCATCTTCTTCGGGGAGTATCAATCTAAGGTCCTCGTTGTCCCTGTAGACCTGTACCAAAGCTGCAGCCTTGTATGCAAAGAAACCCAGCATTCCTGGAACAAGCTGTATAAGGAGAAACCGTTGTTCATGTAAGGATACGGAATTTTAGCTTAGAAAATTCAGCATAATAGTCCTTGTTATATAATTGTTACAGTTATGTAATGCATATGCAATGCAATAGCAAAGAGTTGTGATTATACCTCGAAATTTAAAATGCTATTTTGAAAGTGATCTGAAAAGGCTGACAATCCAAAAATTACAGCGGGAATCACAAGCCTTGGGGACGAAAGAGCTACTGCAATACCACCCAATGTCTTCTCTATTGTATTCTTCAAATCCTCACTTCTTATGCCAATTCTAGCATTTTCACATATGTAGGAACGATTAATGAAATGTGAGGAGTAAAAAACTGATAACATGGTATGTATGATAACATTTCCACCTACCTTTTCACTTTCTTCTTCAGAAAAATTTCTGGAACATCTTTCTTTGACAAACTATCTGTATGCCGATACAGAAGTTGAAGATACAAGCAACTGTCCAACATAATGATACTGGTTAGATTTATAAATTATAATTCATATTTGATAGTTGCAACACAAGTTAAGTTTGTTGAAAAAGTAGCCCAAGCGACATTGTATTAAAACAAGGTACCACAAACTTTTGAGTTCTAAGTTATAAAGGAAGAACATTGAGCTTACCTGAAAGCAACTCCAAAGGCATAACTGATAGCAGCCTGTTCAATTGGAGCATTACAGATTCAGTCACATCAGCAAAATTATTTAACAATCGATTCCAATATATAGAGACAGTTAAAGCATTTGAAATATGGAAATAACTATGATTCAGCTTCATATCGGTTGATTCTGAAAATGTCAATGGAACAGGGGATGACTTAATGGTGACCCACACTCCGACATTAACTTGAAAGCTGAAACTTCTTAATTCATTTATGCTTAGAACAGGATTAGGATTCTAAATGTAATGCCAATTATAACGTTTAAAATCTATTTACCTCCAGAGAAAAGACTAGGAGACAGTATAAACTGCACGCAGCTCCAACTCCTGTGGTCAGGAGCAATAGTTCATCCTTAAGCTGTAAAAAATGGTGAGCATAAGTAGATTAGATGGATACACAAGTTTTTTTCCCAACAAAACATCAGAAGATGAAGCACCGGAAAACTGAAATGGAGACGTACTGCTTCGTATCTCAGAAGGTTCAGTTCCTTCCTTCTTTCGCTCTCGTTCTGCCTATCCTGTTAGCATTTTGCAACAACATTAACATTTATCTACAAATTACTTCAACAAAAAGAACAGCAAAACCAAAACACCATCACCGTGACAAACCTTAGCAGAAGGCCTCTTGCTGACAGGAAGGCTGCTCTCACCGGACACCCAATCTCTAGTCGCCGCAAGCCTCAACATTCCATCTCCCATAACATCCTCCCGGGCCTACAACCAGATGCTTCTCAGTATTTGCCTTGCAAAATCTGACGAGATAAACACATGGATTGGTACACACTACATCTTCAGGCTGCTGCGCAACATCTGCCGCGCTCTCCTGTTCCGTGGTACCCTCCAACACGGCAAGGTCTGCGCCGTTTCTCCTCCAGACCATGTCGGATATCTTCGTCACGAAGTCTCCGTGCGCCTGCCTCTCCTCCAGGAACATGCGCAGCACCTCCTCCCCGTCCCCGAGGCTGTCCCCGGCTGCTACCCACCAGCAGAAAAATTGATGGAATCAGCACCAGCCAAAACCGACAAAAAACCCAGAATCGTTCCGGGCACCGTGGCGCGAGCTAAAACCCACGGCACTGTGCGGACTGTGGAGGAGAGTCGGGTGTAATTGCTATTGCGAGTTTGCTACCTTGGAGGGAGGAGTAGCGGAGCGCAGAGGCACGCGGAGAGCGGCCATGGCGGGCAGGGCCGAGGAGAGGGCGCGCGGAGTCGAGGCCGCAGCAGCCATGGAGGCCGGGGAGCCCCATGGCCATGGCCATGCGATTCCGAGCAAACTACGAACAATTCGGCTGCGGCTAAGCCGAGTCCTCTCCTTTTCTTTCTCGTCTCAAACCAAGAGACGATCCCTTAAAGCAGGCAAAATATCTTCATTTTGGGCCTCGTTGAATTTGGAATGCCACTCCTCTCTAAGACCCAGGCCCGTTTGAAACACCATAAAATTCTCTAACATCTACGAAAAAATCGACTATTGTCTATTTGTCGCTTAAAAGGCTGGTCTGTGATCTTTGGCTACTTAAAACTTTAGTTTCGATTATGAATAAATCTACATAACGTATTTATATTTATTGATGATAAACCAGGTGTTTAATCTCGCTCAGGAAGACTTCCCCAAATAAAGCTACCTGGTGTTAAAGAACTAGATATTAACACGCAAAATATGAATATAGAGGGGATACGAATACAGTTGCAGATATTTATCTAATATTATCAGTAATATAATTTTTTATTCATAATCACAACACACAAGTAACAAATAATAGTTCACATCACACAAATCACCACGAATATAGAAATCCATATATGAGTCCACCTATTTATACATGAGGACAAGACAATTTCAGAAAAAGAAAACCTGAAAATAACTCTCCTACTTGACTCAAAAAGAAATACAATTTGACACAACCTTTTAATATATTTTTAGAATTTGATAATTCTAAAAATATACCAAAAGTTTACACTACTAAACTGAAGTACTCAAATAAAACTAAACTTCTATTTATTATATTCAAAACATTTAGTGATTCGACGGTTTTCAACAAAAACTGACAAAGCCTCTCAACTCTTCAACTCATGACACTGCTTTGCGACTCCAAGCGCCAGCAAGCCTTTTCCGCTCTCGATACCCTCAAGCCGCCTGAATACTTGTCCTGGCCTCCCTCTCGCAGACCCGGTCATCATGTCGTCGCTTCCATCCGTCCATCCAAGTCTTGCTCAGTCTTTTCGTGCACTCTTGAGATCTTCTCCAACTTCACCCAGCCTCTCTGATCCTTCGGCATCGAGATCCCCGCTTAACCCTCGATCACTCGCCGTTGATAGTTGGTCAGCATCTCCACCCTGCACATTCAAGATAAGCCAAAATAAGAACACAACGCACCACCGAAACCCTCGGCACACAAACCTCATTCGTACATCGAACCCTTCGATGCACATGACCTAACACTCAACCAATCGCTTCAACCGCTCATCCTTGTCAATCACTCATCATACAGACAGAAACCACCCTTGATTTCACACCACTATTGTAGTCACTACCACTGCATCCTCCGCTATCCAAAAACTTTGCCCTTGCTCGGCTAGTGTCTTAGGCTCAACCAGTGTTCACGAAGGTGCTAGGCACTAGTTTAGCGGTGATCTGGTGCCTAGCGCCTAGAGTCTCCTATTTTTCTTCTTTTCCAAGTGCTCCTCTCTCGTTTATTCTAAAGGCTCCCCTCCTCTCTCAGGTGCTCCCCTCCTCTCTCGATGCCCCCTCCTCTTTTAGGCTCTAAGAGTTCCCCTCCTCTAGGTGCTCCTCTCTCGTCTTATCCTCCTCTTCTCCTCCCTGCCCTAGGTTCCCTTCTAGTGTTCCTCTGCCACCGACTGTCACCGACAACAATGGTGATGACGACGTATGGATCTAGCTACGTGTGTGCTGGATCTAGCTGCTCGTCACTATATTTGGCCGCACATCGCCGGTTCCCTTCTAGTGTTCCTCTGCCACCGACTGCCACCGACAATAATGGTGATGGTGATGTACGGATCTAGCTACGTGCGCGCCGGATCTAGCTTCCCGTCACTATATTTGGCCGCCATCGCCGAATCTGGATGCCTTAGGTACACACGTGGTGACTTCCTACCACTGGCTGGCTAGGCGCCGCCACTGCCTACGACACCTAGGTGCCGCAGTTGACCCACCTAGGCCCTGAATGCCTAGTCAACTGAGCAGGCCCTTTGTGCGGCACTGGGGTGGCACCCAACACCTTTTCCCACCTAGGCACCTGCCTATATCCGTGTTTTAGAACACTCGGTGCAACCAATGGTGCGGTGTCTACCTAGTAGGGCGAGGCCCTAGCAATTTTGGCGACACTCAAGTCAACCAACCTATCCTCGACCGTCACCAAGTCAAACACCAAAGCCCCCACCGCTATGGCCGCACTGGCCATAGGATCTATAGACGAAGTGGTCATCAGAGCTCTACAACAGTTAAAGAATCACAATAAGCACACGACAAGTAAACATTGTGCACCTTTGGCACACGACAAGCAAACATTGTGCACCTTTGCCACATGACCCCTGCTCGAGGCCCCTTTGTAGGAGGAGAGCTTGGCCTTGGCACCGCGGTAGAAGCTATGTCACCCTTTGTATTGTCAGACTCCTTTGAGTCAGACACGACAAAGCGACGGGTCTCGATCGCTAGGCCCCCTCCTTGCCGACCATGGTCGACTTTTGCTTCTTGGCCTTGGGCTCGGCCACCTCCTTGCCCATTGTATTCCCTTTGAGAGACCCATCCGATTGGTCATCAGAGATGCCCCTGAAAACCACTAGGGACGTTGGGTGACCTCGAACGGTTGCTTGATGATAGGAGAGAGGGAATAGAAGGACATATTGACCTGCAACTAACCACATCATACTATGTGGGTGGTCAGACCAAACAAAATGCATATGAAAAGAATTAGAGATGAAGTTCTGGGAGCTTACTAGAGGATGAGGCTAGACCAGACTATAGGAGTCAAGGAAGGACTGCTTGTTGCTAAAGAATTGATCGAGGAGCTTTACAATCTCCTCCTTTAGCAGAGCTTCCCCAACTAGTTGCTCGAGTCCCCACGCCCAATGGACTCGTGCGTGGGATTAACTCGGTGTTGAGCGCCCGCCACGATGGCCATCCATGACATGCCTTGGTGGTGGAGCTCTGCCACACGTGCCACCAAATGTGTGACATGGTCTCATTCAGAGTCTAGGCACACATTCAACCAATGCTTGGATGGAGCCGGGCACTTGTCGATCTCCTACGGGAGGGTTGGCTCGTGGTTCACCGCATAGAACCACTTTGAGGTCTAGTATCCCATGAATGAGAGTTCTGATCCGATAAAGAAGGTTAATGCCATATCAGGAAACCGAACACCATAATTTGGTATAAAGAGATATACATGTACATATATACTTGTAAATAAGAAATAAACTAGAGTCGGAAAGATGATCCTAGATATACTTAGTTCCAAACAAATCACCCCTTAACTATATAAAGGGACGAGACACCCTTTGAGAAGCATGCTTTATATGCTATCAATTTGTATTGCATAGATCCGATCATCAATCCACAAACACACATGATATATGCTTACTATCCTCCGGGAGACATGAACCTATATAAATTTCTTGGCTTATATTTTCTAAGTCGACCTTAGAGCATAGAATATAACGCTTCCACTCCGCATCAAATACCATCTTGGCTATCCCCATAGGTAGACTGCATGCTCAATAAAACACCGACAAGTGACTTTTATAATTTTACACAAAACTTTGGATTCAGAGTATATATATATATATATACAAATGCTATTTTATACCACGGGTATAGAATGTTGTTCTACACCGAGACGTGGAATAGGGGGTCGGGATTGGGTGGGATGTGGGAGCACGCTGGATGAGGTGGACACGGTTGGGTTGATCAGTGTAGAATAGTGTTCCCGTAGAATAACTATTCTATAAGTGTGGTATCAGATAGCATTTGTGTGTGTGTGTATATATATATATATTCAAGTCTAATTATATATATAAGTATTTTGTCAGCATATCAATTAATTGTATGTATAAATTTATTTGTATTGTCAAAAGAATAAATATCAGGTATTTATTCTGATAATAAGAGGAGAATATATTTCAACATAATTAATGCTGGATTACATATGTAGAGGGAGGCACAGGGTCTAATCAGCAGATGTCGTAATCCACATGGGTGGCTACTTAACTGAGGCTTTGTTTGGAAGGCCCAATCCCGGTGGGGATTTTGGCCCAAACCCGGAGGAAATTCTGGCCTAGGGTTTTAATTCCCGACAACTCGTAGTGGCCATTTGGATGATGGGTGGGCTGAAATTCCCATGGGCCATGGTGGCCCTTTCCCTGTCTATCCACGGGGAGAGAAAAAAACATCTCCCCATTCCTGGCTCGTTCTCCCCCTCCATCTCACGATTGGCGCCGCGGCTTGTCTCCTTCTCGCCGCCGCCTCCCGCTCGTCTCCATCTCGGCGTAAGTCTCCCGCTTG
Source organism: Zizania palustris (assembly GCA_019279435.1). Taxonomy (NCBI): domain Eukaryota; kingdom Viridiplantae; phylum Streptophyta; class Magnoliopsida; order Poales; family Poaceae; genus Zizania; species Zizania palustris. Next base: position 45,600,329 of record JAAALK010000079.1, read on the forward strand.
GCGCAACCATCGCCAGCCTCTCGGTCGTCTCCCGCAAGGCGCAGGCACAGCTCTGCCGCCTCCCACTCGGTGTAGCTCTGCCGCCTCCCGCTCGGCGCAGCTCAACCGCCTCCCGCTCATCTCCTGGTCGGTGCAGGTCTCCCGCTTGGCACAGGTCTCCTGCTCGTCAGCAACCTCAAGCAGGACCGAGCCTGTGTTCATCCCGCCAAGGTATGTGTTCATCCCGTCAGATCTGGGTGTGTCACAGCGAGCATGTCCTGAGTCTATAGATCTAGTATTATTTGACCTACATTTGATTGATCCATGCTATAAATCCACCATAGGGTGAAGGTAGAACTCACACAAAGGGAGACTGGGAGACAACCGACTGATTGATCATCGATCTGAAGGCTGACCTCCTTGCTCCATTTCCACTCAGTTCCCCAACCCGGTCTAGGGCTATGGTCCAATTAGGTAGTTTACTCCCAGAAAGAAAGGTAATCTGAGATGATAAAAAGGAAAGCTTAAATTTCAGGGTGTCAAGTTTTCTGTTTGTTCTAGGCCATTATAGTTCATACAGGAAGAACTGTACGTGAAAACATAAGCAGGAACAATTTTGTCTTTAGTTTGAACAAATAATTCAGCTGGTGGGTAATAATTCAGTTTGAGCATGTCCTAAGATTGTAGATCTAGTACTATTTGACGTACATTTGATTGATCCATGCGCAGATTGTTTAATTTGGCGACAAATTTTTTATAGTGTTTTGTGTATTTGATCCTCCATGAATATAGAGTTCCTTGTTTGGGTGATTATGTCACTCTCTTTACTACAGGATTTCACAAGTCACAATACTGTGTCATATTAATTTTTTTGTTTTGTCTACATGGTTGAAGCCTGAAGGTTCACTGCTAGGCATAGCATTACGCAGTTTCCTTGTCAATAACATATTATGTCTCCTTGATTGAGAGAGTGAGTGATCTTTGAGTGATCTTTGTTCTACATGCAATTGAATTCATAAAAAATAGAGTTTTTTTACACCATGGATTGAGCAGGAGGATTTTTATCCTCTTCAGTTCCCAAATAGTGGCTGAGAATATTTTCCCGAAAAGGAATTTCTTCCCAAAGAGTTGGAGGGGGAGGAATATGTCACTTAAAATCCCCCTTGGGATATTATTCCTTGGAGTTTTACTCCCCCTCCTCCCAAACAAAGCCTGAAATGTAAAGAATGAAGCAAGAGATGACAGGGATCTGAAAATTCACGGCAAAGGATTCCTTGCTCCAGGTATCCCTCTACAGTGAACTTGTCAGGGAAGAGTCTAAAGAGGCATTCATATTTTTCTCTAGCGACCCTCACCGGGTATTCTATTCAGCTGGTGTCAAATATTTATTTATATTAAGTGTGTGCAAGCTTTATCTCCAGTTTTCTTATAGAAAAATAAACTGAAGTGCAGTAATAAAATCTAGTCAACTTCAAATGCTCCACTCTAAAATTCTACCAAACATACTCTAAAGCAAGATGTGACAAGGATCCCAATATTCATGAGCAGACTTCGTTCTAGTAATTGAATCTGGGATAATTTTATCAACTCCATTTCAGCATGGATTCACTGTATGGCTCGTGACATACAAATGTTAATATCATAAATAGTTGGGATCCACTGCACAAAGTAATCCAGATGACCAAAGCAATTCAACAAGGAAAACAACAACAATAAGGATGATCAGTGAGAACACAAGTGTTTTGTCCATAAATCACAGCAGGACGGTTCTTGTAACACTCCATAAACATAACACAAAGTTCAACGCACAAACTGTTACGGCAGTTACATGAATTATTCAACAGAAATGTAGGCATCCTGGCCATGAAGGCTGTTAAACAGGTGGGCACTTGTTAGCCAGGTGGCCAGTTCATCTGCCTGCCTCCAATGAGATGTACATGGATGTGGTAAACAGATTGACCTGCAAGTAAAGATAATCATCAGGTGGCTGATGTGGAATGGTCGAGCAAATATATAGATGAACACTGAAATTAGACGCACATCCATTAGGGCCATCATTGATGACAACACGGTAGCCATCTTCAAGTCCTTCCTGCTTTGCAAGAATTTTTGCAACATAGAGGAGGTAGCCAAGTATTTCTACATGCCTCTCTTCTGCCTGTGAAGATGGTAAAGATGAAATGCATTTAATTTTGATGATACTCCCTCCACTCATATGTTACTTGTCTGATGTTTCTCTTGTTCATGTTTACTAATCACTCTTAACAAGAGTCCATTACACAATTACTAAGGTAGTTGTTATGGGATCAGTAATTTGTGACAAGTGGGTGCATTTCGGGTGGTGAGTGCAATGGGTGACAACAGTCTTGCTTATGATTCATACTTAGGCAACTATTCATACACATGCCCCGACTAATGGCACTTGTATTTGTGAACCCAAAGTGCAAAGTGAGTCCACAACAATACACATAGTTGTCTACCCAACCAGACCAAAATGTCCTTTATGTCTATCTGTACTTGCGTAAGAGCATGACATATTGAATTGGCATTGGAGCCACGAGGGAAAGGGCAGACTGAAACGGTGAATTTGAAATCATTTAAGGGTTAGTAAATTTCATGTAACTATTGATCGATTGCATGATACTGGCAAAAAAATATCAATTGTATGATTAGAAAAGTTGACTTAAAATGGAAAGCATCAGTTGTGATAATAGATTAATGTTAAACACTACCTTTGATAGGCCAGTTAACCCATCCTTGACTTTGGGAATGATTACAATGTGTGTTGGAGCTTGAGGATTTATGTCCCTGAAAGCCAGAACCTGGGAAACAAACACACAATCCATGTGAAAAGCAAAATCACAGTACGGAGAATTAAGAAAGATGAACACAAGTGTTTGACAAAAATATGAGATCAATGCACTGTTGCAGTTCATGTACTTAGGCATTTCAACACAATAAAAAGTTGAATTCAAGAAAGCAGCCAGTTTACTTAGGAGTTGGAAGCTTGAATTTAGATACTGTGTTGTAACCTAGTAATTGGTAAGATGGAACTGTAGATCCCATGTTATTGGCCCACGAAGGGCTATGCAAATATATAGCAGTTCTCCATACAGAGTGCTTGTTTCATGCTGTAGAGGGCATGGAAGACCTCAAGGGATGTGTTCAGTCTCCAAGATATTGGTTGTGTCAAGGAGTTGGCTGCTGTGATAGTTGCCAGCCCACATGTCTACTGCACTTTAAGCATTGAATTATTGCCCTCAATAGTTCCTTATTTTACTCATAATTGCAAACACAGCGTATTAATTTTACTGCTCCTGATTCCAACGATAAGCATAATCAAGGCTGTTTTCAGTCTAATATAGAGACAACAACAGTACCTTCTCATCCTCAAATACCACAGTGGAAGGTATTTCCTTCTTGATGATCTTGTCAAATCTGGAGATGCAACAAATTTGAGAAATTAATTAACTTGCATAAAGATTTTCTGCTCGAAATGTGAAAAACTCATAACTTTTCTTAGTTTCTACATATTCCGAATCAATAATTTGACATATTCAGAAACTCAATCTCGACAACAAGGAATAACTCACACTCAGATCATTCATAGAAGAATCTATCAACTAGCATCATTCATTAAAACATGCAATGCTCCTTCCACAATAAATTAATTACTGCTTGATGTTCATGTGAACATTGATGATTGAGTTCCGTAGTGCTGTGTATTAGAATTCATATGCATGCTTGTAACGGTAGTGATCAGTTTAGTTAAGGATCTTGAATCTGCTAGACCAGGTCTTGTTCTGTTGCGAGGATAACGGGGATTGCCACTCGGACGATGTAACGATCCACAGCACTCGGATCACATGATGTAAAATTGCAAACGTTGTAAGCCTTAACTATAAATGAAAGATGATCCCAACAGGATCAGGTGCAATTGGCAACCTTTACAGGAGATGCATAATTGGATAGTAGTTCTTTGCCAAACATCTGATGAAAAGGCCATCTAACAATTTGTCTATAAACAATACATATTAGTATTCAGGCCTTCAGGGATCATTCCATAATATTAGTTTTTACAGCTACATGCATAAGATGATAAGACAACTATGATGCAATGTCTAGGCTCTTTGTTAAAAGATAAGCAGGCTCCTCAAATTAAATCTTATGATCTCATAGGAATCATATCTTGTTAAGCAGGGGCAGCAACAAATTGGTGTGCAAGATAATTATTAATTAACAGTTTGTTAGCAATCATGCTTGTACTATGGTACACTTCAATAGTCTCATTTCATATTTGCGCAAGCTCTCACTTGTGTCCTGCCGCATTTCAGTAATTAGTAAAAGAACCTAATTAAAATCGTCTGATTTACTAATAATCTAATATAAGGAGAAAACTTGGATACACATTAGTTCAGACCAATCCTGCAATTCCCATCTACACGAATTACATACAGTACGCCTTTGCCTGAGTTTAGAGAGAGATAATTCATAGGCAAACATGCGGAACTAGTCAAATCTATGATCTCTCAACGCATCCAGGGCCTTCCTTAAACTACCTATGCCGCAACCCACAAGATCAAGACGTGAACACCGAAAAAGGACTACACTGCCTACAAATCAGCGCGGGCTTTGCCGCGGGAGGAAAGAAGAGGAGATGTGCTCACATGGTGGGGCTGTCACTGGGCACGGCGGCGAGTGCCGCCTCCTTCTCCGACGCCATGGTGAGGGAGCGATCGATCGAGCTCCCCCAAGCTGAGAACCAAGTGGTCCGTCTCCGTCGCCGCCACAAGGGTTCTGCGGATAACGACCGCGAGAGGCCGAACCCCTCATTTTCCACCTAAATTTACCGTTATGCCCTTGCAGTTTACGTGATACCTTACATGAATCCTACGCATCATTCTCAGTAGGATGACTCATCCCCTCGTTTTTCTCGAAGACGATCTCATCCTGGATTTAATGTTTCCATTTAGAAATCATATTATCTCACTCGTCTTTTGTACAAACTAAAAAATGAGATCATCCCATCTTCCCCTCAAAACACTCACTAAATCTGGACAACTAATGTAATGATAATATGAAGTCGTTGCTCTTGCTCGTTGCATCTACCAATACATATTATGTATTAGTATGAATTGAACTTATATTAGTTTTAGTAATTCTTATATATATATATATTATGTATGGTGTAAATTGAACTTATATTAGTTTTAGTAATAATGCAAGTGAAGAGAAGTACAGAGCGCCAAGAACAAATGGCAGCAACATACAAGCACAGGTACATGACCGCTGCAATCGGGGCTCCCGACTACCCTCTGCAGTCACGATACAAATATGAGTCTCACTTTAGAGCCCCTTCAGCACCCGGATCAAAATCCGACGGTGTGGAAGAGAGCGACAGTTGGCTTCGCTCAGTGCAGGGGATCTCGTGTTTGCATGCAAGTTGCATTTCAAAATACACAACACTAGGGTGCTTGGTAGTTAGTACAAACTGCACCCTAATATGCCGTTCAGAATACATAATATGCCGTCCAATAACAGCAATGCTTGAACTCTAAATCATGTGACGGGCCGTGAATTAGGATCATTCATCCAGTTCCTAGAGCTGCCTTCCTGAGGTCTTCGTCATCATGCTTGCAGAGCAACTAAATACACCAGTTACTGTTGAGCTACTCGGACTGGTCTGTGAGGCTTTGGAGCTGGAATGTGTGCAAGGCAGAAATTTTAAACCATGACATCAGTGAAAATCTGTATTTCCCAACTATGCAAAATCAACACAAGCAATAAGAGTGAACATTATTCTAACAAAGAAGCTGCAGGAGAATTCTATGGAGAAGCAATAAACCTAGACACTGGGGAAAAACATATCCATGTAAAGAACAAACCATTTGGGTTCCCTTGTTCATAGAAGCTCTTAAAGAGAGCTACTGCCTCTTCTGCCATGATCCCACCAGTACATTTGTAACCTTTTGGTCTGATAATTTCGTTCCTAGCAAAAGAAGCACATAAACTGTAAGCTGTGCAATTTGCTAGTGCCATAAAAAACTAAGAGACTTCAGCATTCATGATGTAAATAAATCAATAACTATGACAAAATATCGATGCTGTATTGGAATGCCAGGAAAATGGGCAAGCAAACGAAGTACCAAAAATTGGCATGTCATAAGTAAATAACTTATAGATGAGCTGCTGCTTGTGGCGCATTGCTCCCTCACCCTGATAGTTCAGCAGACGACGAACTCTGGTGCAGTGACATGATTGATCCACATCCCCCGAATTTATCATTAGCGCAACCAAAGTACACTTCCCTTATTCCTATCAAATGAAAATAACGTGTAAAAACCAGAAATCCATATATTATAGCACACTTTAACAAGATAAGTTACATAAACATTTCAGAGTTCATACCAAGTATGGACAAAGCCATTGCGCACATTATGCAGGGCTCACACGTGACATAAAGGTCGCATCTTGCAAACCTCTCCGCGACTCGTGTCTGATCAAGTCCCATGCCCTGCCACTCCTGAAGCAGGACATCGATTGCTTCCATCTCGGCATGCCTTGTAGCCTTACGATTGGTAAAAAAACATGCAAATTACAGCTTTTTATCGAAGGGCAGAAATACTCGCAAGCAAAGATGCAAGAGCATGCATACATTCCGAGTGGCATTGGTCTTGTTGCAACCGGATGAAATCACCTTTCCATCCTCCACAATCACACATCTACCAAGACAGGCAACAAACAAAGATAATAGTCCCAGAAGTTAGCACAGTAAGATTGCTCTCTCGTCCAGATATTTGCTCTTTTGTCATAACATCATGCCTTCTTCTAAAAAAAATCATGGCATATATGGAGAGCACAAAAGCAAATGACACTAACCAACTTGTGTATGGTATAGCAAATCGCCAGCTGCACGGCAAGAATGAACTCTCGATGAAGTGAAGCCAGAGCTTACCCTACAGGGACCTCGAGGTTGTCCATCGCAAACTTGGCCTGCAAAAAACGAACAGGAATTCAGCACTGAAAATACCAGGAAAAAATTAATCATTTATCACTCCCAAGATGTCTCTTTTACTTTTACTGAGATTAATCTATGTCAGTGAATATGATGTGAGTATAAATAGCAAAAATACAAAACCAGTTTGTAATAAATTATCAAATCTCTAGCGTAATACGTGGTCTAATCAGAAAAGCAAGCAGATTTCGAACAATACCTGCTCGAGCGCGAGCTCCATAAACGCCTCCGCCTCAGCCGCCATCGCTCGACCTGATGCAAAACCGAAAGAGGCTGCAAGGAGGCAACTTCCGTCGTGTGGGATGCCGCGAGCGGCGGCGGGAGTATGTGGGGAGGACCAGTGGCACGGAAGGGCGGAACTCCCGGCAGCGGCGCCGGCGGCGAGGGGAGGTGGGGAAGACTGGCGGCGCGTAGGGGGCCGTGGGCCGAGACTGGTGGCCCATTTATAGTTCGCTAGGTTGCTTCATCCTGTCCAGTCTCAAGTCGTGCCACCTGTCAGGCTATCACCTAGCCGGAGGAGGCCGCCGTCTCTTCTCTTCGTCTCGGCGGCGGAGGCGGAGATGAGCGGTGGCGCGAGGAGGGTGCTCGAGGCATGGAAGCTCGGGTTGGTCAGGTACGGCGACGCCCTTAGGCTCCAGGAGAGGCTTGTCGCCGACCGGAGGGCCAGCAGGGTCTCCGACCTCGTACTGTCGCTGCAGCACCCGCCGACCTACACCCTCGGCAAGCGGCGCACCGACCACAACCTACTACTTCCGGAGGTCGAGCTCAGGGGCCTTGGCGCCGAAATCCACCGCACGGAGCGGGGCGGCGACGTCACCTTCCACGGGCCGCGGCAGGCCGTGCTCTACCCTATACTCTCGCTCCGGACCATCGGGCTAGGCGCGCGGAGGTACGTCGAGGGGCTCGAGTCCGCCATGATTGAGGTGGCGGCGCTTTACGGCGTCAAGGCACGGCCGGGGGCCGCTGGCGAGACCGGTGTGTGGGTCGGGGACAGGAAGATTGGAGCCATCGGGGTCAGGATCTCGTCCGGGTTCACGTGCCATGGGCTGGCCTTCAACATTGATCCTGATTTGGGGTACTTCAAGCACATTGTGCCCTGCGGCATCGCCGACAAGGAGGTTACCTCTCTGCGGCGAGAGGCGGCAGTGGAGCTCCCTCCCGATGAGGCGATCCATGATCAGCTCGTGCAGAGCTTAGCAAGAACATTCTTTTTCAGCGATGTAGAAGTCAAGGATGAATCCGAGTGCGCCGACATGGTTTGCTTATCTGCAGCTACACAATCCTGATGTGTGTTTCACTATGTAGTTCTTAAGAACACATCTTGTCATCAAGTTTGGAAACAACATTGGGACATTTTCGTCTGATTTTGTTCATTGCAAATGAAGATGACCTCTGTTTTGGAGCATGAATGAAGATAGTTTACACTGCAAGCTTCGTGTCTCATTTGATACCTTGTCTCTCTTTTGGTCTGTCATTATGATCAAATCCGTTTGGACAAGCTTTCTTCTGCTCTGTAATGCTTGGAAGCCTCCCAAAGAAAGAAGAGAACCCAAGTCATGTGTATGTTTACACCACATAACACAGATGCATTGATGTTTGTTCCACTTCTTGTTGCCTTGTCTCCTGAATTTTGGAGCATTTATAGTTTTCTGTATTGTTGAATGGAACTATAGTATTTTTTTTTACTTTGTGATGTGTGTTAATGAATGGATCAATGGAGCATAGATGATCGTATGCATTCTCCTGAATTGAATTGGATCCTACAGTTAAGGCTAAAGATATTCTTGTAAAGAAAAATTTCGATACTCTAAATATGGTTTTGAGGGAGTTAGTTAAATTGTATTGCTGATTTGCTGATCATGGCCTTTGTATGTTCTTTGTTTCATATCACAAAGATTTCTGCAAGCTTACTTGTGGTCATGCTACATATTTCTATATGATGATTTGATGGATCTGTTCAATTTTTCTTGCTTTTTCATCTTCTGTGTTATTATCCTAGAGGACATGTCAGTCATTGCTTCCGAATGTGCATGCATGATATCTGTTTCAACTGAAGTAATGGGATAAATAGCCAAAATGGACTCTGGAATGTAAATTAGCAGTGGTATTTCAATTGAACCAAGAAAATCTTGGTGACATGCAAGGGAAACCTCTCATACTCTTTGAGGGTGTAGAGGAAAAAACATTTGTATCATATTAGCTCTTTGAAATAAAATAAAGTGTCTTCCATTAATTCATTTACAAAAAATGGAAGAATTTGATAGAACCAAATCGGCCTGCATCCACCATCTCTTCAGGGACTGTACCAGCTTGAAATACATCCTGGCATTCGGTGCTGCAATATTGGAGCTCAGTGCAGGCTGGCTTTTGTTCTACAACACCAACACCCCAAGAGTAGGCTTCTGGATGCCACGGAAGAGGATGATTCTTGATTTCTGAAGGTGCGCTGCATTGCGCTGCGCTTGAAGTTGAGCTGACATTGCTAATAGGTTCTTGAGCCCCTGATGATTCAAAGCAGATGGAGACTGCCTTCCCAGATGCGGTCTGCAGCTGGAACTCCGAGGGGCTAAGAGGAAGAAATGCGCTATTACAGGTATGCTCATTGTAGTAGGTGACTGAGTACAATGGTGGATCACTATAATCTTTCTGCTGAATCTGCTTCGTTGCTGGGCAATTCATGTTGTCTTTATAGGTGCATCTGTAGTAGTACCTGCAATCAGACAGGCAAGACAACAACAGTTTGAGTGAAATGAACATGAAAATACCAGTTTTTTTCTGCATCCAATTTAGATACATCTCTATGTGATCGATTTGGGTGGCTAGAATGAGTATCGGAGGATCATCACAGAATGGTTTGTAATGGATAGGTTTCTTATTATCTGCAGGTGAAGACGCTTGACAAGAACGAAGAGATGTCCACGCTTTCTACAAGATATACAGATGCAGACAACCAAAATGATGAGATAGACCAAAGATATCATCTTTCATCCGAACCTGGGAAAACTGCAGTTGTTTATCTTCTTCTCCCCGTACTTCCTCCACTGATGGCCGTCATTATGCGGCGCAAAGGTATCCATCTTCCTCATGCGCTTCTCTTTCCTGCAAGTTTTTTTCAGAAGCATATCAGGTGCTGGCTACTACTACAATTGAACCCCCTGAACTATCATCATCCCTCTCTTATAAGGGATCTTATAAACATCAAAATCTGAAAGACCAATAGTGCCAATTAGCTACCTTGAACCGTGTCCTAGATGGTGTGATTGATGCGAACTCGGCACAGGAGACATTGTCTTCAGAGAGAGAGAGAGAGAGAGAGAGAGAGAGAGAGAGAATCAGGGAAATAAATTCAGGGTGGTGAGGACCAAGAAGTGGCTTAATTCAGAAGCCTACTATACCAGGGCACCCTTTTTAGCTTAACATAAAGAGGAGCTCTATAATTGAGGCCCTTACACCATATAAAAACCCATGTAAGCTGAGACCAGAAACGATACAAAGATTATCTTCTCTCGTCGTATCCCTGTTCACGTGCTCCCGCGCTCGCACCGACGGGGTGACTTGGAGAAATTTCTGTGCAGCTTCTTCAGAGTACCAGGAACACATAGGTGCTACAAGTGGCCCAAAATGATGTGTCACCCAGTTTTTTCTAAGGACCAAGCACTGTCATCGATCTAGCAACTCGGTGTGTTAATAACTCCGTTGATTGGAACTTGGGGTATTATATTCTGCAGGACCAGTTCACAAATCTTGGCCAAAATGGAAGTCTGGTGATGAAACCATTAAACTAGTTGGACTTGACCTGATTCTTTGGCCTCACGAAGCCAGAGAGAGGCAGGCAGGAATCGTCTCGTTGCTTGGGGAGGGAGATTAGCTGATACCTAACGCATATCGATGGGTTTTTTTTTTAAAGACTTTGCACATGCCGCAGGACAAGTTGATGCAGCAAAGAATCTCCCCTTTTTCGCCTAATTTAGGACCCCAAATGATCCCATGAGCGATGCACCGTGTACTGCTGCCTCCAATGGGGTCTTAGTTAATTAAAGAGGCTTGTGCCAATTGGATGCTGGATGCCCAGCCAGCCACTAGGGTCTAGGGCATTATATATTACAAAAGGGGAAAAAGTTAGTACATTTATGATAGTGGCTAGCCGATGAATCACGATGACAGCATTGCAATTCTGAAGCAGCAAAGTTCAGACTCGCAGCTGATGCCATTTTTAAACGAGAAAATTTGGTATGTGTTATTGTAAGTTCATCGGTTCATATATATATATAATGAATGTCCAAAAAAGTAATTTTTCAGTGATATGAATGTCCAAAATGTCATTGTCGTTAGTTTAAACCATTAGTTAACGTTAGTTTCTTTCAAAATATCCAAACTACGCCCAACTTACTAAAAATCAATGATGATTTAAGTTCCGTGATCAACTATCACTTGCGCTTTAGTCGGTACACGTATACCAATCACTCATTCAATCCAACATAACTGAGATCGGTTGGAAGCAAAGCTAGCTATCTAGCTTTGTAAGCTAAGGGTAGTTTTGTCATTTTGAAAAAAACTAACGTTAAATAACGGTTAAAACTAATAACAATAATATATATATAGATACAGAAAATTGAAACGATCGTATATATGAAAACTAGTGAACTTCAAATGAAAATGTCGAAGGCAATGCACCGTCTGAGGCTCGGATAGATAGATACTCCATTCATTTCATATTACAAGACTTTCTAATTCTATTTACATTCATATACAGATTAATATATTTTGTATGTGTGGCTAAATTTATTGACATTCATATAAATCTAGGGCACGAGCAGATATGATTGATTGATGGTAAATACATGGCCAACGAATTTAGAAAGAAGGAAAGCTCTGAATCTTACCCATCTCCCAAGGTTCAGAGCCATGCTACGTATCTTGTGATCTCCATCTTTTCAAGTGGTTAGTCAATGCAACTATTTACAAGGGAAAAAGAATAGTGTGGTAATCTTTATTCATCGTTGACACATCAATAACGTATTAGCAAATTATAAAAATTATAATGACATATATAAAATTAACCTTATTTATAAACATACTGAGGCGAGCACCGAGCGATGGAACCAGTGGCATTTTATAATGGATTCATGATTTAATTCTAGAAGGAGGACAGGTGACGACCTCTGATTGGCTCATGGTCAGATAAGCGAAGGGAAGGGGGGCCTGCACGCAGCATGCTATCGCGCCGTCCAGATCTTGGGCTTATTCATTGACCTGCATATATATAGTATAGTAGTAGTGCGAGTATGCATGCCAGCATTAGTAAATTGCCCGCTAATTTAGTTTGTTAGTTGCAGACTAAAATATGGGGCCGCAATCCTGATGAAATGAGAAAAATAAGAGGACAAGTGTGGTCGCAATGAGCTACACGATTAACCACCGGGAGCCAAGCGATAGAAAATTGCATGGCTGTGCTCCGGCCAGGATGCCATCGGCAAGATAGACAAAAAAAATGATGTCGCGGGCATGCGCTGACGCGTCCATGTTCACACTTTCAAATCTCGCCAGATTTCGCAGGTAATTAATTGATCCCTAATAAACATGTTTTTGTATGTACAGATTTATTAGCTCAAATTATAGCCGGGAAATAACCAGTACTAAGCAGTGGTGGAGTTAGAGAAAAACTGAAGAGCTATAAGCAATAGCAGAGTTAGAGAAAAACTAAAAAGGTACACCACTTTAAGCGGTATATAAATTCAGAGGTATTTAAGGGATAAAAATTTACTAATAATAACAAATTTTTGTGAACCAGGTTCGAAAGTCGGGCTACTGTAGCTCTGCCCTAGGTACTAGTATGACTCTTTAAGAGATTAATTAAGAAAAAAATGCAGTTCTAGCTCAGGCAATATACTGGCAGGAGTGAACCATTAAGTTTAATTAGAATTAAAAAAACTCGGTAATCGGTCGATAATAGGAAAATCAACATAAAAATTAAAAAGTATGCGTAGAAAATTAGAAAGTTAGGGTAGAAAAATCAAGAATGGCCTAAGAGATAATATGCCATCTTTAATTCTAACCATGAAATCAAGATAAATATATGGTTCACAATTTTTTGGTGTACCAATTGAATATTTGGTTTTTTCTAGCCACTAAGACCTAATATTGATTTTTTTCTTGGACTATCTCCCATCCTAATAAAGTGTTAGAAAAGTATGGTAAACCGATATCTGTGGTCATGGTCATTGACTGGTTTTACAAACCATGACAAATTGTACCATGAGCCGCCACACTAGCTAGGTCCAATTGCTAAAACTTCAAAGTAGTACATGGAATATATAGGTACACATATATAGGGGACCAAGCTAGACGCTTTAATTAAGATGACGAGACACTTAGCTTGTGAAAAACGATTTTTAGGAGTTTGGATCGCAACCAAATTTCAGTTAGTACAATTTGTTAGAGTGTGTTTTTGGTTCCGTGAATTAAGTCTAGTCCGTGTCACATCGGATATTTGGACATCAATTTGAAGCATTAAACTTGAACTGGTTATAAAAATAATTACAAAATTGGAGGATTATTCACGAGACAATTTTTTAAGCCTAATTAATCCATAATTAGCAAATGTTTACTGTAGCATCATATTGTCAAATCATGACGTAATTAGGCTCATTAGATTCGTCTCGCGAATAATACACCGATTATGAATGAGTTTTATAAATATTTTACATTTAATACTCCAAAGTAGCATCCAAACATCCGATACGACGGGACTAAAATTTGGGACTAAAGAACTAAACATGGTCTTAATTAGCCCGGTCTTATGTGGAATCACCTTTTTATGCATGGGTCTTTATTAAAACTGACCTCGCTAGCTGCTCTAGATTAATTGCAGTCAAAACAAGGTAGCCAAGATTAATTAGGTAGTGGAAATCAGCAAGGCTGGTGGTCACCGGTCAGCACTTAACCAACCTTAATTACACATGGTCATTGTCTTAGCTTAATCCACCCATTAAGGACAAAACCACGCCCATTAATGACATTGTACCGCGTAGTCGCTGCACGTGCTCAAAATTTTAGATTATTATACTACGTACTCTTATTACAAGGTGTTTAACTTGTCTATCTTTAACTAAATTTAAATTGAATATATTAATATTTATGATGTCGAATAAAATTATTGTTAAAACTTATTCAATGGATTTTATTTTATAGTTATTGGTATATTTTCTATCAAATTAATCAAAATCAGATAACTTTGACTTTATCAATCAAATAAATTATACTAGTAATGTACTCCATAACAGAGGGATTAAGAAATGTAAGAGTAGATTGTACATCTTCCCCTTTGAATGGTCTCCGGAAGCTACAATTTGCTAGGATTACCGTGGAAAATGGACTCTTTGAACATTGAGCATCGCTATGATCAGCGGCGGAAATAGAGGGGGCTAGGCGCGCGTCCCCTGCTGCCGGCTGGAATTTCTATTCCTCTTATTTTTTATTTTGATGATAATAAAAATTAATTATTAATATATATTTTTATGTTGCGTACGGTAGAATCTCCTGCCTTTTTTCTTCAACTTTCTTGTTTTTTATCTACCTTCCTGATTTTTCTCCATTTTTTATGTATGGGGCTTAATTTATACTCTCCAACTTTCTTCTAAGTTATATAGGTGAACAATTCCCCCCTTAATAGCATGTATACATAGATAGAATCATCAAGTGATCCATAATAACCGATCATTCATGTATCTAGAATTTTATTTTAATTTTTATCTCAACGAAAATTTTAGCATGTTGCCCCGCCCGCACGTGCCTCGTTCTGGCCAGCCCCCCACATGGCCGCACCCCCTGCGGCACGCATCGACCGTGTTCTGCTGCCTACGCCGTTGTGGCCGACGTCGCCCTGCACCGTGCGCTCACCATGAGCTCCTGCACTTGGATTAGGCGAACAATAAAAGTGGTGAAGGCACGAGCTGTAACTGAAAGTACAAACTAGGAACCCGAATCTGGTAAACCTCTCAAGTTTCAACCTCGGTATATTGCTTATTGCTCAATTATTAATTTGTTGCCGCCTTTGTTCAATTAATAATTTGATGCACTATTGTTTGTTGAATTGGTTAATTGATATACTTATTAATTAGTAATTGCATGTTTTATTGCTTATTGCTTCTTAGAATCTTATGTTAACAATATGAATAAAAGAACACTACTTGTTTACCATTCAAGTTCAAGCACTACAACAGAAACACACATTAGTGACTGGTCATACGTATATTAGTGACGAACATGTACCTCGTTGTAATACCCCCATTTTTCAGAGAAATAAAAATACCATTTAAAATATTTTTCTGGAAATAATTTATTTTGAAATACCTTAAATACCCTTCTAAGCTTAATTGAACTAGAACCTAGGTGAAACATTCAAACCAGGGGCTAGAAAATTTTGTATATGATCCCAAGGCCAAGATATATTTTTGAGAATTTTTACAAATTTTTATCACCCTTGGAGGTAGCCCAAATATTTTAAACCAATTTCTGCAATTATTTTTATTCAGAAAAAGATTGAAACAGTAACGGGCTCCTTTTCCCCGTTCTCCCTCAACCGGCCGGCCTAGCCCGCTTCCTTTCCCGTGCCCGTACTGACACCCAGGCCCCGTTGGTCAGTGACCCCCTCTCCCTTTGCGCGCGCGCCCGACCGCCCGACCCCACCCGTCAGTCGTCACACCCGTACGCTCGCGCCCGCTGCCCGGTGGCCCCCGTCTGTCAGATTCGTCGTCCCCGTGAGATCCGCCCCTAAATCCCCCCCTCGCCGGCCGACGCCTTAACGCGCCTCGGATCCACTGCTCCCGACCCCCTCTCCCCAAATTGAGCCCGCCATTACGTTGCCCGATCCCCGGCGACCGTTTCCCCTCTTCAATTCCGGCCGATTCGCGTCCAAGTTCGATGAATCCCTTGCGACCGATATCGCCGGCGTTTAAAACCGCGTTTACCCCGGTCTTCCCCGATTACACCCTCCTGCCCCCGCCAATGCCTCTATTTAAACCCTACGCCTCCACCGCGTCCAGCCCGCACGCCCATTCGCATTGAGAACGAACGGAACGCCTGAGACGCCCACTTTAACGCCACCCCGCCACCTTCGCTCTAGCCGTCGCCCGCCGTCGCCAGAGTACTCCTCCACCCTCGGTGACCGCACCAACGTGACCGTCGATGCCTCCCCAACCTCGGCCACCCCTCCACCGACGACGAACCCCGCCGGAACACCATCGCCGACGAGAACCCGAGGAGCTCCATCACCCCTCTACGTCGCCGGTCGCCGTCAGCTCGCCGTCACCACCACCGCCGGTACCCTCGTGATCCCCGTAGTTCACCCTTTCCGTTTTAGCCCTTAGGATCCATCACCATCGCTCGCCGTGGCCCCTAGCCCGCTCGCCGTCGCCGGAGAAGATGACCGGCGCGGGTAAAATACCCGTGCCGTGTCAGATTCGTCCTCGACCGTGCGATCGTGATCCGACGGCCAAAATTAAATCGGTCCCTCGGTTTAATTCACGCCGTCAGATATGAGCGAAGCGGTACGGTGTGATCTCGTGCGTACGTTAGTATTTAAAACCCACGATGGATCTGGGCCATCCATCACGTACCGATTCGATGTTTTAATCCTGGCCGTCCACGTTAACTTAACTCCCCCGCCTCGTCCGTGGCCGCCCGATCGTGATCCAACGGTGGATCTGGATCCGGCGCACGCGCACAGTGCACGGGTTCACGGTGGATCCGGTTCACCGTGGACCGATGCCTATTTTTGGTTTAATTTAAATTCCAGAATTGTTTTAAACTTCTAAAATTCATATCTTGCGCATTTTAACTCCAAAAATTACCATTTCAATTCCAGAAAATTTATAATTTTATTCTCTACATGTTAATGCAATAAAAACAGTAGGTTTATATTGAGTATTTTATTTTTATTTAATAACATATTCATATGCACTTTAGGATAAACTCAAATTTGTCCATTTCAACTTTAGAAAAATTTATCTTTTATTCTTTTCATATTAGTGTAATAAAACCACTAGGTTTACACTGAACCTCCTATTTTAAATTAGTTAGAAGGTTAAAATACATTTTTACTCCTCTTTAGAAAGGCATTTATTCCATTAAAGTTAATTTTAAAATATCCATAAAATAAAATTCGGAAACTTAACAACCTTATTTCCCTTGGTTTAAACCAATCAAAGCTTATATACATGTTGTGTGATTTTTGGATTGTTAAGTTGAATGTTACGTTTAATTTATTTTTATCGAGAAGACTATGACGCCGTCGAGGAGCCGGAATACTTCCCGGAAGTTGCCCCGTCGCCTTTCGCTGAACAAGGCAAGTCACCAAACCAATCTTTTGAGCATATTGAACCCATGTTTTACTAAACTATCGCTAAAACACATAGGATATACATGCATTAGTCAAATGAAACCCTTACAATATATTTATTAGGATTCCCCGACCTTGATGTGCAACCCAAGCCATGCTATCTAGCTTAAACTCCTTGTCACCATATGATTAGTACTATTAGCTAGTGTCCAATGTATTGACATGATTTCTATATGATTAAAAATGAGTCGTAGCGATTGGAATCTACTATATGATCCCCATTATTCTCGTCTCTGGAATGCTGTTGGTGATAGAGTTATGGTTGAGAGTGGATGCATGGTGGGTTCCGGGTGCAAGCTAGAGCATTGGTCGGTAGCACCCATGGCACTATAAGGACCAGTTTGTGGGATCCATTGCAATACACTTCCGTACTAACCACAAGTCTTATGGGTAAGTCCTAACTAAGGTATGGAGTGTTTCAAACCGAGGCCACCACTTGGAGATGGGTCAAGCAGCACCTGAGGGTGGCTTGTACCGATGTGGCGCAAAAGGGGGTGCGACGTTAGCCGGGATGCGGCCCGGCGCGCCGGCGAAACCTAGAGCGGGTGGTTATCGCTTGGAGCATTTCATGTTGAGGTTTTGGCACGAGTTCCCGTGGTATGGGTCATCTCGTTACACCTTGGTGTTTGGGATGAGTGCGTGCCTTGTGGGTACAGTAGTACATCTCTGATCAGAGTCATAAATCTTTTCAAAAAGCCGAGCCCACGGTCAAGAGCGGGTTGCGTGACATCCCACAGTTAGTTTACTTTTAAATGAATGTGCATGATGGTTTGACATGTAAGGACTGTTGTGCGAGGAGGGAAAACGTACTCCTCGAGTTAGATGGTATTATGATGTTCATGTTTATTATTCCGCATGATTAAATCTGACTACACTAAATGCAACAACTGAAAAAATGTATTTTTCCGCACTTTTAGCCATTTTCCTTCCTTTGTTATTACCTTGCATTACTATTGCATTTGCGGTGGCTTGTTGAGTACCTTTTGTACTCATACCCGTTGGACACACCATTCAGAGAATGCCTACTACGAGGAAGATGGTCTGGAGTAGCGACCCAGTCAAGAAGAAGATCCTGAAGAGAGTGTTCATCATGCTTTTAATTGTTTATTTTATTTTTACTCTTATGTAATAATTATGGTCTGCGTACCACGAATGATTGCCGTATGTATGTTGTCGCATGATGAACCTCTTGTATTATTGTTTTTCGTTGGAAATTCAATAATGTTCCGATTTCGATAAATCGGGGCGTCACACTCGTCATCCTTATCACGTCAGTAATGTGACATCAATAGTAACGAGTAAACACCCATCACTAAAGGGGTGATCTCACTGCTATGAGCTCATCTATTATGACTCTTTTGTGATGGTTGACACTTGTCACCCAGCACTAATATGTTCATCAGTGACGAGTGACTATTTTCACATATCACTAATGTGTTCTTTAGTGACAGGTGTTTATTATCACTCGTCACTAATATTATGGTCATTTCAAAAAAATAGGCTGCATCTTGGATTTGGTAGCCAATTAATATATGCAACATCAAAAACACATCACAGACAATTCAATAGAGAAGAATCATTACCAAATTTGTATCACATATATTAACTTCTAACTCGTTCTCTCGAAGAATATGACTAAAACAAAGATCAATACATAAGATGGTTTCATAGATTCTAACTAATATCTAACTTGTAGTGATATCAAAAGCTTGGATAGTATCCTCCAAGCTTGCACCATGGACAGCTTGAGGAGAAGCCCCGTGGGTAGTAGTAGGAGCACCACGACCATGGGTAGCAGGAGCACAACATGGCCAGTAGGAGCACCACGATGAATGGTCATGTCAACTTCGAGTGTGTTATTTTGAAGAAATTGGCTAAGACCATCAATTATCTTGAAGAAATTGGGTAAAAGCAGTAGGTCAGGTTACCATGTAATAATAAAATTAAAACAAAGTTAGCTAGTTAGATAATACAAATAACATTTCAGCCGAGGAAGAGGAGGACGAGGAGGATGCAAACAAGGTGGCGGCAAGTAGGGAGACCACACACGCTGACAGTACATGTGGCCAAGAGCGGCGAGGAGCATGACGAAGGCAATGACGGTGGAGGGAGTTAGGGTTAGGGTTGCACGAAATGAAAGTCTGATGATTCACTTTGGTGCCCCTCCTATTTATAAGCGGGATGAATCATTAGTGATGAGTATTAGTTATCATCCATCACTGATGATGTAGGGGCATTTAGTGACGGGTATACATAAAACCCGACACTATATGATCAATCTTTAGTGATGGATAACAATGTTCACCCATCACTAAATGATCCTTTAGTGACAATTGATTATTATTACTCGTCACTAATGTTATGGTCATTTTAAAAAAATAATAGTTTTAGGCTACAACTTGAATCAAAGCCAGGATTTGGCAGCCAACATATCCAACATCCAAAACACATCAAAGACAATTTATCATGGAATACAGATAATTCATCACAAAAAATTTATAACATAATATTACATCATACCCTAAGTTTATAGTACATACATTACAACCTCAATTACATCATTATTGATGTTGAAATGGAAGACGCAAATTGTGCCAACTTCTAACGAGTTGTGGCTAAGAAATTGATCAAAACCTTTAGTTAGATAGCATCGTCCATCTGTCGCTTTATGCACTACAATTGGGACTGCCCTAGACCCTGCTGCTGCCACCTGAATCTCGGTGGTCTAGTAGTGTATGTGAGGTGTGATATACTTTTCATAGTATTGTCTTGAAAAGTACTATAAAATAAAATTTAAATAAAGCTATTAGAGAAGGCTATTTGTATAGACCAACTACATATACAAATAACTTACCACTGACTTTTTGTTGATGATCATGTTATTTATTGTGTAGACATACAACCGACTCTCGGAGGATAAACCTGCCGAGATGCCTTATAGGAGAGTCTTCCTTGCTGGAGTTATATTTGTTGGATTGCCAAAACAACATATGCGCTTCAATTGGTCCATTTGGTCGGTGTCGACCTTCCTAGCTATCCGCTTCCCCTTCCTATCTGCAACATTGTTCGCTTCCCCTTCCTATCTGCAACATTGTTAGGACCCTCCCCTGACATTATAAGAAACCATGATAAGAACATAAACAAAATATGTGCATGCGTAGTAATGTCAGTTCTCTATGTATACCACTATCATCGTTGCCCTCCACTTTGATGGTCATTGGGGTCTTCTCATCACCAAAGTTAGTGTAGAATTTTTCTATAATAGTTAATGGGGCATGTCCCATTGTTATTACCAAATAGTTCTCTTGTGTTAGGTCACCTCTTCGGCTAAAATCAAGCCATCTTTTATGGAGACATATCCTACCGCCACCTGCACAGCTCGTAACCTCAACCTCAGTGGCGCACTCATCTCTTGTCATTATTTGGAAGATATCGCCAGCACGAATGTTATTGACCTCATAAAATATTTTTGATAAATACTACAACAGTAAGGTAATGTCGCTTCAGTTTGTTAACACAATAAACAATACATACAATGTACAAAAAACTATAATTAAACTCGATGACACCCGCTGTTAACTAGATAATTGATCTTTATCAAGCAACTATCAGGAACATAGGTTAATACATGTAGATCTCTTGGAATGTTTGTCATATCCCTAATTCACAAATTCAATAAGAAAATTTTTCGGATAAATGAATGTATAAACTGATATTTAATAGTAAGCATGAATAAACTTACGAGAATGGGAATGCAACCGATCCGAGGTGCAGAAGTGCGGAGGGCGTCAGAGCAGTGAGGAGCACGACGAAGGCGATGACAGTAACGAGAGTCTAGGGTTATGGCATGCGCGAAATGAAAGCGTGACGATTCACTTCGGTGTCCCGCCTATTTATAAGTTGGAGTTACCAGTGTTGGGTGAAAATATAACCCGTCACTATATGGGAGATCTTTAGTGACGGGTCATACCATGACCCGTCACTAATGGGGGTGTCCTTTTTTAGTGACAGGTCCAATTACAATCCATCACTAATAATATAGCTTTACTGACGCGTGTGAAACAGTTCGTCACTAAAAGTGTATTACTAACACACGTCTTTTACCCGTCGCTAAAGTAGACCATTTCTGTGGTAGTAAAACAATATAAACATGAATGTATCTCGTTCTCACAATAATACAAGAATGAATTGTGAGAACTTCATGAATCAAAGAATAAATGTTGAACAAAAGTTAACTAACTATACTAAAAAATCGCCATGAAGTGTATTGAACTCTTCACCCTTTAAACTTAGCCCCCTACGTTTTTAGTCTAGCTCCGACACTAACTGTGATGTTCATGTTTGGTTCCCACAGATCGATGACAATTGACAAAGTAGCGGGAAAGTGTTTTAGCTTTTAGAAGCTAGAGATTTTTGGTAGATAGATAGTTCGAGTATTTAGCTATTGAGAATATGGAAAAGTTGGTGTTATTTAGCTGTTGAGAATATGGATAAGTTGTTGTTTTTTAGTTTTTAGATTCTAGTTTATTTTTAGATTCTGCAGCTACTAAATCTCACAATATGAATAAATCTAGACTATTTGTTTTAGCTTCAGATTCTAGAAGTAGTTGCAGTTGGGCTTTAATTACGAACAATTATGTGTACTGTTATCACTTCTAAAAATTAATGTAGTTCATCTTTGGTCCTCTCAAAGATGTAGGTCCCGCTTGGTTTCTTCGAGGACTAAACTTTAGTCCCCTCTTATTTATTTGACTAAATTTTAGTTCCTACATATTTGGTTCCAGTGACTAATGGTTATTAAAGTAGTTGAAAAATAATCAAATTACCCTTAATAAATGCATGCATATGGTCTTTTTTTCACCCTAAAGAGTATTAATAAGGGGCAAACCATGTCAATGGTCTTTTTAAATCTCTTTTAGCAACTTTATGGAGACTAAATCGCTAAAATTTAATCGTTTTAGTCACTATGTTTGACAATTTAATTTAGAGACTAAAAGATATCAAATTTTAGTCTATAAAATTTAGCGAGATAACCAAATACAGTCAAAAAGATAAAAGTCTTCGGCGGCTAAATGGAGTGTATGTCTTCGTGGAAACGCGATTTTTTTTTTCGAATCTTGAAATGTGTGTGCGAGTTGTTAAGCTTGCCAATGCATATGGCCGAAACGGTTAAATGCAGAGCAGCTAGTAGTGATTCATGGATGGTACAAGTGTGTTGATCATGGGTGCCGTATTTTGGAATCTAGGGTCGTTTGATTGTCAACCACGTTTTACGACGCTTAATGCTTAATGTTAGATGAGTTTATTAATTTAGTAGGTATTTGATTGTTGTCGTGGTAATTTTTTTTGTGACGCGTGACAATGATTTGAAAAAGTGTGGTAATATATTTTAGGCTTGCCATAAAAAATTTGATAACCTCAATTTAACCAATTATGATAATTTTCGGTGCCAAATGATGATGTGTAGCCACCAAACAGTCCCCTAATCGGATAGATTAGTATTTGTTGACTTTGGCAAGATTTTCTACTACAGATCCAATTCAATGGATCCGGCCATCCAAAAATGGAAACGAGTAAGGTGTGTTTGGATATGAGGTTAAATTTTAGCTTCCATCACATTTAATATTTAGATATTATTTTAGAGTATTAAATATATACTATTTACAAAACTCATGATTAATCGGTGGATTATTCGTGAGACAAATCTAATGAGCCTAATTACATCATGATTTGACAATGTGATGTTATATTAAACATTTGCTAATTATGAATTAATTAGGCTTAATAAATCCATCTCGTGAATTATCCTCCAGTTCTACAATTATTTTTATAATTAATTCACATTTAGTCCTTCAAATTAATGTCCAAATATTCGATGTATTTATAAGACAATGCCATGTGGCGCATAAATAAATGCTGTCCTATTCTTTATACAAATTATTGTATCCCCGATTCCTTATAAAACCGTTATGTTCTTAACTCTTACTTAAGCCGTTTTGTGACTTCAGATTTTTTTAATATTTCCATCCGTCGTCGTCAAATTAATGATATGTTTTTTAAAGCAGAATAATTAAAATATAAAAATAGTTTGGTTTAATTTATTAATTGTTTAGGGAGTAAATCGGTATTAAGAGTTCCTGTACTTTACCATTTACATTGACTGTCCCAAACCTAGCCCGTTAGCCCGAGTGCCTACCTCTCGAAGTGATTACTAGCTCGATATCGTAGCTGGGTCATCACAGGCCAGTGCGGCCTTGAGGGAAAGGAAGAGACACCACAACGTCTTGCCAGTTGCCAGCCCGCAACACCGCCACAACCTAAGATTTTTTTTAAAAAATAATATTTTGTTGCGAAATTACATTTATAGTACACCATTTTAAAAAATCATAAAACTAAACGCTTATCCACACTTAAACTATTATTGACAAGGAGAAAAAAAAATAGTCCAACAGTCCTATCAACCTCTTCTAGCCCCTTGAGGTCGACAACAACACTCAGACGTCGCGTTGCCTCTCGGGCGTGGCCGCTACTCGACGGTCCGGTTTCGGTGCCGCTTCACTCATCATGCCCACCGCTCTGCCTTTGGGCGCTGTCCGCACTCGCCCATACATCACACGTCACCACTAGACTTCTAGTAAAAGTTGTCAATTCCAGTTTAGTATTGTCAGAATTGTTGGTACGTACCATTCTATCACTCAAACTATCTAGTACTTACTGAGTTGCTTATCATTTTGGTTTCAATGCCGGTCAATACTGACCATTCTAGTTAATACCGATTCCATATCAGCCTATACCACCAATTCTGATCAATACAGGCCATTCGGGTTAAATTTATATTTTGAATTTTGTTTTATATATGTGTTACATATTACTTATATTAAACTATATATTATATTATATTAAGCTATATACTATATTTGAGATATCAATATATTCAAATATATCATAATTAATCATGCCAATATATATTTTAAATATATTTATATTATCTTATTAGACATCAAAATGGTACACCGATACCGAAATATTTCACTCCAAGAATCAAACCAAAATGATCACCCCTTTGGTTAGTGGATAGGGATCGATATTTCCTCTACCGATACTTTAATTTTCGAGATTTATATTTGCGATTTTTTCAAACGAGGTATAAGAAATACAATTTCATAAAAATATATATATATATATATTTTAAAAAATTCTGCAAGTCCGCAACCCAACAAGGCAACAAGCCAACAAGTGCAAAGCAAGCTCCATCACCGTGGCTGGGGCTGGATGGCCGAAACGCGCGAAGCGGACTCAACAAGCGCGCAAATCTCTGGCCGTTCGGCCTTTGCGATGAGGAAAGCCTGCACGCAGCGTGCTGTTTCCCTACGGAATTCCAAGTTTCCAACGAAACGAACCCAAGAAATTCGCACAAGGGCAGGGTTTCATTTTATAGAGGATTTGTTGCCGTTTACAAGCGTTTCAACGAATGCCTCTATCTGCTTTTCTATAGCCAAATTTAAAGTATTTGGTGCAAAAATTATTCTCTAGCAAATTCCTTATTCCATCTCTTATCTTATATCTTTCCTTACAGCATCACCAAAAGTTTACCTATATGGCTACTTAAATTTGAATTTAAGTATTTTGGTAAAAAATAAAGCTCCAAAGCCCCCAAAATGAGTCCCTTTCATAATCCATTCCATAAATCACCATTAATCTATCTCAAATATAGGATTAGTTTGGTTTTTTCTCTCGCATGTGTATTGTTTTTTTTCCTTATGTATTGTTATAAGTTGGACGATACACATATTTAAATGTATCAAAGTTTTACACAAAATTATTACATATTATAGACCGTATTTATAAAATTTATAAAATAGGGATCGAGATTATAGGGAAATTGTTGTAGATTGATTAATTTTTAAGAAGAGATAGAATTTAGAATTATTCCTATACGTGATTTAGGGAATAAAATTTAAGGGGTCTCTTGGAGATGCTCTTACTTATCTCTCCTCATCCCCAAATGTAGGGAGCAAAACACATCCTTATTCCCAAATTTAGCATCATTTTGTTATTTGTAACTAAAATTCTTGTAAACACAGTACAAAAAGGTTTTACGCTAAAATAAATGACAACATATATATTTTCTAGACTATCGTTTAACTTTGTATAACTTATTTTATTTGTATTTTTTTCTAAAGTAAATACAATGTTTAATGTTTGTATCTATAATATTTTACCAAGAAAATGGCTCAAACAGATTATTTAATTTAGTTTTTTGGGATATTTGAGAGTTGAACTACAATCTATACCAAGCATATTGATGTTTTATCCTCATTCACTTGAACTGTTGTTTTAAATAAAAAAGAAAATTCAAAAACATAGGGAATGAATTTTAAGGAGAGAGACCGAAGCTGTATAGGGATGAAATATTTTAGAATCATTTCCTATATAAGAGGTAGAAAAGATGATTTTTAAGGAAATTGTTGGAGATACTCTGAGAGTCCATTCTTTTCCTATCTAGCTATCTGTATGTGTGTTCCATTTCCATCCTTACTTACGCGTGATAGATCCTAGGTTGATCTCTAGCCTAGGTCTAGAAAGGGTTCTCTTAGGTCTAATGAAGATGTCATAGGTCTTAGGTACAAAAACAGAGAGGATTAGGGTTGTGTACCTTCACCGGAGGGGGCCGGAGTCGACGAAGACGACGCCATGGCGTCGGTGCGGCGAGGGAGGCTTCCCGCCGCTTAGCGCAAGAGTAGATCGGGTCTGTAGGGATGTGAGGAAGGTGTTTGGGCGTGCAAGGTATCCGTCACCTTGACGTCTGAGCCCTTCCCCCTTAATATAGCGCTAGCGGCAGGGGCCCCTCAACCATGGTTCGGTTGGGGCGCCCCCGATCAGGGCGCAGTGAGATTAGGGGAGTTTGTTGAGGGAACGGCTGAGTGCGCATGTGGGGAGAGAGATCCAAATCTCTCTCCCCGAGATCTTATCCTAACATTCTCCCCCTAGATCTCGACTTAGTTCTCAACTTACTTAACGTTACCTCTATCTCATTATAGATCAATGCATAGAGCATGATGCATCACAATAGTCAGTTACGTACTACGTGACTCAACAGCTACAACACATTTCACCACTTTGAAATAGTTTCTAAACTTATTTTGGGCCCTTATAAATCCAATGATCATAGGCTTTCCTTTAAACCCATACCGGTTAAGTGTTCTCTGAACACATTGGGTGGTAAGCCTTTTGTGAGCGGATCCGCAAGCATACGCTTGGTACTTATATGCTCTAGACTTATAGTGTGATCTTGGATTTTCTCCTTAACAACATAGTACTTAATATTGATGTGTTTAGCAGCACCACTCTTCTTGTTGTTATGGGAGTACAATACTGCTGGCTCATTGTCGCAGTATAGCTTAAGTGGCTTTTCAATGCTGTCGACCACTCTTAAACCGGGAATAAACTTTTTAAACCATAGTGCCTGTCCGGTGGCCTCATAACATGCTACAAATTCGGCATACATCGTGGAGGATGCCGTCACAGTTTGTTTGGAGCTTTTCCACGACACAGCTCCTTTTGCGAGTGTGAATATATAACCTGATGTGGACTTCTCAGTATCCACACATCCCGCAAAATCTGAGTCTGAATAACCTACTATTTCAAGGTTATTTGTTCTCTCATATGTTAACATGAGGCCTTTTGTGCCTTGCACATATCGCAAAGCTTTCTTAACGCCTTTCCAGTGATCTATGCCTGGATTTTTCTGATATCTGCCAAGCATCCCGGTGACAAAAGTTAAGTCAGGGCGTGTACATACTTGAGCATACATTAGGCTTCCGACAGCAGAAGCATATGGAACCGACTTCATTTGATCGATCTCATATTGGTTCCTGGGACACTGAAAGTTCCCAAACTTATCACCCTTGACTATCGGAGCAGGCGAAGGCTTACAGTAGTGCATACTATATTTTCTTAGTATTTTCTCTAAGTATGCCTTCTGTGATAAACCTAATACCCCCTTAGTTCTATCTCGAAGAATCTCTATGCCTAATACATATGAAGCTTCTCCAAGATCCTTCATATCAAAATGAGAAGACAAAAACTTCTTAATCTCTAATAGTAGATTGACATCGCTACTTGCTAGTAAGATGTCATCCACATACAAGACTAGGAAAATAAATTTCCCATTCTTGAACTTAGCATAAATGCAATTGTCCTCTTCATTCTCTTTAAACCCAAACTTTCTAATTGTCTCATCAAATTTGAGATACCACTGCCTTGAGGCCTGTTTAAGACCATAAATAGACTTAGTTAAATGGCATCCCAAATTTTCTTTCCCTTTTATGACAAAACCCTTGGGTTGTGCCATATAGACATTCTCATTTAGATCCCCGTTGAGAAATGCCGTCTTTACATCCATCTGATGTAACTCTAAGTCATAATGTGCCACTAAAGCCATAATGATTCTAAATGAATCCTTAGATGAGACAGGAGAAAATGTCTCATTATAATCTATTCCTTCTCTTTGAGTGAAGCCTTTAGCAACAAGTCTGGCCTTAAATCTTTCAATATTCCCTTGGGAGTCACGTTTGACCTTGTAGACCCATTTGCAGCCTACTGTTTTGGCTCCTTTAGGAATTTCTTCTAATTTCCAGACATTGTTGGTACTCATAGATCTCATCTCATCCTCCATGGCCTCAAGCCACTTAGAAGAGTGAGGGCTTCTCATAGCTTCTTCAAAAGAGGCGGGATCGCCTTCCATTTGAATTTCTTCACTCATATAAACCTCATAGTCATCAGGAATAGCTGATCTTCTTACTCTTTGTGATCTCCTAACGTTCTCTTGAACTGGGATATCATCATTTCTAATGTCTTCTTGAATTGGCACATCATTTTCTATGATGTCCTCCTCAACAGGCACATTATTTTCTAACACAGGGGGTTGTTCTTCTTGTTCTTCATTAGCAACAACTGGGACTACAGGCTCCTGAATAACAGGTTCCTCATGAACAACAGGTGTCGCTAATGAAGGTCCAACTTCTGGAGCTGGACTAATAGGTGCTATCACAGGTATATGGAGAATTGGCTCTTGAATCATAGGAGTAGGTGCACAGACCCGCTTCTCTTCAAGGCTAATTTCTCTTAATACCGTGCTCCCCCTGATCATAGCGTCTTCTAAAAAGACTGCGTGTCTCGTTTCTACAAACTTGGTATGTCTACCAGGACAATAGAAACGGAAACCCTTAGACTTATCTGGGTAGCCAATAAAATGACAACTCACTGTCTTAGGATCTAATTTACCAATATTTGGGTTAAATACTTTAGCTTCAGCTGGACATCCCCATACTCTAAAATAATTTAGAGAGGGTTCTCGTCCAGTCCATAATTCATATGGTGTCTTGGGCACCGACTTACTCGGAACCCGATTAAGAATATGAATGGCGGTTTTTAATGCCTCCATCCATAAACCAACCGGTAGAGTGGAATAACTCAACATACTTCTTACCATGTCCATTAAGGTGCGATTGCGCCTTTCTGCCACTCCATTTTGCTGTGGTTCGCCCGGTGTAGAATACTGGGCGACTATACCATTTTCCTGTAGAAACCTTGCAAAAGGTCCAGGAACTTGGCCATACGGGGTATGACGACCGTAGTACTCCCCTCCACGGTCAGATCTTACTATCTTAATCTTTAGATCATGCTGATTTTCTACTTCAGCCTTAAATATCTTAAATTTATCCAAGGCTTCTGATCGTTCTTTAATTGGATAAATATAACCATAGCGCGAATAATCATCTGTAAATGTTATGAATGAATCATAACCATCTACAGATGTCACAGGAAATGGACCACAAATGTCCGTATGAATAATTTCTAAAACTCCTGTGCTTCGCTTCGCGCCTTTCTTAATTTGTTTGACGTATTTGCCTTTAATGCAATCTATGCATTGATCTAAGTCTGCGAACTCTAAGGGCGGAAGAATTGACTCCTTAACTAGACGTTCAATCCTCCCCCTCGAAATATGGCCTAAGCGACAGTGCCATAATTTCGAAGAAACGTCGCTAATTCTCTTACGCTTATTTGTTTTGCTAGACGAGACTGTCTCACTAATAGTATTTACTGAATCACTTAAGGACAAAAGATAAAGTTTGTCATGCTCGAAGGCAAGACCCACAACTTTATTATCATAAATAATAGAACATTGTCTGTCGCCAAAATGACAATCGTACCCATTATTAACTAAACATGAAACAGAAATCAAGTTTCTGCGCATCGAAGGAACATAAAGAACATCGCGCAAAAGAATTACAAAGCCATTCTTAAATTCTAAAGGGAGATCTCCAATGGCTTCAACTTCTGCTTCGATGCCATTTGCAACTCTAATTGTTCTTTCGTTTCTTTCCAAAATTCTCGTCGTAGCGAATCCCTATAAAGAATTGGCAACATGAACAATTGCACCTGAGTCAATCCACCAAGTGTTGGTAGAATAATCTAAATACAAGGATTCATCTATACAAGTAATTTCATCGTTACCGTGTTTGTGCATCCACTTTAGGAATTCCACACAGTCCTTCATGTGGTGTCCTTCCTTCTTACAATGCCTGCAGACGCCTTGAGGGACATCATTGTCCTTAGGCGCCTTTCCTTTCTTCTTAAAGGTCTTAGTATTTTTCTTAGGCGTAAATTGCTTTTTGCCCTTATCTTGAATTTGGTGAACTGAATCACCACCTCTAGCCTCCTTAATGCGTTCTTCCTCCTGAACGCAGTTGGACACTAACTTTTCAAATGTCCACACTTATGGCAGAGAATTGTAGTTGATGACAAAATGCTCAAAATCCTTACTAAGTGAGCTCATGATGACATGAACTATAAAAGTTTCTGTCAGTGCGCACTCCATAGTCTTTAGGCTAGCAGCCCAGTTACTCATTCTTAAAATGTGGTCCCTTACGCCTCCACCGCGGTATTTCTCATTAATAAACCTCTTAATTGTTGAGGCGCAAGCTGCCTTTGATGATCCAGCAAACTGAGCATCAATTTTCTTGAGGTACTGAGTTGCTGTCTCACAATCAGGGATGGAGCTCCTGATTGGCTCTAAGAGAGAATTCTTAATAATCATCAAGCACTTTCTATTTGAGTGCTTCCATTTTTCGTACGCAATGTCATATTTCATTCTTATGGGGGCAAAATCCAGCTGACGCGCAGCAAATGCGTCAGCTGCCTCACCAGTGCGTATCACTGGCTCAGTAGGCTGAACTGGACATGCTTCTTGCAAAGAATAGTCCACATCTAGGATGGCGAGAGCGATCAGCAGACCCTCTCGCCAAGATCCATAATTGTCCCCTCTAAGTTTCTCAATATGATTCATTTGAGCGAGTAAGCTTCCTGATAAAATAATAGTCAAAATGGATTAATTACAGGCATAAATGAGACATGCTAATTTAACGTTGGTCAAATCAGCATGTGAAAACTCAATAAATAAATAGGAATTAATTCTACATCACCGTTGGGCAGAAATATAATTAATTCATCTCAAAACACAGTGATTTTATCACCAACGTTGGTCAGGAGATAAAATTACCATGCAAAAATGACTAAAATAAACTTTTATTTCGTCAATTAAATTATCCCGTTGGTTCAAATTCAATCGACAAAAAATATAAACTTAATGTAGTGGATGAACATAAAATTTGATTAAACATGTGGTAGCACAGCGGAAGACTTAAAAATATAGCAAATGTTTAATCAGTACAAAGAAATCAGTAGGAAAATTATTCTGAATTTTTAATAACTTAATAAAATTTTATTCTCTAATTTAAATAAGACGTTGGTCTTATAAAAATCAGAAAATATCAAAGAAAAGCTCTAAGAATACTCAAAAAATTCAGAACAATACCACTGAATGTGATGAAATTTACAAAATTATTCTTACATCAAACTTAATTTTATCTTATTTTTGGGCAATTTTCTTATTTTCCAGAGAATAATTAAATCAGAAACTAATTTCTTAATTCCAGAAAAAAGAAAATCGAATTTTGGCCCACACAGTGCCACGGTCCGGCCCAAAAAGCGAAAATGCCGGCCCCAAAATGCGAAAACAGCAGGCCGAAGCCAACCTGGGCCTGGGCCTGCTTTCTTCCCGCGCGCGCACCACCTAACGTGGGCCTGGGCCAAGTTTTTCTGTTTCCGCCTGGGCTCAATTCGGTCCGTTTAATCCTGGCCGTCGGATCTGATCCGATGGCCAGGCATCAATCTCGGCCATATAAAGGACCCCAACACCCAGCCGCATGAAACCCTAAACCTAAAATCTCTTCCCCTCCCCTCTCCTCCCCTCCACCCGGCCCGAGGGCAAGGCGGCGCACGGCGGCGCGGCTGCGGACGGACCGGCGGCGCACGGCGCGACGCGAGCGGGTGGAGGAGCCTCCAGGCACGGGCACGAGCGGAGGGCGGCGTCCCGTGGCGCGGCGGAGGGCGCGGCGTCCCGTGGCGCGGCGGAGGGCGCGGCGGCCCGTTGCGCGAGCACGCAGCGGCGGCTCTTACGGCGGCGGCCCGAGCGCGTGGAGGAGGAGCGATGGCGTGAGCGGGCGAGGCGGCCCGAGGCGTGAACGCACGTGGCGCCCGCTCGAGGCGCGACGCGCGGCCGCCCGGCAGCCCGAGGCGCTGCGGAGCAGCGGCGGGCCAAGGCGCGGCGCACGGCGACGCAAAGCGCAGCGCGTGGCGGCCCAAGGCACAGCGCGGTGGGTGGCTGGCCGCCTCTCCTCTTAGCTAGGGTTAGGGTTAGGGTTCAAAACCCTAACCCTAACTCTCAGATCTGAATGGTTTTTTTTTGTTGTTTCTTAATCTCTGAATGTCCTTACTGTTCTTACTTGAAGGGTGCTTAGGGTTCTTACAGCAGCTAACAGGGGTTGGCCGAAGCTAACAAAGGTTCTTAGGGGGGTTTCTTAGAGTCTTATGCGGGTACATACAGGGGCTTATGGTACTTAGAAACGCATCAATGGCGTCGGATCAAGGGGTCCGACGCCTAGACCCTAACTAGCCTAGGTTAGAAGGCTCTGATACCATTGATAGATCCTAGGTTGATCTCTAGCCTAGGTCTAGAAAGGGTTCTCTTAGGTCTAATGAAGATGTCAGAGGTCTTAGGTACAAAAACAGAGAGGATTAGGGTTGTGTACCTTCACCGGAGGGGGCCGGAGTCGACGAAGACGACGCCATGGCGTCAGTGCGGCGAGGGAGGCTTCCCGCCGCTTAGCGCAAGAGTAGATCGGGTCTGTAGGGATGTGGGGAAGGTGTTTGGGCGTGCAAGGTATCCGTCACCTTGACGTCTGAGCCCTTCCCCCTTAATATAGCGCTAGCGGCAGGGGCCCCTCAACCATGGTTCGGTTGGGGCGCCCCCGATCAGGGCGCAGTGAGATTAGGGGAGTTTGTTGAGGGAACGGCTGAGTGCACATGTGGGGAGAGAGATCCGAATCTCTCTCCCCGAGATCTTATCCTAACAACGCGTACACATGGAACCGAGTGCTAAAATCGACGAACGGTTGAAACTTGAAACCAGCGGAGCTTCCCCGTCTAATCTAATCTACATATGAGGATACATTTCTTATCCCTAACAATCATACATGGTCTTTTCGTTTGTTGAGACCAAACAATTCTCACCATGTGTTTGTGTGGGCACTGTTAAACTTATATCAGATGAAAACCAGCGACAAAACAAGATAAAAGGATGTTATTTGTTGGATTACAATTAAAACGATATAAAATGTCATTTGATGTACTGATTTGGGGAATTGCATTCATTATTTGAACGTCTAGATTCGTCTAGACCAAACAATTCCTCATGCTGCTCCCAACGCACCATTAGTGACACCTTGGGGAAGGGGATTGAGGGGATTAGGAGGAATTGGAATAGATTTATACTACAATTCTCTCCAGATCTTTTTGATCCCTTCCAATCCCCTTCAGAGCCCATTCGGTTGATAGGGATTTAATCCCTACAATTCCCTCCAGATCTTTTTGATCCCTTCCAATCCCCTTCAGGGCCCGTTCGGTTGACAGGGATTTAATCCCCAAAGGGATTCTATCCCAGAAGGGATTGAGTGGATCTCTCTCGTGTCACTCAATTTCTCTCCTATATTAATTCCCCTTAGGGATTAAATTCCTCTCTTTAATTATGTGTTCTTTTGAATAGGATTAAATCTCTTTGGGGTTTACAATATGTAACCATCATGTTGTATAAGATTGAAGAAAATATTTGCAAATTTAATTCTAATCAACAAAGTGATTAATAAAATGTTAAACAACAAAGATATAACTAATTACACAATAAAACCACAATTTGATCAAATTATATAAGATCGAACAAAATATTTCAAAGTCCTGTTTAACTCCCAGGCCACTTGATTATGTTCATAAACTGTTTCAAACATTACTTCTGACTTAACTTAGTTCAGGTGTTATTACTCCAGAGAAAACCTCATCTGCAAGTTAGGAGTTAGTACCATACAAATCAATGAATCACGGTGACAAACTACCAGTCCAAGGCCACTTTGCTTTTACAACTGGATGAGGAGAGTCGGGCACACAATAATTTAGTATCCTTCCTTGCATGTACATACAAGGTCAATACTAAATTGCAATAATTTTACAAGGAGCAAAAATATTTCCTGTTGAATCCAGTGAATACTTTTACATGTCAGAACATTAAAAAGTAAACATGCAGCAATGAAAAAATTAAATTAAACTATGGTGTATCAAATCAATTATCTCAAGGGGTTAGATCAATGAAACTATCTACTACGACTGGAAAACGAGCTTTGATATACTACTCCAAGACTCAAGGCCAGGAATTAAACCTACAAATGGGAAAGGGAACACATTGGTGGTATGCATCAACATCATTGGAAGAGAAAAAAGGCAGTGTGAGCTTAGCTTATCTAGTTATCCGATGCATGATTTAGTACGCTCATGTTATTGTTGCTCGGTTGGCCACACTGCTTGGATGGAGCAGGACGACCGCTTGAACACCGGCACAACAGCACACCGCTTGGTTGGAGCACCGCCTCCTCCTCCTCCCACACCCGCACTTCTCTGCCGGCGCTGGGAACATGAGCCGCCCTTCTCTGCTGGCGTCGGGAATCTGAGCCGCCCATGCGCCTCCTCCCCACGCACAACCACCTCGTCGTCGTCCTCGAATTCTGCCCTGGCCCAGAAGAACTCGTCGGCGAGGTCATCTAAGCTGATCACCGGCAACTGTAGGACCAAAAATAGCGACTAGAGGGGGGGTGAATGGGCGCCTAAAAAATTTTTTCGAATCAATGACCTGCTCCCAACACCCAATGCACCTCAAAAGACTTAGCAGCAAACCGTAAACAGATCGCCAAAGCCTAAAAGTATCTAGCCTAGAAACGACCGGTGTTCTAAACAAAGAAATACCAACGCAGTGCTAATAGGCATAATAATCAAAGCTTTCAAATCATGGCAGATCAAAACTTCACAGAAATAAATCACAACAATCGATTGAGAGATTACTGTTCAAAGTTGTCTCTCAGTAAGTTACTTGGCAAAGCCTACAGTGTCGAAGACTACTTCGAAGTCTGTGGATTCGAAGCCCGTGGATTCGAAGCCTACAGATTCGAAGCCTGCTAATTCGAAGCCTGCGGATTCGAAGCCTGCGAATTCGAAGCCCGCGGATTCAAAGCCTGCGGATTCGAAGCCTGCAGATTCGAAGCCTGCTTCACAGAGTTGGACTTCACACAAGAAAAGAGGCTTCAACAGAAACAGCTAGAGAAGAAACTAGACACTATCTGTTCGATCAAAAAGGCTATGAGGAAAAAGCAAGGCTAGGAAAAATAGCACACTATAGCTACAGGAAAGTAGTACTACTTGCTATCAGCCACATGAACTAGTATTCACGCGAAGAACAGAACGAAGCAAACAGAGAAGCTTCCGCTCAGTAATAAATGATTTCACATGCAAAACAAGGCAAACTTGACCACACGAAAAATGCTGGCAGCGCAGAACGTTAGAGAATAAACTTCATGAGAAGAACAGACAACAATCATAGGGAAAATCTCAAGAACAGAGCCTGGCGGCGCACGCAGGGAGAGAGAAACACAGGGAACAAAGAGGAATGACCCAAGGAATTGATTAAAAAGTTATTTCAGCAAAATAGTGACCTAATCCTAGGGATTGGGGCCCTATTTATAGGCAGCCCGATAGCTAGGAATATTCCACCAGTCCCTTAGGGTTTTTTACAGACGCTAAAATAAAAGAAAAGACTAAACTGCCCTTAGGATATTTTTACAGACTCGACTGACTGACTGTGGGCCTAGGGACAAAATAGTAAACTCCTATTTACAGATGACTTATCCGGAATCTAAGCTTTCGTAGCGACTACGGCTTCTCTTCTGGACAGTCCGATACAAGATCAGCGGTCGTCAGTTTTGTGCCAAAACTGACAAAGCCTCCACCGACTTTGCACCGGGTACCCGGATTGGGCCGGCCCGATTCTGCAGCTCTCTCAGCCCGGCAATCACTCACCGCCCGTGTACCTGAGTCAATCCTGGTCAACAGCCCAATGGGTCTTCTGCTGCTCCTAGCCCATGTACCCGTATTGGGCCAGCCTGACTTCGCGGCTCTCTCAGCCCGACAGTCGCTCGCTGCCCATGTACCTGAGTCACACGCGGCCCATGAAGCAGATCTCCTCTCTTCTTCTGTCCTCTTTGACTATCGTTGACAATGACTCATCACATCTAGAGCCATGAGGCCCACACTATTCAGCATGGCTCCTCAATCTCCCCCTTGATGAGTGCATTGTCAACACTTCACTTCTTCAGCTCTTCAGTACCTGCAAGCAACCGTGGAAACACGAAAACAAAACACAAGAAAACAAAGAAGAAGAAAATAAAGTAAAAGTTTAACCCTAATGACCAAAAGCCAAACAAAAAGCAAGAAGTGGTCATTATGGTTAACCAAAATGTAAAAGCTCAAAATAAGTGCGATCTCAGATACATCAACAAGGATAGAACAAACGGGACAAAAACTCCCCCTTAAACTCTGATTCCAAAAATTCTCCCCCTTGTTGACAAGTGAACTCATCAAGCACTCAAAAGAGACACAGATTCCCCCTGAAATGCAACTCCCCCTCAAAATATGCAATGAATGCAACTGGGGTGCAGGTGAAGTGTAGAAAGCATGCTTCTCAGATATGATTGACTGCAATTACAACATCTAACAAGTATAGCAAAAGACATATTGTCTAAGACACATGGCATGATCAGTGCAACAGATGATATCTAAAGAAAGTCATTAGCACGCATTTTTCAATTTTTTGCAAACAAAAGCATCACCAAATTTTCCAGCTAACAAGCAAGGTAAAGCATGAGATGTAGAAGCTAACTGATATCTACCATGATAAGCATTATCCAAAACACAGTGCTTCAACAAACTTGTTATTATTTCAATTTTCAGGCTTTTTCTTGTTCCTTTTTCATTTTCGCCAGGGGTTATTTGCATGTCAAACCTTATGCTGACCGACCAAGTCAAGCCTAGGCCAGAACTGGATCATCAGAAGCTTAAGACATTGGTCTTGGCATACACTACACTGTCCTAGTTCATACCAAAGTGCTATGGTACGCAGTCCAGAACAGATGCAATGCGACAAAGCAAACCCACCTGGATCTTTTCAAGTTATGCATAAAAAGGCATGGAATTTTCATTTTTATTGATTTTTCATCATTTTTATAGCACATTTCCATGGTTAAAGCAGAAAGATGTCCAAGTTGCATATTTGCATCTAAGTCAGGAACTAGCTACAAGGCATGTAACAGATAGCAAGAACATTCAGCCTACACATGCTAGTTACCAGAAGCAATGGTGATCATTTTTCAAGTTTAAAGCATAAAAACCATGCATATGACAGATATCCGACATATCAAGCGAACTGAGACAAGACATGATCATTGACAAGTAATCAAAAGCATGTACCAGCTAGAATAAGTAAAACAGTTCAATCATATAACAGAAGCAAGCTCAAAAGTGTGATATGTGAATATGTATGATATGAACACACACAAAAGGACTCAAGAAAAGAGTGAAGAAGAAAGGAAACTGACGCAAAATATCCTAGAAAGGATACACAACACCCAAATCCCCTCGTAAATGCTCAAAAGTAGACTGATCTAGGGGTTTGGTAAAAATGTCAGCCAACTGATGATGGGTATCAACATGAACAAGGTCAATGACACCTTTCTCATATTGATCCCTCAGAAAGTGAAAGCGCACATCAATATGTTTGGTTTTTGAATGGAGACAAGGGTTTTTCCTTACACTAATTGCACTGGTGCTGTCACAAAACAAAGGAACTCTGGTAGGAAAGAACAACCCAAAGTCTCGCAGAGTGGAAATCATCCAAACCAACTGTGAGCAGCAGCTAGCAGCAGCTACATACTCAGCCTCAGTGGTCGAAAGAGCAACTCCAGATTGCTTTCTAGAAGACCAAGAGACAAGAGAAGACCCAAGAAACTGGCAAGTACCGGAAGTCGACTTGCGATCCAACCGGCACCCACCAAAGTCGGCGTCTGAAAAGCTAGATAAATCAAGAGATGATGATGCTGAATAGTAAAGACCGAGATAGGGCACATAAGTGAGATACCTGAAGATGCGCTTGACAGCCTGCCGATGAGACGCGCATGGTGAAGACTAGAAACGCGCGCAAAGTCCCACGACGAACTGTATGTCCGGTCTTGTCGCCGTAAAGTACAGCAGCGAACCAATCATCCCTCGAAACTCCCTCTCATTGACCTTGACGCCGCTCTCATCCTTGTCCAGACCCCCAGATGTGCCCATCGGGGTCATCTGCGGCTTCAGTTCCCCACCAAAGTCAAATTTTTTCAACATGTCGCGAGTGTACTTACCTTGGTGGATGAAAGTGCCGTCGTTGGTCTGCTTGATCTGGAGCCCTAAGAAATACTTGAGCTCACCCATGAGGCTCATCTCAAACTCGCTGTGCATCTGCTCAGAAAACTTGGACACAAGAGAATCAATAGTACCGCCAAAAATAATATTGTCCACGTAAATCTGAGCAACTAAGAAATCTGAAGCAACTCTGAGCAAAAAGAGAGTCTTATCCACCGAACCCATCACAAAGCCCTTCCCCAACAAAAATTGCTTTAACCGGTCATACCAAGCCCTGGGGGCTTGCTTCAACCCGTATAAAGCTTTTTGCAACTTAAAAACATGTCGAGGAAACTTAGGTTTCTCAAAACCAGGGAGCTACCTAACATAAACTTCCTCCTCTATGAACCCGTTCAGAAAAGCACTCTTTACGTCCATTTGAAAAAGCTTAAAACCCTTCGAAGCAGCAAAAGCTAAGAGAATGCGAATGGACTCAAGACGGGCAACAGGGGCAAAAGTTTCTTCAAAATCAATACCCTCTTTCTGGCAAAAACCCTGGGCAACTAGTCGAGCTTTGTTGCGCACCACAACCCCATCTTCACCTTGTTTGTTCTTGAACACCCACTTGGTGCCTATGGGGTTGCATCCTGGTGGCGGCTCAACTAGTGTCCAAACCCGATTACGGACAAAATTCTCAAGCTCTTCTTGCATAGCATTAATCCAATTAGAATCAGAGAGAGCATGAGAAACATCTCTGGGCTCAAAAGATGCAACAAAAGCAGATTCAGCAAACACAGCAAGAGAGGTACCAGATGAACGTAAAGTTCTCTCAGTCAAATCACCAATGATGAGCTCTGAGGGGTGATCACGCTGAACTGCTCGGGATCCCTGGTGATCTGAAGTCACCTCACCGGAGTCAGCAGCTGGCACCTCTGGACTCGATTGAGGGGGCTCGATCGAAGTGGAAGAAGTGATCAGAGGTCCGCCCTCATCCTCAGTCGAAGTCTCAGAAGGTGTGGGCTCTGCAGGAGGCGCAGAAGGCCCACCCTCATCAGCAGCTGGAGTATCCTCATCTTCCTAGAAGATGGACTCTCCAAGCTCATCATCGCTAGAAAGCTCAAAAGAAGGAGTTAAAGAAGGCAAGGACTCATCAAACGAAACCTCACAAGTCTCGACAAGCTGCTGGGAGTCGAGGTTCCAAACTCGGAAGCCTCGAGAATGCAAAGCGTAACCAAGAAAAACACCATCCCAGCAATGAGACTCAAACTTGTCCAAATGCCCTCCCTTCTTGAGCACAAAGCACTTGCAGCCAAACGCTCGAAACTGGCTCACCTTGGGTTGTCTGCCAAACCGCAACTGATACAAAGTCTTACCTAAGTAAGCTCGAAGAAAAATGCGGTTGGCCAGATAGCAAGCCGTGTTCATGGCTTCAGCCCAAAAATGCCTAGGAGTCCTGTGCTCATCGAGCATTGTCCTGGCCATCTCGACTAGCGTGTGGTTCTTTCGTTCCACAACACCGTTCTGTGGGGGAGTGTAAGGAGCAGAAAACTGATGGTCAAGACCCTGATCACTACAGAAGCTGACGAACTGAGAGTTCTTGAACTCAGAGCCGTTGTCAGAGCGAATTGCTCACATCCAACCATTGTTCTCATTCTTCAGCTTCATAATCAGGTCATGAACAAACTGAAAAGTTTCATCCTTAGACTCCAAAAAGAAAACCCACGAGAATCGAGAAAAGTCATCAACAATCACAAGCGCATACCACTTCCCACCGACTGAGCGTACCCGAGCTGGACCTACAGTGTCCAAATGTAACAGCTCGCCCGGATACGAAGTCATCACCTGAGTCATAGGTGAGTGGGATGCGGCAACCATTTTCCCATGACGACAGGGATGACAAACTAGATCTTTCTCCATTTTAAGCTTGGGCAATCCTCGGATGAGGTCCATAGAGCTTAACCTGACTAGCAGATCAAAACTCAAATGACCTAACCTCCTATGCCACTTCCAGAGCTCAGAAGAAGATCTAGCAATCAAACAGCGAGAAGGGCCAAAAGAACTAGAGAAGTCAATTCGAAAAACTTTACCAAAAGGTAAGATCTGGCAAATCAAAAACCCTCTAGAATCAAACACAGAAGAATTACCCTTTTTAAAACGCAATTCCAAACCATCCTCAAGAAGTTGCGAGACAGAAATCAAGTTAAAGTTTAAATTTTTAACCAAGGCAACATTCTTCAAAGAGAAATGGTCTGAAATGCGAATTGAGCCGATGCCACTTACCTTCCCTTGACCACTGTTCCCGAATGTGATGTACTCTTTGGAGCTCGGGGGAGTGAGACTGGAGAACCATCTGCGATGTCCCGTCATGTGGCGGGAGCATCCTGAGTCCATGATCCAAACGTCCTCCAGTCCCCGATCCTGCACAATCAGTGGTCATAAGGGGAGCAAATGGTTCAACACCAGGTTTAGCAAAAGAGCTAAACCAATGTCGAGCCATCTGCTCAAAAGATGGAAAGCGAAAACCATCAGAAGAGTTTGGACCAAAACGCGGCTCAAAGCGCGGTCCATGGTCCCACCTAAAACCTCGGCCACGAGGTCCAGGACCGTATCCAAAACGAACTGGAGTTCTGCTGGAAC
This sequence comes from Zizania palustris, assembly GCA_019279435.1. NCBI lineage: Eukaryota > Viridiplantae > Streptophyta > Magnoliopsida > Poales > Poaceae > Zizania > Zizania palustris. The sequence goes on from JAAALK010000079.1 coordinate 45,641,233, forward strand.
GAACACCACCAACTGGAGCACGGGCATGAAAACCGTCTCCTCTACCACCACCTACACGACGCGGCCTGGCCTCCAGCCTCTCCCCACGTCAAGGAACTCTCAGTCTACCACCCTGCTGGTAGAATTGCTCCTGAACACCACGAGCACGCTCTGCTCTCTCAACCCGCTTCCTCCTGAAGCAAAACTCCGCAAGATGCCCGTCTCTCTTACAATACTCACAATGATAGGTGTGCTTCTTGGGATGTGGTTGAGGCTTGGGGTTCTTGGGCTTAGTAGTGTTTGGTGTAGTCTTCTTGGGTTGAGAGGGTCCAGGAAGAGAGTCAAGAGAAGTGTGGAGATGTTTGGGCTTTGGAACCCAGATGGGCTTCTTGGGTGGAGCTTTGGGCTGTTCATGGATCACTCCATCCTTGGGCTGACTAGCCGGGGAAGACTCAGTGGAGTGAGTCTTGGGATATCTCTGCTCAGGAGTCATTTTACTCCACTCCACTGCCCAGCTAATGGCACTCTCAAAGTCAACCTTGGTGTAGGTGTAACCTACCCCAAACCCATCCTGCCTCTTGAACTGCTGGATCATCATGCCAAGCTGTGGCTCTCGGGCACTGATCCAACTCAGGATAGAACGGAGGTAAAAGTTCTCATTCTGAGAATCAGCTAGCTCTTCTCTCAAGGAAGCTAGTACCTCCACCTGAGACAAGCAGGTCTCACACTCGCTATCTACCTGGACAGACTTCTCGGCTTTTAGCTTAATCAACTCCATTCTAAGAGACATACAGTTCTCACAGACAGTGGGTGGAACTGACAGTGTCTCAAGCTCTAGCCTAGTCTGCGCCAGCTCAGCTCTCACTCTCTCCAAATCCCCCAAATGCTCATCGCCCTTGGCCTTCAGCTCAGCTAAGACAGCTAGATGAGATGGGCAATTAGCACAGGGCACGATGACATTGGCTTGAGCATCTTTCAGCTCTAGCTGTGCACTCTCAAGCTCAGTGGCCAAAGCGTCCCTCTCATCAACCCTTTCTGTGTACTTGGACTTCAGAGTCGACAAGTCACACAGAAGCACCTCACACTTTGGGCACTCACTGCTATCACCCAAGCAGGGGGAAGAAGATAGACTCTCAATTCTGCCGTTGGCTACGGCAAGCTCACTCTCTAACTCATCTATCCTCTTCTTGGCCCCCTAAGCAGTTTTTCTTGATATTTTAACTCCTGACGATTGCTTTCAAGTAAATCAACGATTTCGCGCTCATAAGATGATACCTTTTCATTGTCGTCGTCGTCAGAGTCATCGGAGGAGCTCTTCTCTTCCTTATCCCCAAGAGCCATTGAGCAGAAGCTCTTGTGAGATCTTCGGCGCTGATGTGAGCGGCTCTTCGGTCTGTCCCCGAAAGTCATGAAACAAAGACCCGCTGGATCGTCCTTGTCCTTCTCCTTCCTGATGACGATCTCCTCATCGCTTGAGCTTGACGAAGAGGAAGAAGACGTGGACCGCTTGGAGTAGCTCTTCTCCATATCAGCGAAGAAGGCCTTGTCGTGCTTCTTGTTCTCACGCCGGTAATCCTTCAGGGCCTTTCTGAAGAATCTGGTCTTTGGCTTGCCCTTGTTGAAGGAGGAGCTCTCGTGCTTGCCGGAGTCGTGGAAGCCACCACCGGTGCCCTTCTTGTGGCCATTGCGCTTGGGGCAGTCAGCGATGAAGTGTCCTAGGTCACCACACTCAAAGCACCCGGATTTCATGCCGTGTCTTTTGAACATTCTCTTGTCATAAACACGACGCACTCGGTTGTTAAAAAGACACAAGTCATCATCTCCCAAAGACTCAAGCTGGTCCTCAGTGATAGACATCAAAGAGAACCCAGCACAGCTCACAGAAGTTGGATCAACAGAAGGTGTAGCAAGGGCCAGAGATTTCGAACCAGAGCCAGTGAGATTTGATCTCAACTGGATATCAACCTCAGTGGCCTTCAGCTTGCTAAACAACTCAGAAATGGTCAAGGTATCATAAGAAGTCCTCTCAATAATAGAGGATACCTTGATCTCCCAGATCTTTGGGTCCAAGGTATGGAGAACCTTGAGCGCCTGCTCATGATCTGAGACTAACTGAGCACCCTCAGCCTTGTTGTCCCGAAGCTTGTTTATGATCGATTGAAAACGACCAAACAACGCTTCAACATATTCACCCGGCTTTTGTGTGAAGTTCTCATATTCATGCCGGTAGGTCTGATAGAGCGAGCCTTGACCTGGGCTGTCCCCTCATGGTGTGCCTTGAGGGTAGCCCAGATCTCTTTCGGAGTGGAAAGATGGCTCACACGCTCAAACTCAGTGGGACCTAAACCAGAAAACAGAATGTTCACAGCTTTACTATTGCTCAGATGCTGGGCAATGATACCAGGAGTACCATGCTCAGCAACTGGCAATATAACAAACGTATCGTGAACGCAAATGTCCTAGATGTCCGAGCCTTGGCTCATAAGATAGGCTCGCATGCGAGTCTTCCAATAATTATAGCCATAAGCTTCCAAGGACGGGACCTTGCCAGGAGACGTCATGATCACTACTGGGGTTTAGAACCGGTTAAGGTAGGTCCATAAAGGCGATTGGAGAATTCCAATCATCCAGTATTTGAGAAATCCTAGTCAGAGGGTTGATCGGAAAGTTCGGCGACAAGCATTTAAATTTGTGTTGCTAGATGGTGTACTATATCGCCGAACTATTTATGAAGTACTTTTGAAATGTTTAGACGATTAATAATCCCAAATAGCTACGGGAGAAGTCCATGAAGGGCTTTGTGGCACTCATCAGTCGGCCTAGAAAATGAGTTGGATGCTCAGAAGAGAAGGTTTCTACTGGCCGACTATGACTGAGGATTGTTTTAAATACTATAGAGGGTGTGAGGCGTGCCAGAAGTTTGGCAATATTCAGCTAGCTCCTCCTTCATTGTGTAACCCTATTATCAAGCCATGGTCGTTCCGAGGTTGGGGTTTAGACTTCATCAGTCAGATCCATCCTCCTTCTTCAAAAGGGCATCGGTTCATGTTGATGGCGACAGATTACTTCACCAAATGGACCGAAGCCGCGCCTCTTAAGAATATGACTCACAACGAGGTACTTGATTTTATCTTGAAGCACATTATACATAGATTCGGTATTCCCCAAACTCTCACTACAGATCAAGGTAGTTCATTTATTTCTAAAGAAGTGAGAGATTTTGCCGAACTTTGTGGTATTAAGCTGGTAAACTCTTCACCGTACTATGCTCAGGCCAATGGTCAGGCCGAGTCTAGTAATAAAACTGTGATTAAGCTCATTAAGAGGAAAATCGAAGAGTTCCCTAAGAGGTGGCGTGAAGTGCTTTCCCAGGCACTATGGGCTTGTAGAATTGCAAAGCATGATGCTACCAAAGTTAGTCCATATGAGTTAGTATATGGACAAGAGGTTGTTTTACATGTAGAAGTAGATCTTGGCTCTTTAAGAGTTCTAAATCAAGATGGTTTATCGGTCGATGAGTATGAGACTCTTTTGAAGAACAATCTAGAAGAAGTGACCGATAAGAGGTTAAGGGCTTTAGAAGCTATAGAGATAGACAAGAGGAGAGTGGCTAAAGCCTACAATAAGAAGGTTAAGCCAAAATCGTTTCAAGTGGGTGACTTGGTTTGGAAGACGATTTTGCCTTTAGGCACTAAGAGCCCTAAATTTGGTAAATGATCATCTAGTTGGGAAGGCCCTTTCAAAATAGCCGAAATCACTCCCGGTAATGCATATGTGTTAGAATCTCTGCAAGGAGAGTGGTTTCGAAGAGCTTTGAATGACAGATACTTGAAAAGGTACTTCCCAAGTGTGTGGCAAACGACTTGAAAATGTCGAGAGGCCGATATGAGAAGTATCGTCTTTAGCCCATTATGCTTTTAGTTCACTTAGTTCACTAAAAGACAGGGGGCATGTGTTGATAGAAAAAAAATGGCATTAATGGTTACATTGCTATTGCCTTGTTACTTCGCCTGTGAAGTATTCACTAATCTGCGTAACAGATTGCTACCTTCGCTCTCTAGTGCAACACTTAGCAGAATTCGGTCGCCTGGCCGAATTGGCGCTTGATCTCTGTTCTGTTGCAGGTTTTCACGCTCGGAGCTACTTCGTCAGAGGTGTCCGGAGCCAAGACTCTGGTTTCGGAGGATGCCAGAACACCCCTCGACGGAAATACTGCTTCGACTACCTGTGTCAGACCGTCACGCTGTTGTCGGTTTGACCGAGTCCCGCACGCCAGCACGCTTCACAACATGCTTCGTCACGACAGGATTCGCCACGTTCGTACCCCACGTCAGACAAAGTCACGCCCGCGCGTTGCATTCGAGTTATTTTATCATGTCAGAGACTTCGCGCCGAACCCCGCTGTTCGGAGGTGATTGTCGCGTTAAGATCTATTCAGAGCCTACCCTCGGCCAGATCAGTCCGAACGCCGAAGGCACCCTTCGGCGGGACCCTTCGCATCAGACGCCGAAGGTACCCTTCGGCGATACCCTTCGCACTGTATACTTCGAATCAGCCAGGCTTCGCTCGACTTGCCGATTTATTCTGTTTAAATATATTTCTTTTTGGCTAATTGGATTATTTTTGTGTGATCTGATTACCTGGCGACTCCACCCCCTTACCACGGTTAAGGGTAGTCGGAATGCGGTGTTGGTGTTGTTTTACGCTTAGGCATGTCCCTAAGTATCCGCACACTTTTGGATCATCGAACTGACCCAAGTGCGGAGGCACATTTTCGTGTCAACACAAGGCAAGTCACAATGCCAATTTTGATCATATTGAGCCTATGTTTTAATTAAATAATACTACAACTGATAGGATATCAATTCATTAGTCCAATTGAAAGCCTTACACTATATTTATTAGATCTCCTGACCTTGTTGTGCATACCAAAGCCATGCTATTGAACATTTTTCCTCGTCACCTTTACTATTAAATATTAGTTAGTGTCCAAAGTACCGACACAACTACTAGTAGGCTAAAAATGAGTCGAAGAATAAAATGGTCACTTTTATTCTGTTATAATCCCCGATATACTTCTCATCTCTGGAATTCAAAAGAACTTGGAAATTTGGTTAGATGTGTTAGCATGGCAGGTTCCGGGTGCAAACGAGGGCATTGGTGTAACACCCCAAATTTTCCAAGGTAAAAAATTGAGGAAAATAAAATTTCTAAATAAAAAAAGATTATTATCAATTAAAGTAAATATGAAACTACCCAAACAAATCAAAACATAGAGAAATAATTCAAATTCAGGGTTGATAAAATTTCAGTAGGTTCTAAAGGCAAGGATATATTTTTGAGAATTTTTACAAGTTTTTAGAACCTCTTCTCATAGCTCAAAAATCAAATACCAATTTCAGGAATTATTTTAAATCATAAATCTATTTTTATTAAACTTGGGCCAGCCTTCCTCAATTCTGTTTCGGCCCAACCCAGTCCACCGCGCACGTCACCGACATGTGCGACCCACATGTCGGCACCATTTTTCCTCTCCCATGTGCCCACGCCTCGCCTAGACCCACATGTCAGTCCCTCGCACCCCGCTTCCATGACTGCCAGTTAGGGCACGCCTGTCGGCACCTGTACCCATGAACACGCTCACTGACAGGTGGCCCCCACCTGTCAGATTCGTCTTCTCCGATGGAAAGTCCCCTGTTCCATCGACGGCACCCTAGTTTTCCAAATCCACCGCCGCGAGCCACCTTCCATCAAATTGCACCCGGGATCATGATCCCCGATCACCGGTGATTGCTTTCCCCCAAAAACCCAACGCGTTTTCATCCCGATGGCATGTATCCATACGCATGGAAGGTCGTCGGAGTAAACATGGAATCCCTCCTCGGTTTCCTCCCCTCGGCCTTCCATCTACACCGCCGACGACCCCTATAAGTGCCCCGACATCCACCGCACCCAAGCTACCCGAAATCGCTTTAGTCCTCGTTTTCCCGATCGCCAGTGTTCCCCTTTGCGCTGCCACCTCTGCTCGAGCTCCGGCCACCTCTAGCTACCGCCGGAGACCGCTGTCGTCCTCATCGAAGACACCTCTGGGACCGTTGTTGCATCCTCTTCCTCGGCCTCACCTTCGCTGGACCAGCCGACCGCCGAAGCACCGTTGTCGCCGTCGACCCGAATGAACTCCGCCACCCCGCTCGTCGCCGGCCACATCCCGACGACCCCGAGCCCCAATTCTGGTACCATCATTACCGCACCCTCATCCCCTTTCCATTTCGGCATTTAGATTGGGTCCCCGATCATTGCCGTCACAGTCGCATGCACCGCCATGCGCTGTCGTCGTCGGGGAAGACGAGATCCCTCATTGTTTCCGCCTGCCGTGCCGGACGAAATCCCAGCCATCGGATCTGAGGCGGGCGGCATAGATTAGATCACTCGCGGATCTAATCTGAACCCTCCGATCTCGCCGAACTGGTATCGGTTGATCCTAGCCGTCAGATCTAATTTAAAAACCCTGCCCGAACCGCAGCCGCTCAATCTAGATCTAATGGTCCTGGTGGCCCCGGTCCACGCGCACAGTCCTCGGGTTCAAGGTGAACCTGGCTCACTGTAGACTAGAGGTTGTTTTTAATTTAAATAAATTCCAGAATTCAATTTAAACTTCTAAAATTCATATCTCACTCATTTTAACTCCAAATTTCACCATTCAAATTTCATAAAATTTCAAATTAAATTATATACAACTTTATCCAATTTAATTGATATGATTTGTAATGTTGTTTTATTTTTAATAATTGTTTACTTTCCTTGATTTGTGTGCCGAGAAGATTACGCCACCGCCGAGGATCCGGAGTACTACCTCGAGGTCCCACCATCACCCTTTGCTGATCAAAGCAAGTCACAACCCCCATTTTGATTATAATTGAGTCCATGTTTTAATTAAATATCGCTATAACTCATAGGGTATAAATGCATTAGTCCAAATAAAAGCCCTACACTATAATTATTAGATCCCCGACCCTAATGTGCAAACCCAAGTCATGTTGTTGAGTCCGAACTCCTTGTCACCTTATTATTATCAATAATAGATAGTGTTCAATGTATCGATACAACTGCTATAGGATAAAAAAATGAGTCGTAGATATTTGGGTTCTACTATATGTTTCCCTGATATTTCTCTTATCCCTAGAATTTTGTTGGTTATGGAGTTTTGGTTAAGTATGTAAGCATGGTGGGTTCCGGGTGCAAGCTAGGGCATTGGTTGGTAGCACTCGGGGCACTATAAGGACTGGTCTACGAGATCTGTTGTGAAGCAGTACCGTACTAACCATGAGTCTAGTGGGTAAGTCCTAACTAGAGGTATGGAGCGTTCCAACTTGAAGCACCATAGTGGAGGGGGCAAGTTGCACCTGCGGGTGGCTTGTACCGACGAGGCTCAAGGGGGTACGTTGTTGACCCAACGCGTTGGGGCGCCGTGTGAAACCTATAAGAGGGTGTTATTGAGTTGGTGCGTTCCATGCTAAAGGTTTTGGCATGAGTTCCTTCGGGGTGACGTGGTGTCATCACGACACACTTTGGTGTGCGGGAATAAGTGCCTTGTGGGTACAGTAGTACACCTTTGATCAGAGTATAATCTTTTCGAAAAGTCGTGCCCACGGTCAAGGGCGGGTTGAGCAATGTTCACCGCAGTTAGTTTACTTTTACATGAATGATTGCTCGATGGAATGACATATAAGGACTGTTGAGCGAGGGTGGGCTGACTATACCCCTCGAGGTAGAAGATGATTTACTTTTTGTATTAATAACCTGATCACATTAACTGCTTTACAAACATACTTTTCCGTAAACATAAGCCACTACTTTGCTTTGTTATTACCATGCATTATAATTGCATTTCCGTGGCTTGCTGAGTACGATTATACTCACCCCCGTTGATTCACCACATTAGAGGAAGCGTACTACGAGGAGGACGGTCTGGAGTAGCGACCCAGTCAAGGCGCGAGACTAGAAGAAGGCATTCATCTAGAGGATTTATTTTCCTAGTTTCTCTTTTATTTATCACTTGTGTAATAATGTGGTCTACGAACCACCTTTGATTGGCGTAATGTACACGGTCGTGTGATGAACGTCTTGTATTTATTGCTGTTCCTTGGAAATTCAATAAAGTCTAGAATTGTTTTATTCCGGGCATTACAATTGGTTAATCACACACGATGCATTATAAGGGCCCGTCGGCGGGATTTGTTGCGAAGCACTTCCGTACTAACCATAAGTCTAATCGGTAAGGTCTAACTGGAGGTATGGAGCGTTCCAACCCAATGCACCAAGCGGAGGGAGCAAGTTGCATCAGTGGATGGTTTGTACCGATGAGGCACAAAGGGGGCACGACGTTGGTCCAATGTGTTGGCGCGCCGGCGAAACCTAATGGGTTTTCCTCGAGTTGGGGCATTTCATGGTGAAGGTTTTGGCATAAGTTCCTGTGACTTGGGTCATCTGAACACACTACGATGTGCATGAATGAGTGCCTTGTGGGAATAATAGTACACCTTCGATTAGAGTATAATCTTTTCGAAAAGACATGCCCACTGTCAAGGGTAGGTTGAGCAATGTTCACCGCGGTTAGTTTATTTTTATGATTGTGCATTGGTTGATGGAATTTAAGGACTATTGAGCGAGAGAGTACCATTTGTACTACTCGAGTTAGAAAATGGTTTCATATTTATATTTACTTTCCGCATAAAAAACATGATCACATTAAATGCTTAATTACAATTTGTACTTTTTCGCAAACTTAAGCCACAAGCCTTCCTTGTTATTATCCTTGCATTATTCTACATTTCAGTGGCTTGTTGAGTACCCTTGTACTCACCCCTATTGACACAACCTCAGAGGCTGCATACTATGAGGACGATGGTCTGGAGTAGTTGTCTCAGTCAAGGAAACGAGTCCTAAAGTAAGATGTTCATCGCCAAGATTTTCCCTTTTATTATTAATTCAGTGTAATAAAATAGCCTGCGAGCTATATTTTGTTTGTCGTAAGACGTCGTCGTGTAATGAACATTTTGTATTTATTATTTTTATTTGGAAATTCAATAAAGTCTAGAATTATTAAATCTCGGGCATTACAAGACTAGATGCTAAAGGACCTCTCTTTGATCCACGTTTTGGTCCAGACTCATACACATCTTTTTACTTTCCTACTTTTGAATAGATGGCTCAACACTAGTTTAGCTCTTTTACTAAACCTGGTGTCGGACCATTTGCTCCCCCTTATGACCATTGATTTTGTAGGATCAAGGCTTAGAGGACATATGGATCATGGATTTGAGATGCTCTCACCACATGACGGGACATCACAGATGGTTCTCCATACTCACTTCCCTGAGCTCTAAGGAGTGCATCACTTTTGGGAACAATGGTCAAGGGAAGGTACACAGTTTTGGCTCAATTCGGTTTTCTGAGCATTTGTCTTTTAAGAATGTTGATTTGGTTGGAAATTTGGGCTTTAATTTGATTTTTGTTTCGCAACTTCTTGAGGAGGTCTTAGAGGTTCGTTTTAAGAAGGGCATGTCTTCTGTTGTTGGTTCTAGAGGATCATTGGTTTATTAGATTTTACCCTTCGGTAAGGTTTTTCGGATTGATTTCTCTAGTTCTTTTGGCCCTTCTCGTTGTTTGATTGTTGGATCTTCCTCTGAGCTCCGGAGGTGGCATAGGAGGTTAGGTCATTTGAGATTCGATCTGCTAGTCAGATTAAGTTCTATGGAGCTAATCCGAGGATTGCCCAAGCTTAAGATGGAGAAGGATCTAGTTTGCCATCCTTGTCATCATGGGAAGATGGTTACCGCTTCTCACGCACCTGTGACTCAAGTGATGACTTTGTACCCGGGAGAGCTGTTACATATGGATATTTTTGGTCTAGCTCGGGTACGTTTGGTCAGTGGGAAGTGGTACGTGCTTGTGATTGTTGATGACTTTTCTCGATTCTCATGGGTTTTCTTTTTGGAGTCTAAGGATGAGGCTTTTCATTTTATTCATGACCTGATTCTGAAGCTAAAGAATGAGAACAATGGTCAGATGCGAGAAATTCACTCTAACAACAGTTTTGAGTTAAAGAATTCTTAGTTCATCAGCTTCTGTAGTGATCAGGGTTTCGAGCACCAGTTTTCTGCCCCTTACACTCCCCCACAGAACGACATTATGGAACGAAAGAACCGCACGCTGGTCGACATGGCTAGGACGATGCTTGATGAGCATAGGACTCCTAGGTGTTTTGGGGCCGATGCTATGAACACTTCTTGCTATCTGGCCAACTACAGTTTTCTTAGAGCTTACTTAGATAAGATTTCATATGAGTTGCGGTTCGGCGGACAACCCAAGGTGAGCCACTTGTGAGCGTTTGGCTGCAAATGCTTTGTGCTCAAGAAGGGAGGACATTTGGACAAGTTTGAGTCTCATTGCTAGGATGGAGTTTTTCTTGGTTATGCTTTGCATTCTCGAGGCTTCCGAGTCTGGAACCTCGACTCCCAACAACTTGTTGAGACATGTGAGGTTTCTTTCGATGAGTCCATGCCTTCACTTACTCCTTATTTTGAGCTTTCTGGTGATGATGAGCTTGGAGAGTCCATTTTCGAGGAAGATGATGACACTCCCACTGTTGATGAGGGTGGGCCTTCTGCACAGCTTGTAGAACCCACACCTCCTGAGACTTCGACTGAGTATGAGGGCAGACCTCTGATCACTACTTCCACTTCGATCGAGCCATCTCAATCGAGTCCATAGGTGCTAGCTACTGACTCTGGTGAGGTGACATCTGATCATCAAGGATCCCGGGAAGTTCAACATGATCACCCCTCATAGCTCATCATCGGTGATCTCACTATGAGATCTTGCTATGTTTGTTGAGTCTGCTTTTGCCACCACCTTTGATTCTAGAGATGTTGCTCACGCTTTATTTGATGCAAATTGGATAAATGTCATGTAAGAAGAGCTTGGAAATTATGCTTGTAATTGGGTTTAGACACTAGTTGAGCTGCCACTTGGATGCAACCCCATAGACACCAAGTGGGTGTTTAAGAACAAGCAAGGTGAAGATGGGGTTGTGGTACGCAACAAAGATCAATTAGTTGCCTAGGGTTTTTGCTAGAAGGAAGGTATTGATTTTGAGGAGACTTTCGCCCTTGTTACCCGTCTTGAGTCCATTCGTATACTTTTGGCATTCGCTGCTTCTAAAGGTTTTAAGCTTTTTCAAATGGATTTCAAAAGTGCTTTTCTAAATGGGTATATAGAGGATGAGGTCTATGTTAGGCAACCCCATGGTTTGAAAACCCTAAGTTTTCTTGACATGTTTTTAAGCTGCAGAAAGCTTTATATGGTCCAAAGCAAGCCCCCACGACTTGGTATGATCGTTTAAAGTAGTTTTTGTTGGGGAATGACTTTGTGATGGGTTTTGTAGACAAGACTCTTTTCTTGCTCAGAGTTAGGTCTGATTTCTTGATTGCTCAAATTTACGTGGATGACATTATTTTTGGTGGTTCTACTAATGAGCTTGTGTCCAAGTTTTCTGAGCAGATGCACAACGAGTTCGAGATGAGCCTCATGGGTGAGCTCAAAGTACTTTTTAGGGCTCTAGATCAAGCAAACCAAGGACGACATCTTCGTTCACCAGAGCAAGTACACGCGAGACATACTGAAGAAATTCGACTTCGGTGGAGAGATGAAGCCTCAGATGACCCCCATGAGCACATCTGGGGGCCTAGACAAGGAGAGAGAGTATCGAGGGATGATCAGATCGCTTCTATACCTGACGGCGATGAGACCGTACATTCAGTTTGTCATGGGATTGTGCATGTGCTTCTAGTCTTCACCACGTGCATCTCATCGGCAGTCCGTCAAGCGCATTTTCAGTTATCTTACCTATGCGCCCGATCTCGATATTTACTATTCTACATCATCATCTCTTGATTTATCTTACTTTTCTGACGCTGGTTTTGGTGGGTGTCGGCTGGATCGCAAGTCGACTTCCAGTACTTGCCAGTTCCTTGGTTCTTCGCTTGTTTCTTGGTCTTTTTAAAAACAATCTGGAGTTACGCTTTCCACTACTGAGGCTGAGTATGTAGTTGTTGCTAGCTGCTGCTCACAGTTGGTTTGGATGATTTGCACTTTGAAAGATTTTTGGTTGCCTTTCCCTACTAGAGTGCCTTTGTTTTGTGATAGCACTAGTGTAATTAGTGTAGGGAAAAACTCATGTCTTCATTCAAAAAACAAACATATTGATGTGCACTTTCACTTTCTTAGGGATCAATATGAGAAATGTGTCATTGACCTTGTTCATGTTGATACACATCATCAGTTGGCGGACATTCTTACCAAACCCCTAAATCAGTCTACTTTTCAGCGTTTGCGAGAGGATTTGGGAGTTGTGTATCTTTTTAGGATATTTTGAGTCTTTTCTTTCTTCTTTACTTTTTATTTGAGTCTTTTGTGTGAGTTCATATCATACACATTCATTTATCACAATTTGAGTTTGCTTTTGTTATATGATTGAATTGTTTTACTCATTCTTGCTAGTATATGCTTTTGAATACCTATCGATGATCATGATTTGCTTTAGTTCACATGATATATCTGATATCTGTCATATCAATGACTTTTATGCTTAAAATTGAAAAATGATCACCATTGCTTATAGTAACTATCATGTGTAGGCTGAATACTTTTGCTATCTTTTACATGTCTCGTAGCTGAATCCTTTATTTAGATGCAGATATGCAACTCGGACATTATATGCTTTAACATGGAAAATATGCTATAAAATTAAAAAAAATCATAAAAAATGAAAAATACATGCCTTTTATGCTTAAGTGACAAGACCTAGGTGAGTTTTCTATGTCACATTGCATTGTTCTGGACTGCTTACCATAACACTTTGATATGAACTACAACATTGTAATATATGCCAAGACCAATGTATTAAGCTTCTGATGGTCCCATTCTTGCCTAGACTTGACTTGGTCGGTTAGCATAAGGTTGACACACAAATAACCCCAGGCAAAAATGAAAAAAAACTTGAAATTAAAGATAACAAGTTTGCTGAAGCTCTTAGTTCTGGACAATGCTTATCTTGGTAAATATCAGCTAGACTTTGCATTTAATGCTTTACCTTGCTTGTCGACTAGAAAATGTGGTGATGCTTTTGTTCGCAAAAATCTGAAAATATGTGCTAATGACTTTCTTTGGATATCCTCTCTTGCATTGATCATGTCATGTGTCTTAGACAGTGTTTCTTGCTATATTTGATAGAATTTGTAATTGCAGTCAATCATATATGAGAAGCATGCTTTTTACACTCCACTTGCATCTTAGTTGCATTTAGTGCATATTTTGAGGGGAGCTGCATTTCAGGAGGAGTTTGAGTCGTGTCTCTTTTGAGTGCTTTTAGTCTCACTTGATGAGTCCAGTTGTCAACAAGGGGGAGAAATTTTGGGATATTTGATTTTTTAGAAGAGCTCAAAGGGGATTTTTGGCTTTCTCTAGGATTGGTTTCAGGGGGAGTTTTAGTCTCTTTTGCCTTTACTCTTTGGATATCCTTATTGATAATTCAGAGATTGCACTAATTTGAGTTTTTATTTGAAATCTTTGTTGATTTTTTTCTGTTTAACCATAATTATCATTTTCTGGCTTTTGTTTGGCTTTTGGTCATTAGGGTTAAACCTTTTATTTTATTTTCTCCATTCTATTCTCTTGTGTTTTGTTTTTCTTATGTTTCCACATGTTTTGCAAGTTATGAAATATTGATGAAGAGGGTGTTGACAATGCACTCATCAAGGGGGAGATTGAGGAGCCATGTTGAAGATCATGAGCCTCATGGCTCCAGAAGTGATGAGTGATTGTCAACGAAAGTCAATGAGAGAGATGAAGAGGAGAAGAGGAAGAACTGTCGTGTCTTGATTGCATGTGACTCAGGTACACAGACAGAGGGCCGCAAAGTTGGGCTGGCCCAATCTGGGTACATGAGCCAAGAATGGCAGGGGATCCGCTGGTCTATTGATCAGGTTTGACTCAGGTAAACAAGTGACGAGCGATTGTCGAGTCGGCCCAATCCGAGTACTCGGTACGAAGACAACGGACGCTTTGTCAGTTTCAATGTAAAACCAACACATACTTCAATACCACAGATACACAGATTGACGGTTTTGATACGAAGCCGTGGAAGTCACGAAAGCGAAACATCAAACCAAATAGATAGAGTATAGGTCTTTACCTTTTTACCCTTAGGGTTCAGAGTCTATGCGTCGCGTCTGTAAAAAGTTTAAGGGTATGTTCGTCCTTTCATATTTTACATCTCGTCTGTATAAATCCTAAGGGGTATTTTGTCTTTTCGCGTCATGTGAACTTGGCTATAAATAGCCCCTGCCCCTAGGGTTTAGGGTAACTCATTCAATGCAAAATCTGAGTTCATTTTCTAAAATTACTTTTGGGGATTTTTGAATCACCCTTCTTCCTCAAGTTTTCATCCCTTCCATAGTTTTCTCTCTCCGTCTTGTTGGTGGCTCGCTGTGGGCACGATTTGGCACTTGGCACGGGGGGACTGTAGGCGCTTGGGATGTGTGGCTCATAGGCTCTATACCGATGCATAGCACTAGCACAAGGTGCCCTGACGCGTGGAGGTGGAATCGTGAACCAAGCGGCGTGTTGCGCCAGGCCATGCTAGGTGGCATTACGTGTGTGGCGGCACTGTGCCCAAGGAGTTGGTGTGTGGTTTTTTTCCGCGTGGTACTGCCGGGTCTCGGTGGGAGGAGTTCCCAAGGTGCGCGGGGAAGGCATCCAAGCCCCTGGCTGCACGCGCAGCAGGGCGGCGCAGAGATCCTTCCGAGCTACAATATTCATTTGCACAAGAACAATAATCCTTTATCTCGATTCTCGTAGAATTTAATTCTAAATATTTTGTGAAAGATTTAATTTATGCAGAGTGTTTTATTTTCAGATTGTACTATGATTGTTTATTGATATTTCTTTGTATCCTTAGTGCATTTTGGATCATCTGTTTGCACAGTTTATCATTTGTATTTATTTTTCTGATTAAACGCTTGGGAACTATTGATGATTATACTTATGCTGGTTGAAATGCTTGTGAGTTAAATGATTTATTAATTTGCCTTTAAACACTGTGGTGGTGTCTTTTCGAGTAGGACACCGGTTATTTTTGGGCTAAATTATTTTAGTGATTATGATCTCTCGAACTGTCTCATCACATCATACCTGAGAGGAAAGTGATAACACTATTGTTGTCTATGGAATTTCTGAGATTTGGTTTGTTTCTGTTGGTTATCTCTCGAGGAGCGTTGGGTGTTTTGGGTAGGCTATCGATTCGAAAGAATTTATTCATGCACCCATTCACCCTCTTCTGGTCGCTACTCTCGGTCCTACATGCGTGTCCTCGTCACGTGCTGGCTATTTCACGCCATGCCAACACGTCGCCTTGTTCCCGTGTTAGCCAGCCCCAAACACTGTTGCCTTGGTCCCCACCTTGTACTCATGCCCCACCTGCCCACCTGCCCACCGCCCTAGTCCTCGTTCTGCCCGCACACCGCCATGTGGACTAGCTAGTCCCCACACACCTGACTACTCCGCGCCTTGCCTGCACATCACCCCATTCCCCGCGCTAGCTGGTCCTCACACGTCGCCACCTCAGTCCACGCCCCCGCCTAGACGCCACATGGTCGCTCCCCCGCCTGGCTTGTCATCGCTCGCCAGTGGGCATGAGCATGGCACTGAGGCGTTGGTGCGGTGCGGGCATGTGTGTGTCTATCGATACTTTACCTGTTGACAGAGATTATGTTGGCAGATGAAATGCTGACTAGCTGCGAGAGAGGGTGCGAGAGAGGCTCTATCATTAGTTGAATTGCTAATAGAGTTTTCACCGGTATTTCATTTATCGTCGTAGAACTATTTTTACACTTTTCTTAAATGCGTACTAGGAATGTAATTTCGAATAAAAATCTATTATTAAAAAATTCCACACCATAACAGTTTTAATCGCGAATTGCCCCATTTGCTCATGCAAATTCCCCTCCTCATTTCTCGCGAAGGCCACGGGCCAGGGCGACGCGGCAGATCTCCTCCTCGTCCTAGGCTCGGGCGGCCTCGCCGGCAGAGGAAGCTGAAGCGATGGAGCTCTGGAACAAGCTGAGGAGCCTGGACGCCTATCCGAAGGTGAACGAGGACTTCTACAGCCGCACGCTCTCTGGCGGCCTCATCACCATCGTCTCCTCCTTCGCCATCCTCCTCCTCTTCTTCTCCGAGATCCGTACGTACCGCCGCACCCTGTCCAACAATATAATCCCTCTCTCCCGCACCCTGTCCAACAATATAATCCCTCTCTCTCTCCAAGTTTAATCCTCAGATCCCCTCTTAATTTCGTTTTTTTGTGTGTGTGGAAATTGGGATAGTGTTCGATCTCGCCATCCCGTCGTGGTAATGCTCTTTAGTTCACGTGTTAGGATGCTAAGCGAGAGGAGTATGTGCTGGATTGATGCGTGGGCTTGGTGGCCATCTTATCGGTGGGAATTGGAAATAGAGGGTTGATAATTACAATTCCAATTTAACGTGCATTCCTATTGATTAGGAGGCCGCGTGAGGAATTACTTGAAGCCTGAAGTATGGAGGCGCTTGGTGTGGGTAGGATAGCTTCGCTGTGACATGTACGATCTAGAATGCTGTTGGTTCAATTGTAATGGTATGAATCACTTGATGTTATCACTTATCAGAGTACTGTCTTGGTGATTGGTTGACCGCCTGCACCTTTTCGCGTGGGTGCTTTAGTGTGAATGTAACACTAGCCATCTGTTAATTATTCCGTTCCCCTAATGTCATTGATCCTTAAGACCTGTCAAATGGAGATTGATCAGGTTTTTTTGCCCAATCTGCCTTTGCTAACTATGGTTCAATTATATTTGGGAATATTTCTTGTTAGTTTTAATGCTAAAGAGATATTTTCTAGTTTGTTCTGATTCTAGATTATTTCTTGTTACATACTTTTTGCACTAAGCATCATTGTATCATTCTCTTCACTTTTCTGCAGGGCTGTATCTGTATTCTGCAACTGAGAGTAAGCTCACCGTTGATACCTCAAGAGGGGAAAGGCTACACATCAATGTTAGTGTGGATGCTCATTTTCCTAAGATGGTGTGCATTTCTAGTTTTTCCTTGTTAATTTGTACCCCTCAATGCATGTCACCCTGTTTGGAACACACATAAACCAAATCTAGTTACGCAGTATTTAAATTTCATGTTCTTGGTAATTAGGCTCCATGCCAGTTTAGTTTATCTTTATTTACTCTTATTACAAATACTCACTCTTATCGGGGATATGACCCTCGAATACCCTAAGATGGGCTTTGCTAGATCAGACCGAAGGTGGGCCCAACCTACATGGTGATTCGGTACAATCTCGATTTGGTATTAGAGATAGAATATGTACATATATACTTGTAAACAGGAGATAATCTAGAGTCTAGTTGTGATCCCTAGATTCTAGGAAACTGATCTGTTGGTTCCATATAAAGGGAGCAAGGGACCCCCTCCAAAGGCATATACTCTCGAGATTGCTTTAGCTTTCAAGCGTTAGATACTTATATTGCTAAGCACTTTCATACATCCAATTCGCAAAATACATGACGTAGTACTATTATCCTTCGGGAGACTTGAACCTGTCTATATCTTGGCTCTTTTGTTCATTGAGTGGACCATAACAGGTATCATCAGTTCATCACAGGTACCCCCGTAGGTGGTCTGCTCGGCAAAACCTTGACAACTCTTTATGGTTTTTTTGTGGTTGCATATATGTAGATATGTATGTCTTGTGTACACTTTATTTCTTTCTTTCCTTTTTTGAAAAAAATGCATTCCTTGTGCATGTGCATATGTAGTTGCTAATTCATCTTATGCAGCCATGTAAACAATCTTGGGATTTTAGGATATTTTTTTTCATTTTTACTTTGGTTATTATAGTATGTTTATTTATCATCTGTCATAACATGTGAGCATTTCTGTAATTGTGCAAGTGTTTTTATTTGTTTAATAGGCTTCAGGCTATCCTTATTTTCTATTTTGGTGCCTGTTAACTCTGCAGACAATGAACAAGGTGATCTTAGAGCAATTCCAATAGCAGCCCTCAAATCAGGACCCCTACTTTTGATTTGAGGGCTCCTCTATTTTTGAGAGACTTGTTTTCTGCGTTCCACTCCAGCAGTGGCTCTCAAAACAGAGCCTCTATTTTCAATTTCCACCATTTCTTCACACACTATACACATGTATTTGATAAAATCACAGTACATAATAAATTATTTATTATTTAATAATGAATGACTATATTTAAATATTCAAATTTTTAAATGCAAATACAAATATTCAAATTTAAATATAGGAACATAATCATCTATCGTATTAAACAATAGGAAAAAAATCATCTATCATATTTAAATATTCAAAATTTTAAATTCAAATACGAATATTCAAATTTAAATATAGCAACATAATCATCTATCATATTAAACAATAGGAACATAATCATCTATCATATTTGAATATTCAAATTTAAATATTCAAATTTTTAAATTCAAATACAAATATTAAAATTTAAATATAGCAACATAATCATCTATCGTATTAAACAATAGGAACATACTCCCTCTGGTGTACAAATAATAGTCGTTTTGATGTTTAAGTGAGAGTGTACAAATATTAGTCACTTCGTCAACCGAAGCATTTCTCCTCTTCTCCCAAAGCATTCCTGGCAATAAAAACACTAAAAAATTGGGGCATGTGTGGCCACCAGGAGTTGAACTTGGGTGGCATCAATAGAATCTTGCCTCGGTAACCGGCTGGGACAACTTGTGTTGCTTATTTATTATCACCTTGGTATGTGTAATGCTGTCTAAAACGACTATTATTTGTACATCGGAGAGAGTAATCATCTATCATATTTGAATATTCAAAATTTTAAATGTAAATACAAATATTCAAATTTAAATGTAAATACAAATATTCAAATTTAAATATAGGAACATAATCATCTATCATATTAAACAATAGGAATATAATCATCTATCATATTTAAATATTCAATTTTTTTTAATTCAAATACATATATTCATATTTAAATATAGCAACATAATCATCTATCATATTAAACAATAGGAACATAATCATCTATCATATTTGAATATTCAAATTTTTAAATCCAAATACAAATATTCAAATTTAAATACATGAACAAAATCATCTATCATATTTAAATATTCAAATTTTTAAATACAAATACAAATACAAATATTCAAATTTAAATATAGAAACATAACCATCTAAACAAAAGGAACATAATCATCTATCATATTTAAATATTCAAATATTTAAATGCAAATACAAATATTCAAATTTAAACAAGCGGGAAGCACGCACGCTCACGTGGCGCAGACGAGAGCCGAGACAGGGGGCTCTTAGGGATGAGGGCTTGGTGGCCTATTTTAAGAGCCCTCCTATTTTTGAGAGCCGAGTAAGGGCCCTGTTGGACCTCGATTTTTCTCGTGGGCTCTCAAAAATGAGTTTGAAGACTCAAATAGGGGTCCTGTTGGAGTTGCTCTAGTGATTGTTAGATGATGGGCCAGTGGAATGCCTGCCAAGTTCAGACTGTATAGTGTGTAGGCCATTTCCTGCCATATTTTGAGGGGTCCTATTCTTTTTATTGTTAATTTACATTTCCATTTTTCTTCTTATTTATTTTTTCTTGCAGTTTGATGTTACATTCCCAGCTCTTCCCTGTTCACTTGTTGCTGTTGATACAATGGATGTTAGTGGAGAGCAACATTATGATATAGTATGTCTGACAGTTTTCATCAGTTTCCTTATTTTTTTTATTCTGTTTTAAAAAGTGTTTCCGAAGCACTGTTGCATATATGATATATCTACTTCCTGAGGTTCCAAAATATCTTCTTTTGCAGAGACATGATATAATAAAGAAAAGAATCGATAATCTTGGTAATGTAATTGAATCAAGAAAAGATGGAGTTGGTGCCCCTAAGGTATGTTTTCCCACTTCTAACTTCAACTAGTGTACAAGTGAAATCGCTCCGAGTTTCCTTAACATTTATCATCATCGTAACAGTGCACTTATTTTACTTTAATTAATCAATTCTTCTTATAACCAGACCTTGAACATCCTTTATCTTTACTCTGGAAACCTGTTGGTGCTATTGTGTTAGTGTTATTAAATTTTTGCCTTTGTAGTACCTGCATGGCTGCATGAACTATGAAGTTATTTTAGATTTTCCTAGTTCTTTGTGATTTGTGACTTCTCATGTGTGACTTCTCATGTTGGTACAACTATGAAGAAATAAACTGAATACAAAATTCAGGCCTGGCAGTGGCATATTGGCATGAAGGGATTGCTATATGATAATGTGTGTGAAATATGCTTGCAAGGATATTATTCCTTACTGAATGATCGGTATGAACTATGCTGGCAAGGATAATATTGTTACTTGAGCTAACTCATATTTTGATCCTATAGATTGAAAGGCCATTGCAGAAACACGGTGGAAGACTTGACCACAATGAAGTTTACTGTGGATCTTGCTATGGTTCTGAAGAGGTATGCCGTATATGTCACACAATTAATCCATTATGTTAAGTTTGACTCTTTTTATTAATGTAACTATTTATCTGTTTATGCCTATCTTATTTGCCCCTCCAGTCCTCAACACATATTTTCTCCTTTACACTTACATTGAAATCTATAAGAAAAACTATCACATTTATGAATTCTCCAGTCAGATGATCAGTGTTGTAACTCCTGTGAAGAAGTTCGTGATGCCTATCGGAAGAAAGGGTGGGCACTTACAAACATAGAAGTAATTGATCAGGTATTGTGTGCTTTAACCATTATTCTTCACACTCGTAAGAGATTGAATAATCTTGTTCATGTGTTGGTTCTTAGGAAAACCCATTTGTGTATTGCCCCTTGTGATGTGTTACAATCCTTGGTCTTGTTATTTGCTAAGTAATCAGTTTTGAAAGAGTAATGTGTTTTATAGCATGAGCCAGTTTATGTGTCCAGTTTACTTCACTAGCAGTTGTGATTTGTTATCACCACATAGATCGTTATAGAAGTACTTCACTAGTACTGAAGTATATTTGGGTATGTACTGAAGTATCTTTGGGAGACACTAGTATTTCATCAAGTCATATGCTAGTAAGAAGCCTGCAACCTCATTGGCAATCCACGACCACAATGTGCCCTTAAAAGTTTTTACTATGGCTGCTACCATGGTATTGTTTGGAAAATACATATTGATTTTGATCAAAGTATCTTATAACTTTTACTTGTCCTTTTTTGTTGCAAAGTGCAGTGCTTGGTCATTTATTTGAAAACAACATGAATATGTTAATCACCTTAACAAATTTGTCAATACCATTTTCTTCATACTGGACTCATTTAAAAGTTTATGCTGCCAGTAGCC
Organism: Zizania palustris; assembly: GCA_019279435.1. Taxonomy (NCBI): domain Eukaryota; kingdom Viridiplantae; phylum Streptophyta; class Magnoliopsida; order Poales; family Poaceae; genus Zizania; species Zizania palustris. The sequence goes on from JAAALK010000079.1 coordinate 45,662,721, forward strand.
AATCCATGCAGACATCTTCTGTACACGCTTTGTACTTCTATTTATCCTTGATTGACTTGTGTTCCAGTGCAAGAGAGAGGGCTTTGTTCAAAGGTTAAAAGATGAACAAGGGGAAGGCTGCAACATTCATGGATTTGTAGATGTCAACAAAGTAGCCGGAAATTTTCACTTTGCCCCTGGGAAAAGCTTGGACCAATCATTCAGCTTCCTTCAAGATCTTTTGAACTTCCAAGAAGAAAATTACAATGCAAGTAGAATCATTTCCTTCATCTGCCTTATCGAACCATTGACAATATTAAGCATAAGCATGAACTTGTATATTGGCTTTTACTGAAACAGATAAGTCACAAGATAAACAAGCTTTCCTTTGGGAAAGAGTTCCCCGGTGTTATCAATCCTCTTGATGGGTATGTTCAGTAATCTAATGATCATAGAAGCAGATCATAGATTGTGTCTCTCTTTGGTCCATAGCTCTTCCATGTCCCTGATTTTCCTGTGTATTTCAGTGTAGAGTGGATACAGGAGCACACAAATGGGTTAACAGGCATGTACCAGTACTTTGTCAAGGTAAGATTTTATTAACAAGTCATGTCATTTAAATATGTTGGCATGTTGCACAATGTCACTTGTGTATTTAATAACTTTATCATGCTGCCTGCTTCGATTTACAAGTTTATTTGTGCAGGTTGTTCCCACGATCTATACTGACATTAGAGGACGGAAAATCAACTCAAATCAGGTAAACAGCACCTTATCACTGTTTACTTTTTCTGGGGATAAACTTTATAATTTATTATTATTATTATTATTATTATTATTAATTTTGCAGTTTTCTGTGACGGAACACTTTAGAGAAGCAGTTGGGTATCCTAGGCCTCCACCTGGTGTATATTTCTTCTACGAATTTTCACCAATTAAGGTGAAGAATGGATACACTATTTTTTTGTAGTTATTTTTAAAGCGTTAACTACCAATATTTCTGTGCTATATATCGGTTGAGAGTCTATAAATCAGGGTACATACAATGATAGATATGTAGGCAATTTAGTGGTATGCCCTAGATGCTGATGCTCTAAATCCACAAGTGCCTGCATTTATTTCTTAAAAGCAATGAACCAGTTTTCTCGTTGCATGTTTTGTTTAAGATATTATGCAACAGTCACCATCTGTACCTGCAGCTTCGTCCTTTAGATTGAAGTCATGTCGTATGCCTGATAGTTTGATTGTTCTTTGGCAGGTTGATTTTACTGAAGAAAATACATCGCTTCTTCACTTCCTGACAAACATATGTGCTATCGTTGGAGGTTTGTCATAACACGAACTTGTTAACATTTTGTGCTTTACAGAAAACATAAGCAAATGATTGATTTTTTGCACTAGCATATATTCCAACACATCTTCCAACCACAATCGTGCAGGGATTTTTACTGTAGCTGGCATCATAGATTCTTTCGTATACCATGGTCATCGTGCGATAAAGAAAAAGATGGAGATTGGAAAGCTTGGATGATTCCATACATAGCATATAACCAGTAGGATAGTTGAAGCGACTCAACTAGTGCTTTTGCCTGAAAATCTGCGAACTGTGAAGTGAATTCAGGAGGAATTTTGATTAATATATTGTAATGTAATACATCTTGTACCCACACACGCTTTTGTTGATTATTTAAGCCTAGAGCATAGACGTCTGTGTAAGTTGTTGCATCGCCCAGATGCTTACCGATACCGTACCGTTTTGCCAGATCCCCGCAAATAGTTCTTGGATTTTTCATGCCGAAGGACCGTTTGTTTTGAGAAATAATCCATGAATGCTTGGCATTAAACGATGCATGGTGGTTCATGTTGATTTTTTTCTGCAACATGCCTGCTAGTGCTAATCATTTTAGCACCGTTTGGACCGTTCTTCCGGAATCTAAAGCTGATATTTCGCAGAGATTGTAGTGCATTGTACTCTGCCGGAGCAACATCACATATTCGCATCCACTCTCCCGGCAGAGTTGGCTGCATACGCTCGCACGCGGCCTGCCCCCCGGGAAAAGCCGTGACAGAGAGGGAGACAAGCGCCCGGCTGACCCGTCGGCCGTCGCGCTCCGTCCCCCCGCGAGATCATTCCTCCCGTTCGTTCGATCGATGTCCCGCCCCGTCCCGCTCGTACGTACGTACGCCTCGGCCGCCGTAATTGCCGAAAGGCGATGCCGACGGCGACGCTTCCCGGCCACCGCTCCCTGCGCCGCCGGCCGGCATGCGGGCAAAAAAAGCCCCCACGCCACGCCAGCACCGTCGACTCGTCACCGCCTTCCCCTGTCGTTCCACTTCCAGCGCGAGCGCGAGAGAGATGGGCGGCGGAAACCGGAGTAGCAAGCCAAACCACGCCATCATTCGCGGGCGAAACGATTGTTGTCTTGGGCCCTTGCGATGAGTGGAGATGGACGGGGACACCGGGCCATACAGGCAGGCAGGCAGGCAGCGATCGGTTGGTTGGTTGATTGATTCCGCGAGCGAGCGAGAAGGGGATGTGTCGATATGATTGTTGCTGGGTGGATGTCCAGCAAAAGCCCGGACAGGAGGAATATATCGCCAGAAAGATGCTTCTTCATCAGCACAATCATTCCAGCGACCCATCACCTGTCGTTCTGCCGGAGCAACTACTCAGTCCGGTGAGACTACCCTACAACTCTACTTGTGTATCAAGTGTTATTAATAACTAGAACAGCCAGCCCGCTTTGTACGCATTAGAGAAACGATAAGAATTTAAAGAAATTATTTAATGAGTTTCAATCAATTTAGATTAGTCTACTAATAACATGTGTTAGTAAGTTCAAAAAAAAACAAAGTATTCTTCACAAAAACAAGGATATAGCACGCATGCTAGTGCATCTCTTGTTGGTGGGGGTTTGCACTTTTGTGGGTGTACTTTATATTTTTATCCACATGTAGATAATGTGTGGCCTCTAGATTCGATATACTATAAAATGTCAAATGTAGTATAAGTTGTAAATATTATGGAACTGAGGAATTAGTACGATAAGGTAAAATACAAAATTCACTCAATTTTGTAGCTAAAGAGCAATTAATCCCTTGGAAGAAAGGACACTGGATAAAATTGGCTGTTATTCCAACTGGAAAAGGCAAAAGAAACTGTCAAGAGAATGATGTATGCTATCAGCTGCAAGTGAGCTCTAAAATTGCGAGTGCATGCAGGAATATTGGTGATATAGGGAGTTAAATCGGAACTGCCGTGGAATATTTTGCAATTTGTAGCCAGCTTCGTACAAGATATGGGTCATGATTGTGAAACATTGCGAGTGCTTGAGAAATTCGGAGATGGAGTAGCTGTCGTCTCCAGTGTGGCTGTCTGCTGCACAAGGCTGAAGTCGACGTGCACATGAAAGATGTTCTGTTCTTGATGGAAGCATCTCGTGTTTTAATAACACCGATTTCATTCGGTGATGTTGCTTTAGGAGCTTGAAAGATTGATTAAGATCAAGCAGGCCCGGGAATTGCTGTCGCGGGCCATGTTCTTGTCCCCGTTAATGGACAAGATGGTTCCCTCGATATTCTCTGCCAGTGCTGGTGTTCCAGAGTCCAATCCTTCAGTAGTAATAGACAAGTTGTGATCAGGATAGGTTCAGAGACAACCATGCAGGATTTATCCTCTCTTTTATTCACTTGGATTTATAGCTTGATATTTTTTTCTTTTAGGGAGAGTAATGTCAAGAATTTTCTAGTCCTTTAATTGTCCTTTGCCAAGTTAAAGATCACAACTTAATGGAAAACAGAAACCCTTTTATTTTAAAAAGTTCATAACCTTATCAAGAGAAGAAAATAAAGGATGCATATCAGATCACAGAACAATGGATAGGAAATCACTCAAGATTTCCTCCATATCTCCTTTTAGATCCAAAGTTTTTGAGATAACCTTCTTATTATCTTTAAGGTACAAACTACCTTTTTTTCCTGTGATCACAACCAAACTTCATTCTGCTGAACTCATACAAGCGTCTTCCGTTGTTGTTGTGAAGAAGCAACGTGTTTCTACCCTGCAAAACACAAGAAAAAAGGACTCCCGAGTCCTGATAAATGGTTCCGTATTATGTGCACGAAGCACCATCCGTACACAAATGCACAAGTCTGATCGTGACTTTTCATTTAAAATCCAACGATCCTTTATTTTTGCAAAAAGACCACTCTGTAGTATCCCTCCGCTTCTTCTTGCCAGTTTACAAAACCCCCTCCGAACCATATTCGTTAGATTTTAAATGAAAGATTACGATCAAGCTTGTACATTTATGTACGGAGGGTACTTTGTGCACTTGATACGGAACCCTGATAAATTGCTAAGGGCATCACAATGTGGAGTAGAGGGACCTATAAGCTTCTAAAGTTAGCCAAGACATATACATTGTAAAAGAATACATAAATTTCTATAAGCTTATGAGTACCATTAGCTATGATGTAACTATAATCAATAAAAAAATCATATATCTCGACTCTTCCTAATGAAAAAAAAATCGGAATGGAATGTGTGAGTCATGAGCCAAGAAGGAAAAACTATTTTTAATTAGAATGTAAGAGACATCTTAAGAATAACTTAAAATATATACATTGCTGCAATTTCTCTAAAATTTATAGATCTCATCTTATAACACATTTAGTTCGTATACATTTGACAATTGAGATGCTACAAGGCACTCTCAGCAGCAAGGTTGACTCAAACCACATTCTCAGCAACAAGGTTGACTCAAACCACATGAAGGAATTCCAGATTTCAAGATCACCAAAAACAATGGAGTAATAACCACAGCAACACACCGACGACACGTAACGCCAACGGTAAGAACAAGGACGCCACGCTGGAAGCAATTAAAATTTATTTTCTGGAGATACGGATGCAGTTTTCGAGTACACGTTGATGCCACAATAAGCACAACAATTTATGTCCATACGGGCGAATAGATTAATGGCCATATGGACTAATACTCCTCACAAATGCATGCATTAACCACATTGTTTAGTAGGAGAAGTTGATGTTGACTCTAGAGGCCTCAACATGTCTGGATAATGCTCGCATGACCATCGAACACGACCGTTTGGAGTGCTTAATTACCTTGGATCCAAAGCCTGGTGCTTCGTGCCGAAGAAGCTTAAGAAATCTGAAAGGAGAAACGAGTAAACGACAGTGTCAGTTCATGACAGAAAGTAATTTCAACAGGATTATGGATGTGAATGCTTGATCACCTTAGAGTTGCTCATTAGTTGATATGTATTAACAACTTTTACTCTTTTACCCATCCATGATGCTGTACTATCCGATTATGATTCTGATTTCTGAGCTCACACACCGATGCAGGATTGTCATTATCCCTGAAATGCACTCCATCAAAGATCACATAAAAGGCCATAAGACAAGGACGAGAGCAAAAGGGAACCACCGTTTAAAAGCCGTAGAGTGATTTCATTTGCACCTACATTTTAACGGAGATCTGCTATTTTGACACTTTAAAGATGCGGCTTTGTATTTTTGACATCCGAATCCAATTTCATTAACTCAGGTGATCCTACGTATCAATCTCAGAAATGTCATCATAAACAAAGTGTGCATCTTTGAAGTATCAAAATAGCATTTTGTTCCGCTTTAATAATAACCAATCCTTGTTAGCAAGGACACAACGCAAACCATTACATTGGGAGAAAAAAAAGGAGAAAGAACTAGCAGTAATACAATATAAATCAACAGCTTGTTACCTTTTCTTCTGTCATAATTTATCTCTTCCTAGCTCCTACAAAAAAGATCAGATTAATCAAATCTAGGATCACAGCTGCCCCATTACACAAAAAAAGCATAATGAGAAACTAGGTATCGAAGAACCGATTTAATCATAACTCTTCATGCTTCACCTAACTCGAGCTGGACAGAGTCCATCTCTAATCACTAGCAGTTGTTGGTAACCGTGGACAAGAAGAATACAAGGTAATAAGCTATGGAATCAAATAGCTGGAAACATGTGTTCTTTTTTTTTTGTTAATCCCCTCCCTAATTTCCACACACATGCCATCTTGCTCTGAATGATACGTGCAAACTCAGCAAATCATGTTTTTTTTAATTTTATTTTCGGAATGTTAAATTGGGAGAATTAGTCAAGGCCACTAATGCAAGTAACCGTTGGAAGGGCTACAAATTAAGAGGAATAAGAGCAAGTATTTCACATGTTTGCAACTCTGGGGGGACAGTCCAGATGAGGGCATCTCAACTGCCTTCCAGAATTTTGACAATGCCCACTTCTTCAGACTCAATAATAGAATGGATTATACAGTGTATACTCCAGAACTAAATTATACTAGAGTGAGGGTGCACAGAAATGTTTAGTATAGATTAAGAAATCCAATCTGAAATGCTGAGTAACTGCGTTTACTGTACTGTCGTATAGTTTAAGAAAGTAAGAAACTTTATCCATATCACTAGATAACTGCAAGTTGGCAATTGTACCATATTGTCCCAGGCTAGGAGCGTGCAAGAAAGAATCATCTGCTGATAAATAAGAACAATAGGTTAGAAGCAACAGTACAGATTGTTCAAGTCACTACCTTTCTTTCAGACAAGTGGGCAGCAAAACTGGTTACCTCTTAGCTCACCCATTTCATTGATGAAGCGGTAGAAAGAAAAAGGAGCAAATGCAAGACAAGCGTAGAATTCCCAGCACAAAACACTCGACAGATCCTAAAGAATATCAAAAAGTGATCCGCTTCATCATCTGTGCAATTTTCACCCTTTTTCTGAGAAGGAAAAACCCTTTCTTGTTTAGTTGGGCATAGAAACTCAAAGAAGTGCCACTTGGATGCAGTTTCGCATCAGAACGGCAGAGGGTTTGTCTGAAGAAAAGCGCAGGATTGAAAATGTGGTTGCTTGATTCCATTTGTTGATTCATCAATTCATGAAATGACCAGAACGAAATGAAGCTGTCCAAATTATATTCCAGTATCGAAAAGTCGAGGAGACATGATCGCTGTTACAACATGGAGGAACACCTCAGTATGCCTGCCACACTAAACCGAGCTGAGCGGATGCGAGCAGAGCAATCTCTAATGGCTATTGCCGATTGCCACAGGGGTGGGTGGGTTGCTGGTGATCTCAATCCTAGGTGACCTTAGAAGCCGTTCATCTCTAGCAGGTAGGTGCGGCGCTTGCTGAGCGCGCACACGGCCTCCCGGAACGGGCCGTCGAACGCGTCGGCGACGAATTCGTCGAGCTCTTTCATGCCGCCGCCGATGCCGCCGGTCTCGCCGACGGGATTGATGACTACGAGCGTGGCGCCCTGGATCCGCGTTCCGTCCGAGAGCTCAAGCAGCGGCGCGTACCGGAGCTTCATGTTGCAGGCGGGCACCTGCGTGCGGTTGGCGGCTGCTGCGGCGGCGAGCGGCTTGTCGCGGAACTCTTTGATCTGGTCGTGCCCCATGCTGAGCGTGCCCTGGCCGTGCGCGTCCGTGAGTGCCACTCGCTCCAGCGTCGGGTGCTCCTTGACGATCTCGCGGAGCAGGTAGTGCCGGGTGGCTGCGGCAATGAGCGAGCTGATGGTCCACACCACGCGCAGCTTGAGCCCGCCGTTCGTGTAGAACGACTCCGGGATGCTTCCGCTGTCGCCACCCTGCGAGGCCTCGTTGTCACCGGCGGCCGCCGGGGCGGAGGGCGCGTGCTCATGAGGCACGGCCCCGGCCCGGTCCACCCTGGTGCCCCCGAGGATGACGCAGCTCTGGAGGGTGCTACCGAAGACGGCCTTCCACCTGAGTAGTACACCATCTTCGGTGCCGACGTCGGAGACGGGGAGCTCCATCCGGAGGTTACGGATGCTGCTGAAGTTCTTGAGCACCTGCGCCGGCGAGTGATTCTGCTGCGCGTGCTTCCCCGCGTGCGCGCCGCCCCTAAACCCGGCGTCGCAGTGCCCAAACGGCTTGAGCACGGCGAACAGCATCGCCTTGAGCAGATGCGACAGCACCCCTCGTGGGCGCGGTCCCGCGAGCCCGAGCGCGTCTTCCGTGTCCGCCGCGTCGGTAATGATGCGGTCGATGCGTAGTGTCGCATCGTCCACCAGCGGCACGAGCGCGTTGAACCTCCGCGACACCGCCGAACAGTTCCCCAGCGAGCGCGCGTCCGCCAGCCTGTTGAAGATGAGCAGCACCAGCGAGTCCGGCACGCGGTCGAAGTGGTCTTCCCCCTGGTCTGCCGCCGCCGCCGCCTCCTTCGCCAGAAGCACGTCCTCCGCGAACACCCGGTGCCTCGACTGCATTGCGCCTTCTCGATTGGATACAACTATAGAGAGAGAGAGAGGGAGAGAGAGATCGAAGCCGAGCAGAGTAGCAGTCGGTAGGGGAGAAGGGGTGGAGGTGGGCTGGTGGCGATTGGAGGGAGGAGACGGGGGCTTATAAAGGGAAAATTTGATTATTTTATTACGTGGATAACAGTACATAGGAATATTGAGACACTGAAAACATCCGCAATATTAAAATAAATTGTGGTTTTTTTAGTCTGTTACTAGTTTTATACATCGTAAAGATTTTCTTAAAAAAATGTTATAATGTATAGTACTAGAGATAAGACCCTTCAATATAAAAACTATAAAAATATGCATATTTTATTCAATGAACAACTATCAAACTAAAAAGTAATATTATTTAATTTATGGAACTAGTATATATACATACTAAGATAGGGGCTATTTGGCTCTCTTGCGCTAAAGTTTAACCACTGTCACATCGGATGTTCAGATACTAATTAGAAGGACTAAAACATTAGTTAATTATAAAACTAATTACAGAATCACTAGGCTAATTCACGAGATAGATCTATTAAACCTAGTTAATCCATCATTAGCATAATTTTACTGTAGCACCACATTGTCATATTATAAACTTATTAGATTTAATATATCTGTCTCGTAAATTAGCCTACAACAGCTAATTCACGAGATAGATTTATTAAACCTAGTTAATCCATCGTTAGCATTTTTTACTGTAGCACCACATTGTCTTATTATAAACTTATTAGGTTTAATATATCCATCTCGTAAATTAGCCTACGAATTTTGCAATTAATTTTCTAATTAGCTTATGTTTAGTTTTTTATTAGCATTCGAATATCTGATGTGATGGGGGTTAAATTTTAGCCTTGGAGAGCCAAACGGGCCTTATACATTGTAGATGCTCAAATATATATTGTGTTAGAAATTAGAATGATATATAATTAAAATATATTTTGTGGGACAACTAAATATTATACCGTCTGAGAAAGCAGTAGGATTTTCACGTGTGTCAAACTCAAAATACAAAGGAGAAGACACGAGATTTAAGGGTGTGTTTGGTTGAGCTGTAGCTGTGGAAAAAAACTGGTGTGGGCTGTGGACTGTGAAAAAACTGCTGTGAGAAGTCAGCTGTGAGAAAGCTGAAAATCGTTTGGCTGAAACAGCTGTGAACAATCCGCTTTGAGCTGTGAGCTGTGTAAAAAATTCAATTTATGAAATTTTGTATGATTGTATGAAATTTGAAATGTCAATTTATGAAATTTTGTATGGTTGTATGAAATTTGAAATGACAATTTATGAAATTTTATATAGTTGTATGAAATTTGAAATGTCAATTTATGAAATTTTGTATGGTATGAAATTTGAAATATCAATTTATGAAATTTTGTATGGTATGAAATTTGAAATGTCAATTTATAAAATTTTACACGGTTGTATGAAATTTGAAATGTCAATTTATGAAATTCTGTATAGTTGTATGAAATTTGAAATGTAAATTTATAGAATTTTGTATGGTTGTATGAAATTTAAAATGTCAATTTATGAAATTTTGTATGGTTGCGAAGCCAAAAGCTAAAAGCCGCAGAAAGTAGGTCTGGAGGAGCTTTTACATTTGCACTGCATCAAAAGCTACTTTTACTAAAAGCTGCCGACTTAAAATATAACCTTTGGTTTGGCTTTTGGCTTCCAGGAAGCAAAAGCTGCTCCCAAAAGCTAAACCAAAGAGACCCTAAGGCCCTGTTTGGGGAGCTTTTGGCTAGCTAGATACTTTTAGTATCTAGAAGCTCCCCCAAACAACATCTCGGGTAGCCCAGATTTTCAAAATCTGCAGAAGCAGTTAGTCTCTCCAAACCTAGTAGCTGATAAGCTGGCTAACCCTAGCTTCTCCAGATTCTGCAGATTTTTATTTACCCACTATGTCACTGAATAAAACCCACCCACCCAACAGCTAGCTACTCCAACCAGTCAGCTAAATATTTGGACTAGTTGATTCAGCTCCCCAATGAGGGCCTAAGTCTATGAGGATATATTACGATCGTGATGTACAGTGCTCTTTACGATTAGGAAATACGCATGGAATATATGTTACAAACCTAAAACAAATTAAAACTTATCTAAAAATTATAACCTCCGAGATTTAGGAGTCTTGTACTGTCGTATATCTACCCGTCTGAAGATTTTATACAACTATTCTTGACTAATTAATTATTTATTCAAAAAAATATACAATGTTTTAACAATAAGTAGCTAAAATAGAATTTACAGACTTGTTCGGTACCAATAGATAGCGTGGCAGGCTTCGTCTTCGGGTGCGTTTGGTTCTGCTGTGAGCTGTGAAAAAGTTGCTGTGAGTTGCCTGCTGTGAAAAAGCTGTTGTGAGCTGCCTGCTGTGAAAAAGCTAAAAGTCGTTTGGTTGAAGCTGCTGTGAAAAAACTGATGTGAGCTGACTGTTTTTTATAACTTACGTAATTTTCATCATTATAATATTCTATACATATATATAAATAGGAAACACTCAGCATTGACGCAACTGAATAACTAAAAAATATATTAGATAAATAAAAAAGTGCATAGTTTATTTTATAAAATTTTACACGGTTGTATGAAATTTGAAATGTCAATTTATGAAATTCTGTATAGTTGGATGAAATTTGAAATGTAAATTTATAGAATTTTGTATGGTTGTATGAAATTTAAAATGTCAATTTATGAAATTTTGTATGGTTGCGAAGCCAAAAGCTAAAAGCCGCAGAAAGTAGGTCTAGAGGAGCTTTTACATTTGCACTGCATCAAAAGCTGCTTTTACTAAAAGCTGCCGACTTAAAATATAATATTTGGTTTGGCTTTTGGCTTACAGGAAGCAAAAGCTGCTCCCAAAAGCTAAACCAAAGAGACCCTAAGGCCCTGTTTGGGGGAGCTTCTGGCTGGCTAGATACTTTTAGTATCTAGAAGCTCCCCCAAACAACATCTCGGGTAGTCCAGATTTTCAAAATCTGCAGAAGCAGTTAGTCTCTCCAAACCTAGTAGCTGATAAGCTGGCTAACCCTAGCTTCTTTAGATTCTGCAGATTTTTATTTACCCAGTATGTCACTGAATAAAACCCACCCACCCAACAGCTAGCTATTCCAACCAGCCAGCTAGATATTTAGACTAATTGATTCTGAGAATCTGCAGCTCCCCAATAAGGGGCCTAAGTCTAAGAGGATATATTACGATCGTGATGTACAGTGCTCTTTACGATTAAGAAATACGCATAGAATATATGTTACAAACCTAAAACAAATTAAAACTTACCTAAAAATTATAACCTCCGAGATTTAGGAGTCTTGTACTGTCGTATATCTACCCGTCTGAAGATTTTATACAACTATTCTTGACTAATTAATTATTTATTCAAAAAATTATACAATGTTTTAACAATAAGTAGCTAAAATAGAATTTACAGACTTGTTCGGTACCAATAGATAATGGTAGTAATTGCCTTGCGTCCTCGCGTGGCAGGCTTCGTCTTCCTGCAGCAGTCACGGTTGCCTGCACGTACGTACAAAGGCCATCCACAATCGCGCTCAGGGCGTGCTTGGATATTTATGTTAAACGTTCTTAAATTAATTATAAAACTGATTGCAGGATTTTTATGAATTTATTAAGCCTAATTAATCTACCGTTAGTCCATTTTTACTATAGCACCACATTGTCAAATCATGATCTAATTAGACTTAATAGATTTGTCTTACGAATTAACTTATGGGTTCTACATAGGGCTGGACAAAAAACTCGTAGTTCGTTAATTCGTTCAGCTCGTGACTAGCTCGGCTCGACTCGGCTCGGCTCGTTCTATTTTCCTAACGAGTTGAGCTGGTGTTTTAGCTCGTTAGTATAACGAGCGAGTTCGAGCTGGCTCGCGAGCTGCTCACGAGCTTAACGAGCTCAGCACAAGTAGTCAAGTCAACCCATTAAAGCAATAATAAAACACTATCTTACAATATGAGACTCATTATTTTATAATTTATTTGTTAATATCAAATTATTACTTGCTAACTTGTTATTATAAATTTATTATTATGGTCTATAGAATTTATCATATAAAAGTATATAGAATTTCTCATATAAAAGTACGAAACAAATAACATGTGTGATTAATTTGATGGAATCATAGAAATAATGATGGAACTATAGATGATTATTTTTTGAAACCTTATATATTCTATTTATTTCATATTTTGATGTTTGATATGTGATTATTTAATCATTTTTTAAATAGTTGGCTCGCGAGCTAAACGAGCTAGCTCGCGAGCTGAACCGAGCCGAGCCGAGCTGGATTTTCTGCTCGTTATGTTAACGAGCCGAGCCGAGCTCGGCTCGTTAACATAACGAGCTATAACGAGCCGAGCTAAACGAGCCAAGCTGGCTCGTTATCCGGCCCTAGTTCTACAATTGGTTTTATAATTAGTTAATGTTTAATATTTCTAATTAGCATCTGAATATTCAATGTGACGGAGGCTAAAATTTAGCCCTTGGGAGCCAAACATGCATAATACGCAGGGTTATAGCTCGGTGGCCTCTAAGATATGTTTATTTCGACGCGGAACAATATTTTTTTATTAGCTAAAACAAGCCGTTCGATTTATTATGTCAATTTATTATAACCTGTAATACATAATACAACAATTTAGTAAGTTGATTTAACTTAACTTTTTTATAAACTAGATTGTATAATATTAAATGGAAACTTAAATGGAAATAAACAAATACTAATGGTGTGCTTAGTTGAGCTGTAGATTCTGAAAATCTACTGTGAGCTATAGAAAAACTGTTGTTAGTTGTGAGTTGTAGAAAAATTGTGAAGTTATTTGGTTGGAATAGTTGCAGATTTATATTTTAGTAGTTCATGATGTTTAGTTACATTATTAATGTGTAATTTTACATGTAAATCATTCTAATCATGAATTTTTGTAATGTTTATATTAAAACTATATATTTTTAAATTACACTGAAAATGATATATTTTACTAAAATTTTATTTTTTAAAATTTTACATGAACTTATATATTTGATATGTTATTTTTGTATACACGTGCTATGGATTAATTTAGGGCTTACATTAACTGAAGTTTGGTCGAAATTCAACTATGTGATTCGGTTTGTTACTTTTTTTGGTCTAAAAATATTTGTATGTGCTATATATGGGCTGATTTGCGCCTCATGTTGCCTAATGTTTGGATAAAATTCAGCTGTGTGGTCAAATTTATTACTATTTCAGCTTTTTTTTTAACTAAGATAGTTTTACTTTTCAGAAAAGAAAACAGTAAGACATAATTCTAACCCCTCGGTCTCATTAAAGGAATTAAAGGAAGAGGGTAAAACTCATCTTTTATAAACGAAGACATACGGATATGATTTCTGTTTTTTTCGTCTAACCATCAGCGGTCTAATTCGTTTTCTTACATTACGGGTCTCAATGTAACCAAATTGATAAAGTAGCCGAACTTTACAAAACAAGAGAAACGATTCCATCGTTTAGCAGAAATCTCATATGCAATTGAGTTTTTTCTCATCGATCGGACGAACTAGAAAATGGAAATGTCTTTGCTCCGAGACAGCGAGCCATGCCAACACCTCAAGGCGAGGTATATATAGGTGGCTAAATGAGCCGACCAAATGGACGGCACTAGGCCTGTTCTTATAAAGCATGGCACATCACTATAGGCACAGTGCTAGTGTCGATCCGACACTATAGATAGTACATGTGTCACGATACGACATGATTATTGAGCCGCTACTATAGTGGCACGACGTCTCATCCCACTTTATCCATTCAATTCTTATAACATCATTTCTGCACCATTTGTTCGTAAGAAATGATATAAATTTTCTCGCTGTATTGCTAGTGCTGACACTAGCCCGTTGGGCCGATAGTGTCATAATGCCGACACGGCATGACTAAGTAGTCTTAGTGTCGTACCTGAGTTACGTCCTAGGCACGATAGTATAACACAACACGATTAGGGTGTAGTATCTAATAGTGTAATGTTAGTGTTGGGTGACCTGTTTAGACAACTTATACGGAGGTAAGTGCAAATGCATAAATCATGAAACATGACATTTTATTTTTTAAATATTTTTTCTAATTTTGATCAAATTTTAAAAATTATATTAACATCTATCAATGATATATAATAAATACACTATTAAGACTTATTTCATGGTGCATTTAATGTTGTAACTATTGGTATATTTTTCTATAAATTGGTAAACAATAGAGAAGTTTACTTAAAAAATCAAACATCTTTGTAGTACGAAAAGCTTCAATTATTGTCCAGAAAGCTTCGATCTATCTTGTTCAACTTGAATTCATTCTGATGAGATACAGTGCCTACTCACATCCATCTTGCCGGTACAACCCATTTTGCATTGGGATAAAACCTCTTTGCACTAATAATAACACTGAATAAAAAGAAATTAAAATTTCTGGTCTCACTGAATAATTAAGATATATATGCAAAATATAACTATCATAGTACTTGCAACTATCTTTTACAATAGTGCTTCACTGCTTTCTCGTTAATTTATACGACTACTTGTTAAGAATTAATACAACCTTTACAGGCTTACGGCGTACATGCGCCGTAGTACTACACGAAAAAAATTGTGTCCCCGGAAATTTTGTCAAGTGTATTTTTTGGTACTCGGTAAAGATAATGATTTTGCCAAGTGTTTTTTAAAAAGCACTCGGCAAACCCCAATTTTTTGTACGAACTTTGTTTCGATCCAATGTGATTTTATCTTTAATTTTATTACACTCAAAATATAACATATATTATCCTACGTAAAAATTTCATATTTTTTTAGCTTAGTTTGGTATTTTTAATTAATTATGTTCTAGGATTTAAATTGAAATAGGTGAAATTTGAACTACAAGTGGCTAAAATAATGAAACAAAAATTATATTCATATTTTTTTAGTATATTTTGAGTTCTTATACACTAAATTGAAATGAATTTTGAAAAAACTAAATTGTGACACTCTATCGGTAATGTAGATATTAATAGTTTTTTTAATTATAAAAAACAAATGATGTCCGAAAAATATGAGACTTATCAAGGTGTTATGATATGATACATAGATACTGTGATAAAAAATTAAATTTTTTTTTGAGAAAGTTGTCATATAGAATGCTAAGAAACTCGAGATTATCCGAGGAGTAGATAAATTTTAGTGAAGGAATAAGTTTGGTTTGAAATAAATTTGATGATTAGATATTTGTTTGTACTTGAAATTTTTTCTACAATTAAAATATAACATAACTTATCTCGTGCAAATATTTTATATTTTTTAAGCTAGTTTACTATTTTATTTCATTAAGTGTATTTCTAGGATTTAACTAAAAATAGGTTAAATTTGCACTACAAGTGCATGAAATAATAAACAAAAAATATTATAAAAATTATATTCATGTTTTAAAGTCTATTTTTAGTTCTTATCAACTGAATTGAAAATAAATTTGAACAATATTGGTTGTGACACTTGATTGACAACATGTAGCTTAATAGTTTTTTAATTCTAAAAAAATCAAATGAACTCTAAAAAATATTATACTTGCGATGGTGTTATGATATGATACTCTAGATGTTGTGATAAAAATTTAAAAAAGTTTAGATAAAGTTATCACATAGAGTGTTTAGAAATTAAAGATTCTCAGAGGAATAATTAGGGTTTAGAGAAGAAATGAGATAGATTTGAAAGCAAATTAACGATTAAATCTTTGTTTGAACTTGAAACTTTTTTGCAATCAAAACACAACATATATTATCCCATCAATTTTGTTTGTGTTTTTCTAGGTCAGTTAGCTATTTTTAATTCATTAATTGTATTTCTAGGATTTAAATTGAAACATGTCAAATTTAAACTGCAAGAGTATGAAATAATAAACTAAATTATCAAAAAAATCATATTCATATTTTCAGTCTATTTTTTATGTATTACCCACTATTGTTTATTTAAATTTTGTTAAAGAAAAGAATGAAAAAAATAAATTTAACAAAATTTGAAAAGAGAAAAAAATGTTTGCCGAATGCCAAATTTAGGTGAGTGTAGCACTCGGCAAACAAAAATTCAGCTTCCCGCTCAAATTTTCCCACAAAAATTCAAAACAAGTGCCATTTTTTTTCAAAATTTCGACAAACTCCTTTAAATCCTCCCACCCCTCTCCCTCATCCCACCTTCCTTCTTCCTCCTCTCTCTCTCGTGGACTTACCATCACCACCACACCTTCGTTGTCATCGTCACGCCGCATGTCGCCTCCTCGCCTCAGCGCCACAGCGCACCCTAGCTTCCCACCCCACCTCGCCTTGGTGCCCTACGACGATGTGCCGCGTCGCACCCTGCTGCGGCACCCCGCGCCCCACCCCAAACCTGGCGCTGCGCCCCGCAGCGCCCTCCCGCAGCACCCCGCCTTGCCCCGCCGTGGCATCCACTACCGGAAAATGAAAATTCGTCGAGTGTCATATTGTTTGCCGAGTGTTTTTTGAAGATACACTTGGCAAATAATGATTTTAACGGGCACGTCACGGCGCCGTTGTTCTGCGGTAAAATTTTTTTTTGAGGGTTTGCGAGTGTTTTTTGAAAAACACTTGGCAAAGACACATGGTTTGCCGAGTGTTTTTCAAAAAACACTCGGCAAACATTTTTTTATTATTTTATGTGAAACCATGTTTCAACTCTATGTGTTATTTGCAATTTCTTTTTAACTTGAATTTTTTCTGCACTACAATACAACATATATGATCCCTTGTAAAAATTTCATATTTTTTAAAGTCATTTAGCTATTTTTTATTCATTAATTATGTTTCTAGGATTTAAATTGAAATAGGTGAAATTTGAACTACAAGTGCCTAAAATAATAAACAAAAAATTATGGAAAAATCATATTTATGTTTTAAAGTCTATTTATGGTTCTTATAAACTTAATTAAAAGAAATGTTTAACAATTTAGGGTGTGACGCTTAATAGTTTTTTAATTATAAAAAATCAACTAAAGTCTAAAAAACATGAGACTTGTCATGGTGTTATTATATGATACATAGATGCTGTGATAAAAATTTAAAAATATTTGGAGAAAATTATCACGTAGAGTGTTTAGAAATCGTAGATTATGAGATAAGTGATTAGGGTTTAGAAAAGAAATGAGATAGGTTTGAAAGAAGTTTGATAGGTAAATTATTTTTTGTACTTGAAATTTTTTCTACAATAAAAACACAACACATATTATCTCATGTAAAAATTATACATTTTTCTGATTCAGTTTGTTATTTTTAAATTATTAAGTATGTTTCTAGAATATAAATTGAAATAGGTGAAATTTGAACTACAAGTGCCTCAAATAATAAACAAAAATACGATGTATCTTATCCCATATTTTTTTTGGTATTTTTATAAGTCAATTATCTATTTTTATTTCATTAATTGTATTTTTAGGATTTAAATTGAAACATGTCAAATTTAAACCGCAAGATCATGAAATAATAAACTAAATTATAAAAAAAATCATATTCATGTTTTTTATATTTGTATGTATTACCCACAATTTTTTTTACAAATTTTGTCAAAGAAATTAATTAAAAACAAATTTGAAAAAAATTGAAAAAATAAAAAAATTGTTTGTCGAGTGTCATATTTAAGACACTCGGTAAATATTTTATAGTTGCCGAGTGTTGCACTCGGTGAAATGAAAAATTTCGTTCCCCGCACTTTTTCCCGCAATTTTTTAACTCTCCCGTAATTTTTTCACTTTCCCTTCTTTTTTCACTCCCTCCTTTAAATTTCCCCCCTCCCTCACATACACTCCTCCCCTCATCTCCCCGACGCTCCCCCGGCTCTGCCCGCCCCCGCCGGTCGCCCGTCCCCACCGCCGGTTCGCCGCCCGCCCTGACGCGCCGGCGCCGCCCCCGCCGGTCCCCGTGCGTCCCCGCCGCCGGCCGCCCGTCCCCGCCGGTCCCCGTGCGTCCCCGCCGCCGGCCGCGCGTCCCTGCCGGTCCCCCGGCATCGCCCGCCCCGACGCCGCGCCGGCGCCGCCCCCCGCCCCGGCTCTCCCCCGGCTCTACGCTCGCCCTGCCGCCGGCCGCCCGTCCCCGCCGGTCCCCCGGTGCCGCCCGCCCCGACGACATCCCTGTCACCGGTCCGCCGCCCGCCCCGACACGCCGGCGCCGCCCCCGCCCCGGCGCTCCCCCGGCTCCACGCCCACCCCGACGCCGCGCCGACGCCGGCCGCCTCGACTCGCCGGCGCCACCCCCCGCCTCGGCGCTCCCCCGGCTCCACCCCTGCTCCGCACGCCACGTGTTCGACGAAATGGCGTCGCACGTGGACGTCCTGTTTTTTTAGTTATTTTCTTTGCCGAGTGTCAAGTTTTGACACTCGGCGAAACCGACGTGATCTTTCCTTGTGCACCGTGAAGTCTATTTTGTTCGCCGTGTGTCTATTGTGGCACTCGGCGAAGGGTTCGCCGAGTGCCTCGAAAAAAAACACTCGGCAAAGTTTGATTCGCCGATGAAGTTTTTACCGAGCGGTGTTTGCCGAGTGCAACACTCGGCGAAGCATTTGCCGAGTGCAAACAAGGATTCGCCGAGTGCCTTTGGCACTCGGCAAACACAGCGTCTCCCGTAGTGATCGCACCGCGCCACGCCCCGTTCTTGTGCCCCTTCCCCACTCTGCCCCGACGCTGTGCTGGCGTTGTGCTGTCGCCGCACGGTGCGTCGTCGCCCTCGTCTCGCCACGCCTGCCATTTCTTCAACGAAATGGCGCCGTGCGTACGTTCCATTTTTTATTTCCTATTTGTTTCTTTACCGAGTGTCACATTTTGACACTTGACAAACCTGCATGACGTCCGTTCACATGCTATGAAGTCATTTTTTTCACCGAGTATCGTGTGTGACACTCGATGAAGGGTTCGTCGAGTGCCTGATAAAAAACACTCGGCGAACCTCTCTTCACCGAAGTGTTGTTTGCCATGTGTTGTTCGCTGAGTGCAGTACTCACGAACCCTTCGTTAATTGTTTTGGGTGTTTGCTGTGTGTTTATAGCACTCCGCGAACTTGTGTTCCATCTCCCGTAGTGTACATTTTAAAAAGCAGTTATGACTTTACGGGAGTAAAAAATGAATAGACAAAATCACTTATACAAACAGGCCACGGCAATCCACCGGCCGGTCTACCAGAGCTGAAGTACTTAAATATATATATCAAACCCAGGATAGTGCAATTTACAGACCTAGTGTACGTCTTTGTCCTCTCAAAACTAACACGTTTCCGTTGTGCGTAAACCTTTATATTATTCGAGCTAATTAATATAGCTGTTCAACGTGTACGCACTACGGGACTGTCCACATTTGCCGAGTGCCTAGGGCACTCGGCGAAGCCTCTTTTCCACTCGGCAAAGGCTTCGCCGAGTGCCACACTCGGTGAACCCCTCTCGGCGATAGATGTGTCGGCGACGTGAGGGTTTGCCGAGTGCAATTTATCGGGCACTCGGCGAAGTCTTTGCCGAGTGCAATATAGACTTCGCCGAGTGCCACGTGTAGCACTCGGCGAAGTCCACGGTTGACGGCCGGAGTGGCCGTTAACGGGCTTCGCCGAGTGCCCCACGTGGCACTCGGCGAAGGGGGTGTGCTGAGTGCCACGTGGGGCACTCGGCGAAGGGGGCTCGGGGGAGGGGGGCACGTGGCAGTGGAAGGCTTTGCCGAGTGCCCCCGTGGCACTCGGCATACCCCCTTCGCCGAGTGCCACGTGGAGGCACTCGGCAAAGCTTCCCCAGAGTGCATAGAAACGTGCCACGTGGCACGTTTCTGTGCACTGCAGGTGGCTTTGCCGAGTGTAACACTCGGCAAATTTTTTTTAATTTTTTTTCATTTATTTCCTGCATATTTCATCCAAAAAACACATTCAATCACAAAATTCATCACAAATTCACATTTATTCACAAAATTTGCCCCAAAATTCACATTGAATCACAGATATTCACAGAAATCACATAGACATCACAAAAATCACATTTACATCACAAATTCACGTTCACGTCACAAATACAAGTTCAAATTGATACACAAGTTCAAGTTCGCGTTAACGGTGACAAGTTCAAGTTAATTAACAATTTCATCACGGCAACTCACACCATGCCTCACAAATTATCATTACCGCTATGACCAGTGTGTGGAGATGGTTGCGTGTTTGATCCTGCTGCCGATGGATGAAACTGAAAAAAAAAGAAAAATAGTTAGAACAATTGTATATAACAAAACCGACAATAACAATATTAGAAACTCATATTGCCGCTCTGTGGAGTCCGTGGAGATTGTTGAGGTTGAGGAGGAACTCCAGGCAGACCCATATGACCTGAGAAAGATCCACCCATCTGCGCAAACCACTGCTGCATCTGGGTCTGCATCTCGGCTTGCATCTGAGCTTGCATCTGAGCCTGCAGCCGAGCCTCCATCTGGGTCTGCCACTCGGTCCTTTGTGATCTTTCTTCATTTAGTTGGGCCTACAAAACATTAATTCAGAGTTAATGTTCTCAAACAAACAATGTGAAGTGTTCGATGATTGATGAAAATGAACTAACCTGTAGATCAGCAATCAGACCCATAGATGTGTCTCGGCGAGGACGTATACCCGGACCGGAGGTCGAGCTCCGAGCTCTCACCTCAGATAGAGAGGGGGTACTACGGGTATCAATGGCACCGTCGTCCGTCAAATATCGCCCATGTCTCTTGCCTCCTCCAGCCCTCATGACCACCTCGCCATCGATGTCATGTGCGATTGGGTCATATTCGGCGCCATGCACTTCCCTTGCCATCTCTGAATAGTCTTGGAGGCGTTGATATGCATTTCGATTAGTGTACGACTCAGCGGGGTCATTTGGATTGTAAGTATTTCCTTCAACCGCCCTCCCTTTGTGAGCCAGAGAATATGCCATGACTTGGGAGCATTCCTGACCCGCATTGGCCGTTGACTAAAACAAAAAGATAGTTAGAGTTATATTGTGCAATTAAGAAAAAAAAAGAAAATGTAACTACATACCCATCTCGCCCTGAACTGGTCGAGGTTCAGCGAGCCTTGATGGTGTGCTGCCCCCGGCATGAGTAGGCGTCTCTGGCGGCATGCATCGTGACTGCTCTGCCACTCGGCAGAACACCACCTATCAACAATTTGGCCCCAACACTCAAGATGAGCGGCACACCACTGTGGAGGGACCTATTTGATGCAAGTGAAGTTGTTAATGACATAATATTAAGTATTAGAAGATACACGAGAATACACTTACCATCATGTATTCCTCTCGTGTCAGAAATGTGGTCCGGGCATCCTTTTTGTTTTTCCTCTCTCGGCGATGCTGAGCGCAGAAGTCAATAACAGTTTGAATGCGCGCCTCATAATGCATGTCGGTGACAAGCTTCTTGGCGGCTCTATTAATAACTGCGGCAGCCTGATCCGCATACCCCTCATCACATCTATAAAAATCCTGCATATAGATGTAAAGAGAATGTTATGTAATCCACATGTTAATAGTATTGAAACATATATTAAGAAAATAAACTTACCCAGAGCTCAACCCTGACTCGATCGGCTAGGTGGGCAAATTGTCTCCCTTCTCGGTCAGGGGCGTCTGGCGCACTTTCATAGTGTCTTCATGAGTACGCCGGCTCCGTCCTCCCATCCAAAGATATCAAACCAGGGAACTTTTCCTTGATAAGAAGCCCGAGGATACCGTTTACATGGCGTGAGCACTCACGACCTCCTCGTTCAACCATAATCTAGTTCCTATCCCGATACCATTAAAAAGTATTAGTATATATTAAAATTAAAGTAACGAAAAGAATATATTATAGACTTTCTACACAAACTTACCTATTTCCATCTGGTCGAATGAGCGGACGATCAGCTACTGCCACTGGTCGCCTCGGGAGTGACGAAGGACCACGCAACCACACTACAGGCGCTTCTGTAGCCTGCTCCTCTCCCTCTGCCCCAACCTCCCCACACTCTGCCACCACCACCTCCTCCTCCTCCACCCTAGCCTGCTCCTCCTCCGCCTCATCCGACACGTAATCATCATCGCGATGGGATGCCGGTATATGGCTAGTAGTTTCACTCGAGGGCGCAGGTGCCTTTCCTCTCACTGCTGACTTCTTCATTCTCCTACCTCGAGGTCTAGATGAGGACCCGACCTCATCTTGAGAGGGAGTTGATCTACCGCCTTTTCCTACTACTGCACTTATTAATTTCTTTAAACCCCCCACCATATTTCAATCACCTGCTACGAAAAAGAGTAAATCACTTTAGATAAACCGTGAAATGTGTTATAAACGCATTTATTCTAAAATTAAACATAATTCTCATACAGCTGCTAGAAATAGTCATCGCCGTCCGGATTTGCTGGATCATATGTATCGTCATCACTATCACGTGATATGATGTAATCGTCCAGCTGTTCAGGAGGTGGAATGTTGTCATCACTTTGAGTGCTTGAGTGCAATCTCTCTAGCAGTTCATAGTCTCTTCCATTATGAATCTCGTCTCCTTCGGCGGCATCGGCACCACTTTCGTTATCTACTTCCATCGTCTCCGTCAAGTCAATAACAAACATGCCTGGTAGCCCATCTTCTTGAAAGAACTCTCCGTCGTATGTGTTCGGGTCTATGTTGTAGTCTTCATTGTTGGGAACAGGCAGTTTACCGTGTGGTGACACCTTATACACAACATCCCAACCTTTAAGACGTGCGACGGTTTTGCACGGGTAAGAGAGATAGTAAACTTGTGTTGCCTGTTGAGCCACAATATAAACATCTTCACTCGACAAGGTGGTATCTTGACGAATTTCTATTAAGCCAAGTTCGGGAGTCTGTCTCACTACTTTGGGATTGAACCAGTGGCATTTAAATATAACGGGGTTAAGAGGTTTGCTCCCATCAAAACTCAATTCGTATATTTCTTCGAGTCGTCCATAGTAGTCAACCCCGTCTGTGCCCAGAGTAAAAACTCTGGAATTTGTGGTTCTTCGGTTAGGTCGGCTCTGTTCATGGCTTGTTGTGTGGAAACGATAGCCGTTTACGTCGTAAGCTTTGAATGTCTTGACCTTGTAGGCACAACCATTCGCAACTTGCCTCAACTCGGAACTCATTGTCGTGTCGGTTCTTCCCTATAGGTTTACACGTGATGAACATGTATATTAGTCACATATAAGATATAATTAAAAGGTACAACTAACTAAAAGTTAATTTGAGGAATACCTTAGTTTTGAACCAAGAAATGAAATCGGGATTGCCATTTCCCACACCATACTTAAGAAGGGCAGTGGATTCCTCGATGTTAGCCGCCCTCGAACCACGCCAAAATCGTCGATGAAATTCCTCAATGTACGGTTCCACTGCGACTTGATGGCCAATAGCCATGCGATGGCATCCAGTTGAGAAACCTTAGTGTGACCGTGAAGAGGTTGCTTTGACGCGGACAACATGTCATAAAACGCTTTTGCCGTTGGCTCCGGCACTTCCTCTTCACGTGCTTCGTCGAAGTGCGCATCTTCAAAGTCATCTAGCATAAATCCAACCCCTCCCTCATCATCATTCATGCGATGTCGCAACACCTCCTCTCTAGGACGTTGGGACTCACCATGATACGTCCATCGGGTATAATTTGGCATGAACCCATAATTGCATAGGTGTTTACCCATAGCATCCTTTGTTTGTCGACGCTTATTCTTGCACCGACTACATGGACACCAGGTCTTGTCACGTACATTCCGTCTACCAAACGCCGTCTCTAAGAATACTTCAGTGTTCTTGATCCAATCCATGGTCACCTCGGCCTGACTAGGGCGACCCGTGTACATCCACTCACGTTGATCCATCTTGAACTTAACTAGGAAACAACACTCGTGTTTAGGGGTTAGATAGGTAAGATAGGTCCTAATCCCACCAGAAAATGCGTAGATTGAGCTCGTTTTCACACTCCATTCCGATCCAACCCAAAATTTCGGCAGCACATCGCCGCTGCTCTCCAAACGCACGTCTGGGCAACATGCCAAGAGGATGTGCGTTCGGAGAACAACGAGGAGGTGCTGCCGAAACCATGAGTCGAATCGGAACGGGGCATGAAAACGAGCTCAATCTACGCATCTTCCGGCTATCCAAACGTGGACAATTCGAAACAGTTACGACCACAAATATGCAAAGACATGCATATTCCAAATCGTAACTCTTCCGAACGGGAGACGCCTAGGTTACGCGACAATAACAAGAAAAATTAAAATAGGACGACATAATGGTCGTCACCCACATACACATATCACGACGCGATGGCCGACATCCACATACACACACACACACACACACACACATATATATATATATCATGGCACGATGGTCGGCATCCACATACAAAAGATATTAATCAACATAATCATTAAAACATAAAAACTATTACAACGATTATATTAAAATTTCTAAAACATGTATATTAGAACAACATGGTATATTCATGGCATTAAACATGTGATTACATATGTGATTAAACATTACATTAAATATATCATTAATTTCAACTAACATGTATAAACTAACATGTATATATATATAGGCACACACACACACACATATATATATATATATATGAAATTTCAACAAATGAATAATTTAACATTTGACGTACTATAGCATCACCACAAAATTTAAACTAATTTCAAACAAAAATTTTAAACCCTAAATTTTAGGTGTCAAAAATACCGGAGGAGGTAGGGGTTGTTGGGGGCGGAGGAGACGGCGGGACCGGCGGCCGGAGTGAGGGGGCCGGAGGAGGAGGAGCCGGTGGTGTCGGGGGCACCGGGGGGAGGACGAGGCCGGGGGAGGTGGAGGCGCCGGGGGAGGAGGTGGCGCCGGCCGGCGGGGAGGGGGGGCGGCTTGCCGGCGGCGGGGGTGGGGGGGAGGCCGGCGACGGGGGCTGAGGGGGGGCGGCCGGCGGCGGGGGCGCCGGCGTGGCCGGCGGCGGGGCGCGGGGGAGTGGCGACAGGGGGCTGGGCGGCCGGCGGCGGGGGCGCAGGGGCTGCCGGCGGCGGGGGAACAGGGGCGCGGGGGAGCAGGCGTGGGGGAGCAGGGGCTGCCGGCGGCGGGGGAGCGGGGCACCAGGCGGCGGCGGCGGGGGGCAGCTACGCGCGGGGGAGCAGATCTGGGCGCTGCGCCCAGATCTACGGGCGGGCCTGTTTTAGCAGGTATTGAGGTTTGCCGAGTGCCCAAATTGGGAGGCACTCGACAAACAAGTTTTTTTTTAAAAAACCTTTGCCGAGTGCCATTAGTGAGGCACTCGGCAAATATTATTTTAAAAAAACCTTTTCTTTGCCGAGTGCCAGGGATAATTGCACTCGGCAAAGATTTTTTATTTTTTTTTAAAAAAACCTAAAATAGAAATAAGACAGTAAAAAATCCCATAATTTGGCATTATGTAATACACAGTTATTTTTACTCGTAAAAAATTTCTTAGTTCAAATAAACAAATTTAATGTGCTTGTAGTTCAAATTTGTGATCTTTTAATTAAATTCTATAAGCAAGTTCAATTAACTAAAAATACCAAGCTAGTACTAAAAAATCACAAATTTGGACATGATATAAGATACAATGGGATTTATTAGTATAAAAAGTTTTAACGGCAAACAAAGATTTGAATATCGATTTGCTTCTAAACCTAGCTCATTCCATCCATAAACACATTTACCTTCTCGTGGATTCTCTAGTTTGCAAACGTCGTAAATGAAAACTTTGTCGAAACATTATGAAATTTTTATCACAGTATATATGTATGATACAATGACACCATGTCAACTTTCATATTTTTTAGGCATTAATTTAATTTTATAGAATTAAAAAAACATTAAGCTCCATGTTGCCGCCCGAGCGTCGTAAATTATATTTTCAATATTTAGATATATTTAGTTGTAAAAGATTAAAAATAGAATCATGAACATAAATATGATTTTTCTACAATTTTTGAGTCATTATTTCATGTACATGCAGTTGTAATTTGACCCACTTGGAAGTAAATCCTACAAATAGGATTAATTTATTAAAAATAGCAATCCCACTCATAAAAGTATGAAAATTTTCCATGGATTAACAGATGTTTAATTATGACTGTAAAAAAAAATTCAAGTTCAAAACATGTTTTAAATGTGATATAGAGTGAAAATATGTTTTCACATGAAATAATGGGATCATCACACTTTGCCGAGTGCATTTAGCTATGGCACTCGGCAAAAGTGATTTTTTTGTCTTTGCCGAGTGCCATTCCCATTTGCACCCGGCAAATATTTTTTATACTGTTTTTTAAAAAAAAACTAAAATAGAATAAAGACAGTAAAAAATCCCATAATTTGTAATTATATAATATACACTAATATTTCATCCTAGAAAATTTCTAGGTTCAAATAATCAAATATAAGGCACAGAGAGTTTAAATTTGGTATCTTTTACTTAAAATCTTATAAACAACTTTTTTAACCAAAAATAGCAAACTAACTCTAAAAAATGCCAATTTTTGACATGGTATAAGATAAATTGAGTTTTAGTAGTACAAAAATTTTAAGTTCAAACAAATATTTGAATATCGATTTGCTTCTAAACCTAACTCATTTCATCCCTAAACTCCTAAACCTTCTCGAAGGTTGTCCAATTTCTAAAGGTCATACTTGAAAACTTTGTCGAAACATTATGAATTTTTTACCATATCATATATGTATGATATAATGACACCATGTCAAGTGTCATATTTTTTAGGCATCAATTACATTTTCTATAATTAAAAAACCATTAACCTGCATATTGCCGGTCGAGTGTCGTAAATTAGATTTTAAATATTTAGTTATATTTAGTTGTAAAAGATTACAAATGTAATCACGAACACAAATATGATTTTTCCATAATTTTTGAGTCATTATTTCATGTACATGCATTTCAAATTTGACCCACTTGGAAGTAAATCCTAGAAATACAAATATTTTATTAAAAATACCAAACCCACTCATAAAAGTATGAAAATTCACCAAGGATTAAAATATGTTGAATTATGACTGTAAAAAAAATTCAGGTTCAAAACATTTTAAAAATGTGATATGGACTCAAAATGTGTTTTCACATGAAATATTGGGTCATCTTTGCCGAGTGTTTTTCTGGTGGCACTCGACAAACCCAAATTTTCACCCGTGCCGCCGTCACGGCGCCAGCAAAAAAATTTGGCGGGGGATTTTCAGGATGTTTGCCGAGTGCCTAAGGAGTGGCACTCGGCAAACCCTGCCTTTGCCGAGAGCACAAATCTTTGCCGAGTGCATTCCCTCGGGCACTCGGCAAACTCTAGTTTGCCGAGTGCCCGAGGGAATGCACTCGGCAAAGATTTGTGCTCTCGGCGAACAGAGCGTTTCTGGTAGTGACGTGGTCCTTCGTTCATCCTTGTGCACTTATACACCAAGCAACTAACATGAAGGACATGCATTCATGCCAGTCGAGTCCAGTGAGATCGAGAAGCATTACATTGCGGTTGTTTTGCACTGCATTAGCCATGCTATATACGCAGGTCCCTCCTGATCCTTGGACCAACCGTCCACGGTCCATCATGTATGAGCCATACTTGGCCATATATGCTCAACAGCTTTCGGCTATTCCAGCTTCTCGGTTAGCTCTGATCGAAGCCTAATATAATTAAACAGAACCTAAGCTATTTGTTGCTGTCCTCAATCATGCTAACAATTGTGTATGCGCTGATAATACGAACTAAGAGGAATATACCACGCTCGTGCAGTGCATTGAGATCGTATTGCGAGTGTTTTCATGATATTTTTTAAAGAAATTACGGATCTAAAAGTTTTTTGAAAATAATTGCAGATTACCGACGTGGCAATCTACCGTGGAAGCCAGTGAGCCACTCCAGTCTCCAGCTAGCACGATTCTACTGTGGCTTCCAGCATGCACACCGGCCGGTCAGCACTCTGAATAATGATGTAGCCTATGAACACACATCATTATTCCACTGGCTATGATCGGGTGTACAATTGTTTTGAAACTCCGGTTATATCCGCATTTTTCAAAAAGAATATTCCAAAAAATTTATTTCCATGAAACCCACAGCTAGCTAGCTGTGCACACGAGAGCGAGCATTCAGCTGCATCCATGCATGCTGCGAATCGATCGTCCCCAGCATGGCAGCATTAATGCACGCAACGCAAGGCCAGAGGAGAATCCAGTCGATCTATCGACCCGTCCTAACCAATAATGCGATGCGATAACATCGTAACAGTATTATTCAATTCGTCAGCTGATCGATCATCATTGATGAGTTGTACGTATGGTCCACTCCAGCAGCTGGTACATGCATGCATGATTGGAACCATCAAAAGGGAAGCATCTAAACACACTTAATACTACTTAGCAGTATTATACCATATATTCTATGTATGATCAGGTCAGTGATATGATGAACTGTCTGTACTCGTGCTTATGCTAACAAACTGTTCATTTTTTATAAAGAAAATGTGTTCATGGGTTTGAATAATGTTTGATGCCATGTTGCTGCCAACTAGTCCGTTCTCACAGTTCACAAACCAATCATGGTGTTTCCCAAAGGTAGCAGCAGGAGCCAAGGAAGGAGGGTAGAAGAATATATGGGGATGTCACCAGAAAGGCCATAGAGAAATTAAATTGGTCCATGTCGAGTCCACGATGGATTGGAATCGAAACCAAACGAAGTTTAGCAGTTCACTTATTGTTGTAGCATTGCATTCCAGAGCCTAGGAATGCTTTTAATGGCCTTGGAGAGTCGCCATTGCTTTAATTCCCGCCTTTCCGGCTTTGATCACCTCCTTTGCTGGCACGGTTGCTTCAGTGCACTACCAAGTGTGGTATAGTACTCTTTTATTATTGCGTAGGTATAGGAGCTCTCTCGCCCGGTTGAGGGGGAAAATGATCTTTGTAGGGCCAATATCTTGGTACATGAAACAGCACTGATTGGCATTGCAATGAGCTTGTCAAAGTAAGAAAGAGTGTTTTATCTTATTTTGCATGATATAATAGTTATAAGTTAATGGCGCCAATGTTGAAATTTATGCCAAATGGGCTAGGTCCATAATATGTAATTTTCAGAAATTCTAAAATAAATCTTAAAGGCCCACTCATGCAAGAGGATGGTGGAAATCTTTAGTCCCATATTACTAGTGGAGGTAAAGGATGACCAACTTATATAGCGGGGTTATCTCCATCCCACTAAGTGGTTAGGCTTGGGCTTCGTGGGCGCGCGACACCTGCATGAATGGTCTACCAAAATTTAGCTCCTTGTATTACGAGGACACAACCTCCTTTTTTCCATTACGATTTTTGATAATGTAGCCCATAGTCGGTATATGTAAACCGACTCGGTTTAGATCGCGACCACGACGTGAGATCGAGCCGACTCCTATATAAATACTAGAGTATCTGACCTACACCAAAAGTCTAAGCAGATTAGATCAGAACGTCTCCAATCGAGCTAGTGTTTTTCCTATCTCTCCTCTCTATTGTGCCGCCGCCGTATTCCACTCCTTCACGCCCCTCGGCGTGCACCGGCGAACAGGAGACCAAATCTCCAGAATCTATCACCCTTGTTATCCTATACCGAGAGAGGGTGAATAAGGTTTTTAGATAGTGTTTCACACGATTTCTCACGTCCGTCATCACGACTCATCTTCCATCTATACATCAACCATCTGTCACCATCGCCTGTGGTACGACAACAATCGAGATCGTTCTACATCAGCCATGGCTCCATCGACTGCTACTATACAATATGTGTGTCGTGCCCTTTTACAGTTCTTTATCATGTTTAGCGATATCATATGCCATATTAATGTTTACTAGTATGTTAGATGTGTACATGCTAGCTAGTTCTTGTGTTTGCCATGATTTATCTAATTCGAAAATTGATATTGCAATTGCCTAATCTTACAACAATCCAAAAACTTTATTATAGTCAATCTTTGATTTACTCAATGGCTTGTTTTGGGGATGCACTGAGGTCATAAATATTTTCTGGTGTGTATTTTAAGAGATGGCAAGCAAAGGTTCGTCTCTGGCTTGCTTCTATGAATGTATGGAAAGCAAGACTTGGCCAACCTAAGGGTGAACTTTTTACTGATTAGCAAAAGAAATTCAATGATGCCAATAATTTCTTCATGGGATGCATTTTAGGCGTGCTCTCTGACCGTTTATATGATGTTTACATCATTGTGACAGATGTGAAAGAGTTATGGGATGCTCTGATTAAAAAATATGGCGCATCAGATATAGGTAGTGAACTATATCTTATGGAGAGTTTGCATGAATACAGGATGGTGAACAACCGTTTTATGATGGAACAAGCTCATGAGATTATGTGTAATGTCAAGGAACCTGACCTCGTTAAATGTCCTTTACCTGACAAATTCATGGATGGATGTATAATTGCAAAGTTGCCTTCTTCATGGAGGAAGTTCTCTACTCTAAAACATCAGAGACACGAGATATTAGTTAAAAACCTAATAGTATCTCTTGATGTTGAAGAGAAAACTCGGGAAAAGGATGCTTCTGAGAGAGGAGGCGAGGGCCATTTTAGCATCAACTTGGTGCATAAGTCCCTACATGGCAAGAGCAAAGAGAAAAATAAGCCTAATAAGGTTACGAAGACCACTACATTTAAGAAGAAGAAAAATAAGGTCAACTTGAATGGATTCACTTGCGGTGAACTACGACACTTCTCTAATGATTCTCTAGATCATGCACACCGAAAAGGGAAAAGGGCAAAGAACGTCAGCATGGTGACCATGGGCAATACTGATGATGGATATAGTAATCTACCTACTATACTTCTAGTATTTCAAACTATCAGCTAGTGGTTTGATATGGGTGCCAATGGTCATGTGTGTGCTGATATCTCTATGTTTTCTTCTTACTAGGTCATCTAGGATTCTTCCGACCTAATGGGAAATGGGCCACATGCTTCTGTTCATGGTGTTGACCTGGTAGATCTGAAGTTTACTTCAGGAAAGATCGTGTAGTTGAGGAACACACAACATGTCCCTACTATCAACAAGAATTTTCTTTGCGATTCCATTCTATGTAAGGACGAGATTAAAGTAGTCTTAGAGTCTAATAAATTAGTCTTGTTGAAACATGGACAATTTGTTGGTAAATGTTATGATTGCGGAGGCATGTTCCACTTTTCTCTTTTAGATTTTAGCAATAAGTCAGTGAACCATATTTATGGAAGTATTAATGATGATGTGAGTGTTTGGTATTCACGTTTATATCATGTTAATTTTGACTTGATGTCTCGACCGTCCAACATGTGTTTAATTTTGAATGTCACCATTGCCAAAGGTTCTAAGTGTCATAGTTATGTACAATCGAAGCAACCTTGGAAGCCTCACAATGTGCTTGAGGATAGAAACCTAACACCTATAGAACTCATACATTTTGATCTTTGCGAGATGAATGGTGTGTTGACAAAGGGTGAAAAGAGATACTTCATGACATTGATTGATGATGCTGTTGACGCTAAAATCTGTTGATAAAGCACCAACCAACACTGACATCAGTTCGGCAATCCAAAAGCACACAGACGCCTAGGTGTGGCCCACTAAACATCACACGATGATGACACCCCATTCCGACGACCCTTGACCGTGACAAGGGGGCATAGGTGGATTCACTAGGCAATCAAATCGAATCATGAGAAAACGGATCAACTAACCAAAGTGTGAAGTAAACGATCAAACCGGCCAAGTTAGAGCCGGTTGGACTGAAGTGGATCCGGTGGTTAGACCAGCCAAGGCGGGCTGGTCAGACCGACAACATACCGCCGATCGGACCGGCAATGCGAAGTGGTGCCCGAAGGGGGCCATCGGTGGGCGAAGGTTGAAAGGCTATCGAAGCCCCCTTCACACAGGTAGTTGGACCGGCATTGGGTTGCCGGTCGGACCATAGGGGTGTGAAGGGTAAGCATCCCAAAGCCTCCGGCGAGTGGTGCGAAGGGTAGCCAAAGTGTAGAGCGGAGGGTAGCCGAAGGGGTCCCCGACATGTATGGCGAAGGGTAGCCGAAGGGGTCTCCAGCGCTCGGTGCGAAGGGAGTCCGAGGGGTCTCCGCGCGCGGTCGGTCAGATCGGCCTTGGGCCACCGGTCAGACCGGGGTGTGCCGGCACGCCTGATGACAAGGCGACATGGGCCGGTCGGACCAGGAGGTAGCCGTTGGTCAGACTGACAGCCCTAGGAGGTTGATCTCCCGGGCTCTGGCGATCATCTCGACGGTGGTAGATGGGTGCATGGGTCCTTGGCGATGAAGATGAAGATCTTGGACCCTA
This sequence comes from Zizania palustris, assembly GCA_019279435.1. Taxonomy (NCBI): domain Eukaryota; kingdom Viridiplantae; phylum Streptophyta; class Magnoliopsida; order Poales; family Poaceae; genus Zizania; species Zizania palustris. The sequence continues at coordinate 45,695,409 of JAAALK010000079.1, forward strand.
CAAAACAAATGAAATCAATAGCAATTCGTTCTAGGGACCGAATTACCCAAAAGTAACTGTAGAAACCGATAAAAATCCGTTACGTGGATTGAACGGACGATTCACAAGTGAATCAACAAGGATTATCGCGATTACGACATGATGGACGAATGGTTTACAATGCAAACCAACAAAGATGGACGTTATGGCTAATCCTAGGGCAAGGAAAATAGTAGATTGAAAAGAACGATTCAAGGGATAGATTAGATCTTGACATTCCTGGACTTCAATTCTAATCTAAATTGACTAAACTACGCGTCCAAGTTGTTAGGATTTGATTAGAGATCAAAACAACCCGAAACCAACTAAATTGATTCAGACTCGGACTGGGCTGGTTGGATCGGCCTGTGCCAGGAATTGCATATTTTTGGCCAAAAGTACCAATTTCAATATTTTGACAATTTTGACCATTAATGCCATTTTTTTGCTATCAACATATGCATCTAGATTTTGTTATGTATATTTGTTGAGAACTAAGGATGAGGCATTAGACTACTTTAAAATCTATAAAGCCAAAGTTGAAAATAAATTAGAAAGAAAAATCAAACATTTAAGGTATTATTATGGTGATGAATATTTTCCTAAAATATTTGATAAATTATGTGAGGAAAATGATATTATTCATAAGAGGATGCCTCCCTATTCACCTGAATCAAACAGAGTTGCCACTACTAGAAATCCTTTTATCTATGACAATTTGAGAATGATGATTTAGATTTTGGTCACAGAATAAGGTATATTAATGATGATTCTACCTTATTCATCATGGATATTAGTGATTATGTTGTCTTTTATGTACTGAAGGACCGAGCCAATGAAATCTATAAGAAGATGAAAGATCTCAAGTTAGGAGAAGAAACCAAGATGCCATATTAGTTGCATGCCTATATATTGTATGTAGACATTAGAAATGGTACAAAGTGTAAAATGTACAAAGTGTTCTAAGAAATGGTATGGTAGACATTAGAAATTTTCCACACGCATTCATCCGATGGCATTTTTTGTTTCGGGAATGAGCACAAATGGAATATTGTGGAGCTCAGTCCAGGCCCGAATATTACTGTCTATGCATTTAAAATTTGTAAAAAAAATCTATGACGAAAAACAAACATCATTACGTAACACCCACCACGTCATCATGCATGTTCTTCCATGTCATCACATATGTGCCACATCATCGCACACGTGTTGCCACGTCATCGAACGTGTTGCCATCATCGAACATGTGGCTCCACGTTATCGTGTGCGTGTTGCCACATCATCATGCGCATGTCATCACATCATCGTGCATGTGAATTCAATGTGTCAACCATGAAATCGTGCACGTGTCAACATCTTCATCATACACATGTTCGCTAGATACTCTGGCTTAAATAGTTTAGTGACAAGCACCAAATTGTCGTGTTTGTAACCTTATCTATGACAAAATAAATTGAATCATCATGGTGCAACAAACATGGTGTGCCATAGGTGATGATCATAATTTCATCATAAGTTCGTCAGAGATATATGTAACTGATGTGTTGACATTTACTATGACAAAAGTGATTCATCTTGGATGTGCCTTTTTCTTATAGTGTGCCAAGAGAAAAAACCACACGCTAACTAACTTGGTTAATGCCATGTTAGATACTCCGGTTTATCAAAGGCATGATGGGGGAATCTCTATTGACTACACGTCACATCTTGAACAAAGTTCCTAACAAAAAAAAGAACAAACTCCATATGACATATGGATTAGGAGAAAACCATCACTTTCTTACTTGCACACTTGGTGGTGTTTGGCAAAAGACAAAGTCCCAATCGTGAAGAAACGCAAGTTGGGACCTAAGACAATGGATTGCGTTTTTCTAGGCTATGCTCAAAGGAGCATGACATATTGATTTTTGGTAGTAAAATCTAAGGTGTCTGATATGCATATTGATACTATTTTAGAATCTCGTGATGCAACATTTTTTGAGAATATGTTTTCTGTGAAAGATATGCATAACATTGCTAGATTTTCTATTGAGATAATTTCTGAATTTGATACACCTATTAATTTCAATTCTTCTGAATAACATGATCAGTTTGAGGAAATCCTTGAGGAGGATGATAGTGAAGCTCTTAGAAGGACTAAGAGATAAATGATTGCAAAATCATTTGGTGATAATTTCACTATGTACCTTGTGGATGACACTCCTACGACCATTACTAAGGCATATGCATCTCCAGATGTAGATGATTGGAAAAAACCATCCATAATGAGATGGACTCGATTCTATCCAATGGTACATTGGAACTTACTGAACGATTGTATGGTTGCTAACCCATGGGTTGTAAGTGGGTGTTCAATAAGAAGCTTAGGACTGATGATACTAGTAAGAAGTATAAGGCTCGACTTGTAGCCAAAGGTTACACACAAAAAGAAGGCAGAAACGTTTTTCAATATTTATTCGCCTATCACTAGACTAACTATAATTAGAGCATTACTTTACTTAGTTGTCTCATATGGCTTATTGTTTATCAAATGGGCGTAAAGACAATTTTCCTAAATGGAGAGTTGGATGAGATCAATATGGATCAACCTGATGAGTTTGTAGTGTAGCGTCAAGAAAGCAAGGTGTGTAAATTATTAAAGTCCTTGTATGACCTGAAACAAGCACCTAAGAAATGACATGATAAGTTCGACGGAACTCTAACTTCTACGGGCTTTGTCATAAACTAGGCTAATAGATGTGATCAATGATGTCAAGTCTTTTCTATCAAGGAGATTTGATATGAAAGATCTAGGAGAAGCTGATGTAATTCTGAACATCAAATTGATTAAGGGCGAGAACGAGATTACACTTTCACAATCTCATTATGTGGAGAATGTATTAAGTTGTTTCATCTATAAATACAACAAGCCTTCTCTAACACCTTATGATCCTAGTGTGATACTTTGAAAGAACAATAAAATTTCTAAAGATCAACTAAGATACTCTCAGATAATTGCTTCACTCATGTACCTAGCTAGCGCAACGAGACTCAATATATCATTTGTTGTGAGCAAATTGAGTAGGTTCTTATCCAACCCAACATGCACTTGAAAGGGTTATGCACTACTTGGTAGGTACTATGAGTTATAAGATTCACTATTCTGAGCACCACACTGTCCTTGAGGAATATAGTGATTCGAGCTAGATATCTGATGTTGATGAGATTTACGCCATGACTGGGTATGTTTTTACCCTTAGAAGTGGTGTAATATCATAGCAGTCTTGCAAACAGATCATTTTGATAAGGTCAAGCATGGAAGTAGAACTTACTGCTTTAGACAAAACAACTACATAGGCAGAATGGTTGCATGAGCTATTGATGGACTTGCTTGTAGTCGAAAAAACCAATGTCGTCTATCCTTATGAATCATGACAATCAAATTGTGATAGTCAAAGTGAATAGTGCTAACGATAAGGTAAAGTTATCGAGACATGTTAAAAGATGATTGAAGTATGTTAGGAAGTTGAGAAACTCTAGAGTAATAAATGTGACTTATATTCAAACATATAAGAACCTGACAAATCCATTTAAAAAGGTCTATCACGTAATGTGATAGAAAATACATTGAGGGAGATGAGTATGAGACCCGCATGAGTTGCTACAGTGGTAACCTAACCTATGTGATAGGAGATCCTATGAATTAGGACATGAGAAAGACAATCTATTGGTTAACTAAGGAGAGTAATTCCTAACCCTCTCTAAGTGAAGATACAATACTCTCAGATACTATAAAGTAGGTTGGCTTTATGCCTTAATGTATTTTGTTGGCTTTTGTTAACAAAGATGTTATTCTACAAAGAATTTTTGAAAGAATACATCTGTACGAGCTTGACTGTTTAACGTTGCGGTCTACGAGACGTGTGTTCTCTAATAAGCTCATTATAAGACCAGGGAGTACGACACATATGCTCTAGGCTATAGGTAACCAAGTATTGGTTATGATTTTGAGTGAAACTTGTTTGCACAAAACTAGCAATTTAAGGCATAGTCCATTGTTCAAGTTATGGATGAGTATAGCTTGAAGCTCTAGGCGACAATTTAACTTAATAATCCTCACTAAAACGATAGTATATCTAACCACAGTGAGACAAGAAAATATCTAAATGGACATTTGATATCTGGTGGGGGTTGTAATTTATGACAAATGGGCTAGGCCCATGCGTAGTTTTTAGAAATTCCAAAATAAATCTCAAATGCCCACTGATACAAGGGGATGGTGGGAATCTTTAGTCTCATATTGTCAGTGGAGGTGGAGGATGACCAACTTATATAGTGGGGTTGTCTCCATCCCACTAAGCCATGGTATGGGAGAGAGAAATGGAGCTCCACATGCACACACTCGCCTCGCATAGCCTAACTGGGCTAGGCTCAGGCTCGAGCTTAGGCTTCGACATCACGAGCATGTGACAACTGCATGATTGGTGCACCGAAATCCAACTCCTCGCCTTATGGGGATGCGACCTGATTTTGTTGTTATGGGTTTTGGTAATTTAGGCCATAATCGGTATATGGAAACCAACTCGATTTATATCACGATCACGATGTGAGATCGAGCGAACTCCTATAGAAATACTAGAGTATCCGGCCTGTACCAAAAGTCTGAGAAGATTATATCAGAACATCTCCAACTGAGCTAGGATTTTGTCTCTCCTCTCTACTGCGTCGATGCCGTAGTCCACTTCATCCTGCCCATTGGCGTGCACCGGTGAACGGGAGAGCAGGTCTTCGAAACCTATCACCCTTGTTATATTGCACCTGGAGAGGGCAAATAAGGTTTTTGGGAAGCGTTCCGCATGTCTGCTCATGTCCATTACCACATTGCGTCTTCCATCTACGTCAACTGCTGATCGTCGTCTCTTATGGTCCGACACCAACCGAGATCGTTATGCATCAGCCATGACTTCATCGTCTGCTATTGTAAAGTACGTGTGACATGCCCTTTTACAATTATTAATCATGTTTAGCGAGAACATGCCATGTTACTATTTAATAGTATGTTAGATGTGTACATGTTAGTTTTTTAGTTGCCATGATTTATCTAATTCAAAAATTAACATTACAATCGCATAATCTTCCAACAACCTAATGCCTTGAAAAGGATTTCTAAAATTTAGGAGGATGAAAACCTCATCAGAAAATGCAGGAGACATTTATATCCACCAACGACGTGCAATACGAGTATTTAGTAGGATACATTTGTAGCAACAACTAAAAACTAGTGGTATTTAACGATGGTAGTACAACATATATAATATAACAAAAATTATCTTAATGATAAAAATAAACACAATCAATTACAAGAGATCAATTCAGATATGCATATTATATATATATATCAAGTAATGTATATAACAATCCCAACACTAGTTAATAAAAAATTTGACACGAAAATAATATTGTCGGGAATATGATCCCGACTACTTCCCGAATGGTTTTGAGCTGACCAGTCAATAGTTAGCATTCTCCATACAATCAATGGTCGAGGGCCTCGAGACTCCCAAGTCCAACACTCGGGAAAAGGCCCTCCCAACCACCAGTATTCGGATGGTCACCTTTAAGAGTCGGACCATCATTAAGCCTTGATACAACACAATTATTATCACTATTATCCTTGAGTCATTGCCCATGAATTGACCGTTAACATCTTAATTGGTCATTAATGGGATCTTTACTCACCATTTGTAACCACCGATCCCTCTCATATAAAGGGATCAAAGGGAGCCTGTAAAAGGCACGTTGGGACACTTCGCTAGAGGACCTCAAAGAAAATCCATACGTTCTTGAGGATGCTTAAGGTCATTTTGTACCTTAAAGCTCATATTACATACATAGGAGTAGGGCTATTATCCTTCGTGAGGTCTAAACTTGGATAAAAACTCCATCTTTGTCTCCTCTTAACGACATTAAAGATAACCATTGAATTCATCCACAGAGATCTCCAACACCTAAACAAATACATACCACAGATACCCCCATGGTATACTATCGCTCAATAAAGCAACAACAGTTGGTGCACTAGGTAGGGGAGCACTATGTGTTTTCTAATTGATTTGATGGCCCTTGTCTTCAAGTTAAACACCCAAATCCATTGGTGCCATGATTACCTTCGGAGGGTTGACTTTTGTTAGTGATTGCATGCATCAACTAGTTCTAACTACTGCCCGAACAAGGGCAAAAGCTTCACACACTATAATAGTGCGTCCATTAGTTCCTTAGGCGTTTGAGCGCTCATCTCTTCCCAAGATACTCTCCATGGCTCCTCGGGCCCCCCAAGTAACTATCTCCGCCCAGGATTTGCCCACATGTCACCGCCGACTCACCCGCCGACTACGTCATCTTTGAACACTCGGGCAGGTCTATAGTCCAATGGTGCTAATTTACCAAGGTTGCTTCAACGTGACCTCGCCAACCATCCGTCCCGACTAAACTGGCATCATCTCCAAACATCGTCATGATGGTGATGAGGGTTGTCTCGGATGATGAGCCCACTGATGCTGCTGAGTCTAGCACTCATCAATGCGAGCGCAAAAGGCGAAACACTACTCGATTGGATCGCCATGCGAGGGCTCGCATGAATACTGGGACCTCACGAAAAGGTGCATACATGATGGAATTTGAATGCCATGATGTGTACCGCATGCCAACGGTGAACCTTCTCACCATCGAGAGTACACTTACCACCCTTCGCCTCATAGGTCACAGTCTTTGGACCATAGCTCTCATTCCCGACCATCCAGGTAGTCAGCGTGCTCACATCCCAGTGAGCATCGTGGGAGATCCTACTTGTGTGATGCCCGAAACATCATCAATGACGTACATGACACACACAATGTCATTTCTCGCCGTCGAGGTGAACATAAGCATGGCGAACTTCGTCGTCGTGAATAGTCTGACCAAAGTCATGACACGTCGGGGAGTAGTCAACCCGACATCAACATCTCGTGCCACGATGGCTTCCTAGCCTTCTTAGAGCACCTTCGGCATATCGTGTGGCCTCATAATTTCAATCCTACAGGAATTGCACCATATGATGGCAATACTAACCCCTCCTAGTGATTGCGATTGCATTATATGACCATTCATGCAGTTGGAGGGGGCCAAGATATCATAGTCAACTACCTCCCCATTATACTGTGGCGATGAAGACATCGCACAACTCGCTCCATGAGTTGATGAGTCCATACGGGACTACATTCATCGCTTCTCTGAGCAACGGAACACTATTGCCAACATCTCCGACACCGACGTCTTGTCCATATTTCAAGATGGACTGTGCAAGACTTTGGAGCTGTTCCGCCAACTTGTGATGTATGAACTGACCGATCCTAGTAATATGATCACCGTTGCCGAACAATTTGCCAATGACGAAGATGTTGAGTGGGAGTAGATGAACACAAATCCTCGAGACTCCAGCAAAGACAAAAAGAAGAAGGATCATCATCATTCGCCCCCATGTGATGATCATGATAAAACTGAGCCCTCCTCTCGACCAAACAACAAGAAAAGAAAGGGCAAGGATCTCATGGTCGCTGACAAGAGTTTTCGATCCCAGGGTCAACAAAACTCAGCATTGCAGGTGGTATTAGATAAACCCTACATCATTTACGCTAACAACAACCACACCACCCGCCGGTGTTACCAGCTGCAGAACCAGATGGTTAAAGAGGCGGAGGAAAATCCCCTACAAGAAAAGTGTCACTGGGAAGACAAGAAAAAGAAGTCCAAACAATACGATAAAGACGTCGAAGCATCTCCGGCAGAAAAATGACTTCTAGGAGCCTGCTCGGATGGTCTCCATGATCTTTTGTGGATCCATCGTCGTTGAGTCCAAGCGCCAGCACAATATGCTAACTCACCGTGTCAACGCCATTAGCACCATGAAAACCAAGCACTTGAGCTGGTCGAAGGTCCGGATCACCTTCAGTCACGATGATCAATGGACGGACGTCCCTAAGCCAGGATGATTCCTATTGGTCGTTGATCCAATTGTCCTTAAAGTGTGCCTCAGGAGGGTGCTGATTGACGGTGGTAGCAGCCTAGATGTCCTATTCAAAGGGACATTTGCTGCACTCAGCATCGGCGAAACTACACTCTAGAAGATGGACACACCTTTCTACGGTATTGTCCCGAGGAAGGCATCCATTCCACTCAGCACCCTCACTTCGCCTATGACATTTGGCACTCGGTACAACTACATGACTAAACATTCTAAGTTCTGTTGATAGCAAAAAATGGCATCAACGATTAAGATTGTCAAAATATCAAATTTGTTAATTTGGGCCGAAAATGCACATGTCTCGGGTCAGGCCGAAGCCCTACAGGGCCAAAGGACCATTGGGCTATGGGCTCCGGAAGCTTCCAGCCAGCCCACGGTTTTCGGCCAGGAGGCCTTCAGAGGCCCACCCCACCGAAGCTTCGGCCCAAGGAGCAGGCTTCGGCAGGCTTGGCCGAAGGCCCACTTCGGGCAGAGATAGAGTTGGACCCAATTCTGGCTAAGTGTTTATCTCTATTCAGCCGAATTATAGCAGATTAGATTAGAGGTCTAGCCCCTATAAGTATAGAGGCGAAGCCAGTTCAGAGGCCCCCCAACAAAATCAACCACAAAGCCATAGCTTTGAATCACATTTACTTTACCTTTACTTTTCTGTACTCTTCGTGGGTTTTCCTGGAAGCCCTCCGACGGCCACTTCGGAAGAGTGGTAATCCTTGTTACTTCACCTATGAAGTATCCGTTAATCTGGGTAATAGATTGCTATCGCCTTGTTACTTCGCCTGTGAAGTATCCGCTAATCTGCGTAATAGATTGCTACCTTCGCCACTAGTGCAACACTTAGGGTGCGTTTGGTTCTGCTGTGAGCTGTGAAAAAGCTGCTGTGAGTTGCCTGCTGTGAAAAAGCTAAAAGTCGTTTGGTTGAAGCTGCTGTGAAAAAACTGTTGTGAGCTGACTGTTTTTTATAACTTACGTAATTTTCATCATTATAATATTCTATACATATATATAAATAGGAAACACTCAACATTGATGCAACTGAATAACTAAAAAATATATTAGATAAATAAAAAAGTGCATAATTTATTTATAAAGTAACCAAAAAACACATATTATCTCATGAAATTGTGCAAAGCAATACAAACCATAATAATGTTAAATCAATTAAGACACCTTGAATTCATACTTTTTAATCTGAACTAAAAATCAGAAAAGCAAAAGCAGAAAAGCAGGGTTCAGGCTGCTTCCAAATTTGTACTAGAAAAAAGCTGCTTTTTCACAGCAGAAGCAGTTTTGGTAAACCCGTTTGCTTCAGCTTCTGCTGTGAAAATTTTCACAGCAGAAGCAGATTTGAAAAGCAGAACCAAACGCACCCTTAGCAGAATTCGGTCCTCAGGCTGAATTGGTACTTCAAATCCACTCTGTTGCAGGTTTCCACGTTCGGAGCTACTTCGTCGGAGCTGAGAGATCAGTTTCGGAGGTTGCCAGAACACCCTTCGGTGAGACTGTTGCTTCGACCGCACGCTTCGTCAGCAGACTTTGTCACAACAGGCTTCGCCACGCTCACACTCTGCTTCGGACGAAGCTGCACTCGCGTGTTGCATCTAAATCACTATCCTGTATCGTACTGTATCGGAGACTTCACGCCGAACCCCACTGTTCAGAGGTGATTGTCGCGTCTAGATCCGTTCAGACAGGCCTAAGCAGACAAGCTCCCACCGGTTTGCTGATTTATTCTATTTAATATATTTCTTTCGGCTAATTGGATTATTTCTATGTGATCTGATTACCTGGCGACTCCACCCCCTTACCACGGCTAAGGGTAGTCGAAACACGACGTCGGTGCTGTGTTACGCTTAGGCTTGTCCCTAAGTATTCGCACACTTTTGGATCGTCGAACTGACCCAAGTGCGGGGGCACGTTTTCATGTCAACAAGTTCTACATCGCTGACTTCGTGATCGCCTACCATGCTGTGCTAGGGCGGCTATCCCTCACCAAATTTTTGGCGATACCCCATTTTGCTCACATGGTCCTCAAAATTCTTGGACCATGTGGGGCCTTTTCCGTAAAGGGGGATGTTGCCACCTCACACGCATGTGAGCAAGACAGTCTCACGTTGGGCAAGACTACGAACATTTCAGTCCGAATGGAGGAAGTGGTCCAAGAGGCCAAAACAACACCAATTGTAGGTATGGAGATTCCGGCCACCACATCCTCTACATCAAGATTAGTGCCTTCGCCAGCTAAGTACAAAAGTATTCGGTTTTTGGACATCGACCAATCCAAGACAACACTGGTTAGGACAACGCTTGATCCTAAATAGGAAAGCACACTTGTTAGCTTTCTCTAGACCAACATCAACATATTCGCCTATCAACCATATGACATGCCAAGCGTACCCCAGGAGCTGATCGAGCACGAACTCCATGTTTACCTGACCGCTCAGCCAGTCAAACATAAGATGATCCATTTTGCCCAAGAGCTCAAGGAGGCCATCAAAGAAGAAGTCATCTATCTACTAGCGGCAGGGTTCATAAAAGAGATATACCATCCCAACTAGGTAGCCAACATAATCCTTGTAAAACAGAAGAATGAGAAATGGAGAATGTGGATTGACTATATTGATCTCAACAAAAGATTCCCAAAATATCCTTTCCCACTACCGCGCATCGACCAAGTCATTGACTCCACTACTGGTTGTTCATTTCTCTACTTCCTAGATTGCTACTCGGGTTATCATCAGATCAACCTGAAGGAAGAAGATCAAGAGAAGACATCATTTATCACCCCATTCAGTGCATATGTCTATACATCAATGCTTTTGGGGCTGAAGAATGTGAGGGCTACATATCAGCGTGCTGTTCAGTGGTATCTAGCTGATCAAATCGACCACAATGTTGAAGCTTATGTGGATGATGTTTTCATTAAATCTATAAGGCCTAAAGATCTCATTCCCGACCTCCAAGAGACTATAGAAAACTTCAGCAAATTCTAATGGCGGGTCAACCCAAAGAAATGTGTATTCAGGGTGCCGACCAGAAAACTAGGGTTCATCATCAGTAGTCGAGGAATTGAAGCAAATCCAGAGAAGATTTCAACAATACTAAACATGGTCGAGCCCAGTAACATCAAACACATTCAATTCCTTACAGGTTGTATGACGTCACTCGGGCGATTTCTCTCCCGACTTGGTGAGCATGCGATGTCTTTCTTCAAATTGCTGAAAAAAGAAGGTGATTTTACTAGGATGCTAGAGGCTGACTAGGCATTCGTGACCTTAATATATTTCTCTCTTCTCCGCCGACTCTAGTTGCACCAACTCCTAGTGAGACCTTGCTCCTCTACATCACCGCCATGAACCACGTGGTCAACATCACCATGGTCATCGGGTGCCTAGAGGAGGGACACTTCTATCTGGTTTAAAGGTCGATATATTTCATATCTAAGGTACTCAGACTGTCAAAAGTTCGGTATCCTCAGGTTCAGAAGATTTTGTATGTCGGCCTCAACACTGCTCGGAAGCTCAAGCATTACTTTCGAGCTCACTTGGTGGAGGTCATAACTGAATTTCCAGTCAGTGATATTCTATAGAACTGAGATGCGACAGGTCGGATCGTGAAGTGGGCCATTGAATTGAGTGAATATACCCTCTACTTCAAGACCCGCACCACCATTAAATCTCAAGGCCTCACCGATTTTGTTGCCGAGTGGACCGAAATTCTGCTCCCTCCGATTAATGTTTCTCAAGAGCACTGGGTTATGTATTTCGACGGCTCGCTTACCATAGATGGAGCGGGAGTCCTTTTCATATCCCCTCAAGGTGAAAATTTAAAATATGCCCTCTAGCTATTATTTATGGCATCTAACAATGCAGTCGAGTACGAAGCTCTTATCAATGGTCTACATATCGCCATCTCCCTTGGGGTCCAAATGTTAATGGTATATGGAGATTTCAAGCTAGTTATTAGCCAAGTCGATAAAGATTGGTCCTGCACCAATGAGAAGATGGACTCTTATTGCAAGGAAATCCACAAATTAGAAGCCAAGTTTAGTGGCCTCGAGTTTCATCACGTCCCCAGGGATGATAACTCGGGCGATGACTTCTTGGCCAAGCTTGGCTCATCAAGAGCCTCTATGCTAACCAGGGTTTTTCTTCAAGAACTTCCGAAGCCATCAATCCATCTTGATGAAGATCAACCTCCAGAGGTCAAGCGAGCTCCATCTATGTTGGTTATTACCGATAATGAAGAAGACTGGCAACAACCGATTGTTGATTTCATCCTCACTACCAAAGCTCCTGAAGATAAAGATGCAACAATTCATCTTTATAGAAGGAGTAAACAATATATCTTGGTGGGATCAGAATTATATAAAAGAGCAGCATCAAACCGAATGCTTATGGGTCCCTTTGGTTAGACTTTTGGGAGCAGCTTATGCTTCCTAGAAGCTAAAAGCCAACCAAAGGACTCAACTTCTCACGGTTAGCTTTCTTCCAAAGTAGCTTCTGCGTAGTTTAAAGTTCACGGCCGCTCCGCCCCTGCTTTTGCTGACTTCGTGCGAAATAAATTTGGTTTTATTATCTACTTGCCACTCATAAGTGAGGAAAATATTGCTTCATTCTTTCCAATCCCCATCCACATAGATCACGTCATCCTCCACTCCTCTCCTACAATGTGCTCGCAGCGCGCTCTCTGAAACCTAACGATGTTCGCCGAAAGCCTTCACTGGCCACCGATGCTCTGCTCACCGCTATTCATCCTCCAACCTCAGCAACAATCGCCCGCAGTTCACTTTTACTTCTCTGGTCGCGTCGTCACTCCTCCCTTCTGTCGGATTGGGTTGCAGGGCTGGTGGCCGAGAAGGCCTCGTCGGCGGCCACCGGAGCTAGACAAGGATACGCCACTCTTCCCTTCCTTGGATGCTAGCAATAGAGAAGGAAGGTGTTAGCAGCAGAAAAGAAAGGCACTACCACGCTAGCAGCAGAGACACATCAGCGGATCGAGGCATAGAACAAGCAACTCCCTGATCTGTAGACTTCACAGCTGGATCAACGAGCTAGGTGTTGACACGAAAACATGCCCTCACACTTGGGTCAGTTCGACGATCCAAAAACACGCGTATACTTAGGGATAAACCTAAGCGTGATGTGCTGCCGACGTCGCGTTCCGACGGATCCTTAACGGTTGTAAGGGTAACAGAGTCGCTAGGTAATCAAACAAATATTAAGAAATAAAGTTCGATTAGCCGATGTGTTAGAGAATAACTAAAAATAATAAAACCTAATAAAACCGGCTAGAACAGGGCTGATTCTGATCTGCAATAAAACAGTGGTCGAACCGGAGGTATACTCCCGGTCAGCCTGGTGTTGTGAAGTATCACCGAAGGGGGGCCTTGGTGTTCTGTTGCGAAGGGGTCACCGAAGGTGTCTTTGGCATTATGGTGCGAAGCGGTCTCCGGGCGGTTGGACCGACGACGAAGCCTTGGTCAGACCGGGGGCTTCAACGCCGTGGGGTCCGGTGCATATTAGTTTACTACGGAGGGTTCTCGCCAAAGAAGGCTTCGGCGTGACGGTGAAGAGTGCTTCGGCGTGGAGTGGTTCACTGTGGAGAGGTTCTCGCCAAAGAGGTATTCATCGTGATGGCGAAGTGGTGTGAAGACCATGCCGACAATAGCCTGATGGCCCGGCGAAGCCCTGTCGGTCGGACCGACAGGCTTCGATTTGATCGCCTAAGGGCTCCAGAGACTTTGTAGATGAATATCAATCACCCACAAAACTCCTTGGCGATGACTTTGAAGGTAATTCCCCTACAAAACAGTAAGAGATCAAGTGCAATTCGGCCTAGAGACCGAACTCCCAAGAGTAGTAGAAGAAAACCGATAAAACGATAAAAATCCGTTTCGTGGATTAAACGGGAGATTCATGAGCGAATCTGAGAAACCAAGGGTTGGTTTCGGAGTCTGTGATGAGTGATTGACTGTGTTTAACCTCTGGTTCGAAGGGGTACCTCCGAAGGGGTTCGGAGGTTGGATCTCCGAAGGGGTTCGGAGGTGGTTTCATCGAAGGGTTCGGTGGGCTTTGGTTGCTGCAGCTGTTGCAGCGGAGTGTGCCTGTCGGAGGGGTCCGATAGTACACGATGACTTGGTTGTACCGAAGGTCTCGGTACTTTGGGCGGTACACCAGAGTGTGTACCGAAGGTTGTTTACCCGGAGAGGTCACCGGGGTACTGGATACACTTGTCTGTTTGTCTGTGGTGCGCAGGGGACTTCGGAGGCGACAGACGGTTCATAGCAGGTGAACCTGGGTCAAGCGGGAGACTTGATGCCAGGGGAGCGGGGAGCTCCGTCACGGAGGCTGCGAAGGGGTCAAGGTCGGACCTCGGGTCGAGGTGCACCAGGAGAAGGCAGTAAGTGCGGAGCGTGGCTCCGGGTGAAGGTACCCCGAGGCAAAGTCCTCGGAGGCGAGGCACTTCGAAGGGTACTCCGGAAGGAGTGACTTCGGAGTTTGGTGGATCAAGTCCTCAGCAGAGGCAAGGTGTTCGAAGTGTGCTCCGGAGGGAGACACTCGAAGGTTACCCGACGAAGGTCTCAGAAGTCGAGGTGCATCGAAGGCATGGTCCGGGTGAGGCTCGTCGAGGAGTGTGCTCGGGGAGAGACACTGCGATGAAGTGCTCATGGAATGCTTCATGCGGAGGCCTTGGACGAAGGAGGGACTTCGAAGGGTGGTACTCCGAAGGTGGGGCTTCGGAGTGAAGCAGGCTTCGGAGCAAGGCTGGCTCCGGAGTGAGGTGGACTTGAGGTACTTCGGCCGTGCATGGCTTCGGTACACGGACTGACGGAGTTCGAGCTGGGAGAAGCTGCGAAGCCGTGGTGGTCCACTCCGAAGGTGTTGGTGCGAAGGCCCAAGGGCTTTGACGGCTTCAGCTCAAAACCGTCACTGTATCGGAGGCTAACTTCGGTGAAGCGAAGGCCATCAGGCTCAAGGCTTCTCACCGAAGCTACCGCACCCCTCACATGCGAAGGGGGGCTTCAGAAAAGTCAAAGACTGCAAAGGCTGACATTGTCTGCTCTGCAAAAAGCTGACGCTGTCCCCTCTGCAAAGCTGACAGAGAAGCCTCCAGAATAAAGTTGACTACCTTTTGTACCCCTCTGTTCTGTAGAGACAAAACCAATGTAAACCCTAGGGGTAAAGTAGTCAATTCACTTGGGTGAATAGTGGCTATAAATATGGGGGCTGGGTAGGTAACATTTAACACTTTGAGCATTCATCGTTGAGCTCCTGTACTAGCCACCACATACTTTGTATTCATCCAGTGAGTTCATTTTTAGTGTTCCTTGTTCAAGCAGCGAAGCCCTACTTCTGTGTTGAGTTTCTGCTTGAGCTTGTTTGCATACCTCGCTAGTAGTAGTGCACCGAAGCCTGTCTAGGCGAAGGGTGTTTTGTGCGAAGTGTGCTTTTCAGTGTGCGTTCGCTCTGTGTAACAGGAGGCTAGACCTCGCTGCTTACTAGCGAAGCCCTGTTCAAAGCCAGTGTTTCTTATCGTGTCTAAACCCCTAGCGAAGTCTGTTAGTGTGCGTTTAGACCTTCGGTGTACGAAGCCCAGCACCAGTTGCTGTCGCTAAGTACTTGGTCGAAGTCCTCAGAGGGCAGTCCACTCTTGCGAAGGGTGAAGTGCGAAGCCTGCTCGAAGCACCCTGTGTGCGGAGCCTGAACTGACTTAGCAGAGTTGATTTCTCGAGGTTGCGTGTTGAGCGAAGTCTTCTTGGCTTTGGACTTTTACTCCTTGCGAAGCCTGTGTTCGGAGCTGTCAACTACCTCCGAACTAGAACTTCGAAGGTTGTGTTTGAAGCCTGTTCCGCAGAAGACAGAATTAAAAACAGAAGGTTGTTTTTAGCCCGAAATTTTAAAAGCTCCCATTCACCCCCCTCTGGTCACCATTTCCGGTACAACAATTGGTATCAGAGCAGGTTAAGATCACCAGTTGACCTTAACCGGTTTTGTGATCTGTTGGCGACATGGACAGAGCTAGTAAAATTCCTCTGTTCGATGGGACTGATTTTGCATACTAGAAGGTGTGCATGGAGGCTTACGTGCTAAGCCAAGGAAATGCAATTTGGGAGATTGTGGACTCACAATACTCCATCCCTGATACTCGCACCTCTCAAACAGAGAAGGATCAGTATAATGCCAACTCCAAGGCAAGAAATATACTGTTCATTGGTTTGAGTAGAAGTGAGTTTGATAGGGTGCAGCACCTTAGGACTGCTAGGGAAATTTGGACAACACTCACTATTTTTCATGAGGGCTCTACACAGATTAAGGCCAGGCGCCAAAGCACATACAATCAATAGTATCAGCTATTTGTGCAGGCACCTGGTGAATCTATAGATGCCATGTTTTCTCGCTTTGATGCGATAGTGAGTAATTTGCGGTCCAATGGGACGCTTGCTTACAATGATCACGATAGGGATATCAAGCTTCTCTATGCTCTTGATCGTAGCATATGGGAAGTGAAGATATCCAGCATTGAGGAGTCTGCAGGTTATGACACATTGACCTGTGATGAGCTCTTCAGCAAGCTAAAGTCCACAAATATTGCAAGGCATCTCTTGCGGTGCACAGGAACTCCTTGCCACAGCCATTGGCATTGGTTTCTAGCACTAGACGTGGCACCGCTGCAGAACCAAGCACATCTGGTACTTGTGTTCTTGCAGATGGTTTTGCTTTGTCCTCCCTGGTCTCCATCACTAAGGAGCAGGTGGACACTCTGGATGATGATGAGCTTGCTCTTATTGCCAGAAGGTTCACCCGCTTTCATCATGAGAGACGGGATCAGAGGAGAAGTGGTTTTAGTGGTTGCTTTGAATGTGGCGACACTTCTCATATTAAGGCCAATTGCCCAAAACTCAAGAAGAGAGATGAGAGTGAGCGCCCCGAATACCACAAGAAGGAGAGGAAACCCTTTGTGAAGGGCAAGCGCGGCAAGGTGGCTAAAAGAGTAGCCAAAGCCGCTTCCAGAGCGTTTGTTGCTGCTCTCAGTGACATCGACACTTCCTCAACTGAGGAGTCGAGCTCTGAGGAGGAGGAGTCCCCATGGAAGGAGGACAAGAAAGACAAGAAGGGACGAGACTTCACCGGCCTTTGCTTCATGGACGACAGCGATCACAACGGCGATGAGCTTGACTCATCTGAGGTACCACTATCTGCTGACCAGCTTTTAATTAAATTATATGAACTGAATGAAGTAGTTCTTGGTCAGGATAGATTACTTGTGCAAGCCGCTAGAGAAAGAAAAGACCTTAGACTTAGGCTAGAATCTGTTTCTACTAAGTATGCCATGCTTAAGTCTAAAGTAAATGATGCTGAATGTGAATCTTGTACTATTGTCATGGGTGAGCTTACTCAGTTGCGTTCTGTACATGCTCAAACTCTTTCTGAGCTTGAGACTACACAGAAGCAGCTTTTGGTGGTTGATTCTAGACCTCATGATATAATTGAATGCATGAACTGTTCTTTATTATGCGAGAGCATTAATTTACGTGATAAACATGTTCATGATTTAGAGTCTAGATTGGAGAGGGCCGGTAGTTCTAAGGATGTGCAGCCTGTGTGTGACACGTGCATTACCCTTAAGGACCAGCTAGGCACCGTTAGAGAGCGAGCTGAGAACCTCATGTCTGAAAATGAATACCTTCTTTCCGTGGTTAACAAATGCAGTGAGGGAAAGGGTAGGATGGATTTGCTCTTGGCCAAGACCAAGATGTGTGCTGACAGAGCAGGGTTAGCTCTAGGTTTGGGTTTTGAGAGGATTCCTTCAGATGGTGGAAACAAAACTGTTTTTACCTCTCCCACTACCCTAGAGAAAGAGAGAGCTCTGTTAGACACTCCATCAGCCAAGAAACCTACCCGAGCTCAAAAGAAAACCACTCCTCCTGCCAAGAAAAACCCTCCAAAGAAAACCACTCAACAGAAGCCCAAGGAGCCTATGAGAGTTGCTCCTGTGACCCATGAGAGTGCCCCTAGGAAAGTTTTTCATTGTTCCTATTGTCAGCGGGCGGGTCATTTGGTTGGGTTCTGTTTTCGTCGCATCAAGGATGAGCGACGCTCTCAGGCCATGAGTTACCAGGACATGCATTACCCATCTTTAGGTATGCATGAGTCTGAGTTTTACTATCGTCCTGCTTTTGAGGCTCCTCGTGCTTCTCGGAGAGGTTTTGCTCCTCGAGGTGTTCACCATATTCCATATGGTGGTAGACCCCGGGCGAGTAGCTTTGTACCTCGTCAGAGTAGGAGACCTCATCTTGTTGTTCGATCATAGCATGTTGGTAGACCTCGCACTTTGCATCATTCTGATTATCATGTCCGTAGACAGTCTACTTTTACTGTGCCTACTACTCGTGTCACTCAGTGCTGGATGCCTCGTCATATTTCCACTCACCCCAGCACTGAGCGATCGAGATATTCTTATCATGTGTATGCGACAGACCGAGGCTTGGAGGGCACGTGGATCATGGACTCCGGTTGTTCGCGCCATATGACCAGGGTTGCAGCATGGTTCTCCAGCCTCACCACAACCAAGCATAGGGAACATATCACCTTCGGGAACAATCGAAGGAGTAGAGTGAAAGGTAAAGGTGTGGTAAGAATTAACTCGAATTTCACTCTCAAAGATGTTGCTTTGGTTGAAAACCTGGAATACAATTTACTTTCTGTATCTCAGTTGCTTGATGAGGGCTTCGAAGTGCGATTCCATCGCGATACTTCGCAAGTACTCAATTATGATGGCGTTGTGGTCTGTAAGATCTTTAGAGTTGGGAGAGTTTTTGGAACTGATTTTTCTGAGTCATCTGGTTCTTCTCATTGTCTTGTTGCACATTCTACTTCTAAGCTTTGGAAGTGGCATAGGAGACTAGGGCATATGAGCTTTGAGTTGCTCGCTCGTCTGAGTGCCCTAGGTCTGATCCGAGGATTGCCCAAGCTCAAGTTTGAGAAGAATTTAGTTTGCGCTCCGTGTCGACATGGAAAAATGATTGCCGCTTCGCATTCGCCAGTCACCACAGTGATGACTGAACAACCCGGAGAACTTCTCCACATGGACACTGTAGGTCCTTCTCGGGTTAGTTCTTTAGGCGGCAAGTGGTATGTTTTAGTCATTGTCGATGATTTCTCTCGCTATTCTTGGGTCTTCTTTCTTGCCAGCAAGGATGAAGTGTTCTCACACTTTCGAAGCTTGGCTTTGAGACTTTTCACTGAACTCCCTGGTGCATTAAAATTCATTCGAAGTGATAATGGCACTGAGTTCAAGAACAGTCTCTTTGTTGACTTTTGCATGGAGCATGGCATAGAACATCAATTCTCTGCTCCGAGGGTTCCTCAACAGAATGGTGTTGTTGAGAGAAAGAACCACACTTTGGTTGAGATGGCTAGGACGATGCTTGATGAGCATAGGACTCCTAGAAAATTCTGGACTGAGGCCATGAACAGTGCATGTTACGTCTCAAACCGAATATTCTTGCGCTCAATTTTAAACTTGACATCTTATGAGCTACATTTTAGGAGACAGCCCAAGGTTACTCATCTTCGAGTTTTTGGTTGTCGTTGCTTTATCCTAAAATGTGGTAATTTGGATAAATTTGAGTCGCGTTCTTCTAACGGGATCTTTTTGGGTTATACTACACATGGTCATTCTTATCGTGTTTATAATTTGGAGACTAACACTGTCATCAAGTCATGTGATGTAACTTTTGATGAATCAACCCCCTCTGTTAGTTCTGCTTTTGAACAGGCAAATAAACACGACATGGAACAGACCACCTTCGAAGAAGAAGATCCTAGAGATTTCGAGGATGAACCCCTACTACCCTCGACATCAACCCCCGAAGCCGACCCCGCTTCGACCACTTCGGCACAAGGTCCCGAAGCAACTACCTCGACATCGGTCATCTTGGACCACTCCAACGCACAAGTTGAGGGGGAGACTGCATCCCGCCGCGAGGCTCCACATCATGTTCAAAGGATGCATCCTCCCGAGCAGATCATTGGTGAGCTTGATCAAAGGGTAACACGTTCTCATGCTCATTTCATTGACTCCGCTTTTGTTGCTTCTTTTGAGCCCTTAGATGTTAGTCATGCACTTTCTGATTCTAGTTGGATCAATGCCATGCATGAGGAACTTGAAAATTTTGAGAGAAACCAAGTCTGGTCTTTAGTTGATCCTCCACCAAATATTCATTTCATTGGAACAAAATGGATTTTCAAAAATAAACAAGGGGAGGATGGGACTATAGTTAGAAACAAGGCTAGACTTGTGGCTCATGGTTATTCTCAATTAGAAGGGATTGATTTTACTGAAACTTTTGCACCTGTTGCTCGTCTTGAGGCCATTAGGATTTTGCTTGCCTTTGCGACATCCCGGGGATTCAAACTCTATCAAATGGATGTCAAAAGTGTCTTCCTTAATGGCTTCATAGGCGAAGATGTTTATGTAAAACAACCCCCTGGTTTTGAAAACCACAAGTACCCGCATAAAGTCCTTAAACTTCATAAGGCTCTTTATGGACTCAAGCAGGCCCCTCGGGCATGGTATGACAGACTTAAGTCTTTTCTGCTTGAGCGGGGGTATTTGATGGGATCTGTTGATAAAACCCTGTTCACTCTCAAGCATGGCAAAGATTTCCTTCTAGTGCAGATTTATGTGGATGATATCATCTTTGGTGGCTCTTCTCATGCTTTGGTTGCCGAGTTTGCAGATGCCATGAGCAGGGAGTTTGAAATGTCCATGATGGGTGAACTCACCTTTTTCCTTAGGTTGCAAATCAAGCAAAGCAAACAAGGTACCTTCGTCCACCAGACGAAGTACACCAAGGACCTGCTCAAGAAATTCGACATGGCCGATGCGAAGCCTCTCGCCACTCCAATGGCTACATCTGTAGCATTGAATCCTGACGAAGATGGAGAAGTCGTAGATCAGAAGGAGTTCCGAAGCATGATCGGCTCCCTCCTCTACTTGACTGCTACGAGGCCGGACATACACTTCGCAGTGTGTCTGTGCGCTCGTTTTCAGGCTTCACCACGAGCTTCGCACCGCCAAGTGGTAAAACGCATTTTGAGGTATCTCAAACATACCCTTGAGTTCGACATATGGTATTCAGTGTCTTCCTCTTTATGTCTTCGAGGTTATTCCGATGCGGATTTTGCTGGGTGTAGGATTGATAGGAAGAGTACCTCTAGTACTTGTCATTTTCTGGGTACATCACTGGTTTGCTGGTCTTCCCGCAAACAGTCTAGTGTTGCACAATCGATGGCTGAGGCCGAATATGTTGCTGCAGCTAGCTGTTGCTCTCAGATTTTGTGGATGGTTTCCACTTTGCGGGATTTCGGGTTAGATTATAAGAGTGTTCCACTTTTCTGTGATAACACTAGTGCTATTTGTATTGCAAACAACCCGGTTCAGCACTCCAGAACCAAACACATTGATGTGCGATATCATTTTCTCAGAGATCATAATGAGAAGGGTGATATTGAACTTCAATATGTTGATACCCAACACCAGCTAGCCGACATTTTCACAAAACCCCTCGATGCTTCTCGATTTGCCTACTTGCGTGGGGAACTTGGTATTTGTCACCCTTACGTCATTTTATGAGGGGGAGCTGATTTTAATTATCTTGCATATGCTCATCATGTGTGAAATTGCATTTACATCGGTTGCACTTATATGCCTGATGTTAATTCATGAAATCATGATAGCTCAGCTCTTTTTAATTTTTCTGAAACATTAATGTGCATGATGTTTTCTTTTCAAACTCAAATCATGCTCACTGCTTAATCTTGTATCTAGCATATGTAGGCAGGACTGCTTTAGCTATCTTTTATCTGCTTGATAGCAAGACACCTTTTCTCTGGATGCTAATCATTGCAACTTGAAAAACAGTTCTTCATACTCATGGATATTCATAAAATGCTAAAACAATTTGTTCACTCAATCGAAATTCCCAAAATCCATGATTTACATGCTTCAAAGTTAAAAGATCCAGGTGGGTTTGTTTGTCGCACTACTCTATTCTAGACTGCTTACCATTGCACATTGGTCTGAACTGGAATAGTGTAGTGTATGCCAAAATCACTGCTTTAAGCTTCTGATGGCTTTCATGCCTAGGCTTGGCCTGATTTGATAGTATAAGGTGGACAAACAAATAACCCTTGACATTATGAAAAGAACAACAAAATTCATTGATCTTCAAGTTTGATTTTAAATGCTCCACTTAAACTGGACTTGTTTGTCTAGAGTAGAAATTGACTAGCTTTGCGCAGTCCTTGCTTTCACTTGTCTAGTTACCTTGATTGAGTGGTGATGCTTTTATTTCAAACTGATAAAATCACATGCAGTCATCATATTTTTAGAGAATGTTAAATTGAGCTGAGCACATGAAAAATTGGTATTAATATTGGCATATTTTTGCGTCATATGTCTTTGCAACTCTGTCCATTTTGAAGCTATGCATCTTTTGAATGCTCTTTGATGCTTGCATTGCCAAAGGGGGAGAAATTTGAGTTCTCTGTTGCAAAGAGGGAAAATTAACTCAGGGGGAGTTTTTATCTTGAAAAAGGGGAGTTTTGCCGAAGGGGCTTTTACTCTTTTAAAAAAGGGGGAGGAAAATTCTTTTATCAAGTGACATGATTTGGCTCGTTTCTGAGTATTTATGGTCACTTACTCACTTGTGTGCTGAAATTCTTTAAATTTTCTTGAACTTGAAATTGGTTGTCAATGCACTCGTCAAGGGGGAGATTGAGAAACCAAGGGTTGGTTTCGGAGTCTGTGATGAGTGATTGACTGTGTTTAACCTCTGGTTCGAATGAGTACCTCCGAAGGGGTTCGGAGGTTGGATCTCCGAAGGGGTTCGGAGGTGGTTTCACCGAAGGGTT
Organism: Zizania palustris; assembly: GCA_019279435.1. Lineage (NCBI taxonomy): Eukaryota > Viridiplantae > Streptophyta > Magnoliopsida > Poales > Poaceae > Zizania > Zizania palustris. Next base: position 45,718,383 of record JAAALK010000079.1, read on the forward strand.
CGGTGGGCTTTGGTTGCTGCAGCTGTTGCAGCGGAGTGTGCATGTCGGAGGGGTCCGACAGTACACGATGACTTGGCTGTACCGAAGGTCTCGGTACTTTGGGCGGTACACCAGAGTGTGTACCGAAGGTTGTTTACCCGGAGAGGTCTCCGGGGTACTGGATACACTTGTCTGTTTGTTTGTGGTGCGCAGGGGACTTCGGAGGTGACGGACGATTCGTAGCAGGTGAACCTGGGTCAAGCGGGAGACTTGATGCCAAGGGAGCGGGGAGCTCCATCACGGAGGCTGCGAAGGGGTCAAGGTCGGACCTCGGGTCGAGGTGCACCAGGAGAAGGCAGTAAGTGCGGAGCGTGGCTCCGGGTGAAGGTACCCTGAGGCAAAGTCCTCGGAGACGAGGCACTTCGAAGGGTACTCCGAATGGAGTGACTTCGGAGTATGGTGGATCAAGTCCTCAGCAATGAGGCAAGGTGTTCGGAGTGTGCTCCGGAGGGAGACACTCGAAGGTATACCCGACGAAGGTCTCAGAAGTCGAGGTGCATCGAAGGCATGGTCCGGGTGAGGCTCGTCGAGGAGTGTGCTCGGGGAGAGACACTGCGACGAAGTGCTCATGGAATGCTTCATGAGGAGGCCTTGGACGAAGGAGGGATTTCGAAGGGTGGTACTCCGAAGGTGGGGCTTCGGAGTGAAGCAGGCTTCATAGCAAGGCTGGCTCCGGAGTGAGGTGGACTTGAGGTACTTCGGCCGTGCATGGCTTCGGTACACGGACTGACGAAGTTCGAGCTGGGAGAAGCTGCGAAGCCGTGGTGGTCCACTCCGAAGGTATTGGTGCGAAGGCCCAAGGGATTTGACGGCTTCAGCTCAAAACCGTCATTGTATCGGAGGCTAACTTCGGTGAAGCGAAGGTCATCAGGCTCAAGGCTTCTCACCAAAGCTACCGCACCCCTCGCGTGCGAAGGGGGGCTTCAGAAAAGTCAAAGACTGCAAAGGCTGACATTGTCTGCTCTGCAAAAAGCTGACGCTGTCCCCTCTGCAAAGCTGACAGAGAAGCCTCCAGAATAAAGTTGACTACCTTTTGTACCCCTCTATTCTGTAGAGACAAAACCAATGTCAACCCTAGGGGTAAAGTAGTCAATTCACTTGGGTGAATAGTGGCTATAAATATGGGGGATGGGTAGGTAACATTTAACACTTTGAGCATTCATCGTTGAGCTCCTGTACTAGCCACCACATACTTTGTATTCATCCAGTGAGTTCATTTTTAGTGTTCCTTGTTCAAGCAGCGAAGCCCTGCTTCTGTGTTGAGTTTCTGCTTGAGCTTGTTTGCATACCTCGCTAGTAGTAGTGCACCGAAGCCTGTCTAGGCGAAGGGTGTTTTGTGCGAAGTGTGCTTTTCAGTGTGCGTTCGCTCTGTGTAATAGGAGGCTAGACCTCGCTGCTTACTAGCGAAGCCCTGTTCAAAGCCAGTGTTTCTTATCATGTCTAAACCCCTAGCGAAGTCTGTTAGTGTGCGTTTAGACCTTCGGTGTACGAAGCCCAGCACCAGTTGCTGTCGCTAAGTACTTGGTCGAAGTCCTGAGAGGGCAGTCCACTCTTGCGAAGGGTGAAGTGCGAAGCCTGCTCGAAGCACCCTGTGTGCGGAGCCTGCACTGACTTAGCAGAGTTGATTTCTCGGGGTTGCGTGTTGAGCGAAGTCTTCTTGGCTTCGGACTTTTACTCCTTGCGAAGCCTGTGTTCGGAGCTGTCAACTACCTCCGAACCAGAACTTCGAAGGTTGTGTTCGAAGCCTGTTCCGCAGAAGACATAATTAAAAACAGAAGGCTGTTTTTAGCCCGAAATTTTAAAAGCTCCCATTCACCCTCCCCTCTGGTCGCCATTTCCGGTCCAACATAATCCACAAGGGTTACCGTGATTTCGACATGCCGAACGGAGGGCTTTCAGCGCAAACCCACAAATATGGACTTTACTTAGCTAATCCCAGGGCAAGGAAGTAGATTGAAAGGTAAAAGAACGATTCAAAGCGAGGGCTTTGTGTTGGTATGAAAGCGGGGGTCCTCTTGAATCAGCCTCACCCCTATATTTATAGGGGCTGGTCTCACCTAATCTGAGTAGGATTCGGCCAAGTGGTTAAGATTTGGATAAGAGATCTCACCTAATCTGAGTAGGATTCAGCCAAGTGGTTAAGATTTGGATAAGAGATCAAAAACAGCTAAACCATACTAATCTGAATAGAACTCTGCCAGCCGGAGTGGGCCTCCACGGGCCTCGTCGAAGCCAGCCTACCAGGCCGAAGCCTACCTGCGAAGCAGGCCTTCGAAGGTGCTGCCGAAGCCCAACGTAGGACGGGCCTTCAGCACTTTAGGGCTTCGGCCTTTGCCGGAGATGGCATATTTTCGGCCCAAATTACCAAAATTGATATTTCGACAATTTCGACCATTAATGTCAAATTCGAGTGTCAACACTAGGTAACTAGATCTCTATTTCTTCTCCACTTTCTTCAAAGTTCACGACAAACTTTAATAGATTTTACATCTATATTTGATTAGTGGTGGTCCTATACAAATACTTCCATTAATAAGGCAAATGGTAGTTCTGCATTTGCTTTTTTTTCAGATCTCAAAAGTACTATAGGATGACCTCTCAAAAATGCATAGAAAAGTACACTGTTGATGCTTTATGGCATTATGACATCTGCCAAATTTTGAATCTCGGTGATGTTGGCTGAGGAAGATAAAGATAAAATCAAAGCTTTCACTTTCACAGGGATATAAGAATTAAGCTGTAACTCTTAGCGAAACTAATCCTTGGACTGGTTCATAGAATCAGCTCCTTGGGCACCAAAGGAATGTCTCATGACACTTTCTGAAGCAAGATAAAAATGCAGTAGATCATTGAAACAACTAGGAAATTGATTTGATTTAGCATACATATTGCAGAATAAGATTTGCTGAACCTTGTATCGTAGCTTTGGTTTGTTTTCAATCACACTTTTACCTGACTAATTTTGCTGAAGATAAAGAAAACCATGGTTTATCTAATAAGATTTATACCAACCAGCAATTTAATAAAAATTATGTAAATTAAAGCATGTTCAAGGCTTCAAAAAAGTAGTGTATTGCTTTCAATGCAGTAACCATACAACAAGGTTACAGTGTTGCACTTGAGATATAGTTTATATTTATGTAGCAAATTGTTTTTTCCTTGATTAGATGATTGAGAGGGCGGCTTCATTGCCACCACCCTTCCATCACTTTATGGTGTATGCAAAACTAATGAAGATTAATTTCCCTTTTCTAAAATTTCTATTTATATGTGATATATTGATTGACATAATATTTTATAACCATTTTGTATATAATCAGCGGTTGAAGTACACAAGGACATTATAGACTTTTTATACAGCTCATAGCTCAAAGCAATTTCTCCATAGCTATTTCAGCCAAACGGATTTCAGTTTTCTCACAGCTGACATCCCACAACAGCTTTTCCACAGCCCACAACCAACAATAGTTTTTTTCCACAGACACAACACAACCAAACACAACCTATGAAGTGTGTTAGCAATGTAAAGAGTCAGAAATCCTCAAAGAGACACACTTAGGCATTTACGGGAATCATGCTAGCGCTCGGACACTAGTCGGCAAGGCCTTCAGGTCAAGTTTCTACTGGTCGAATGCCAATGAAGATGCCAATCTACTAGTCCACAATTGTCAAGGATGTCAATTGTTCGCCAAACATCATCATCTCCCTACTCAAGCTCTCCAAATCATCTCGACTTCATGGTCATTCACATGTTGGGGATTTGACACGGTCGGTGATGGGGGATTGGTCCCGATCTTCCGCTAGGTAAAGGATAACTTGAGTTGATGGAGAATCTCGACGTTGGCGATCCAAGGCTCCGGTCCGGCGGATCAAAACCTTGCAATCGTTACACCATTGTCTCCGTTGGTTATCAACAACGCAGGACGCGATTGACCTCGCCACGAAGGCTAATTCCTGCAAGCGAACCCAAGAACACAAGCAAGAACAGGAAGGATACAAATCGAATGCCAAATCACAGACAAACGATGAAAGGTGAGGTTTCACAAACGCCTATGCAGCAGCCAATCGGTCCGGTGCAAGGGCAGGATCTAAACACAACAGTGTAGATGCAAACAAAGCAAAACCTAACCCTAAAGGCGGCTGGAGTGAATATATAGGGTGAGGGCAGCCTGTGGAAGGCGAACAGACTCAGACTATGGGCTAGAAGGCGAACAGACTCAGACTATGGCCCAACACGGCCCAGTTCTGTCATGCAGGACGGTTTCAATCACACAGAACGACTCGATACTCCAAATGAGGTGAAACCAACGGCAAACGATCCGTCTTCTCCTCAGCTTTCCAAAAAGTCAAATAACGCGCCAATCGGACTTCGTATGAGGAAGTTATGCCCATTTTGGTGCATGGTGGTCGATGTAGTCCGAACCAACGAAATCTTGACTTCAAAACATCCGTGCGACTCCGTCTTCAACTCCAACTCTTCTATTTCATCTCCCATGTTCCTAAGCAACAAAATATCACTAGTATTCAGTAGCATCCCGTCCAAACAAATATTAACATAGTTGCTAAGGAAAGAATTAACCTCATGGTTCAAGCGACGGCCACGGGCGCGTGTGATTGGTCCTAGTAATTGAATTGTAGGTGAAGGCTCCATGTGTGTATCATGTGAAGTGATGTCCTCATCAGTCGGATCTTTTCCTAAGGCCCCCCATGGTTATGATCATCATTTTGTGTCTATTGACAAATTCACCAAGTGGATAGAAGTCGTGCCTTTAAGAACGAGTACAACCAAGAAAGCTGCAGAGTTCATCCAAGGAATAGTCTATCGGTGTGGAGTTCCTCATTACATTATTACATATCTTGGGACCTAGTTTACCCGCAATGACTTTTGGGAATTATGTGAGGACTGGTATATAAAAGTCAAATACGCTTCTGTTGCATACCCAAGAGCAAATGGCCAAGTCAAGCGAGCTAAAGGCATGATAATTCAAGGATTAAAAGCTAGAATATATGATCCCCTCAACAAATATGGCAGTCGGTGGACGAAAAAATTACTAGTTGTTCTTTGGGGTCTTCGTACTCAACCTAGTCGAGCCACTAGTCAAACTCTGTTCTTTCTTGTTTTTGGATCGGAGGCCATTTTACTAGTGGACATATTGCATGAGTCCCCCAAAATTCAGCACTATGAAGAAGGTGCAACCAAGCGGACAAGAGAGAAAGATAATGATAGTCTTGAAGAAGCTCATCTAGGTGCCATAATACAATCTGATCGGTATTAGTAGGGTCTATGTAGATACCATGATCGCAATATACATGGTTGTTCTTTTCAAATAGGAGATCTAGTCCTTCACCGAGTACAATCTATAGTCGGCGCCCACAAGCTATTAGCTTCGTGGGAGGGACCATACATCATTTCCGAGGTTACCCGACCAGGTTCATATCGCCTAATGCGTGAAGACAACCAAAGGATTATAAATTCCTAGAATATTGAGCATCTTCGACGTTTCTATCCCTAACACAATAAGCTAAGTTCTTGTTTCATTTGGATTAATAAAGATGTTCAACTTCATCCAATTTGGCTTTCATCTTTTCCTCGAACATGAGTGCTTGCGCTTTTATCACTCTAACCTATAGCTCATGATCCACTCTGACTTGGTTATTGTTGATCTTTTTCCCACCCAGGGGCTTGGGCTATTTATTGTTTGCCCTAATTGAGTCTTAGTGTTATTCTCGACTACTTGTGGCGTTGATGGTTCTAAACAATGTGCACGTGGCCTAAGTCTCCCGACATTAATGGACCTAAGTTATATCAAAACAGACAGAATTTCATTGCAAATAATCGGGCATAGTACACATTCACAAAGAAGAAATTGTATTTCGTTTGAATCAAAATGATTATGTACAATCTTCTTATCTATTCAACAGATTCTCCAACACATGTCGACTAACTCGCCTGGATGTAGTCCAACCGCACTGTCTATACACAATACTCGAACATTCCCGAGTGCGAAAGCTTCAGTAGGCAGAAGAAGTCGAGGAAAGAGTTGGCCGAGTGTTGTATAGAACTTAGGACAACCTATATTCTCAACAGATTCTTCAGCACACGCTCCCCTGCTTGCTGGTCGAATAGGTCATCTAGTCGAACTGGAAGTACTTATAAGGCAACATTCGCCTATTGGTCGAATGGACCGCCTACTTTGAGTGGATGCACTTCCTCAACAACCTCCGCTAGACACTGATGCACCCGTCAGGCGTGTGGTTGGCACTCTAGTTACCGGCGCCGGTGGCATGACACTCTGCCCACACTAACTCGGCGTACCACACAACTTGTGACAATCGGACAACTCGCAGAGATGAACATCACAACAATATTTATCACCTTTGTCGCCACGATTGAAGGGCAGAGTACCGCTGCTACATCCACAACACGGGCCCGACCAACATTGCTAGGCGTCGTGCAATTGCAGTTGTAGTACGACTTGAATAGCATATGGACAGATATTCCTCAAGCCTGAAAAAAGCTTCATCAGTATCTGATAGGTGATATTATAAAAAATCAAAAGCAATCAAATATCAAGAAGCCTACCAATAGTCAGGAGAATAATAACTTGAAGGAACAAAAGCATCCTTTACTCATACCCGAGGGCGTATGATAAGCCGAACACGCTTATTTTCTTGGCTTCGATCCTCCGACTTGTGCCAACCAAACCAAGTCAGGATCAACGACATCAGATTTAGCTCAAGAAGAAAGGTTGATTTGTGATTTCTAATAGGGAATCATGAAGACTACTAGCCTTCGGTACTAAAAGGGGCACTTCAAGGAGATGAAATTCAAACAACCAAGAAAAAGATGTATAACAAAGCCGACTGCTCAAAGTGTGAAGGAGAAGCTTATGCCGAGATGGCTATTTATAGGCTAACGGAGCAATTAATCAAGCCCACTACTTGGAAGTAAAATCACAAGACTTTCGGTGCTAATCATCAATTACAGAGCGCAAAATATTATGGAAACACCTTAATTGTTCTAATTGTGGATTCACGGCCTTTAAATCTGCCAATCAACATCTCTATCTTCGCCGAAACGGTCAACACAAATTTTCACTTACCCTGAGAAGATGTCAAGTCCGACAGACATTTGTCTTGACTACGGTCTGCAAGGGCAGATATTCATCTGTTGGACTCTAATCGCCAAATAAACGGGATTCAAATCCCATGGCCTCCACCGGACGTTAACACACCAAATGTGCGGAATTTAAATTCCTCACTTCCTGGAGGACACCTATTACTCAGAGATTAAACATCTCATGAGTACTTATCGCCATAGGAAAATGTAACATCTTTGGCATTTTTATCCAATATATAATATGCTAAGTCCTTATTCCGAGTTAATAAAAAATGCTCAATCGTTTTCTTTTAATTTTTCCTGCCTGACCCTAGAGCCCCTGAAATCTCATTACTTTAACTTTGAATCCATGATCCGCTCTTAGCTGAGTTAAGTTATTTTTCCATCTACTTAGGGGCTTGGTGTTCTATTCTGTGATTTACTCGACTACTTTTAAATGATATCTTATGACTACATGTGACACCTATGTATCCAAATAGTGTGCACATGGCTCAAGTTTCCCTACGCTAAGGACATAAGATATAACATACAGTGATATCACGAGTGGTCGGGCACAGAACACATTTAACAAAAGAAAGCATTGTTTCATTACATAGAAAGTGTATGTACAACTGCATTTTCTATCTACTCAGTAGGGCTTGTAGGGTCAGCTAGATACATCTCCAAGTATGTGATAAGGATGTCAGTCATATCCTTCACCTGCACGTGGATGCGCTCCACGTCGAATTCCTCAACGTTTGATGGCTACCCCTCTCGTATGTAGTCCATTCGAGCCATTGGGTACAACGCTCGGACAATCCTGAGTGCATGTGTGGTCGCTGACTAGGCGAAGTCCCGTGTGCTCTCTCGTAGATGTGTCGCTGACCCTAGGAGTCATTCAATAAACTTCTCCACCGACCACATGGTGCTAGACATCTCGCCATCAATCATCTTGATGAGCATCTCCGCACCAGCATGGAAATGGTCTTGTTGCGCCTAAGTGTTGCTCAAACACAGCTCAAGGTCGGTGAACTGAGCACCTACTCGCCGATGAAGTTCTGTGATCATTACATCATTTCAGAAAAAGCTTCATCAAAATAGAAATGAAAAAGTCCAAGTTGGTGGCTCCATACTTTTGTACTCACTAGACCACTTGGCATTGGCAGCTTCGGCTTCCTTGAGCTTCTTCTCAAGATCAATGATCCTAGCCTTCGCTTGCGTCGCCTTGGCGATGGCTTAATACTATCGGCTAAGGCATGTTTAGCTGTAGTAATTGATTGGTCCGCCAAGCATGTGGCTATCTCGAGTCAATCCTCCGATGCAAATCATTCTATTATTCAGACATTGATCAAAACAGTGGTAATAAACAAAGTTGGCAATAAAAAGTGGTCGGACACTTACCGTAGGAGTGGTACTCGAGATGATCATGAAGGATTTGCCTATCCTTCTCTGACTTCTTCAAGTCTACAGTTAGCCGGTTGATGAGGCATTGCACAAAGGCAAAACAAGTTAGTATGAAAGCATATGTTAAATTATGTGTATGAAACTAACACTTGTAGGGCTACTTACGGTGGTCTCCTGACCGAACCGACCGAGTAACTCAAGGTACTCGGTCATGCCTCTCTCGACCAACCTAATCGGGCCTCTGGTCGCCATGCCAGAGGAGGGTGGTGGCATGTCCTCGACCACAACTCTGGTGGGGTCAGTCTCTCGCTGCGTAGGGTCAGCCACCTCCGGTTGTCCTAAAGGAATCTCCACATCGACTACCGATGCGTTGACCGTCGCTGACAGACTAGTGGCCGCTGTCACACTCGCTGTTGCTGCAATGGTTGATGTCGAGGCAAGAGTTGTGGCATTCGCCACGTCAGCAGTCGCTGATGCAGGGACAAGTACAGTAGTACTTGCTGATGTAGCACTCGGCCGCATTGTGGCAGGCATCGACATCTTCACCTTCTTCAAAGAAGGAGGGCAAACTTCTTTGCCTTTCCTCTTCTCTCTGACCCCTTGAGGCTACTCCGGCAGCGGCGGCTAAGACCAAAACGCCTCATGGCCCTACACAACTCAACACTTAGCACCCAACAGGTGATATGATCAAAAATCAAAAGCACAAAGCTTTCTTACCGGTGGTCGAGGATGCTAGAGTCTGAAGGCCTTGGGGTCGATATCTAGGTTAAGCCCACGCAGACCAGCCAAGCTCAGCTTCACCCTCTTCGTCACCTCATCCGATAGTAGGTGCTCAACGGCTGAACCTGCTTGGACACAAAGTTAAGTGCCACGTGGATGCCTGACACGTCCGCTGCCTGAAGCTCCTAGATCATTTCCATGAGCTCATCCACCTAGACATGCTCCTCTTGTCGGCAATGGTCAGACCAAGTAAGTGACGACACCAGCACTCGATTGATCTCCGGCGAAAGGGACAGCTTGTGGTTGGCAATATAAAACAACCCGAGTGCTAGCCCTTGTTGGAAGATTAGAGCGGCACCGAGATATACTCGACCACCTTCCCATCCCTCGGCTACAGACCATAGCCGACGACCACCTTCTTCTTGGTGTCCGGCCTCATGCAGAAATAGTGGCAGAAAGGATTGAAGTGGGGATCAATGCTAAGAAAATCTTCGCTAAGATTAACAAAAATGGTGATATGCAAAATAGAGTTGGGGTTGAGATGGCAAAGGGAAATATCGTAGTAGTGGAGAATGCCTCAGAAAAAAGGATTCAAATACCACCAACTCTTTGGTGTTTAGGGTCGGGAATGTCTCACCGACTGTTGGGCGCCACAAGCATGATGACTTTGTCGAAAGAATTCTCCTCTCCTTTAGCGCATCGATCAACTTTGTATCCTCCTTCGACTTCTTGAACTCCTCCGACCAGTTCACCACATCTTGAGGGTCCATGGTAGCTAACCGAGTGGATATTGAAGAGTGGATGGGTCAAAGGTTAAAAAGACGCCTTGCCTTGCGATAGCAAACTACGCACCGACAATGGCGACTAGGGTTGCGAGGTGCCAGCGAACTTGGGCTCAATGAATGGCCTCAAGGAAGAAGATGAAGGCTAAAAGCTTGAATCGTGCGGAAGGATGAAGCATCCTCAATCGGACTATTTATAAAGCTTCAACATGACAGTTCAACTCCCTGATCTGTCGTGATTGCCTTAGGACACGTCTCGAAGCAATCTTCAGTGTTACTCACGCCGATCAACATATTTTCAACCTTTCCATCCAACCAATGATTGTAGATCCAACGACAGATATTAAGGCACAAATAAGCTATTGCCGATTATCAAATTAAACTCGCGTCCGAATGGCAGCCTTCGAAACTGTAGAGGCCTTGGAAACAGGAGCAGACGCCTCTTCACCTAATGGGGCCCACAAGCACTCCATTGCGCCGAACTACTCCCACTGACATCTTTTCACTAAAAACCACTCAATGGGGCTACTAGTCCCTATACTTGAGTGGGTTTAATCGAACGCCAATACACTGAACCTGCAGATTTGAAGTATTTTTGATACTAGAGATTATTATATCCAAGAAACTTCAGTCTGGGAGGCTGCACCCAGTAGGTGCATCTGAGCGGTGCACCAGCCGAGTAAAAAGTTATCAAGACGGTGTCTATGAAACCCTTTCTGACTACTCAACTTCATCTGTACGTCACAAAGAGCTCAAGGACTACTATCGAGAATATGATCCCGAGCTACTTCTCAAATGATTTTGAGCTAACCAGTCAATGATCAGCATCCTCCATACGATCAATGGTCGAGGGCCTAGAGACTCTCTAGTCCAGCACTCGGGAAGGGGCCCTCCTGATTTACCAGTATTCAGATGGTCACCTTTAAGAGTCGGACCGTCATTAAGCCTCCATACAGCGCAATTATTATCACCGTTATTCTTGAGTTATTGCCCATGAACTGACTGTTAACTTCTTAATTGGTTATTAATGAGACACATTACTCATCATTTGTAACGCCCGGTCCCTCTCATATAAAGGGATCAGAGAAAGCGTGCAAAAGGCACGTTGGGACACTTCCCTAGAGGACCTCACAGAAAATTCATACACTCTTGAGGACGCTTAAGATCATTTTGTACCTCAAAGCTCATACTACACACAAGAGTAAGGTTATTATCCTCTTGAAGGTCTGAACTTATCTAAAAACTCATTTATCTCCTAGCTAGAGATAGCCATCAAATTCATCCACAAAGCTCCCAAACACCTAAATAAATACATATCGTGGATACCCCTCGTGGTATTAATGTCGCTTACGTTACGAATGTATAGTTGCATCACCGGTAAAACATTAGATCTGGAAGTAGAGCATATTATTGAATTATATCCATTAACAGCTACATAAAGAAAAGAAAAAAATAGCTATATCTTCTCATAATTACAAAACTAACGTAAATATGTAATCGATATTTTCAGGTTTTTTGTTCTCCATTTTCTTAAAAACAATGCGATGTGTCACAGTTATATCTACATCGTAACCTTAACTTCAACTGTCATATTGGCTCAACTAACCAATATACATATATATAGTGCTTTTTTGCAAAAAAAAAGGTATAACTGTACCCATGACTCATATTGAGCCTGTTGAAAACCAGCTCTCCCTCAACACAAGTTGGTGGAGTACCGCTACTTTTTTGACGTTTTTACGATGAATCGATGATCGGACCACCGATAACTGCTTTAAATAGCCCAATTATTGGCGTGAATTTTGTTCTATATGTAATAGAGTGAACCTGAATGATAGATCAGATGAGATGTTGTGGCTTCTTGATAATAAGAAATTCTCATCTAAGTCAGTATATAGGATGATCATTAACAGAGGGGTTGTGGATGTTGGTAGTATGCGAATCTGGAAGTGTGGTTTACCTCTTAAAGTGAAAATTTTTGTTTGCCTTATGTTGAAAGGGGGAATCCAAGTGGGTGACCAATTATGTAGAATGAATTGGAGAGGAAATCCTATATGTAAACTCTGTGGCCAATTGGAATATGTAGAGTACTTGATGTTCGAATGTAGGTTATCACAATTTATGTGGGTGTTTGTTAAGGAGGCGCTTGAATGGGATTTAGAACAGATTAACAGACAAGGGTTTCTTGATATGGTGGGCAAGTTTAAGAATAAACAACAAACGTTAATAACTATGCAAATTTTGGGAGCTGGCTCCTGGGCTATTTGGTTGATGAGGAATGATTTCGTGTTTCAAAATAAAATGTATGCAAATGTTTTCCAGATCATTCATAAAATGGTTGTTTTTCTCACCCAGTGGATTCCGCTGGTGGCAGTGCGCATGAAGGAGGAAACGTCAAGATGCTTAAGCTTGCTCCGTGCAAGGCTTCAGCAACTCATCCGTCTCAACGGCCATCAAGGCCTAAATCTTCTTCCTGGGCAAAGAGCAGTAGGAGCGGATGGACAGTCATAATTCTAGGAAGGTGTCTTCAGTTAGCTAGATAGTTCAGTTTCGTGCGCGGTGTGTTGGTGTGGTTGTTTTGTTTCTGCTTTTGTGGTGGTTATTTGGGGGAATGTCTTCATCTTCGCTCGCGTTGCCTGTGTGTATATCTGAAACTGTGCCAGGGAGGGTGGCTGGAGCTTGTCCTGTGTGCGTTATTGCTCATCGGTAACCCCGACATGAAACTTATGTTTTTTGTTACGTTATCTGCTTTCAATCAAAGCAGTGCGCCCTTTAAGTGGGGTTGCCTTTTATCAAAAAAAATAGCCCAATTATTACTATGATAACCAATCGTCTGGATACTGTCGGTACGATTGACTAGAGGAGCCAGAAATATCCAGAACAAGCACGGTTGGCAGGTCGGCTATCCTCCTGCGTTCCTACGCGAGGCACGGGCAGATCGGCCTCTCGGGGACACGCCATGTGAGGATGAATGTGTGGCCGCCTCCAGGCTCCCCTGCTCCAACAATTATTGGCCATTGCATGAGAGGCTCAGAGCAGACACGGGCTGTGCCGTCGCCGTTGCGACGGTAGTGGTGGTGGTGGTGCTAAATGCTAATCTGATCCTGCTCGCGGCGTTTTTCCGGGAACCTGTGGCGATGATGAGGTTGGGACCTCGGCGCACATGTCGATTAAGCGGCTTCCGGCGAAGAGGTGTTAGACCAGGAAGTGCAGAGTTGCTGTGGAAAAAGGCACGGGGTCTTCCTCTGCCTTTATCAAGATTCCAATGTTGGAGCTGAAAGAGATAAAAATGGCCCAAATCATGTGAGGAAAGGGCAGGATCTGGTAGAGTGGACACGATGCTGATGCTGTTCTCCGACAATGCTATACTTTAGTTTCCAAAGTATGGTTGGCAGATTTATGTGGTATACTTTAGTTGCCATCATGCAACATCATTGTTGCGGGAACCAACAAAGCCGCAAATTATGGCAATAACAGAGAAGGATGTACACATCATTTGATCAAGTTTTTAGTCACTCAAAAAAATCTCTCCTCATCTACTGCACACCCGAAATAAAGAAGACGGGAAAGCAGATACATTAGTCACCCAAAAGCAGGTACATCAGTCACCCACCTACCCAGCACACAAGCAACACAGCCTAACAGAGCATCATATATACCAGAATCGAGTAAAAAACTGAGAAGCAGACAAACCGATGGGGTCAGGCATTCCTTCCTCGTGATCAACCTACGCATCATTGTGATTACCGTCTGTTGCGTTTTCAGAAGCAAGATGCCCCACCCTTGGGTACCGCTCTTTAAACTTATCTTCCCAATCTTGCAAGACCTCTAGCTCGTCTGGATCAAGGCCTTCCAAATCTCCAGTGAGGTCAATAGGGTCAAACGACATCAATGCAAGGGCCCGAGTTGCATCCCGCCCGGCAAACAAGGAATATGATCCTTGAGGACCATAAAAGAGCCTGGGTTGAAAAGAGAAACAGAGAACACAATCATGAATGATGAAGATAGACCACACTATTGGGATATGATGAGAGAAACAGGATCTTACTGCATCTCACAACTATTGTTCTGGAGCAATTATAATAAGCATCACAAAGAACTATGCTTCTGATAAATCACTAAGCATTTCCTTTATAGGTGGTGTATTAGCAGATCTCTTTTCATACGTTGTGGACATGGGGACTGGGAAGAATGTATGCAAGCATTTACTGTGGTCACAGCACATTGCATAGGTAGACAAGTACATAGTGTTATTTACAGACACTTGTCCACATGCCTCTTGCGGAAGATTTGTACAAAGGATTCAGAGTTTCAGATACATACCTAATTCCTTGGCAGGATATATGTGCCAAAGATGCCCAACTAGAAAACTACAGTATGAGCTCAAGTCTAGACTCTAGACAACATCAACAAATAGGAATATGCTTGTTGCTGTTGAAACAGCAGACTAATAAGAAGAATAATAGTTAAACAAAGCAAGGCTTGTAAAGGGTACTCGACAGTGTCTATGTGCTACTAATTGCAAGCAGTAGGACAAATAGTACACTACTAAACTACAGCTGCAGATAATTGCACCAACTAGAATATACTATTTTCTAGACAAACATGGACTAAACAAGGAGATATGACACATGATAAATTGGGGTCAATAAGACAGCAAGAAAATATTAACTGACGGAACAAGGTGGTCAGGTGGAACCGTGGAAACAAGTCATCCAGGCATAAAAGTATGTGTTGCAACTTGCAAGAAACCAGAAGATAAAGAAACAAAGAAATAGTGTATCAAATTAGGTGTAAGAGAGCATACAGCATAGAATAAGGGTTAAGTGTTACCACAACAACAACAAAGCCTTTCAATCCCAAACAAGTTGGAGTAGACTAGAGTTGAAAGTTGAAATCCAACAAGAGTGTTACAACAACGCTATGTATTGTAGTGTTTCGATTCAGCAGTTTGAAACAAATGTTATAGACTTATAGTTAGTTTTGTAATAGTAGGTAACATAATTAAGCATCTATGATCTATCTGGTGCCCAAATAAAAACATCATCAAATCACGAGAACAATAGACAGGCAATTAGGCATTAAGTAAAAAACAGAGTTTAGCATTATAACTTACAAAAGTAATCCAACAATACAAGAGTAAGCACAACCCTTTTTTTCTCAAAAGTTTGACAATATCCACTAAACTCCTTTGCTTTCAGAATGAAAGGTTCTATAACGATTACAAGGATATGTCCTTCCTCATTGTATAATACTATAATTAGTTACATTTTGAACTAGAACATTCATTGAGATGAATGCTACCAATATTGTATACCCATTAAGCAAACAAATAAGTAAAAGCACTAGGAAATACTAAATACTGAACTACTGAAGCATGGTGCCACGGCTAAAATGGACCAGAAATTCAAATCTTGTGCAAATAATCCAGTATTTGGGGAACCACATGTGCCATATGCCCATATCATCTATATTAAAGCAATGTTAGAAAAATCGGTGATCGGTAACTGATCGGCTGACCACCGAGTAGGGATTAATCGGTTAATCGGAGGATTAACTGAATTAATCGGTTGACCAATTAATCGGTCAACACCGGTCAAATAGCATCATTAATATTTTGTTGTCTCTTTGTCATACTAATAGGGATAGAAGGATCAACCGGATTCACAAATTTATTCATAGGTCCTACAATATTCTTTGGTGCACTAACACTAAAACTAGTTTCATTCATCTCTTCTTTATCTTCTTTCTCCTCAATTGTAACCTCATCTCTTAGCTCTTGATCACGTATAACCTTAGCCATCTTTTTAGCCTTTGCATCATCAATAGATTTTTTGCACTTCTCTTGTTGCTCTTTTGTGGCTTTTCCACAACTTACCACCTGCCCTTTCACTTGAGCAACATGACATTTCAACCTAAAAATCCCTCCATTCATTTGCTTGCCACACAATTTGCATTGTACTTTTTGTAAATTATTTGCATCTATCAAGCAGCCAAATTCCCATCCCACATCATCTGAATTTCTCTTAAGGACTCTAGAATTTGCACTTTCAGTTTCAATGTTGGTTGTCATTCTTATTCAATCACTTACTGAACACAAATTCCTACCAATATGTATTATTATTACTGCATTAGTAATGGTAACAAATTAAACTTACTAGCAAGATGCACCAAATTAAAGAATAAACTATAAATAACCAATGCAGCAAGTAAGCAAAACTTACTAAAACTAAAAGCAGTGAGCTTTCAGCTGAGCACTTGAGCAGTGAGGAGCCGACGGCGCGAAGGGAGCTGAGCTCGAGAGGGAGGAGAGCGTGCGCTCGGGCGGGACCGCGGGAGGGGAGCCGGCGGCGCGCGGCGGGAGGGGAGCCGGCGACGCGCGGCGGGAGGGGAGCCGGCGGCGCGCGGCGGGAGGGGAGCCGGCGACGCGCGGCGGGCGGGAGGGGAGCCGGCGACGCGCGCTCGGCGTCCAGACTCCAGCCGGGGACCGCGGGAGGGGAGCCGGACGACGACGGCGGGGCGGCGGACGGCGGCGGACGGCGTCAGATCTGGCGTCGCGAAGAAGGGGAAGCTGATGTTTTTCAGATCTGGCTTCAGATCTGGCGTCGCGAAGAGGAAAGAGGGGGAAAACCCATTTTTTTCAGCCCCCCAGGCCGGACCGATTAATCGGTTGGCACCGATTAATCGGGTTGACCACCGATTAATCGGTTTGACCGATTTCTGGCCGATTTCAGCGAAAATTAAATGGTACATGGCCGATCACCGATTAATCGGCCGATTAATCGGCTGATCGGCCGATTTTTTCAACACTGTATTAAAGTAGCAGGTAGTACTACAGGGTTTGTGCTCCATTTGTTAGTTGAAGAAAGCCATTTGAACCAATGCTCAGTGGCAGTGCTAGTGTGCTACATATAAAATTCAACTGTCCAGTTGCCATGGGTAGTGGGCCAGGCAGGCCCAGACAGCCCATGTGAACAGTACGTGCATGGGTACTGTACAGTACCCATGGGTACTGCAGGAACAATTAGGGATTTGATCGTTTAAAATCTAATATTAGATTAGATTAGGTCCTTAAAGATTAGATTGAATCCTTAAAATGTCAGATTAAATTGGAAGGTATTGGTTTTAATTAGGAATTATATAGAGATTAAATTGGTTTCCATAATAGCAGAGATTATATCCTATGTCAAGTTAGTTCTCCATATATAGGATCTCATGTACTCAATTAAGAGGCAAGAAATAATTAGTCTAATTTATTTCTAATGTTCCTCTCCTCAACCTAAATCTACCTGTCATCCCAAGCAGCCTCTCGTGAGAACTAGCTAAACCATGCCTAGTTGCTCAAACGCTAACTGTTGCTCAAACTGGCATAAGGCATAAGCACAAACCGGTTTCCTTGTTTTGTATTACACCAATTTAATACTAACGCAATATGACCCCTCAACCTAATACCTCATCAGGGCACTCATGAGTCATTAATGAACAAATGGAAATGTCACGTCACTAATTCAATAAGACGAATTAGACGATAACCTACTCGCTCGCACTCTATAGTCCATAATTTAAGCAGTCCAAATTGAGTCAGCTCTTGGTCTCCATAACTCGTTTTCTTTTACTAATATGCTAGATAATGTGGTGATGCCTACTCGTTTCTGCTATTTGTTCCAGCTTAGATATGATTTAACACGGGGTAAATGCAGTACAGTGACCATACCAGCCCGCACTAAATCATGACCATATAAGAGCGTAGTAGTAAGATTCAATACTCACCTTCCACGCGAGATGTCGTAGACCTGGCCGCGGATGGCGATGAGAATCGGCTTGGAGGGGTCCTTGCCGTCGTAGGCCGCAAGCTGCTGGAGCGTGATCTCGCCCAACTGCACGGACTCCGGATACGGCACAAACGCCCCCGGCTCCTCCTTCTCCTCCTCCTGCCGCTTCTGAGGCGGTTTGGAGGCGGCAGCCGGGGCTGGCGAGGCTGCGTCCGGGGCGACGAAGAGAGAAGAGACGAGGAGATAGGTAGCAAGCATGAGGGCCAGGATGGTGACGGCCGCCGCCGCGGAGAGGCCCGTGTAGGCCTGCACGGCCTCCGCGATCCCCTGCGCGACCATTAGGGCTTGAGGACTGAGGCGAGAGAGGGAGTAGGGGGGCGAGCCTGCCTGGTTTTCGGAAGTAGGCAGGTGACGCTGTGTACACGGTAGCTTCTTAGCCGAAGACGACGGTGGAAGACCAGCGACCGTGACCGGGGCTCTGCGGAATGCAGACTGAATAATTAGTGTAAAATGTCACTTATTGCCTAAAATTTAATAATTAGTGTAAAATGTAACTTTTATCTGAATATCTCTAAACTAAACGTATTTTATTTGAATCTTATTACTCATTATTTCATCCAAATCTATACTCACTCACTTGAATTTTTATGACATAGGGACTATCATTTAAACCATAGGTCGAAATAATTATTAAAAAAATCAAAACATATTACCATGATTTAGATGTGTGACGAAAAGAACCAATTTACAATAGTGATAGGATTGTAAAGCGTCAAAAATATAGCATGACATGATACGATAGTGTAAAGAAGTGCTCTTATCACATGAAGGATATATCTGTGTCGTGACTCGTGACAGCTTCTCACCTTCACGCAAATCGACTACATTTGCTCCCTTTGCTTCACCATCGCCACACTCTCTCACTTCACATAGGGGCACCTCTCGCTTGTGCATCGTGTTGTCACCGTATCTATTATATCTTTGTGCCTACCCATATTATACTCGTGCGCCACATTGTCATCTTTGCTCATCAGGTTTACAAGGACTCAGAGAATTGGATTAGCCTTTCGATTGTGTATAGTATGTAGGTTTTGATCTGAGCAATGACTAGTTTATACCCGGTAATAACCAATATTAGACTCGATTCAATGTTGTCACCCCTACCTAGGGTTGAAAATAGAGCAGATTTGAATGAATGATGATTATACCATGTTCTACACCATTTCATTTAAATAGATTTGGAATGGGTGTGGATAGCACGCATATGCGTTTGTAGAGAGGATTATTTTGGATGTTGTATTTGATATGAATTTGGTACGGTGTCGGGTTAGAAACATATTAAATTATCAGATTTGAATACATATGAGATAGCTACAACTAGTTTTTTGATGAAAACCAACTAGTCCACCGGTAGAGATGGCAATGGAGACCCGAAATTCAATATTGGTGGGAAAAACTCTATTGGAAGCTAAAAATAGGAGAAATCTAGTATCCATGATAATAAAATTGGACTAAAACTAATTCTCATCGGGTGACTAGGGCCAGGGACGTTTCTTAGGCCCCCGTCCCCATTTCCCATGGGGCTAATAGCCCCCTAGACCATAGTGACTTACTATAGCAAGCCCCTAGGCACACATGAGTCAATGTAGAAACATATGACTCATTCTTTTTCAGTTCTAGGAGAAGCCTGCATTAGTGAGGACCCGTTGTAGAGTGGCACCACCAGGGTGGCCAAAGCATGCATGCTAAAGCTCACCAGGGAGACGAGAAAGCAACGCCTGATGACCAACCGAGGTAGTGCAATGCAGTGCGTAAAGCTTGTCAGAGCTATCAGAGCGGAGGAGTGTTGTCCGAGTACAATGGTATTTATTGAAAAACCAAAAGGGTCAAACTCCACCGAAACAACATTGTCTTTAATAAGTTTTCAAATTGAAATCAGATTCTTAATGAGTGCAAGAGAAATTAAAATGTTGTTGAGCAAAAGTGGAGTAGAAGTATGAATGGAGTGTGTGCCAATATGATGAACAGGAATTGAGGCACCATTATCGATGATTATATGAGAGATAGAAGAGACGCCATGTGTGAGGATGCCTCGTGTCAAGGATCCAATCAGTGTCTAGAGTTGGCATTTGCTGGAACACATTGAAGAGGCTAGCCAAGACTGGTGGAGATGATGGTACATTGCTGAAGTTGGCCGAATTGTTGAAGATCGTTGATAGTGGTGTTTCAATCATGGCATGTTGAACGACCTTGCTTCAACAAATTATCTCAAGCATGAAAGATCTTGGCGCCCTCCATTTTTTCCTAGGAGTTTAGGTCTGCCACTTCTTTGTAGGTTTCTTCCTCAGCCAAGACAAGTATGCCACTAAACTACTAGATCATGTAGGCATGCTCAATTGCACACCACGAGCCACTCTGGTAGACACGAAACTAAAGGTATCCTCTCAAACATGTTCTCCTGCCACTAATGGTTCATTCTATTGGAGTTAGTCAATGCGTTGTGTTATCCAAATATTGTAGCCACTGCTTGCCCCTCACATGCTCTCGTAGTGCTACATTGCCTACATATTCCTAGGATATCCGGTCGACACCAAGGGATTATGATGCTATGATCCTTCTTCACGGTGAGGTATCACCTCACATCATGTTTACTTTGATGAACAGACCTTTCCCTACAGGAAATTGCTGCAACCTTTAGCTCCTCTAGTAACTAGAGTCTCCACCCTGGTTGAACAAGATGTTTTGCCTATGCTGATTTCAACCGCACCTACAGGAGTTGATTCTACACCAAGCGCTGATCTAGTAGGCTCACCTCCTCTCTCTAGCATAGATCCTACATCTCCTTCTAGCTATGCTTCACCATCAATTGAATCACTATGTCACCCCATGATAACTCGAGCTCGTGCAAGCATCTCAAAACCCAACCCACGCTACAACACCCTGGTTGCCATCTCCATCGATCTGCCAATTGTGCCCACATCGGTTCATGTAGCTCTACATGATCTAGCCTACTAGCGCTCTGCCATGGAGGCTGAGTTTGTGACACTATGTGGCAACAACACCTAGATGCTTGTACCATGTTCACCAGGTGCTCATGTCATCAGCAACAAATGGATCTTCAGGAACAAAACCAATGTTGATGGCTCATTGGATTGTCACAAGGCCCGATGAGTTGTGCATTGTTTCACTCAGCACAATGGTATTGACTTCAATTAGAATTTCTCTCCCGTGGTGAAACCTGTTTCAATTCACCTTGTCCTACACATTGCAGCTTCCAAATCTTGGCATATGCACATGTTGGGATATGGAAAGGTTACGCTAGTCAACAATTTCAAATCTTAACCCCTTAGCCTAAGAACCATGTGTGCGAGGGATCATAGATCATTGTCTTTCTAACACGAGATACGCTAGTGCAGCGGAAGAAGTTGTTGAGGAAGTGCATCCTTACTCAACACCACCTCGCTCCGCCCATTCACCATCGATGAAGTCAGGTTATATCCACGTGAGAAAGATGACGAGTGCCACTATTCGAGCAATACCTCTATAGAGTCCACACATATAGAGAAGAGATTGTCTCACACTGGTGGGGTCTTGGGAACGGAACAACTAGGTGTGGACCTGGCTGGGTCCCGAAGGGGTCCAGGATCTCTCGCGGTTTGCAGACCCTGTGCCTTCGAGCGAGGGTCTGAAGAGGAAGAGAGTTGACGATGGTGAGTCGGGGGGTCCATCGCCTAGACAGTCCGAGGGCCCCTCGGAGACTGCGGGGCCTTCGGGGGATTTCTCGGAGGCCATGGACGTCGAAGTTCCTTCGCCGGGGGGGCGCTGCGGTGGAGTTGATGGATGCCTACTTCGACTGCAGCAAGGCCCTAGCGAGGAGTGACTTGGTGGTGCAGTTGAGCCACAACGGCCACGGAGACCTCCTCGCAAACGCTCAAGAAACTCTTCTCCAGGTAGGCGTGGAGCGCGACACGAGACGAGCGAGCATACGCAAGGTGCCGCGCAGTTGTGAGCCTCGGGCCTCGGCGTGGCTCAACCTCCATGTGGCGATCATTGTGATGGACGGACTCGAAGCAATGCCATCGGACCATCGCTGCAGTTTTGTTCTTCCAATCATGCTCATTGATGAGGACATCACTTCTCCGCTGGACATTCAAGGTCCGATCACTAGATCTCGTGCACGACACTTGAATTTAGAGGTGAGCTCGTTCCTAAGCATTTCAAATTATGAATTTGAGAATAGATTGCTACCTAATGATTATATTGTGATTAGGAACCAAAGAGAGGACCAAGAGATTCATGAAGAAGGACTTGGAGGCATGGAGGTACAGCAAGGGAGTGCAAGCCAAGCTGGAGATCCGATCCAAGTTGACTTCGAGTCCAATTCGGACGCTAGGACCACCTGACAGTAAAACGGACACCTAGGATGCATACGACCTCTGATTTGGACGTTCCACATATGGTTGGAAAGATGAGAAGATAACCTTTCCAATGGGACTAACCTCACATCAAGATAAAATCGGAGTCGTCGGCAATTGTCAAAATAGTACCGATTTCTAGAACCGTTTCGGTGTTGCGTCACCAGTTTGGGCCTTTGGCCCATGTACCGAGTTGGAGTCCCTTAAGGATGCGTTTTAGGGTTAAACCACGTTCATTAGCCTATATAAACAGCAGCAGCCGCTGTCTCTCAGGGGTTTTGCTTAGATTATTCTGTCCAGAACAGTTTCGCCATCATATCAGTTTGTAGAACCCCAATTTGTGAGTTTAATCATACATCTGCAATTCGGTTGCATTCTTCTTGGTTCTTGCTTGTGTTCTTTGATTCACAGGCAAGAATTAGCCTTCTTGGCGAGGTCAACCGGGCACCATTCGGTCGATAACTAGAGGAGACGTTGTGCCGCGATTGCGGGCTCAAGGCGTGTCGTCCAGAAGCCGGGTCGATTTGTGTAGCGACACCACCAATGCAAATCGAGAGATATGAGAACCTTTCGGAAGATTGGGAACCCTAGTTTACATCACTCATCCAATCATGTCCTTTGTGATTATGGTTTTGTTCTTCTAGTTGCCGTGTTGCCTATTGCTGATTAGAGATTTGATGTGCTCTTTGCATAAATATTCCGTCGGACACTTTGCCTATGCAATGAACTAGCGTTTGGCACTCCTAAAATATTATGATGTTACTCTTCATCTTTCTTTACCGCAAGGGCTGCTATTTCGGCACGCATTGTCTCCCTTCCGAAGTAATAATCCGTTACTACATAGTACTCTACAAACGGTTTGCACACACACAAAAAAAAACATGATGATTTAATCCGTAAAGCTTGAGAGTTGCGAGTCCAGACGGTCAGCGATTCATAAGAAAGATGAGTTCACTGAAATTGTCTATCAAATATACGAACGGAAATATCCAAAACTTATGGGTTCATCCCAAACAATTCGCTTGTGAAATCCTTCGCATAAAATTCTTTAAAATACAGAAATGTAGATAAAACGACCTACATCTAGCTAGAAGAATTTTTTTGAAATAATATTTTTTAAAAGTAAAATTTTAAATTTGTACGGCAGTTCAAAAAATTACAAAAATAGATACCGATTAGCACTTGGTCGGCCAACTGGTGTCACGTGGCGCCTAGTCGGCACTTGGTCGACCGACTGGTGCCACATCAGCACCAGTTGGCTGACCAAGTGCCGACTAGGTGGCACTTGGGCACGCCAACAACTCTTTCCGCCGACTGGCGCCACATCGGCGTCAGTCGGTCGTTGAAGTGTTGCCACGTCAGCAGGAGTCGATCATTCAACGGCTAACTAGCGCTGACGTGACACCAGTCAGCAGAAAGAGGTCATTGTGCACCCAAAGGGAGCCAACGTGACGCCTAGTCTGCACTTGGTCGGCCGACTGGTGCTGATGTGGTATTAGTCGGCTGACCAAGTGCCGAATTGGCGCCACATGACACCAGTCGATTGACCAAGTGACGAATGACACCTATTTTGTATTTTTTTCTCAAACTACCATATAAATTTGAAATTTTGTTTTTAAAAAACATTATTTCAAAAAAATTCTAGCCAGAAACAGTTGCACATGTATATTGCTGTTATTTGTCACTGAACTCCCCCGGAATAAGGATACCTCAGTACATTAAATTCCAGTGACTTGCCATGTACTGATTAATCAGGATGTGAAGTCATTTTTGTCATCTTTTATTTGGAAGAGTGAAGTCAGATTGTCATAGGCAACGTCCTCCGCGTTAGATCGAACTTGAACTTGGTTAAAATGGTGATTTACCTCCAAACAGATAAAAAAGCATGTGACTATGTTTTGACTAGATATTTACCATTTTACCCTACGCATGTGAACCTTAGCCTTGTCAGCATCAATGATAGACTCCTCCTGCTTAACAGCCTCCTCAAGATTCCCTTCAGAATTGACAACTACATGGTCAAAAAAAATTCCATGCGTTTCACCTCCTCTCTACCTGATGCCATTCTGACGAGAAGCATATCTTGACAAGAGCCACTTCACTGTCTGCAACCAAAAAGATGAAAATTGCAGATTCACAAAATATCTCTCTCAAAGTTGCTGCACTTTGAGTGTCCCCACTCTCAAGATAATGTCATAAGCTTTGGACATATAATCACGGATCTGGATACAAAAAGTATATACGAGTGTCCAGATGGATCATTTAATTTAACCAATATAGTTACTGAGGCACAGAGATCCATATTTTAGGATTTAATATAACAAGCAAAAAAAGCACCATAAGATGCTGAAGACCAGAAAAGCTACATGAATAAATTTACAGAGTTAAAGTAATGATCATTATATGCTGGAATTTCCCATATTCCTTCACATCGTAAACAAGGTTCAAGTAATCATTTATTTTGCATAGCAGTGTTGGTAAGCCAGGAGTAGGGATTAATTGATTAATTAGAGATTAACTAAGAAGATTCTTTAGCAGATTAAATAAGAGTCATGGTTGTATTGGGTTATGAATTCTTTAAGTCCTTGTCGTATTAGGTTATGAGTCATTAAGTCCTTGTTGTATTGGATTATGAGTCCATTTTAGATTCAGATTATGAGTTATATCTCTATATATCAAGTAATCATACATAAGATGCTAAGAAATATTTTTTATGAATAGTCGAATAAAAATAATCATGATGCTTGAGATGCGGGTTTGATTAATGGCAACCGGCCCATGGGCTGATGGGCTTCGTGCTTAAGAAGATAAAAGAAGACATGTGTTCCACCAAAATATCCAGCTGTCTGTAACACTTGTAGCTAACACAGAAGGTGCAGTTGAAGCCCTTGGGACACTGCCAATGATCTTTCGCAATAATCAAAGTATCAACTATCATCTCTTGAATATTATTCGTGGTATCCTCATTTTCTCCATCTTCAATGATGTTTTCTTGTGTTGGTGTTGATGTATGTGCTTCTCAAGGTATATACTCATCATCTTCATCACACTTATCAAACTCTTTATCACGCAATTTGTTGTCATGAATAAAATTATGCAATATCATGCCAGCAAGAATAATGTGTTTTGTGTACGAGGTGAAAAACATGGCATTTGCTTAAGAACACCAAATGCACGCTCAATGAAATTACAGAGTGATGAATGAAAATAATTGAACACCTCATATTTTCCTCGAGGTGGACGCTCTTGATGAATATGAAATTCTGGTAGATGATACATACTCTCCTAAAATGGAGCAAGGTATCTAATTATGTTTGGATAACCAGAGACCATTAGATAGTATTTTCCTAAAAATTAATGTGATATTAGTACATATATACATAAGTAAAAAATTTTCTACAAGAATTTTTTATTTACCTCTAGGTGGTAGAGAAAACTAATCCAAAAAATTAGCTAATGCATGATTAAGGATTCTTGTTTCATGTGCAGAGCCTGGCCAACCGGCAACCACGAATGTGAACCTCATGTCAAAATCACATATCGCAAGCATATTCTTGAGATATATATCCATGTCGACTTGTATGGTTAACCACCTCATTTGTAGGCACCGATACTAGGATATGTGATCCATCAATTGTACCAATGGGACCTTTGAAATGTGGCCAAAAATAAGCTTCTTTAATTCTTTCATGCTCAGTACTGAAGGTAAGATTTGTCGGTATTATGTTATTTTTTGCTATTTTTCATAAACATAACAACACATCTTTAAACCTTGTATGAATTGTCCAAGTTGACCTAACAAACCGATTTTCAGCTTACGATAATGACTGTGGGCCTCCAACTATCTATAGAAACATAGCTAATGCCTCTATTGATGATACATTGTTGGTGGCTTTTAAACCATATGTGGCCACAAGCATATTATGCAGTGACATGAAAATTTCAATGCTCATCTAAACATTTTATAAAAGTATATAAGATGATCATAGCAGTTCATTAACCATTTATATCCAGTTTGTTGCATAACTCTATATGAGTTTTTTTTTTCAAATACCTCTCATTGTAAAGGTTACCAATGTGACCCATAGTAGCAGCATTCTTTGCATACTCTACCAAAAATAGTAGCCTATTCGTCCCCTTTGTGGCCAAATCTTCTATGCTTTTATCCATCTACCTAAAGCAACAATATTTTGACATCATCAATCAAGAGTACATAATTATGAGAAGCAAAATTGTTCAAATCACATGCACATACAAATCTTACAACAATAGAAAATAATTGTTCAGATCAAATCACATCACATGCACATATCACAAAGTTTAGAGAGCAAATAATTGTTCACACACTCATGACAAGCAAATAATTGTTCAAATCAAATCACATGCACATAACACAAAGTTTAGAGAGCAAATAATTGTTCACACACTCATGACAAACAAATAATTGTTCAAATCACATACACATTGCAGTTTTATTTTAGTTTTCTCATCTTTTCTTCATGTGTTGTTTCAATCCAATCAACCCTTCCCTCTTTTGTCTCAATCAAAACAAATATCTCTCTAACTTCAAGTTTCATGACAAGCTTGGTAGTCGTGTAATAGAGAGCAGTCCTTTCTTGCACTCCATATTTTTTCATCATATTCATAATATCTACCATACTTGGAACAACATTGCTTGGTAGAGTTGATGATGCTTCAACACTAGAGGTTATCTTGTCCACTCCAGAATTTATCTTTCCTAATGTGTTCTTGTACAATCTATAGAAAGGATTTTTCTCATCCTTTCCTTCAATTCCCTAGAGGATGCCTTGCGTTTCTTTCCTTTTGGTTTTTTCTAAAGTCTCTAAGTTCATTTTATCGTTCTCGAATCCTTTCTCTACTTGAAGGACATCATTATCACTGCAATCATCAGATAACTCTGCAGGAATAGATGCAGTAGACCCATTGACATGGGCCTTATCAAACATGACATGGAGATCTTCAAGGTTAGCTGGACCACTTTTCTAAACTTGACATGCTTGCATTTATTTCCTATTGCTACATAGTTGCATTTTCTTAAAATGATATACAAGTTAGAACAAACTCATCCAAATTGTATCCTATAAATGTAATTAAATTCTCACCTCAAGATGTTCATTCCACCATGCATCATCACAATCAACAGTTTGTTTTGCATCATTCCAACCAAGTCAAATTGTAGCATTCTTCAGCTCCATCAAAAAAGTGTACTCTTTTTTTAAAGGGAAAATTACTCACATGCCATTATAATTTTCAGAAATTGCCTATATGCCACTGTCAGTGACAGTGGCGGCCCCCATCTGTCAGTGACACATCAATGGCATATTGGAAAACCGCAAAAATTGTAATGGCATGAAAAAAATTAACCCTTTTTTAAACTATCCCACTTGTTCTTCAACTGAAGCTTTTCTAATATTCTTTGTGTTTTTGCAGCAAACTTTTCTTCAAGGTTCTTCCATCCTATCCTATTTAAAAACCTAGAGGTCTATTTCTAGCAAGAACCTCTCATTTGTATATTTCACAAAAAAATTTGATATTTGTAGAATCCCAAACTGCCTTCTCACTCATACTTCAATCAAGCAAAATTTAATGATTAATCAGGAAAGTGCAAACAATGTTCTGCATAGACTATTCAAAAAACAATGTTCTTGTATAAACTATTCACAAAACAGTACAAAAAATCCATTGTTGCAATCCAAGCAATCACAAAAATAGTGCACACATTTTTCTTGCATCTCTGCTATTATAAACATTGTAAAAACAAAAAATTAAACATGTTTTTGCATCAACCTTTTATCTTGTCGCTTATTGTAGGTAGATGCTGGAGTGCTAGAAGAGAGGGGACTAGTGGCCAATGGCGACTGGGGCTAGATGCGTCAGCACTAGGGGTGGAGCCGACATAGGGCGGGCGGAGCTTGGCCCCTGGAGCTTCTACGTCAGCATTAGGGGAGGAGCCAGCGTGGGATGGTTAGAGCTCGAGCCACTGGAGCTCTTGCGTCAGTGTTGGGGTGAAGTCAGTGTGGGGCGGGTGAAACTCAGGCACCTAGGGATCCTGTGTCGGTGCTTGGAACTTGGACGATGGCGGGGCAGAGCTCGGGCGACGGCGACACCTAGAGCTAGGGTGATGGTGGCGGACAAGACCTAGGGAAAGAGATGTTGTGCACGCAGGAGCTGAGGACCTCGCACGAATAGAGCGAAACATTTTTTTGTTGGATGGCAAGGTGGGTAATTTTCATCAAAACTAACTGCTGGAATCTGTAAAATCTGGCGATAGGTCATATTTCATTTTACACTGTAGGAATTTGTAAATTCCACAAAAGTTGGGTCCTCATTTTTGCTATTTAGTTCAGATTCTAGCTTCTAAGCCATGAAGTTGGTTGGAAAATCTAAACCAAACACGACCCACTCTTAATTTTTAAATACTCCTCTATTTCCCTTGACTGAGGGCATCTCCAACCTACTCCTCATCTCACCCCTACCTCATTTTTTAGCAAATTTCACTCAACACCCCTCTCCACCCAGCTTCCTACTTCTCTCCCTATCCCATTCTCCTCCCTATTCTTCCTTCCCTCCTCCCCAAACCTAAGGAGCCAAATGTGCCTCTCTATCTCATATTTAACCAATTTAGACATGGGGACAACTAATATGTTGAAGCAAACAACCAATTTAAACTATTTTTAGTTTGCAAATATTACAATTTTTAGTAATTCTAATGTAATTGATAGAAATTTTGATTCGTTGAAGTTGAACGACAAAACATAGCTAGATTGATTATAGTTACAATATATATTAGTTCTAAATTTAGTTATTCAAATATGAATCAATTATAAATTTGGTTAGCGATAGTTATGAAATATTAATAAAATATAGGTAGATGAAATATAGGGACCCAAATATAAAAAGGTAGATGTAGTGTTTTAGAAAACAGAGAGGAAATCTAGATAGGGAGGTCCCTATTTTCAGTCATAGGGAGGAAAAAAATAGGAAGTTGGTGAAGGAATTGTATCTAAGCAAATTCTCGTAGGATCGGAAGCTCTGATTATTTTCTGAATTAGAAACATAGAGCTCAAATCAGAAATTCTGATAATTTATGATTTGTGAAACCGAGAGCTCAAATCGAAAGTTTCAATTTGGAATCGGAAGTTCCAATTATTTCTTATTCAGAGACAAAGAGTTTAAACCGAAAGTTCCGATTTGGAATCGGTTGATCGAAAGTTCCGATAGGGGTATCGGAAGTTCCGATGTGTTATGGTTTACAGGTCGAAAGGCCAGATCAGAAGTTTCGATAGAGGTATCAGAAGTTCTGATGCGGGCTGAGTAACAGATCGAAAGTCTTGATCGGAAGTTCCGATAGGAGTATCGGAAGTTCCGATCAGGACGTAACAGATTGGATCTGTTAGAGATTTGATTGTGGTTAAAGGCTCACACCTTGGCATTATAAATCGGGAGGAGGAGGAGGTCATGGATATATGTTTCTAGAAGACCCAAGTGCTCCACCCTAGCCACCACTCCTCTCCTCTCCCTACTTTCTTGATCTCAAGCATTGAGATTGAGATTTCTCCCCGGTTCTCATGAGCGGTGCTAGCATGCCGATGTGGGAGTAATCCTTCCCTGTACGTGTGGACTCCATGGAGGCATTGCTCGAACAACGACGCTCATCATCTTCTTCACGTGGACATCAACGGTCTTCACCAATTGGATCGCCAGAGAATGGGTGGAGCGAGACGAGGATAAACAAGGACATGCTTCCCCATCATCTTCTTCCGCTGCACTATTGCATCTCACGTTAGAAGGTAATGATTCATGATCCCTCATACGCATGGTTCCAGGGTTTGGGGGCAAAATTTTTGAATTTGCCGGCTAGCGTAGCTTCCCCACGACTCAACAGTTGGTTGGATATGCTCTTATTGACTCTTCCTCTCTTCGCCCTTCTCCCCCTAATCCCCACTCCTCCACTCGCTAGCGTTCGTGATGAGATGGAAGTATGGCACCACACTTCATATTCCCCTTGACCATCTGAGATCTAGAGCGGGTTGCTGGCAGCGATGGTGATAACAAGCCACCCCTCTGTCCACGGAACCCCGGCGTCGTGGTTGCACTCCGCATCACCGATCTCGAGGAGCTCGTCAAAGGGAGAGGCGTAGGGTGGTGCCATGTAGAGGTGAGGGGGCAGGGCAACACCGAAGCTAGCGTGGGGAGCAGTGTCAAGGCTGTGGTGGGGGATACACTATTACCATGAAGTCCCTCTTTTAAGGAGTAGAGATTTAAAACGAAAGGATTAAGCTTTGCTTGCAAGCAAGGCCCAACATTGCCACTTTTGCCAATCTGACCGATTGTTCAAGCTTTTGTTAAAATGAAACATGGAGATGTAAAACTCTTCTCATGGTAATCTCCAACTTGCAACCAACACACACATGTAAAATTTTGGATGCCAATTGATGTTACTATCTTGCACACACGTAAATATTACTCAACAGAAATGTTGTAATTAAAATACTACACATTGACTTTGATGCCATGTAAGAGTTGTGTTCTTGTATACTTCAAGAGGTGTGTACTCAACATTGGATTGGCCTGAGGATGAGCGAGATAAATTTATTGAGACAAACCTCAGTACCTCATCAAATCATGGCTCATTGCCAAGCATGTCTATAGACACACGCATGACGCCAAGATAAAGGGTTTGGTAATTAACGTTTCCTTTGTTGCTGGTCTTAACTGTGGGCATCTGCTACTGGATACACAGCTTCCAAGTTCCAAGTCTATGGTGCATTATGCCACATAGGTAATATACTTAATTACTTATTACTCAATCAACCAATCCTCAATACCTCATCAAGCAATTGTTTAGTAATTGTGATTGTAGAAAAATTTATTTGATGTAAAGATTCATTTTTAAACACATATTTTGATATTCTTGGCTCAGTTTTTGTTAAACCCTAGAAAACGCAATGTAAAATTATATGATTCTTTAAACCCAAACATCATGCAGGCTTTGATAGATTATTGGTCATGTTGATAGCATGATTAGGAAAGTATTGTTCATTGATGGTCTAGGAGGAACGAGAAAGACATATCTTAGAACAGTGATGGAGCTAAGAAATTTTTCGAGACTAGGCAAATCTAACTACATTTAATATTTGATATAAAAATTTTACTTTTAATCTTAAAAATAATACTAAAATTCTATAGCGTATTCGCCGATGAGTCCGACCGACTGGTGGCCGGAAGGTGGCAACATCTAGCGTCGCAGCATCAATTATGCTTGGTGGGGACACCAGCTACTCCAGGTTCAAGATCTCAATTAATCTCGATGACAACAGTGAGTGCAGCTTCACCGAATAGTGCGGGACCGCTGATTTGCTTCGAGGGGCATCACTCCGTCACTCATAATTATAATAAGAACGGTACCATTTGAATCATCTGGTTTTCTTTCTACGCATTAAGTTCAGAGATTCAATTGATGTATACTCTTTGTCAAGAGTAATTATGTCCAAATATTTGAACAAACTTTGTCTTACAAGTTACAATATATAGCAGCATCCAATATAATGTTGGCATACATTGTACGTGCATGGTAACTAGTATTTTATACAAATATAACCATTGGATAACGTAGACATGCTAATGAATGTACAGCCCATCACCATCCTAAAGTGCAGGAAGCTGTCAGCTTAAGCTCTCAACAAAAATACTTATTCAGAATAGCTTTATTCAAAATCTTCAGTAGGTTATTGGTAGTAACCTAGTTAGTTCCAGTTCAAGAAAGATGTAAAGAAATTGGAGATATCATACAAGATACTTGCTAACCCGTTTTGAGCAAGTATTTAAGTGCATATGCAAATCACAGGCAAGGCCCAGGGAATTATGAGAATTTAAAGTTAATCATAATTCCTTCTCCCAAGTCCTACATCTAATTTAATAAAATTAACATAAGGTCTCGTTTGGATCTTAGGTATTAGAAGAATGCAAATCCATTTCAAATTATATAAGGACCTATTTGGATGCTAGGTATTAGATTCAGAATTGAAGAATTAGATTTCAATTTTACGAGATAGACTGTTTGGACTATTTTGGAATTAGAATTACAAAATCTCATTTAGAATTCAATCTAGAATTCACGGTTCAGCCTAATTCATCTTCAAAAAAAAATTGATCGAAATCCCTACCTCACCTCTAGTCTTGCGCACAACCATAGTGGAAAAAATTGGACCGGTGATTGAACCGGTCTGGTTGTCGGTTCATTGGTTCATTGGCCCGACCATCGATTCACTAGTCGGACTGTCGGTTTTTTGTTTATTAATATTATATTTTTTATTTTTTTAATATAAAAATAATATAGGTTGATGAGAAATATGTATAATTAGATATTAAAAAACAACTTAAATATAAGATTATAATTATATTATAATATTATGGTTTAAGGAGGTATTATAATTATAATGTCTCCACGAACAGCATAATAATTATAACATTAAAATATTTTAAACAAATTTTATTTAAGATGTTTCTATGTTGTGCATTCTCACTTTGCAAATCCTCATCATTTTTTTGTCAATGTTAATATCACTATGCACACAACATGCATCCTCCTCTGTCGTCATTGCTCGAGTGACGATTTGTGCACCGACCACTACCGAATATTCGCCGAGTGCAAACGTCTTTGCCGAGTGTAATATTTCGGGCACTCGGCAAACTAAAAACACTCGACAAAGCCTTGATACTAATGTACGTCACGGCGTCGTACTTGTGCAGCCAAAAACAAAAATTTCTAGGTAAAAACACTCGGCAAAGACACTTGGTTTGCTAAGTTTTTTTCAAAAATCACTCGGCAAACAATTTTTTTTAATTTTGTGTGAAACAATATTTCAAGTCTATGCGGTGTTTGCAATTTCGTTTTATCTTGAAATTTTTTCTACACTCACAATACAACATATATTATCCCTTGTAAAAATTTCATATTTTTTATATCAGTTAGTTATGTTTTATTTATTAAGTATGTTAGTAGAATTTAAATTAAAACATGTGAAATTTGAACTACAACCGCCTAAAATAATGAAACAAAAAATATAGAAAAATCATATTTGTTTTTGTTAGTATATTTTGAGTTCTTATACACTAAATTGAAATAAATTTTGAAAAAAATAGGTTGTGACACTCTATCGGCAACGTAGACCTTAATATTTTTTAATTCTAAAACAATCAAATGAAGTCTAAAAAATATGAGATTAATCATGGTGTTATGATATGATACATAGATATTGTGATAAAAATTTAAAAATGTTTTGATAAAGTTGTCACATATAGTGTTTAGAAATTAGAGATATAGAGAGGATGAATTAGAGTTTAGAGAAGAAATGAGATAGGTTTAAAATGAAAATTAATGATTAATTTTTTAACTTGAAATTTTTTGTGCTTTCAAAATACGATGTATCTTATCCCTTGTAAAAAAATTATATTTTTCTAGGTCAGTTAGCTATTTTTCATTCATTATGTATGTTTCTAGGATTTAAATTGAAATAGGTGACATTTGAACTACAAGTGACTAAAATAATGAACCAAAAAATATAGAATAATCATATTTATGTTTTTGAGTCTATTTTTACTTATTATCCAATAAATTTAAAGACATTACTAAAAATATTGGTTACGACACTCGATTAGCAACATGGTGTTTTATAATTTTTTAATTCTAAAAAAATCAAGTGAAGTCTAAAAAAGACAAAACTTATCACGGTGTTATGCTATGATACATATATACTGTGATAAAATTTTAAAAATATTTAGAGAATTTTTTCATATAGGATGTTAAGAAAGCGGAGATTCTTCGAGGACAAATTAGGTTTTAGAGAATGAATGAGGAAGGTTTGTAAACAAATCGTAGTTAAATTCTTGTTTGAACTCGAAACTTTTTATACGATCAAATTACAATATAACTTATCTCATTTAAAATTTTAGAATTTTTCTGGGTCAGTTTACTATTTTTAATTCATTAAGTGTGTTCTAGGATTTAAATTGAAATAAGTAAAATTTGAATTTTGGTAGTTAAATCATTTTTTATACTTGATTTTTTTCTACAATCAAAATACAACATAACTTATGACTTATCTCTTGCAAAAAATTGGTATTTTTTAAGTCAGTTTACCATTTTAACTCAAAAAATGAAAATGACTTTTAACATAAAATATTTTTTTGCAGTTTGCCGAGTGCCTCACAATCTCACACTAGGCAAACAAGCACGCCAAAAATTTACCTCCCGCGTGTGAAATTTTTTCCAGCAAAGCGCCAAAAATTTCAAAATTCACCCCTAAAAATTTCGTCCTCTTTAAATCCACCTCAGCTCCTCTCTTTCCTCCACTACCGCTGCTCCTTTAGCTTCCTCTGCCAAATGCCGTCGCCGCAGGGGCCTCCGTCACCGTTACGCCGTCCACTCGCTGCTTCGTCATCCTCATCACGTGAGTCTCCTCGCCGTGCGGCCCTCGCTGCTCCGCCCTCCGTCACAGCTCCACGCCGCTTCGTCGTGTGCCGGCCCGCCCCGCCTTAGTGTCGTGGCGCCGCGCCGCGCGGCCATCGTCGACCCGCCGCGCGCCGGCCCGGCCATCGCCACCTTGCCCTGCCTCGATACCGTGGCTCCGCACCGCGCGGCTATCGTCGCACCGCAGCGCGCTGGCCTGGCCATCGCCGCCCCGCCCCGCCCCGCCCTGCGTCAGTGTCGTGCCGACCTCGTCGCCGGCCAACCATGCGCGCACCGCCCTGGCCTCCACGTTCTCCACTCCGCTCGTGCCCCACCGCGCTGCACCACGCTACGTGTGCCCTGCCATGGTCGGCAGCGCCCTGATCTGGCTGTCCCCCACCGCGACGCGTCGCGTCCGCTAGGTGTTCGACCAAATGTGTGTATGGGACACCCGTCCCATACTGCACATTTTTTTATTTCCTGTTTTTTGTTTGTTGAGTGCCAAATTTTGGGCACTCGGCAAACCTTCCGTTAGACGTCTGTTACTGTATTATTTTTGTCGATTGTCAAATTTGACACTCGGTGACGTGTTTGTCGAGTGCCAAAAAAACACTCGGCGAACCCCTAATTACCGACAACGGGTTCACCGAGTGTTGTTTACTGAGTGTGGCACTCGACGAACGCTTTGCCGAGTGCTTGTGGCACTCAACAAACAGAGTGTTTCCCGTAGTGGACAATGCAAGATCTACAACTTCTTCGGCCAAACACTCGATAGGTATGACCCATGTGAGTCCTTCATGTCTGTACCCTCTCCCCCTTTCTGCTGCTTCTCTGGTGGTGGCAAGGGCAGCAAGCCCCGTCGTTGCCATGAGAACACGATCGCCATCCTCTAGCTCCACTCGTTCATTCGTACGTGCGCGCTCAACTCAGATGACCTCGTCCTCATGTGGTATGTTGTTTTTGTTTCTTAGGTGTAATATGTGATTTCTGATGAATGACGGCCCAGTCACTCGCTCGCGGCGCTCAACTCTCTCAAGTGCTCAAGGAAGAAGATGAACAGTAGCAATGGAAGCACACACGCAAGGAAAGATTTTAGTTGCACACCAGCGCACAAAACACCACTTTCTCTATTTCTCACTGCACTTGGAACGCATTGTTTACAGGAAACTTAAATAGCCACACGCTGCCATGGTCGTCACTCACCCACTTCCACCATTTTTTTGCCGCACGACCCAACCAATCACTCTGGCTTACAACTAATCACCCCTGACTCTGTGCATGCAAGGCATAGGACCCGTCCAACTCTTCAAGTCGTTGTGCTCCTGCATGTACTCCATTCGCTGCACACAAACACTTAAACAACATGATTAGTTCTAACACTCACCCTCGTAATCATGTTGGTTTATTCTTCACCTACGCGATGCACCACAACACACGCACACCGCACTCACAGGACACACGCAGTCACAAGCCACTAACATGCACTAATAGCAAAATAACAAAATTAATACTAACATCACCCTCTTAATATTATTATTTTATTTGAGCACCTCCTCATTGATAATCACAACATCATCGATTCATCATTATCATCTGCAACGGCAAGTTGCGCCACTTCCTTGGTTGCCTTTTCACTTCATCACACTCATCGGCAAAGTGACCAAACTCACCACATTTGCGGCAATCAATCTTTGACTTATCAAACTTGTCGCGATACTTCTTCTCTTCAACCACCTTGGCCTCCCACTCAGCACGCTTCAGTCGTGGTTCGGCACGTGCAACTAGTAGTTGTGGTACTCCTTCCTTGTCACGCCGTCGTCCTGCCATGGATGCTTCATATGCCTTCAAGCGTCCAATGGCCTCCACCATTATCATCTTCGTCACATCACCCCATTGCTCTATGGTGCTGATGATCTACTGAAATTTATCGGGTACGGTATGCAGAAGCTTCTCCACCACAGTGGTCTCCTCTACCTTTGTACCAAGTGCACGAATTTTGTTAACAATTGTGGTTAGCTTCATAGCATACTCACCAATCTTCTTTGCATCCTCCATGTACATCTTCTCAAGCTCCCTCTTGAGAGTTTGTATGTTCGCATTCCGAACTCGCTCCTCTCCAATGTGTATCTCCTTGAGTGCATTCTAAGCCTCCTTTGTCGTCTCCTTTTCAATGATGGCTAGCACCATAGCCTCTGGCACCGCTTGGACGATGGCGGCGAGAGCCATCTGATCCTTCTTGTCGTCGACCGCTTCATTGCCCTCCACTGCCGCCCACACACCTTGTGCGCGCATGAAGATTTTCATCTTCACCTTGTACACCATAGTTGTTCTCCACTAGTATGGGGTAACGGAGAATCACCCCCATTTCCTCCACTTGTTGCATGATCGACTCATGGCCACCGTCGATTCCATTGCCACCACCGGCACCGCTACGACGGGCTGGCGACGTGTACACGGAACCGTCGAGAGACATCGGCTGCAACACACTCATGTTTGGCTCTGATACCAATTAATGGCCCAGTCACTCGCTCGCGGCACTCAGCTCTCTCAAGTGCTCAAGGAAGAAGATGAACATGCAGTAGCAATGGAAGCACACACGCAAGGAAATATTTTAGATGCACACCAGCGCACAAAACACCACTTTCTCTATTTCTCACTGCACTTGGAACGCATTGTTTACAGGAAACTTAAATAGCCACGCACTGCCATGGCCGTCACTCACCCACTTCCACCATTTTTTTTGCCGCACGACCCGACCAATCACTCTGGCTTACAACTAATCACCCCCTGACTCTCTGCATGCAAGGCACAGGACCCAGCCAACTCTTCAAGTCGTTGTGCCTGCATGTAATCCATTCGCTGCACACAAACACTTAAACAACATGATTAATTCTAACATTGGCAGCAGTAACCACAAGGGACACCATGGCCCCAATCTTGCTTCGTACGTTCAAAATCCCAGAAATTATAGATTGATCATATCTTGCTCAGTTTGTTAATGCTCGATCTTTCTTTTAAGTGCATGCACAGTTTTAATTTTTTGTGTAAATTTGATAACGTTAGCTAGTGATCGAGTTTGAGTGTTGTATACATAGAGTTTATGCTGACATTAACTCTATGCTACTAGCAACAGCACCAAAAATGGACACCACAGATGCATTGCTTGGACAATGTCAGATTCAGTGTCCTAGAGTAACCGGAAGTTCCGGGTTTTAAGCAAACCGGAAGTTTCGATTATGGACTAGAAGTTCTGGATCAAATTAAATCAAAAATAGTAGGGTCAAACCAAAAGTTCTAGTTCCAAACCAAAAGTTCTGGTGAGAGGTGATCCGTCCCTGTACGTGTGGACTCCATGGAGACGCTGCTTGAATAGCGGCGCTCATCGTCTTCTTTACGCACTCATCGTTGAACTTCATCGACGTGGTCACCGGCGAACGGACGGAGCAAGGCGGACTTGAGCAAGGACGTGCTTCGTCAGTCTCTTCTTCTATTGCACTATCGTGTCTTGCGTTAGAAGGTAATGATTCATGATCCCTCACACGCATGGTTCTTGAGATAAGGGGTTAAAATTTTAAAATTGACGGCTAGCATAGCCTCTCTATATCCCAACAAATATATCAATTCATATCTTCAGTTGTTGTTCAAATCATTAGCTAAAATATGTCAAATCATATTCTATAGATTGTGTAAGATGCATCCTTGCTGATATTGCTCAATATTTAAAATATCTAGTTTGGAATTTGTAGTAGATATCTTGATGATCCTTTAAGTTGTAGCTTGTTCATCCCTCATAGCAAAGACTGTTTAAGTGAAATATTTTTCATTTTCTTCGGTTTAAGCAATCTATTTAGTCTTGTATGTGTTTGCTTTAAGAGACAATTTATAATTTGTGTTCTATGTATGAATTATTCCAGTGAAGATGGTTAATTTGTATTTTCACTTCACCTAATGTTAAAAAACTTTCTTAAATGTGCATTGTAGATGCCAAATACAATTGTTAATTTGAATTTGAACACAAATTATGGGGAAATACGAAGAAGGAGATGGAAGAGAATGTGCATTGGACGGATGACATGATATTGCTTTTCTTGGAGGCAAATTAGACAACTTTGTTGCAGCTTTAAAAGATGATTCTTCTAAAGATCCAAAAGTTATGCCACCGAAGAAAGTTGTTGCTGCATTGAAGGCTATACCTAACTTAGATAGAGATGATGATGTTTTTCTAGATGCATATAATTTCTTAATTTTAGATGATCACAAGTTTAATGCACTACTACCACTTCTCACAGGACTTACGAAAAAGTGACCGTTAAAACATATTAACAAGTGACATTGTTAATATATTTAATTAGCTTGTGGATGTGTTTACTTAGCTTGTGACTTATTTCATAAATTTTGCATATTATCTTAGCTTATGGACTTATTTTTTTTTTGAGGCAAATCAGTAGGAGAGGCTCCTACCCAGATTTTATTATGGACTTATTTATGTAGGGAGTTTTATCCCAACACAAATAAAATTGATGATCTTAGTGTTATATGGAGAAGTTTTTGATTATGTGAACATGTTATAGAGCCTTATTTGTAGCTAATATTTTCTTGTAATAATGGAATTGATTCTATAGTTTGATCATCCAAATAAGTTTTAGAATTGGTTCTTAGATTTTAATTCTATGGAATTCCCAAACAGAAATATTGGATTTCAATTGAACTCCACACAATTCAATGTTTTATAGAATCTGAAATGGATTCCAATTCTTCCAATACCTAGGATCCAAATGGGGCCTAAAACATTGAATTGTGTGGAATTAAATTGAAATCTAATATTTTTGTTTGGACATTTCATAGAATTAAATATAAGAACTAATTTTAAAACTTGTTTAGATGATCAAACAATGGAATCAATTCCATTATTACAACAAAAACATCATTATCTTTGTATAAGTCTATTTAAGTATAGATGAGAAAATGGCTCAAGCTCGTTGGGCTGGCCCAAAGCACGACTGGAAAGCACGGCCCGGGCAAGGCATGACCCGTTAGCAAACGGGCCCAGGTCAACATAGCCCGACGGCCGAGTCGTGCTTGGGCTGCCACCAGGCACGATGGGCCAGCACGGGCACGACTCGTTTAAAGCCAAGCCTATATAGCCCATTAATTAGTGTTAACCTTTCACATTTATTAGTCATAATTAACTTCAATCAATGAAATGCTAAATCACTGTGGGGACCATGGCATTCAGGCGGCACATTTAAATTTATATGCATGTAGATCCTTGCATGGAGAACCGGACGGTAGTGTGCTTCTCTCATGGGCCCACGCATAAAGAAAGTGTTAGCTCCTGCGAAAGTGCGAAGAATGAGGTGGCACTAGGCACTTGTGGAGCAGTGGAAGTGCGGAGAATGAGGG
Organism: Zizania palustris; assembly: GCA_019279435.1. NCBI lineage: Eukaryota > Viridiplantae > Streptophyta > Magnoliopsida > Poales > Poaceae > Zizania > Zizania palustris. Next base: position 45,758,489 of record JAAALK010000079.1, read on the forward strand.
GACGTGGCGCAGCAAAAAGAGATGGCCAAGCGGTTGGGCGGGAAGCCTAATTTATTGTTCACGGGCCGGTCCAGCCCATTTAGCTTAATGGGCTGGCACGGCACGACACGTCTAAATCCTCTCCGTGTTGTGTCGGGCTCACAGTTCGGTCCATGGACTATAACAGCACGACCTGTTTATTAACCGTGTTGGGCCGTTAGTAAATGGGTCATGCCTTGATGGGGCCGGGCGGTGCTGTGCTAGACCACTTGTTTGAACATCTATACATCTAATACATGATGAGAGGTAAGAAGTCTAGTCAATTCTTTTTTATTGAAGAGGAATTGAACTGAACTATGAATTCTATGTTGAATTCTAAATAAGATTTTATACTTATAATTCCAAAATGATTCAAACGACTCATCTTATAGAATTGAATTATAATTCTTCAATTCTAAATCCAAGTGTTGAAAGAAGGAAATCCTTCACACGTTATTGCATGTGATTGCACGGATATCTCTCTTGCCTTGCATGGCGTTTCTCTCTTGCATTGCATGACGTTTCTCTGGCACTACAGTGGTTTTGCCCAACGTCACTACAGTGACGATTTGTAGTAGTGCTTGTTGCCCTGCTATGTATTGCGCTGCGGATAGCCCGCATACCATCCATAGTCTAGTTGCCATACATACGGCATCATGCATACCATGTAAAGCTTGCTGTAATCTCCTATATATGAATAATAACCAGCGCTACAAGTGTGCGTTGCATTCTATTCAGAATTCCTCTCCCTTCCTCATTTCTTCTCATGGTATCAGAGCATGAGCACTCCAATAAATCCTGCTGCTAACATCCACTCCACCTCCACGCCAACACCTAGCAACGCCCTCTCGACGGTGGGCATCCCAGACGCCATGAACTCTGTCATCAACGTCGCTTCAGTGAAGACTCATGTTCCTGTTACTCTTGACGTCTCCGGCTCCAACTACTCCCAGTGGAGCACCCTCTTCACCGTCTTCGTCGGCAAGTACGGTCTTCTCAACTTCATCAACGGCAACGTCGACCCCGAACTTGACGACGCTCATCGACGCCAAGACTTCGCGGTTCGCTCGTGGATATACGGGTCGATCTGTGAAGAAATCTTCGAGATCATCGTCGAACCTCATCAGACGGCGCATCAGACATGGATCGCGATTGAAGAAGTTTTCCGCGACAACAAAGAAAGCCGAGCTGTCTTCCTCGAGGCGGAGTTCCGGAGCATCGTTCAGGGTGATATGCATGTAGCCGAATACTGCCGGAAGATCAAAAAGGTTGACGACGCGTTGCGGGACGTCGGACAACCAGTAACGGATAAAGCTCTTGTCCTCAACGTCATCAAGGGGCTAAACAAAAGGTTCTCGTCTACTGCACAATTGCTCCCTTTGCTTGATCCTTTTCCAAGTTTTTTGCGCACCAGATCAATCCTGGACATGGCGGAGAGGAAGATTGCAAATGAATCCTCCGTCGAGGGCAGTACCACTCTGCTCACCTCTGGAGCCTCCGCTGTGAACCCCACAGCGTTGGTGGTTTCTACCGGCGAGAATGTTCCTGGCAATGGCAGCTCCAATGGTGGAGATCAGCGGAATTAAAAATGGCACAAAAATAAGCAAAACAAAAGTCACGACAGCAACTTTGGCAATTTCAATTCACGTGCACCATCTCCTGGTGGTGGGCCGTGGATCTGCTTCGGTGGCTAGCCGACGGCCTGGTCACCGGCTTGGGGTGGGCTCTGGTGGTCAGGGCCCCGGGGATTCTTGGGCCAAGGCCCATGGGAAGCCAGCAGGCTTTCTCTGCTTTTGGAGGACCACTTTACCCCGGCTACAGCACGCCTGCACTGCCGGCACCTACATCATCTACCTCTACGTCGAGCTGGGACTCCACTGGTCTCATTGCAGCAATGAACGCCATGATGATGTCATGTAACCAAGCGGGTGACTGGGTCTTTGACACTGGTGCCACCTCTCATATGACATCTAATACCGGTATGCTCCAATCTTTCCAACCATCCTCTTCAACTCCCTTTGTTATCGTAGGAAATGGTTCTGATATACCCATAACTTTCATTGGTCACACTATTTTGCCTACTGTTGATCATTATTTTCATCTTCATATTGTTCTTGTTGTTCCGCACTTAGTCAAAAACCTTCTTTCTGTTAGAAAATTTACTCGTGATAATTCATGTTCCATTGTCAAAAACCAAGACCGAGACTCTTCGTTGCAATAGCGATGGAGATTTATACACATTTCAGTCCACCAAGAGTTCATCTCCAGCCACCTTCACCGCCACTTGCTCCTCAGATCTATGGCATTAATGTCTAGGTCACCCAACCTTAGACAATTTATCTTTTATTCCGCACATTTCTGTTTGTAATAAGACCAAACACTCTATCTGTCATGCTTGTCAACTCGAAAAACATGTGCGTCTACCTTTTAAAAAATCTACTTCCTCCACTTGTGTCCCCTTTAAACTTTTGCATTGTGATCTGTGGATGTCTCCTATATCCAGTGCTTCAAGCTTATAATACTATCTAGTTATTCTCAATGACCATACCCACTACCTTTGGACCTTTCCTATCCGTTCCAAGAGTGATGTGTTCGATATCTTCCACAAATTTTATCCATACGTCCAAACACAATTTCGCAAGAACATTCTAGCCATCCAAGCTGACAATGGTAGGGAATTCATTAACTCTCGCATGACTACCCTCCTATCCTCCCATGGTACACACCTTTGTTTATCTTGCCCATACACCTCCCCCAAAATGGCAAAGCCGAACATATGATCCGTACCATTAACAATGTCATTCGCACTTTCCTAATCCAAGCAACCATGCCCCCTAATTTTTGGGCCGAGTGTAACACCCCAAGATTTAAAAATAAATAAAATAAAGGAAATATATTTTTCAGGGAATTAATGGAATTATTTAATTAAAGAAAATCCTAAAAGAGCCCTACTAAAGCCAAACAGGGAGAAATATTCAAAATTTCAACTTGAAAAATTTATGATAGAATCTAGAGACCAAGATATAATTTTAGGAATTTTTTAAAAAAATTATCAACAGTGATTCAACCCCTAATCAAATAAATGAATTACTGGATTTATTTTAAATCAGAAAACCATTATAAATCCTAATGGGCCTCAGCCCCCAATTCGCCTCCAGCCCAGCCCAACCTAGTGTCGTGTCACCGCCAGGTGGGGTCCGCCTGTCGGCGCCGCTCCCCTCCTCTCTCTCCCACCCGCGCCCCGCCTCGTCCCTACTCGTCAGCCACCCTTCCGCTTTCTTCTCTCTCTGGTCGTCGGGGCCCATCTGTCGGCCCTTTTTTTTCGCACACCCACCGACAGGTGGGGGCCACCTGTCGGGATCTTCTTCCCCGATGGAAAGGTATCCCCCCTTTCCATTGCCGGCGACACCCCTGTCAAATCCACCCTCGCCTGTGGCCATTCACCCAATTGAGCCCACGCCGAAGCCTACCATCCACCGGTGATCGCCTTCCCCGTTTACCCCACACGTTTTCGGCTTAGATGGCAAGCACACGCGCGCATGGAAACTCGCCGGAGGGGAAAAAGGAAACCCCTCGGTTCCCTTCCGTTTGGACGCCGGCGACCCCCTATAAATACCCCTACGATCACCGCAGCCGAGCCCTCACACCTTCGTCGCTAGCCACGCGTTCCCGAGCCCCCACCGCCCCTTTTCGAGTTCCGCCCCTGCTTCGCCTCCGGCCACCGCTCGCCGCCGCCTCGGGCCTCATCCGTCCATGCCGCCGCCACCGTCGTGACCGCCGGATACCGCCCATCCTCGGCCACGCCTCCGTTGGCCGAGAGGACCACCGGATCGTCGTTGCCACCACCCACCTGAGACCCCTTCGACGTCTACCCTCGCTGCAATCGTCGTCGGACGCCCATCATCGCCGCTGTAGGTACGGTTAGAACCTCCTTCCTCTCCTCTTTCCATTTCAGCCGAAATCAAGGGCTTAGCCCCCCTCGCCGTCGCTGTCTCCGCCGCGCCCGAACCCACCATCGCCGGAGACGAAGGGTAGTTTACCCTCTCCGACGCGTGTCGTGCCGGACGGGCCCTCGGCCGCTCGATCTGCGATGAACGGATGAGATTATAACCCCCCTTGATCTAATCTGAGGCGTCCATTTGGTCAAAACGGTACGGGGCCATCACGGTCGTCGATCGCCACTTAAGCAATCCCGCCTCGTGCCTGGCCCTTGGATCTTGATCGAACGGCTCAGGGCGATCGGGTCGACATGCACAGTACAGCGGTTCACCGTGGGCCTGTCTCACCGTGGATCAAAACTCATTTTCTGTTTAAATAAAATTCCAGAAAATTGTTTAAACTTTAAAAATTCATAACTTGCTCATTTTAACTCCAAATTTCACCATTCAAATTTTGTTAAATTTAGTATTTTATTCTCTATGCATTAATGTCGTAAAAACAGTATGTCCCTGTTGACCAAAATATTCTTATTAATTAAACAAATAAAAACCCCTTAGGGATAAATTGTTAATACATAAAATAAATTAAGAAAAACCTTAAATTTAATTTTTAAATGACTTTCAACGTAACTTCAGAATAATAAAGCTTTATTAAAACCCCTAATACATGTATGCTTATTGTTTGGTGATATTTTGTTTGTTTATTAAATGTTGTTTACTTTTTCCGTATCGAGAAGACTACGAGTGCGTCGAAGAGCCGGAGCTTTACCCCGAGGTTCCACCTTCACCATTTGCTGAGCAAGGCAAGTCACAACCCCCATTTTGATCATACTTGAGCCCATGTTTTAATAAATTATCGCCATAACTCATAGGATAATATTGCATTAGTCTAATCTCAAGCCCTACACTTATATTTATTAGATCCCCGTCCTTGTGTGCAAACCCAAGCCATGTTTATTGAGCCTACACTCCTTGTCACTTTACAAATATTATATTAGCTAGTGTTCAATGTACCGACACAACTGCTATAGGACAAAAAGAATGAGTCGTAGATAGATGGATTCTACTATATGTATTACCCCGTTATTCTCGTCTCTGGACTCTGTTGGAGTTGGCTATGTTATAAGTATGGTGGGTTCCGGGTGCAAGATAGGGAATTGGTTGGTCGCACCCGGGGCACTATAAGGACCGGTCTGCGGGATCTATTGCAAAGCACTTTCGTACTAACCACAAGTCTAATGGGTAAGTCCTAACTGGAAGTATGGAACAATCCGACTCGATGCACCATAGTGGAGGGGGCAAGGGGCAACCTGCGGGTGACTTGTACCGATGTGGCTCAAGGGGGTATGGTGTTGGCTCGACGCGTCGGGGCACCATATGGAAGGTTTTGGCACGAGTTCCTGTGGTATGGGTCATCTCGTTACACTTTGGTGTAAGTGATAAGTGTGTGCCTTGTGGGTACAGTGGTACACCTCTGATCAGAGTATTCAATCTTTTCGAAAAGCCGAGCCCACGGTCAAGGGTGGGTTGTGTGACTTCTCGCAGTTAGTTTACAATCGTTTGAATGGTTGAGTTATACATGGCATGTAAGGACTGTTGAGCGAGGGTGGGCTGACTGTACCCCTCGAGTTAGAAGATGATGATGCATACTCATGTTTCCACTTCTGTAATAATAACTTGATCTCATTTAAATGCTTTACAATAATGCTTTTCCGCAAAATTAGCCATTATCTCCCTTGTTATTACTCTGCATTATATTTTCATACGGTGGCTTGCTGAGTACGTTTGTACTCACCCCCGTTGACTTACACCACCAGAGCCCGTCTACTACGAGGAGGATGAAGGTCTGGAGTAGCGACCTAGTCAAGGCGAGACTGGAAGAAGGCGTTCATCTAGGACCTTTGTTTTATTAGTTTCTCTTCACCTTTATTCACTTTTATACTAATATGGTCTACGAACCGTGAATGCTTGTCGTATTGTGCGTGGTCGTGTGATGAACGTATTGATTTATTGATTTTCTATGGAATTTCAATAAAGGTCCGGATTTATTAAATCTGGGCGTGACACCAAGGCTCTCGCTACTGCCACCTATCTCCTAAATTTGTGCCCTACCACAGTCCTCCAAAATCGCATACCCTTTCAGCTTCTTTACAAGCGACCCCCTTCCTATAGTCACCTTCGAGTTCTTGGATGCCTATGTTACCCTAATATTTCAGCCACAACCCCGCACAAACTTGCTCCTCGGTCGGCCCCTGTATCTTCCTTGGTTATTCTAGCTCTCAAAAAGGGTACCGGTGTTATAATCCAGTCACTCGCAAGGTTATTGTGTCACGGCATGTAATTTTTGATGAAGCCACCTTCCCTTTTGCGAAGGTCGTGCCTCCATCCCCTGTTGTTGTCTTTGATTTTATGCAGGACTCTATTGTGGATGTACCACTGCATGCTTCAGCGGTGCCTCCTACCACTAGCGATGACGGTCCCAAGCTTGAACAGGCCACTAGAGCCCTCGGCCGCTAGGCACCTGGCCCCGTGCTTGGCCCCACGCCTGTCCCACTAACGCCATCTGCTACCCTTGAAGCATCACACATGCATGCACCTCTTGGGGCTTGGCCACTCGGCTCCCTCGATGAAGGCTCTAGTGCAACGCCTGGTGTAGCGACGCTAGGCTCTCCCGATGGAGCACGTGGCGCAGCTTGCACCTCCCATCCAGAACTGCCCACGTCACACCTGCCCTCCCCGGTGCGTTCTCAAGAGGCCCGACCTGCACCAGGTCCTCACCGGATGATCACACGACCCAAGGCTGGAATCATCATGCCGATAAACAAGTTAAATCTATCTGTGTCCACTGATATTTCACCGATACCCAAGGACTATCGATGTGCCTTAAAGGATCCTTGCTGGCGGCAAGCAATGATCGAGGAATATGAGGCCTTGTTAAAAATCACACCTGGTCTTTGGTTCCCCAGCCGACAGGTGCGAACATCGTTTCTGGAAAATGGGTGTATAAACACAAGTTTGATGAGGATGGTCGCCTTGCTCGTTACAAAGCTCGTTGGGTAGTATGTGGGTACTCTCAACGACCTGGCATCGACTTTGATGAGACATTCAGTCCTGTAGTGAAGCCTGCCACTATTCGGACTGTTCTTAGTCTTGTTGTCTCTCGTCATTGGCCTATACATCAGCTAGATGTCAAGAATGCATTTCTTCATGGCACCCTCAATGAGACTGTTTATTGTGAGCAACCTTCCGGGTTTGTGGATTCATCTCGACCTTCACATGTTTGTCGACTTCACTGCTCTCTCTACAGCCTTAAACAAGCCCCTCGAGCTTGGCATCAAAGGTTTGCCACTTTTGTCAGCACTATCGGTTTCATTGCTTCACGTTCTGCTACATCGTTGTTTATTCTCCATCGAGGTTCAGACATGGCATACTTACTGCTCTATGTGGATGACATTATTCTTACAGCATCCAGTGCATCACTTCTTCAAGATATCACATCGTCACTTGGCTGAGAATTTTCAATGACTGATCTTGGTGATCTCCACTATTTTTTGGGTATTGCAGTTTCTCGGACTAGTCAGCACATGTTCTTATCTCAACAGAAGTATGCCCGTGAGATTCTCCAGCGTGTCAGGATGGCTAATTGCAAGCCATGTGCAACACCTGTCGATACTCGAGCCAAATTATCAGCAGGTGAAGGTGCCCCTGTTCAAGATCCATCCAAATTCAAGAGCCTCACGGGTGCTCTACAATATCTCACATTAACTCGTCCTAATATCTCATATGCCGTTCATCAGATCTTTTTATATATGCATGCACCTCGGGAACCTCACCTGTAGTTTCTTCGAAGAGTGCTTCGCTACATTCAAGGGACTCTATCATATGGTCTTCTGATGCGGATTGGGCCTGATGTCCTGGCAGTCATCGTTCTACCTATGGCTATTGTGTCTTCCTTGGAGATAATCTGGTGTCATGGTCGTCTAAACGCCAAGCTACTGTTTCACGCTCTAGCGCAGAAGCTGAATATCGAGCAGTTGCCCATGTTGTCGCTGAAAGTTGCTGGCTACAACAACTTCTTCAAGAGCTTCACTCACCTCCATCGGGAGCAACAGTCGTTTTCTGCGACAATATTAGTGCCATTTACATGTCGTCCATTCCAGTCCAACATAAAAGAACAAAATATATTGAGATTGATATTCATTTTGTTCGGGAAAAGGTCTCACTTGGTCAAATCCATGTGTTGCATGTCCCTTCTTCGCACCGGTTTGCAGACATAATGACAAAAGGACTTCCGACAACGTTATTTGAAGAATTCCGTTCCAAGCTTCATGTCAGCCCGCCAGCATCCTGACATACGACTGAGGGGGGGGGTGTTGAAAGAAGGAAATCCTTCACACGCTATTGCATGTGATTGCACGGATATCTCTCTTGCCTTGCATGGCGTTTCCCTGGCCTGCTTGTTGCCTTGCTATGTATTGTGCTGCGGATAGCCCGCATACCATCCATAGTCTAGTTGCCATACATACGGCATCATGCATACCATGTAAAGCTTGCTGTAATCTCCTATATATATGAATAATATCCAGCACTACAAGTGTGCGTTGCATTCTATTCAGAATTCCTCTCCCTTCCTCATTTCTTCTCACCAATATTAAGATTTAAGTCAATGCACTGTAATGATTGAATTGGTAGCATACCTGCTGCTTGGGGATCCTTAGGGCCTGTTTGGTTTCTTTAGAGACTAAACTAAATTTTAGTCTCCTCTTTTTTATAGGACTAAATTTTAGTCTTTTGTTGTTTGGTTCTAAGGACTAAAGAACTAAAAGAGAGTGAGGGCTGAGAGGTAAGTAGTACTTTTAGTCCCTTTTAGCAAGGTTTTTGGGACTAAAGGACTAAAGTTTAGGGACTAAAGTTTAGTCCCTTTTAGTCCCCACGTTTAGCAATTTAGGGACTAAAGGGACTAAAGTTTAGTCCCTAAACTTTAGCAACCCCAAACCAAACACCCCCTTATACTCCCCATAAACCACTCAAGCAACTCCTCCCTTTCAATCAAAGTGAGGAACTACAAAGTAATAGTCCTTCACATCAATTTCACGGATTTCACCGTGCTGCTTCCCTCTACATGTGGCGATGACAACGAAATGCATCCATTCCCTTTCTTCATGCCACTTCTGGTGAAGAATCCAAACCCCATATTGTAAATCCGAATACGAAATTGAACCATCAGTGCATCACAGATAGGATAAGGATTGCGAGGTCTAACCTTGATGACAGCATCCTTACCGACGCCGCTTAGCCCGCTGATGACGACGATCATTGGCTCCAGCAGCAGCGCCAGCGGCTCTGAGCTAAATGTCGTGCCGAGCGCAACCTCTAGCCCACGAAACAGCTGATCCTACAATGCCACATCACACACACCGCACAAAGTGTTAGGTGGAGACAAAACATGACAGCCACGGCATCAGCTACGAGCTAGTACCTTGTCGGCGCGACAAGGGGGTGACGGCAATGAGGTCAAGGGGAGTGGTACCACCCGGATGAAAACGAGGACATGAGGTGGTGTGGCGGTGGGCGGGGCACCGGAGGGGTGGTGGGCACGACCCAGGTGGCAGAGAGAGACCTGGGCAGGAGTAAGGAGCAGGTTAGGGCAGAGGAGAACGTTTGTGTGAGAAGCATCGAGAAGGTTCCAAAGCGAGAGAGAGAGAGAGAGGAGGGCGGGGGCATTGACGGGTCGAACGTGTATGTGGCCTGTGAGGGGATTGGAAGAAGGGTAGGAGAGGAACGAGGGGGTTGGTGAGGTTTTGAGTCTTAATTAAAAATAAATCATATAGACTAGTATTCTATTCATGTTATACAACGTTAAAAATCAAAAACTAATTATATTAACAAAGCTTGTTTCTTAGGTGTCATCTCCTTCCAATAACTCACATTAGAATTTCAGCTTTTACGTGAAACCAAGGAACGTTTTTAGGTGGCGAAACTCTTCGATGAACTGTTTGAACTCACATCAGTAATTGTGTATCATGATCGACATCTAAAAAGTAGTTGTGCACCATGATCCGGTGGTTGAGGATCTGATTGAAGCGGTGGTTGAGGACAAAGAGGGGGAGAGGATGGCGGACCCAACAGAATCAATAGTGAGGACGAATGCAGCTGCCGTCGACGAGAGCGGACGACGACAGATAAAAAACGCACAACATGAGCTCAGGTTCATGAAGCTAGGGCTAGAATTGATGGCGGGATTCGGCCATAGACTCTAGATTTTATAAGGAGGCATCGGAGAAGGAAATAAGGCGGGTATGAAAAGGATTCCAAGGCTTCCAAAAATAATATTGTGACATAAATATGTTTTCCATTTATTTATTATTCCTATATAAGACTAATCATATTTCCATAGATTTTCATATATATGATCAACATTCTATATATTGATGATTTTCATGTATTAATAATTTTCATATAAAATAGATCAGTTTCCATATATTGATGATTTTCATATATTAATAATTTCCATATAAAACATATCAACTTCCATATATTGATGATTTTCATATATTAATAATTGATACATAAAACATATCAACTTTCATATAATAAAATAGGCAGGGTCCAACGGTCGAGAGATCATTACAGATCCATATAATAAAACAGGCGGGGCTCATGGCAATACAGATCCAACGATTGATAATTTAGATTAATGAATGAAAGACTAGGATCTAGATAGATTAATAAAAATTAAGAACTTATCTTTTTGAGATAAATACTTGGTATGTTAACTGTAAATTCTCAATTTCTTATATAAAAAAGATATGTGATATAATCTCCCTAAAAACATATCTAACATCATCAACATACAACATCAACAAAGCCTTTTAGTCCCAAGCAAGTTGGGGTAGGTTAGAGTTGAAACCCAACAAAAAGTCACCAAAAAGAGAGAGAGGGGGAGGGGAAAAGCTTTTAAGAGCACTAAAGGGAAAAGGCCTAATCACGGTTCGGGCACGTGGATAGCTTCTTTCCAAGCCCTTCTATCCAAACACAACTCCTTTGGGATATTCCATTCCTTTAAGTCCCTTTTGATTGCCTCCTCCCATGTCAAATTTGGTCGTCCTCTATCTCTCTTCACATTATTGACCCGTCTTATGATACCTCTGTGCACCGGTGCCTCTAGGGGTCTCCGGTGGACATGCCCAAACCATCTCAGCCGGTGTTGCATAAGCTTTTCTTCAATTGGCGCTACTCCTAGCCGATCGTGTATGTCATCGTTTCTCACTCGGTCCAAACATATCTAACAACCTGAAAAAAATGAAACCAGAGATCTCAACGATCCAGTAGTATTATAAGCCTGTTATGTAATTGAACCATTGCAAATTGGATAACCCTATCATTTTTTTGTTAGTACCATTTAAGAGAACCACATGATTCCAGATTCTCTATTAGGTCACAAAATAATATTACACATCATTTTGTCATTCTTACTGAAAATTTTAAATCTTTTTTACGGTGAACTTAGGATAAGAGAACCTTATTCCATTCATCCCGATGTGGCCAACGACAAAACGCTGTCACAAAATTTTTGGCTAACAGTTCCTTCAGTTCATGGCATCAGTAAAAACGTTCACAACCGCACAGATGCAAGAAAAAAATAACTGCACGTTTCTTTATTTCTTTTCTCATGTCCAAAATAACAATGCACTAACTTATTCTCACAATCATCTAGGGATGAAGTCATGGACTAACTAAAAAACAATGGATTCTTCCCTGGAAGCAGAACCCAAACAATCAATGCTCAAGAGAATCCTAAACAGTTCATAGCGGTTAGTATAGCTTCCCAGTGTTTTGTGACAAACTGATGTAAGTGGGAGATGTACAGTAACCAAGAATTTCGGTCAGGATGACAGGGATGATAGGTCCTCAAACACTGTCCGAATCTCCGGCCTCTCTGATGCAGACCGGATGCATCGGATGGCGATGTGCAGCATGCCCTCCAGCACCTTTGGAGCGCCACTTGAGCTATGAGCTTCCACAATTCGTCTGTCGTAGCACTCTGAAGCATGCTCCTCCCTTGCAAGCATCCTCACCCAGTCCGTCAAGTCAACCACACCGTCGTTCATACAAACGATTTCCCCGGCAATCTTGCCGGTTAGCAGCTCAAGCAGAATGACACCGAAGGCGTAGACATCACTCTTCAGGGAAGGGCATGGCTTGCTGGTGCTTGCAAACTCGAGCGGAGAGTACCCGAGGGCCCTTGCATTCAAGACTTGTTCAGCCATGCCAACCGGAGTCATGAGCCTGTGAAGGCTGTAGTCAGTCACTAGAGCAGATGGGTTTGAGTTCTGGATCAGGACATTGGATGACTTCAGATTGCCATGCGGGATCACTCGGTCGTTGTGTAGGTAATCTAGACAGCGGGCAATGTCGATCGCGATGTCCAACCGCTGGACCACTGATAGCGGTGGAATATTCCGCTCTTCAAACTCTGAATAGATCAGAATATATTGCATCAGAACATGCCACAAGAATTAAAAAAATATATATAAGAGAATGGAAAAAAAAGCATCTTACCAGATAAGAAAGTAAACAGAGAAGTAGCATCTACATAGTCTGATATAATCACCCTCTCATGCTCTTTGGGACCCCAGTAGTAGCCTCTCATTGAGACTAAATTGGGATGTTCAACACTGCCAAGCTTCTTAATTTCACGGGAAAAATCTTTCTTATTCTTAGCAAACCCCTCCTTCAGCCACTTTACTGTCAGCATGTACCCATTGTCAAGTGTAGCCTTGTAGGACGTCCCATGGCAACTCCTACCAATGATCTCCGCTGGAGCACGAGAGAGTTCTTCAGCCGTGAACAATACAGAATTGTTGAAAAGATTTAAATCCCCAACCAGTTTATCAGGAGATTGGACTCTCATGTCAGAATGCTGATGGTGCACGTGTGCATCAGGAGGTGACGATGTCAATGGAGGTGTTGAAGATGTCATGTTGTCGTTAAGGGTAGAGCTACTACCTTTTTGATCAACATACATGGACACATCTTGTGCTTCATGCTGTCTTGCCTTACTACGCAAGTTATCATGTACATACTCAGTAGATGATGATGACTCTAATGATGCTTCTTGAATTTCCGATGTTGGAACATCTGTGTGTCTCTTAGCACACTCACCCAGAGTTGTAGGCTGCTTGCTCTGGTCAGTACCTTTTTCACTATTCTTCCAGCTAGAGATTTTCCAGTGAACAAGCAAAAGCACAATGATCCCAGTAACAAAGACAACAACACATACCACCAATGCGTATAGAATTCCACGCTTCATATAGTGTCTCCCTCCTCTAGAATTCTCAGGGCCGTTTAGTGATCTGGAATGAGGAAGAACAAGCAGTTCATTCCCTGGACGGAAAGATGAATCAGGAAATTTCAGCAAGTTGCTTGGAACTGAACCAGACAGATTGTTATAGGAGACATTGAACTCGACAAGTACATCAGGGAGGCCATCAGGTATTGTACCATCAAAATTGTTTTTTGATAAGTCAATGTACATTAAATGCTTTAGCTTGGTGATTTCTTTCGGGATTTGCCCTGAAAAATTGTTCTGGCAAAGGTTCAATAATGCCAATCCCCTCAAACCACCAATGCCTGAAGGAAGTGTGCCACTCAAAGAATTCTTTGAAAGATCAACAAATGAGAGGTTTGAAGTTTGTACAGGGAGAACTGACAAGTCCATATAAGTTGAGTTCTTTTCTTCAGAATTAGGAAGAGGAAGAGTACCTGAAAAACTGTTTCCTGAAAGATTGAGATAGGTTAGTTTGACTGCTGTAAATAGATTTTCAGGTAATGATCCATGTAGCTTATTGAGACTAAAGTCGATTGCAATCAACTCAGGATAAGTTCCAATAACAGTTGGCAATTCTCCTGCAAGCAAGTTGTCAGAAATCCTCAACGTTGTCAGTCTCAAAAATTGGGTTGTCTCATCTGGCCATGTTCCTGTTAATCTATTTGATGTCAAATCAATCGTCTCAATATAATTTCCCCATGTTCGAACAACTGATAGGTTCCCTGAAAGCATGTTTCTACTCAAATCAACAACTGAACAACTCCCAAATGTGATTGGCAACATTCCCTGGAGGATGTTGCATGACAGGTTCAGGTACTTCAAATTCATTGTTGTTACACGTCTAAGTGGACCTGTTAAGAAAGGATGTTTCAGAAGCTAGAGTTAATCAACATCATGATTGGTAAATGAAATGTCATTCAGAAATGACAAGTTCAGAACAGTATGAAATGAATGAAATCTGCTTAAAATGTGCATTTTCTCAATGTGTAATCACTATGATATGTTTGTTCAAGAATAAGGGAAGTGTGGTAACACAATCGACGACATGTCAAAGCATGAATTGAATGCAATTTGCTTTTAAGAAAAGCATGCAATGCAGAGTAGAAAAGTAATTACCTGTAAGTTGATTGCAGCTAAGGTCAAGTTCAGTCAACACCATGGAGGTCTCGCGAAAGAGTGCCTCAGGAATGGACCCAGAAAAATTATTGTTCTGCAGGCGCAACACCTTGAGGGAAACCACAAAGTTAAACTGTGGAATATTGCCATTAAGCATATTGTAACTTGCATCGAACACCTCTAGGTTATCAAACAGAGGCATCAGATCACTCTCAAATACTGTCCCAGACAACATATTGTGGCTAACATTCAAGTAGTGCACTGTGCTAACCAAAGATGAATTGTCAGATATTGATGTCAGTGAACCTGAGAATTGATTGCAGCTGAAATCAACATGAATTGGGCTCTGTAACTGTGCAAAGATGTCATCCAATTTGCCAATGAAGCCATTGCCACGAAGGTCCAAATATTTCAGTTTCTTTAAGTTCCGGAAACCTAAAGGCAATGCACCACCAAAACTGTTGGATGAGAGATTGAGATGTCCCAGGTTAGCCAATTTAGTTAATTCAGCTGGAATTTCACCCGACAACATGTTATTGGACAAATCCAATAGCTGCAATGAACCCATAGACCCGAGCTCACCGGGCAAGACCCCTTCCAATTTGTTATTTGAAAGGGATAAATTCTGAAGCGTCGACATTCTTGCAAGAGCTGACAAGCTAGCATTACCTACAAGCCCAGCCCCATCAAATACAATTGATAGAATTTTGCCATTGTTGCATTGCACGCCATGCCAATCGACAGGGCAGCCATCAGAATCCAACGCACTAGTGGGGTTCCAAGGAGTAGTGTGATGGCTGGAGGAGTCTTGCCGGATGCCTCTGCTGAACTCCAGTAGTGCCTCCATGTCTGGACCAGCCACAGCAGCGGCTACAGACGCAGCCCAAATCGATAAGCACAGTATCACGAGCCGCATTGTAAAATCCAGCTCTTAAACCAAAATCTTGGGGATTTCGGCACCGAAGGCGAAGAGAGATTTGGACGAATGGTGCATCAAGAAACGGAGAAGACCAAGGCAGCAAGTTAGAGCAAGTTAGTACTCATATAAACCAAATGAGCACGTTGGTGCGCCACGTCGATGGCAAGAAACTAAGCAAATGCAGAGAAATTCCCAAGACGGCTGCACCAGAAAACCAACTGCAAATGTGAGCTGACAAATTTGGACGTTTGAGCTGGCAAATGGTGCCAATAATTGAGCAATGTGGCTTAAGATAAGTGGCCCAAATGCTACACCAAGAAAACAAATCACTCCAAATGTGCGCCGAGCAAGAAGGAAATTAGGCGTCTTGGGATGTTACTGCAACCAAACCAACGGATCGACAAGCCACCTCACCAAGAATCGAGCAATGGCTGCAGCAGATGCCCAAATCTCTCCCGACTCCCAGGCCGACCAGATGGGATTAAGCACTGTAAGTCCAAACAAAAACCAAACACAACAAATCAACATAGAAGCTTGGAGTGATTGGCGCAGATTGGAATCAGCAAACGCAGAGAGTAAAGCCAGCACACCTTAATTCTCGTGAGCTTGTTCTGGCTAGTTGCTCATCCAAGACCAAGAGCAATCCCGCAACGAGTCGCAATGGTATGGCTCCTGAGTCCTGACTCCTACAGAATGTAGCATCTACCCGTTTGGGCAGGAAGAGGAGTCCAAGCTAACGACGAGCTCATGCTCTGTGTATGCGTGTGAGTGTGTATGCAAAGTAGAAGGGGGACTAGAGAGACGGAGAGCACCTCTCCACCAGGAAAGCCATGTCCAGCCTAGCTAACTAAGCTCGATCGATAGCTCAGTGCAAAGCTAGAGGAGGAAGAGAGAGTGAGCTCGCAGCTAGACTGGTAGCGTGCTGAAGGGTGGCAGCTGGGTGAGAGGAGACGAGCCGAGGGGAGAAACCAGAAAGGCGGCCTCTCCTTGGCGAGCGACCTCGAGCTATATCTCCATTCTCACTGTCTCGCACTCACTCGCCCACGCACACACGGAGACCACACTATCGCTGCTGCCCTGCGCCCCAGCCCGAGTGGAGGACAGAAGAGCGAAGAAGAGAGGGAGCAGATAAAAAAGGTGAAGCAAACACCCAAAACCAAAAGGGAGTCCAGTGACAGTGCATTGTAAACAGCGAGACCATGGAAAAACACTGGAATCTCCTTCGTCCACAGAGGTATCATCAGGTCCAGCACATCCATTGCCTTTTACACCTATCTTTGATCCCACCATCTTTTCCCGTTGTTACCGAAAAAAAAACATCTTTTCACAGTGCTGTATCTCTGAAAAAAAATCAGTTACTGCTCAATCGTCCAAGAGCTATGCTTCAAGAAAGTGAGATCATTTCATCTCAAATCAAAAAAGGTAAGATCATCTGAGAATTATTTCATCCGAGAGGAGGAATTATCACCCATCAGCAAGCAGCTAATCACCCTCTGTCACTCGGGTCCACGTTGTCAGCGGCCGAAAGCCTACTGCTTTGGGATGCGCGGATCACCGGAGGGGACAGGGGCAACAGCCGCAGTCTGACGCGTTGTGTGCTTCCGCGCGCTGCAATGCTCCATGACCACCAACCCATCCAACCTGTGCTGTAAATCTGTAGTACTCCGTAACTCCTTACTGCTACTGTGGCCACTCGATCTAGTACACTGCTGCATTAATCTTAAGCTCATAACCACGTTAATTACGGTCGGGTAGCTCCTCGTCCCGGCCGTACTGGAGGCTTTCATTGGAGGAGCAGTACCTGTTCAACGAAAATTATGATCGAGCTGAATGTGTGGCCGGCTAGCTACTACGTACTCCGTACGTAGGACGGTAGGAGTATACAAGAAATCAATACATGATTGTCCTGGATGTGTTGTTGGCATTGGCAATAGATGGGGTGTGATACGGCCGAATGAATCAAATCAGCCTGAGGTTAGGAAAAAGGAATTTTTTTTGTTACTGTCTCATTTGTGGGAGTACTTTTGTCTGTGATTAAATTAAAACCAATGTGACATTCAAATGCAACGGGAAACACAGGTATTATTGTTGCTACACCAACCAACTAACCAACTTGAGCGCACTAATTAATGAGATGAGTGAGTAGTACACTGATCAGATGAGAAGAAACGTGAGAGCGAGATAGCTGCGTGCGGCCGTAACAGACAGACAGATCGAACAACAGTTTTCATCATCAGGGGGATTAAAATTAACTTCGTGTTCCTTCCTTCTCTGCTGTTTCCAATTCTACACCTCATCTGCACGCGTCGTCTTCTTCCTCGAGGACGAGGAGGCTCAGAGAAGGGTACAAGACGACGACAGTGCGTCAAAAATTAAGCATAGGTGGCGTTGCCTTCCCCGTGGCGGCACCCGGGTTGTCTTCTTGTTCCTCTCCGTGTCCGTGGCGCCATGGACCGGAATCGAATGCATGCAATGCAGAGCATATGGGCGGGTGGCGCCACGCTAGCTGGTCGACGATGCCTGCAAAACTGTAACTGCATGCATTTGGATCCAAGGCGGGGGAGCAGTAAAAGTGGCCGCTCTCCTGGCTGACTCAGGAACCCTATGCGTACCTGCATCCCCTCCGGATCGGAGCTGGCCGGAGTATGGTCAGTTGGCGGTGGCGGCATGAGTTCCAGCCCGGATCCTGACTGGACTCTGGCTCGCGTGTGGGAATTGGCAAATGTTTTTGTTCTCTAGCTAGCCAGCTAGTTCTTGGGATCGCAGAACTAAGAGAATTCTAACCCATGATATTAATGTATAATGTTTTTGATAGTGTTTTGTACGAAAGAGACTGAGTAAGATATTTTAAAAAAAATCATGCTGTATTTCAATCTTCTCATTTATTTTTCTTATTTATCATGAAAAGTTAGTTTCTTGTATTAACCTATTTCTATTATTTCTTCATTCTCTCCTCGTTACCTTCCTTGCCGCCTCAATTTTACTTACATAATAATCTATTTAGGTTATTCACCATAGGGGTTTTATAGGGGATTTCATGGTATTAATTACCATGACACATCAGATTTTTTGCTGACATGTCATTCAATTAATGAGGGAAGAGAAGGAAGTAGTGTCATCACTATGACATGGTGCTAACCCGTTTTCAAGACGGATGAAATGATATGAAACGCCAACCGAGAGCCAAATCGTTTCATTAGAGAGAGTGTATTTCATGAGAACTAGTTGCATTTAATTATACTGGTTAGCCTAGGAAATAGTGAAATGAAACTCTGCACTGAGAGAGTGTATTTCATTCAGTTGCAAAGTTGATGTGGACTTCTAGGAAACAGTGTTATGAAACTCATCACTGCATGTACAACTCTGAGACTGTGGAAACGGTTTTCAAAGTACAAGAGACAACAAAAAAACTGCATGATACAACTCTAAGCCTCTGAATCATAAATGTAGGTAAGAGACAATACATATGGAGAATCGTATAGAGACGGACTCTTTGCGAAGAGTCCGTCTCTTGTATTTTTTTCAGATAACCCCTTAAAAGCATCTCAAGAGACCACTTATTAAATAAGGTTATAAACACTCTAGTGCAATAAACATTAGGTTAATTTTAAGTACTCCTACATACAAGCTCGAGTTAATTTCGAAAGCTGCTACTTTTGTCGTTCCTCCTCCGTTACTACTGCGCTCGTACTCCATCTGGTACGAATCATTAAGGCCGTTATTAGCGCCAAAGCTAAGAACGGATGCAACCACAACAAATCACCGCGGAAGCAGGCTCGAGTGCTGCACGCACGCCCCTGCAGTCTTCCCAAGCAATTACTCCCTGCGACCCCCGACCCCATTCTCGGCCGCAAATCAATACCAAAACCTACCCACAAGGGCATATGCCCATTGCCCAATGGTTAGACGGCAATCATGACTTGGGATTAGGATAATTTTTGTATTATTAAATATTTTTTCATGTAGGTATTTTTTGGCAACATAGAAGGAGAGTTAAGTTGGAGAAAAATAGACAACTAGCACATCAATGAACAAGAGAGTAGATGAGATCGTTAGCAAAAAAATAGATAAAGCTATCCAACATGCAGAGAAAATATTTTTTTTAGCTGGATGGTTATATCTAAACTGTATACGAACTAAACGGAACTGGATGGAATGATTTTAACCATTTTCATCATCAACAAGATAAACCGACATCCAATTCTTGTGCAGCCGAAGCATATTGGACTGTCACCTAGCTACTAGCAGCTCCAAATGGTGTAGTTCTGGGCATGTTTCCTTTTCACCTATGGTTTTGTTTTCGCTTTTAGTTGTTTACAAGGGCTAAAAAGATTGATAATAAGGTGAGGTATAAGTTGACTGCAATGTAAATAAACAAGGAGTTGATGTTTTACATTGGAGCAATAGTCGGTCAATTGCACTGTAAACAGACGAAATGAATGACCTGCTGGCACATGTATGTTCGCATTAGTCAAATACTACTTGTATTCCTTTGCAATGAAGTCTTTTTTTCATTGTTTTTAATAAAGAGTCTCCAGATGTATATGTTTCCGCAACCACAATAATTCAACTGTCCCAATTGACATCGATTCAATTATCTAGATTTTTGTTCGATTTAAACGAGACAACAAGCACTTCAATGAACTGTGTTTAGACGGATCACGGCTACAATTTCCGTTGAAGATAACCCAGAAATGAGGAAGTACTACAAAGAAATGCCATTATGCCAATATTTGTGATTGCAAAACTCATAAACAACTTCCATCCGACTTGATGAGCATATAACTATTGGTATTGGTTTGGGAATTCAAATTAAGTAAATATACATAGTAGTTTTTACTATTTTTAGATAGACTAATATGTATGTTTTTACTGTAACCCCATATACCCTTTAGAGGGAAAAAAATTATATGGGAGAGAGCCCCAAATCTTGCTTGTGCCGTGAGACGTACCTTCCCCTAAACGGCTGCCATGTGTAGGTGGAGCAAATCTAATGGTACATAGTGAGCTAAGGTAAGGGCGGTCCAGCGAGGCTCTAGCGGCACCGACATCCATGGCGCAGCGTAGTGATTCGGCGATGGGACGGCGAGGTCCGGTAACGCGGGGTGACGGGCTCCGAGGTGCGGCGCAGGACTGACATAGGATGACAGAGTCACCGCTGGGGCGTGGGTGCCGTGGAGCATGTGGATCCGTCCCGCCAACCGTTGTTGGAGATGGACTATAGCAAGCGAGCTCCTCCCCGCCGGTGAACCCCACCACCCCCGTCAACAGCTCGTGCTGTCAGACCCCACTGCCCCATCCCTGAACCCTGCCGCTTATGCCCTCGAACCCCCTGCCCCACCCGAACCACTGTGTCGTGCCTCGACCGCCCACGTTGTCGGACCCTACCCCACCGCCGCTGGTGAACCTCGGCTCTCCGCCATCATGGCCTACCGTGCCACCGATGCACTTGCCTGATGCAAAAGAGAGAGAATTAGTTGCATTAAGATCGGTGATTGACAAATGTTAAAAATCTGAAATGAGCCTCAAAAGGATGATTGTGACTTGTGAGACCCTCTCCATACATTTTTTTCCCGTTTAGGGCTGGTTTGGGAGCCCAAAATCCCAGCCCATTCCCTGGGGATGGGCCGGGATTTTAGCCTAAAATCTCGGCCCATCCCCAGGGAATGGGCTGGGATTTTGTGCTCCCAAATCAGCCCTTAGAGTATATATAGAGTTACGTATACATCGCCGGGAGACCTAGCTGGTACACCGTACTCCCCGCGCGCGCGTCGATGGTCGCACGTACGGCGGCGCTGCCGGGTCACGCGCGGGGCGGTCTGGAGCAAATTGCGCCACCACTTGCGGCGCGGGGGGGCACGCATCGATCTGACGAGAGCGAGGGAGTGGACCGCGACCGTCCGCGGCGGTCCCTGCATGTCGGTCCCTGGCCGTACCTCGCATTCTTTTCGTGGCGCCACGCTGGAGCGGTAGCTACTAGCTAGAATTTTTCCCTCTAGGTTGCCTGGGTGTCAGTGCCGCGGCGTGGGCGGTAGTAATACAGAATTGGGTGCGTGGAGATCGGGGGATCGGCTCGTGCACACGCTCAATCATGGCACCCAGCGGCCAGCGCCGGTGTGACAGCAATTCTTAGCTCGCGCCTCGAGGATAAGGCCCGGCACCGGCGCCACCGCGCCACGGCCGGCCCCCGGCCGCCTCTGGATTCCAGATTTCCAGTCACGCGATCACTCATTAGCCACTGAACTCGCTGCACCCTGCACATCACGCCCGGCTAGCCGCTAGCCAGCCAGGAGGGATAGATCGACAATTTCGCTCGTCGTCTAAAAACATCTCTTGTTACTATTAAAATACTTATAGATTTGTAATTAAAATACTTCATTTCTTTCTTTTTATCTATTTTTTTGTTTGCAAATTAATATTTTTTTAATATTTCATACATATTTGAATATATCCCTTCGTAATATTATTCCTTATAGCATCATCAAGAGAGTTTGCTATTTTCAATTTCCTAAAATCTTGTATAGGGTCTTCGTAGTAAGATTTAATCTCTAAATTTTTATTTTCCAGCATATTTCCGATATCATTTTCCTATAGTTTACTTTCGTATAATCGATAAGAAAATTCTACTTATCAAATATTTTTTTTATTTTTATCTCTTATATCACCAGCAAGTGAAAACTCTATAAAATTGCATCACCGATACGTTTGGGGAACAAAGCGGAATGTGGTTCTTAATTATTATCGTCACTGATTATTAAAATTTGAAAGTAAAACAAACAATTACCAAGGTCGAAAAAAACTGTCACCTGTCTACTCTGTCTGTCTGTCACACAGCTGTGTTGCAGTCATTCATTCACCCGGAAACGTTGTGCCTCGTGCCGATCAATGCAGGGATGGCGAGAGGAGAGGACCGGAATGAGGTCATAAATGGAACGCTCGAGGGTGGATCCAGCCAGCCCGTCACTACACTGATGACTGATGCAGTGTGGCCTACTGGCCTGTACTCTCTCTACCCTGTAGATCGAGATCGACGATTCGACGACCTACGCCATGTTAGTAATACGTACTACATGCTTTACTTATGCTGGATTGCTGGTTTGCGCATCACTGTGTTCTACCAATCGCCTTATCTACCGCACTTGTATACATGAGACACTCAATGATGGCCGCGAACGAGCAGGCTAAAAAAGACCGAGCACCCAACCTCTGGGCTCTGCCGCACGCACGTAAAAGAAAGGACAAACGAATCGATCGACCGGTCGAAAAAGGACGGGCGCTAGGCGATAGTAACAACCCAGTAGGCCAGGTATGCTGGTCCTAATGGCGTAGTACGGTAGTAGGGCCGGGCTGCAATTAACCGATCGATCAAAATGGCCTTTATTGCACATGCGTGCCTGCGTGCGCTGATCTCGAGCGACCCGATACCGGCCGCCGCGATGCATGCGTGCATGGCCCAGCGTGGCCCTCGGACACAGACAGGACGTCTGGCTACCGCCTACAGACTACAGTGGGTGCGGTACGGGCGAGGCGAGGCGAGGCGAGGCGATGTGGCCGGAGCTGAGTGAGGAGTGAGGAGCGAGGAGGTCTTGTCGTCCCCGCAGTGCATGCGCGCGCACACGGAGGACGCCGAGGCAGTCGAGCAGTTGATCTCCCATGGTCACCGGCTCACCGCTCGCTCGGTCGCCGCGACCGGCGGTGCTGGGCTAGGTTGCTCTGGCGGTTGTTTTGGCGGCGGCGGCGGCAGCTAGCGTGTTCAAGAGATGGAGAATTATTTTAAAAATAATATATATATATATAATCACAATTGTATTTTTAAGAGTTTTTAAAAATTTATAAAGCAACTTACTATCGGCAAATGGTCTGTTGTATATGTCGATTGACTATTTGTCGATAGAGTCTACTATACTGACAGAACCGGTGGTGTAAAAGGCTCTATCGGTAGTTGAACTACCGATAGAAGGCTATGTCAGCTTTTCAACTACGACAGAGTAGTTTATTGTGACAGAGCTCCGCTGGATTACTGACAAAGGTTTTTTCAACAAATAGTTGACAGACCATTTGTCGATAGTATTTTATTTTTGTAAATTTAAAAAAATGTAGATCAGAAATACAATTTCGAATAAAAATATACTGTTTAAAAAAACAGAGATGGCGGTAGCCCGGTATGTGTGGCTTCATATATGGGCCAAAAGTTTTGAGCTTCCTTCACACTTTGTGCATCATGGGCCTAATGTGGTCGATAGAGCGGACCAATTTTATATCGTAAAAATATAAAATTTAGTAATAATATATTTTTATTTAAATTTTAAATTTAGTATGCAGATTTCAAAAATTGCAAAAATAGCCTTCTATTGGGTTATGGTTTGTCGATCTAAAGTTTCTGGGCATATGACAGCATACCATCTATCGATCTACCTAGATCAATAGATAGCCTATCGAGAGAGATCGATCGGCTGCCAGCTAGCAATTGTCGATTCTAGATTGGTATATGGACTTCCGACATATGCCAAAAACCCTAGATCGATAGCCTATAGCTTGATAGAAGACTATTTTTGTAATTTCTGAAATCCGAATACTAGATTTAAAATTTTGAATAAAAAATATATTATTAAAAAAATTCGTAAATCAAAACCAAATAAAATTACAACGGGAATGTGATATACGGACAAAGGAAAAGGTGAATTTTCGTAGCTGTTATAAACTAAAACCAATATATCCGTGATATATATGAGAACCACTTTATCGTTATCGTGATAATTTAATAATAAACCATACAATGGTTTCAGTACAAAACACATAACCAAAATACAGAAATTTATGGATTATTGTTCAAAGTATTAGTCGTCCATACCAATCATCAAAGAGGCAAGAAGAGTATTATCCAAACTTAAGCTTTACTGCTAAACAAACAGATAATACTTCTTAAATCATCATTTCGCTTTCATCGGCATGAATGGTTGGCGGTTTAGTGCACATCTTTATATACGACGAAGAATATTTAATCTGATGAATGTTAGATACCAAATTAATAAAAAAAAATCTATAAAACAAATTCGCATATGTAGCTTGATGTTGCAACAGTTCCAGTACAGCCTACTGAGATGGGTTTGACATGGCCTCATTGGGGCAGTTGGGCCGGCTCATCAAATTATCCAAGTTTTCAACGCTGGCAAATGTACATCTATACTATATTAAAGTGCCGATTCACTCGTCCGTTCGCTCCTGTCGCCACTCGTCCACACATGCATGTGCCGTCTCCCGCAACCATCCCCTCGCATGCAGGATCGGAGCGGGGGCAAGGCCCACGACGCAGTGCAGGCGAGAAGTGAAGCCCACGTGAAAAAAGGAAAAAGAGGAAAAAAAAAGAAGAAAAATAAAAGAAAAATGTAATTTTATATTTCAGTCTGTATTTTGCGTGGATGTATGAATTTTATGTAAAACACCTTAGATTTTCAAAAAATCATGCAGAAATATGAATTTTACATAAAAACTCTATTACAAAATAATGTTATGTTGTAAAGCATAGACATGTGACTAGTAATCTTCAAACCAGTTTCATCACTTCCTGCTGTTTGGTATAGGACCCCAGTATGCTTCCGGTCCTGTGCTGCCATCTTGCAATACTGTGAAAACCAACACATTTCACACTGCACCTATTTCAATACTGTGAAACCAATACATTTCACGCTGCACCCTATTTCAAAGTTATACTTTACATTTTCCGTTTGAAGTGTCATATGAGAAAAAATGAAAACCTGCAGTTGCAAATGATGTAAAAGCTTGGATTGAGTTAGATTGCGGCTTATTTTGATAATCAACGGTTCATATAATCACATTCACAGATGCAGTATTTATATTACCGCGCCGTGAACTGTGTTTTATGTTACAATACTTTGCTACTATATTTCCAATTAATTTGTACCTTCTAACTAGAATCTAACTGCAACACTGTTTTGAATGTGGCGGTGAATCTAACTGCACGACACTTTGCCTTTCTCTTAATATAAGTGTGGCGATGCTTTACTTCACTTAGTTCGCTTAGGATACATAAGATCAGATGCACGAGCGACACGCACAAAGATTCCAAAGAGATTAAAGTCGAGGAAAACTTGATGAGGCAGAAAGTCGGTTCTTCAGCCTGCGAAGTAGCTCGTCAGAATTCCCATATGCTGGTTCTTTCTATTGCTTACTAGAGGACATCGAAACGCAAAATCGAAAGAAAAAAGCAGCACCCAAAAAAGTGGCATCGCGAGACGGCGATCAGAATTGCAGGGCATGTTTTCCAAAAGAGCGCATGCACAAGAAAGAACGAAAGATCGCCTCTAGATTTTGGCCTTGAACTCGTCGCGCTCTCGTCTTGTTCTCTTGTGACGATAGCCAGCAGCCACGCATATTACACACATCTTAGAGCAAGTTAATGTAAGCAGACTATAAACCTTGCTATATCATCAGATTAGTATTAAGATGGTAAACAAAATGATAGAATTGTAGAAGACAAACCAATCATATCGTTGTTTGAGGCCTATTAAGTCAGGACTACCTTAGTCTCAAACAGAACTTCCTATTATCTTATGATAAAGCTAAAATGTATATAATTTTTTACATACTCATTTATCTCAATCAATTATAGATATTTCTCATTTAATTTCTATATTAAGTCCTAATATTAATAGATCATAAATATTTATCATTTAATTTTATACTTCTTAATTTCCATAAAAAAACTTTAGAAATGAATATCTCGAAACAGGTAGCAGTATAGATACGGCGCACCGTAGCGACGTTTGACAAAACCGGATCTTTGTCGCAGGCCCATACGGCGCGAGGACATGCGAGCGACCGTGTCAACCCACGCGCGGCGCGTCCACGTCCGCGCCGTGCCAAGCCGGCGTGCGTGGCGCCGTGGCGGTGGCTACCTGTCCGCCCGTGAGCGAAACCGGGCGGTCCAGCCGACACCTCCGCACCCGGACCCATGCGGCCCACCCGATTCCCGACGCAAATTCGACGCGTTTTCTGCACGGCTCCGGCCCACGCCGCCTCCTTTTATACGATCGCCCGCCCCTCCCCCGTTTCTCACTCGCCAGCCCGTCTCGATCTCCCAGCTTGCAAAGCTCAGAGCGTAGCGTCCCGTCCGTACGCCATGGATGCCGCCTCCTGCGTGGGCGTGGCGCCGCCGACGCTGTTCTCCCGGTCCTTCGCCGACGACGCCATCGCCCGCGCGTTCCACTTCTCCCTTTGTGATTACTCCCCCTTAGTACCCGAGCAGCCGCACCACTCCGTGGCCGCCGACGAGGTACTCGGCTCGTGCGGCGCCGGGGCCACGCCCAGCGAGCACGCTGTGGTGCTTTCCCGGGCGGCGCCGTCGTCGGGTCGGTGCCGACTGGGACCGGCGGTTGTCGGGCGCGCGGGGAAGCGCCGGCCGCGGCCGTCGAAGCGCGCGCCCACTACGTACATCAGAACCGACGCGGCCACCTTCAGCCTCATGGTGCAGCAAGTCACCGGCGCCCAGATCGAGCAGCAGGACGACGCATGCCTAGGCCTCTTCATGCCACCACCGTCCTTCGACTGCGTCGAGCCCGCCTTACACCTGCTGACTGACCCTACGGCGTGCGTCAACGCTTACATCCCCCGTCCCCTCCACGCCGCCGCTGCCCCGGCCGCGGCGGCAGAGCAGCCGTGCTTCCCGACGCTGGACTCGTGGAACGTCATGTATGGCAAGGAGGACGACGCGACGTTGTCTGAGACTTTGAGCTCCCAAGGTAACTTGTTGTAATCGATGATGCCATCGTGTGGTCTGCTGTCTCTTTCTCCTAATCTGTAGATCGTTCTGTTCCACGAAGAATCGTAGAGAAGTTGACAAGTTGTTCACGCACGCTGTTAGCCGCGTCTCCGTGGTGGCAGTGTCCCAGTGTGTTCTAGCTAGTAGTAAGGCTTCTGGACTCTGGAGCTCCCAATTCTCCGGCACTAGTTGCACTTGCATGCATTGCATATGCTTCTAATCCATCCTGCCCTTCGATCTCTGCTTCTCCATGGTAATTGAATCTCTGCGTCAAGCGTAAGGAATGTTCATGCAGGCCAACACCCAGGACTCGGCGTTCGCCGTAGAAATGTTTCCTCTGAATCTTTGAAACTCTTGACTCAAGAGCACGAACAAACCTAAAATTTTAGATCAATTATGCCGTCATAAATTTGTAAACTAACTATTACGATTTTTAGTGGGACATTGATATCACTAGACATTATAGATTATACTATATTGTTACCGTTAACACTGAATTTAAAAACAATGCTTAAATCAACCGACATTTTATCTGTTGTCCTGTGACAACATAATTTACACCGTATATGTAATCTTGACAAAAGTAGCTAGGAGCGAGGATATATTAATGACGGGCACATGCACGTTGCTACTAAGAGCTCGATTTGATAGAGAAGCAACGATTTTGCTTGCACATTGTCTATGCCAGTGAATAAACAGAGATCACGATGGTCACCTATATTTAAAAGGAAAAGGTACGATTTGCTAGCTTCAACTAGCTTGAAAGTTTAAATAACCCTGTAAAAAAATAGTTTAATTAACCCCAAAAATTAGAAAACTAGTTTACTGTGGAACTGTTCATCCGGTTTCGCTAACGTGACAAGGAAGAACAATGTTAACTGACTAGACAATACATGTGACGCTCAGTAAAATAATGGGTGACTAGGCGATGTGCAGAAGATGTTTGATGGAATGCCAGAGCATCCTACCTGTTTTGTTTCGTGCCTCTCACCGGCTTCCTGTAGGTCTCTTGATACGCTTCCGTCAGACGCTCGTCATGCCCCCACCATACGCTACATCGACACCTCACTTGTTGCACCCCCACCACCCACTGCACTAACACCCTACTCGCCGCACCCCCGCGTCCCAACCACCCGTCGCGCTGGTGCCCTGCAACTACCGCCCACCATCATGCGCTTGCTGCTACTACACAAGCCCACTGCTCCCACCGCACGCCTGCCATCGTGTGTTGATGCCACTGTCGTGCGATTGCTACTGCCCTCGCGAGCCTTTGTCATGTGCTACGCGTTCCTCTCACCGTGCCATCACCTAGGTGTCATCGCCCTCGCCCTCCATTGGATGTCCTCTGTCACTCCCCAAACTATAGGCCATGGTGCGGTTGTGGCGGGAGTGGGGAGGTTATGGCACAATGCCACATTAGCAGGAGTAGTGGGTTTTCTGAATTTCTTTAACTCAATCAACCATGTCAGCGCCACCTGTACAGTCAATCAGCTAAAACCACTCGTCTTTCTAGGTCAGCGAAACCGGATTGATAGTTCCATAGTGTCGTTGTGTATGAAAAACAATAGTCTACTGGGGGTATCCATAGAAGGATTTGGTTAGGTTTAACGGGGAGTTGTGATACGACTCAATGGTTATCTCGAATAACGAGACAGAGACAAGGGGATTTAGACAGGTTCAGACCTCCCGAAGGATAATAGCCTTACTCCTTTGTATGTATGATATTAGGGTGATTCAAAAGACTTCCCTCAAAATGTGACAAAGTGTGGAGAATCTAACTCAGCGTTCCCTTTACCGGATCCCTCTAATCCCTTTATATGAGAGGGATTAGGGGTTACAAATTAGGAATAAAGAGCCCTACTGATGACTAAGGAAACAGTCAGTTAGTGGGCAATAATCATTGGAGATAACCGCTACACGTCATGTTGGTCTTTATGAAGATTAACGATGGTCTGGCTTTTAAATCCGACCATTAGAATGCTAGTGGTCGGGAGACCACTCCTCGAGTGTTGAACTCGGGGACTTGAGACCCCTGATCGCTAGTCTTCCGGCAAGAGAGCCGGCCTTTGGCGGGATGACTTAAAAGTATTCGGGAGGAAGCCTAGTATCATATTCCTGACAACAGCCCTCGAGCTATTTCTGGCACACGAATAGATTTGGGTAGGTAGGAAGAGTTCTTGAATATCAACCTTTGACTATGACTTTTCCAGACTAGTGCACCGCTCAGGTGCACCTGTTGAGTGCACCCCCGAGACTGGAGCTTCTTCAAAGAATAGTCTTTAGTGTCAAAAACTTTTTAAGTATGACTAGCCAGAGTGTTAGCATCCGCAGAAGCCATCGAGTATTTTTTGGCAAGAAAGGGGTGTGAGCTATCTACTCACGCAGACCAGCGCTTGTCAGAGTTGGTGGTTTCGAATGGACCCGCACAACTTCCAACACCACTTTTTAACAAGTGATCAAGACTGCAACCTCCGTTTCACCCTTCAACTTCCGCCGCATGATTTGAAATTGTCGGTCGGTTTTGGAAACTATGTCGTCACAATTGATGGCAAAGATTGCTTCGGGATGATCTTTTTGGCAACCGCAACGCTTTGGAGACCTTGGGTGGTTGCAAACGAGGTTTATAAATAATCCCTCTATCGTTCCTCAAGCTTTCCGCAACCCTTCAACTTCTTCTTAATCTTTGATCTCATGGCGCCCTGCAACCCCAATCGTCATTGCAACTGCATGGTTTCCCATCACAAAGAACATTGATTGTTCAATCTTAGGCCTTTAGCTCCTTCTGATATCCCGATGGCAACGCTTGTTCCTGAAGGGTTGGTTAACTAGGCGAAGGAGTTTCGACCATTGTCGGTGAAGAGGAGCGTGGTGGAGGTGTTGGAGAAGCATGGCGAGATTCCACTGTCTCTGTTGTCGTCGTGGCGCTCGCTCGGCGGTGAGTCACTTCTGACTCCCAATACCCACGAACTCATGGTCTTTGATTCCTTCTTTTCTCATGGGTTTCGCCATTTTCTTTGCGGCGTTCTTCACCATTGCAACATTTCCCTTTTTAACATCAACCCTAACTTCGTTCTTCACCTTGCCATCTTTGTACACTTGTGTGAATATTTTCTGTGCATTGAGCCCATTTCAACTTATTTCACCATTTCTTCTGCCCGCGGGCATCCGACAACAAAGTGGTCGGTGGTTATGGGATTCAACTTCATGATGGAAAGGCGGCGGAGTACATTCTGGTGCCGCTTCCATCCTCCAACAAGGGTTGGTACTCGAGTTGGTTCTACATGGCCAACCACGAGCTGACCCTATCTCCATAGATCGATCGGGTGCCAACGTTGGCGCTCACCTAGGCCGACCGCTAAAAATCGGAGGAGCAGGGGAAAGTAGATGAGTTGGTGGAGCTGATAAAATAGCTATGGGAGGCTCATCTTACACGCATCCATGTGGCACTAAACTTCGTGCTTCGCTGGGTCCAATCGCTGAAGTAGTGACTTCACCCGGCCTTTGAGTTCTCGGGCCCCGAGGACCTGACTCAGGAGAGGTTTGAAGCATTGATGGGTGTGGAGGCAGAGAAGAGAGTGCGGGGAGTCTTCGTCACCAAATTGGAGATCAAGGACAACGCTTGTCCTCGCTCCTTCAAGCTTAGCACTCCCCGACCTAGGGTGGGGTCTTTTTTATTGCTTCTTTGTAATCTTGAGATTCGTTGATCATCTATCGAGATATAATCCTTGAACCATGTAGGGTCGGGATGCCTTCGTCTCTCTGCCACTGTTTCTAGAGCATTCTCGGGCGGTTGGTCAGAAAGACGCCGACCTGCATGTCAGACCATCCGACAACAAGCAAAAAGTCAAGGAGCCTTGCACTCCTCGAGCGAAGAGGACGAAGGTGTCAGAGGCGAAAGCCATGACAAGACACCAGTCGACTAGGGCATCGACTAGACTTGCGGCGAGTACGACAGTGTCGCAGGGGCCACTGAATATTCTATTGTCCTTTGCTATATAAGTAGGTGATGAATCAGAGACTTCCGGGGCGGCACCAGTGGTTGGTGGAACCACTGCATCGTCTTCCTCTGTTTCTACACCACCTCCATATTCACCGACGCGACCACCACCACCTCTTTCGATTCCACCAATAGGGTTTAACCCTATATCGAGTCCCGGTTCACGGACGAAGAGGACGATATTCCAACGATCAAGATTGTAAGGCGTACCATTATGTGCATGATCAGTGTAGTTGATCTTAATGTTGATTTGACTTATTTTTGTGCAGTCCCGATTCACTGATGTTTCCCAACATGGATCCGGTCGATGGGACTGCCTCTGTTGCCATGACCACTGCTTTAGTGGTCTTCATCGCACTGATGGGACATCAAGGGGTCAGGATGTAGGATTCTCCTAGTGTCTTGGCCGCTTGAGATGAAGGCGCAGTGGCGCCGAGTGCTGAGGTACCACCTTCGGAGGGTGTGGCGGCGTCTAGGCCTCTTTCACTAGGGGCCCCTGTAAATCCATTGCCGATAGTCAAAACTACAACGACGGTGGGCGAGGAGATGCCTTCGTCTGTGCCTGAGGGTGCCGACCGCGCGACCTTGGAGGTCGTCTTTATGGCGCCGAAAGTTGTTCCCGCGTCCACCGTCGTGGTCGAGGAGGCGCCACGACCTTCTAGAGGTCCTTTGACCAGATTGGTCAAAGGAGGCATGACCGAGTGCTTGGAGGTGCTCAAGCGTTATGATCAGGAGACCACCATGAGTTTTCCTGCAAGTGTTAGTCAAGTATGCATACTTTGCCATATGTATTCATACGGACTTGTATTTTTGTGCAGCTCCTGGTCGGTCGGCTGAAAGGCTAGTTGGCCCAGAAGAATGTTGAGCCGACGAGGATGGAGAGAGAGAGAATAACATCCTTTGCGAGCAGCTCTATCTTCAATCTCACGGTGAGCTCTTGATCTCCCTATCCCAACAGCTTGTTGTTACAGATTAGGCATAATCTAATCCTCGTACTATAGAACGGTCGGTGTCGATTGAGTGCTTCGAGACGGCTACCAAGCTGGCCCATTAGTTGGCTAGCACGATAGAACAAGTCATGGCCAAGAGGGATGGGGCTTTGGCTAACATGGAGAAGCTGAAGAAGCAGCTTGCGGAGTTTGAAGCCTCCATATATCTTTTCGAAAAGCCGAGCCCACGGTCAAGGGTGGGTTGCGTGACATCCCACAGTTAGTTTACTTTTAAATGAATGTGCATGATGATTTGACATGTAAGGACCGTTGTGCGAGGAGGGAAAACATACCCCTCGAGTTAGATGGTACTATGATGTTCATGTTTATTTTTCCGCATGATTAAATTTGACTACACTAAATGCAATAACTGGAAAATGTACTTTTCCGCACTTTTAGCCATTATCCCTCATTTGTTATTACCTTGCATTACTATTGCATCTGCGGTGGCTTATTGAGTACTTTTTTGTACTCATACCCGTTGGACACACCATTCAGAGGAAGCCTACTACGAGGAAGATGGTTTGGAGTAGCGACCCAGTCAAGAAGAAGATCCTGAAGAGGGCGTTCGTCATGCTTTTTATTGTTTATTTTATTTTTACTCTTTTGTAATAATGTGGTATGCGTACCACAAATGTTTGCCGTATGTACGTTGTCGCATGATGAACCTCTTGTATTATTGTTTTTCGTTGGAAATTCAATAATGTTCCGATTTGATAAATCGGTGCGTCACAAGATGGTATTAGAGCCGACTTGACTGTAGGAAGCCAAACGGACCAGCCTAGCCCTTAGATGCATAAAAATTATTTCACGAAAGCCTACTTTATAACTTTACTCCTCTCCTCACTTTCCTTCAACTGTTGTTTTTGTAGATGCCGGTCTACCAAGTGCACAGCTTCTGCCGCCACTTCGAGGGCTTCGTCAGGAAGCTCCGAATGATGGTCACCTTCCATGGGTTCCTCTTTGAGCCTGAGTTCCATGGGGTGTACATGGAATAGTTCGCAGGACCCTGCGACGTCTCCCTTAACATCCATGGATCCGACGAGCACCTGCCGTTCTTCACGACAGCACTTGGGGGCCCCACCTTCGACGTCGCATGCCAACGCGTCGCCCTCCAAGCCCTCATAGAGCTGAGGATGATCTATGATGATCATCTTTAGAACACGTCTTTCCGGCTCGTGCCGAAGCGCACTCCCGGTGCCCACCGCAGCATCTACATCGGGGTTCACTCCGATCGCGATCCGGTCATGGCCCGGCATACGCGTCTTCTTCAGGCCATGGACGATCTCCATACTGAGGCCGTGCTTGACGCCGAGGAGCACCACGAGGCGGTCGAGTTCCTTCGTCAGGAGACGAAGAACTTGATCCAACAAAATGGCAAGCTGCAGCGTAAGATAATACAGCTGCAAAAGGACATAGCGGAGATGGTCCCCCTCGTCCCGAGGAGGAAGAAGCCTAGCCGCGAGCCCGCACCTCGCCCCAAGAGTATACCGCCATATCCTACGGTCGTTGGACCGTCCAGCTCCAGCGCTCCTGCTTCACGCCCCGCCATCGTCTCCAACCCCATCATCGAGAATTTTCTCGAGCCCACCGTCCCTCAGAACCCTCGTGGTTCCAAGAGTACGGAGACCACCTCCGATGGTGAGTAGACGATAGCCATCGTTGATTGATGTATGAATAAATTTTGTGAATGTGGTGATACCTGCAACAACTTGTGTTGTGGGTAGGATAAAATAAAAACTTTGATGTAACGAACTTTTATACCACTTTGATATATATGTATGAGCCTCTAATAGGCTATTCTGGCTAAGTATTTGTTTCACAACTTTTCTCTTATGACTAAAGATCTTATGTGCTCAGAAGATGGCCGACAACCAGAACACCGGGTCTAACAACGGAGAAGGGGCGAGCAACGGGTTGCCCGGAAGTGTTGTGCCCAACTGGGGTGCAACGAGCCAACGTCAGACTAGGCCACCCTCTGCTAGCCACCCCACCTTGGCGGAGATGATGGATAATTAGAACCAGCTGATTACTGCCCTCCTCACCTAGATGCAGCACCAAC
The DNA here is from genome assembly GCA_019279435.1 of Zizania palustris. Taxonomy (NCBI): domain Eukaryota; kingdom Viridiplantae; phylum Streptophyta; class Magnoliopsida; order Poales; family Poaceae; genus Zizania; species Zizania palustris. The sequence continues at coordinate 45,792,638 of JAAALK010000079.1, forward strand.
AGGCGCAGTTGGACCGACTGCAGAATGTGGAGCCCGCCCCTCATGCACCAGCCCCCGCACCCGCGCCTCAACTCTCAAAGTTCCTGCGCGTGCGTCCTCCGATCTTCTCCAGCACCATGAACCCCATGGAGGCCGGAGATTGGCTCCGCACCATCGGTAAGAAGTTGGACCTCCTCCCCTGCACCGACCGGGAGAGAGTGGCGTTCACCACTCATCAGCTCTAGGGTCCCGCCGCAGAATGATGGGACAACTATCGTGAGTCCCAACCAGAGGACCACGTGGTGACTTGGGCGGAGTTCACCATCGCCTTTCGCGCTGCCCACATCCCCGCCAGATTCATCGTGGTGAAACAGAAGGAGTTCCGCGACCTGCAACAAGGCAGTCGGACTGTCATGGAGTACCTCCATGAGTTCAACCGTCTGGCACGCTATGCGCTAGAAGAGGTGCGAACCGACGCCCTCCGCCAGGCCAAGTTCCTCCGGGGACTTACGGATGAGCTGTCCATCCAGCTCATCGCCACCGACTACACTGACTTTCAACGGTTGGTGAATAAAGCGCTCATCTAAGAGACTGAGCAAAATAAGTTGGACCTCAAGAAGAGGAAGATGATTGCGTTCAAGCATCATCAGGTGAACTCTCAGAGGCCCCGCTTCGTCCCTCCGCCACCAGCGCCCGCTTACCATCCTCGGCCCGTCTTCAGGCCGCCACACGCCGCCGGTGGATCCAACGCCGGGCATTCTTGCCCCGCTCCACTAGCTCCGGCCGCTCAACCGACGCCCACCGCCAAGACCCCGATCATGAGGGACCGCCAAGGGAAGCCGGTCGTCTGCTTCAACTACCGAAAGGAGTGGCAATACTCGCACCAGTGCCCTCACCCCAAGCAGCCTCAAGGCGCGGCCCCCAACTAGGCGGTTCATTCCCGCGTCAACCACATCAGCGCGGAGGAAGCTCAAGAAGCCCCTGAAGTCATACTCAGTACGTTTACCGCCAATTCCATACCAACAATAATACCGTTTGACTCTGGAGCAACACACTCTTTCATCTCGGAGAACTTTGTGAAAACCAATGACTTGAAAGTGCTCCCTCTACCAGCCCCCATGATGATTGCCACCCCAGGCAATAAAACCTTAGCCCACCTGTTCAGCCCTAAGGTAAAGATAGAGATTCAAGGAATATTATTCCGGGCCGAGCCAGTCCTCATTAAGTGTACCGAACTCGACCTCATCCTAGGGATGGATTGGTTGATGAAGCACAAGGGAGTGATCGACTGTGCCAACAAGTCCGTAACTGTGACCAACCCCGAAGGCGAAGCCGTCACTTTTCGGATGACCAAACGCAAACCTCGTGAGGTGTCTCTCCACTCACTAGCCCTAGAAGAAGTGCCCATAGTCAAGGAGTACATGGACGCCTTCCCAGAGGACCTACCAGGGATGCCTCCCAAGCAGGACATCGAATTCAGGATCGATCTTGTTCTTGGGACCACTCCAATCTCCAAGCGCCCATACCGGATGGTCGCCAATGAACTAGCCGAAGTCAAGAGCAACATCGAAGACCTGGAACAAAAAGGGTACATCTGACCGAGTACCTCACCCTGGGGTGCACCGGTCATCTTCGCCATGAAGAAGGACAAGACTAAAAGGATGTGCGTGGACTATAGAGCCCTGAACGATGTAACCATCAAGAACAAGTACCCACTGCCTCGGATCGACGACCTGTTCGATCAGCTGAAAGGATACTCGGTGTTTTCCAAGATTGACCTTAGGTCAGGTTATCACCAATTGAGGATTAGAGAAGAAGACATCCCCAAGACTGCCTTCACCTCCCGCTATAGACTCTACGAGTATATTGTGATGGCGTTCGGACTCACGAATGCCCCGACCTTTTTTATGAACATGATGAACAATGTATTCATGGAGTTCTTGGATAAGTTCATCGTGGTATTCATCGATGATATCCTCGTCTACTCAAGGACCAAGGAAGAACATGAGACACACCTCCGTCTGACCCTTAGAAAGCTAAGGGAACAACAATTGTACGCCAAATACAGCAAGTGTGAGTTTTGGTCGTCTGAGGTGAAGTTCCTCGGTCATGTCATATCTACCGGAGGAATCGCTGTGGACCCAACCACCATAGAAGCAGTGACCAATTGGCTACAACCCACAAACGTGACCGAGATCTAGAGTTTTCTCGGATTGACCGGATATTACCGCCGATTCATCGAGAATTTCTCAAAGATAGCCAAGCCCATGACCAGATTATTGCAGAAGGAGGTAAAATTTGAATGGACTCCAGACTGCAAAGAATGCTTCCATACCCTTAAGAAGAAGCTCGTGTCAGCCCCAATCCTGACTCTGCCAGACATCCGGAAGGACTTCCACGTCTACTGTGATGCCTCTCGCCAAGGGTTGGGATGTGTCTTGATGCAAGATGGGAAGGTTATATCTTACGCCTCTCGTCAGCTAAGGCCACATGAGCTAAATTACCCGACCCACGACTTGGAATTAGCAGTTGTGGTTCATGCCTTGAAGATATGGAGGCATTACCTTGTGGGAAATCGGTGCGAGGTCTTCACCGACCACAAGAGCCTCAAGTATATATTCACCCAACCGGACCTGAACCTCAGGCAGAGGAGATGGTTGGAGTTGATCAAGGATTATGACTTGGGCATCCATTACCATCCTAGCAAGGCCAATGTGGTGGTAGACGCCCTAAGTCGAAAAGGGTACTGCAATGCCATCATGATACAGGACCAGGCCCCTTTGCTATACAAAGAGATGGAAAGGTTGAACCTAGGGATCGCCACCCGAGCGTATCTCGCTGCTCTAGATACTAGACCTGTCCTGATAGACCAGATCCGGGAGACGTAGAAGGAAGATTCGGACATCTTGGAGATCCAACAGAACATGAAAAAAGGTAAAGCCCCCGGATTCTCTGAAGACGAGCACGGTACCATCTGGTTCGGAAACCGGATATGCGTACCCGACAAGCCTGAGTTAAAGGCCCTCATCCTTCAAGAAGCCCACGATGCTCTATACTCCATACATCCCGAGAGTACAAAGATGTATCAAGACCTGAAGGAGAAATATTAGTGGGTCAGTATGAAGAGGGAAATAACTGAGTATGTGGCCAAGTGCGACACATGCCGTCAAGTCATGGCAGAGCACCAGAGGCCTGCCGGAATGTTGCAACCCCTCAAGGTCTCCGAATGGAAGTGGGAAGAGATAGGAATGGATTTCATCACTGGACTGCCCACGACCCAAGCCAGTCATGATTCTATCTGGGTAATCGTCGACCGACTCACCAAAGTGGCTCACTTCATCCCCGTCAAGACAACTTACACCGTCGCTAAGTTGGCCGAGTTGTATATGACCCAGATTGTTTGCCTGCACGGAGTGCCAAAGAAGATTGTATCTGACCGTGGGAGTCAGTTTACCTCTAAATTTTGGAAGAACCTTCAAGAGCAACTCAGCACCCGGCTAAACTTTAGCATCGCCTATCATCCACAGACCGATGGTCAAACCGAAAGGGTCAACCAGCTATTGGAGGATATGCTTAGAGCTTGCGCTCTAGACTTTGGCAGAATGTGGGACAAGAACTTGCCTTATGCGGAGTTCTCCTACAACAACAACTATCAAGTTATCCTGCAGATGTCCCCGTTTGAAGCACTTTATGGACGTAAGTGCAGAACGCCGTTACTCTGGGATCAGACCGGAGAATCACAACTTTTTGGGATAGATATATTGCGAGAAGCTGAAGAAAAAGTCAAGATCATCAGGGACAGATTGAAGATAGCCCAGTCCCGACAAAAGAGCTACGCCGATAACTGATGAAGAGACCTAACCTTTGAGGAAGGTGATTATGTCTACCTCTGAGTCACTCCCCTCTGTGGCACTCAAAGGTTCAACATGAGAGGCAAGTTAGCACCCCGCTATGTCGGACCTTTTCAGATCCTCCGACGGCAAGGAAAAGTGGCATATCAACTAGAACTGCCTCCATCTTTGGCAGGAGTCCATGATGTGTTCCACATCTCTCAGCTAAAGAAGCGCCTCCGTGTGCCCACCGAACAGGCCGACCTCCAACAACTCAATGTCCAAGAGGACTTGACCTACATCGAGAAATCCATCAAGATCCTAGAGACTAAGGAAAGAGTAACCAGGAGTCGTGTGGTTCGATTTTGCAAGGTTCAGTGGGACAACCACCCCGTCGAAGAAGCCACTTGGTAAAAAGAAGACGAGTTGAAAGCCCAATACCCCGAGCTATTCGCGTAACGTTCCAATCTCGAGGACGAGATTCTTTGTAAGGGGAATAGGTTTGTAACACTCCAAATTTTCAGAGAAATAAAAATACCATTTAAAATATTTTTCTAGAAATAATTTACTTTGAAATACCTTAAATACCCTTCTAGGCTTAATTGAACCAAATATTTTAAACCAATTCCAGTAATTAAATTTATTCGGAAAACATTTTAAACAGTAACGGACCTCCCTCCCTCAATCTCCCCCAACCGGCCGGCCTAGCCCGCTCCCTTCCCGTGCCTCGGACTGACAAACGGGCCCCACTCGTCAGCAACCCCCTCTCCCTCCACGCACGCCCGACAGATCGACCCCACCTGTCGGCGCCAACCGACCCCCTCTCAGCCGAGCCCGACCCCACCCGTCAGTCTTGCCCGTTGCCTCACCCGTGCCCGCTGACCGCCTTGGCCCACATGTTGGACCCGTCGTCTCCGCGAGATCCGCCCCCAAATCCACCCTCGCCGTCCGACGCCTTAACGCGCCTCGGATCCACTGCCCCCGACCCCCTCCCCTCAAATTGAGCTCGGCGTTATGACGCCCGATCCCCGACGACCGTTTCCCCCATTAAAACCAGTCCGATCGTGTCCCGGTTCGATGAACCTACATACAACCCGAGCTCGCCGGCGTTGAAACGCTTTTACCCTCGGCCACCGTCAATTGCGCCCCCTCGGCCCCGCCGGTGACCCTATTTAAACCCCCCCTGGTACCCCGCGTCCACCCCTCACTAATACTCGGAATGAACCCGACCAGAACGCCCATGACGCTCACTTTAACGCCTCACCGCCGCCCTCGCTCCAGTCGCCGCTCGCCGTCGCCGGAGTCCTCCACCATCGGTGACCTACGGCGCCACCTCGACCCCGGCCACCACTCCATCATCGACGAACCCCGCCGGAGCGCCATCACCAACGAGGACCCGTACTCCTTCGCCGCCCCCGCTCGTCGTCGGCCATGCTTCGATGACCTTTCATCCCGCTAACGGTACCGTCGTGATCCCCGTAGTGTCCCCTTTCCGTGTTAGCCCTTAGATCCGGCCACCACCGCTCGCCGTGGTCCCTGGCCCGCTCGCCGTCGCCGGAGAAAACGACCGGCGCGGGTAAACTACCCGTGCCGTGTCGGATTCATCCTCGACCGCACGATCATAATATGATGACCGAGATTAAATCGGTCCCTCAGTTTAATCCACGCCGTCAGATCTGAGCGAAGCGGTACGATGTGATCTCGTGCGTCCGTTAGTATTTAAAACCCGCGATGGATCTGGGCCATCCATCGCGTACCGGTTCGATGTTTTAATCTTGGCCGTCCACATTGACTTAACTCCCCCGCCTCGCCTGTGGCCGCCCGATCGCGATCCAACGGTGGATCTGGATCCGGTGCACGCGCACAGTGCGCGGGTTCATGGTGAATCCGGTTCACCGTGGACCGACGCCTATTTTTGGTTTAATTTAAATTCCAGAAATGGTGTTAAACTTCTAAAATTCATATCTTGTGCATTTTAACTCCAAAAATTACCATTTCAATTCCAAAAAATTTACAATTTTATTCTCTACATGTTAATGCAATAAAAACAGTAGGTTTATATTGAGTATTTTATTTTTATTTAATAACATATTTGTTGTAGCAATTGTGTTAGCTACAGCACATGTTTTGTATGTGTGTATATGATAGGTAGAATGAACCTCGAAGGGTTCTCTCAGAGGGAGAAAGGATTTATACTGGTTCGTACCTCCCCTAAGGGATAATAGCCCTACGTCTAGTTTATGGTGGATTTGGCATGGTATGCCTCAGTATGGAATAGTAAGTTCCAGAGTCTCATGACCCTGAAGAAGGTACCTTGCTACAAGGGCTTGGCCCTGCTTTTATAGGCACGCAGGCCTTAAGGAAAAGACCAAAAAGCCCTCTATGAGCCCTAGGCTCATAGGGGTAAAAAGGAAAAAAGAGCTAGCTACAGTACAAAAGTGCTTTACAGCTTTACAGACGTGTCAGACAACATCATACTTTGACCAACTAAGCGACATACTAGGGGCGGAGGGGCCTCCGGTATGGCCTCTATACTATAGCGAGGTGTAGATATTTATTGGGTTCGGAGTAGGGGCCGGAGCTCCTGGCGCAGGCTACGAAGGAGGCTTCGAAGTATACTCTGAAGGGGGCTTCGAAGCATACTCCGAACGGGGCTCCGAACTGAGGTCTCGGAGACGGCTTTGAACTAGCCGGAGAGGGTCCGGAGGCTTGCTTTGAGGAGCTCCGAAGGGAGCCCGAAGGCTAACTCCGGACATGGCTCGAAGGCTAACTCCGAAGAAGGCGCGGAGGCTGGCTTCGAAGTTAGCCTGAGACTTAGCTTCTGGCGGTCTTCAGGGGATCTCAAGGGCTTAGCCTCGGAGGGATCCGAAGGACCTCACTCCAGAGGGCTTCGACGGGGCCCAGGGGCTTCGCCCCTGCAAGCTCTGGCATAAACCTTGAGACTTGGGAACAGTTCTCGGGGAGGAAACAGTCTTCGACAGTGTTGGGCTTCGGGCCGAAGGCTGTCGGAGGCTGACGTCATTTGGCCCCTGTTCAGGGGAAATATATTGCGCCAACAATATTCATATGCACTTTAGGATAAACTCAAATTTGTCCATTTCAACTTTAGAAAAATTTATCTTTTATTATTTTCATATTAGTGTAACAAAACCACTAGGTTTACACTGAACCTCCTATTTTAAATTAGTTAGAAAGTTGAAATACATTTTTACTCCTTTTTTTGGGAAGGCCATAATTCCATTAAAGTTCATTTTAAAATATTCATAAAATAAATTTCAGAAACTTAACAACTTTATTTTCCTTGGTTCAAACAAATCCAAACCTATATGCTTATTGTGTGATTTTGGAATGTTTATTGAATGTTATGTTTATTACTTTTGTCGAAAATACTACGACGTCGTCGAGGAGCCGGAATACTTTCCCGAAGTTCCTCCCTCCCCTTTCGCTGAATAAGGCAAGTCACCAAACCAATCTTTTGAGCATATTGAACCCATGTTTTACTAAACTATCGCTAAAACACATAGGATATACATGCATTAGTCAAATGAAACCCCTACAATATATTTATTAGGATCCCCCGACCTTGGTGTGCAACCCAAGCCATGCTATCTAGCCTAAACTCCTTGTCACCATATGATTAGTACTATTAGCTAGTGTCCAATGTATTGACATGATTGCTATAGGATTAAAAATGAGTCGTAGCGATTGGAATCTACTATATGATCTCCGTTATTCTCATCTCTGGAATGCTGTTGGTGATAGAGTTTGGTTGTGAGTGTATGCATGGTGGGTTCCGGGTGCAAGCTAGGGCATTGGTCGGTAGCACCCGGGGCACTATAAGGACCGGTCTGCGGGATCCGTTGCAATACACTTCCGTACTAACCACAAGTCTAGTGGGTAAGTCCTAACTAAGGTATGGGATGTTCCAAACCGAGGCCACCACTTGGAGATGGGTCAAGCAGCACCTGCGGGTGGCTTGTACTGACATGGCGCAAAAGGGGGTGCGACGTTAGCCGGGATGCGGCCCGGCGCGCCGGCGAAACCTAGAGCGGGTGGTTATCGCTTGGAGCATTTCATACTGAGGTTTTGGCACGAGTTCCCGTTGTATGGGTCATCTCGTTACACCTTGGTGTTTGGGATGAGTGCGTGCCTTGTGGGTACAGTAGTACACCTCTGATCAGAGTCATAAATCTTTTCGAAAAGTCGAGCCCACGGTCAAGGGTGGGTTGCGTGACATCCCACAGTTAGTTTACTTTTAAATGAATGTGCATGATGATTTGACATGTAAGGACCATTGTGCGAGGAGGGAAAATGTACTCCTCGAGTTAGATGGTACTATGATGTTCATGTTTATTTTTCCGCATGATTAAATTTGACTACACTAAATGCAATAACTGAAAAATGTATTTTTCCGCACTTTTAGCCATTATCCCTTATTTGTTATTACCTTGCATTACTATTGCATCTGTGGTGGCTTGTTGAGTACGTTTTTGTACTCATACCCATTAGACACACCATTCAGAGGAAGCCTACTACGAGGAAGATGGTCTGGAGTAGCGACACAGTCAAGAAGAAGATCCTGAAGAGGGCGTTCATCATGCTTTTTGTTGTTTATTTTATTTTTACTCTTTTGTAATAATGTGGTCTGCATACCACGAATGTTTGTCGTATGTACGTTGTCGTATGATGAACCTCTTGTATTATTGTTTTTCTTTGGAAATTCTATAATGTTTCGATTTGATAAATCGGGGCGTCATAGATATGTACATTTTGAAAGCAATGCAATCATTTTTTATTCTGTTCTGAGTCCTACTAGTCGTGATTATGTAACTATATGATGTAGCTTAGGTTCGTTAGCACAGGGAAACTTTGGCCACATGCACGCTGTGTAGAACTGTCGGCGTCACATATAATCGTAAGTTATCACAAAAATAATCAAATGAGTCCTAGAAAAAGAGAGCAACCCTTAAGAAAATGGAAAGAGATCAATTTAACTCAGCCATAGCAGATCGTGGATATAGAGTATAAGATCGTTAAATCTCAGAAAGCTTAAGGGCTGATAATGTTATTAAGATCCAAATCAGAAATTGAATATTTTTATCGATTCCAACAAGAGTTAGGGACTTAGCTAGAAATCATCGGTGGTGGAGATATCAAATCCCATGAATTTCGGCGATTGGAGTCCGGTGGAAAGAGATTTCGTAGAGCCGAAGCGTTGGGCACATCCAATTAGTTGGGCCGTTTTCCAAGGCAAGTTGATAGGTCATGTTGACTGTGCAAACGGAGATAAAGATATTAACTAACGTATCTTGAGGCTTTGATGGAGCAATCACCATCGTTTTCAGCACACCATTGAAGGCGGTTATTACCAATGGAAGGCTTACGATTTTCTTCCAATCGTGCGAGCCGATTTTAATAGCTCTATGGCCTATAAATAGTCACATTCGCGCAGGCTTCTCCATCACTCTTGCTTCAACATATTGATGTGTTCTTTCCTTCCACTCTAGACTCTCGCCTCCTTGAAGTGCCCCTTCCATGGTTAGAGAGATTAGGATCCCTCATAACCTAGAGGTATGACTTCACTTCAGGCTACCAAGCGCTTTACCAAGCGCTTTCGAGCCACTGCACTTCCGCCTTCCGGTGAGTATTTTTTGGTGTTCCACGACCTTTAGCATGATCACTGATCGGGTGTTGATGAACTTTTCGTAGGAACACATGGAAATTGCCTTTGTAGGCCCACCGAAGTCGTGCTGCAATTGTTCAGAAATGAGAGGAATATCACCGGCTCTGACATTCGGCGATATGATCGCGAGCCCATGCGGTGACCTTATGGCGTTACTCTGACCCCGGATAGGGCCAAGCGAGCCCGTGCGGTGACCTTACGGTGGTCCTTCGGCGTCGACGAGCACTCCTATGCCACCTTTGACCGTATGAGTTTGGAGCGATGCACCGGGACGCTAGGCGAAGGAGGCCCTATTGAGCAGATAAATGTTCTGGCCTTCGTATTCTCCATCTTCTCCGTCGTGGTGTCCGTGCCGACGAGCCATGCACTCAAGAATGCTCCAAAGTGAGCTACATCTTAGTGACGATGTCCGAGCTCGTGTCGCAGTGCAGCGTGCAAGCGACATACCACGGGTAAAAGACTGTCTGCTCCTAGGGAATGCCCTAGTGGAAAGTGGGTCTTCAGCACATTTGTCGAGCTTAGGTCGGAGTACACGTCAGGTGGCCTGCATCGATCTCGATGTGGACGGTGCCATGCACTCAGAGATCGATGTGGAATACTCGACGAGTTGGTGGTGTGTGTTGAAGAATCCGCTAAAAAATCTTCACATGACCATGCAGACTCGCGGGGCTTCTCGTACTCGGGAATGTTCTAGCACGGTGTATATACCATGCGGTGGAACTACATCTCAGCAGCTTTGACCCTGTTGAGTAGATAAAAAAGAAGTGTAGAAGAAAGTTTATACATGTACATCTCATAGAAATGCAATAAAACTCCTTCTTAATTAATGTTTTTGTTCGTCCGACTATGTACAACGTAAATACCGATTTCTTTGATGTAGTCTAGGTATGTATAGCGCAGGGAAACTTGAGTCACATGTGCACTGTTTAGAACCGTCAACGTCACAAATATCAGAGTGGAAGACTGCAGTACTCGAGAGGAAAAAAGAATGCTAAAAAGCCCCCGAGCAGGTAAATAGCTTTAACAATAACTAAGTCAGTGTGGATCATGAATACTTTAGTCAGAGTAGTTGTTTACAACTGCTCGATGCAAAGCAAGTCTTGCAATTCAAGAAGTTGATCAATAGGACTCCCACCGTACGTCATCCATCGTGCGATTGCTACTGCCCCCGCAAGCCTTTGTCATGTGCCCCGCATCCCTCCCACCATGCCATCACCTAGGTGTTGTTGCCCTCACCCTCTGTTGGATGTCCTCTACCGCTCGCCAAACTATAGGCCATGTTGCAGCCATGGCGGGAGTGAGGAGGCTAGGGCACGATGCCACATTAGTGGGAGCAGTGAGTTTTCTGATTTTTTTAACTCAATCAACCATGTCAGTGCCATGTGTACCGTCAATCAGCTAAAACCACTCGTCTTGCTAGATCAGCAAACTGGATTGATAGTTCCATATGAACTAGTTTTAAAATTTGGGGTTTAATTAAACGATATTTTTGTTCGGTGGTTATTTAGATACTACACTGTACCTTTTCCTATTTAAAATGTATACTCTAAAAAAATTTGGAATGAAGTTTTTTTAAAAGAATTTTAGAGGATTTAGTACGATTCTTCTAAAAATTCTGTAAAATTCCTACGTTTAAAAAGAGCCTTAAAGTGCGTCTTATTCTTATATGTGAACAAGCAAACACTTTTCCTTTTTCTCGCTTCGGTCCATCTTGTACGCGAGGACATGCTGGTCCATACGTTTTCTCGAAGATAGCCTCCTTTTTTAATTAAAAAAATATGTTCAAACTTTTTACATAAATTTGCTTGTTATGGGTAAAAACTTTTATTGAAAACGAAAGATTTGAGAATTTGCCACTTTCAAGAAAAGAAGTGACTTCACACTTTTGCCATCTGGGTCCATTGTTATTGACTCATGTGGTTCTATATATCAGTCTCAAAAGTGGCATCATAATCAAAGTACACATCTTGATAGTGATAAATTATCAATTTTTTCTACGAGTAGAAAGATTTTATAGAAAAAGTTTTCTATAGAATACTGACCCTACAAAAAACACCTTTTATGGGCATTTTTGTCTGATATAATAGAGGCATTTTTCTTATGTCTAGAGATATTTTACAAGTGTCTCTAGGGCATTCTCTCTACGTGTAAAGAGAAAAAAAGTGTGCAACTTAACCTTACCATTCCTCAAACTTATGACTTATTGAGAAAATCAATTTTATCATCAATGCACTAACCATTTCACCTCAACTCTACACTTGTTTGCATAGGTTTTCTATTACTCATACTTTATTATTTAACACAAATTGTAGTCTTAAAATTGTCGCAAGAAAATGTCTCTACATTTAGAAAAAAATATGAAGTGTCCAACCAGTGTTTCTACGTGATAATTGTAGAAACATATCTTTAATATACGCCTCTAAAGCGAAGATACTTTCAGATTTTTTATTTATAAAATGTCTCTAAAAAGTGCCACTACACTACGAAAATCGGCTCTAAGCAAGTTTTCAAGTGAAGACTACAAAATTTGCAATAGAATATCAAAATATTCTAAATAACTTCCAAAACAAAATTTTAAAAGAAAAAAGCCCATGCAACCCTCCCACACAAGCCCACTAAGAACCACGGTTATAATAAAGAGACTTTTACAGACTAAATTTTGTGTCCAATCTGTACAATCCAACGACTCAAATTTGAAATCAGTAAACTATTACCTCGTAGAGATAATAGGTCATATATAACAAATCCGTAATCAAAGTAATTTATAGATGGTTAATCCATTTTTTTAATTAATTATTTTAAATATACTCAATCAACCGTCCAAATTAGTTTCAACTATTACCTCTGAAAGGTAAAAGGAGGCTGATCGGATGCTTTTTTTATATACAAATCTGTCAATTGTATGATCCTCCGGTGTAACGCACCATCTGACATAAGAATGTCATCAAAAAATTCCCCAAGGTAATCTGAATGCTGAGAAGGGCATAAGTGTGAAATTTCCAAGGCCCCGTACGATTTGCTATTCCATCAGCTATTATCACGTTGTGGGCGCAGACAGAGAGAAAAGGCTTTGTATGGAGAGTACAGATGATGGACTCATTTTTATTGAGATGATGTATCCTTTTATACTCTAAATTTTTATACCATTCAAAAATATCAATAAAGAAGACACACAAACAAGCAGATACATAAACCTAAAAGGCCTTTTAGTACATACATACAAGTATTAGTACCAAACGAAAATACCTTAGTACAAGGTGGCCACCCGATACTTAAAAGGCTTATCTTTATTAATGGGTGGTGTCCCTACTTGGTGCTAATGTTATTTATAATGGAAGATTCGTGATATTAATTATCATGACATATCAGATTTTTTGTTGACATGTCATTCAATTAATGAGGGAAGAGAAGAAAGTAGTGTCATCACCATGACATGGTGCTAACCCATTTCCAAGATGGATGAAACGAAATGAAACGCTCACTGAGGCTATTCACAATGGGGGGTTCATGAGGTGTTTCATGGTATTAATTATCATGTCACATTAGATTTTTTGCTTACATGACATTCAATTAATGAAGAAAGAGAAGGAAGTAGTGTCATCACCAAGACATGGTGCTAACCCGTTTCCAAGACGGATGGAACGAAATGAAACAACCATTGAGAGCTAAATCGTTTCATCAGAGAGAGGGTATTTCATGAGAGCTAGTTGCATTTAATTACACTGGTTAGCCTAGGAAATAGTGAAATGAAACTCTCTACTGAGAGAGGGTATTTCATTCAGTTGTAAAGCTGACGTGACATTCTAGAAAATAGTGCTACGAAACCTACCATTGTGAATAGCTTGAGAGCCAAATCGTTTCATCAGAGAAAGAATATTTAATGAGAGCTAGTTGTATTTAATTACACTAGTTAGCCTAAAAAATAATGAAATGAAACTCTCTACTGAAAAAAGATATTTTATTCAGTTACAAAATTAATGTGAACTTTTAGAAAACAATATTATAAAACCTCCCGCTATGAATACCTAATGGTACGTACAACACACTCATTCTAGGCGTCTCCTTAACGCCAGCAGCCAAAAACATTGATGTGGACGAGAATAAGAAAGAGAATACCGTCGACGCTTCATTCATCTAGGGCACTGCTCGTGCTCCAAAGCAAGTTTTACTGCATGTTAGCAATGACTAATGTGTGAATATATTATTCTAATCATTTCTTTCCTAATTTTCATTCATCTACTTATGTCTCATTTCTATTATGTTTGAAATACATTCAATAATAAAACAAATTATAATAAAATAAATGATATTTCAAAAAGTTTTGAATAAAACAAATGATCAAATGAATGAGTATAAAATCAACGATATCATTTAAAAAATAATGGGGAGTATTATAATTATAATTAAGTTAATCTTATTTATGTTTGATCTTATTTATATCAAGAAGCACTAAAATGGTATACATACATGTTACCTACGTTTAATCATTGTTTGTATGTATGCATTAAATAGTTTAATGATATTCAAATAGACAATATATTGTACAAACAATCTATTTAGTTGTCTACATGTGATATAACAAAACTTATAGACAACATCTTTGTTGGGGGAATGGTTTTCCCTTGAACAGGGGCCAAATGACGTCAGCCTCCGACAGTCTTCGGCCCGGAGCCCAACACTGTTGAAGCCTATATCTTCCCAAAGAAGCTGTTTCCAAGCCTCAAGGTTCACTTCGGAGCCTGATAGGGCGAAGCCCCCGAGCCCCGTCGAAGCCTTCTGGAGCGAGGTTCCTCGAAGCCCTCCGGAGCGAAGCCCTCAAGATTCCTTGAAGATTGTTAGAAGCTGTCTCAGGCTAACTTCGAAGCTAGTCTCCGGGCCTTGTCCGGAGTTAGTCTTCGAGCCTGTTCGGAGTCAACCTTCGAACCCCCCTTCGGAGCTCCTCAGAGCTAGTCTCCGAACCCTGTCCGGCCAGTTCAAAGCCAAGTCTCCGAGACCTCAGTTCGGAGCCCAGTTCGGAGCCCCGTTCGGAGTATGCTTCGAAGCCCCCTTCGGAGTGTACTTCGAAGCCTCCTTCGGAGCCTCCGCAAGAAGAGCTCCGGTCCCTACTCCGAACCCAAGAAATATCTACGCCTCACTACAGTGTAGGAGCCATACCGGGGGCCCTCCGCCCCTGGTATGTCGTTTAGCTGGTCAAAGTGTGACGTTGTCTGACACGTCTGTAAAGCTGTAAAGCACTTTTGTACAGTAGCTAACTCATTTTCCCCCTTTACCCCTATGAGCCTAGGGCTTATAGAGGGCATTTTGGTCTTTTCCTTAAGGCCTGCGTGCCTATAAAAGCAGGGTCAAGCCCTTGTAACAGGACACCTTCTCGAGGGCTATGAGACTCTCGAGCTTACTACTCCATACCGAGGCATACCATGCCAAATCCACCACAAACTGGACGTAGGGCTATTATCCCCTAGGGGAGGCCCGAACCAGTATAAACCTTTACTCCTTCTGAGAGAACCCTTCGAGGTTCATTTTATACTCCGTATACACACATACTAAACCTGTGTTGTAGCTAACAAAATTGCTACAACAGTTGGCGCCGTCCGTGGGGAACCTAGTTCTAAAAGCTAAGTTCTCTGCCACTGTATGCAACCCGAAGTACGCTTGAGGGGGGAGCTTCGAAGCTTCTTTTGCTTCGCGCACCCTTCGACAAGGGGCTTCGGGTGCAGTTCGAAGGTCATCTTCGCCTTCCTCCACCCTTCGCGTTTCGGAGCTCACTCTCCGGCAAGGGGCTCCGCTTCACGTTTCGAAGGCTGTCAAAGCCCCAGGGGCTACGAGGTATGTACCGTCCGAAGTACTACTTCAATGTACCAATCTGCAATTACATTGATATAAATTCGAAGCCCTGCTTCGCCTTAAAGCCGAAGCCCTGCTTCGCCTTTAAATGCAATTTTTTGCTCCATCTTATTGAAAAACCGAAGCCATGCTTCGCCTTATCAAAAACACGAAGCTTTGCTTCGCCTTATTTAAAACTCGAAGCCTTGCTTCGCTTTACAAAATCCGGAGTACCCCTCCGAAGGCTACACAGTTCCTCCGGGCCCATAGCAGTGGGCTAGAAGGACTCCGGGCCATCGGCCCGATGCATCCAAGGACTCCAGGTCATCGACCTGATGCGTCCGGGATATGAAGGACACCGGCT
This sequence comes from Zizania palustris, assembly GCA_019279435.1. Taxonomy (NCBI): domain Eukaryota; kingdom Viridiplantae; phylum Streptophyta; class Magnoliopsida; order Poales; family Poaceae; genus Zizania; species Zizania palustris. Next base: position 45,808,317 of record JAAALK010000079.1, read on the forward strand.
TAACGTATCCCAGAATACTAAGATCCATTCTCAGTATTCAGAGTCGAAGGTGGCTCAGAGTCGAAGGTGACTCAACTATCACAGGTTCGGTGAATCCACACCAAATATCCTTTTCACTACAGGACCAAGTTCAAAAAGCCTTGCTTCGCCATCTAAACACGCACCGAGGCCTCGCTTCGTGTGACATGATCTAATCTATAAATTAAACATCTCGAAGTCATGCTTTGCCTAAAATCTAAGTGTGTTTCGGAGCTTCGCTCGCGCACAACACCAAAATCCTAGCATGTCGAAGCATGCTTCGCTTAATTTGGCTACGCTGAAGCCTTGCTTTGCTCCAAATTAATGCGTTCGAAGCCCAAAAGAGGCCTTCGCTCAATACATTTCAAGCATACGAAGCCGCCAAAAGGCGCACCCCTTCGCATTTTTATTTGCCCGCACCAGCAACGGCTAAGTCCCTAGCTGCCACGAGCAAGGGGGGAAGCATGTATGTGAAGTGTGCGAATATAATACGCAGTACGAGCGTGACAAGCTAAAAAATGTTCGAAGTCATCAAACAATACGAAGCATGCAGACGAAGTATGCAAATACAATAAACTCCATTCATTGAATGATAATTGAGAAGTGTGTTACAAATATACTTCGAAAACAAAACTACAGGTAGACTGTATCTAAGCCTAAGAAAAATCGAGTGCGAGGCCTCAACCCTCGCTTGCCTTTCTTTCGGCCAGGGCCCCCTCGGCTGGACGAAGCCTCGTCAGAGCCTGCTCTCCCATGTCCGGCTTGTCCAGGCTCCGAAGCCCGCATACCTCATCTTCCACTTTGCAGGTCGCTCCAAGTTTGCGAGGCAGGCGGTGCCGTGTCGAAGGCAGAAAAATCTAAGGCTTCATCGCCTGCCAAGGCTGTTCGCGGAGGTAAAGGTGAAGAACTCTGAAGGGACTCTGTTTTAACGATGGCCAGCAGATCCTGAACTACTTCGGGGATGGCTTCGCCGTCAGGCCCCCTCGGAAGCTTAAACTGAGGGGGCCTTCGGACCTAGCTACCTCGAGGACTGCCCACAACTGGCGAAGTTCTTCAGAGTCCTCAAGTACTTCGAAGTCAACATTCGGAGATAGAGCATAGGCAGGTATAAACCACCCCCGCATTCATATTAATAAACTGATAAGTTTTTACAAAGCCTACAGCTAAGAATTACAAGGAGCCTAAGGAGATCTACACCTTCGGAGGCGGAGGTGTCGATGTCGAAGGCCGATTTGGTGAAGCAAGTGCTTTGACTCGGCGAAGGCGGAGGGCCTTCTGAAGCTCGAGGACTGCTTCGCAGCCTTGGGCCTTCCAAGGCTCCTAAAGCCGCCGCCAGGCTCCGCGGACGTCTGTCGGAGGCATCATCAAGTGTTGGCCCCCGAAGGCCACCGGGGTCGCGGAGGTTGCTGCTTCGAGGTGGTTGCACCCCGCGTCGTGAAGCATTTGCAGCACTCCTTGGCCCGCCACTCGGCCGGCCATCAAGGCGAAGCCCTTCAGAGACTGCTCCGCCGATGAAGCCACCACCTTCAAGAATGCGGCGTGGTCCCCAATTGGATCCAGATCACCGAAGTCCGGAGCCCGACATTCGGTCCCTATTTGTTGTAGGACCTCAGTCAGGCTCAGAGCGGCTTCGTCGAGGTTGTCAACAACGAAGTTCTCAAGTGACTGAGCCCGTTGGCGGAGTTTGGAGTTCTCCTTCACCTAACGGGCTTCGGCATCCTTCGCAGCTTTGAGCTCTGCGTGGAGCCTATCCATCTCCGAAGCCAAGGCTTCCTTAGCCTTGCCAGCCTCGGCCTTCACCGCCTCTGCCTCAGCCCTCGCCGTCTCGGCCTCGCTCCTCGCCGTCTCGGCCTCGCTCCTCGCCGCATCGGCTGAAGCTTCGGCCCGCCTTTGCTTCTCGGCTTCCACCGAGACTTCGCATCGGAGGGCCTCCTTCTCCTCTGCCAGGCGCGTCATCCGCCTGTCCGCAGAGGTCAAAGCTGTTGCATTCAGTGTGAAGGCCTGAAAGAATTCAAGAAATCATAAGTGTTGATCGAAGATGAAGGTATAACCCGAAGGCTGTGTAGGACTTCACTCACCTGGATAAGGGCTTCGTTCGCGTTGATGAAGAGTTCCATGGGGTTCGAGCGGCTAAGTTGAGCCACCAAGTCCCCTGCCTCCACAGCTGCGCAGCCCTCGAGGAAGCTGTTGATGGCCGCCTTAGTCAAGGCCCCCTTCGGCCGAAGAGGCTGGACAATCTCCTCTGCCGCAACCGCCTGCGCAGGCTTCTGCATGGCCGGGCTTAGCTCCACCACCTCGACATCCTCGTCGCTTTGAGGGTCCCCTTCGCCGCGGCCGCTGCCTCCGTCTTCTTTAGACGAGGAGCTGTCGGACTCCGAGCTGCTGCTGCTACCACTGGAGGCCTCTGTTGGCTTCGGCGCGGTAGACCTCGCACCAGCGTCGTCCTCTGTAGGCTCCGCCGCTGTGGGCCTCGCACCGGCATCCTCCTCTGCAAAAAAGTATAAGTCAAAATCCGCGTATTGAAGAGAAGTATGTTTGAAGTGTTTACCTTCGTCAAAGATTTCTTCGAAGGCGGAGGGGTCAATGTGTGCCCCCCAATCCTTCTCAGTAGCTGGAGCAGACGCGTTGGCCTTCGCTACCTTCTTGGTAGCCGAAGCACTTGTGGGCTCTGCCGCTGCCTCCTCCGGAGCAGGGGCTTCGGTCGCGGGCTCCTCCAGCCTAGCCCTCGAAGTTTTGGGCTCATCGTCATCCCCTCTCTTCCTCTTGGCTCCGGCCGTCGAAGCTGCGAGGTGGGAGAAGTCCGGCAGAGCTAGGACCTATTAGTAGCCAAGCAGGGTCCACACCTTGTTCCAGTGCTCTCAGGACCCCACCGAAGTTAGCCGCTGGGCTTGCTCCTCTGGTGTCGGAGCCCCAACAACACGCTCCGCCACCGCAACGGCCTCCTCCAGAGTCCTCACTTTAAGATGGCCTTTAGAAAAGTTCAAGTCAGAGTGAAGTTTTTGCGAAGTATGAAAGTGGAAAGGTTTCGAAGCCTTATAGAGGCGCTTAAAGGCGAGCTCGTTTAGGCCCCCTCGGCCCGAAGCTTGGAAGAGCCCCTCCGGCCAAGAGCTCGCAAGGGGGCTGAGCCGGAGGGTGATGAACTCCTCCGCGAGGTCCCTCATGCTCATCTTCGTGGCAACCCTCCGAAGGAGCGAGATCCTCGAGCGAAGGGTGTCCGGGCTAGTCTTCACCACTCCTTCGCGCCGATATGAGATAAGGGCGTTGGTACTCCGAAGGGGAGAGTTCGCGCCGATGGAGGCGTAGAACCACTCTTGATCCCACTTAGAGTACCATTTGCTGTTGACAGCCCTCGCTGGGAAGGCGTCTTGGAACTCCCTCCGAAGCTGGAAGTTTGCGCTGCTGAAGGCCAAAGCCCTCTTGACGCGGTCTGAGCCCTCCCTCGGCTTCGGCTGGCAGTTGGCGTCGTGAAGGGCGACGAAGATATCTGCGCGGCCCTCGCAACCTTCGGCCCTCATGGCCCATTCGAAGACAGCAAGCCTCGCCACGGCATTGGGCGAAAACTGAGGAAGCTCGAGGTTGTAGGCCTTGAGGACTTCGCTCAGCATCCCCACTGCTGGCAGCCCGAGGCCGGCTTTGAAGAAGGCTTCGAACACTACCACTTCATCGGCCCGAGGCCTCGGTATGGCCTCTGACTTCTCCGGTACTCTGAGTTGGATCTTCGCTGCAATCCTCCCTTCGCAGGCCCTCTAGATAGATTCCTCTGTGGAGATCGAAGCCCTCATCTCCAGCGTTTGCTAAAATTTGTCGGATGGCGTCCGAAGGTCCCTCGGCCCTAGCCGCCTCAGTGCAGGCTTCGCTGCCGCAGCCGCCGCCGCCTGCAGTTGGGCGGAGCTCGAGCTCGGGCCCAAGGCCAAGGCCTTCGAAGCTGCCTTCTTCGGCATTTTTGTGGGACTTCAGCGCGAGGGGCTAAAGCTAGCGAGGGGTGCTTCGCGCGAATCCAAGGAGGAGAAGAGAGCGAAGGATGTAAGGCGCTGAGAAGAAAACAAATGAGAGTGTGCCGAAGCCGCACGTGGTAAACCCCTATTTATAGGCGGTAAGAATTCCGACAGTCCATGGGCCGAACCCACTAGCAGGTGGGCCTCCAGCGAAGGCGAAGCGGCCCAGCGCGGGGTAACGGTCAATTTTCTAGCCGTTGCGGAGTAAGTTGATCTCCCCAAGGTCATTCTGACAGCTGACGCGGGCAGTTATTACCTGCAATTTTCGAAGTCACCTTCGGTCCAAGCTCCAAAGGCATGTTTTCTCTGAAGTTGTAATTTTTGGGTCATTTGTCCAAGGGCGCGCACACCCCTTCGTCCCGAAGGCCTGCATGCGAGGGGCTACTATTGGGGGAATGGTTTTCCCTTGAACAGGGGCCAAATGACGTCAGCCTTCGGTCCGGAGCCCAACACTGTCGAAGCCTATATCTTCCCAAAGAAGCTGTTTCCAAGCCTCAAGGTTCACTTCGGAGCCTGATAGGGCGAAGCCCCCGAGCCCCGTCGAAGCCCTCTGGAGCGAGGTCCCTCGGAGCCCTCCGGAGCGAAGCCCTCAAGATTCCTTGAAGATTGCCAGAAGCTGTCTCAGGCTAACATCGAAGCTAGTCTCCGGGCCTTGTCCGGAGTTAGTCTTTGAGCCTGTTCGGAGTCAACCTTCGAGCCCCCCTTCGGAGCTCCTCAGAGCTAGTCTCTGGACCCTGTTCGGCCAGTTCAAAGCCAAGTTTCCGAGACCTCAGTTCGGAGCCCAGTTCGAAGCCCCGTTCGGAGTATGCTTCGAAGCCCCCTTCGGAGTGTACTTCGAAGCCTCCTTCGGAGCCTCCGCCAGAAGAGCTCCGATCCTTACTCCGAACCCAAGAAATATCTACGCCTCGCTACAGTGTAGAAGCCATACCGGGGGCCCCTCCGCCCCTGGTATGTCGTTTAGCTGGTCAAAGTGTGACGTTATCTGACACGTCTGTAAAGCTGTAAAGCACTTTTGTACAGTAGTTAGCTCCTTTTTCCCCTTTTACCCCTATGAGCCTAGGGCTTATAGAGGACATTTTGGTCTTTTCCTTAAGGCCCGCGTGCCTATAAAAGTAGGGCCAAGCCCTTGTAACAGGACACCTTCTCCAGGGCTATGAGACCCTCGAGCTTACTACTCCATACCGAGGCATATCATGTCAAATCCACCACAAACTGGACGTAAGGCTATTATCCCCTAGGGGAGGCCCGAACCAGTATAAACTTTTTCTCCTTCTGAGAGAACCCTTCGAGGTTCATTTTATACTCCATATACACACATACTAAACCTGTGTTGTAGCTAACAAAATTGCTACAACAACCTTATCTATAGTTTGTACATGCCCTAATATATCTAGTATCCAATGATGTCCTCATTTAGCACTACACGGAGAAGTTTTACTACCGATTATATCTATCAACTTTTTTTTTGTTTTTTTATCGTGGTACCTTAGTTTTAGTACCAACTCGAATTGAAAAAGAGTATAAAAAGGTGAATAGCAGCTATAAAACGGTGAATAAACAGGCACACTTCAGTAATAAAATCCTGCTGAGTTTGTTTACCATGCTTTAAGATAATGGAAATGACTTATGTCTTCGAGTTTGTTTACCATGTATATGTTGACATCGACCCTGACACAAACATGCACAATGATAGCAATGTAGCCAGTAGGCATTGTGTAAGACTTATATCTCATATCTAAATAGCACTTGATACTTAATACTCCTTATCTTGATTAGAAACGAGTTGATTGTCAAGACCGTATAATAATCGTACGCACGTAGAAATATTTCATTTTCAACTCTCTCTTCGTGACATCGCGGAAAACTAAGGGAAGATTGCCTAGCACCTAGCACATATGCGTGGCCGTGATGAATTGTTTTAATAATATTTTTTTGAAAAATTTCAATCCCGTATAGTTAATTAAACTTTTTTCAAAAATAGATACCAATCGACCGACCATCGGCTAAACCATGTGGCGTAAGCCCTAGTTCGATCGATGGTCGGCCAAACCTCACCACGTCAGCTTGGTTCGACCAACTATCGGATGAACCATGTTGACGTGATCACAACGACTAATCCATGTGTGCGCACAACGACTAGTTCGACTGAACCAAACCACGTCAGCATGATCCGGCCGAAGTAGCCATTATTGCCTCGTGTTATAGCTGTTGTGAGTTAACGTGGCCTGGTTCGGTTGAACCAGTGCTAACGTGGCAATGTTTTGCCGACCATCGGCTATACCAGGGCTGACACCACTTGGTTCGGTCGATGGTGTACCGATTGGTATCTATTTTTGAATTTTTTTGAATTGAATATATACAATTGTTTTTTTTTCAAAAAAATATTAATAAAAAATTTTCCTGGCTGTGATCGTCGGAGAGTTCGAATTTCGCGTTATCTTTTTTCTAATTCTTCTCTTCTACGTGAGCAAGCTGTACTTATCTTATTTGTTATTTTACTCTTTTTGATATTTTTACAAATATAATTTTTATAACTTTTGTATACTTTTGTATTATATTTTTATTGGGGCTAATCCAAATACTATGAAAAAACAAAGAACATCTCCGTTCAATCTCTCATCTCATTCTCTATCCTATTATTTAGCAAAATCTCCTCAAAATATCTCTCTAACTAACTTCATACTCCCTTCCTTGTAAGGTCTAGTTTGGATTGAGTAAAACTAATAGTTAGCTAACTAATAATTAGAGCTAATTGTTAGCTTGCTAATGGTTAGTTGGCTAAAAATTAATCATACATGTTTCAATACTTTAGACTAATAGGTGGTTAAAATAGATTTTGCCCCTGCTACAATAATCTTGTTATAATAGTGTAGAGGGCAAAATATTCTAAGGGTCCCTACTAGCTCAAATTAGTTCACTTTTGTGGACTAATAAACTAACCATTAGTTAGCCAATGAGTTAATAGTTAGTTCACCAATCAGTTGTACCGTTTGTATGATCTAAAACTAATTTTTAGTTGCTAACTATTAGTTGATGGGATCCAAAAAGAGCTTAACTCTTTATTTTAGTTGCACTCCTCCCTAAAGCTAGGGAGCCAAAACCCCTTCTATCCTTTTTATTTCGACTTTTTTGTGTACTTTGGTTTTTTTAGACATACCAATTGCATTATCTAAATAAATACTTATTCTGTTTTTGAATGTAAGTCATTCTGATATTTTTTAGATTCATCTACATGTCTAGATTCATTGACCTATAAATGAATCTAAACAATATCAGAATGACTTACATTCAGAAACATAGGTAGTACAATATATATATATACTTAGTAAACTAATCACAAAAATTTTAGGTATTGAGAAGAATTTACAAATAGGAGTGAAAATTATGGAGAATGAAATAAAACTTGAAACTATATGAATAATGGAAATAATTTACTTGCATGAGCGAAAATGTACTAACAGGGATGCTACAACTAACAATCTAATAGTCATATAAAATTTAATTAATTATTGGTAGTTATAATATATTAATAAAATATAGGTAGACAAAATATAAAACTCAATGGAGTGTTTTAAAAATAGAAAGTCATATATAGAAAACTCAATGAAGTGTTTTAAAAATAGAGAGTCAATCTAGATAGAAAAACTCATTGTTTTTTGTTATATAGAGTCAAAAATAAAATGTTGGTTGAATATGTCGTTAGGCTGTGATAGACTGATAGGTTCAGGAGCGAAAGGAAATTTAGTCAACATATTTATCATTATCAAATAAATATTATTATTTTTACAAATAAATAAAAGACAATAAAATTATATATTTTTTAATTCTGATATATAAGTCTGAAATAATAAGAAATAGTAGGGACTAATAAGTTCTAACATACAACTATAATTTTTTGAAAAAAATCACCCAATCATCCCCAGTTGACCTGATCAGTGCGATAAGCTCGCGTCATAGCAGCGCGATGACTTGGCTAGCCTCGCAAGCAACGCAACTGACGCCATCCTGGCCGGCTGGCCCCCGCTCGCGCCACCCGACGCCAACCCTCACACCCACCCGTCCGATCGCGATCCCACGGGCGCCGCCGCCCGCGCGGCCGCCTTCCCCGGACAGCGACGTCGAGGCTCGGGGCGACCTAGAAATGGCGCCTCCGGTGGCGCTGCCTCCCCTCGCCCCCCAATCCGGCATTGACGAGCTGGCGCTGCGGCCCTCGAAAAGGTTCTCCGCTCCTCCGATTTTTAGCGCTGCTCCTCTATTTTTGCGGTCAATTTCCGCTTTTTCGAGTGCGCGATGCTGTTTCGGAGGCGACGTTTCGGCTAAACATCGTGTTCTAGGAGGGGGGATTAGCGATTAGCGGATGCTTTGCTTCAATGCTGCTCGTGGGCGGCTGGGCGCACTTGCCTGTGCAGATTTATCATTATAGACCTCTAGTTTGTAGTGTCGATATTTTTTGTTTGCGTCAAGTGGTCTACGTGCCACGGTTTTCTCGCTATTTGCGGAAATGCCCCCTTACTGTACTCCCCGTTTCTTTGCTTTTACTCTAAGCCAGTTCTCACATGCATTGCCTCCAAATCTTGTGGTATGCTCTGCAAATTCGACAACTTTACATGTTCGGCGAAGCAAAAGTTGTGATTTACTAGTTTAGTTCTGCTCAAGTGTGATTATTGAAGGGCTGAGCTTGTCTTAGCGAGAACCGGTTACAGTGAAATGCATGATTGCATATGGAGAAAACGACAGTCGCGTGTTGCTTGCCCGCGACCCATTGCAAACTCAAAGAAGCAAACTGCAAATGGAAGTATGGAACTCCCATCACCATGTCGCAATTTGTTGTTGCTAACTTCTTTTCCCGTCTTCTATTGTCTTTACTCTTTACTTCTACTCATGCAGTACTGGTCTGAGCTAGTTGTCTGTCCTTTTCTTGCAGTTTTGTAGTCCATGATAATTATAATACGTTCTTGGTTAGCAATATATCTATTTGTTCACTTAACTTGGATTGAGTTAGCGCTTTGGTTTCAGCTGTGAGAGGTCAGGATGGGCGTACCGAGATGGTGTTTGGATTGCCGGTTGTTCCATGTGCTGGTTCTCGTTTGCACCCTGTGTCAGGTGCTCTTTGGACCAGCGGCGGGTCAAACTGCTCATTTGAGTGTGGATGCTTCGCCCCAGAATGGTCAGATGATCCCTGAGAAAATGTTTGGCATCTTTTTTGAGGTGAGCTTACTCTTTGACTGTTGATGCATGCACCGCTTCTGCGTTGTTATTCCCTTTTGATTCTTGTGCCATAAGGATCATGCTTTAATAATTTCAAAGAAATTGTTATGCCATCTCAATGAACTCTTAGTGTCTTATACACTTGTGTACATTGACTTCAATGGTTTGCTATTAGACAACAATATATTGCCAATTGTATCGCTTATAACCTTTTGAGTAGTAAGGGTATCATATTATGCACAATCCACATCTTATAGAGGTGCAACTGTCCAAGAGTTCCGCTAATGTATGCTGATTTCGATAAACTATAATGTTATTGCAGGGGAGAACTTATTTGTGGTGAAACTAAAAAGCAGTTCGTTGATTACACTGTTACGATTCGACTTTTCAGACCATGACAACAAAAATTGTAAAATAGAGTTATGGGGTTACTTAGTTTTTGTACTTTTAAGGTGATTTTTTTTTTGTAATTTTACTTGTAGGAGCTCAACCATGCCGGGGCTGGTGGACTGTGGGCAGAGCTTGTAAGCAACAGAGGTAATGAAATCTGCTGTCTTAGGTCTGAGAGATATAACACACTTTTATTTATCTGATAAAACTGTTTATTGTCTCAGCTCCTTTTTGTGTATTACTGAAAATAATTTAATAGTTACATCATCAGACTGTTGTTTGACTTGCTTCGTATATGCTATTGCTTGTAGTTGTTTTTGAGGGAGATTATTGCACCAGGGTTACAATTCTCCACTACTTTCACTCACTATATTTGTCTGGTTGTTAATAGTTACACATAATGCTACTGACTGTTTGTTCAGATCTCATTTTACAGTTGGGTTAAAGATTTAGCACTGGATTTCTCTGGTTCCGTAGTGTGTTATGTTTTATCTGCAAATATCTCGCATTCCAAGTTACAGGTTTCGAAGCTGGTGGCATTAATACTCCTTCAAATATTGACCCATGGTTGATAATTGGAGATGAATCGAATATTATTGTGGCAACAGATCGGTCGTCCTGTTTTGCCAATAACCCCATTGCACTTCGCATGGAAGTGCTTTGTGGAGCTAGTGCAACTAATGCCTGCCCATCTGGAGGTGTTGGTATCTATAATCCTGGTTACTGGGGCATGGTATGATCTTATCTAACACAAGTGAAGAGTTGGTTTCTAAATCTCATGTGATAGTTTGAATTTTTCATATGCTTGTCATCTATTGAATATGATAGGAAACATGAAATTTTGCATTTACGTGTTTGTTAGACAACTTTACATCCTCTGTAGTCATCACTAGCTAGTGGTACTTCATACTATCATTTATATGAAACATGCCTGTCTTCTTCATTCCTGCCTTTACATTTGAATAATGTAAACATGTATCTAATATAATGATAATAATTGGTACTGTTGTCACTGCTGCAGAACATTGAAAAATCAAAGGTTTATAAAGTTATCATGTACATTAGGTCATCAGATGAAGTGGATTTGACAGTTTCTTTAACAAGTTCAGATGGTCTTCAAAATCTAGCTGCTTATACCATCACGTAAGAAATATCATATTGTTCAGTTATTGAGAACTCTCAATTTATTACCTTTATGCTTCTTTTAGTGAAAATGATGACATGTCAAATTTGCTTGTAGGGCTAACAAGGGAGATTTTGCGGAATGGAGAAAGGTTGAGTTTGACTTGCAGTCAAGTGAAAGAAATACTAACTCAAGGCTGCAACTTACAACCACTAAAAATGGCATAATTTGGTTCGACCAAGTATCAGTTATGCCATCAGACACTTATAAGGTAACTTGCTCCCTTTTGATGCTTCTGCATTTCAGTGTTAGAAAAATCGGTGATCGGTAACTGATCGGTCGACCACCGAGTAGGGATTAATCGGTTAATCGGAGGATTAACTGAATTAGTCGGTCAATGAATTAATCGGTCAAATTGCATATTATTCGAAAAAAATAACATATAAACACAACCCCTCCAAGCTCCCAACTAGCAGAAGTTTAGTTGGTCTGCTCACACTCTCAAGTACAAAAGCACTGCTCCCAACTAAAAAGCACTAATAAAGGGGTGGCAGAGGAGAGACACACATGGGTCACGGGTGTTCCTTTGCCTCCAGCTAACAACCACTCTTCCACTCCACCTCTTCTTCTTCTTCCAGTCTTCTACTCATCTCTCCTCGCTACTCTCTTTCTCTTCTCATTTCTTGCAACAAATTAAACAACCAATGCAGCAACTCAGCAAGTAAGCAACACTCACTGAGCTTGAGCAGTGAGCAGCCGGCGAGGTGCTGACGATGAGCAGCCCGCGTAGGGACGACGGCACTCGCGTGGGAGGGAAGCCGGCGACGACGGCGCTCGCGCAGGATGATGGTGCTGCGGGGACGACGACGGGATGGCTGGGACGATGGCGCGGCACTGCTCACGGTGAGGCGGCATCCAGATCTGGCGTGTGGCCGTGCGCAAGAGAGAGGTAAAGGGGGAAAGTGACCGGGAGAGAGGGAAAGAAGTGGGCGGGCGAGCCAAAACCCTATTTTTTGCATCTCCCCAGGCCGGACCGATTAATCGGTTGGCACCGATTAATCGGGTTGACCACCGATTAATCGGTTTGACCACCGATTTCTGGCCGATTTCAGCGAAAAATAACTAGACCGTGGCCGATCACCGATTAATCGGCCGATTAATCGGCTGATCAGCCGATTTTTTCAACACTGCTACATTTTGCTTTCTGGAATGCCATAGAAATAGTATGCGTTTTTCCACTATGCAGCTTCCATGGAACCACATGAGTTTATGAGAAGCACAGAACCACAGTAAATGATATCATGCAGTTTATAATTATCTGTCATTTATCTTGTCATACATACAAATATGTCACAACCTGGAGCCAGAATTCTCACTAGATAAAACTATATTGTAACAGCCATGTAGTTAGTTATATTAGTTATTTAGTTAAATTCCAATGTTTGTAGATGCAAACTGCAACTCTCATAATCACAATTGCATTTTACATTGAAAATTGAAAGTCTAGGCAGAAGAGATGGAAAATATTTCAGCTATAGTCAACTAAGGTGCCAATGAGTTTCATCTCTTGATTTAACAGTAATCATTATTTACCATTTTTCCTCTCAGGGACATTCTTTCCGTAAAGATCTTGCCTCTATGCTGGCAAATCTAAAGCCTCGGTTTTTAAAATTTCCAGGTTTGTCATCTATGGGTTTTATCTTATATATGAGGTTATCCATTTATAGAGCCATAGAGGTGAAGGCATTATACCTCAGTAGTGGCTAACATATGATTATGATGGGAGTGCCAGGATTTGTAATTATTATGCCCCAATGGTTAAATCCTTTGTTAATCTATAAGAGCATATGTAGAAAGATACTCAATATCGTGATTATATGCCAAGCAATCACATTGACTGGTAGAGCATACATGCATGCATCTTGCACTAGTACAGTATCACTTCTGTTATAGATTAAATAATAGTGGATAATGCTGCTGTTTTAAACAGGAGTTGATTAGTTGGTTTCCTTTTAATTAGCAGATTGGTTGGTTAGTGGTTTCCTTTTAATTAGCAGATTGGTTGGTTAGTGGTTTCCTTTTAATTAGCAGATTGGTTTGTTTCCTTAGAGATAGCAGATTGATCTGTAATTCCTTAAGAATAGTAGATTGATCTGTATTAGGGGGGCCTAAGATATAAAGGCCTTAGTAGTGTCAGATGGAGATCATCGAGGAATAAAGGTCTTCCCTAGTTGGGCGAGATTTACCTCGATAACTTGCCGGTATCAATTTGGTATCAGAGCCGATCGGAACATCGACAACCATGTCCGGTTCCGCTCAAGATCCTGCGACCATGTCCGTTGATGAGAAGCTTGACTTCCTCATGGCGGCAGTTACTTGGATGATGGGCGAAATGACCACGATGAATGCCCGCCTCGACGACCATGACCACAGATTGGCATTGCTCGAAGATAGAGCGTCAGATCGAGTTGTTGTCTTCACCAATGGGGGCGTCAAGGACGAAGACAGCAAGGTGCTTCCATGCGTTGGTCCCCCGTGTTCCGCCGCCTGGGTTGCATGCCGCGGAGCGCCACGCCCGCCGCTGCTTGCCGTGCCCGCACGCACCTGCGAGCGCCGCCGCTGTCCGCGCCCGCACGCACGCCGACGCACCGTGAGCGCTGCTCGCCGTTCGCCGCGTCCCGCAGGCGCTGGTCCCCCGCGTTCCGCCGCCTGGGTTGCATGCCGCGGAGCGCCACGTCGGCCGCTGCTTGCCGCGCCTGCACGCACCTGCGAGCGCCACCGCCGGCCACGCCTGAATGCACGCCGACGAACCACGAGCGCTGCTCACCGCTCGCCGCGTCCTGCGCCTTCACGTGCGCCGCACGGGCGGTCTTCCGCACGCCCCGTTGGTACACCGCCGCCACATCGCCCCACGGCGCCGCCACGTGAAGACACGGCGGCTAGGGTAGAAACCCTAGCCACCACAGCCAGTGGGTCGTCTGGGCCGTTCATGGGCCGGTCGTCCACAAAAGGGGAAAAAAAGAGAGCAACAAGTACAACTCAAGCAGATGATTCCAATGGTACAGCTCGCGGACGAGCTGTTAAAAAAAAAGGGGTGTAATGTTATAGATTAAATAATAGTGGATAATGCTGCTGTTTTAAACAGGAGTTGGTTAGTTGGTTTCCTTTTAATTAGCAGATTGGTTGGTTAGTGGTTTCCTTTTAATTAGCAGATTGGTTTGTTTCCTTAGAGATAGCAGATTGATCTGTAATTCCTTAAGAATAGTAGATTGATCTGTATTAGGGGGGCCTAAGATATAAAGGCCTTAGTAGTGTCAGATGGAGATCATCGAGGAATAAAGGTCTTCCCTAGTTGGGCGAGATTTACCTCAATAACTTGCCGGTATCACTTCACACATTGGAAGACTCAAAAGTAAGAAACTAGCGACCGATGCTGCAGTGTGTATGTTTCTGTCATTTCTGTATGTTCAATAATTGGATGCAGACAACTTGTATGCATGTACCTTGTAAACAATGATAATTAGCTTTTCACTGATGACTGATCCATTATTTGTTACATAAAGTGGCAAAACTAGAGCAAACTACTAAAAATAGAGGGGTGTGTGATATTGGGCTAATATGGCCATGGGTAGACTTCATTAACTGGGCTATTGGTTAGACTGTGAGGGGTGCCTTATATTAGACTAAGGGGTGTATATATGATCAACGTATGAGAGTAATAGCTAATTTTTTTGGGGTGGGTGCATTGCACCCTCCCTAACATTATGATTTTCCATACACAGTATATGTTAAAAAATCTATTAGTGAGAAAACCTCCCTACATACATAACCATTCTTTTACTAAATACTAAGATGCATTTGTCTGTGGCGTCATGTGTTTGTGATTTAGTTTTCATTGCATATTAACCAACAAGCATCAGCTAAAGAAAATGCATTGCAATCTCCCTCGTGGTTAAATACTGAGTTCGCTAGACTTTGATAATAAATATGTTTCTATTTTCTTTAGGTGGAGACTATGTCATGGGAAATTATTTACTGAATGCATTCCGTTGGAGTGAAACTGTTGGACCTTGGGAAGAGAGACCTGGTCACTTTAATGATGTCTGGGGTTATTGGACTGATGATGGACTTGGATTTTTTGAGTTCCTTCAAGTGAGTAAAATGCTCCAGCTTGGCTCAGAACTGAAAGTAGCCAAATAATTGCATACCATTACCATTAAGCTGATATATCTTTTTTTGTTACTGTAGTTGGCAGAAGACCTTGGTGCCTGCCCAGTTTGGGTGGTCAATGATGGTAAGTCTTGTGTCAAGGAAGTAAACAATGGCATAAAAAGTTTCATTGCATATGTGGTGTAACGTACCCTTCATTCTTCTGTTCATCAGTTCATATTCTTTTCAATGTTGCAGGGGCCAGCCGTAACGAACAAGTTCCATCTGCAACAATCGCTGCTTTTGTAAAGGTTTGTACTAGAATGTTTATTATGAAACTAGTCCTTTGAAAAATAAAAGAACTGATAATCTGAAGTAAAAGTGCTTAGGCTCTCTCAGTTTCAAAGTGCATGTGCATTTTATCTACATTCTTGCGTTAGCCATTTTTATCAGCATTAAGCTGACAAAATAAAAAAATAAGGGTTACCTATTGATTTGCTTTATCCCAGAATAGAACCAAACATGATCAGAGACAATACAAGTATAATCTTGTTCAATGAGAATTGAGAAATGGCATATACTACAAGGCAATAATAAGAACCATAACCAATGAATAAAATCATGGAGTTATGCCTTGGTACTACTAAACATGCAAATGATTGGAACTGCTAATTTCTAATCTATTATTAGATAACTAGTTGAACCTACAATTTTTTACTCATATAATCACTTAGCACACTTTTCTTTCTTAAAAGAAAAGTTTTCTCTTGGCAAAGTTGTATCTCATGCCAGAAAGCTGGAAATGACAAAAAGGAACTCAAATTCAGTATGGATGCCATGTTTTTTTTGTATAGCTTCGTAATTTTCTTAATTCAGATTCTGCCACTTCCTAGTTCCTAGTTATGCTATGCAAAATATTACAGATATTAACTGGGAGGAAGTAGTGCTTCCTATAGTACATTGCTCCATTTGAGGATTTTTTCTCATTTGAATTTCTCAATTATGTTATGCCTTTCTTCTTAAGTCTCTTCTTATGTGCCATATTGCAGGACGTTGTTAATGGCATCGAGTTTGCGAGGGGAGGCCCTGAGACCACATGGGGTTCAGTTCGTGCAGCAATGGGACATCCAGAGCCCTTTCAGCTTTATTATATTTCAATAGGGAATCAAGAATGCTCAATGCAGTACTACAAAGGTTTTGTTTTCTCATGCCTCGCATCATAAGAACTAGAAGCATCCCTTTGCAAAGCAAGATTTGTTTTGAGTTATTTTTTGAAGCAACGTTTGATTTGAGTTTCTTATACCAATAAAACCATGTGCTTGTCTCATTCCGTAGAGAAATACATGAAGTTCTACTCGGCAATAAAAGCATCTTACCCAGACATCAAAATCATATCAAGCTGTGATAGATCTTCCATTTCACCAGTCAACCCTGCCGATCTATATGATGTTCATGTAATGACTGTATTGCTCAGTCTTCACTTAGACAAAAACCCCATCTTATCACTGGAATTACTTAGGTGGAGTCTGATATTCTCTCCATGACAGGTTTATACATCATCTGGTGATATGTTTTCTAAAACAAGAATGTTTGATAACATACCCCGCAGTGAACCCAAGGTAACTATCTATTGATTATTGGCTCATCTTTTATGCTTTCAACTGACTTGTCATGTGCCTTGTGTATAGGTGTTTGTTAGTGAATATGCCGTGACAGGAAACGATGCTGGCCGAGGAACATTAGTAGCTGCTCTAGCAGAAGCTGCATTTCTCATTGGGCTAGAAAGAAACAGGTTCTTTACTTCTTCTCTGACACTTCTAGTTTAGTGTCAAGGTGATGCTGGCTTGCATTGGAAGCTTACTTTTTTTGTGAACTATTTATGTGCAGTGATGTGGTTGATATGGCAAGTTGTGCTCCACTTTTTGTAAATGACAATGATCGCAGGTAAATTGTCAACTTTTCCAATCAAGCATTCATTTGCAGTTCAGCAGTTTAATCTCCTTGTCCTGTGCTATTGTTTGTCTACTTAAAACAAGCTGAGTTTCTGATACTCCATCTACTCTGACAAACTATAGATGATAACTTTTTTTCTTCTGATGATGGCATGCCCACTAAACCATCTATAAAAATACTTTTCTGCTTAATAGGTTTAATCCAGATGCCATAGTCTTCAACTCATGGCAGCACTATGGATGTCCAAACTACTGGATGCTACACTTCTTCAAGGATTCAAGTGGTGCAACACTTCACCCCTCGACCATTCAAAACTATGATCAAGTGGCCGCATCTGCTATCACTTGGGAGAATTCTAATGATGGAAACACTTACCTGAAAATTAAGGTGTTTTTATTATCTCATTAAAGATCATGGCTGGGATAAATGAATTTGCAATAACTGGCCAGGAAATTTTCTTTTGCAGGTCGTCAATTTCGGTAACAAAGCTGTGAATCTTAATGTTTCTGTTACTGGACTGGAGAATGGTATTCAGACATTCGGGTCCATAAAGACGGTGCTTACATCTGGTTGGCTGCAGGATGAGAACTCCTTCCAGCAACCAGACAAGGTTTGCTACATTTGCTTGATTCAACGCGCTGCTAATTTTATTTTCCGAAGGGAAATGCATTTCAAACTAAAGTACAAGATGATGTATGATTGTATGGTTCTTTCTTGGCTTTAATAGTTGCAGTATCTGCAATGTATAACTTTGGTGTGGAATGCAGGTGGTGCCGGCGGCACGCCCCATAACCAACGCGGGCGAACAGATGGGTGTTGTACTGGATCCATACTCCCTCACCTCGTTTGATCTCCTCCTGGACACCACCAGCACAAGCAAGCACCCACAATTCCACTCGATCTTGCATCCAAGCATGTAAATACACCACCAAATGTGATGGCAACAGGGAAATTCCCGTGCAGGAAACACAAATTCGTGTATAATTATAGGCTACAGATATTGGCATATTGCTCACATGCTTGCGGAAATGGGGAAATTGATTATGTCCTAAAGTTAAGCGACGTTGTATAATATGTCTAAAATTCATCAATATTGTATAAAATGTCTTTAGTTGAGTATCTAGTTTGATAATATATTTTTTCTTTTATAAATAATTATCTAAAAAGACAAGTTTACCCTTGTGTTCTGGGGCTGCGTCGTGCTGCTACTGCATATGCACACGCTGCTGCTGCTCCTTTTGCCTCCACACAAACGGGACAGCACACAAACACGGTGTCTTGCAGCTTGGAGTTCTCGCTGGTGGCGAGCTCGAGTGAATCGTTAGCCGCATTGGCCTCTTGGATGCTCCAGCGCGTGACGCCAGCTGCCGTTCTCATCGTTAACCACCCGGTGCAACTCGGCCAGCTCAATGTTCTCTTGCCGAGCCGTGTGGGTTTCGTCCTCGGCGGTCCGAACGTGTCGTCCGAGAAGCGTCTTCTTCCTAACCGTACCGCCGCCCGCCGCCCGGAGCTCACCCCTAAGCCCGTTGATCTCCTCGTCGACGCCGCCAAACATGAGGTCCACGATGCTCCACTGCGCAGGCTTGGCGGCCCCGTGGCCCTGCTGCTGCAACGTAGCGATCTCGAGCGTGATCTTCGCTTTCTCCATCTCCTTCGTCTGCTGGATGATTCCAGTATGATCATCTTTCGTGGAAATCGAAGATATGTTCGGGAATAGAAGGGGTATGGAAGGGACAAATAAGTCATTTAATGTAAAAGATGTCATTGTATAAATTTTTGTTACAAAAGAATCCATATAGGTTATTTTATATAACATTGATGAACTTTAAACATATTATATAATTTCACTCAGCTTCAATACATATAATTAATTTTTCCGGCGGAAATAGCCCTCCTGCTCGTTTGCTGGGTACGTACTCACCACTTCTCTCCAGACTGGAGGTCTCTATGTATTGCTCCTGACATTATGTGTCTTTTACCTATTCCCTGGGTTCGAATCATATCCCTGCACCTTAAACTTTTGTTGCTCTGTATATATTTTCAGAAAATGTTTGTCATATCGAGTTATTTTCCTTGTGTCTATCACGCGAGTTCTGCAATAGATTCTTAAGAAACTATTTACAATCATCTACTCCACATAATATCATCTTCTGCTTTTGTGAACTTAAGCTTGTAGCCTAGTGTTGATAGCAAAATTTGACACTAATAACTAAAGTAGATAAAAGCCGAAAATATGTGTCATCTCTTACAAGGGCCGGTCCAACCGATATAGAGAGGTCGGTCAGATCGGCAATGGACCCCCGGTCTAATCGGCTTCGGTTGGTTGGTCCGACTGGCCATACTATGTTGGTCTGACCGGCACACGTGCCCGGTTCGACCGATAGAGGCAGAGTCTGAACCCAGAACGAATAATTTTGGGAGATTTTATCTCTAATCTATTTTTAACAATTTGGACTCGTACTCTACTCAATCTAAGATGGGGAACGCGTCCAGGGATCACAAGACCAACCCCTATATAAAGGGTTAAGGCCGATTTAAAGTGGACTCTTTAGAATTCAATCTAGTCTATCCACATAGAATCGTTTTTTAATCTATTATTCCTTTTACCTCCTTGCACTAGGTTTAGCCATATGTTGATGCTAAGATTTAGCATGGTCCAGGCCCACCAGGGATGCTGCATGGTCAAAAGAAGTTAAAAAGGGGTCCGACCAAAGATAGTCAAAAAGCCCATCCATATTGTTAAAATATGACTAGACATGCAGGAGCCGATGAAGGAGAGAGAAGATAAGAATGATTTAGAATCAGTTACAATATAGATTACTTGGATGGTAAGTCTCTAGACTATAAATATATATCTAGTTAGCTAGGTTTAAACCCAATCAACCCCAACAAACTACTACTTTCGGTGCATCGCCACCCTTGGATTCCCAAGGTTAATCCTGGCGGGACTTGACACTTAGAACTGGGCTGCATCGTCTTGATCTTCAGCGAAGAGGTGAGACCCACCACCCCGACGGTCACATCAATTAAGATTTGTGTTCTTCAAGGCTGCATCGTATCGATCTCTTGAGGTATTAGCCTAATCGGTGTGACTGCCGGGTTTATCTTGGTATATTTGGCTAGGTCTAAGCCTGCATCAGTTTTGATCTCTTAGATTGATGTGAATTAGGTGTCATAGTTTAAGGCTTCATCGGTTAAGTCTAACATCTTGATCTATTGTATCATGTTCATGCTAAGTACCATTCATCTAAATAAAGTATGCTTGATGCGTTGAAGTGGTTATTTATCGTGATTAGCGAATGTCTTGGTTAGGTATGATCTTGCGATTATGGTAACTTAATGATATGAATATGTTATTTGGCATGCTTGCTTTAGTTTCTATCGGAGTACAAGCCGATAGGTTATCTCTATTTCCACGCTATGTCCCATCTCCCTATGGCGCTCATCAGCCCTGATTCACGAAGGTGCTATCTTATCGACCGATAGAGTGTTCAGCCTGATGGCGTAGGCATGGTCATCGACCCCATGGCCGATAGGCTCATTCATTCCTGTTTATTCTATTCTCGCCACAATCGTCGTCTTGATAGCCGATCAACATTGCTACTAACATCGTTCTTTATAACTCCTTATCAGTTGCAGGGTCAAACTAATTGACACACTCAACTTTTTTTTCCAAGATTATAGGACCTACACTGGAGTTAAGCAGATCTCCTAAGCCACACATGTGACCAAAAACTACACCAACATGCTTTTTGGCACGCCTAGTGGGACCTCTTTCAGATGATTCATCCATGGCTGACGAGATCAACGACGGTAGCATCATCCTAGTCACCATGTACGCTTTGACCAATGAACGGCCCAAGCTTGCCCTTTGAAGGCGGCATGGACAAAATAGAAGGTAAACTCGGTCAAGGCTTCACCGCAACTGATGAGCTACAAGAGGTAGACATCGGACCCGGCAACAGGCTGAGGCCGACCTTTGTGAGTTCTCAACTTCCCGATGAAACAAAGAACAGATTAATCATGTTATTACGAGAGTATCAAGACTATTTCGCATGGAAATATCATGAAATGCTAAGACTAAGTCGATCAATCGTAGAACATGGGATCCCGATAATACAAGGGTATCGGTCATTCAAGAAGTCACCTCAGCAATTCAAGGCAGAAATATATCCAGATATCAAGGTTGAGGTGACAAGGTTATATGACGCAGGATTCATAAGACCGTGCCGATACGTGAAGTGGGTATCCAACATTGTGCCAGTATAGAAGAAGAGTGGGAATCATAGAATATGCGTTGACTTCAGAGATCTGAATAAAGCAACCCCTAAAGACGAATACCCAATGCCAATCGTGGATTTGCTGGTGGATGCCACATCAAGTAATAAGGTTATCAGTTTCATGGACAAAAATGCAGGATACAATCAGATTTTCATGGTTGACGAAGACATCCACAAGACGGCCTTTTCGGTGCCTAGGTGCTATCGGACTTTATGAGTGGGTGGTGATGACCTTTGGCTTGAAAAATACCAGAGCAACCTACCAAAGGGCCATTAACTACATTTTCCATGACTTGATCGGCCTATTGGTGGAAATATATATAGATAACATCGTGGTAAAATCAAGCAGTACTCAAGAACATGTGGTCGATCTATGTCAAGTTCTGGAAAGAGCCAGGAAATACGGGCTAAAAATGAATCCTGGGAAGTGTGCTTTCGGTGTATCGGTGGGGAAGTTTCTAGACTTTATTGTGCATGAAAGAGGGATCGAGATAAGCCAACGTAGTATTGAAGCGATTAAGAACACCCAACCTCCTACCAATAAAACAAAGTTGCAATCATTGATCGAGAGGATAAATTTCCTCAAAAGGTTCATAACTGACCTCTCAAATAAAATAGAGTCATTCACTCCGCTATTAAAGCTGAAACCTGACTAGGAATTCGTATGGAGAGAGAAGCGGTAGAAGGCATTTGATGAGATCAAAGAATACTTAGCCTCACCTCCAGTGCTGATGCCGCCACATAAAGGGATTCCATTCAAGTTATATTTTTCAACCGATGGTCAAGCCATCAGATCGATCTTGGTGCAGGAGATTGACAAGAAAGAGAGTGATTTTCTACCTCAATAGAAGGTTACTGGATGCCGAGATCCGATACCCCGCAGTGGAGAATATCTGTTTGTGCCTATACTTCTCGTGCACCAAACTAAGGCATTACCTGCTATTGTTGGAGTGCACGGTGATATATAAGGCCGAGGTCATCAAGTATATGCTATTGGCTCCTATGCTGAAAGGGTGTATCGGAAAGTGGGTCCTTGCTCTCACCGAGATTGATCTTAGATATGAGTCGGCTAAGGCCGTGAAAGGGAAAGCGATAGCCGATTTCATAGTTAAACACAAAGATGAGGCAGTGACCCACGTTGAGCCGACACCACAGACCTTATTCTTCGATGGATCGATGTGTCGACATGGATGTGGTATAGGCTTGGTAATTATTTCCCCTCGGGGGGCAGCATTCGAATTTGCATACACCATCAAATCCTTCTCCACCAATAACCAGGCCGAATATGAAGCAGTATTGAAGGGGTTACAACTATTGGAAGAACTGGGCACCGATGTGGTAGAAATCATGGGGGATTCTCTGCTAGTAATGAGGCAACTATCAGACAAGTACGAGTGCAAGGATGGTGTGCCGAAAGAATATCATGATCGGTGCCAAGCCGTAATGTCAAGCTTCCGAAATGTGACCCTTACTCATATCTCGAGAGAGAAGAAATTAGAAGCAAACGACTTGGCCCAAGCGGCATCAGGATATAAGCCAATGGCTAAGTCGATCGAGGTGGATATCACAGAGATAGAAGCCGATGATTGGAGGTATGATATCATTCATTACTTGAAAAATCCTTCGACATCGGCACCGAGAAAACTCAGATATCAAGGCATGAAATACGTTCTGCTCGGGGAAGACTTATACCATCGGACGACCAATGGGGTTCTCCTTATATGCGTGAGTATCGAAGAAGCCAAGGTGGTGATGTGTGAAGTTAATGATGGTATATGCGGGACTCACCAGTCATCCCAAAAAATGAAATGGTTGCTATAGAGGGCAGGTTTCTTTTGGCCGACCATGGTGGAGGATTGCATAAAGTATTATAAAGAGTGCCAAGACTGTTAGAGGTTTGGCCCTATTCAGAGGGCACCCGCATTGGAAATGAACCCGATAATCAAACCCTGACCCTTCGGAGGGTGGGGAATCGATATGATCGGCCAAATCTACCCAGCGTCAAGCAAAGGACAAAAGTTTCTATTAGCAGCCACCGATTATTTCATGAAATGGGTAGAGGTTGTTCTGCTCAAAAGAGTTACTTCTACCAATGTTATTGAATTCATATGAGAACATATAATATATCGGTTTGGGATTATGGAGACCATCACCACAGATCATAGGACAATCTTCGTATCAGAGGAGTTCCAGCAATTCGCAATCGGTATGGGGATCAAGCTCTTGAATTCATCGCCATATTATGCACAGGCCAATGGTAAAGATGAAGCATCCAATAAGAGTTTGATCAAGTTAATAAAACACAAGATCTACGAACAACCGAAGCGTTGGCATCGGTCCTTATCAGAAGCACTTTGGGCTTATCGGATGGCGCGACACGGATCGACTCAAGTACCCCATACCAGTTAGTCTATGACCATGAAACAATACTACCATGGGAAAATAACATCGGCTCGAGAAGGATTGCATTACAAGACCAACTCATAACCGATGATTATTATAAGGGAAATTTTGTTGTAGGACACCGCGAAAACATCAAATTGGTTGGCTCACACCGCAAACGAGATTTTTTGCCTAGTACCATTATAATTTCATGGTTCTTTGCCCAAACACACCACATCGATTATTTTAATTATTTCTTAGATTTTCGGAGAGAGAAGGTGGGTGAAATGATTTTTTTGTCCTTGTCTTCAACCTTTGTTTGGCCACTAAATTTTACTATAACACATCAAAGTGTCGTAACACGCGAAGGCGATGTCGAGCACGGAGGTGATGATGTGTTATGGCAAAATTTAGTGACCAACCGGAGGTTTAAGACAAGGGCAGAAAAGTCATTTCACACACCTTCTCTATTCAAAAATCTAAGAAATGATTAAAATAATAGGTGCAGTGTGTCTAGGCAAAGAACCACGAAATTATAATGGTACTGGGAAAAGATGCCTGTTTGAGGTGTGAGCCAGCAAATTTGATGTTTTCACAGTGTCATACAACAAAATTTTCCTTATTATAACCTAATGAAAGATGACCTAGGCGATCTGACATAGGTCCGATTGAGATCTCTCAAGAAGATTGAAGAAAACAAAGCAAGGGTTGATAGATTTTATAACAATAAAGTGGTGCTAAAGTCATTTGAATAAGGATAACTCATGTGGAAACTTATCCTACCGATCGAGTCCAAAGACAATCGGTTCGGTAAGTGGTCGCCTAATTGGGAAGTGCCATTTTGAGTGCATCGAGTAGTGCCTGACAACGCCTATCTACTCGAAGGATTAGATGGAGAAGTGTTCAAGAAAGCCTTAAATGGAAAATACTTGAAGAAATATTTCTCGAGCGTTTGGATAAAAACCTAAAAGACTATGCTCAAAACAACCGATACCGATGGTATTACCTTCAGACGGCCAATGCTGAAGCATCGCCCTTAGACACAAAAAGCTCATGACCAATTCAAGAGATCAATGATAAGTATATTGCAAAAATATATTGTTCAGGTTACGAGATGGAGGTCCAATACAAATCTAAGCGAGAGCACGACAGATGGCCTCAATCACCTGCAGCCGGATCGCATAAACTCTCCGGAGGATGGCCCGGTATTCAACATGAGTTAGGGACATCTTGAAGGGTGTGATGTCGGTGCTGCGCATGGTGGATGACACAGGAGAGCCGATTCTTCTGGGCCTCGATCCGAGCCAGGAAGGAGGCCAGAATGCCTTCCTTCTTGGCGATCTTCATTCATACCCCATCCAACTTCGACACCAGATCGGCCTCCTTCACCCACAACTGATCAAGTGCCAGCGGCGTGGCTATTGACTCGTCCCAAATGCTATCCATAAGGGTGCCCTCGGTGAGCACTGCCTTGTCATGGACCTTGATTGCCTCCCGCTGCAATGCATAGCTGGCGTGATCGGCCATCTGCTTCACCGCCCGCAGCACGTCTGACCGGTGAAACTCTAGGTACACAACCGACGTAAGAGCTTCGACTAGCTCTAGCGAAATGTGGTCTAGGACATTGTTGAAGTGACCTCGTATCGGCCCCAAGTCATTGAACAGAACCTTCACTGGGTCTTCTAGCCGATGCAATAGGACCGACAACACGTCCTTCACTCCCAGGGGTAGTCGAGTCGTGGCTGACGAAGTGGCACCGGTGGCATCCTCATCTTCTAGATATGGCCTGATGTTGAAGGGGAATTGCCGGGTGAAGGACTAAAAGAAGGAAGAAAGTTAAACAGAAGCTAACCCCATTGAGAAAACAAATGTGAAGAACTCACGTTAGCAGGCTTGGTAGGAGTGGCCAATCGCAGAACGCTATCGACGGAAGAAGTGGCATCGTCATCCTCAGCTACCAGAAGAGTGTGGACCCCTCTTCTCTAATACTACCTTGGGGTAGATGATCCCGCGACACCCGACATCAGCTGCATTTAGGGCCGATGTTAGCTATACATAAGACAACAAAGAGATGAAGTAAGCATAGTACCTAGTTAGGGATCGGAGCAAGGGGAACCCCAACATCAACTGCCATGCCTTTCGGCACGTCGACTCCCACCACCTCGGCCACATCAACTACTCTAGATGATACATCAGAATCAGGAGGTACAACCCCTGGCTTATCGGCCTCGATGTTAATTTCCGTTGTAGCACCTCCAACGGGCAGAGTCGATTAGGCATCGACCAGGTCACTGGCCACCCGAGAAGAAGCTGCGTGAGAAGGAACGACGATCAGGGAAGAAGGCTAAATAGGAAAAAACATTAGGCATCAAGAACGAAAAGCAAGTATGCATCATAGAGAGGCAAACATACCCTAGTTGATGGAGGCACATCGGTGGCGGTCATGGCTTGCTTAGCAGGAGGAGTGGGTGGCGTCAACTAAAGAAAGAAGACACACTTTACAAAGAGAAGATAAAATTCACTAGGCATGACAGAACAAAGTTAGAAAGGGTACCTAGCCGAATCAGGCTCTTGTGGATCGACACGCTCCCACATCCAGTGCCTTACGTTTGCGCGCCGGGATTTTGACCCGCCTCTTGGCGAGCAAGTCCGCAAGGGTAGGTGCCCCACTACCCAAGATACTAATGGTCGATTGCAGATGATAGTCAATCGACCGAACACTTTGGCTCACTAGCGAAGTTTCCACACCGTCCTCCTACACGATACAAGGATAAGTAAGGGACAAAGCAACAAGCAAAAATGATCAAAGGGTCAAGTTATACGTGTTTACCGATGAGGATTCATCGACGTAGCCGGGATGCAGGCGCTTGCAGTACGTCCTCGAGTGTCGATTGAACAAATGCAACTCCCACTCGCCCCACCACTCGACGAAGGTGACAAAGCTGATGGTATAGGCCGACCAAGGGATAATATCACTGTAAGGAACTTGGTCAGCCACCCTAGATAACTAGTCATATTTCGTGACTTCCCCACAAACTTGGATTTAGTCGATGAAGAATAAGTGAGGAGGGAGTTGGCCAAATCCTAACTACTACGAGTAAACAGTTGGATGGTAGAACTCATAGGAGGCTTTGCGGGAGGTGAAATTGACGAGTAGAAGGCAAGGAGTAATCAAGGTTTTTAAGATTTTTGTGGAGCCCCCATTCCGACATACATCGGCTAGAAGGAACTCACGAGGGTATTCATACTCGAACAAGGACTCATATGCGAACCAAATAGTCCTCTCGTCCCAGAAGCCATAGTAAAATGCGGCAAAGCTTTGGCTCAAGGAGTCAGGAGACATCCAGAAAGATGATCGACAAGTGGCTGCCTCGCCCAGAGAGGGTCAATCATGATAAGATGGATCAACCGATTCAGGGTAATCATAGAGGAATTCCATCAAAGCAAAGGGATGTCTCTGGTCACTTCTGAAGTATAGATATTTTGGCTGATACCTGATGAAGAAGATGATAGGTGGCGCTGATGTGTCCGACAGGTTTGCCAGTCGATAGTTTGGCTGATACCTGATGAAGAAGATGATAGATGGCGCCAAGAAGGTATCATCCGATTGAGATTTTCTTCTTGGCACAAGCTGCTTGGCCATGAACTAGAGTTGGACCTAGAGTGGATCCGTAGAACACAAATTGCTCCAACCAAAGGTTGAGAAAGGCCACATGTTCCTCAGTTTCGATGGGGCCGGTCTTTTTGTTGTTCTTCATGATGTATTTACCCCATCCACCGATGGATTTTACACCAAGGTGATGGGTTGGCTTGGAGCAAAAAGAAAGAGGGTTGCAAGGGGAGGTGATGTCAAGGGAGGTCAAGGCGAGGACATCTAGCATAGTTGGACTCATCGGACTGTGCTAAAAAATGAAGGAATTGAGGGTATCAGACCAAAAGTAGCAAACGGCGGCGAGAAGTGGCTTGTTCTTGTAAAAATTGGTGAGGGAGAGGCCGATACAATGGTTGATGCTGATTTCTTCCTAAGATGGGCGGTTAACGGTCAATACCCTAAGGTACCAATCGCGCCAACCTGGAAGTGGGCAAGGGAAGTCTCTAAAGCTAAGGTGTCAATCAGAAGAAAGCATGGAGGAACACTTAAAAGGGATCCGATTGATTTCCACGTTAATGATATCAACGGGATCGGGGCCACCCATCAGACTTAGGAAATGGTGAGTGGCATGGTTAGCAATGGGGATCGAGACCTGGTTTTGCAAGTTCTACGAGGAAGAAAGCAAAAAATAAGTAGTAAAAAAGGGGAACAACGGAGAAAATGGCAGATGAGCCAGGAAAAACCAAGAACAATGAAAAGGGAGGAATGCCGAAGACTTACTTTGGGGATCATGTTGATGGTGGCCATCGCAAGTGTCACCGGCACGCAGGGTCGGTGGAGGAGAAGAAGATGATAAGCGGCGGTAGTCACGAGTAGTACTGGAAGCGGACGGCGGCGAGCTCGAGGGAATAAGTGAACAGTGGGCAGAAAACGTGAAGAAGAAAGGTGGAGTGACCGAGGCACTTATAAAGCAAAAGATGACTCCTCGGCTGAAGGAAATCATGTGGGGACCACCTGCAACATTCGGCAAAAGGTAATCATGAGTAAGGTTTTCAAAACGCCGAGATCTTTTGTAGGCTTGGGATTAGAGGAACATAATCTTCGGCTTAAAGAGTACCAGTACAAAACTATGTGGGATGAAGCCTAGTCTGACGTAGCCACAAAGACATGTAGATGTATCAGACTAGACGACACCCATCACAGTTGTGAATGGCTGAGGAAGATGAAGTGAAAAAGGGGAAGAGAAGTTGTATGGAGCCGGGACCCTGGGAAAAAACTTTTAAAAACACCAGAAGGTAAAGGGTTTCGGCTACAATTAATGAGTGTGCAAAGACGTCGCGGCTAGACGTTTGAAAGACATGGTGGAAAGGGTAATGATGGCTAGTAATTTCGAAGAATTAGAAGACATTTGATGCTCCGAAACTGGGGGCATGTGTTGATGGCAAGATTTAGTATGGTCTAGGCCCACTAGGGATGCCGCACGGTCAACGGAAGTCAAAAATGGGTCTAGTCAAAGATGGTCAAAGAAGCTTGTCCATATTGTTATAATATGATTGGACATGTCGGAGTCGATGAAGGAGAGAGAAAATAAGGGTGATACAAAATCGGTTACAATGTAGATTACTTGGACGACAAGTCTCCAGACTATAAATATGCATCGAGTTAGCTAGGTTTACACACAATCAACCCCAACAAACTACTACCTTCGGCGCATCGCCACCCTTGGATTCCCAAGGTTAATCTCGACAAGACTTGGCACTTGGAACCGGGATGTATCGTCTCGATCTCCGACAAAGAGGTGAGTCTCTCCACCCTGACAGTCACATAAATTATGGTTTGTGTTCTTCAAGGCTGCATCGTATCGATCTCTTGAGGTATCAGCCTGATCGGTGTGACTGTCGGGTTTATCTTGGTATATTTGGCTATGTCTAAGGTTACATCACTTTTGATCTCTTAGATTGATATGA
The DNA here is from genome assembly GCA_019279435.1 of Zizania palustris. Taxonomy (NCBI): domain Eukaryota; kingdom Viridiplantae; phylum Streptophyta; class Magnoliopsida; order Poales; family Poaceae; genus Zizania; species Zizania palustris. The sequence continues at coordinate 45,837,374 of JAAALK010000079.1, forward strand.
ATTAGGTGTCATAGTTTAAGGCTTCATCGGTTAAGTCTGACATGTTGATCTATCATATCGTGTTCATGCTATGTACCATTCATCTAAATAAAGTATGCTTGATGCGTTGAAGTGTTGTTGATTTATTGTGATTAGCAACTGTCTCAGTTAGGTCTGATCTTGCAATTACGGTGACTGAATGATATGAATATGTTATTTGGCATGCTTTCTTTAGTTTCTATCGGAGTACAAGCCGATAGGTTATCTCTATTTTCATGATATGTCCCACCATCGTATGGAAGGCACTCATCGGCCCTAATTCGTGATGATGCTATCTTATCAGCCGATAGAGTGTTCAGCCTGATGGTGTGGGTATGGTAATCGGCCCCATGGCCGATAGGCTCGTTCATTCCTATTTATTCTATTCTTGTCACAGTCATCGACTTGATAGCCGATCGATGTATCTACTAACATCATTCTTTATGACATCTTATCAGCTGAAGCATCAAATTAATTGGCACACTTAGAACCTCTTTTTTTCTATGATTATAGGACCTACACTAGAGTTAAGTATATATCCTAAGCCATGCGTGTGACCAAAAACTACACCAACACGTAGCTCGTCCATCTTTGCTGGTTTGCGCTGTAAACCCGGCGTCTGTCATGTTGTAACCGTGATAATCCTTGTTGATTCACTTGTGAATCGTCTGTCGCGCCCCCGTAAAGGGATTTATCTATCTAATCTGGTAATTCGGTCTCTGAACTGAGTTGCTATTGTTCATAGGCTTCTTGCAGGATCCAAGGCGTCAATTTTCATTAACGAGGACCTCTTGCACAGAGCCCCACCGCCTACATGCGCTCCGGTAAGCCGAGGCATTTTCTGCCTCGACTACCGATCTGACCACTGGCAATAGCTGGTCCGAATAGCATGTGCCGTCGGTCTGACCACCACGGCACCATTGGTCCAACCGGCAGTGTGCAACCGGTCCGACCGCCCCTAGTGGTTGTTCCGGCTACCTAGCGACTCTAGTCTCCCCGCTAAGGACGATGATCATTGGGTGACATGATATCAATGTTGTTTGGTGCTTCATCGTGAGATTTAAGTGTCAACACACTTTTTTGCTACTCTGCTAGGGAAACACACACCAAATTCTAGAGCGTCGGCGACGAGTATGACTACTACATCTACATCAATGCCCTCTACGCCGATGAGCATGGTGGGGAGTACGGATATTGACAATAGCAACATCGTTCTCCCCACCCTAGAGGATATCCCCGAGGAGGATAGGGCCGAGATCGAGGCCAATATGATGGAATTACACGCCCTCATGCTTGGGCGCTACACTAAGATCTGCTCGGGCTTCGTCAAGCGTAACCCTGACCTCACCAACATCTCCATGGACAAGGTAATTTCTCCTCCCCCTCTCTTTACCTTGGACATTGAGCAAAAAATAGCCGCAACGGTAGACCAAGTGGTTAGCGCTACATTCACTAACCATCTAGAGCCCGAGGTTGATTCTAGAATGGAGGCAATGTTTAAGAGATACGGTTTTTCTGAGGCTGATTCTCCTACTCAAATCGCTAGCATACCCCATGTTCATCACGTACATAGTAGGATGGATGGGAGTACAGGAAGAATTATCATGCCTACGACCTCAGCATCCACGATCGAGGCCACCCTAACCCCTGTTAGTCAAACCAGTCCCCAGGACGGTCGGACCGACTCTTGTTAGCTCGCAACACCCAGCTTTCACCCTAGCACCACAGTCCCGTCAACATCAGCCAGTCCGACCAACATGTACCCAACCACAGCCATCAGCCACCAGGCCAGTGTCATCGCACCCACCATGGGTTGTGCGCCCAGTCCGTTAGCGCCAATGCTACCTCTACCCGCACCTGTTGCACCCCCACTACCGCATATGTGCATAGGCCTGGACACATGACCTACCATGAGGCGACCAGGGAAGAGGATAACCGAGAGGAATTTTATATTCGACACACCGAGATACCACCGCGTGTTGTGCCTCCACATGCTAGGTGCCCTAGGATAGAGGCATAGACGACATAGACGAACACATTCACACACTATTCAGGGAATGTGTAGGCTATGCTCCTCGAGATCAGAATAGGACTTATCACAAGTTGTACCCGGATTACTTTGATACCATCCTGTATCCTCACGGTTTTAGGGTTCCCAAATTTACCAAATTCAATGGTGAGGATAATAAAACTACAAGGGAGCACATAGGCCAGTTTTTAGTATAGTGTGGTGAAGTAAGTGGGTCGGATGGATTTAGACTGAGATTGTTCTTTTTGTCTCTATCCTACACTGCTTTCATTTGGTTTTCATTGCTACCGCCTAACTCTATGCAAAATTAGGCCCGGTTACAACAAAAATTCCATGATCATTTCTATACTAGGAGACTGAGCTTAGACTCTCACATCTAACATCGGTTAAACAAAAATTCAATGAGAGTGTCCTAGAGTACATCAGGAGGTTTAGGGACACAAGAAACCGATGTTTTAACTTGAACATTTCCAAAACAGATCTAGCTAATTTGGCTTTTAATGGTTTGCATCCCAAACTTAAAGAAAAGCTAGATGGGCAGGATTTTTTAGAAGTTAACCAAGTTCTACAAAAGACTCTGGCCCAGGAAGGTCGAGTCAAAACTAAAAAGTTCATTAAGACGTTTAATAAGCCCAAGGCCGAGGTGCATGTCATGGAGAATTCTGATGAAGAATCATCAGAAAGTGAGGATAACTCAGCTGACATGTATACTGCCGAGTGGAATTTGTCTAACAAGACCAAACAACTCACTTGTTCTGAATTACAGTGGTCTCTTAGTAAAAATCGGCCCAATAAAGTCAAATATACTTATGATGTAACTAAATATGATAGAATAATTGATTTCTTGTTGAAACATAAGCTTCTCAAGTTGCCAAAAGGTCATGTCATCCCCACTGTCGACGACTTAAAGAAGCATGCCTATTGTAAGTGGCATGATTCTCATTATCATTCTACTAATGATTGCAATGTCTTCCATCGATAAGTTCAATCGTCCATAGATGAAGTATGATGGAAGGTGGACACTATTTCCAATATAAAACTAGATCATAACCCTTTCCCATGAACACAATCGACCTTGACGGGAAATAGGTGTTGATTCAGCCCGAGCAGGCCGAGTCGTCCAAAGGGAAAGTGATCGTAATAGGGGAGCCACATCCACAAATGCTCGTGCCGAATAAATGAAGTGTCTTTGACTAAATCTCATAAGAAGCTGAAGGTGACATACGAGATGCTGCTATAGAAACACCAGAAGAGGGCTAGAAAAAAGAAACGCTCGGCCAATGCCTGCAACAAGGCCGAACCCCCCGTAGGGAAATAAGTTCGACTGCCACTACACAAGGACACTGGATCTACCCATGCCTTTGCCCCCGTATCATCTCCCGGTGATGCAATGGGGTCCGTGCTACCTTCCTCCTGCCGTATATCCATTTCCTTACTTTTTAACGTGTGTCCCTTTCATACCACAAGAAATGTCTAAAATACAGGGGCAGACAAATACAGTGGGGGGAGCGCCTTCAACCAACTCTCCGTGGCACCACAAAACCATCCGAGAGATGGGGGACAACCACCAAGGTATAAAGGCAAAAGGGATGTACATGAAGATGTGGAGATACCGGAGAGGGTCTCTGAAGCCATCGCCATCAAGGTGAGTTCCTAGGACGTCCCAATCCCTGAGGGAACCTGAGAAACCAAGGGTTGGTTTCAGAGTCTGTGATGAGTGATTGACAGATTTTATCCTCTGATTCGAAGGGGTACCTCCGAAGGGGTTCGAAGGTTGCTTCACCGAAGGTTTGGTGGGCTCTGTTTGCTGCAGCTGTTGCAGCGGAGTGTGCCTATCAGAGGGGTCCGAGAGTACACGTTGACTGGGTCATACCGAAGGTTTCGGTATTTTGGGCGGTACACCGGAATGTGTGTCAAAGGTTGCTTACCCGGAGAGGTCTCTAGAGTACTGGATACACTTGTCTGTTTGTCTGTGGTGCGCAGGTGACTTCGGAGGTGACGGACGGTTCGCAGCAAGTGAACCTGGGTCAAGCGGGAGGCTTGATGCCAGGCGAGCGGGGAGCTTGGTCACGAAGGCTGCGAAGGGGTCGAGGTCGGACCTCGGGTCGAGGTGCGCCGGACGAAGGCAGAAAGTGCGGAGCATGGCTCCGGGTGAAGGTACCCTGAGACGAAGTCCTCGGAGGCGAGGCACTTCGAAGGGTACTCCGAATAGAGCCGTATTTTCTGAGTTGTGAGTGGAGCGAAGTTTTCTTGACTTCGAACTTTTGCTCCTTGCGAAGCCTGGTTTCGGAGCTGTGAAATACCTCCGAACCAGAAATTCGAAGGGTGTCTTCGAAGCCTATTCCACAGAAGACAGATTTAAAACAGAGGGTTGTTTCTTAGCCTGAAATTTTAAAAGCTCCCATTCACCCCCTCTCTGGTCGCCGTTTCCGGTCCAACAGAACCCTTCTAGGACAAGATGAAGGCGGTTTAGAGGGGGCGGTAGACGGTAACGTTGTCGGTCCAATCGGCGCCCCAAGGCCGGTCCGACCAACCATCTCACACCAGTCTGACCAGCCTCCTATGGCTGGTTTGACCGACCATTTTTAGGCATCTAGCAATGGCTGTTCCGACCGGCATACTACGGATGGTCTAACCAACAATGCCTAGTCTGACCAGACCACCTTGGCCGGTCTGACCGATGATGGACAAAAAGTCACCAGCAATAAGCAAAAAATAGGCAAGGCCGATTCGAATACTTTCTATTCGGCCAAAAATTCTAAGAGCAAGTTTGTAGCCCCGGTACAAAGCCACAACCTTCGTGGGCACCTCCAGGCATGACTAAGTCTCAGAAGAGACGCTTACAACATCTTCGTGCATTGGAGATGAAAGAAAAGAAGGTTGAGAGTGAGCGGGACACAATATTTGAGGAAATTCGCCCCCGACCAGTACCCAAACAGGTATGGAAGCCTAAGCTAGTTGTATTGGACAACCCGGCTCCTACTCTAAGTGATGATGAGGACGACTTGCTGGATGACGACTATACACCTGTTTGGAAGGAACCCCCTTCCCAAGCCATAGATGTAAACGTAGTCATGCTCCCTGCTGAGTTTGGGTTGTTAGAAGATGAGGCCGAGGTGCTAAATCTCGGCCCACATGAAGCCGTATTTGAGAAACCCAAAGAGTCGGCTCACTACTTGAAGCTCCTATACATTCGTAAGCATATTGATGGCAAGCCGATTTCGAGAATGCTTGTATACAGGGGCGGATCCACCTCCCGGGTTGGGTGGGCAGCTGCCTGGGCTTCATGCCAGCAAAACAATGTACTACATAGCATAATTAAACACAATGTACTCCTTAGCTCAATGGTTAAGGTGGCTCGCTGCTTAACTGTGAGGTCTCTAGTTTGATTCCCACCGGCCCCTAGTAATTTTCATTTTTTTATTGCGATTTTTCCACGACTTGAAAAGGCTGTGAATTAGGTAGCATTTTTCCACCCGAACAAAATTTATTATTTAGATTGGTGTTTAAATTATTTATATTAAATTTTTTTAATTCAAAACTTATCGTAATATTTAGTGCATTGATACCGAGTTAAAAAATTTAATAATTATTTACTCAATTAAAAAAATATTTTACAGAATTGTTTATAAAGATTTTGATGTGGCATACATTTTTACACTTAGAAACTCGCCTAGGCTTCGTAAAATTTCTGGCTCCGCTACTGCTTGTATACGGTGGCGCTACTATCAATCTAATGTCGTACTCTATTTTGAAGAAGCTCGGCAAGGACGAAGTCCACCTAATGAGGAGTCATGTTGAAGATCATAGACCTTATGGTCTAGAAGTGATGAGTGATTGTCAACAAAAGTCAACAAAGAGATAGGGAGGATATGAAGAGGAGTAGAGGAGATCTGCCATGTCTTGACCGTGTGTGACTCAGGTATATGGGGGGCGAGCGATTGCCGGGTAGAGGGGCCGCATAGTCAGGCCGACCTAATCCGGGTACATGGGCCAGGAATGGCATGGGATTCACTGATCTATTGATTAGGTTTGACTCAAGTAAACGGGCATCGAGCAATTGTCGGGCTGAGGGAGCCATAGAATCGGACCGGCCCAATCCAGATACCTGGTACGAAGACCGCAGATGCTTTATCAGTTTTGGTGCAAAACAGACACCCAATCTGGAACGTCAACTAGAGATCCGATGGTCCTAAAGCGAAGCCGTAACTGATACGAAAGCTCCGCATGAGGATAAGCTATCTTTAGATAGAATTTTATTATTTTGCCCATTGGGTCCGTAATTTTATTTTTGTGTATGTGTGTATTTTACTCTAGGGGTAATTGCATCTTTTCCACTTTTTGAACTGCCTATCATGTATATCCTATGGTTTCATTAACTCATCTATTTTTCAAATCAGAGTTTAGTTTACCAAATTTCCGGAAAATCTCTACTGGTCTTTCCCCATTTATTCTACGCCAACAGGAGTATTGTGCGCAGTAGAACAGGAATCCTTCGGTTTTTTTATTCTCTGGAAAATCGGCCCCTATCTTGATTGCTGTTGACCCAGAGAGAAGTGGCGCTATGTTTTGCGGCAGGTGGTGGCGTTTTTCTGGGTGCGGGAAGGACGCTCGACGCGGCTGCTGCTGGGAGCAAGCGCGGCGTGCGCACTTGTGCCAGGAAATCCTACGGCATAGCACTCAGCGTGCGGAGAATGCAGGCGCACATGAGTGGTGCTTAGCGGGCGGAGAGCGCAAGGCTGCGCAATACCGAGGAACAGGAGTTGCACTGAACAACAGTAATTCTGTTTCACAATCCGTGTGCATTTACAGTTTTTATCCCTGAATATTTTGTGATTGTTTCATCTACTACCAATACTTTATATTTAAACTGCACTTTGAATATCCATTGACATATCTGTGAGTACATTTTATTTCTACATTTATTTAGTCTGAGTAAATGCTTGTGAACTATTGATGATTATTTTTGTGCTGGTTTAAATGCCTGTGAATTAAATGATTTTTTAATTTGTCTTTAAGAACTGCGGTGGTGTCTTCTCGATTATGACACCAGTCATTTTTAAGCTAGATTATTTTAGTGCTTATGATCTCTCAGACTATCACTTCAAATCACACGTGACAGGAGAGTAATAGCAATAGACTTTCATATGTGTTTTTAATCTGAGATTTTGGTTATCTTTTGAGGAGCGTTAGGTGTTGGGAGAAGGCCATCAATTCGAAAGATTTTATTGAGGCACCCCATTCACCCTCCTCTGGTAGCTACTCTCGATCCTACACCTGATGAAGACCAATCTGACGCTGAATGGCTTCAATGGTGAGGGCTTCGAAGAGAAGGGCGTTTTATCCATGGAGTTGACAGTGAGCCATAATACGCTGCCTACTGCATTCTTCGTGGTAGACGTGCAAGGTAATTACAACGTATTATTTAGGTATGATTGGATTCATGCAAATTGCTATGTTCCTTCTACCTTGCACCAGTGTCTTATTTAGTGGGATGGCGACGAAGTGGAGTTAGTGCAAGCTGACACTTTGGCCCAAGTTGTTTTGGCCGATGTGTCCATAGACATTATCCATGATAAAGTAGAGTGCTTGTCAGGAAGACCTCTCAAACTTTGATTTTATCAGTGTCACCGAGGGGAGATTTGTTCCCATTTCTGTAAAGCCGGCTAGTGTAACTCGACTATCCCTAAATTAGCTGTCATGTCAGGTAGATATAATCATGATTGGCTAAAGTCTCATGTAGAACAATATAGGTCTTCTAAAGACGATATTGATGAAGCCATTAACGATTTTAGTAAGGTAGAGAAGTTAGGTTATGTAACGCCCAGATTTAATAAAATCGAGACTTTATTGAAATTCCATATAAAATCAATAAATACAAGACGTTCATCACACGAGTGCGCACAATATGCCAATCAATCATGGTTCGTAGACCATATTATTAAAAAAGAGTTAAATAAAAAATAAACTAATAAAATAAATCCTCTAGATGAATGCCTCCTTCCAGTCTCGTGCCTTGACTAGGTCGCTACTCCAGACCGTCATCCTCCTCGTAGTGGACTACCTCCGGTGGTGTAAGTCAACGGGGGTGAGTACAATCGTACTCAGCAAGCCACCGAATGCAATTATAATGCAAGGTTATAACAAGGAAGGTAGTGGCTTACTTTTGCGGAAAAGCATATTTGTAAAGCAATTAATGTAATCAGATTATTAGTACATAAAATTAAACATAAGTACATGCATCATCTTCTAACTCGAGGGGTACAGTCAGCCCACCCTCACTCAACAGTCCTTACATGCCATGCATCACATGATCATTCAAACAATAATAACTAACTGCGAGAAGTCACGCAACCCGCCCTTGACCGCGGGCACAGCTTTTCAAAAAGATTATACTCTGATCAGAGACGTACTATTGTACCCACAAGGCACTCGTTTCCCTCACACCGTAGTGTGTTAAATGACCCATGTCACGGGAAGCTCGTGCCAAAACCTTTAGCATGGAACGCACCAATCCAATAACACCCTCTTATAAGTTTTATTCGGTGCCCCAGTCACTTCGGGCCAACACCGTACCCCCCTTGAGCCTCGTCGGTACAAGCCACCCGCAGGTGTCACTTGCCTCCTCCACTATGGTGCTTCAAGTTGGAACGCTCCATACCTCCTATTAGGACTTACCCACTAGACTTGTGGTTAGTACGAGTTTGTTTTGCAATAGATCCCGCAGACCAGTCCTTATAGTGCCCTGGGTGCGACCAACCAATGCACTAGCTTGCACCTGGAACCCACCATACTTATAACATAGACAACTCTAATAGAATCCAGGGACGAGAATAACAGGAAAAACATATAGTAGAATCCAACTATCTACGACTCGTTCTTTCATCCTATAGCAGTTGTGTCGATACATTGGACACTAGCTAATATAATATTTAAAAGGTGAAAAGGAGTTTAGGCTCAATAAGCATGGCTTGGGTTTACACACAAGAACGGGGATCTAATAAATATAATTTAGGGCTTGAGATTTGACTAAGGCAATATTTAATTCCTATGAGTTATAGCGGTAGTTATGAAAAACTGGGCTCAAATATGATCAACTTGGGGTGTGTGACTTGCCTTGATCCGCGAATGGAGAAGGTGGAACCTCAGGGTAAAACTCCGGATCCTCGACGGCGTCGTAGTCTTATCGATACGGAAAAATAAATGCGACATTCAATAAACAATCCAAACATCACAAAATATAAACATACAAATTTGTTGTTTTAAGCAAGGGGAATAAAGCCTTAAATATTCTGAAGTTATGTCCTAAATATTAAGGATTAATTTTAAAGGGCTTTTCTGAATTATATATTGAAATATGTATTTATTCCTAAAGGGGTGTTTACTTTATTATTTAATAAGAATAAATTGTGCAAAATAAACATACTGTTTTTATGGCATAAAAGTGTAGAGAATAAAAAGACAGATTTAACAAAATTTGAATGGTGAAATTTGGAGTTAATTTGAGCAAGCTATGAATTTTTAAAGTTTGAACTATTTTTCAGAATTTTTATTTAAACTGAAAATGGGTTCTGGTCCACGGTGAGCGAGGCTCACCACGGACCCGCGCATTGTGCACATGGACCGGAGCCCTCTGGACCGTAGGATCTAGATCGAGCGGCCAGGCGCGAAGCGAGAACGCTTAAGTGACAACGGACGACCCAGATGGCCCTGTACCTGTTCAACGCAGATCAACGACTCTGATTAAATCTGAGAAACCATGTTGAAGAACATGGGTTTTAATACTCGAGATGTGATGAGTGATTGTCAATGGAAGTCATGAAAGAGACATGAAGACCTGCCGTGTCTGAGGCGCGTGTGACTCAGGTACACGGGCAGCGAGCGACAGCCGAGCAGAGGAGCCGCGGAGTCGGGCTGGCCCAATCCAGGTACATGGGCTAGGAGCGACAGAGGATCCACTATCTGTTGACTGGGTTTGACTTAGGTACACGGGCGGCGAGCGATTTTTGGTCTGAGGAAGCTGCGGGGTCGGGTCGGCCCAATTCAGGTACCCGGTGCGAAGACGGTGGACGCTTTGTCAGTTTCGGCGCAAAACTGACAACCAATGATTATTTTGATTTAGGATATTAATATTTAGTATTAAAGTCCAAAATATTTGTTATTCGAGTCAGTTGATTTTTCTAAGGGTATTTTAGTAATTTCAAATTTTATTTTAGAGTCAGTGTAATTTACCCTAGGGGTAAATTAGTATTTTTCATGTATTAGGAGCCGCCTATAAATAGGCCCCTACCCCCTAGGATAGGGTGACTGTTTCTTCTAGAGAATAATCTACAGTCTGTTGGTGTTCTTCGGTCTTCGGTATTTTGTTCTCCTATACCAGTTTTCATCTCGACGACCGTGGTTTTTATCTCCACCGACTACTCTTCTCACGTTCCTCTCGATTTCATCACCGAGCAGCAGTCGAAACACAACCGGATTCTCCATCGGTTTGCGTGCACCAACAAGTCTTCATCTCGTACAGTGCAAAGCTAGCTACGTAGCAGTCGGCTGCCGCTATAGGCCTGCCATGCGCTTGCCAAGGCACATCAAAAGCAGAGCACTGCAGTCCATGCTTTTGCTGTCGCGTCATAGCAATCACTGCAGCCTTGGTGAGAGGGGTTTTCACGCGTGAGCACGGCGATCCACGCACGCAGCGCTGTTGCAGAGAAACTGCAGGCGGTAGAGCAAAAACAGCAGCACGTTAACACACGGCAGCGAAAAAAAGGCGTCCTCCACGGCGCGGGCGGTTGACACGCTGTTTTGGCACGGCAGCGCACGGTGGAGCACCGGCGACGAGAAAAATTTCCACGACGCAGTTTTCCGCAGATCAGATGGAGGTAAGTTTTATTATCTCCTAATTGTTAGTTAGTTTAAATCTGTTAGTTATTTCGTAGTTAATTTTATCTGTTGGTTTTTATTGTATTAGCAAAAAAATTAATCTTGCAGTTAAATTTTTAATCTGTTAAATTTTTATTACTTATCTCGTATTGTTTATGTAAGTGTTTTTAATCTGCTCATATAAAAAGAAAAATTTATTAGTCACAGTAATTTTTTGTCTAGTTTTACGTGCAATACTTTAGGTTTATTTCTGAATTAATTTTTAATAATCCATGGTTTATTCATTTGATTAGCATTTTATTTCTAGACTGAAATATAAATATTTCGTGATTTATCTAGGTGTATTTATTTACTGCGGTATTTTTATTCAGTGTATCTTTAATATCATTTTAATTAAGACACCAGTCATTTTTAGGCTAGACAACTTTAGTTTCAGTAATTTGCTTTGCTAATATTATTTGTCTAGTCAAGTTCGTTTGGGTGTTGGGATTAGGATATAGTTTAACAAGAAATTTTTAGGCGCCCATTCACCCCCTCTCTGGTCGCTACTTTCGGTCCTACAAGTGGTATCAGAGCGAGGTTAGGGTTTTCTCATACCTTAACTGGTTCTAAACCCAGGTAGTGATCATGACGTCTTCTGGTAAAATCCCGTCCCTTGAAGCTTTTGGCTACACTTATTGGAAGACTCGCATGCGAGCCTATCTTATGAGCCAGAGCTCAGACATTTGGGAGATTTGTGTTCATCCTACTTTCACCATAGTGCCTATTGCTAAGGGTACTGCTGCTGATGTAATTGCCCAGCATCAAAACAATAGTAAAGTGGTGAACATTTTATTCTCTGGTCTAGGTCCTAGTGAGTTTGAGCGTGTTAGCCATCTCACCACTGCTCGAGAGATCTGGGCTACTCTCTAGGCGCACCATGAGGGGACATCTCAGGTCAAGGCTAGACTCTATCAGACCTACCGGCATGAGTATGAAAATTTCTCACAGAAGCTGGGTAAGTCTGTTGAGGTTTTGTTTGGTCGTTTTCGATCGATCATTAACAAGCTTCGGGTCAACAAGGCCGAGGGTGATCAGCTGGTCTCAGATCATGAACAGACGCTCAAGGTTCTCCATACCTTGTACCCTAAGATCTGGGAGATCAAGGTTTCTTCTATTATTGAGAGCACTTCCTATGATACCTTGACTGTCGCAGAGCTTTTTAGTAAGCTCAAGACTTCAGAGGTCGATATCCAGTTGAGATCAAATCTCACTGGTTCTGGCTCAAAGACTCTAGCACTTGCGACACCGTCTGTTGATCCTACTGCCTTGAGTTGTACTGCTTTTTCCTTGATGTTTATCTCCGAGGAACAGCTTGATTCTCTAGGAGATGATGATCTGTGTTTTTTTAACAATCATGTGCGATGTGTCTATGATAAACGAATGGTTAAAAGACATGGCACAAAGTCCGGATTCTTTGAGTGTGGCGATCCAGGTCATTTCATCGCCGACTGCCCCAAGTGGAAGAATTACAAGAAGGGAACTGGCGGCAACTCCTATGACTTCGGCAAGTACGACAACTCTACTTCTACAAAGGGCAAGCTCAAGACGAGATTCTTTCGAAAGGCTTTGAAGGACTACAGGCGTGAGAACAAGAAGCGAGACAAGGCTTTCTTCACCGAGATGGAGAAGATCTACTCCAAGAGATCTTCGTCTTCCTCCTCATCTTCGAGCTCAAGTGATGAAGAGATCGTGATCAGGAAGGGAAAGGACAGGGATGATCCGGCGTGCCTCTGTTTCAAGGCCTTCGGGGACAAGCCTAAGAGTTGCTCGCGTCACAGCCGAAGACCCCACAAGAGCTTCTACTCAATGGCTCTTGGGGATAAGAAAGAAAAGGACTCCTCCGATGACTCCGACGACGACGACGAGAAGGTATCTTCCTATGAACAAGAAGTTGTTAATTTACTAGAACAGAACCGTCAGGAGTTGAAGTATCGGGAGAAACTACTTAGAGGGGCTAAGAAGAGGATAGATGAGCTTGAGAGTGAGCTTGCCATGGCGAATGGCAAGATTGAGAGTCTGTCTTATTCCCCCTGCTTGGGTGATAGTAGTGAGTGCCCTAACTGTGAGGTGTTGTTGTGTCACCTGACGACTCTTAAGTCCAGGTACATATGGAGAGTAGATGAGAGAGATGCTTTGGCCACTGAGCTTGAGAGCGCTCAGCAGGAGCTGAAAAATGCTCATGCCACTATCGTCGTACCTTGTATAGACTGCCCATCCCATTTAGCTAGTATAGCTGAGCTGAGAGCCAAGAGTGATGAGCAGTTGAGCGAGTTAGCTGGAGTGAGAGCTGAGTTGGAGCAGACTAAGCTAGAGCATGAGACCTTGACAGTTCCACCCACTGTTTGTGAGAACTGTTTGTCCATGAGAATGGAGTTGATCAAGCTAAAAGCTGAGAAGTATGTCGATGTTGATAGAGAGTGTGAGATCTGCTTGTCTCAGGTGGAGGTGTTAGCTTCCTTGAGAGAGGAGCTAGCTGATGTTCAGAACGAGAACTTTTACCTCCGTCAGATCCTGAGTTGGATTAGTGCTAGAGAGCCACAACTCGGCATGATGATCCAGTAGTTCAAGAGACAGGATGGGTTTTGTAACACCCCAAATTTTCAAATGAATAAAAATATTATTTAATCCAATTTCCTGGATTTTATTATTCTGAAAATACCTTTAAATACCCTTATTTACCATTTTAAACTACATCATAGAGTAAATGGCCAAACCAGGGGCTAAAACTTTTTATGTATGATCCTAAGACCAGAATACATTTTTGAGAATTTTTATAAATTTTTACCAACCTTGGAAGTAGCCCTAAGATTTTAATCTATTTTCTGGAATTATTTTATTCAGAAATGTTTTGAAACAGTATTGGGCCTCTCATCTCCCTTCTCTCTCTCCCGGCCGGCCCAGCCTGTCACCCTCGCCCGCCTCTGGCTGATAGCCTGACCCCACTTGTCGGCGCCAATCGTCCCCTCTCGCGCCCGAGCCCGACCCCACCCGTCAGGCTCCTCACTCGCCCGCTCGCGCCCGCTGCCCGGTGGACCCCGCTTGTCAGGTCCTTCGTCCCCGCGAGATCCGCCCCCAAATAACCCCCCCTCACCGACCGATGCCATTACTCGCCTCGGATCCCTTGCCCCGACCCCTCCCCTCAAATTGAGCCCGCCATTACAACCCCCAGTCCACGGCGACCGTTTCCCCCAATTAAACCCGACCAATTCGCGTCTAGGTTCGATGAACCGAATTCAACCCGAGCTCGCCGGCGTTTAAACGCGTTTACTCCTGTCCACCGTCGATCACGCCCCCTCTGCCCCCGCCGATGGCCCTATTTAAACCCCCTAGCCACCCGCAGTGCACCCCTACGCCCACTCGCCGCGAGAACGAACAGAGCGCCCGCAATTCGCCTTTTAGCGCACTCCTACTGTTTCGACTCCGTCCACCGCTCGCCGTCGCCTCGGACCACCTCCGTCCACACCCTCGCCACCATCATGACCGCAAGGACGACCCTGACCTCGGCCACCCCTCCGTCGACACTAAACCCCGCCGGATCGCCGTCGCCGACAAGAAGCCGAACACCTTCGCCGCCTCCGCTCGTCGCCGGCCACGCTCCGTCGACCGTTCGCCACCGCAAGGGTACCCTTGTGTTCCCCTTAGTTCCCTCATTACGTATTTATCCTTAGTTAGACCAGATAGTCCTCGACGTCGTTGGAATCGCTCGTCGTCGCGTCGTCGGAGTCGGGGAAGACGCGTACTAAACCCCCCCCGACACGTACTGTGTTGGATTCAATCCCGACCGCGCGATCGTGATCGAGCGGCACTAGTTGCACCACGTGCGCGATCTAATCCGTACCGTCGGATCTGGTCAAAGCGGTACGTTTTAATCTCGCGCGTTCATTTCCATTTAAAACCCGCACTCTATCTCGTGCGTCCACGTGGTACCCTTTCGCGCGTTTTAATCGTGGCCGTCCGTTATCACTTAACCATCCCGCCTCGCCCTCACGCGTTGGATCTGGATCCAACGGTCTAGATTGGGCCGGACCACGCACACAGTGTGCGGGTTCACCGTGGGCCTGGCTCACCGTGGACCCGAGGGGATTTAAATTTAAAATAAATTCCAGAAACTATTTTAAACTTGTAAAATTCATATCTGGGCATTTTAGCTTCAAAAATTACCATTCCAATTTCAGAAAATTTGTAAAATTATTCTCTACATGTTCATACAATAAAAACAGTAGGTTTACTTTGGACTTTTCATGTTTATTTAAATAGGTATTCAAATGCCCTTAGGGTAAAAATATAAATTCAAATATTTAAACTTCAGTAAAGTTTATATTTATTCCTTTCTGTTCATATACTGAAAACCACAAATTTGGACATGAACTTTTCATTTTAAAATTTATTAGGAAACTTAAAATGAGACTACTCACATTTAAAACCCCTTTTTATAAAGGACAACCTTTCATTATAATTCATTCTAAAATTATTTATAAAATAAATCTCAGAAACTTAACAACTTGGTTTTCATTCAATTAAACCAATTTAAACCTATGTGCTTATTGTGTGATGTTATATTGTTTGATTGAATGTCGCATTCTAAATGTTTATATTGAAAAGACTACGACGCCGTCGAGGAGCCGGAATATTTCCCAGAAGTTTCTCCCTCCCCATTCGCTGAACAAGACAAGTCACCTAACAACATTTTTTGAGCATATTGAACCCATGTTTTATTAAACTATCGCTAAAACACATAGGTTATACATGCATTAGTCAAATGAAACCCCTACAATATATTTATTTAGGATCCCCCGACCTTGATGTGCAACCCAAGCCATGCTATCTCGCCTAACCTCCTTGTCACCTTATGATTAATGTTATTAGCTAGTGTCCAATGTATTGACACGATCGTTATAGGATAAAAATGAGTCGTAGCACATGGTTCTACTATATGATCCCCATTGTTTCTTACCTATGGAATTCTGTCGGTGATGAGTTGTGGTTGTGAGTGGATGCATGGTGGGTTCTGGGTGCAAGCTAGGGCATTGGTCGGTAGCACCCGGGGCACTATAAGGACCGGTCTGCGGGATCCGTTGCAATACACTTTCGTACTAACCACAAGTCTAATGGGTAAGTCCTAACTAAGGTATGGAGTATTCCAAACCGAGGCCACCATTTAGAGATGGGTCAAGCTGCACCTGCGGGTGGCTTTACTGACGTGGCGCAAAAGGGGGTGCGACGTTAGCCGGGATGCGGCCCAGCGCGCCGGCGAAACCTAGAGCGGGTTGTTATCGCTTGGAGAATTTCATGCTGAGGTTTTGGCACGAGTTCCCGTGGTATGGGTCATCTCGTTTGGGATGAGTGCGTGCCTTGTGGGTACAGTAGTACATCTCTGATCAGAGTCATAAATCTTTTTGAAAAGCCGAGCCCACGGTCAAGGGTGGGTTGCGTGACATCCCACAGTTAGATTACTCTGAATATGTATGTGCATGATGGTTCGACATGTAAGGACTGTTGTGCGAGGAGGTAAAACGTACTCCTCGAGTTAGATGATGTTGTTGATGCTCATGTTTACTTTTCCGCATGATTAAATTTGACTACACTAAATGCAATAACTGAAAATATACTTTTCCGCACTGTTAGCCATTACCCTTCCTTGTTTATTATCCTGCATTGTTACTTGCATTTTCAGTGGCTTGTTGAGTACTTTTTGTACTCATACCCGTTGGACCCCACAGAGATTGCCTACTATGAAGACGGTCTGGAGTAGCGACCCAGTCAAGCAAAGATCCTGAAGAAGGCGTTCGTCATGCTATTTACTTTTATTACTATTTTTATTTCAACTCTGATGTAATAAATATGGTCTGCGCACCATGAATACTGTCGTATGTACGCTTGTCGCATGATGAACCTCTTGTATTATTGTTTTTCTTGTGAAATTCAATAATGTTCCGATTTCGGTAAATCGGGGCGCCACAAGATGGTATCAGAGCCGACTTGACTGTAGGAAGCCAAACAGACCCGCCTAGCCATTAGCTGCAGAAAATTATTTCTCGAAAACCTACTTTATAAACTTTGTTCCTCCCCTCACTTTTATTCAACTTGTTGTTTTTGTAGATGCCAGTCTACCAAGTCCACAGCTACTGCCGCCACTTTGAGGGCTTCATCAGGGAGCTCCGCATGATGCTCACATTCCTCGGGTTCCTCTTCGAGCCCGAATTCCAGGGCGTGTACCTGGAGGAGTTTGCTGGACCCTACGACGTCTCCCTCACCGTCCACGGCTCCGGAGAGCATCTACCGTCCTACACCACCGCGCTTGGAGGCCCGACTTTCGACGTCGTGTGCCAACGCGTCGCTCTCCAGGCTCTTATGGAGCTGAGGATGATCTATAACGATCGTCTTCAGAACTCGTCCTTCCGGCTTGTGCCGAAGCGCACTCCCGGTGCCTACCGTAGCATCTACCTCGGAGTTCACTCCGTGCGCGATCCAGTCATGGCCCGGCAGTCGCGTCTTCTCCAGGCTATGGGAGACCTCCATACTGAGGCGATGCTCGATGCCGACGAGCACCATGAGGCGGTTGAGTTTCTTCGTGAGGAGACGAAGAGCTTGATCCAGCAGAACGGTGAACTGCAGCGCAAGATTATGCAGCTGCAGAAGGATATCGCGGAGATGGTTCCCCTCCTCCCGAGGAAGAGGAAGCCCATCTGTGAGCCCATCCCTCGCCCCAAGCGGATCCCGCCACACCCCTCCACCGCCGGACCATCCACCGCCAGCGCCCCTGCACCATGCCCCGGCCTCGTCTCCGACTCCATTATCGAGAACTTTCTCGAGCCCACCATCCCTTAGGAGCCGCGTACTCGTGGTTCTGAGAGCACGGAGACCGCCTCTGGTGGCGAGTAGACGCTAGATGCCGCTATTTTAATAAAATATTTCTTGTATGTGGTGCTATCTACAATGAGTTGTGTTGTAGATAGAATAAGAGCTTGAGTGTAATGAACAATTTTACCACTTGGTTTATATGCATGAGCTTTATAAGCTGTTTTCCTTAATTGTATCGTCATCGTCTTTTTACTTTACATCATGATATATTCAGAAGATGGCTGACCACCAGAACACTGGCTCCAACAACGGAGAAGGAGGAAGCCGCGACGCGCCCGAGGTTGTTATACCTAACTGGGGTGCAACTGGCCCACGTCAGTCTGGGTCGCCATCTGCCAACCATCCTACCTTGGCGGAGATGATGGCGAATCAGAACCAGCTGATCACCGCCCTCCTCACCCAGATGCAGCACCAACAAGCTCAGTTGGACCGTCTGCAGAATAGGGAAACCGCCCCTCGCGCGCCAGCACCCGCACCTGCTCCCCAACTTTCGGAGTTCCTGCGTGTGCGTCCCCCTATCTTCTCAAGCACCACCAACCCAATGGAGGCCGGAGATTGGTTTCGCACCATTGGAAAGAAGCTGGACCTCCTCCCCTGCACCGACCGAGAGCGAGTGGCCTTCGCCACTCATCAGCTCCAAGGTCCCGCCGCCGAATGGTGGGACAACTACCGTGAGTCCCAGCCAGAGGACCACGTGGTGACATGGGCGGAGTTCATCATCGCCTTTCGCGCCGCCCACGTCCCCACCGGTGTCATCGCGGTAAAGCAGCAGGAGTTCCGCGACCTGCACCAGGGCAGTCGAACTGTCATGGAGTACCTCCATGAGTTCAACCGCCTCGCCCGCTACGCACCGGAAGAAGTGCGCACCGATGCCCTCCGCCAGGCCAAGTTCCTTCGGGGACTTAAGGATGAGCTGTCCATCCAGCTTGTTGCCACTGACTACGCCAATTTCCAATGGCTAGTCAATAAAGCGCTCATCCAGGAGACTGAGCAGAACAGGTTGGACCTCAAGAAGAGGAAGATGATCGCCTTCAAGCATCAACAAGCGAATTCCTAGAGGCCCCGCTTCGTCCAACTGCCACCAGCGCCCGCCTACCATCCTCGGCCCGCCTACAGGCCACCTCACGCCGCCGGTGGATCCAACGCTGGGCATCCTCGCCCCGCTCCACCAGCTCCGGCCGCTCAGCCGACGCCAGCCGCCAAGGCCCCGGTCTTGAAGGATCGCCAAGGGAGGCCAGTCATCTGCTTCAACTGCCGCAAGGAAGGGCACTACTCGCACCAGTGTCCCCACCCCAAGCAGCCCCAAGGTGCGGCACCCAACCAGGCGGTCCGTGCCCGCGTCAACCACATCAACGCGGAGGAAGCTCAGGAGGCTCCCGAAGTCGTGCTCGGTACGTTTACCATGAATTCCGTACCAGCCATAATTTTATTTGACTTTGGGGCGACACACTCCTTCGTCTCGGAAGCTTTTGTGAAATCAACGAATTGGACGTACTCCCTTTATCCGTCCCCATGGTGATTGCCACTCCCGGCAATAAAACCTTAGCCCACTTATACAGTCCCAAGGTTAAGATAGAGATCCAAGGAGTATTGTTCCGGGCCGAGCCAGTCCTCATAAAATGCACCGGACTCGACCTCATCCTAGGGATGGATTGGTTGATGAAGCACAAGGGAGTGATCGATTGTGCCAACAAGTCCGTCACAGTGACCAACCCTGAAGGCGCAGCCGTCACCTTTCGGATGACCAGTCGCAAGCCACTTGAAGCGTCCCTCCACTTGCTAGCTCTTGAAGAAGTACCCATAGTTAAGGAGTTCATGGACGTATTCCCTGAAGACCTACCAGGAATGCCTCCCAAGCGGGACATCGAATTCAAAATCGAACTTGTCCCTAGGACCACTCCAATCTCCAAGCGCCCATACCGGATGGCCGCCAATGAATTAGCCGAGGTCAAGAGCAACATCGAAGACCTAGAGCAGAAAGGGTACATCCGACCGAGTACCTCGCCTTGGGGTGCACCGGTTATCTTTGCCATGAAGAAAGATAAGAACAAGAGGATGTGTGTGGACTATAGAGCCTTGAACGACGCAACCATCAAGAACAAATACCCATTGCCTCGGATCGACGACCTGTTCGATCAACTGAAGGGATCCTCGGTGTTTTCCAAGATTGACCTCAGGTCAGGTTATCACCAATTGATGATTAGAGAAGAGGACATACCCAAGACTGCCTTCACCTCCCGCTATGGACTCTACGAGTATACAGTGATGTCGTTCAGACTCACGAATGCCCCGACCTTTTTCATGAACATGATGAACAATGTATTCATGGAGTTCTTGGACAAGTTCATCGTGGTATTCATCGACGATATCCTCATTTACTCCAAGACCAAGGAAGAACATGAAACCCACCTCCGATTGACCCTCGGAAAGCTAAGGGAGCAGCAATTGTACGCCAAATACAGCAAGTGCGAATTTTGGTCGTCTGAGGTGAAATTCCTAGGCCATGTCATATCTGCCGGAGGAATAGCAGTGGACCCAACCACCGTGGAAGCAATGACCAACTGGCTGCAGCCCACGACCGTGAACGAGATCCGGAGCTTTCTCGGATTGGCCGGATACTACCGCCGATTCATCGAGAATTTTTCAAAGATCGCCAAGCCTATGACCAGAATTCTGCAGAAAGAAGTGAAGTTTGAATGGACCCCTGATTGTGAGGAAAGCTTCCAGACCCTCAAGAAGAAGCTCGTGTAAGCCCCTATTCTGACTCTGCCAGACATCCGAAAAGACTTCCACGTCTACTGTGATGCCTCTCGTCAAGGATTGGGATGCGTCTTAATGCAAGAAGGGAAGGTGATATCATATGCCTCCCGACAACTGAGACCGCATGAGCTGAACTACCCAACCCATGACCTGGAATTAGCAGTCGTGGTTCATGCCTTGAAGATATGGAGATACTACCTTGTGGGAAACAGGTGTGAAGTCTTCACCGACCACAAGAGCCTCAAGTACATATTCACCCAACCGGACCTGAACCTCAGGCAAAGGAGATGGTTGGAACTGATCAAGGATTACGACTTGGGCATCCATTATCATCCAGGCAAGGCAAATGTGGTGGCAGACGCCCTTAGTCGAAAAGGGTACTGCAACGCCATCATGATTCAGGACCAGGCTCCCTTACTTTACAAGGAGATGGAAAGGCTGAATTTAGGGATCACTACCTGAGCATACCTCGCTGCCTTGGAGTCTCGGCCTGTCTTGATAGACCAGATCCGAGAAAAGCAGAAGGAAGACCCAGATATCTTGGAGATCCAGCAGAACATGTGGAAGGGTAAAGCCCCCGGATTTTCCGAGGACGAGCATGGTACCATCTGGTTCGGAAACCGGATATGCGTACCCGACCAACCTGAGTTGAAGACTCTCATCCTTCAAGAAGCCCACGATACTCTATACTCCATACATCCCGGGAGTACCAAGTGTATCAAGATCTGAAGGAAAAATATTGGTGGGTCAGCATGAAGAGAGAAATAGCTGAGTATGTGGCCAAGTGCGACACATGCCGGCGAGTCAAGGCAGAGCATCAAAGGCCTGCTGGACTATTGCAACCTCTCAAAATCCCCGAATGGAAGTGGGAAGAGATAGGAATGGACTTCATCACGAGACTGCCCAGAACCCAAGCTGGTCATGATTCTATCTGGGTGATCGTCGACCGACTCACCAAGGTAGCTCACTTCATCCCGGTCAAGACGACTTACACTGTCGCCAAGTTGGCCGAGTTATATGTGACCCGGATAGTATGCCTTCACGAAGTTCCTAAAAATATTGTATCTGACCGTGGGAGCCAATTTACCTCCAAGTTTTGGAAGAACCTTCAAGAGGAACTCGGCACCTAACTGAACTTTAGAACCGCCTATCATCCACAGACCGACGGTCAAACCGAAAGGGTCAACCAGATATTGGAAGATATGCTTAGAGCTTGCGCTCTAGACTTTGGCAGAATGTGGGACAAGAACTTACCCTATACAGAGTTCTCCTACAACAACAGCTATCAAGCCAGCCTACAAATGTCCCCGTTCGAAGCACTCTACGGACGTAAGGGCAGAACGCCGTTGCTCTGGGATCAAACCGGAGAATCACAACTGTTTGGGACAGATATATTAAGAGAACTGAAGAGAAGGTCAAGATCATAAGGGACCGATTAAAGATAGCCCAGTCCCGACAGAAGAGCTACGCCGATAACCATCGAAGGGACCTAACCTTTGAGGAGGGCGATTATGTCTATCTCCGAGTCACTTCTCTCCGCGGCACTCAAAGGTTCAACATGAAAGGCAAGCTAGCACCCCGCTACGTCGGACCTTTTCAGATCCTCCGACAGCAAGGAGAAGTGGCATATCAACTAGAATTTCCTCCGTCCTTGGCGGGAGTTCACGATGTGTTCCACGTCTCCCAGTTAAAGAAGTGTCTTCGTGTGCCCGCCGAGCAAGCCGATCTTCAACAGCTCAACGTCCAAGAAGACTTGACCTACATAGAGAAACCCATCAAGATCTTGGAAACCAAAGAAAGGGTAACCAGGAGTCGTGTAGTTCGCTTCTGCAAGGTTCAGTGGGACAACCACCCCACCGAAGAAGCTACATGGGAAAAAGAAGACGAACTGAAAGCCCAATACCCCGAGTTATTCGAGTAACGTTCCAATCTCGAGGACGAGATTCTTCGTAAGGGGGATAGGTTTGTAACACCCCAAATTTTCAAAGGAATAAAAATACTATTTAATCCAATTTCCTGGATTTTATTATTCTGAAAATACCTTTAAATACCCTTCTTTACCATTTTAAACTACATCATAGAGTAAATGGCCAAACCAGGGGCTAAAACTTTTTATGTATGATCCTAAGACCAGAATACATTTTTGAGAATTTTTATAAATTTTTACCAACCTTGGAAGTAGCCCTAAGATTTTAATCTATTTTTCTAGAATTATTTTTATTCAGAAATGTTTTGAAACAGTATTGGGCCTCTCTCCTCCCTTCTCTCTCTCCTGGCCGGCCCAGCCCGTCACCCTCGCCCACCTCTGGCTGACAGGCCGACCCCACCTGTCGGCGCCAATCGTCCCCTTTCGCGCCCGAGCCCGACCCCACCCTGCTTGTCAGGTCCTTCATCCCCGCGAGATCCGCCCCCAAATCGCCCCCCCCCTCACTGGCCGACGCCATTACTCGCCTCAGATCCCTTGCCCCGACCCCCTCCCCTCAAATTGAGCCCGCCATTACAACCCCCAGTCCACGGCGTCTAGGTTCGATGAACCGAATTCAACCCAAGCTCGCCAGCGTTTAAACGCGTTTACTCCTGGCTACCGTCGATCACGCCCCCTCTGCCCCCGCCGATGGGCCTATTTAAACCCCCTGGCCACCCGCAGTGCACCCCTACGCCCACTCGCCGCGAGAACGAACAGAGCGCCCACAATTCGCCTTTTAGCGCACTCCTACTGTTTCGCCTCCGGCCACCGCTCGCCATCGCCTCAGACCACCTCCGTCCACACCCTCGCCACCATCATGACCGCAAGGACGACCTCGACCTCGGCCACCCCTCCGTCGACACTGAACCCCACCGGATCGTCGTCGCCGACAAGAAGCCTAACACCTTCGCCGCCTCCGCTCGTCGCCGGCCTCGCTCCGTCGATCGTTCGCCACCGCAAGGGTACCCTTGTGTTCCCCTTAGTTCCCTCGTTACGTATTTAGCCTTAGTTAGACCGGATAGCCCTCGACGTCGCCGAAATCGCTCGTCGTCGCGTCGCCGGAGTCGGGGAAGACGGGTACTAAACCCCCCCTGACACGTACCGTGTCAGATTCAATCCCGACCACGCGATCACGATCGAGCGGCGCTAGTTGCACCATGTGCGCGATCTAATCCGTACCATCGAATCTAGTCAAAGCGGTACGTTTTAATCTCGCGCGTTCATTTCCATTTAAAACCCGCACTCGATCTCATGCGTCCACGTGGTACCCTTTCGCGCGTTTTAATCGTGGCCGTCTGTTATCACTTAACCATCCCGCCTCGCCCTCGCGCGTTGGATTTGGATCCAACGGTCCAGATTGGGCCGGACCACGCGCACAGTGCGCGGGTTCACCGTGGGCCTGGCTCACCGTGGACCCGAGGGGATTTAAATTTAAAATAAATTCCAGAAACTGTTTTAAACTTGTAAAATTCATATCTGGCGCATTTTAGCTTCAAAAATTACCATTCCAATTTCAGAAAATTTGTAAAATTATTCTCTACATGTTCATACAATAAAAACAGTAGGTTTACTTTGGACTTTTCATGTTTATTTAAATAGGTATTCAAATGCCCTTAGGGTAAAATATAAATTCAAATATTTAAACTTCAGTAAAGTTTATATTTATTCCTTTCTGTTCATATACTGAAAACCACTAATTTGGACATGAACTTTTCATTTTAAAATTTATTAGGAAACTTAAAATGAGACTACTCACATTTAAAACCCCTTTTTATAAAGGACAACCTTTCATTATAATTCCTTCTAAAATTATTTATAAAATAAATCTCAGAAACTTAACAACTTGGTTTTCATACAATTAAACCAATTTAAACCTATGTGCTTATTGTGTGATGTTATATTGTTTGATTGAATGTCGCATTCTACTTTGTTTATATTGAAAAGACTACGACGTCGTCGAGGAGCCGGAATATTTCCCAGAAGTTCCTCCCTCCCCATTCGCTGAACAAGCCAAGTCACCTAACAACATTTTTGAGTATATTGAACCCATGTTTTATTAAACTATCGCTAAAACACATAGGTTATACATGCATTAGTCAAATGAAACCCCTACAATATATTTATTTAGGATCCCCCGACCTTGATGTGCAACCCAAGCCATGCTATCACGCCTAACCTCCTTATCACCTTATGATTAATGTTATTAGCTAGTGTCCAATGTATTGACACGATCGCTATAGGATAAAAATGAGTCGTAGCACATGGTTCTACTATATGATCCCCATTGTTTCTTACCTATGGAATTCTGTCGGTGATGAGTTGTGGTTGTGAGTGGATGCATGGTGGGTTCCGGGTGCAAGCTAGGGCATTGGTCGGTAGCACCCGGGGCACTATAAGGACCGGTCTGCGGGATCCGTTGCAATACACTTCCGTACTAACCACAAGTCTAATGGGTAAGTCCTAACTAAGGTTTGGAGTGTTCCAAACGGAGGCCACCATTTAGAGATGGGTCAAGCTGCACCTGCGGGTGGCTTTACCGACGTGGCGCAAAAGGGGGTGCGACGTTAGCCAGGATGCGGCCCGGCGCGCCGGCGAAACCTAGAGCGGGTGGTTATCGCTTGGAGCATTTCATGTTGAGGTTTTGGCACGAGTTCCCGTGGTATGGGTCATCTCGTTTGGGATGAGTGCGTGCCTTGTGGGTACAGTAGTACATCTCTGATCAGGGTCATAAATCTTTTCAAAAAGCCGAGCCCACGGTCAAGGGCGGGTTGCGTGACATCCCACAGTTAAATTACTCTGAATATGTATGTGCATGATGGTTCGAGATGTAAGGACTGTTGTGCGAGGAGGTAAAACGTACTCCTCGAGTTAGATGATGTTGTTGATGCTCATGTTTACTTTTCCGCATGATTAAATTTGACTACACTAAATGCAATAACTGAAAATGTACTTTTCCGCACTGTTAGCCATTACCCTTCCTTGTTTATTATCCTGCATTGTTACTTGCATTTTCGGTGGCTTGTTGAGTACTTTTTGTACTCATACCCGTTGGACCCCACAGAGGATGCCTACTATGAAGACGGTCTGGAGTAGCGACCCAGTCAAGCAAAGATCCTGAAGAAGATGTTCGTCATGCTATTTACTTTTATTACTATTTTTATTTCAACTCTGATGTAATAAATATGGTCTGCGCACCATGAATACTCTCGTATGTACACTTGTCGCATGATGAACCTCTTGTATTATTGTTTTTCTTGTGAAATTCAATAATGTTTCGATTTCGGTAAATCGGGGCGCCACAGGTTTGGGGTAGGTTACACCTATACCAAGGCTGATTTTGAGAGTACCATTAGCTGAGCAGTGGAGTGGAGTAAGATGACTCCTGAACAGAGATATCCCAAGACTCACTCCACTGAGTCCTTTAAGAATAGTCAACCCAAGGATGGAGTGTTTCAAGAACAACATAAAGCTCCACCTAAGAAGCAAATCCGGGTCCCAAAGACTAAGCCTCTCCACACTTCTCTTGATTCTTTACCTGGACCCTCTCACACCAAAAATGCTACACCCAACACCACCAAGCCTAATAATCCCAAACCTCAACCACATCCCAAGAAGCCTACCTATCACTATGAGTTTTGTCAGATATACGAGCATCTTGAGGAGTTTTGCTTTAGGAGGAAGCGGGTTGAGCGAGCAGAGAGATCTCGAGGTGGGCAGGAGCAGTTCTACCAGTAGGGTGGTAGACAGAGAGTTCCTCGACATAGAGAGAGGCTAGAGGCCAGGCCACGTCGTGTAGGTGGTGGTAGAGGAGACGATTTTTATGATCGTGCTTCGGAGGGTGGTTTTCATTCCGACAGAGTTCCAGATCGTTATGGATACGGTTTTGGACCTCGTGGCCGTGATTTTAGGCAGAACAGAGGACCGCGCTTTGAGCCGCATTTCGGTCCAGACTCATATGATTCCTTCTGCTTTCCTACTTATGAGCAGATGGCTCGACACTAGTTTATTACTTTTTCTAGACCTGGTGGTCGACCATTTGCTCCCACTCATGACCATTGATCTTGCAGGATCGAGGACTGGAGGACGTATGGATCATGGATTCAGGATGTTCTCGCCATATGATGGGACACCGCAGATGGTTCTCCAGCCTCACTCCCCCGAGCTCCAAGGAATACATCACTTTCGGGAACAATGGTCAAGGGAAGGTACAAGGTATTGGGTCGATTCGTATTTCTGATTATTTCTCTTTTAAGAATGTTGCTTTATTTGGAAATCTGAACTTTAATCTAATTTCTGTTTTGCAACTTCTTGAGGATGGTTTAGAAGTGCGCTTTAAGAAGGGCATGTCTTCTGTTATTGATTCTAGAGGATCTTTAGTTTGCCAGATCTTACCTTTTGGTAAGGTTTTTCGTATTGATTTCTCTAGTTCTTCTGGCCCTTCTCACTGTCTAATGACCGGATCCTCCTCTGAGCTATGGAAGTGGCATAGAAGGTTAGGTCATTTGAGCTTTGATCTGCTTGTCAGATTGAGTTCTATGGATCTTATCCGAGGATTTCCTAAGCTTAAGATGAAGAAGGATCTAGTGCGTCATCCATGTCGTCATGGGAAAATGGTTGCCGCTTCTCACGCACCTGTGACTCAGGTGATGACTTCGTACCCAGGAAAGCTGTCGCACATGGATACAGTAGGTCCAGCTCGAGTACGTTCAGTCGGTGGGAAGTGGTACGCCCTTGTGATAGTTGACAATTTTTCTCGATTCTCGTGGGTTTACTTTCTAGAGTCTAAGGATGAGACTTTTCAGTATGGTCATGACCTGATTTTGAAGCTGAAGAACAACAACAATGGTCTGATGCGAGCAATTCATTCGGACAACGGCTCTGAGTTTAAGAACTCTCAGTTCGTTAGTTTCTGTAGTGATCAGGGTCTTGATCATCAGTTCTCTGCTCCTTACACTCCCCCACAGAACAGCGTTGTGGAACGAAAGAACCGCACGCTTGTCAAGATGGCCAGGATGATGCTTGATGAGCATAGGACTCCTAGGCGTTTTTGGGCTGAGGCGATGAACACAGCTTGCTATCTTGCCAACCGCATTTTCCTTAGAGCTTACTTAGGTAAGACGTCATATGAGTTGTGGTTTGGCAGACAGCCCAAGGTGAGTCACTTGCGAGCTTTTGGATGCAAGTGCTTTGTGCTTAAGAAGGGAGGGCATTTGGACAAGTTTGAGTCTCGCTGCTGGGATGGAGTATTTCTTGGTTATGCTTTGCATTCACGAGGCTTTCGTGTTTGGAACCTAGACTCTCAGATGCCTGTTGAGACTTGTGAGGTTTCTTTTGATGAGTCTTTGCCCTCGCCGACTCCTTATTTTGAGCTTTCTAGAGATTATGAGATTGAAGAGTCCATCTTCGAGGAAGATGATAACACTCCTACTGATGATGAGGGTGGGTGTGGCGCCCCGATTTATCAAATCAGAACATTATTGAATCTCCAAAGAAAAACAATAATACAAGAGGTTCATCATGCGACAATCGTACATACGACAACATTCATGGTGTGCAGACCATATTTATTACATCAGAGTTTAATAAAAAAACGGTAAAAATAAGTAAAAAGCATCACGAATGCCTTCTTCAGGATCTTTCTTCTTGATTGGGTCGCTACTCCAGACCATCTTCATAGTAGGCATCCTCTGTGGGGTTCAACGGGTATGAGTACAAAAAGTACTCAACAAGCCACCGCAAATGCAAGTAATAATGCAGGATAATAAACAAGGAAGGGTAATGGCTAACGTTGCAGAAAAGTACATTTTTCAGTTATTGCATTTAGTGTAGTCAAATTTAATCATGCGGAAAAGTAAACATGAGCATCAACAACATCATCTAACTCGAGGAGTATGTTTTACCTCCTCGCACAACAATCCTTACATGTCAAACCATCATGCACATACATATTCAAAGTAATTTAACTGTGGGATGTCATGCAACCCGCCCTTGACCATGGGCTCGGCTTTTTGAAAAGATTTAAGACTCTGATCAGAGATGTACTACTGTACCCACAAGGCACGCACTCATCCCAAACGAGATGACCCATAACACGGGAACTCGTGCCAAAACCTCGGCATGAAATGCTCCAAGCGATAACCACCCGCTCTAGGTTTCGCCGGCGCGCCGGGCCGCATCCCGGCTAACGTCGCACCCCCTTTTGCGCCACATTGGTACAAGCCACCCGCAGGTGCTGCTTGACCCATCTCCAAATGGTGGCCTCGGTTTGGAACACTCCATACCTTAGTTAGGACTTACCCATTAGACTTGTGGTTAGTATGGAAGTGTATTGCAACGGATCCCTCAGACCGGTCCTTATAGTGCCCCGGGTGCTACTGACCAATGCCCTAGCTTGCACCCGGAACCCACCATGCATCCACTCACAACCACAACTCCAACACCGACAGAATTCCAAAGATGAGAATAACGGGGATCATATAGTAGAACCAATCGCTACGACTCATTTTTAATCCTATAGCAATCGTGTCAATACATTGGACACTAGCTAATAACATTTATCATATGGTGACAAGGAGTTTAGGCTAGAGAGCGAAACGTAAATCTTTGACCAGATCCGACGGTGCGGATTAGATCGCGCACGTGGGCTCACAGGCGTCGTCCGATCGCGATCGCACGGTCGGGATTAAATCTGACACGGCACATGTCGGGGAGCAAAGTACCCTTCTTCCCCGACTCCGGCGAGCGGGCCAGGGGCCACGGCGAGCGACGGCGGCCCTAGCTAAGCCTAGAAATGGAAAGAGGATGCTACGGCGGTCATGACGGTACCTTAGGCGAGGCGAGCGGTCGATGGAGCGCGGTCGGCGGCGAGGGTAGACGACGGAGTGGTTTGGAGTTCGACGTTGGCGGAGGGGTGGCCGAGGTTGGTGTCGTCCTTGCGGTCACGATGGTGGCGAGGGTGTGGACGGAGGTGGTCCGAGGCGACGGCGAGCGGCAACCGGAGTAGGAGCGGCGGTGAGGTGTTAAAAACCGAAGAGGGGAGTGCTCTGTTCGTTCTCACACCGAATGGCTGTGGGGGTCGGACGTGGTGGAGGCCAGCAGTTTAAAATAGGGGTACCAGCGGGGCTCGCATGCAAGGAAAGTCGAGGGAGGGGCTTAACTCACCGGCGAGGTCTCGTCCATGCACGGGGCTGCGTTCCCGGGGGCTTAAATGCGTGGTTTAACGGGGGGAAACGGTCGGCCTGGCGCGGGGAACCGATTAATGGCGTCAATTGAATGCGGGAGGGGCCAGCGAGGCGGATCCGAGGCGGGGGTCATCGGCCGGCGTGATTTGGGGGGCGGCGACGCGAGGTTGATGACGGAACTGACAGGCGGGGGCCACTGGCCAGCGGGCGTGAGCGCGCGAGGGAGAGGGCTGACAGGTGGGGCCGTGGTGTCGGGCGCGCGCGCGAGGGGACGCGATCGGCGCCGACAGGTGGGGTTGGGCTGTCAGCTAGAGGCGGGCGAGGGTGTTGGGCTGGGCCGGCCGGGAGAGAGAGAAGAGAGGAGGGAGGCCCAATACTGTTCCAAAACATTTCTGAATAAAAATAATTCCAAGAAATAGATTAAAACCTTAGGGCTACTTCCAAGGTTGGTAAAAATTTATAAAAAATCTCAAAAATATATTTTGGCCTTGGGAGTTTATACAAAAATTTTCAGCTCTTGGTTTGGTCATTAACTATATGTTGTAGTTTAAAAATTGTAGAGGAGGGTGTTTAAGGTATTTTCAAAATTAATAAATTCAAGAAATTGAATTAAATAATATTTTATTACTTTGAAAATTTGGGGTGTTACAAACCTATCCCCCTTACAAAGAATCTCGTCCTCGAGATTGGAACGTTACTCGAATAACTCGGGGTATTGGGCTTTTAGTTCGTCTTCCTTCTCCTATGTAGCTTCTTCGGCGGGGTGGTTGTCCCACTGAACCTTGCAGAGGCGAACTACACGACTCATGGTTACCCTTTCCTTGGTTTCCAAGATCTTGATGGGTTTCTCGATGTAGGTCAAGTCTTCTTGGACATTGAGCTGTTGAAGATCGGCTTGCTCGATGGGCACGCGAAGACACTTCTTCAACTGGGAGACATGGAACACATCAGGAACTCCTGCAAAAGATGGAGGTAGTTCAAGTTGATATGCCACTTTTCCTTGCCGTCGGAGTATCTGAAAAGGTCCGACGTAGCGGGGTGCTAGCTTGCCTTTCATGTTGAACCTTTGAGTGCCTCAGAGGGGAGTGACTCGGAGATAGACATAATCGCCCTCCTCAAAGGTTAGGTCTCTTCGACGGTTATCGGCGTAGCTCTTCTGTCGAGATTGGGCTGTCTTTAACTGGTCTCTTATGATCTTGACCTTCTCTTCAGCTTCTCTCAATATATCTGTCCCAAACAGTTGCGATTCTCTGGTTTGATCCCAAAGCAATGGCGTTCTGCACTTACTTCCGTAGAGTGCTTCGAACGGGGACATTTGTAGGCTGGCTTGATAGCTGTTGTTGTAGGAGAACTCCGCATACGGCAAGTTCTTGTCCCACATTCCGCCAAAGTCTAGAGCACAAGCTCTAAGCATATCTTCCAATATCTGGTTGACCCTTTCGGTTTGACCGTCGGTCTGTGGATGATAGGCGGTGCTAAAGTTCAGCCGGGTGCCGAGTTCCTCTTGAAGGTTCTTCCAAAATTTGGAGGTAAACTGACTCCCACGGTCAGATACAATCTTCTTAGGAACTCCGTGAAGGCACACGATCCGGGTCATATACAACTCGGCCAGTTTGGCGACAGTGTAAGTTGTCTTGACCGGGATGAAGTGAGCTACCTTGGTGAGTCGGTCAACGATCACCGAGATAGAGTCGTGACCAGCTTGGGTCTTGGGCAGTCCCGTGATGAAGTCCATCCCTATCTCTTCCCACTTCCATTCAGGGACTTTGAGGGGTTGAAGAAGTCCAGCAGGCCGTTGATGCTCTGCCTTGACTCGCCGGCATGTGTCGCACTTGGCCACATACTCGGCTATTTCTCTCTTCATGATGACCACCAATATTTTTCCTTCAGGTCTTGATACATCTTGGTACTCCGGGGGTGTATGGAGTATAGAGTATCGTGGGCTTCTTGAAGGATGAGGGTCTTCAACTCAGGTTGGTTGGGTACGCATATCCGGTTTCTGAACCAGATGGTACCATGCTCGTCCTCGGAAAATCCGGGGGCTTTACCCTTCCGCATGTTCTGTTGGATCTCCAAGATGTCCGGGTCTTCCTTTTGCTTTTCTCGGATCTGATCTATCAAGATAGGCCGAGACTCCAAGGCAGCGAGGTACGCTCGGGTGGTGATCCCTAGATTTAGCCTTTCCATCTCCTTGTAAAGTAAAGGAGCTTGGTCCTGAATCATGATGGTGTTGCAGTACCCTTTTCGACTAGGGGCGTCTGCCACTACATTGGCCTTGCCTGGATGATAATGGATGCCCAAGTCGTAATCCTTGATCAGTTCCAACCATCTCCTTTGCCTGAGATTCAGATCTGGTTGGGTGAATATGTACTTGAGGCTCTTATGGTCGGTGAAGACCTCACACCGATTCCCCACAAGGTAATGTCTCCATATCTTCAAGGCATGAATCATGGCTGCTAATTCTAGGTCGTGGGTCAGGTAGTTCAGCTCATGCGGCCTTAGTCGTCGGGAGGCGTAGGATATCACCTTCCCTTCTTGCATTAAGACGCATCCCAATCCTTGACGAGAGGCATCACAGTAGACGTGGAAGTCCTTCCGGATGTTTGGCAAGGTCAGAATAGGAGCTGACACGAGCTTCTTCTTGAGAGTCTGGAAGCTTTCTTCGCAGTCGGGGGTCCATTCAAACTTTATTTCTTTCTGCAACAGTCT
This sequence comes from Zizania palustris, assembly GCA_019279435.1. Taxonomy (NCBI): domain Eukaryota; kingdom Viridiplantae; phylum Streptophyta; class Magnoliopsida; order Poales; family Poaceae; genus Zizania; species Zizania palustris. The sequence goes on from JAAALK010000079.1 coordinate 45,869,817, forward strand.
GGTCATAGGCTTGGCGATCTTCGAAAAGTTCTCGATGAACCGGCGGTAGTATCCGGCCAATCCGAGAAAACTCCAGATCTCGGTCACGGTCGTGGGCTGTAGCCAGTTGGTCACTGCTTCAACGGTGGTTGGGTCCACTGCTATTCCTCCGGTAGATATGACATGGCCGAGGAACTTCACCTCAGACGACCAAAATTTGCATTTGTTGTATTTGGCGTACAATTGCTGCTCCCTTAGCTTTCCGAGGGTCAGACGGAGGTGAGTTTCATGTTCTTCTTTGGTCTTGGAGTAAACGAGGATATCGTCGATGAATACCACGATGAACTTATCCAATAACTCCATGAATACATTGTTCATCATGTTCATGAAAAAGGCCGGGGCATTCGTGAGTCCGAACGACATCACTGTATACTCGTAGAGTCCATAGCGGGAGGTGAAAGCAGTCTTGGGTATGTCTTCTTCCCTAATCCTCAACTGGTGATAACCTGACCTGAGGTCAATCTTGGAAAACACCGAGGATCCCTTTAGCTGATCGAACAGGTCGTCGATATGAGGCAATGGGTACTTGTTCTTGATGGTTACGTCGTTCAGGGCTCTATAGTCCACGCACATCCTCTTGGTCTTGTCTTTCTTCATAGCGAAGATGACCGGTGCACCCTAGGGTGAGGTACTTGGTCGGATGTACCCTTTCTGCTCTAGGTCTTCGATGTTATTCTTGACCACGGCTAATTCGTTGACGGCCATCCGATATGGGCGCTTGGAGATTGGAGTGGTCCCGAGGACAAGTTCGATTCTGAATTCGATGTCCCGCTTGGGAGGCATTCCTGGTAGGTCTTCAGGGAAGACGTCCATAAACTCCTTGACTATGGGTACTTCTTCAAGAGCTAGCGAGTGGAGGGATGCTTCGAGCGGTTTGCGACTAGTCATCCGAAAGGTGACGGTTGCGCCTTCAGGGTTGGTCACTGTGACGGACTTATTGGCACAGTCGATCACTCCCTTGTGCTTCATCAACCAATCCATCCCTAGGATGAGGTCGAGTCCGGCGCATTTTATGAGGACTGGCTCGGCCTGGAATAATACTCCTTGGATCTCTATCTGAACCTTAGGGCTGTATAAGCGGGCCAAGGTTCTATTGCCTGGAGTGGCAATCACCATGGGGACGGATAGAGGGAGTACATCCAATTCATTGATTTTCACAAAATCTTCTGAGACGAAGGAGTGTGTTGCTCTAGAGTCAAATAATATTACGGCTGGTACGGAATTCACAGTGAATGTACCGAGCACGACTTCAGGAGCCTCTTGAGCTTCCTCGGCTTTGATGTGGTTGACGCGGGCACGTACCGCCTGGTTGGGTGCCGTGCCTTGGGGCTGCTTGGGGTGAGGACACTGGTGCGAATAGTGCCCTTCCTTGCGGTAGTTGAAGCAGACGACCGGCCTCCCTTGGCGATACTTCAAGATCGGGGCCTTGGCGGCTGACGTCGGCTGAGCGGCCGGAGCGGGTGGAGCAGGGCGAGGATGCCCGGCGTTGGATCCACCGGCGGCGTGAGGTGGCCTGTAGGCGGGCCGAGGATGGTAGGCGGGCGCTGGTGGCAGAGGGACGAAGCGGGGCCTCTGAGAGTTCGCATGCTGATGCTTGAAGGCGATCATCTTCCTCTTCTTGAGGTCTAGCTTGTTCTGCTCAGTCTCTTGGATGAGTGCTTTGTTGACTAGCCGTTGGAAGTCGGCGTAGTTGGTGGCGACGAGCTGGATGGACAGCTCATCCTTGAGTCCCCGGAGGAACTTGGCCTGGCGGAGGGCAGCGGTGCGCACTTCTTCCGGTGCGTAGCGGGCAAGGCGGTTGAACTCATGGAGGTATTCCATGACAGTCCGACTACCTTGCTGCAGGTCGCGGAACTCCTGCTGCTTTACCACGATGACACCGGCGGGGACGTGGGTGGCACGGAAGGCGATGGTGAACTCCGCCCAGGTCACTACGTGGTCCTCCGTCTGGGACTCACGGTAGTTGTCCCACCATTCAGCGGCGGGACCCTGGAGCTGATGAGTGGCGAAGGCCACTCGCTCCCGGTCGGTGCAGGGGAGGAGGTCAAGCTTCTTCCCAATGGTGCGGAGCCAATCTCCGGCCTCCATGGGGTTGGTGGTGCTTGAGAAGATGGGCGGGCGCACGCGCAGAAACTCCGAGAGTTGGGGAGCGGGTGCGGGTGCTGGTGCGCGAGGGGCAACTTCCCCATTCTGCAGGAGGTCCAACTGAGTCTGTTGGTGCTGCATCTGGGTGAGGAGAGCGGTGATCAGCTGGTTCTAATTCGCCATCATCTCCGCCAAAGTGGGGTGGTTGGCGGATGGCGACCCAGACTGACGTGGGCCCGTTGCACCCCAGTTGGGTACAACACCCTCGGGTGCATCACGGCATCCTCCTTCTCCGTTGTTGGAGCCGGTGTTCTGGTGGTCGGCCATCTTCTGAATATACGATGTTATAAGGCAAAAAGATGACAATACAATTAACGAAAGTAGCTCATAAAGCTCATGCATATAAACCAAGTGGTAAAAATGTTTATTACAATCAAGCTCTTATTCTACCCACAACACACTCGTTGTGGATAGCACACATACAAAAATTATTTTATTAAACTTTTGCGGCCTCTAGCGTCTTCTCGCCACCGGAGGCGGTCTTCGTGCTCTCGGAACCACGGGTACGCGGCTCCAGAGGGATGGTGGGCTCGAGAAAGTTCTCGATGATGGGGTCAGAGACGAGGCCAGGGCGCGATGCAGGGGCGCTGGTGGAGGGTCTGGCGGGGGAGGGGTGTGGCGGGATCCTCTTGGGGTGAGGGAGGGGCTCACGGATGGGCTTCTTCTTCCTTGGAAGGAGAGGGACCATCCCCGCGATGTCCTTCTGCAGCTGCATAATCTTGCGCTGCAGCTCGCCGTTCTGTTGGATCAAGTTCTTCGTCTCCTCATGAAGAAACTCAACCGCCTCATGGTGCTCATCGGCGTCGAGCACCGCCTCGGTATGGAGGCTGTCCATAGCCTACAGAATACGCGACTGCCGGGCCATGACTGGATCACGCACGGAGTGAACTCCGAGGTAGATGCTACGATGGGCGCCGAGAGTACGCTTCGGCACAAGCCGGAAGGACGAGTTCTGAAAACGATCATCGTAGATCATCCTCAGCTCCATGAGGGCCTGGAGGGCGACTCGTTGGCACGCGACGTCGAAAGTCGGGCCCCCAAGTGCGGTGGTGTAGGGTGGCAGGTGCTCTCTGGAGCCGTGGACGGTGAGGGAGACGTCACAAGGTTCGGCGAACTCGTCGGGGTACACTCCTTGGAATTCGGGCTCAAAGAGGAACCCGAGGAATGTGAGCATCATACGGAGCTCCCTGACGAAGCCCTCGTAATGGCGGCAGTAGCTGTGCACTTGGTATACTGGCATCTACAAAACAGCAAGTTGAATAAAAGTGAGGGGAGAAACAAAGTTTATAAAGTAGGTTTTCGAGAAATAATTTCCTGCGGCTAATGGCTAGGCGGGTCTGTTTGGCTTCCTACAGTCAAGTCGGCTCTGATAACATCTTGTGGCGCCCCGATTTATCAAATCGGAACATTATTGAATTTTCAAAGAAAAACAATAATACAAGAGGTTCATCATGCGACAATCGTACATACGACAGCATTCATGGTGCGCAGACCATATTTATTACATCAGAGTTTAATAAAAAAATGGTAAAAATAAGTAAAAAGCATGACGAATGCCTTCTTCAGGATCTTTCTTCCTGACTGGGTCGCTACTCCAGACCATCTTCATAGTAGGCATCCTCTGTGGGGTTCAACGGGTATGAGTACAAAAAGTACTCAACAAGCCACCACAAATGCAAGTAATAATGCAGGATAATAAACAAGGAAGGGTAATGGCTAACGTTGCGGAAAAGTACATTTTTCAGTTATTGCATTTAGTGTAGTCAAATTTAATCATGCGGAAAAGTAAACATGAGCATCAACAACATCATCTAACTCGAGGAGTACGTTTTACCTCCTCGCACAACAGTCCTTACATGTCAAACCATCATGCACATACATATTCAAAGTAATCTAACTGTGGGATGTCACGCAACCCGCCCTTGACCGTGGGCTCGGCTTTTTGAATTTAAGACTCTGATCAGAGATGTACTACTGTACCCACAAGGCATGCACTCATCCCAAACGAGATGACCCATACCACGGGAACTCGTGCCAAAACCTCGGCATGAAATGCTCCAAGCGATAACCACCCGCTCTAGGTTTCGCCGGCGCGTCGGGCCGCATCCCGGCTAACGTCGCACCCCCTTTTGCGCCACATTGGTACAAGCCACCCGCAGGTGCTGCTTGACCCATCTCCAAATGGTGGCCTTGGTTTGGAACACTCCATACCTTAGTTAGGACTTACCCATTAGACTTGTGGTTAGTACGGAAGTGTATTGCAACAGATCCCTCAGACCGGTCCTTATAGTGCCCCAGGTGCTACCGACCAATGCCCTAGCTTGCACCCGGAACCCACCATGCATCCACTCACAACCACAACTCCAACACCGACAGAATTCCAAAGATGAGAATAACGGGGATCATATAGTAGAACCAATCGCTACGACTCATTTTTAATCCTATAGCAATCGTGTCAATACATTGGACACTAGCTAATAATATTTATCATATGGTGACAAGGAGTTTAGGCTAGAGAGCATGGCTTGGGTTGCACATCAAGGTCGGGGGATCCTAAATAAATATATTATAAGGGTTTCATTTGACTAATGCATGTATAACCTATGTGTTTTAGCGATAGTTTGATAAAACATGGGTTCAACATGTTCAAGAATTATGTTTGGTGACTTGCCTTGTTCAGCGAAGGGTGAGGGAGGAACTTTGGGAAAGTACTCTGGCTCCTCGGTGGTGTCGTAGTCTTCTCGTTATAAATAAAGTAAATTAAAATAATTACGACATTCAATTTAAACAATACAAGACTACACAATAAAGACATAGGTTTAAAGTTGGTTTAATTTAGGGAAACCAAGTTATTAAGTTTCTGAAAGTTATTTCATAAATAATTTTGAAATGAACTATAGGGAAATATGGTCATTATAAAAGGGATTTTCAATTGTGAATAGCCTTCTTTTAAGTCTTCTAATCAATTTAAAATAAAAGGTCCATGGGCAATTTAGTAGTTTCCATTATATGAACAGAAAGAAAATGAATATAAACTTTAATGGAGTTTAAATAATTTGAGTTTACATTTTAACCCTAAGGGTATTTAAATGCCTATTTAAATAAATGTGAAAAAGTCTAAAGTAACATATTGTTTTTATTGAACTAATGTGTAGAGAAAAATATTGTGAATTTTCTGAAATTGAAATGGCAATTTTTAGAGTTCAAATGCGCCAGATATGAATTTTACAAGTTTAAAAGCATTTCTGGAATTTATTTTCAAATTTAAACCGCCTCGGGTCCATGGTGAGCCAGGCCCACGGTGAACCCGCGCACTGTGCGCGTGCGCCGGATCGATCTGGACCGTTGGATCCAGATCCAACGCGCGAGGGCGAGGCGGGGGTGTTAAGTGAAAACGGACGCGTGAGATTAAAAGGGCGAACCGGTACGCGATGAACGGCTCAGATCGAGTGCGGGTTTTAAATAGAAATGAACGTGCGAGATTAAAACGTAACTCTTTGACCAGATCCGACGGTGCGGATTAGATCGCGCACGTGGGCTCACAGGCGTCGTCCGATCGCGATCGCACGGTCGGGATTAAATCCGACACGGCACGTGTCGGGGGGGAAAAGTACCCTTCTTCCCCGACTCTGGCGAGCGGGCCAGGGGCCACAGCGAGCGACGGCGGCCCTAGATAAGCCTAGAAATGGAAAGAGGATGCTACGGCGGTCACGACGGTACCTTAGGCGAGGCGAGGGGTCGACGGAGCGCGGTCGGCGGCGAGGGTAGACGACAGAGTGGTTCGGGCTCCTCGTCGGCGATGGTGTTCCGGCGGAGTTCGACGTTGGCGGAGGGGTGGCCGAGGTTGGTGTCGTCCTTGCGGTCATGATGGTGGCGAGGGCGTGGACGGAGGTGGTCCGAGGCAACGGCGAGCGGCAACCGGAGTAGGAGCGGCGGTGAGGTGTTAAAAACCGAAGAGGGGAGCGCTCTGTTCGTTCTCACACCGAATGGCCGTGGGGGTCGGACGCAGTGGAGGCCAGCGGTTTAAATAGGGGTACTGGCGGGGCTCGCATGCAAGGAAAGTCGAGGGAGGGGCTTAACTCGTCGGCGAGGTCTCAGCCATGCACGGGGCTGCGTTCCCGGGGGCTTAAACGTGTGGTTTAACGGGGGGAAACGGTCGGTCGGGCGCGGGGAACCGATTAATGGCGTCAATTGAATGCGGGAGGGGCCAGCGAGGCGGATCCGAGGCGGGGGTCATCGGCCGGCGTGATTTGGGGGTGGCGACGTGAGGTTGACGATGGAACTGACAGGCGGGGGCCACTGGCCATCGGGCGTGAGCGCGCGAGGGAGAGGGCTGACGGGTGGGGCCGTGGTGTCGAGCGCGCGCGCGAGGGGAGGCGATCGGCGCTGACAGGTGGGGTCGGGCTGTCAGCCAGAGGCGGGCGAGGGTGATGGGTTGGGCCAGCCGGGAGAGAGAGAAGGGAGGAGGGAGGCCCAATACTGTTCCAAAACATTTCTGAATAAAAATAATTCCAGGAAATAGATTAAAACCTTAGGGCTACTTCCAAGGTTGGTAAAAATTTATAAAAATTCTCAAAAATATATTTTGGCCTTGGGAGTTTATACAAAAATTTTCAGCTCCTGGTTTGGTCATTAACTCTATGTTGTAGTTCAAAAATGGTAGAGGAGGGTGTTTAAGGTATTTTCAAAATTAATAAATTCAAGAAATTGAATTAAATAATATTTTTATTACTTTGAAAATTTGGGGTGTTAGAGTGGGCCCTCTGCACTGCCTGCAGACCCCACACCTTCTGAGACTTCGACTGAGGATGAGGATGGACCTTTCATCACTCCTACTTCGATCGAGCCTCCTCTGCTGAGTCCAGAGGTGCCAGGTGCTGACTCCGGTGAGATTACCTCTCAGCCGAGTCCAGAGGAGCCAGTTGTTGACTCTGGTGAGGTAACTTCAGATCACCTAGGATCCTGAGTAGTTCAGCGTGATCATCCTTCAGATGTCATCATCGGTGATCTTACTGAGAGATCCTTATGGTCTTCAGTTGGTTCTCTTGCAAGCAAAGTATCTGGAAGAAATCCGCAAAACAGAAGCAGCATTCAAAGGATTTTTTGTTCGAAGTATCCCTCGAGCAGATAATCAACTTGCAGACATTCTAGCAAAGGCTGCAGCCAGAGCATTGGACCTCCCGGAGGGTGCTTTCTACGAAGAACTAGTTGTAGCGCCCCGATTTACCGAAATCGGAACATTATTGAATTTCATAAGAAAAACAATAATACAAGAGGTTCATCATGCGACAAGCGTACATACGACAGTATTCATGGTACGCAGACCATGTTTATTACATCAGAGTTAAATAAAACAATAATAAAGATAATTAAAATGCATGACGAACGCCTTCTTCAGGATCTTTGCTTGACTGGGTCGCTACTCCAGACCGTCTTCATAGTAGGCATCCTCTGTGGTGTTCAATGGGTATGAGTACAAAAAGTACTCAACAAGCCACCGCAAATGCAAGTAATAATGCAAGGTAATAACAATGGGAGGATCATGGCTCAAAGTGCGGAAAAGTACATTTTCAGTTATGGCATTTAGTGTAATCAAATTTTATCATGCGGAAATATAAACATGAACATCAATAACATCATCTAACTCGAGGAGTACGTTTTACCTCCTCGCACAACAGTCCTTACATGTCAAACCATCATGCACATACATATTCAAAGTAATCTAATTGTGGGATGTCACGCAACCCGCCCTTGACCGTGGGCTCGGCTTTTTGAAAAGATTTAATGACTCTGATCAAAGATGTACTATTGTACACACAAGGCACGCACTCGTCCCAAACGAGATGACCCATACCACGGGAACTCGTGCCAAAACCTCAACATGAAATTCTCCAAGCGATAACCACCCGCTCTAGGTTTCGCCGGCGCGCCGGGCCGCATCCCGGCTAACGTCGCACCCCCTTTTGCGCCACGTCGGTAAAGCCACCCGCAGGTGCAGCTTGACCCATCTCCAAATGGTGGCCTCGGTTTGGAACACTCCATACATTAGTTAGGACTTACCCATTAGACTTGTGGTTAGTACGGAAGTGTATTGCAACGGATCCCGCAGACCGGTCCTTATAGTGCCCCGGGTGCTACCGACCAATGCCCTAGCTTGCACCCGGAACCCACCATGCATCCACTCACAACCACAACTCATCACCGACAGAATTCCATAGGTAAGAAACAATGGGGATCATATAGTAGAACCATGTGCTACGACTCATTTTTATCCTATAGCGATCGTGTCAATACATTGGACACTAGCTAATAACATTAATCATAAGGTGACAAGGAGGTTAGGCGAGATAGCATGGCTTGGGTTGCACATCAAGGTCGGGGGATCCTAAATAAATATATTGTAGGGGTTTCATTTGACTAATGCATGTATAACCTATGTGTTTTAGCGATAGTTTAATAAAACATGGGTTCAATATGCTCAAAAATGTTGTTAGGTGACTTGCCTTGTTCAGCGAATGGGGAGGGAGGAACTTCTGGGAAATATTTCGGCTCCTCGACGGCGTCGTAGTCTTTTCAATATAAACAAAGTAGAATACGACATTCAATCAAACAATATAACATCACACAATAAGCACATAGGTTTAAATTGGTTTAATTGAATGAAAACCAAGTTGTTAAGTTTCTGAGATTTATTTTATAAATAATTTTAGAATGAATTATAATGAAAGGTTGTCCTTTATAAAAAGGGGTTTTAAATGTGAGTAGTCTCATTTTAAGTTTCCTAATAAATTTTAAAATGAAAAGTTCATGTCCAAATTAGTGGTTTTCAGTATATGAACAGAAAGGAATAAATATAAACTTTACTGAAGTTTAAATATTTGAATTTATATTTTTACCCTAAGGGCATTTGAATACCTATTTAAATAAACATGAAAAGTCCAAAGTAAACCTACTGTTTTTATTGTATGAACATGTACAGAATAATTTTACAAATTTTCTGAAATTGGAATGGTAATTTTTGAAGCTAAAATGCGCCAGATATGAATTTCACAAGTTTAAAACAGTTTCTGGAAATTATTTTAAATTTAAATACCCTCGGGTCCACGGTGAGCCAGGCCCACGGTGAACCCATGCACTGTGCGCGTGGTCCGGCCCAATCTAGACCGTTGGATCCAGATCCAACACGCGAGGGCGAGGCGGGATGGTTAAGTGATAACGGACGGCCACGATTAAAACGCGTGAAAGGGTACCACGTGGACGCACGAGATCGAGTGCGGGTTTTAAATAGAAATGAACGCGCGAGATTAAAACGTACCGCTTTGACCAGATCTGACGGTACGGATTAGATCGCGCACGTGGTGCAACTAGCGCCACTCGATCGCGATCGCGCGGTCGGGATTGAATTCGGTCTAACTAAGGCTAAATACGTAACGAGGGAACTAAGGGGAACACGAGGGTACCCTTGCGGTGGCGAACGGTCGACAGAGCGAGGCCGACGATGAGCGGAGGCGGCGAAGGTGTTCGGCTTCTTGTCGGCGATGGCGATCCGGCGTGGTTCAGTGTCGACGGAGGGGTGGCCGAGGTCAGGGTCGTCCTTGCGGTCACGATGGTGGCGAGGGTGTGGACGGAGGTGGTCCGAGGCGACGGCGAGCGGTGGCCGGAGGCGAAACAGTAATAGTGCGCTAAAAGGTGAATCGCGGGCGCTCTGTTCGTTCTCGTGGCGAGTGGGCGTAGGGGTGCACTGCGGGTGGCTAGGGGGTTTAAATAGGGCCATCGGCAGGGGCAGAGGGGGCGTGATCGATGGTGGCCGGGAGTAAACGCGTTTAAATGCCGGCAAGCTCGGGTTGAATTCGGTTCATCGAACCTAGACGCGAATCGGTCGGGTTTAATTGGGGGAAACGGTCGCCGTGGACTGGGGGTTGTAATGGCGGGCTCAATTTGAGGGGAGGGGGTCGGGGCAAGGGATCTGAGGTGAGTAATGGCGTCGGCCGGCGAGGGGGGCAATTTGGGGGTGGATCTCGCGGGGACGAAGGACCTGACAAGTGGGGTCCACCGGGCAGCGGGCGCAAGCGGGCGAGTGAGGAGGCTGACGGGTGGGGTCGGGCTCGGGCGCGAGAGGGGACGATTGGCGCCGACAGGTGGGGTCGGGCTGTCGGCCAGAGGCGGGCAAGGGTGACGGGCTTGGTCGGCCGGGAGAGAGAGAAGGGAGGAGAGAGGCCGAAAACTGTTTCAAAACATTTCTGAATAAAAATAATTCCAGAAAATAGATTAAAATCTTAGGGCTACTTCCAAGGTTGGTAAAAATTTATAAAAATTCTCAATAATTTATTCTGGTCTTAGGATCCTACATAAAAAGTTTTAGCCCCTGGTTTGGCCATTTACTCTATGATGTAGTTTAAAATGGTAAAGAAGGGTATTTAAAGGTATTTTTAGAATAATAAAATCCAGGAAATTGGATTAAATAATATTTTTATTCCTTTGAAAATTTGGGATTTTACACTACCTCTCCTTCATATCCGCGAGGAACAGAGAAGCGAGAGCGGTGGTAAGGCCTTAAGCTCTCAAGGACTGACCACTGCCAACGGAGCTCATCGTTAATTTCTAGTATTTCGAAGTCAGGCTCCAAAGGACATGGAAAAACCTAAAAGAATAAACACCCAAACAAGTTCCTCATTTATAAACTTTTCATTAATGCAAGGGGCTTTACAAGATTTCTTATACATAATTAAGCTCCCTATGAGCTAAACCTGCGGGTCGGTAGGCGGAGCAGGAGGTGTCAGAGCCGGCGAAGCTGGAAGCGGAGGCCTTGTTTGCTCTTGCTTTTTCCGACGGGCCTCGTCGATCCAAGCTTTAGATGTAGCCTTGTGGTCTGTTTTCCAGATTGACCGGAAAACCTCCCAAGACAAGGCTACATCTTGAGAAGGATGCAACAAGTTCTCATCGGCAAAGCCTGCGGGTGTCGAACCCCCAACCGGAGCGATGGAAATCCCAAGGGCTTCGAGGTGTCGGAGGACTCCGATTCCAGCACACTGTCCGGAGATCTCTCCGTACCGAACACCGGAGCCCATCATCAGTGACGTCTCCACTTGAATCCTCTTCAGCTTCTGGTCGAGGGGCTCCCTGGCCGCAGTAGAAGACGAAGGGCACATGGTGCCAAAATATTCCAAGGTACCCTGAAGGGCATCCAAGGTACGCTCCGCTATAGTGGCATTCTTCTTCTCTGCCGCCTCTAGCCCCGTAGCAGCAGCAGATACTTCAGCCATCCGGGATAGCAGGGAGCTCTTCTGAGCCATCGCCTGTTTGAGAGAGCCTTGGAGCTCTACCAATTGAGCGCTCAAAGTGGCTGCCGCTTGCCGGAGCTTCTCGACCTCCGCTCGAAGCACAAAGCACTCAGCTTCAGCTTCTTGGGCCAAAGTTCGGAGCATGCCGCTGCTTTGCTGTTCGAGCCGAAGGGATTCGTCAGTGGTGGCCCTAGCCCTCCGTTCTTCGAGGAGCTATTCCTCCAACCGAAGTGTTTTCTCTTCGGAGTCTTTAAGCGCGGATTGGAGGGTGGTAACCTTCCTCTTGAGTTGGTTAGTTTCTACTTCGTTGGAAGTCGCTTCCGCTCTAGAAAGGACAAATTGCTGCAATAGGAACAAGTAAGTATCAGGTATTTACATTTGTTAATTAAAGATATTTGTGGTACTTTTTATACCTGAAGGGCAGCCCTTTCGAGGGATAGATTAAGCTCCGGAGCCCTGGCTTCGCTAAAGACGGAGACCAAGTCAGAGTTTACGACTTCCTGACCTTTCTCTGCCAAGGGCTCCAGAAGCGCCCGGAGGCCCGTTCGATGCTCCAGGAAAGGAGCCAACAAAGGGAGCCAAGACAAAGCTTGGCGGTCATCTACCGTTGCCTCTTCCTCCGAGTTGCTTGCCGAAGGCTCGTTGGAAGAGGGTGTTGTCGTCGGAATGGCAGGGAGTCCAAGGCTTGTCATGTTTTTTCCCCTCCCCGGTATGAAGGCTGGAGGCGCGACTCCGGCGGAGGTAGATCCTCCTTCGACGGTTGTCCCTTCGGCCAGAGCCACGTCGACGGAGATGGCTCCTGCCGCCGAAGCCGGGACGTCCAATGGAGCAGAGGTGTCCATCGGAGCCACAACCCCGGAAGAAGCTGGAGCTTCGTTTGCGGCCGGGGCTTCATTGCCCTTCGATATACCTACAACATTGAGGTACTTGGTGAACATTTATGACTAATAATTGTTGCAGGAATTGACTAAGGCAAAAGTTTTGAAGTCTACCTTTGGAGGCACATTGAGGTAAAATTGTCGGGTCCTCCAGGACTTCGTACATCCGGAGAATCTCGTCGAGGTCATCCCCCGAAGTCCTCTCCGGTGTAGTTGCTGCCGGAGGCTCGACCTCCGCTATGATCACCCCAGCTACGGGTGAGTTGGGGACGACTGTCTCTAGTTCCGAACTCGCAGCAGCGGGTGCTGGAGTGTGTGTCATGTCCGCCTCCGCAGCCTCTCGAGCAGAAGCTTCGGTTGGGGCCCCTGCTTCATCTTCATCGCCTTCCAGAAGATAGTTCTCGAAGTCTTTCACCAATTGGACGTCGGAGCCCTTGCTTCCGGAGCCTTTGCTCCCAGAGTCATCCGAAGCTGAGCTCCGAATGCCCAGGGATGAGGCAGATTATGCCGGGGTCAGTTGAGGAGGAATTTTTGCTACCTTCTTCCCCTTCTTGATGGGGGTTTTGCCGGCTTTCTTCGAAGGCTCGATGACGGCTTTTCTCTTCTGAGGGGCCACTCCGGCCGGGTTGAAATCCGGCAGAGGAGGAGGCACCATTCTGAGGGGCCCCCATACTCTGTTGGAGCGTTCCTAGCTCCCCACAAGCTCTATCCTTTTTTGCCTTTCGGCCACCGTAGGGGCTCCGAGGACTCGTTCGGTGGCTCGTGTTATCTGCTCCGGGGCTAACGCTAGTGGAGACGTTGAAAAAAGGTAGCATATTATAAGTATGTTATTTCTTCATCTAACATATTATTGCAGGAAAGTCGAAGTCTTACCTAGACTTCGGAGCTCACCCTCCAAAGCGTGTTGGAACGCTATCGGCCAGTCAGCCCTGAGGGGTGGAATTTGGAGAGCGATGAACTTTTCAGCCAGGTCACGCATGCTCATGCGACTGGCAACTAAAGTTAATAGCCCTAGCCGCGTTGAGAGCAGGCTAGGGTTCGGGGTGACCTCCGCCTCCTTTCGGAACCAGATCTCTTGGAGGGGTCCTGCGAAGGGGGAGTCCTCTCCGACTTCAGCGTAGAACCACCGAAGGATCCAGTTAGTATACCATCGGTCATTGATGGCCTTCGCTAGAAAGTGTTGGGCGTGCTCCCTCCGTAACTGGAAGTTAACACTTCCGAAGGCTGTTATCACCTTGGTGTCTCCAGGGCCATCTTGCGGCTTCGGCTAGCAGATAGCCTCGTGGGTGGCGATGAATACCTCTGATCGTCCTTCACACCCTTCAGCTCGAAGCGCCCACTCGAAGATGGCCAGCCGGGCAATGGTGTTGGGAGACAGCTAAGGCAAGGTAATGTGGAACATTTCCAATACCTCTAATAAAAAATTGATGGCAGGAAGCCCCAGACCTGCTTTGAAGAATGCCTCGAAGACCACGACTTCTCTGCTTCATGGCCTCGGGGTCGACTCTGGTCTGGGGACCCGAGTCCTCATTCCGGTCCCTAGCTTTCCATCCACGACTTCTTCGATGGACTCCGTGGTGCTTGTGGACTGGCCGATGAGGAAGCTTTGGGGGATTTTCTTCTTGGATGGAGGGCGGAGCTCTCGAGGGTTCTTGTGCCAGGCGTCTCCTGGAGCTCCCACCATTGTCGCAATCGTTGAAGCCGCCCAAGCCTGCCTCTACACCAAAGTACCCGCTACCGCTGGCACGGTGTGGCTGGTTCTCGCCATCGCTCGATTGCTCTGGAGGTTGAAAGATTTGGAGGTTGAAGAGAGTAAGTTTCGAATGCTAAGCACGGTAAAAGTCCTTGGTGAATTCCGATTCCCCTTTTATAGCTTCCTGATAGTGTTGTGCTTCGATTGCATTCGCACTGCATGTTCGACTTCCATCACTGGCAGGTGGGTCCAGGAAGCGAAACGGTGTGAGTCCGCAGTAAATTTCGACCGTTACCTTTTCGAGAGCATAACGGATACTTGTAGAGTAACAGCTCTAGATTAACGGCTCCTCACGACGTTTGGACACCACAACGGTTCTCTTTCCCACGAAGCGTTCACACAATAGTTTTGGTTCGAACCCGTTGTCCGGGTGCTTCGGGGTCAAAGGCCCTTCGAATAACTGTAATGTATTCAAACTTCTCTAAGTATCAGAATATGAAAATATTCCTTGCGTATACTGCTTCCCTACTATACAGGTTAAATTCGGAGAAGCGTATTCAAGGGGCTACTGTTGGGGGAAAATACTTCACCTTCAGGACTTAGAGATTAATAGTTCAAGATAATTTATCAGCTTCGGAGCTAATAAGCTTATGCCCGAAGGTGGTGGAGTCGTTAAGCCGAAGGGTGCTTCGACTTATAATCCGAAGGAACCCTTCGCAGGATATGAAGCTCCGGTGCAAACTGCAAGGTTGATAAGATGTTTGGCTTATCTACTTACTCTGGGTAGATTTTACCATTTTAACCCTGTTCAGGGTACCGAATAGTTTCCACTATGTCGGTTGTAATTGAGGGGTAAATAAGTCTTTTCCTTAGACTTTTTTGCCTATAAATACCCCGCTTCTTACCCTGTAATAGGCATTGAATACTCAACTATTCAATACACACATTCGGACTACTTAAGCTATTATCCAATTTAGAGGCTTGAGATAGTTCTCAACACGAATTCATTGTTTGTTAGTTCTTAATCTTAGAGAACCTATTAGCATAATCTTTTATGCCAACAATACCCATCAGCAGTTGGCTGATATTTTTACCAAACCCCTAGATCAGTCTACTTTTGAGCGTTTGCGAGGGGATTTGGGAGTTGTGTATCCTTTTTAGGATACTTTGAGTTAGTTTTTCTTTCTTCTTTATTTTTTATTGAGTCTTTTTGTGTGCGTTCATATCATGCATAATCATCAATCACATTTTGAGCTTGCTTCTGTTATATGATTGATCTGCTTTACCTTCTCTAGCTAGTATATGTTTTTAATTACTTGTCGATGATCATGTTTTGTTTCAGTTCACATGATATATCTGATATTTGTCATGTGCATGGCTTTTGTGCTTTAAAATTGAAAAATGATCATCATTGCTTCTGGTAACTAGCATGTGTAGGCTGAATGCTTTCGCTATCTTTTACATGCCTGGTAGCTAGATCCTTACTTAGATGCAGATATGCAACTTGGATGTCTATATGCTTTAAAAATGAAAAACGTGCTATAAAAATGATAAAAATTCAGAAAAAATGAAAAATTCATGCATTTTTATGATTATTAGAAAAGATCCAGGTGGATTTGCTTTGTCGCATTGCATTGTTCTGGACTGCTTACCATAGCACTTTGGTATGAACTAGGACGGTGTAATGTATGCCAAGACTAATGTCTTAAGCTTCTGATGGTCCAGTTCTGGCCTAGGCTTGACTTGGTCGGTTAGCATAAGGTTTGACATGCAAATAACCCCTAGCAGAAATGAAAAAATAAAAAGGAAAATGAAAAAGTCTGAAAAATTTTAAAAGATGACAAGTTTGCTGAAGCACTTTGCTATGGACAATGCTTACCTTGGTAGATATCAGTTAGCTTTTGCATCTCATGCTTTACTTTGCTTGTCAACTAGAAAATATGGTGATGCTTTTATTTGCAAAAATCAAAAAATGCGTGCTAATGACTTTATTTAGATATCATCTGTTACACTGATCATGTCATGTATCTTAGACAGTATATCTTTTGCTATACATGTTAGATGTTGGAATTGCAGTCAATCATATCTAAGAAGCATGCTTTTCACACTCCACCTACATTCCATTTGCATTCATGGCATACTTTGAGGAGGAGCTGCATTTCAGGGGGAGTTTGTGTCTATGTCTCTTTAGAGTGCATTTAGTCTCACTTGATGAGTTCAATTGTCAACAAGGGGGAGAAATTTTGGAGTTTAGGGGACATTTTTGGCTTTCTCTAGGATTTATTTCAGGGGGAGTATTTCTGTCTTTTGCCTTTACTCTGTTCCTTGTTGATAGTTCTGAGATTGCACTTGTTGTTGAGTCTTTATTTTTGGTCAACCATAATGACCGTGACCGTTTTCTTGCTTTTGTTTGGCTTTTGGTCATTAGGGTTAAACTTTTAGTTTCTTTCTTCTATTTTCTTTTGTCTTTGTTTTCCTCTTTCCACATGTTTTGCAGGTTTTGAAGATGTGCTGAAGAGGGTGTTGACAATGCACTCATCAAGGGGGAGATTGAGAAACCATGTTGAAGAACATGGGTTTTGATACTCCAGATGTGATGAGTGATTGTCAACGAAAGTCAAGAAAGAGACATGAAGACCTGCCGTGTCTGAGGCGCGTGTGACTCAGGTACACGGGCAGCGAGCGACAGCCGGGCAAAAGAGCCGTGGAGTCGGGCTGGCCCAATCCGGGTACATGGGATAGGAGCGGCAGAGGATCCACTGGTATGTTGACCGGGTTTGACTCAGGTACACGGGCGGCGAGCGATTTCCGGGCTGAGGAAGCTGCGGGGTCGGGTCGGCCCAATCCAGGTACCCGGTGAGAAGACGGTGGACGATTTGTCAGTTTCGGCGCAAAACTGATAACCGATGATTATTTTGATTTAGGATATTAATATTCAGTATTAAAGTCCAGAATATTTGTTATTCGAGTCAGTTGATTTTTCTAAGGGTATTTTAGTAATTTCAAATTTTATTTTAGAGTCAGTGTAATTTACCCTAGGGGTAAATTAGTATTTTTCATGTATTAGGAGTCGCCTATAAATAGACCCCTACCCCCCTAGGATACGGTGACTGTTTCTTCTAGAGATTAATCTACAGTACGTTGGTGTTCTTTGGTCTTCGGTATTTTGTTCTCCTATACCAGTTTTCATTCTCGACGGCCGTGGTTTTTATCTCCGCCGACTACTCTTCTCGCGTTCCTCTCGATTTCTTCACCTAGTAGCAACCGAAACACAGCTAGATTCTCCGTCGGTTTGCGTGCGCCAGCAAGTCTTCATCTCGCACAGTGCAAAGCTAGCTGCGTAGCAGCCGGCTACCGCTATAGGTCTGTCGTGCGCTTGCCAAGGCACATCAAAAGCAGAGCACTGCAGTCCATGCTTTTGCTGCCGCGTCATAGCAATCACTGCAGCCCTGGTGAGCGGGGTTTTCACGCGTGAGCACGACGATCCACGCACGCAGCGCTGTTGCAGAGAAGCTGCAAACGGCAGAGGAAAAACAGCAGCACGTTAACACACGGCAGCGAAAAAAAGGCGTTCTCTGCGGCGCAGGCGGTTGACACGCTGTTTTGGCACGGCAGCGCACGGTGGAGCACCGACGACGAGAAAAATTTCCACGGCGCAGTTTTCCGCAGATCAGATGCAGGTAATTTTTATTATCTCCTAATTTTTAGTTAGTTTAAATCTGTTAGTTATTTCGTAGTTAATTTTATCTGTTGGTTTTTATTGTATTAGCAAAAAAATTAATCTCGCAGTTAAATTTTTAATCTGTTAAATTTTATTACTTATCTCGTATTGTTTATCTAAGTGTTTTTAATCTCCTCATGTAAAAAGAAAAATTTATTAGTCGCAATAATTTTTTGTCTAGTTCTACGTGCAGTACTTTAGGTTTATTTCTGAATTAATTTTTAATGATCCATGGTTTATTCATTTAATTAGCATTTTATTTCTAGACTGAAATATAAATATTTCATGATTTATCTAGGTGTATTTATTTACTGCGGTATTTTTATTCAGTTTATCTTTAATATCATTTTAATTAAGACACCAGTCATTTTTAGGCTAGACAACTTTAGTTTCAGTAATTTGCTTTGCTAATATTATTTGTTTGGTCAAGTTCGTTTGGGTGTTGGGATTAGGATATAGTTTAGCAAGAAATTTTTAGGCGCCCATTCACCCCCGCCCCTCTGGTCGCTACTTTCGGTCCTACAAAATCCCTTCGGGATTTAATAGGGATTTAATCTAGGTCGTCCGATCACGAACGTGCGGCGAGGATTGTGTCTGGCACGGCACGCGCCTAAGGGGTAAATTACCCCTTCTTCTCCGTCTCCGGCGACGCGTCAGCGAGGGATACCGACGACGGCGATGGTCACACGGCCCTGGCAGCAAGGGTAACATGGGCATACCGGAAGTGGCAGCGAAGAGTGGCCGACGGCGATCGGCGATGAGAAGGGCGACGGAGTCATTCTGGGTTGATGGTGGCGGGGCATTCCGGTGGCGATCAGCCCAAGCGGAGGTGATGCTGGTGAAGGGAAGACGACGGGGGTCACGGCGGTGCCGAGGGGGGAGGCGGAGGTGATCTCCGGTGGCCAGAATCGGTTGCCAGAGACGGAACAGGGGTGGCGGCAAAGAAAAATGTTGCGGGCGCATGGGTGGGCTAGAGCTTGGCTTCTTTCGGGTTGCCAGGGTATGGTGGAGGTCGGGGTTTAAATAGGGGTCGTCGGTGGTATACATGGGAGGCCAAATGAGGGAAACCGAGGGTAATTCCTAATCTCGTCGGCGAACCATCCATGCGCGCGGATACCTTGCACCGGGACAGGAAAGTGTCGGGTTTTTGGGGGAAAGCGATCACCGAAGCATGGTAAGCCAGGGCACGGGCTCAATTTGATGTTGGGCGGCTGGCGGCGGCGAATTGGAAGGGGTCACCGGAGATGGAAAGGGGGATCCCTTTCCATCGAAGAAGACGGACCCGACAGTTGGACCTCACCTGTCGGCGGGTGAGCGTAACGGGGAGAAGCGCCTACACGCGGGCCCTGCTTGACAGCAGCATAGGCGAGATGGGGCGGCTGACAGATGGGACTAGGTGGGTGTGGGCGAGAGAGAGAGGAAGGGGAACGCGCCGACAAGGCGGTCCCACCTGGTAGTGAGCGAAACACTGGGCTAGGCCGGGCTGAGGCGGTTTGGGGTTGCGGGCCAAAAGGATTTTAAATGCATTTTCGATTTAAATTTATTCTAGAAAATTATTTATTTATTTAGAGCTTGAAGCACTGTTGCTAAAATTTGTAAAAATTCCTAAAAATATTTCTTGGCTTATAGATTCCATCATAAATTTTTCAGCCTTAAATTTGAATTATTTTTCTATGGTTTGCTTTATTTGGGTTCTTCTATCCTTTTCTCTAATTAAATTAATCCTTTTTATTTCCAAAAAAATATTTCCCTCATTTTTATTTTATTTTTAAATTTGGGATGTTACAGGTTAAGGCTTTGCATCGGCCGATCCTTTGGAGCAAGTAGACATAGGAGATGGTAGTGTTTCAAGGATGACTTTTGTAAATCAGAACTTACAAGCTAGTAAAAAGTCTTCAGTCATAAAGTTGCTTTGGTCGTATATTGATTGCTTTGCGTGGGAGTATAGTGAGATACCCGAACTTAGCCGTGAGCTTGTTGATCATCGGCTTCCTATTAAACCTGGGTTTAGGCCTTATAAACAACCCCCTCGTCGCTTTAATTTGGACATATATGACCGAGTTAAGGAGAAGATAGATCAATTGCTAAAGGCAGGGTTTATTAGGCCATGTAGATACACAAAATGGGTAGCTAACATCGTGTCCGTGGGGAAAAGGGGGGTGGCAAGATTCGCGTGTGCATTTATTTCAAGGATTTGAACAAGGCCACTCTAAAGGACGAGTATCCCATGCCATTAACCGATATGTTGATCAAAAATGCTTCAGGACATAAGGTATTAAGCTTTCTTGATGGCAATGCTAGTTATAATCAATTTTTTATGGCCAAGGAGGATGTCTAAAAAATGGCCTTCAGGTGTCCTGGTTTTGTCGGCTTATTTGAGTGTGTAGTAATGACTTTTAGTTTAAAGAATATTGGTGCTACATATCAACGCGCTATGAACTTAATCTTCCTTGACTTGCTAGGAGTTATGCTACAAGTATGCATAGATGACGTTGTGGTCAAATAAGATGGTATGGGTAACCATTTGGCCGATTTAAAAGTTGCTCTTGAGATAATGTGCCGGTATGGTTTAAAGATGAACCCACTCAAGTGTGCTTTTGACGTGTCAGTGGGTAAGTTCTTAGGTTTCATGATTCATCAAAGGGGCATTGAGATTGATCCCAAGAGACTTGAGAAGACCAAAGAATTTAAAGCGTGGACATGTAAGAAAGATATGCAAAAGTTGCTAGGCAAGGTAAATTGATGTTTTTGTCTAG
The DNA here is from genome assembly GCA_019279435.1 of Zizania palustris. NCBI lineage: Eukaryota > Viridiplantae > Streptophyta > Magnoliopsida > Poales > Poaceae > Zizania > Zizania palustris. Next base: position 45,890,330 of record JAAALK010000079.1, read on the forward strand.
CAAAATTGATGCTTTTGTCCCTATACTTCGGTTGAAAAATGAAGTCGAATTCACTTGGGGGGCAAGTCAGCAACATGATTTTGATCAAATCAAGAAGTACATGTCATCACCACCAGTGGTGAGAGCACCAAAAGCTAGAATTCCATTTCAACTGTATGTTGCCACAGATGATAGCATGATAGGAGTTGTTTTGACTCAAGAAGTGGAGGGAAAGGAGTACATCATCACATTCTTGAGCCGCCTCCTATTATATGTTGAGACAAGGTACGTGTTTGTAGAACATTTATGTTTGTCACTTTATTATGCATGTACCAAGCTCCAACACTATCTTTTATCTAGCACATGTATTGTTACTTGTCAGACCGATGTTATAAAGTACATGTTGTAGAAGCCAATTTTGAGTGGGAGAATGGAAAAATGGGCTTACGTTTTGATAGAGTACGATTTGGCTTATGAACCCTTGAAAGCTATGAAGGGCCAAATCATTGCAAATTTTATAGTTGATCACCATGTAGATGTCAATTGGAGCTATGATGTTGCTCTAGTTGAGGTAGTACCATGGAAACTGTACTTTGATGGTTTGGGTTGTCAGAACGGCCAAGGTGTTGGAGTGGTGCTCATATCACCTAGCGGTATGAGTTTCGAGACATCGACCCGTTTAGAGTTTCCTTGCACTAACAATCAAGCCGAATACGAAGCTTTATTGCTAGGGCTTGAACTATTAGATTCCATGGGTGTCAAGTATGTTTATGCATATGGTGATTCACTATTGGATGTACAACAAGTGGCTAAATACGCTCAATGCTTCAATGGTATGCTAAATAGCTACTTGGATAAGTGCTTGGACATAATCGATACTCTTGATGATTTTGAGATTTCTCATGTTTCTAGGGAAGCCAATTCGCTAGGAAATGATTTGGCTCAGCAAGCATCGAGCTATCAGGTTAGAAGAGGCAGATTTTTGTGAAAGAAAAGTCGATGCTTGAAGAAACTGTGTCGTGTGAAATATCTGATGTCAGGAATGGCTAGACCGCAGCTATAGGTCGGTCTGACCGTCCTCTTGCCATCGGTCTGATCGGCCTTGGTTGGCCGGTATGATCACCCTTTGCCAGGTTCGGTTAGGAGCCGGGGGGTAGGGTGAGGTGTCAATTTTAAATGCCAATTCAGTCGAGAATACGGCAGAGACTTTCAAAGATACTGTTGGCAATTAGAGAACTCCAATTTTTTGATATTTGAGAGATCCTAGTCAAAGGTTTGATCGGAAGGTTCGGCGTCAAGTATTCAAGTTTGTTTTGCTTGATGATGTATTATATCGCTGAACAATCGATGGGGTGCTCTTAAAGAGTTTGGACGTCGATCAATCTAAAGTGTCCATTGGAGAAGTTCACGAAGGGATTTGTGGAAGGGAAAATTACTCACATGCCATTATAATTTTCAGAAATTGCCTATATGCCATTGTCAGTGACTGTGGCGGCCCCCATGTGTTAGTGACACATCGATGGCATATTGGCAAACCGCAAAAATTGTAATGGCACGGAAAAAATTAACCCGTGGACTGTGGAACTCACCAATCAGCTCAGAAGATGAATTGGATCCTTAAGAGAGCCTATTTTTATTGGCCAATAATGATCGAGGATTATTTTAAATATTATAGAGGATGTGAAACATGTCATAGGTTTGGTAATATTCAACTTGCTCCTGCATCATTTCTTAATCCTATTATCAAACCATGGTCATTCCTAGGTTGGGGCTTAGATTTTATCAGCTAAATATATCCTCTATCAAAAGGGCATTGGTTCGTGTTGATGGCTATAGATTATTTCACCAAGTGGATCGAGGTTGTGCCTCTCAAGAATATGACTCACAATGACGTAATTGATTTCATCTTAAGACACATCATACATAGATTCGACATTCACAAACTCTTACTACAGATAAGGGTGTTTCGTTTGTTTCTAAATAGGTGCATGATTTTGCCAAATCTTGTGGTATAAAGTTAATAAATTCCTCGTCGTACTATGCTCAGGCCAATGGTCAAGCTGAGTCTAGTAATAAAGTTGTAATTGAGCTCATTAAAAAGAAGATTGAGGAAACTCCTAGGAAGGGGCACGAGGTGCTCTATGAAGCATTATGGGCATGTAGAATAGTGAAGCATGATGCTACAAAGGTGAGTCCATATGAATTGGTATATTGGCAGGAAGTCGTTTTACCAATAGAGGTGAATCTTGGCTCTTTGAGGTTGCTTAAGCAAGACGGCTTATCGGTAGGTGATTATGAACTTCTCTTAAAAGATGGTGTGGAGGAGGTGACCAATAAGAGGTTAAGGGCTCTAGAAGCAATAGAAAGAGACAAGCGGAGAGTGGCTAGAGCTTACAATAAAAGAGTTAGAGCAAAATCGTTTCAGGTTGGTGATTTGGAATGGAAGACGATTTTGCCCTTAGGCACCAAGAGCGTGAAGTTTGGAAAGTGGTCACCTAGTTGGGAAGGGTCTTTTAAGGTTGTTGAAATAACTCTAAGTAATGCATATTTGTTAGAATCTTTGAAAAGGGAACGATTTCATAGAGCTCTTAATGGTAGATATCTGAAGAAGTACTTTCCAAGTATATGGCAGAACGCTTGAGGTGTCATATGGCCGATATAGAGTATATCACCCTTAGCTCATAGTGCTTTTGTCTCACTAGTTTGCCAAAAGGTAGGGGCATGTGTTGATAGCAAAAATTAGCACTAATGGCTATAGTAGACAAAAGCCGAAAATGTGTGTCGTCCCTGGCAAGGGCCGGTCCAACCACCATTGGGAGGTTGGTTAGACCGGCCATGGACCCCCAGTCCAACCGGCTTCGGTTGGCCGGTATGACCGGTCTGATCAGCACGCGTGCCCTGTTCGACTGGCAGATGCCAAGTCCTAGCCCGAAACGAGTAATTTCGAGAGATTTTATCTCTAATCTATTTTCAACGACTTGGACTCGTACCCTAATCAATCTAGGATGGGGAACACGCCCATGGATAGTAAGACCAACCCCTATATAAAGGGTTAAGGCCGATTCAAAGTGGACTCTCTAGAATTCAATCTAATCTATCCACATAGAATCGTTCTTTTTTCAATCTACTATTTCTTTTACCTCTTTGCACTAGGTTTAGCCATAACTCATCCATCTTTGCTGGTTTGCACTATAAACACACCCTCGTTGTGTCGTAATCATGATAATCTTTGTCAATTAGCTTGTGAATCATCCGCGACACCCCCGTAAAGGGCCTTATCGATCGTAGCCCGCAGTAGGGCGCAGGTCAACAGTGGCCACCACGCCAGCTGCTAGGGGCTAGGGCACTGGGCGAGATTGGGCGACGACTAACGAGCGTGGGCGAGTAGTGGTGGCCGATGAGCACGGATGGGCGGCGGTCAGCGAGCGTGACTAGTGGCCACCACGCCAGTCGCTAGGGCATTGGGTGAGGTTGGGCAACGACTGGCGAGCGCAGGCCAGTGTCGATCGGCGAGTGCGGATAGGCAGTGACCAACGAGCATTGCTAGGCGATGGGCGCAGGCGCGCAACACAGCAGCCGGCAGGACAGATCTAGTAGGTAAATAAAAATCTATTAATTTTTTCTTAAAATTTATATGTGAGAATGCTTAGTTTAATTTGATGATGGATTTGTAATGGAGAAGGAAACAATATTTTTTAATTAGTCTAAGCCAATACATTTGAAAATAATTTATTTTCCAAAGAAAGATTTTCTCGTTAGAAAACAGCTATGATATTTTTAATAAACATGTTGGTGGTCCAAATCATTTTTACAACATTGTAAGGAGTGAATGTGGTAGCTCCAAGAACCAACAATCGATCCAAATAGTTTTCACAATATTGTAAAAGATACATAAGCATTTTAATTATATAAACTTAGATTTAAACTTTAATTCTATCCTACACTTTATTTTTATTTTGGATTCGCAACTAGATACCCGATTTGCTTTCACCCATCACGAAACAGGAGCAGCTCACGGTGGTCGGTTGCAACTTACATCAATTTCCTTCCAACTTTGTTACGAAAAAAAAGTCTGGGAGAGGATTTGGATTGCTTCTTGCTCCGACATCATCAGCCGAGGAGGGCTCGGATCTGGTCAAGGCGAAAATCGATATTGCAGATTTGCAGGCAGATGGCACTAGCTTCGCTGCCAGTTGCCGTCAATCATGGCAGAGAGCTCGGTGAAAGCGGCAGGAATGCACGTAGCCTTTTTTTTCGTGAAAGCTAACATGGACCCTGCTCTCTCTCCCATCTTTCTTCGTCGTTGTAAATGGGCCCAGATCCTTCAACTGGGCTGGACTAAAAATCGATCTCTTCTTTCGCTTTCGCTTCTTCTTTTCTTGGTTTCTTTCTCGCTTTTTCTTTATGTGACGACGAAGATCGCGTCTCTGTACCCTCCAGGAGAAGTTCTACATGGAGACAAAAGCGTATTTGCTAAACTTCGCTGGGCAGTGTAAGGCATTTTGATTTCGCGCAAGCTTGCAATTTCACAGTTTTCCTGAACTCAATATCAGTCTACCTAGGTTTGCACCGTTCACTCAACACCGGAGATGCATGCGGCTCCACAAGCTCTTAATGTTCTTGGATCAAATAAATGAGAAAAAAATCTTTACTCATTCACAGGCAGACACACTTCGCCGCTTCATTCGTTGCCTGTTGAAAGCTACGTCTCCACAAGCATTTGAACATGAATATTGTCTGAAGTTTAACTGACAAGTAACATCTCATCTTTCACTTTCAGAATGGAATGCGACCGAAAGAACAATAGTAACAGCACTGCTAAGTTCTAGCCCAACTTATTTGTCATGTTCATTCAGAAAGATTTGGCGAGACAAGCAGTCAAAAGTCAAAACAGTACTTTGGTTTGGCCGCTTCCTGCCCCGGACGACGATACTACAGCAGTAGCTGTTTTGGCGGCAATGACACGGTAAATATTTTTTAGCGTGTCATGGTAAATATTTGGTCTCTGAATTGGAGGACATCGCGCAAAGTTATTGCAAAAGTTCAGCTCAGCCCAGGACGTAGGTACAGGATATTCAACCAGCTGGTCTAGACCTCCATGCCCTGCGCCCCTGCCTCTACCTGCAAACTGACACCACTCAATTCCAAGAATCCATTGTCTTTTCTTTTCCCCACAGAACTGCACGCGCGTATTTTAGATTTCAAATTTCAATCGAAGAAATTGAGAATTATGGAGGGAGAAATTACAAATTACACAACCGTCCAATAATCTCGGTTGAACTTTGAGAAACCCAGACAAAACTGTACTGTGCCACTCATGGAACAGAACTGTAGGTAGCATACTATCTCTCGTGTAAACAATAATGGACTTAACCTGGCAGCTTTCTCTGAGAGAATCAAAACTCAAAACTAAGCTTGTTATTAATCGGGATTCGGGACATGCTCAGTTGCTTCTCACGTACTTGCTTGGCCGCAGTAATAGAGCTAGAGCTCTCCCCCTGTTCGATAAGCAGGGAGTAGGGCCGGTGGTTGGCAGCTGCTCCCACATTTTCTGAAGCGCTGCGTCATTTTACTGCTCTCCACCTACAACGGCGTACGCCAAGTGCGTCGCGAATCCTTTATATCATGGCGAGTTGGCGACCATGATGAGCCAGATCATGATCATGGGGCTTGTCAGTCGCTGACACCCATCGACCCCGCACGCGCGCTGTAGCAATTCAATTCCTGTCGTTGTTCGCTTGCGTCGTTGTGAGTGCGCGCGTACGTCGTAGGAGCAAGCGAAATCTGGCTTCAGAAAAGCAGCCTCTTCCTGCACATAGCGTCGCCGCCGGCGCCGTGGCGACACGGGTGCGGAGGCGCCGAGTGCGCGAGAAGCTCCGCCACGACGTCACCGACCAGGTCGTGCAGGATGGCGCGCTCGAGCGCCGCGCCGACAAGGCCGGCCTCGCGGCGGCGCTCCTCGCCGGCGCGCGCGCCCTGCCCCCACACCTCCTCCACGCTCTCCGTCATCGCGCGGCTCCTCCTCCCGGATGCTGCCGCCTCGAGGCCGCAGCCCCACCGCCGCCTGTGCCGCCAGCTGATCTCCGTCTCGGCCGACAGCGGCGGCATCCACCTCGTAATGGCCTCGATGGCCATCACCGGGTGGTGGTACATAGCGACGGCGTGCAGCTCGTTGCATGGTCTGATCTTGCAATAGTCACCTACATGAATGTGTTGACTTGTCACTAAGGGAAAATTACCAACTTGACGGAGTACTTTACGAATGTACCGGTGAACCGTATCGGCGTATCCGAGAGTGGGGCGTGTACGTACCCGAAAATACGAGCGTGCGCGAGGGCTTCACGATCTTCGATCCGACGGCGGGGATACCGCAGCTGGGTTTGCGATATGCATCGTGATCCGTGCAGGGAGACGACCGCTTCCTGCATGGGAATCTCGGGGAGGTGATGGCATCCAGCACCGAGTAAGGACTGGGATACTGCTCCTCTGACCGCGACTTCTGCGTGGTCGGCGACGGCAACGGCGACGGAGAATGGGACGGCGATGGATTGACGTGGCGGCCGTCCTTCAAGTGGTCGGCTCCCTTGTCAGCCGCGCCTTCTGGAACTGGGACGTCTGACGCAGCTGCCGTGCGCATCTCGGCGGCGCGGACTGCCGCGATGATCCTCCGCAGCGTCTTGAGGTCCTCGTCGCACTTCTCCAGCGCGCCTAGGAGCTTCCGCCGCTTCTCTGCTGCGGTCTCTTGTGGAGGGGGTCGAGTCGGGACTGGCTGCTGCGCCTGCGGGGCGGGAGAAGGCGGCGTGGACTCCTCCAGGCCCATGAGGCGGGCGACGATGGCCAGTTGGGTCGGTCGGGGGCTGTCGCAGCTGGCCCGGCAGTGATCCGGCGCGATCGTCGGGCTCCCCGGCGCGTCGCAGGAGCGCCGCCGCCGAACCGCACTCGGAGCTAGTCCAGCTGGATGCTTCTGCTGCGGCGTCTGCAGGGCCGGAGAGGGCGAAGGCGACCATAATAACGCCGCCGCCGCGGCTGGTAGCTTCTTCTTGACGGGCGGTGGAGACGTTGGCGGCGTGCAGACCACCGGAGCGGAGCTCTTGGCTGTGAGGCGCTTCCGGTAGTGGCTACGGTGGTATGGGGAGAGAAGGCGGAGGAGGCCAGCCATGCATCCGACACCCCGCCGCCGCGGAGCGCCAGATGCGGACGACGACGAGGCCTGGCGATGACCGGACTCCGGCGGCTGCATCGCACTAGCTAGCTCGGCCCCCCGCTTCCTGACCACCGTCAACGTTTAAGCCTGAAGCACCGAGGCGAAGCGTGGTCGCGTGGGTGGATGGAGCCATGGAGCCGAAGCATTATAAATTTATAATACGCCCGCAGAGTGCTAAGCCGGTCGCTTAAGGCCAGCTCCGACGCAGTTCTTACGCAGGCGCTTAAGCAGAAAAAACCAGATTAGGATTAAAGCGGCAGATGCTGCCAAACTAGAAAATTAGTTTTAATTTAGTAATTGTTACGTAAAAGATTACGTTAACAAGTCTAATTGAGAAAAAAAGATTGATTGTGGATTGAACCAAACATCCGAATAAGATAATAGTCTTAAATCAGTTCGAAGTGTGTCTTATTACGTGAATCAATCCACCTATTATAGTAGAAGGGTGGGGATATTTATAGGCAGAGATCCAACGAGAAATATTGTTTTATCCTCTAGTTACAACTGTCATAGTGGACGCTATTCATAAGACCCCGTAGGGGTAAAATGGTAAGTGCACATGTGAACACCCTGATAAAGCGAACGTCTTGTCTCGTTTTGCAATGCCCCTTCGGAGTCAGGGCCTCCGGGAGGCAGCGAAGTGGTGGGGGCCATCGGGGCGCTTGGCGACTCCAGATTGTTCTTCCTTTGTAGCTGTCGGGCTAGCGTCAAGGGCTTTGGCTTCCTCACTTCAGAGTGCCTCAATGATGACGGAAGGTTTCACACCTTGTATGCTCCAGAACCGTCCTTCGGAGATGTCTGCCTAATGACAGGACTGATGGGATTGTTTCCCCCAACAAGAGCCCATCGAATATGTCTTTTCAAATGCTCTGCATCGTGGGAAAAGTAATATACGCAAGAAATGATTCCTTATTTTGAATTTTAGAATACAGGCGGTTCTTACAATTAGCTTCGTCACACCCCGAGTCGCGAAGGGGGTCAGGCGAAGGGGTCCAGAGCCTAGGTGTTCGTTGTCGATGCCTTCTAGGGAGGCTTCAGCTCGGAATGCCCCAATACTGCTTCGGGTGACGGATTGTTGTTTCGGCATTCCGAGCATCACCTAGAGATCTCCAGGGGTTGCCTCGGGTAACTAATCGCCGCTTCTGATGGGACATCAACTCTAAAATCCCAACCATCGCAAATATATTGGGATCTTGTTTCCGAGAGCTTTTTTAGTGGAGGCCCCACTCGTTAGTGGTGAGGGTTGGCACAAAAAAGGTGAAAATAGGTGTCGCACAAAAGCTTGCAGTATAAGCCCCTGGACCCTATAAAAGGGAAACAATGTCTTCTATTACCGTGAAGTCTCATAGTTTCCAAAACTTAGCTTTTGAAGTCCTTCTTTCCAATCGCTTTTGTTCCTTCTCTAGAGTGCCTCTAGAGATCCTAGAAGACGACCAAGAAAGGCGCCAAGGGGCCCACCTCAGATTCACCTCTCATCCAGTAGCAGGCAGTGGCGGCGGCAGTGGTGGTGGTGCCGGGAGCTTCAGGCATCCCTAGGGTCTACGCTCCTCGGGACCTCCGACCGCCCTCCGAGAAGTACTTGGAGCAAACCTTCATCCTGGATAGGTCAACCTACATCGAAGAGTCAGTGAAGGAGGTTGTGTTCGAGTAGCTCAAACCTAGGGTCGTGACGCGGGTCCCCAAAGATGAAGTTGTTCCCGAGCCGTGCGAAGGGGAAGTAGTTGTCTTCGAGGCATTTTTCGACACAAGGCTCGGGTTACCTTCTTCAAATCTCTTAGTCAAAGTCCTTCAACTTTACCACGTGGATCTCCCGCAACTCTCTCTGAATGCCATCGCCTGCTTGGGTATCTTCAAGTGGGTCATGTGGGCAGAGGGATGCGAAGGGAGGGTCGAGGTCTTCGCGGTGATGCATGAGGCCAGCTGCCAGCCGAGGAAGCGGTATAGCATCGATGGCTCAACGAAGCTACTGGCCTATGGGAGCATCAACGTCCATCTCTGCAAGGACTACCAGAACAGCTTCCCCGCAAAGGCCATCAACGAGCGGTGGTACTCCGACTAGATCCTTCGGTGGTTCTACGTCGAAGTAGGGGTGGACTCTGGCTTATCGGAGCCTCCTTGGGAGATCCTGTACCGGAGGGAGACAGAGACTTCGTCAAACGTGGGATCGATTCGGGCCTGCATCCGACTCATGGAGATCGTTGCTCAACGCATGAGCATGTAGGATTTAGCGGAGGAATTCATCTCCCTCCGCATCTCCCCTCTCAAGGCCAGCTAGCCTCTTGCCCTTAGGGCGCTCAGGAGGGTGGCCTCCACGAGATACCCTCTGGCTTTATAAGTACGCTCTGCAATCCTTCCTGCAATTTTTTAAACAACTCTCATTCCGTAATTGCTTTTATTGAAGTAATATATTTGCTTGCGCAGGCTCGCGAATGGTTATGACCTTGAAGCACGTGGTCCGTGCGGCCGAGAAGGTTGTCGGGGCCCTAACTCCCAGCAAGAAGAAGAGGAGACTTGAGCTAGTGGGGGCCAAGGAGAGATATAACCGGGTGTGGAGTGAGCTTGGGGCCGAGCCCCCTGCTCTTTGGACTTGGACGTCTCAGACCCTATCTCGAGGAAGAGGAAGGCAGACAAGGGACCGACAGGGGCCCTGAAGCCTCCATCAAAGAAGATGGCTCACAAGCTGAAGAGTGGCTCGTCTGAGGTCCCCTTCAGCTTCCTCGACTGCAGAGCCAATCCCGCACCGATTGTTTCGGAAAGAACAGACGAAGAGGTCCGAGCAGTGGAGCCGGAGGCCTTGATGTCGGCGACTATCGAAGTGGTAGCGGCCAAGGAGGAGGCGACTCGGGTGGCTGCTCCGCTACTTGGGTCTCTCGGGGACTCTGGTGCGGAGTTCTTCCGGATGTTTGAGTACACGAGCAGCCCGGTGCAGTCCTCAACTAGCGTCAAAACTAGTACGTTCCCCCTCCGGTCGTGTCTTGAGTCCATCATATGGTACCTGAATTATTTTTTTCAGTGTTTTATATGTACCTTAATTTGTTTCAAGTACCTTGGCGAAGGGTCCATCGAAGATTCCTTTGCCCGTCATAGAGAGGGCCGAGACGAAGGGAAAGGACCCATCGAGGTGGTGAATCTGTATGGGTCGAACGACAGGGCTCACTCGGTGGAGGCTTTGGAGGAGGCTTCCAACTGCTCGGCGCCTTCTTCTTCCAAAGATGTCAGGAAGGTGCTGGCGAAGCTCCCTCTACTGGCTCCCTTCTTCACTCCGGGGTCTAGCCTTCACGCGATGGTGGAGCCCCTATCTCAGGTTTGTCGAGTCAACGGTGAGACCGAGCTGGTCGCCAAAGTGAGTCACTTGGAGGGGGTTGATCTTGGCATCGCCCTCGAGCGGGCTACCTACCAGGTACAATGACCTTCGTATTATTTCATAGTACTTTATTTAGAGGGTTGTTCTTCTACTTACCTCCCTTCGTTTGCTCATAGTTTGTTGTCTTAGTCGGGGGGCTACGACTTCTTATGACAATGAGTGCGGTCGGCTTGCAGGCGAGGCTTTAAGACTTGGGGACCGCCTTGCCGACTCAGAAGAAAAGGCCTCGAGCTTGGAGGACGCGCTCCAACAAGAACGGGAGAGATGGGCAGCCTTCGAGGTTGAGGCCGAAAACCTTCGGGATGAGCGAGACGCTTTGGCGGCCGAAGTTCAAAAGCTCCAGGCTCAGAAAGACATCTTCCAAAAGAGGAGTTCTGAGCTCGTGGCTTCGAACTCTGAGCTGAGGTCATCGGTGGAGGCCTTGCTCGTCGAACGGTCGAAGAGCAAAGAGGTGGCGGTCAAAACCATGGACGTCCTTTGGGACATCTTGGAGTGCTTCGGCATGTCCTTTCCTTTGTCCTTTGATGTCACGAATGAGCCCTTGGCCTGTCGACTGAAGCTTGTCCAAGTGGTAGCGAATATGATGGGAACCACCATCGTTAGATACGGAGATATCTCCGGGAGGGCGGCCGCCCTTAGTGTTCTTCATCATCTTGAAGACGTTAGCAGTGCCATCTCGCTAGTGACGGTGGTGGCACCTATCACCTTTGGAGGCGAGCGCCTTCTAACTCTATCGCCTGGTGTCACCGCTGCTTGGAAAGCTTTCTAAGCTTCCTAGAAAGCCGAAGGCCAAGAGGCGACGAAGTCTTGGATGGATGAGGCCAACCGCCAGAAGCAAACACGAATGCAACCTCCTCCGGCGCCTTCTTCGAACCTCCCTCCAGTGGACCCGAAGGTGTAGTCTCCTTAGGATCTCGATGTAAAGTCCTTCTGTAAAGATTCTTAACTTATGAATGAAAAGGACTTATTTTGGGGGTGTTTTGGGTTTAGGAATTGGCTTGTGCCCTGTCCCCTAAAATAGATGTGCTCGGAGTCACCGAAGGCCTTCGTCATCAATGGGCGATTTTTGAAGCCCTAAAACCTGACAGGAAGAATTCTGCTTGAAATGGTTAACGAAGTACTTACTTATGTAAAAGAGGAAGAAAAGAGAGTATGGGTATTTTCTTCGTCGTCGTAGTATGTGGATTGGTCCGGTGGAGACGAAGGGCCTGCTGAGGTCTTGTCTTCGAAGTTTGTAGACTGGTCTAACACGGAGCCAGAACTTGTTGTGGTGGAGTCTAGCCATCAAGGGCTTCGTACCTGGGCGGAGCTTCAAGAGGAGCGGAGGGCCTGGAGGACTTAGAAGAAGAGGAAGCGGTCTAAGACCAAGGCTAAGAAGAAAGCTCCACTGGCTTCCGCTGCCTTAAGGGCTCTGAGTCCAAGAGGGAGCTCTTGGGGCCATCCTAACCTTCAGGACCAAAGGGGTTTTCGGTTCCTTCTTGGGATGAATACTAATTTTTCATAGTGTAAACATACTTCAATTGTTTGCCTGTTGTTGTATATGTATGATGTATGTACTTTGTAAACATTTAGCTTTTTCAAAGTAATAAAACTTATGAGATGCATTTCAATCGTGCTTTTACCCTTCGCCCCTCTTTGCGAGGGGGGCAGGTATCTTTTTATCAATAAGTTCCGGACGCGCGTAATGCTTAGTATGGTTTGAAGTACATTTCGTATGTTGTGTAGTGCTCGGCCACTCTTCCTCCTCTTTTTTTGTTGCTTTAGTGGTCGCTTTGGACTTTTATTTGGACGTTTCGGACCGGTGGCCTAGAGTCCTGTAGTGGTCGCTTCGTGCTCTTTTTTGGACGCTTCATGCCGGTGGCCCAAAGTCTTTTAGTGGTCGCTTTAGACTCTTTTTTGCATGCTTTGGGTCAGTCGCTCGGAGTCCTTTAGTGGTTGCTTCGAACTCTTTTTTGGACACTTCGGGTCGGTGGCCTAGAGTCCTTTAGTGGTCACTTTGGACTCTTTTTGGATGCTTTGGGCCGATGGCCCGAAATCCTTTAGTGGTCACTTTGGGCTCTTTTGCATGCTTTGGTTCAGTGGCCCGAAATCCTATAGTATAGACTGCTAGAGGAGCGACCCTGAACAGCAAAACTTTATGCAGAGTACTGTTTACTGCCATGCACGTTAGTTTTTGTTTCTGTGTTTTTTACGCATCGAGCCGATGGCTCTGGGTAGCGATGTTGTTTGTGGAAACGATGTCGTACCTCACAAAAATGTTTCCCATAACGCAGTGCATCCAACATGGTATGGGTTTGTTTCGGGGTGTGCATGGTTCTAATCAAAGCCTTTATTCGAAGTATAGAGTGCGACTTTTCTTAAAAAGTTTCTATGCGAAGTTGCGCTTGAGATGCTTTGCATGCCACACATGCTTCAACTCTTTCCCTTCTAAGTTAGCTAGCTTGAATGACCCCGGTCGGCCAGACCGAAGAATGATATAGGGGTCTTCTCACTTGTTGCTTAGCTTTTTCGGGGCAACTACGCTCCGGAGAACGAGGTGTCCAAGTCTTAGTTCTTTTAGCTTTACCTTGGGGTCGTACCAGACCTTCATTTGGTCCTAATACTTTGTCAGATTGGCCACGACACAGAGCCAAGTTTCTTCGGATAGATCCAGGAAGGCACACCTTTCGTCTTTGTCTTCGGGCTCCGTCGCTCGCAAGGAGCCCCCTTTAAACTCTGTGGGTGTCATGGCTTCGTCTTCGAACATCAGTCTGAACAGAGTGAACCCTATTGACCGGGCCTGGGTGGTCCGGATGGACCATAAAATCTTTGGCAACTCTTCAGTCCAAAGCCCCTTGGTGAGGCCTACAATGTGGCAATTGAGGCCAGACAAGATGTTTCCATTGGCCCTTTCGACGGCTCTGTTGGACTGTGGGTGCCTGATGGCTACGAAGCACAATTGAATGCCCAGGCCTTTGCAAAATTATCTGAAGGGTTCTGTATCAAACTATGTGCCATTGTCGATTGTTAGTTTCCTAGGTACTCCGAATCTGTAAATGATATTTTGCCAGAATAATTTCTGGACATTCTTCGAGGTGATGGCTGCCAAGGGATCGACTTCAAACCATTTTGAAAAATATTCTATCGCTACTACCGCAAACTTTAGGCTCCCTTTTGCCTTTGGGAAAGGTCCAATTAAATCCATGCCCTACCTAGCCAAGGGCCATACCGGGGCTATAACTTGTAGTGGCACCGTAGTCGGTGGCTTCACATTCCCATCCATTGGCACCCTTGGCAAGTATGTACCAAGGCTTCGGCGTCGGTCATTACCGTCAGCTGGTAGAGTCCTTAGTGAAGCATCTTCCCGGCCAGGGCTCAGGGTGCTAGGTGGCTGCCGCACAGACCTTCGTGAATATCTTGGAGGATTTATTGGCCTTCTTGGTGAGTGATGCATCAGAGTAGTGGTGAGCATACTCCAGACTTGTATAGCATGTCATTGCTAATGTGGTAGTATCGGACCCTACACTGTAGTCTTGAGAGCTCGGGGCATTCTGGGAGTGCGGCTTCATCTTGAAGCATACTCATGATTGGGATCCTCCAATCACTGTCAGGTATGCAAAGTACTTTGGTCGGTATCAGGGGTGGCACCAAAGGGGTGGGCAACTCTTCGAAGAAAGCCCCTGGCAGAATATCTTGGCCTCCGGCTGCCGCCTTGGCGAGGGTGTCCACTTGTTGGTTGTCCGCTCTTGGGATGCTTCAGACTAAAATCCCCTTAAAAGCTGCTTCGGTCTTGCGGATCTTGACCAAGTATGTGGAAAGTTTTGGGTGTCGAGCTTGAAAGCTCTTGTCGATGTGCCCCGCGACAACCTGGGAATTTGTTTTTACAATAACCCGGGTGGTGTCAAGTGCACGCGCTTTTCGAAGACCCAACAAGACGCCTTCGTACTAATCAACATTATTGGTGGCTTTAAAGTTGAGCCTTACATAGTACAATGCCTTTTGGCCTAAAGACGAGATTATTACTACTCCGACGCCCGCTCTGGATGCCTGAAATGCACCATTGGAGTAGATGGTCCATACTCCTTCGTTGGGCCCTCCAGCGCCCATATGGCTGGTGGAGTCCACTCTGCCATGAAGTCAACAATCATTTGTGATTTTATTGTTGTGCGTGTGATGACTGTTATGCCAAAGGGGGCGAGCTCAACGACCCATTTCCCTATTCTCCTGGTGGAGTCCTTGCTTATGAGCATGTATCCGAGGGGGTAGGATGTCGGGACGGTTACATTGTGAGCCACGAAATAATGTCGTAGCTTCCTCGAAGCCATCACGAGGGCATACACAATTTTTTTGAGCTCAAAATACCTCACCTTTGCTCCCGATAATGCTTTAGATACGAAGTACACCGAGCATTGAACCGTCTTCCCTTCGAGCTCCACTTCTTGTACGAATATGGTGCTCACGGCAAAGCCAGTGGTCGTAAGGTATAGCAGTAGGGTTTCATCAGCGAGGGAAGTCATGTGTATTGATAGATTGGCAAGGTAGTCCTTGATATCTTCGAAACTTTTCTGGCATTCTAGGGTCTAGGAGAAGTCCTCCAAGCCTCTTAATGCTTTTAAAAATAGGGAGGCTTCGCTCTACTGATCTTAGGAGGAATCGGCTTAAGGCGATGAGGCGACCTGTTAGCTTCTAGACCTGCTTTAGATTTTTCGGAGGAGCCATCTTTTGCAATGCACTGATTTGTGTGGGGCTAGCTTCGGTGCCTCAACTCAAGCTAAGTACCCTAATAATTTTCTTGCCTGTGCTCTGAAAACACACTTTTCAGGATTAAGGCGGATTCCACACGCTCGGAGACTCTCAAAGGTCTCCGCTATGTCTAGGCTATTGTGGTGCTTTTTGCACTTTTTATTACAATGTCGTCCATATAGGTTTCAACATTCCTACCTATTTGATGGCCTAGAGCTCTAGCAATTAACCTAGAGAACGTTGCCCCGATGTTTCTCGAGCCAAAAGGAATTTTTACATAGCAAATACTCCGTACGAAGTGACAAAGCTAGTTTTGGCTTCGTCTTCACGCTTCAACCATATTTGATGGTAGCTGAAGTATGCGTCGAGGATGCTTAAGAGCTCGGACTCAGGCGTGGAGTCGACCAACTGATCAATGCAAGGTATGGGGTAGGGGTCATGGGGGCATGCTTTATTTAAGGAAGTGAAGTCAATACACATGTGCAACTTGCGGAGTTCTTCTTCTTGACGAAGACATGGTTCAACAACCACTCTATATGGCCTATTTCTCTAATGACTCCTACCCAAAGTAGCTTCTCCACCTCTGTCTTGGCGAGGTCGACCCTTTCGACGGATAGCTTTCGCAACCACTGGTGCACGGGTCTGGCCTTCGGGTTCACTAGCAAGGAGTGCTCAATGATGCTTCGGTCCACCCCTAGGATGTCTTCGTCTGACTAGGTGAAGACGTCCAAATTGTCTCGGACCACTTCCACCAGCGAAGCTAGGACTTCGGGAGCCAACCCTTCACCAAACTAGATGGGTTACTCCTTGTCCCCTTTGGTGATGATCTTTCTCCTTCGGGGCGAGGCTTGAGGGTTGGTCCCCTTACGGGGTCTAGGGTCAATTGCACGTTATTGACTTGCCGGGGCTCGAGTGGGGTGGTGTGGTCGTACTCCACCCTTCGTGAGGTGGCTTGATCACTGAGGACGGTGAGCACCCCTTTTTGAGTGGGCATTTTTAAGCACAAATAGTTATGATGTGCTATGGCCCTGAATTGGTTAAACATGCCCCTCCCGAAGATGCCATTGTAGGCGTATGGGGCATCAATGACGTCGAAGACCTCTTCGTACCTGGCAAGGTGTCCCTCTCCAAAGGTGACTTCAAGGCTTATTTGGCCGAGTGCGTCGAGGGAGGGACCAACGAAGCCTTGCAGTGAATAGATTGATTGTGGACTGAACCAGGCCTCCGAATAGGATAATAGCCTTAGATCAGTTTGAAGTGTGTCTTATTACGTGAATCGATCCCCCTATTACTATAGAAGGGTGGGGTATTTATAGGCAGAGATCCAATGGGGAAATACTACTCTACCCTCTAGTTACAACCGTCATAATGGACTATATTCATAAGGCCTCGTAGGGGTAAAATGATAAGTGCATGTGTGAACACCTTGGTAAAGCGAACGTCTTGTCCCGGTTTATGGTGCCCTTCAGAGTTGGGGCCTCCGGGAGGCAGCGAAGTGGCGAGGGCCATCGGGACGCTTGGAGGCTCTAGATTCTTCTTCCTTCGCAGCTGTCGGAGCTAGCACCAAGGGCTTCTGCTTCCTCACTTCGGAGTACCACAGTGCTGGCGGAAGGCTTCACACCTTGTATGCTCCGGACCCGTCCTTCGGAGCTATCCGCCTAATGATAGGACTGATGGAATTATTTTCCCTTAACAGTAATAATTATAAATCTAATAAGTAACTAATAAAACAATTATATGTAAATCCATCCTTGATTTTATAACAATGCCAAGTTTCTATAAATTATTACTCGTATAAAAATCATCACCGTTGGGGGAAATAATTTTACCTTAACTAGGTTCAAATAACACTATGTACGAAGCCCTCCAGGATGCTGAAGTCCCCTGGTGGTTCGAAGTCCCTCAGCTGGTCGAAGATCCCTTCGTACTACATGAAGCAAAGCATCCAATACTACTCGAAGACTACTTCGAGAACTGCAAGCCTAAGAGATGATTACGGGGCTACCTGAGCACCGAAGCCCCCTTCAAAACCCTTTGGGCTCAACCCGAGAAGATGTACGAGGCCTACTTCGGACGCAAGCTAAAGCCTTCGAATTGTGCTCTGATATCTCTTTGATACCCTAGAAGCGACTTTGACATGAAGACCAAAATGAGGAGCATTCGTCCCTGGTATCAGGACATGTATTTACATGTGAATTATCGTTTTTTCCCTACGAAGTCTTGTAAATAGAGTTCTCTACGACGATTGCAAGTAAAAGGTAAAATTGTCTTTTCCTATTGTATTTTACTTATAAATGCTGGACACTTCCAATGTAAAAGGACAGAAAATAGAGAATACAAAAATTACTATGAAGTAGACGTAAGACTAATATCTCTTTTGGAGATCTCAACCATTATAAATCTCATTTACAATTAGTAGTCATTTGAGGCTAAGAAACTTGTTAGTATAAATTTTACGCTACAACAATCACCGTTCACTCAATAACATTTAAGTATTTCCTCTTTTAACCTAGAATCTACATAAACAATTAGGTTAGTCAAACAATTTAAATCACTTAACCAGTAAATTATACAGACAATATCATTCAATAATTGAGACCATCTATTCTTATTATTTTAATATTATTAAACTGTCGAAACTGAAAAGTGTTCTTACGTGATGACGGAATCACCCCGCTGCTCCCGTCGATAATAGCAATAATCCGAAGGGCAGTTCCGGTATTCGGCAGTATAACAGGCGGGACAAAAGCTGCGGGAAGTGGGGGATGGGCGTATCCGCGTTAAACGGCCCTCTGCTGTCGCGTGGCAGCTAGCTTATTTAGTCGCGTTGCTCGTGTTGCGGTTAATCTCGCTTCTGCGAGACGACGCGACGCGCCGAAGAAACACAGGCAGAGGCGCCAGGCGAAGCAACGCGACGGCTAGCGAAGCAGTGCGACGGCGATGAAGCAGTGCGACGGCAAAAACTGCCACCCCTTGTATTGCTATAAATATGTACCGAAAATGGATCAATAAAGATTACTAGTTCCCAAAATCTGTGTTCTTCTTTGTTCTTGTTCATCTCAAATTCAAACACGTTATCAGCACTGTTGTTCTTCATTGAGCAAGAGAGGCACGAAGAACAGAGGGAGAACAACCAAGAAATCACACGGTAAGAGATGGAAGAAGTGATTTTTATCCACACTTACTAGATCTACATGATATACAACAGGCACAACACATGGCATCGTCGCCACCGCCACGGAGCTCCGGCGCCAAGCCGTGCTGCCCCGCCGGTGCCTCCACGCGCCCCGACAGCCGCGCCAAGCCGCGCCGCCCAGTCGGCCCCGCCACCCGCCGCGGTGGCTGGACCACCGCGCGCCCCGGCAGCCGCTCCCCTGTCCGCAGCGACGGCTGCGCCCCAGCCCGCGGTGGCGCCCGCACCGCGCCGCACCGTCCCGCCCACCGCCTCGCCCGCGCGTTCCTAGATGGCCACGCCTGCGCGCCCTCCGGCCGCCTCGCCTGCGTGCGCCCAGAGAGTTGGGCTGCTGTGCGCCGAGGCGGCGTCGGCCGCGCCCGCCAAGCGCGCCCAGGGGCCGGTGGCGGCCGCGTGCGCCCAACGCGCCCAGGCGGCAGCGGCCGCGTGCGCTCCATGCACTCAGGCACCGGCGGCCGAGCACGCCCCAACGGCGGTGGCCACGCGTGCCCGAGCAGCATCCCCGCGCGGACAGGCAAAAGGATCCAGTGCGCTCCCATTCTGCCATCCCTGCACACAAAAAGAGATGGAGATGGGAAGAAAGAAAAATGCAATGTGTACACATGAGATGGCACCATAAAATTTTTCAGAAGAAAGGGAGACTCCGGCTGAACCAGTTTCTTTAGCATATTTACAGCCTGAAGTTACTAGACTTCTGAAAAATTGTGAAACTACGGGAGAAAGCAGTACAAGTCGAAGGAAATTAAAATTTCCAATAGACATCAATGTTCCAATTAAAGAGGACAAACTGCCATCTCCAACACCATCATCACCGCTATCTTACAAACATTTTTCGGAGGATACCAAATGCAGCAATCAAGAAACCAAGACTGTCGGGATCATGGGATCCTACCAAACTTGGGTTCTAGACCAAATGTACCCCGAAATATATAGTCACCTCAGTGTACTATGTGTTTGTAAATGTGTCACTTGTGTTATTGTAAATGTGTTGTTTATATAATAAAATGTCCTGTTATGTCACGCATAGTATTTACTTTATGTCATTTTATAGCATACTTTAAATTCCTCATTACATTTTAAGTATAAATACATGTCATATCCATATACTTAAAATTCAAAACAGGAATTACAAATGCAAAATAAATAAAATCATAAACCTAAAATTTTAAAAGACATACAATATTATCAATTTGGATCCACTGCATACCAGCAGATTATCCATTTTATATTTTAAGGTCTACATTTTGTTATAAACAGAATGACTACCTTCAAAAATATATATATATATGTCTTTTAAACACAAATTTTAGGAATTTTGACATCTACTGACCATACGGCACATTATGTCTTCCTACATCATATGAGATCTACACCAAATTTTATTTGGTGACTATCTTTTATTTGTGTTACATATTAAGGTTATTATTTTATTTTCAAAAGTTTTCATATTTTGCATCATTATTTACAACAATACCATGATCATTAATCATGGCTCAAATCCATGTAGGCAAAATGACCACCAAAGAGTTCGAAATATTAGCTCTTGACGGTCACAATTATCCAACATGGGCAACGGACGTCAAGGTTAGCCTTGCATACCGTGGAATATTAGCGGCAATACAAGACCCACAACAAGGGGTCCCGCCGTTAAGAGATGAATTAAAATACACTGCCTTGTATTTAATTAGGAACCATATCCATACAGATCTCAAAACTGAGTATGTTTTGGAAGAAGATCCTAATATTTTGTGGAAAGCTCTTAAACAGAGATATGATCAGCAAAAAGCAACATTGTTGCCAGGTGCAATTCACGATTGGAATCATCTTAGACTACAAGATTTTAAAACAATCGATGAATACAACCATGCTATTCATAAGATTTGCTCTAGATTACGTTTTTGTGAAAAAGAACCTACAGAAGCGGACAAGATAGAAAAAACTCTATCTACAATGTTACCCGCTGATAGGATCTTACAGCAACAATATCGTGCTAGAAATTTCCAACTTTATTCTGATCTTATTCATGTATTAACTCAGGCTAAAAAACATGATGAACTTTTATTGAAAAATCATCACCAGCGCCCTATTGGGGCCGCACCTTTACCTAAAGTACATGCATATGATCAGAATAAAAATAAGTTTGGTGGCCATTTCAAAAGAAAATCATCAAACTTCAATGGAAATAATAAACGTAATAACAAGAAGCAAAAACCACAAGTACAAAACAAGGGGAAAAACATTGTCAAACCAAAGTTTGACAAAACAATTATGTGTAAAAAATGTGGTTGCTACAATCACATTACCAAAAAATATCGCACCCCAAGGCATTTAATTGATCTCTATCAAAAATCCATGGGAAGCTCTCAAGCTACTCGAGGACAACAATATGAAGCACACTTCAATATCCAACCGGATATTACAAAGGAGGCCAGTTGTTCACAATATGTTCCACCAGAACCAAGTAACAACAAGGATCTCCAGAAGGAAGAAGAGCCTGCCAAAGATGACATGCTCGCCGCATTCGCTTCACAAGACATATTTGGAGATTTTCTTTAAAAAGAATACTCTTGTTGTCCTAAATGTTTATATTCGCCCGTTCAAAACGTTGTAATAATGTAGAACCAAGTATGCTATGTAAATTAGTGATATTTGTATGTACCCTATATATTCACTGAAATTTATCTATTATTTCATATATATATATATATATAGATTTTCTACAGGAAACAATCCAATGGAAGATGAAATATGCCTTGTGGATAGCGGCACCACAAATTCTATACTTAGGGAAACAAAATATTTCCAAACTCTCACTAAGAGACAAGGAAATGTTTTGACAATTGCTGGACAAGACGCAATAATTATTGGCTCAGGTCGTGCCATAATTACCCTACCTATGGGTACTCAAGTTACAATCGAGGATGCATTACTATATCCCGATTCAACTCGTACCTTACTAAGTTATAGAGATATCCGTCGAAATGGTTTCCATATAGAAACCCATAGTGACAATAAAGAGGAATATCTCCTCTTAACCAAATTTGATGGATATGGCAAACAAATACTTGAAAAATTTCCTTCCTTCACCTCCGGATTGTACTACACATACATTCAACCCGTAACAAATGTTGCATACAAAGTTATTTTTCAGAATGTCAATGCATTCCAAAATTGGCATGATCGCCTTGGTCATCCTGGTATCGGGATGATGCGAAAAATCATAAACAATTCTAATGGTCATGATTTAAATAATGCTAAATTTCCTCAAACATCAGATTTCATCTGCACCGCATGTGCTACAGGAAAACTGATACTAAGACCATCAAAACTTAAAGTTCATGTCGAACCACTCAAATTTCTTGAACGCATTCAAGGAGATATATGTGGTCCGATTCAACCTTTAACGAGTCCATTTCGATATTTCATGGTTTTAATAGACGCATCTACACGATGGTCTCATGTGTGTTTATTATCCACACGGAACCATGCATTTGCAAAATTAATTGCACAAGTTATTAGGTTGAGAACTAACTATCCAGAACATCGAATTCAATCAATTCGAATGGACAATGTTGCAGAATTCTCCTCACGAGCCTTCAATGATTATTGCATGGCCCTTGGAATTCAAGTACAACATTCTGTCCCATATGTTCATACTCAAAATGGCTTAGCAGAATCTCTAATCAAGAGGATTAAACTCATTGCCAGACCATTATTACAGAATTGTAATCTACCAACATCTTGTTGGGGTCATGCAGTTTTACACGCTGCAGACTTAATCCAATTACGACCTACTGCATATCATACAAATTCCCCTCTACAATTAGTACGTGGAAATACACCAAATATTTCCCATATGCGTAAGTTTGGATGCGCTACATACGTACCAATCTCACCACCACAACGTACATCAATGGGTCCACACAGGAAATTAGGGATCTATGTGGGATACCAATCTCCGTCTATCATAAAGTATCTCGAACCCCTTACAGGGGATCTTTTTACGGCCCGGTATGCTGATTGTATATTCAATGAGAAACATTTCCCGGCATTAGGGGGAGATTTACAGTACCACTATCAATGCCAGGAAATCAATTGGAATGTCCAAGGCATTTCCGCCTCAGATCCACGTACTCAAGAATCTGAAACACAAGTTCAGAAAATCATTAATTTGGAAAACATTGCAAATAACCTGCCAAATGCATTTACTGATTACAAAGGTGTCACAAAATCATATAATCCTGCTAAAAATGTGCCTGCAAGAGTAGATATACCAGCTAAATCTACTCATCCACCTGTTCAAAATAACAGGAGTATGCAATCTCTTGTCCAAAATAAAAGGAAAAAGGGAAAGGCCATTCAAGAGGATCAACAAGCTTGCAAGCACCAAAGAATATCAAAGGATAAAACATCCGAAGAAAATCAACCTTCAGTTGATGGACACTTAGTAAATGTACAAAAATCTAGCTCTATAATACCTTCAATATATGATGCTGGAACATCGAAAAACCCTGACTCATTGGGAAACTTAGAAGAGTCACAAAGGGTACAAGAAATTTCCACCAATTATGTAAATTCTGGAGAATCATACGATAGAAAGACTACAATTGTTGACACATATTTCTCCAACACTATTGCACAAAACCTTCAAAATGATCCAGATCCCAAGACCATGGCAGAGTGTAAACAACGCTCGGACTGGACACAATGGAAGGATGCAATTCAAGCGGAGATAGCCTCGCTTAAGAAAAGAGAGGTATTCTCAAAAGTAATACCTACACCTCCAAAAACCTTTCCTGTGGGATTCAAATGGGTTTTCGTTCGAAAACGAAATGAAAACAACGAGGTGGTGAGATATAAAGCAAGGCTTGTAGCACAAGGGTTCACGCAGAGACCCGGCATTGATTTCAATGAAACATACTCTCTAGTAATGAGTGGAATCACATTTCGATATCTTTTATCAATGGCAGTACAATATAATTTATCTATGCAGTTAATGGATGTAGTGACTGCATATTTATATGGGGCACTTGATTCGGACATATATATGAAGGTTCCCGATGGAATCCAAATTCCGAATCCAAATTCAAATCGCAACTTGTATTGTGTAAAACTCAACAAATCTTTATACGGCTTAAAACAGTCGGGAAGAATGTGGTACAATCGACTGAGTGAGTTCCTTATACAAAAGGGATACTCAAACAATGATGATTGCCCATGTGTATTCGTCAAGAAATCTTCAACAGGTTTTTGCATTATATCTGTATATGTTGATGATTTAAATATTATCGGCAATACTAACGATATAGACGAAGCTCACAATCATTTAAAGACGGAATTCGAGATGAAGGATTTGGGTAAAACCAAATTTTGTTTAGGTCTTCAACTTGAACACCTTTCATCAGGTATTTTAATACATCAAACCACTTATGTCCAGACAATATTGGAGAAATTCAATATGGACAAAGCATATCCATCTAAAACACCTATGGTCGTCTGATCTCTAGATATAGAGAAGGACCAATTTAGACCACGGGAAGCACAAGAGGAGACACTTGGATCGGAGGTTCCATATCTCAGTGCTGTTGGAGCGCTTATGTATCTTGCAAATTGCACCAGGCCTGATATCGCATTTGAAGTTAATTTACTAGCTAGGCATAGCGCTGCTCCAACCAAACGACATTGGACCGGAGTCAAAAATATCTTTAGATATCTCCAAGGTACCAAAGATCTTGGGCTATTCTACCAAAGAAACCAAGATCGAAATGTTATTGGATATACAGATGCTGGCTATCTATCAGATCCCCATAATGCCAGATCTCAAACAGGGTTTGTATTCTTACATGGTGGAACAGCTATATCTTGGAAGTCTACAAAATAGACACTAGTAGCTACATCCACTAATCATTCTGAAATAATTTCGCTATATGAAGCTTCACGTGAGTGTGTATGGCTTCGCAGAATGATCAACCACATACAAAAATCTTGTGGTATTGGTTCCATTGAATCACCAACAATTATCTATGAAGATAATGCAGCTTGTGTAGCACAAATGCAAACAGGTTACATAAAGAGCAATATCACTAAGCACATTGCTCCTAAATTATTTTACCCGCATGAATTACAACAAAACGGTGAAATAAATGTCTTGCAAATTAAATCATATGATAATCTCGCAGATTTATTCACAAAGTCTTTACCAGCATCCACATTTGAAAAATATGTTCATGGTATTGGTATGAGACGTTTCAAAGATTTGCAAGCATCAGGGGGAGTATCTCCTTAAATAATTAACCTGTATATACACATTATATTACACTCTTTTCTTTTATGAGTTTTATATACTTTCTCATAAAAGTTTTTAATGAGGTAATATCTACACAAGACTATATGTATATCATATTCCTATTTTTCCCTAAAAAGGGTTTTTATAAAGGAATACATATATATGGTATATTAAAGTACAAATTATATGTTGTATCATTTTCTCCTCATTTTCCCTAAGGGGTTTAAAGGAGTTTTAACAACATATCATATTCCCTCCTATTTTTCCCATAGGGTTTTTGGAGGAATAAAAACATATATTAATCTTTATTATAAGCTCGATTAAGGGGGAGTATTGCGGTTAATCTCGCTTCTGCGAGACGACGCGACGCGCCGAAGAAACACAGGCAGCGGTGCCAGGCGAAGCAACGCGACGGCTAGCGAAGCAGTGCGACGGCGATGAAGCAGTGCGACGGCAAAAACTGCCACCCCTTGTATTGCTATAAATATGTACCGAAAATGGATCAATAAAGATTACTAGTTCCCAAAATCTGTGTTCTTCTTTGTTCTTGTTCATCTCAAATTCAAACAGCTCGCTTGCAGTCAGCAGCAGCCGCTGCTACGTTAACGTTGCACCAGGCAGGCAGGAGTAATTAGTTAATTAAGGTCCATTAATTAAACCTACAGTGATTCAGGGATAAGGCAAGCCAGGGCTAGCTATTGTGGAGATTAAGGAATAATGATCGCAATCAGCGTCGATCGGCGCTGCAGCAACGACTAGGCATTGGTATATTTGCTGCAGAATACTTTGATGGAAACTCTCGGGCTTTGATAGGATAATGCGTATACATAAGATTCCCCCTCATTTCGGTAGCAGTAATCCATCCATGTAGGTTAGACCGCTCATGTTACAATATAATTATTTCTGGTACATTTAGTTTTGGGGATTACACAACTAGCCAGTACGCTCTAATCCCAGTACTAGTCACTGCTTTAGCTAGCTTTGAATCTTTGATCATGTGTTGCGATGCTTTTGTGTGGGAGGAAAAGGCCAGGATTGCAGATTTGCAGGCAGCAGCTAGCTAGGCCGCATTTAAACGAGGAGACGGTGGTAGTGAGGAATGGACACGTACAGTGGGTAAAAGCAAAAGAGGATCTGGCTGGTGGCATGCAGAAAAAGAAAAGGTCTCCTAGTCCGAGGCCGAACGAATCCTAAGGCTTTGCTCCGGCCGGCGCCACCGTGGCACCGTACCAACGCCGGCTCGACGGCCGGTCAGGGAGGTCCGGATAGGGCATGCATGCACACCACCACACACGTGGCGCCACAATGCCACCCGCCATACTGTCCTGCACCACAGCGCCAGCGCGCGCGCGCGCACGATTGATGGACTGATGATTCGGAGCTGATGTGTCGGTGGGGGATGTCGTCGTGATCGTTTTTGCCGCCGTGCGCGCTTGAGATGGACGGAGGAGCTAGCGCGCGTGCGGCGACGGTGTAGGCAAGCGGGGAGACTGCTAGCCCGGGCCGGAAAGTGTACATAATGCCGCGCCGCGTCTCGGGGCGCAGGCGCGCCCGTGGCCGTGCCGAGCAGCAGCTAGCAGTGTCCGGTTAACGCAACAGACATGTCGGGCGTGCTGCCGAACGATTGCCGCTCGCCGTACTAGAGCGGGGGTCATGACGTACTAGTCAAATATGTGAGTTGCGGACCGTCTGTTATAATTAGCACAAAATTTGTTTGATTGCAGTCGATTTTCATTTTCTGGTCCTTAGATCTTCCTTTATGACATTTTATCCCCGCCGGTCGGGAAAATGGCTCTTCGAAATGCAGTTATTTTTTATTTTCATATATTGGGAAGTGTTAGCTAAATACCGTTCAAATGGGCCAGCTCCCACTACAAGAAAACATAACATTTACATCGGCTAATTTAACTTCTGTCGGCTTTTGACTATGGCCAACGGAACTTAAGGGATATAATCCCGAGCGGCCGCCCACCCAGCCGACGTCGGCCCTGGCCGCCGCCCCCTCCCGGCCGCCGCCCCCTCCCGGCCGCCGCCCCCTCCTGGCCGTCGCCGCCGGCCGCCGCCCCCAATCTGATCGTCGCCATCCATCGCCCACCGCCGGCCTCCGGACACCGTCGCCTGTCGCCGCTGCCCGCCGGCCTCCGGACATCGTCGCCCGTCGCCGCTCGACGATCAAGTAAATTTTTTGGCTTTATTTTTTTGCTTTTTATTTGTGAATTTTGTTATTGGTAAATATTCAAAAGAAGGCCGAATTTTGTCCATGTTCCAACCGCTACCTGCTCCGCCACCACCAATTCCATTTGTTACTCCTCCTGCAACTGAGGTATCTCCTAACATACTGTTATTTGAATTACTTTAGTTAGTTAAGATACTTAAGTTAACGTTTAGAAGGTTATTTGAGTTTGTTCTCTAATTTTGTCTATTTCTTCAGAGTTTCCGTATGCCCGGTCAGGATAGAGCCTCCGGGGCAAATATGGATGATGCCGGAGGCAGCGGCGGTGCCCACGACTCAAATGTGGGCGATCAGTGAGTATGAATGTATATTTGTGAAGTTTGGATTGAATCTGGATGTGACATGCAATTTGAATATGAATTTGAATGTGTTATGTGAATTTGTATGTGTTATGTGACTTTGTATGTGAATTTGGATGAGATATATGAATTTGGATGTGTTATGTGACTTTAGATGTGAATTCAGTTGTGTTATGTGATTTTGAATGTGATGTGTGAAGTTTGGATGTGAATTTGGATGGATATGTGAATTTGGATGTGAGATGTGATTTTGGATGTTATATGTGAAGTTTGAATGTGATTTTGGATGTGAGATGTGATTTTGTATGTTATATGTGAATTGTGATATAAATTATGGTTGGATGTGAGTGTGAATAGGGGAACCAGGAAAAACAAAAAAAATGTCAGTTAACTTCTGTCGGCTTTGACCATAGCCGACTGAAGTTAGCTGCTTTCGGCCACGTGGGCAGAAAGGCTAACTTCCGTCGGCTTTGACAAAGCCGACGGAAGTTAGGGCCACCTAACTTCCATCGGCCAGTCTGGCCGACAGAAGTTAGCGTGCCTCTACTGACGTGGCAGAGTTCCGCGCTAACTTCCATCGGCCACGGGAAGCTGACGGAAGTTAGCTAACTTCCGTCTACCCGCTTCCGTCGGCCATATGCTGACGAAAGTTAGCTTCTTTCGTCGGGAAAGGGCTATCTTCCGTCGGCTTTGGCCGACATAAGTTGTCTGGATTGTTGTAGTGTCCATTGCCCATTGCAACAAAAGAGTCTAATTTTTACGAGACGTTAGTTTATCTCTTAATCAACAATTGTAATTATTCTATTTTTGTGAGTGGAATGAAAACTCTAGCCTTGAGAGAGAAAACGTAGCAAAGAGAGCGGCTAAACCAGGAAGAACACTTAGGAAAACACAAGAGATGAGAAGAGATGTCGGAGAAGAAGAGGAGTTCATCTCGTTCGGTGGCTTGTACCTAATTCTTTTCAAGTTAGTGATTGAAAACTAAAATATAATTGAATTGACACCAAACTTAGTGAGTCTGTTCTATACTTAGAGAACTTCAATTTAGTCTATTTCATTAAGAATTGGTTGAGTAAAACACCAAATTTATGTGAGGATTTGTCAACTATAAGGACTGCAGTTTTCAACAATAAGCAGTTCTAGTAAAATTTAGTTTGAAGGGACAAGCAGTGTCTGATTGGGTTGATCTTTTGATTGTTTGGAAGGGACTCATAGACTTTATTTTTTTGCTAAGTTTCGTGTTGTTTTCTTATGTAGTTTTAAAGATATTAATTAGCTGAATATCAAAGGAGATAGAACATGTTTTTCTCTGCTTGGTCTAGTTTACCTTTTGTTAGTTTTGTTGTGGTTAGTATTAATGATATTACTGGAGTTGTGATATATTTATAGATGTTATAGAGAAATTTTTATTTATATATATTGTTGATAGTGGTGGAAGCTTAAAGTGGAATTTTGGTTCCGTGATTTTTATTCCTTTTATTGAGAAGTTTCTCCATACAAATCAGTGTGTCTTATGTGTATGTGATTATTATTCTATTATTGTTCATGTTAGTTAAAATTATTCTTAAAGTTCACTGCAATACGAGAGGTTAATTACGTGAAATATAGTTGTTGGTTGGTAAATTTATATTTATGTACAGTGATAATTGGTTCAACCGCCTCAACACAAAGTTCACACTAAAATCCAAAATTTACAGCGAGTACATATAAAATTTGGTTCTTTTCCCTATGGTATTTCGGTATATTGTGAAGTTCACACCAAAATCCAAAAATTACAGTGAGTACATACAAAATTTACAGTGGGTATATATGATATTTACAGCGAGTGTATGTGGATTTTACAGTGCGTATATATGATATTTACAGTGGGTATTTATGGATTTTAATGTGGGTTTATGTCGATTTTTGTGTCGACAGTAACGTAGATAGTCTTCTTATTGTACTCCTGATTGAACAAGCAGATCACCGAGCAGAGGAAGCAGGCTGTCTGACACTAGCCAGGCTGCCCCGGGCAGGTCGATACAGGGACAGACAAAGAAAACTAACGGTCGGTTGAGATTTTACGAACACACAGATCGACGGCTAGATGACCTTTCACATTAAGTCATGTAGTGATGGTTACATCTCTGAAATAAGCGAAAATTATTCGCATTGCCATTATAATTTTTAGAAATTGCTTATATGTTACTGTCTGTGACTGTGGCGACCCCATTTGTCAGTGACACACCAATATCATATTGGCAAACCGTAAAAATCATAATGGCACAGAAAAAATTAACCCCTGAAATAAACCCTTAAGAAGAGAATCCATCTCATGGCTAATGTCGCTAAAACTGCACGAGATCAACGTCGACCATACATTTGGTCCTGCTAGAGTACACCAATAATATCTGCGGAGAGTTGTCGTAGCGCTGTTCGCATTTTTCTGATTGAAATACGCATATTATATATATATATATGGTATCATATAATACATAGGTGTGTAGAATAGCTATTCTACAGAGAAATCTACTACTGAGAAAAAAAAATAGTACTCAATTGCTATTCTACTGAGAAAATCTACTACTGAAAGTAATACTCTCGTGGTCAGTGTAGAATAGTTATTCTACACACATAGTGTAGAATAGTTCCCGTGTATATATATATATATATATATATATATATATATATATATATACGGGAGCGCTATTCTACGTCAAATGTGTAGAATAATTATTCTATACATATCACTTTCAGTAGTAGATTTTCTCAGTAGAATAACAATTGAGTACTACTTTTTCTCAGTAGTAGATTTTCCAGTAGAATAATTATTCTATACTCGTAGTGTAGAATAACATTTATATATATATATATATGAGCCTTTATGGTGTCTTTTCTACCTCATGTAGAAATAAGAGATTAAGTTAATCTCAGCCCTTGATTATATTTAATTAACTATAATAAATTTTTTCTATTGACCCTCTCATTACCCGCATGATTTTAGTTAACTGAAGATTTTACATGGAAGAATGCTGCATGTGCGTGATTTTCTCTCAACAAAAACAAAAGTATGCATGACAGAAACAGAAGTCATGTACACAAATGGCAGGTGTACCCAAAAATTAAAGTCTACATGCCACACAAAACGGAAGTATATATATTCTATTACGCATGCACCTATTATAGAAAGATTATAGAACTATTATCTCTATTATTCTATTTAAATTTCAACCATTAGACGGTATAGATTGTATAGTCCATGCATATCAATTTAGGGGTACCCCAAAAATTTGTACCGTAACCGTGCTATGCAACGTTAAAAATAAAAAATAATAATATTAGCAACGCTTCATGGGTGTTGTCTCTTTTATTCGGGAACTCACCTTGGAATTTCGATGGTGAGTGGGAGGTGCGAGGACGGTTCGGGATGAAGACGGAAGTGGTCGGGATCTGATCAAAGTGGTGGTCGAGGATGGTGGACTCGACGGAGTCGATAGCAAGGACAGATGCGGTTGTCGACGATGAAGGCGGGTAGCGTGCATGTTCATGAAATACAAAACATTACTTCATTTGAAAAACAAAATGTATGTATACATTGCTTTTATCTTGTTTTTTCTACTCAACTGGATATGTCTCCAAGTCTTCGATGAGAACATTGGTCATCTCTTCCACCTCCGAGTACATACGATCCACATCGGACTCCTCTATGCATGTTGGTTGGCCACCCCGCTCGGATGTAGTCCATGCGTGCTGTAAGATACAACGCTTGGACAATCCCGAGTATGTGAAGTGCCACCGATCACATGAAGTCTCGGGCTTGAACCCGAAGACGAACCACCGACCCCCGAAGTCGCTTCACAAAGTGTTTAGTCGATCACTCGGCGCTGATTGGCTCACCGTCAATCATTTTGACGAGTGTCTCGGTCCTGGCCCGGTAATGATCACGCTGCACTTGAGTATTGCGTAAACACAACTCCATGTCAACATGTTGTGCAATTATTCGCCAAAATAAAGCTATGAAGCTCTTTCCGGCTAATCGACTTCATCTGTGTACCGTAAAAAGCTTGGGGGCTGCCGTCGAGAATATGATCCCGAGGTAATTCCCGAGTGAATTTATGAAGCCCGAGTGAAGGAGAAGCCACCAGACACAACATTAAAGACAATTAGTCAGCAGTCAACGTTAACTAACCTACTGAGGAGCCATGCTGAATAGCGTGGGCCTCATGGCTCTAGAAGTGATGAGTCATTGTCAACGATAGTCAAAGAGGACTGAAGAAGAGAGGAGATCTGCTGTTTTATGGGCCGCGTGTGACTCAGGTACACGGGCAGCGAGCGACTGTCGGGCAGAGGAGGCTGCGAAGTCGGGCTGGCCCAATCCGGGTGCATGGGCCAGAAGCAGTAGAAGACCCACTGGGCTGTTGACCAGGATTGACTCAGGTACACGGGCGGTGAGTGATTGCCGGGCTGAGAGAGCTGCGGAATCGGGCCGGCCCAATCCGGGTACCTGGTGCAAAGTCGGTGGAGGCTTTGTCAGTTTCGGCGCAAAACTGACGACCGTCGATCTTGTATCCGACTGTCCAGAAGAGAAGCCGTAGTCGCTACGAAAACTTAGCTTCCGGATAAGTCATCTGTAACTCTAGGCCCACAGTCAGTCTGTCGTGTCTGTAAAAATACCTAAGGGCAGTAGAGTCTTTTCCTTTATTTTTGAGTCTGTAAAAACCCTAAGGGGCAGGTAGAATATTCCTAGTGTTGGGCTGCCTATAAATAGGACCCCAACCCCTAGGGTTTGGACTACCCTTTTGCTGAAAATCAATACTACTCCTTTGGGTCATTTTGTTTCTTGCATTCTCTCTCCCCTGTTCATGCGTGGGTCACCAGGCAACAAGCCTTGTTCTTCCTGAAGTTTTTAAGTGACTTTTTGTTGTCTGGGAGAGCTTTTAATCTGGCTGTTTTTGCTTGTGCGAAGCTTTTTTGTGCACTGCAGTTCATTCTCTGTGCGTGCGATCAATTTATTTGGAACAGAAGCTTCTCTGTTGTATGTGTTCTTCGTGAGAAGTAGTACTAGTTCTTGCTGTTGCAAGTAGTACTACTACTCTGTAGCAAGTAGTACTACTTTCCTGTAGCTACAGTATGCTAGTACTTTAGCCTTGCTTTTCCTGTGTTGCTTTTTGATCGAGTTGGCAGGGTCAAAGTCCCTTTTCTTGTGTGAAGTCCAACTCTGTGTTGCAGACTTCGAATCTGCAAGCTTCGAATCTGCAGGCTTCGAATCAGCAGACTTCGAATCAGCAGACTTCGAATCTGCAAGCTTCGAATCTGCAGACTTCGAATCTGCAAGCTTCGAACCTGCAGACTTCGAATCAGCAGGCTTCGAATCAGCAGACTTCGAATCAGCAGACTTCGAATCTGCAAGCTTCGAATCTGCAGACTTCGAATCTGCAAGCTTCGAACCTGCAGACTTCGAATCAGCAGACTTCGAATCTGCAAGCTTCGAATCTGCAGACTTCGAATCTGCAAGCTTCGAACCTGCAGACTTCGAATCAGCAGACTTCAAATCAGCAGACTTCGAATCTGCAAGCTTCGAATCTGCATACTTCGAATCTGCATACTTCGAATCTGCAACCTTCGAATCTGCATACTTCGAATCTGCAACCTTCGAATCTGCATACTTCGAATCTGCATACTTCGAATCTGCATACTTCGAATCTGCATACTTCGAATCTGCAACCTCCGAATCTGCAACCTCAGAATCTGCAACCTCAGAATCTGCAACCTCAGAATCTGCAACCTCAGAATCAGCAAACTTCGAATCTGCAGACTTAGTCAATCTGTTCTCGCGTTGCTGTTTAGTTTTTCTTTTTAAAATGCGTTGGGTTTTTGGGAGCAGGCCATTGATTCGAAAGAATTTTTAGGCGCCCATTCACCCCCCCTCTGGTCGCTACTTTCGGTCCTACAAGTGGTATCAGAGCCTGGTTAGGGTTTTTCCATACCTTAACCGGTTCTAAACCCCGGTAGTGACCATGACGTCTCCTGGCAAGGTCCCGTCCTTGGAAGCCTATGGCTATAATTATTGGAAGACTCGCATGCGAGCTTATCTAATGAGCCAGGGCTCGGACATATGGGACATTTGTGTTCACACCATATTTGTCATTCTGCCAGTCACTGAGCATGGTACTGCTGGTATCATTGCTCAGCATCTGAGCAACAGTAAGGCTGTGAACATTCTGTTTTCTGGATTAGGTCCCACTGAGTTTGAGCGTGTGAGTCATCTCTCCACTGCGAGAGAGATCTGGGCTACCCTCAAGGCACACCATGAGGGAACAGCACAGGTCAAGGCTCGGCTCTATCAGACCTACCGGCGTGAATATGAGAATTTCACACAGAAGCCGGGTGAATCTGTTGAGGCTTTGTTTGGTCGCTTTCAGTCGATCATTAACAAGCTTCGGGACAACAAGGCTGAGGGTGCTCAGTTAGTCTCAGATCACGAGCAGGCGCTCAAGGTTCTTCATACCTTGGACCCAAAGATCTGGGAGATCAAGGTATCCTCTATCGTTGAGAGCACTTCTTACGATACCTTGACCATTTCTGAGTTATTTAGCAAGCTGAAGGCCACTGAGGTAGATATCCAGCTGAGATCAAATCTCACTGGTTCGGGATCAAAATCCCTGGCCCTTGCTACACCTTCTGTTGATCCCTCTGCTGTGAGTTGTGCTGGGTTCTCTTTAATGTCTATCACTGAGGACCAGCTTGAGTCTTTGGGAGATGATGAGTTGTGTCTGTTTAACAACCGGGTGCGTCGTGTCTATGACAAAAGAATGTTCAAAAGACACGGCACAAAATCCGGATGCTTTGAGTGTGGTGATCCAGGACACTTCATCGCCGACTGCCCCAAGCGCAACGGCCACAAGAAGGGCACCAGTGGCAGCTTCCACGACTCCGGCAAGCATGAGAGCTCATCCTTCAACAAGGGCAAGCCGAAGACTCGTTTCTTCAAGAAGGCCCTGAAGGACTACCGGCGAGAGAACAAGAAGCGCGACAAGGCCTTCTTCGCCGAGATGGAGAAGAGCTACTCCAAGCAGTCCATGTCTTCTTCCTCTTCATCAAGCTCAAGCGATGAGGAGATCGTCATCAGGAAGGGGAAGGACAAGGACGATCCGGCGGGCCTCTGCTTCATGGCCTTCGGAGACAAGCCGAAGAGCCGCTCACACCAGCGCCGAAGATCCCGCAAGAGCTTCTGTTCAATGGCTCTTGGGGATAAGGAAGAAAAGAGCTCCTCCGACGACTCCGACGACGACGATAGCAAGGTATCATCATATGAGCGCGAAATTGTTGATTTACTTGAGAGCAATCGTCAGGAGTTGAAGTATCGGGAAAAACTGCTTAGGGGGGCTAAGAAAAGGATAGATGAGTTAGAAAGTGAGCTTGCCGTAGCCAACGGCAGAGTTGAGAGTCTATCTTCTTCCCCTTGCTTGGGTGGTAGCAGTGAGTGCCCGAAGTGTGAGGCGCTCCTGTGTGACCTGTCGACTTTGAAGTCTAGGTACACAGAAAGGGTTGATGAGAGGGATGCTTTGGCCACTGAGCTTGAAAGCGCTCAGCTGGAGCTGAAAGATGCTCAAGCCACTGTCGTCACACCCTGTGTTCATTGCCCAACTCATCTAGCTGCCTTAGCTGAGCTGAAATCCAAGGGCGATGAGCATTTGGGTGATTTGGAGAGGTTAAGAGCTGAGCTTGCGCAGACTAAGCTAGAGCTTGAGACATTGTCAGTTCCACCCACTGTCTGTGAGAACTGTCTGTCTCTTAGAATGGAGTTGATCAAGCTGAAATCTGAAAAGTCTGTCCAAGTGGAGAGTGAGTGTGAGACCTGCTTGTCTCAGGTGGAGGTACTAGCTTCCTTGAGAGAGGAGCTAGCTGATTCTCAGAATGAGAATTTTTATCTCCGGTCTATCCTGAGTTGGATCAGTGCTAGAGAGCCACAACTCGGCATGATGATCCAGCAGTTCAAGAGGCAGGATGGGTTTGGGGTAGGTTATACCTACACCAAGGCTGACTTTGAGAGTGCCATTAGCCGGGCAGTGGAGTGGAGTAAAATGACTCCAGAGCAGAGGTATCCCAAGACCCACTCTACTGAGTCTTCCCTGGCTTGTCAGCCCAAGGATGGAGTGATCAATGAACCACCTAAAGCTCCACCCAAGAAACCTATCTGGGTTCCTAAGCCCAAACACCTCCACTCCTCTTTAGATTCTCTTCCTGGACCCTCTCAGCCCAAGAAGACCACACCAAACACTACCAAGCCCAAGAACCCCAAGCCTCAACCACATCCCAAGAAGCCTACCTATCATTGTGAGTATTGTCAGAGAGACGGGCATCTTGCGGAGTTTTGCTTCAGGAGGAAGCGGGTTGAGAGAGCAGAGAGGGCTCGTAGTGATCAGGTGCAGTTCTACCAGCAGGGTGGTAGACTGCGTGTTCCTCGGCGCGGGGAGAGGCTGGAGGCCAGGCCGCGTCGTGTAGGTGGTGGTAGAGGAGACGGCTTTCTTGCCCATGCTCCAGTTGGTGGTGTTCGTTCCGGCAGAGTTCCAGACCGTGTTGGCTACGGTTCTGGACCTCGTGGCCGCAGGGTTAGGAAGGACCGTGGACCGCGTTTTGAGCCGCGTTTTGGTCCAAACTCTTTTGATGGTTTTCGCTTTCCATCTTTTGAGCAGATGGCTCGACACTGGTTTAGCTCTTTTGCTAAACCTGGTGCCGGACCATTTGCTCCCACTTACAGACATTGATTGTGCAGGACCGGGGACTGGAGGATGTTTGGATCATGGACTCAGGATGCTCTCGCCACATGACGGGACATCGCAGATGGTTCTCCAGTCT